>CM028132.1:372210000-373410000 GCA_016271365.2 Neoceratodus forsteri | reverse complement strand
GACTTAGGAACTTCTAGCAGCGAGAGATCCTGTCTAGTGGAGTTCATGGGTGACGTCCATGGACTAAGAAGAATGGTGTGAACTCTGTACTGTCAACACAAGGGCTGATATTGTAGGCAAATTGCACAAAGGGAACAAAATGGCCCCAGGTACTTGGAGAGTGTGTTGAGAATGCCAGACATTCTTTCACTCTGTTCATTGCATTGTGGATGGTAACTTGTTGTATGTCTTTTTTATGTTGAGAAGTTTGCATGTTTCTCAGACAGTGGTGGAAAGGTAGATAGTGCCTCTGTCTGAATGCAGGTATGATGGGGTACCGTGACAACAAATGACTGTATAGAGGAAGGTACTTGCCACTGTGGCAGCTTTGACGTCTTTTTGGGGGATTAGTTCCAGATACTTAGGTAGTCCACGAAAACAAGGAAAAGCATGTGGGTAAAGACCCAAGAATGTCTGTGCTGACTCTTTGGAATGGTTCAATGGCTACAGACATTGGAATGATGTGTACTTTCATTGGTTTGGCAGGAGGCTTTCTTTGGGAGCAGGGCTGGCAGGATTTGACAAATCGGACAATGTCTTTGTTCATGTGAGGCCAGAAGAAGTGAAGCCTTGTTCTTTTCGAAAGTTCTGTGTATTCCCATATGACTTCTGGAGAGTGGAGAGGCATGACTGGAGAGAAGAACTTGATTGATTAGAGAGAGGCTGGCACAATTAGCTGCACATGAGTTCTATCCATGCGATGATCCTTGCCTTCCTTGGTCCAAATGTAGAAGAGCAGACTGTCATTGAGGAAGTATTGCAAAGCAAAGCAAAGTATATTCTGGCAATGCTTCTTTTGTTGTAAGGTTCCAGACTCTGTATGAGATTATATCTGTGAATTGAGGGTCTGTTCTTTGTTGCATTTTGACAGTTGCCAAGGACAGATCAGAAGTAGAGGAAATCAGTAGCTCTTTGGCTGCTTGCAGTAATTGAGGATTTGTGTGTCTTTTTGTAGAAGCAGTTGGTAGCAGCAAAGCAGCTTGAGATGTTGTAGGAGTGTCCACAGAAAGCACATCCGTGGCATGGAAAGGAAGAGCTTGTAAGCAGGATTCTTCATCTGTTGAGGATGATGCGGAGGGATATCGTCTCTGGCTTACACCATCGGCATTTGAATGAACTTGATCTGGTCTGTACTGAGTTTCAAAGTTGTAGGAATGCAGCATGGCAATTCATAAGGTGAACTTGCCTACTGTCTCTCCTTCATTTCGAATAACCATCTGAGGGCAGAGTGATCAATGATAGGTGTAAAAGAGGAGTAGCGAAGGTAGCAGTCAACTTTCTTTATGGCAGATACCATGGCTAGACATTCTTTTTCTGTAATGCCATAGTTCTGCTCAGCTGAGGAAAGAGGGCGCCCAGCATAGGAGACAGCCTATTCTGTGACATCTTGAATTTGACAGACCACAGCACCCATTGCAAAGGAACTAACATCTGAGTAGAGCTTGAAGGGCTGGTCGAATCTTGGGTAGGCCAATACTGGAGAAGAGATTAGGTTTTGTTTCAAGGTTTTAAAGGCCTCATTGTATTCAGAAATCCATGTATAGTCACATCCATTTTTGGTGAGGGTGTACAGTGGAACTGCAGTCTTGGCATAGTTGCAAATGACCTTTCAGTAGTAGCCAGAAAAGCCTGGGGAAGCTCAACGATCTTTGAGATTGTTAGGTTCTGGATAGTCTTTGACTGCTGAGAGCTTGTCTGGATCTGGAGAGATGCCTTGAGAACTAACCACATGTTCCAGGTAGTGAATTTGATGCTGTGCAAAACAACACTTTTCTGGGCGAAACTTGAGATTGGCTTGTCTGAGATTTTCGAACACTTCTTTGAGATGTTGGTGGTGCTCTGGCAAAGTTCTGCTGAAGGCAATAACATCGTCCATGTAGACTAGGCAAGATTTCCAAGACAACCCACGCAGTACGACTTCCATAACATGTTGGAATGTGGTTGGACTGTTCCGAAGTCCCATAAGCAGACATTTGAATTGAGAAAGTCCCAAGTGGCAGCGCCATGGTGTATATGGACAAGAAACTGGATCAATGGAAACTTGGTAGAACCCACTCTGAAGGTCTGGAATGGTGAAGTAAGCAGGACTGGCCACACCAAGGCTCTCTAAAGGATCTTCGGTTGCAGATAAGGGTTGAGCATCCTTCACCATGTAGGCATTGTTTTCTGTAGTCCACCACAAAGTGATACTCTTTGTTCTTCTTTACCACCAGCAGGCAAAGTGAACCCCAGGGACCTGTAGACTCTTCAGCAATATCTTGTTCCAGCATGTCCTTGATTATGTCCTTTAGGACTTGTTTCTGTTTGTGTCCCACTTTGTAGGCTCGCTGACAGATTGGTTTCTGGTTGGGCTGCACCTCGATGGTGTGTTGCAGGATATTACAGCATCTGAGCTTATCTGGACCCACAAAGACATCCGGGTAATTCTCTAGGAATTTAAAACTTGTTGCCTTTCTGTTGGAGATGCTGGAAGTTTTGTAGAGGATAGTCGCTGACTGAGGGGTAACTCTGAAGTTGGAGTGGTCGTGATAGTACTGACAGGACTAGAGTTGGTGGAACCAGGCTGAGGTTCTTGTATGGGATGGAGTTGGTCCCCTGTAGACAAGCAGACAGACTTCCTGTTGTTGGCAATCTTTGAAATGACCACTGGCTCATCTGTAAAGTTTCAGCATTTTTAGAAGACTGCGCCGCTGATAAGGTATTTCGTAGGAGACCTGACGAATGCAGCATGGGGATCCTGTGAGGATGCCAACACCTTGTGGAAGTGGTTCACCTCGAATCTTGGCAATCAAAACCATCTCTGACTGAGGAGGCACAGTGACTTGAGTCTGTAGCTGTGAGTTGCCTCCGAGGATCTAGTGACAGTTTGAGGCAAAGTCTAGGATGGCTTTGTGAGTTTTGAGGAAGATCAGGCTAAGAATTATTGCAGGTTGAAGATCATGCATTATGTAAAACTTGATGGTAGCTTGCTGTGAGCCAAACTGGAGCTTAAAACTGACCACACCAGTGATAAGTACTGTACCTGTACTTGCTATGATAATATATTTTAAGTTGACTGGAGAGACATTAGGTACATGATGAATAGCTTGGTTGTTCGGAATACTGCTGTTGATAACGGATGTTTCTGCTCCAGAGTCAACCAAGGTGTGCGTGGACCAATCTCCGATGATTACAGGCACATAGTTTGCTAGGAGAGGTGATCTGATGACGGGTACCTTTGCTCCTGCAAGCGAGTGTGTGCCAGAGCTAGCAGGTAGAGGGTGCAGTTTTGTTTGAATTGTGAGAGTCAGAGGGGCGGTCAGTTCCTGTGTTCCTCTGATCCTGGGAGTAGTTGCTGTTATCTTGCCGATTTTGCAGCGGTGGGCACCTTTGGTTCTCTTGATTTCCATTGTGGTACTTTAGCTTTCGGTAGACAGTAGCAGTCTGTCCCCTCAATCTACACCACTGGCAGGTCACTGGTTCTCATGAAGGCGGGGGTGGCTCAGGTTGCTGTCGAAGTGGTCAAGGAGCATTGACAGAAGTTGTAGAAGAACTAATTGAGCTGAGGTGCAAACTATTAACAGTTGTGGTAAGCATCTGTGTCATTGATTGCTGCTGCTGGACACATGTTGCGAGTGCGGCTAACTGTGACATCTGAGGCGCTTGTACACTGGTGGCCTGGGACATTGATATGGACGCTTTTGCAAGTCTTGCCACTTGGATTGTGTCCATCCAGGTTGTTGGTTTCTGTTGGATTAAATAAAAATGGAATTGAGGAAGCAGTCCCTGGACAAAAGGGGTGATTTGCTCTTTCTCAGGTTTCTGCAGATGTTTGCAGTGAGATTCCGTGTCCACTATGAATGCTTCTAAAGACTCAGAGGGTGGCATGGTGCATTCCCACAGATGTTGTTCCAATAACCAGGGCGGATGTGCTTGGACATAATGTTCTTTGAAGGTTGCATACAGGGTGGCAGTGTCTCCTTTGACTTGTTTTGGAAGGGCATTGGACCAGGAATTGGCAGTCCCTCTCACAAACCAGCACAAGGCATTGGAAATACGAAGAAGATCAGTCCAACCATGTAAGGAAATCCAGGCTTGGAATTGTTTGAGCCAGTCGACAGTGTCTTCGTGAGGTAAGGCTGAGGAGGGTACTGACTGTAGGCTAGTATGGACTGTGGACTGTGGTGAAATGGCTTTAATGTAGGCCAGGTCATCTTGAATGGCTTGCATAGCTGGTGCTCCTTGAGCTGAGATAGAAGACTGGATGTCATGGAGGATTGTTTCGATTTTTGTAGCCCCACGCCCATGAGGTGGATGAAGGTAGAACTCTGGATGCTCCGACGCCCATATTTGCATCTTCATCGGACATTGTGGTTGGAGACAAGCGTCTTTTCACTGAATGAAGGTTGTATGGGTGAGAAGGAGTTGCCGTCATGTAGGAGATGGGACGTTGTGGAGTAGATGAAGTGCCAGGCAAAAAAATATTTTAATAAACAAAAGTACAATTATTTGTAGCAAAGTTCATCAAATCAAACTTTATTTTTATAGCGCCTTTCAAAACCAAGGTGCTGCACATAAAACCAAATACAAATATAAGTTTAAAACAGAAGAATAAAAACAAGTTAACCATAATTAGGGACGGTCAAGTTAAATCAACACGTTTTTAACTGCATCTTAAATCTATCGACGGTCCGGCATTCTCTTAACCGATGAGGTAGAGAATGCCACAGGGTTGGAGCAGAAAAAAAAAAAGCACGGGCACCAGATGTTTTAATCGCACCCTTGGAATCTCTAGCAATCCCTCGTTGGTGGATCGGAGAGGACGGAGGGGACAGTAGGGTATCAAGAGGTCTTGCAGGTAACTGGGTCCGTGATCATGTAGGGCTTTAAAGTTTAGCAGAGCAACCTTAAAGGTGATCCGCCACTGAATAGGCAGCCAGTGCAGTTCGCGGAACACAGGAGTAATATGACTGAACCTAGAAGTCCCAGTCAAAAGCCTGGCTGCCACATTCTGCACTAGCTGCAAGTGGCGGATATCAACCCCTGGAAGCCCTAGGTAGAGGGAATTGCAGTAATCAAGGCAGGTAGTGATGAAGACGTGGACCAATGTTGGAAGATCATCCGGAGGAACCAAATGTTTCACCCGGGCGATATTCCTCAGATGGTTAAAAAGAGGGTTTGACGACAGCCGACACCTGAGATTTTAGTGTCAGACAGTCTTCAAAAATAATGCCAAGGTTACGCACTTAGTCTGAGGTAGTGAGCTGTATGCCATCGATCAAAAGACCCGATGCCTGTCCAGCTTCTATACCTGCCTCTGGACGACCAGGGTCCACTACCAACACTTCAGTCTTGTCCGGATTCAGTCTCAACCAGCTAGTACTCATCCAAGTTCTGATCCTGGTAAGGTAGTTGTTTAGCACAGAGAGTGCAACATTTTGTCCGGGTAGAAAGGGTATATACAGTTGAATATCATGTGCATAGAAGTGAAAACTCAAACTGTATCACCTGATGCTATCTCCCAATGGCAGCATATACACTGCAGCCAACATGGGGCCCAAAATGGAGCCCTGTGGCACCATGCAGGGCAGGAAATGAGTGCCAGAGGAATAAATTCCAGTGGGAACTCTCTGAGACCTGTCCGCAAGGAAAGAATGGAATCATTTGAGGACTGTACCAGACACAAAAATGACATCTTAATAAGGAATTCCCACTCAATTAACTGTTGTCTGTTATTTAAATGAAGGTTGTGTTGCAAAAATCAGCTATTGTTGCCGTATCCATTCATTTCAATAGGATTGCCATTGATTTCAATGGAGTGAGGTAATTTTGTGCCCTTCACAAGATGGCTGCCGAACCATAACATTCAGTTCCTGTGGTTTTGACTGGCCTGACTATAGCAAGATGGCTGCCAGTAGGGGCGTTAAGGATTATTTCCTGTCTGGTTGCTGTGTGGAACACAAGATGGAGGTTTCCTGCCAAAAGGCTGCTGTGCAAAATGGTGATTGCCACGCTGCAGTCCTTCTTCCTCAACTGAAAAGAGCGGGAGTTTTCTGTGGTGAGTGACAAAAAGGCTGGGGAATTTCTATATTTATTTGCTGCACTCCATTTTGGTTTATGGAGCTGTTGTTTCTTATATTGTTTCTATGGTCTCCCAGATTTGTAGTGATCTCTTTTCTATGTTGCCCTGTTCGTTTTATGTATTTAGTAATTTGTGGATCGCCCAGATGGGCTGCTAAGCCTTTATTCTTGTTTTTCTTTCTCCCAATTGTTTATACTGTGCTCTGCTTGTGCTAGTTTTTATTTTTTTCTGTCTCCTGTTTATTTTGTAGTTCATTTATTTTGTTATATGACTCCCTGTGTAGCGGGCCAAGCAACAGCTTTGTAGTTGAGTTGGGGAGCAGATTGCTCCGTTGCAGTCTGTAGGGAGGCAGTGTAATTTACTGATTAGTGTTTGTTTACTGTGCAGCTGGAGATAATGGGGCCATGATCGGGAACAGGACAGTTAAAGGGATTTTGCACCGGCTGCAGAGTAGGCTGGAGGGCAGGACAGAGGAGTGTTGTGGGGCCATGTTATAGTTGTATGGCTCCCTGCTGCGGTGTGCAATTTTATTTTATAGCTTCCTTGCAGTCCAGTCTTTGTGGAGTGGCTGGCTGAGCTGCGGTTGTGTGGAGAGAGCTCCGGGTTGTGGACTGTGCTTGTGGAACGAGCGATAATGGAGCTGACTGGCTGAGGTGCAAAGCTGGAGAGCCAAGGAGCGGGCTGCAGGAAAGTTTGTTCATTTATTACTGTGTGTTACCTCTTGGAGTGTGGCCGAGCTGGGTGGATCGCTCCTTTTTTCTTTTTTGTTTGGTATTGTTTGTTTATTGTTGGGCTCTGGGAGCATGGCCGAGTGGGGAAAGAGGAGCGCTTCATGTGGTTTGCCAGTGCAAGGAGGAGAGCTGAGCCAGCCATGTGATCTGTTGGAGCAGGAGGCAGGAGGACCAAGTGTGGAGTGGCGGCCCCATTGTAGCAGTAGTGGCGTTTCAGGGAGCAGTGCTTTGAGCAGTTGTCATGGTGGCAGTCAGGGAGGAGATGCACCACATAGCTCTGAGGTATGCATAATTTATTTTACTGCTCCCAGTTATTTTTCTGAGCATGGGATTGCTATGTGGCAACTGCCGGGAAGGGCATAGTAGCAGTGCCACCCAGGAGAATGCTGCAGTTGGTCATGAGGCTTGAGCAGGACTGAATGGTGGCAGTGGAGCGGAACACTTGCTATTTAATGTAATTTTACTTTCCTTTTTATTTTTCTCAAGTGGGCCGACTTGTCCCTGTCTCTGTACAGCTGTGCAGCCGATGCAGGGGAAACGGGGAAGTCTACAGACGCCACCATAAGGTGAGGTTGGTTGGGCTCCAGAACAGTCGGGGTCCTTGTGTAGGGCTGTGAGCAGCCATTGGAGCCGTAAGGAACCATGAGGTAAATGCTGCAGCATTGGGGTGAGTGCAGTTCGTTCATGGAGCTGCAGTGGTGTCTAGGGTTGAGAACTTGACTGTTAGTGCTTTCATTGAGCAACTGGCTATTAATGAGCAACAGTCTTGTTTCATTCACAGCCTACCATGTTAGTGTAGGGCTGCAGGCTGCTGCATACCCAGGAGACGGTTCAGTTTCCCTCTGCCGCAAAGGCTGTGGTAAAAGTAGTACTCTTACTGTCCAGGCATTCGGGGGGTGATGACCTGGGGACCCAGCAATGTAGGCAAGCGAGATGGGGTCTGGGCAGAAGAAGGGCTGCATTCTCCACCATGTGTGAGGTTTGGGTTGGTCTGCCGCTAAAAGACCCCTTACCTTCTTCGTGGTCTGCCAGACCCTTTGGTTGCTGCTGGTGAGGACCCCATGCTGGACTGTTTGAATAACTGGAAGGACGCATAAAATAAAGAGTAAAGGTTTATTCTGTACAGCAGATTTTCTCTTCCTGAGGACCAGCTCCAGGCCGACAAACAGACAGAAATCCAGTTCTACGATGCTAGTTCAACAACCCTTTATTTGACCAGCATCTCTCTCTCCGACAGGAATCATGTCGCCCGCAAGTTGCGGTTTACATGATTCCTGTGTGTCTCCCGGTCCTTTCTTTTTATCGGGGGACTTTGCCCCCCGAACCTCCCATGCAGGGGGCTCTGCCGCCTGCACCCCCATCTTTAGGATTCTAAACTCCAGTCAGAGTTGATTCGGGGTGGAGGTGCAGGACCAGGAGACAGTGTGCCCCTGTCTCAGGCACATCAGCACAGGGACCTGTCGGCAAAGTGTCGATTTTGCTGACAGGAGTGCATTTTGCTGTGTTGGTGTCGCCGTATGTGGCTACTACCCAGAAATCCAAGGGGTTTCTTAGGCGCACCTGCTAAGACTGCAATTAGCATAGTATATTTATTACATAGTTCTTGGAGAACTTAAAGGGACGGCAGCTGGTATTAGCCCCATACAAAAGTATGTAAGTGTACTCCACACTTTACACAAATTATGACATAGTAAAAACTCCAAACTACAGGTTTCATGGACTGTGCAGCATGTCGTCCGTAAAAAGAAAACAGTTGAAAGCACAGTTTTACACAGCAGTGTTTATTTAAGCACAGTTAAGAATGGATCACTGTAAGAATGTCATTGCAGTAAACCAGAACATTTCTAACTGCTGCCAGTTAGCATCAATTTCTTGTCCCCTTTAAAACTTTACAGAGTTTGTGTGTGTGTGTGTTTTGGGGGGATGGGGGGGCAAGTGTCACATCACATCAAAGACAGAGTCTGTGATAATAGCATTTTTTTTTTTTGTCAAACAAAACTGAAAAAAAGTCTTCTAAAAAACAGAATAAGCATTCGCCTCCATGCCCTCTCTTATGAGGAATGGCTAACAGAGTTGAATTTGTACTCCTTGGAGTACCGTAGGCTCAGGGGTGTCCTGTGTTTAGTGGTACTCTGCATTCCGGAATGAAGATCTCTGGGAGTGTGTAGGATTAGAAAGGTTACAACTATAACCACTAGAACACATCGTCAGCAACTGAAGGGTGAACATTACAAATCTAGAAAGAGGGGTTCCTGAGTTAATCAGAGTCGTGGCTACTTGGAATGGCCTCTCCCCCCAGATATCGTTAATAGTGATACGATTGAGGCATTTTAAAAAAAAAAAGGTAGATACCCACTGTGGGGTCAATAAATTCTTGGGTTGAAATCTTCCATCCTCAAAAGGCGAGATTATTTGGCGAACGCTATTGTCTCGAATCCCTACTTATGATACTAGCATTTCAGTTGAGAAGGTACCATTTCCCCTACACCCACATCAGTACTGAGTTATAAATTGTGACATAAAGAACATTTCAGGTCTGTTTGTTTGCAGAATCATGGATCCCATCCTATAAGTTACTCTGATCAACTGATTTGTAACATTGTGATTTCAACAAAAAATGTATTTGTAATCCTACATACTAAATAAAAATATTGAAGAATATGGCAGAGTTTGTGTGTATGGTATACAGTATGCGAGAGTGAGGGTGAGGGATACTAGAATAGGGTTTCTATATGTCTGTGTGAATTAGATATTTCAGAGATGTACAAGTGCATCTGTAACTATGAAAACAAGTTTAATTAGCAATGTGATGTAAGTGGGTACAGTATCGCTATAAAGTTCAGCTTACGAGGGCATGTTTTTTCAGCTACTTTCCACTCACCAACTGACTCCCTGAGGTGTTCCATGCTGTATAAGCACTTTGTCAAAGATACCCCCCAGGTTTGCTAACAAAATAATTTAGATCGGTTAGTCTTAAAGCAGTCTCACAAAACTGGGAGCATTCCAGAATCCTTGTATATCACTTAAAAACACTAAGAGCGTAAAACATTTAAAAACAAACATCAACTTTATATCATTACAATTTGATATTTTTAAAATCGGTATAAAATGCACATTAGAGATTAACCATAATAATATCACACAGAATCTGCTCCACCCTTCATGAAAAATAATACCTTCAAAACATGTTCGCATGCTGTGGCCACACCTCTGAGTAATGAAGACAAATTTTTTCTGTCTAAATATTTTCATCAAATGATTGCATAAAGAGTGCTGGAATCTAATTTCTCTAATGCAGAGCCCAAGAAAACAATGTACCGTGGTGGCAGAGACACGGAGTGCATCTGTCCAACTGTCTGGCTACAATTTGATATTTCATGCTGTGGTTGCACTGCTCATTAACAAGTAAAATCCTTTCTCTCCTAGTTTTAAGAGATTGTACAGAAAGTGACAAAACCTATTTAATCAAGGATATTAAAATATAGCATGTTGTTCCTTTATCAATAAACACAATTAGAGGGGTTAAAAACACTATGCAGCTGTTAAAAGTTGCTCATGCAGAAAAAGGTGTTCATCTAGTAAATTCAAGTACTGAGGTAGGGCAAAACAATCAATGCCAAATATTTGCGTATATTCTGTTGTATTGGGTCCTGTTTGTACACATTGTTACTATGTATTCACCCAAGATAGACCAATTCAGATACAACGTGTCATTTGCATCTGATTTTACACATTTGTATTGTCCAGTTACCCAAGATAGTAGAAGTGAGATGTGATATGTAAGCGTTAAGCCATGAGAAAGGAGGCATTTACAAGGAATTAATGCATGGTTTGGTGCACGAGGCCGGAGACACCACCCAACCATGCATTAATTCCTTGTAAATGCCTTCTTTCAGAGCTCAATGTACTTGTAACGTGGCAAGTGCAAGGTTAATATTCTTGCAGTATTGTTTAAGTAACTATGAAAAAAATATGTGCAGGAACAATAATTTCATTACACAATACATGCTTCACTTCTACCTGTATCCCTTTGGATGCACAGGCCACATGCATTAATGTAGTCAGTTCCACTTTGTTACCCGTCACAACTTTGCATTATGTACAACAATACAGGTAAAATAGTGATAAAACATTACAAATTCATAATTCCAGTGAGCACTTGTATTGGTTTCCCCTCAGTTGGTAAGTGACATTGATGTGTGTCACTACTGCATTGTGGGGGAAATTTATTACATCTATACTTTAGTGTCACGGAATTCTGACCAACAGGTGGCGCGATGAAGACACAATGTAAAAGGAAAGGGACGCCTTACACTGGACAGCTCTGTTCTGTGCAACACCTAATGGGAGCCCACCTATAGGTGGCACTACAGTCACAATGCCAGGTGAGATAGTACCACCAGGATTAAACAAACACGCATAGCGCATAATAGTGCTCGATTCAGCAATTCCACAGTACTACACTTAATTTTCTGCACTGCGCACTACATAAAGAACAACAGTTTTTTTTTGTTACCACGCACAGGGTTCACACTGTACTACTCAGTGGAAATCTCGTCTATCTGCTACGGAATTATGCAGCATCTCACTGATTCATCTTTCGTACACTTTACTACTGCATTCTGACATTTGCAAAACTACAACTAATCACAGTCTCTATGACTACTGCATTATTCCCTTGCAGACAGATGGGATTTACACTGAGTACTACAGTGTCAAGTGAGTGGGTGGGTGGGAAACAAGATTTTTCTTTCGTATTGTGCACTCCACTAAATACTGTGCAATCACACTACTGGGCAATATTATGTGCTCCACGTAGTTCTGGTATGGCAGTGGTACTAGCTCTCTGTCCAGTCTCACCGTCGCGCCACCTATAGGTCAGATTGCATTACTTATTCCCAGAAACAATTAAACATCTTGGAAACAACTGTTGCTACACACCATTACTTGGGAAGCACCATCTATAGGTTACACAGAGGCAACAATCACAAGAAGCACATATCCCACAGTACACATTCATTCTGTCTCTGTCTTCAGTGAGGCGCACTCCCGTTGTCAAGCAGCGATTACTTTTCATTTCACTCTGCCATTACGGGTTCTTTATTTTACTTTAGAATGCTGCCGTGCATATCTAAGGAATTAATGCACGGCTACGTTCGGGTCATGTGATCTCTTTCCTCCAGTTAGTTTTTACTGTTTCTCTACTACTATTAATAACATGTTACAACTCGTTTTTAGTGTGATCCTTTTAAAATGTATTTTTTTCTAGGACAAATCATCTTAGATGCAACATTTTCTTTTCAGTTTGGTTGAGCTGTAGGGTCCTGTTTTTTACACAGTTTTGCTGTATATTTACTCAGGATAACCTAGCTGAGATGCAGTATCTCATTTTCATTTGAGTCCTGCTTTGACACATTTTTGTACTGTGTTTAAGGACAACACAGCTCAGATGCTATTTTGTTTTCAAAGGGCTCCTGCTTTTCCCAATTTTTACGCTATATTTACACAGGATAGCACAGCTGAGAATGCAGTGTCTCATTTTCAGTGGGGCACTGCTTTTATCCATTTTTATAATTTTGTTTACACAGGATTGCTCAGCTGAAATGCAAGATCTTACTTCGAGAGTCAGCAATGGCAGCAGGTAACACTGGTAGGACTGAAGCTGTCAGGTGCCAGTACCCAATGGAAAATTTCTAGCTAGCAGTCTATAGCGGGGACTGCTCCCCCATCGCTGGGCCCACCGGACACGCCATGCACGCAGCGAAGGGCTGTCCTCACGCCCCTGAGTTCTTTTCCTGCCGTTGAATTGCATTCATCGGCTCCACGGATGCCTCTCGCTAGTTTGACTGCCATTTTGCCCCACTGTTCTGTATGTCGTCTTCTCTGATGTCTTCCATCGATTGGTGCCCTTCTAAGTGTCCCTTCGGCAAACAGATTCTGCCCAAGGACAAGCACTCTGCCTGCCTCCTGTGCCTAGGCCCTGACCACAATACTCAGGCCTGTCTACACTGCCAAACATTTAATAGCAGGACGAGAATCCGGCACCAAAAGGCCCTTCAAGCTTTCCTCACAGGTTTTGGACTGGCTGTTCTGCAGGGAATGCTGTCCTGAGAGCATTGTCGTCCTCCTTTACCTCTGATTCCTCCACCTGGGATCCGTCTGGGTCTCCTTTAGTGCATGGGACTCAGTTCTACTGGTGTTAACCTGCTGCAAGAGCTGACTCTTGAAGTAAGGTAGTACAGTTACATAAGAACTTAACCGTAACAGTAGATCTTCGAGAGAAGCTCTTGCAGCAGGTACTGCTTCCCAACCACTTTCCCCCTTGAGGAATCTCTGCATTATTCTTTGATCAGCGCTACTGCTGCTGCTCTATGTGAATTCACCTCGGTTCTCTGTTCAAGATCACCTTCCATCCTTGATGCATGAGTCTCCAGCAGGAGAACTGAGGGATGCAGGAGACCACCCTCGTTTTATAGTGTCTGTGACATCAGGGTTGGGCCGACATTGGGGAGCGGTCCCCGCTATAGACTGCTAGCTAGAAACTTTCCATGCTGCACCGGGTATAAACTAATTAACAGCAAAAAAAATATCATCAGAGCTTACCTCTCTGTGAATGCCAAAATCCTAGGACCAGATTTTCCCCCTCCCAGTAATTTCAGAACTGAAGCCAAATATACGCCATCAGCTTCCAGTGGGCTAGGCAGCCCTTACCCAGAGTGCTCACTTCAATAAATAGAACCAAGAGACCACTCCTATATAATATTTAAGATTGTCAGTAAAATGGTATGAGGCGCAATTGAGCAGCATGAGTATAAGCGGAGCCTGCTTTTGGCACCCTCTGTACCAGGGGTCGCTGGGGAACCCTACTCACAGACAGAAACTGTGCAAGTCATCAGTTTTTTATTTCATGTCATGTAATTTGTTTTACTAGGAAAAGCTCCATTGAGCAAAGCTGATTTGCAAGGAGGTCCTGGTTAGGTCAGTACAGAAAAATCATAGTGATTTTAAGGATGCAAGATAAGGAGTAGAACAAAATTTATAAGCACTATATAGTCTGATATATTAAATACAAGTATATAGCAACGAAAATAAAATACAGTATAAAACATTTAAGATAAGGTTTTGCACTCAAGACAGTTTTTAAAACCAGCAGTCAGTTTGTGGTGACTAGCAGTGGAAGGCCTAGGAGCAGGTACAACTATCAGTGCAATTGTTATCAATCAATAGTTTGAAGGTATAAAGGCTCACAATCGAGTTCAGTATGATGGAGGCCTGAAGTTTATTCCACTGTGTTGGAGTGATCTAGCTGAACGACATTTTGCCATATTTGGTTGCAGTTCTGGGAGTTTTGAGCAAAATACAGTTACATGCTCTCAGGTTATATGAGGGGCAGACTCGATGGGCAGTTGGGGTCCTTTTCTGCTGTCAAATTTCCATGATTCTATATAATCTAGAGACTTTGTAGAATAAGTCAGAGAGATATTGTGGTACTTCATGTCTAAGAGATCTGTAGGAATGTAAATACAGGTTTCTAGGATTGTGGATATGTTGCTGTATCCACACTTGTTGGCAGATCTGCCTTCCCCTTTAAGATCGCCGGAACGCCTTCAAGCCGGCTCCTCCCACCCACCCGGGTGGTCTGGCAGTATAGCCTAAAGGTTAGAGTCATGAGCTGTGAGCGAGCTTGGTACATCCAGCAGACCAGACCTGGGTTTGATTCTCACAACCTCCACTTGCCCACTGTGTGTCTCTGAGCAAGTCAGTTAACTGTCCAGTGCTCCCAGGTCATCCCTGAAAACAGGCACTTGTGCCTAGTGAGCCATACCCGGTTACCAAAGACTAACATAAAATAAAATTAAAAAACCAAAAACCCTCGGCTCCATGGCCCGCCCCATGATACCAGATCTTCCTTTCCACTGGAAGGTTCAGGTTCCCTCCTTAGCACTCCCGTGTGTAGTAGGCCCTGGCTCTTGAATCTTCGGATTTACTTCCAAAACTTACTTTAAAACTCATTTGAATTTCATCTTCTACCTCTTTCCTTGCTACCATGATGGAAGTAAACTCAGTTCCTGGGTTTCGCCGGTGCCCCTGTGGGCAGAAAATGTCTCGCACCGACCCTCATGCCACATGCGTTTACTGCCTGGAACATGACCACGATCCGTAGGCTTGCGATCACTGTTGGTCCTTTTCTCCATCGGTTCTGGAAGACTGCTCTGCCCAACTTCAGCTGGGGAGACCAGAAAAGCGTTACCTGCTTGTTAAATCTAAGGATGCCTGTTGGGTGGTCTCCACGGCTACGGGGTCCGCCGAGCAGCTGGAACAGCTCAAGACCTTCGAGGAGGCGGCAGGCTCCCCTTTGTCTTCGGCCTTCATTCTGCTCAAACTGAGATCCTCCTATTCAGCTTCCTTCAGGGAGTTGTGCCAGTCTCTCTTGACCAAGTGAGAGGGCCCTTCTGGGTTGCAGATTTTGCGATCCTGCAAGGAATGGTCTAAGAAGGAAAAGTCGCATTGTCGACGCTCTTGGGACAGAGAGTGGTCCTGCCCACAGGAAACTCCTGTTTCGACTTCAGTCGAAGTCGCGGCCGAGGCCTCTGGTTTCATGGTGCCCCCGTCAGACCAGTCTGCTGAGACACCTGTCGATGTAGCCGAGATTTTTCTCAAGCCGATCGGCGGGTTGTCGCCCGATCCAACCGACTCTTTATTTAGGACTCCGGTGCTTCCGGTGCCCTTGGAAGGGTCTGCTCAGTCTGCTGGGTCAGACCCACCCGTCGAGGAGCCTGACCAGGAGCCGCAGGTTTCCCCGACTCCTTCAGGTCCCCTGCTGGCCCCACCAACGGTCAAAGTCTTGGTCCTCTATCTCGACATCGGACAAGACTCGACGTCACCAGAGATCTTGATCTCGACACCATGATAAGCGGCATTGCCGCTGTTTGTCTTTGTCCTCCTCAGATGAGGAGAGGCTCCTGCGCAAGTTGTGGCAGCGCTACAAAGACCTGATGTGACAACAGTTGGTCCTGACCAGGTCAAAACCAATTCCTGCTTTTAACCCGGCCATTAAGTGGCTTTCGCCCGAGCGACCAACGTCAGCCACTGCCACCGTCACCTCCATGGAGGTGCTGAATAAGGTCCCGCTGGCTCAGCCAAAGCCAGCTACTCCACTGATCTGGGTGGAGCCGCCACCTGAGCAACCGAAGTCCGGGGCTCCAACCAAGGAATCTGTCAGCTCAAGGTTTGCCCCATCGGTTGTCGGTCACCCTTACTCCCAACCACCCAAGGCGGGTTGAGGGTGACACGGGTGGTCGCCCGCTTTTTGAGGACTCCTCTGAGTCCGAAGACTCCTCGCTGCTCTCCCGTCCCATCGACGTTGAGTCTGCCAGGGGTCTTTCTGTCGACGAGGGCCCCACCTTGTTGATGGCCATTTGTTGGCTCCTTTCCGAATCCACGGAAATGGAGCTTGAGCCCATTCAGAAACGGGCCAAATATCCCCTTACAGAGATTCTGGACAAAGGGGATAGTCCGATGAAGGCCTTTCCTGTGGCTGAGGCCATTGTGGGCCCAGCCTTGGATCTGTGGCAGTGTCCTGCATCTTGCCCTGCACCTTCTGCCTGGATGACACGCAAGTATGCAGTCCCTGTCGGGGTTCTTGGAGCGCCCCTCGGCAGTGGGGTTGATGGCAGACTCCGTCTTCTGGTGCTCTGGCAGTAAAGGGGACATGGACAGACCCCGGACAAGGAATCCAAGCAGTTGGATCACTCCAGGGAAAAAGGTCTATTCAGCTTCTTCTCTCGGCCTCTGCCAGGCCAGCTCAGCCGTGATCATGGCACACTTCTCACATGCCCTCTTGGCTTCCTGGACGAGGTGATTCCTCATCTCCCAGCGGACCTCCAGACCACTGTCAAGCAGGTCCTAGACCAGGGTAGGGCAGTTGCGAAGCAACAACTCCAGACTGCGGTGGACATTGGTGACTCTTGTGCCCGTTCTGTTGCAGCCGCAGTGGCCATGCGCCGCAGGGCTTAGTTGCGCATCTCAAACTTCACCGCTAATGCGCAACACAAACTGGCAGATGTCCTCTTCTTGAGCATCGACCTGTTTGGGCCCGGTGTGGAGGGCCACCTCCAATGTATTGAGAAGTCCAGTGCCACCTTGGACTCCACCACATCTGCTCAGAAGAAGGACAAGGGCTCCAAGTGTCAGAACCGCAAGCCTGTTTGTTTGTCCACTCCTGCAGCCAGATCAGTCCAGCATAAGCAGCTGCAGGGCCAGCAGGCTCAAACTTGGCAACCTCGGGCCAAATCTGTGGCCTCTTCATTCAGGAAGCCTAGAGGAAAAGATCCCGGCGGCCCCTCTGGGTCCTCTTGCTCCATGCCTGCTCAGTGACGGGTTGGGGTGCCTCCCCCCATCCCATCACACCTCCCCTGGGACCTCCTGTGTGGGGCCAGCTCAGCCACTTCCTTTCCACCTGGTCTGCTATCACCACGGACTGTTGGGTTTTGGAAGTGGTAGGTCGAGGCCTGCCTCTGGAATTCAAGCAGGCCCCTCCATATTGAGCCCACACCCCATGGGGATCTGGTGTCTGCAGCCACTCAGTTGGCTCTCTGAGACGACATAGCTCAGCTCCTCTGCAAGGAGGTGGTGCACAGAGTAGTGAACCCTCCTTCAGACCCAGGGTTCGTTTCCCAGGTACTTCCTGGTACCAAAACGGATGTGGGGCTGGCGCCCCATTCTAGATCTGCACGACCTGAAAAAGTTCTTAAGGTACCGCACTTTCCGGATGGTAACTCTGGCTCAGATCATGCCATCCCTGAAGCAAAACATGTGGTTCTGCTCCCTGGATCTCCAGGATGCGTTCTTTCACGTCCCGATCCATCCATCCCACCAACGGTTCCTTCACTTCTGAACTGAGAGAACCCTCTCAGAGTTCCTAGTCATGCCCTTCGGCCTATCTTCAGCCCCCAGGGTCTTCACCAAATGCATGGCAGTGGTGGTGGCTTTCCTGAGGTGCTGAGAGGTCCGGTTGTACCCTTACCTGGATGACAGGCTGATAGTAGGTCCCTCCTGACTGGAGGTGGAGTGGTCCAGGGATCTGGCCCTCCAGGCTTGCTTCAACCTTGGCATCCTGATCAACGAGGCCAAGTTGGAACTCGTGCCCTTGCAGGTGATTCAGTTCATCGGGGCAGAGTTCGACTCCTGACGTGCCAGAGCTTGGCTCCCGGCGGACAGGCCGGAGGTTCTCTCCTCCTTTGCCCAGTCATTTCTGGTTGGGCAGTCGCGCCCTGCCCGGGATTTCCTGCGTCTTCTGTGCTACATGGCGGCCTGCACTATTGTGGTCTGATGGGCCCGCTGGCATATGCGTTCCCTCCAGTGGGAACTGGCCAGCCAGTGGTCTCAACGCTCAGGTCATCGTGACCAGCTGGTCTCTGTTACCCAGCTGATGTGGGACAGCCTCCAGTGGTGGCTTGTCCCAGCTTATCTGCAGGAAGGGATCCCGTTTGTCCGCCCCAAGCCGACGGTCATCCTGATGACCAACGCCTCTCTGGGTTGCGGTGCCCATCTGGAGGAGAACAGAGCCCATGGGCTCTAGTCCCCTCGGGAGTCCCAATATCGCATCAACCTGCTGGAGCTCTGAGTGGTTTGGCTAGCCCTGACCGCATTCGCTCTGTTCATTCGGGCTCAAGTGGTCCAGGTGCAGACGGACAATACCACGGCCATATCAACAAGCAGGGCAGGACGCGCTCCTTGCCTCTGTGCAAGGAAGCTCTCCACACATAGTCCCTTGTACTCTGCTTGGAGGCAGATGATCTAGCCATTCACATGGCAGGAGCCTCGAATCAGCTGGCCGATGCCCTTAGCTGATTGGGTGAGGCATCTCACGAGTGGTCTCTCCATCAGGAAGTAGTGTAAGATCTGTTCTCCCACTGGGGCTTCCCCGCAGGTGGAACTGTTTGATTCCAGGGAGAACATGCAGCTGAGGCTGTACCATGCCCGCCCCCCCTCAGCAGGGCTCGCTGCAGGGGGATGCCTGCTCAAGACCGTGGACCCCAGACCTCTTCTATGCCTGCCCTCCACTCCCCTTGATTCACAAAGTGTTCATCAAGGTCAGGACGGACAAGGCGCAGGTGATCCTGGTAGCCGCAGACTGGCCACACCAGTTCTGGTATCCAGATCTCCTCAGCCTCATCTCCAGGCTCCGGAGGCGGGTTCCAGCATGCCTAGACCTGATCTGCATCAAGCAGGGGAAGGTTCTCCATCCGGACCCTCAGTCCCTACACCTGATGGCCTGGTTCCTGAGCGACTAGAGTTCCAAGCCTTGGGTCTCTCCGACGAGGTCCTCAATGTCGTTGAGGCTTCCTGTAAGGAATCAACCAGAAAATGCTACACCTTTAGATGGAAGAGATTCTCCATTTGGTGTCAGGGCAAAGGGTTGGACCCGTTATCCTGTCCAGGTGGCTAGCATTTTGGACCATCTCTGGTCCCTCTCCCAACAGGGACTTCGGTCGACGACCCTGAAGGTGCACCTGGCAGCCATCTCTGCTTACTGGGCGTGGGCCAGTCAGCAATCAGTGGCACAGGAGAAAGTGGTGGTCTGGCGCTTTCTTCAAAGGCCTAGATCACATATGCCCTCCAGTGCGTGAATCTCCACCTCCGTGGGATCTACTGCTGGTTTTGGCAAAGCTCATGGGCAAAGCCATTCGAACCAGTGCACAAGTGTGACATCTCACATTTGTCTCAGAAGACCACCTTCTTGGTGGCTATTGCAGCAGTCAGAAGGACTGGGGAGTTACAGGCGCTCTCTATTGAGTCTCCTTACCTGGTCGTGCACAGGGACAAGGTTGTCCTACGCCCCCACCTGAAATTCCTTCCGAAGGTGGTGTTGGACTTTCACCTTAACCAGGTGATTACTCTGCTGGTGTTTTACCCCAGTTACACCTCTGAGGCCAAGTACAGGCTCCATACCTTGGACCTAAGGCAAACGCTCGCCTGCTACAAAGGGCATATGGTGGAAGTTTGGGGAGAGGTTCACCAGCTGTTTGTCACCTACGCTGAAGCCGCACCTAGCAGATCTGCAGCTAAGCAGACGATTGGCAAGTGGATCACTTCCTGCATAGATCTCTGCTATAGGTTGGCTGGTAGGGAGCCTCCCGTAGGGCTTTAAGGCTCTTTCCATCTGCCATACCGCTGCGTCGGTGGCTGCTTCTAGTGACATCCCTATCCAGGAAATCTGCAGGGCTGCTATCTGGAAGTCAGCACGCACCTTCATTTCCCATTACCACATCGACTTTGAGTCACGCCGGGATGCTGATTTTGGTACCTCAGTTCTCCAGTCCCTGTTCCCTAAATAGGGGTGTGCGTCTTGCCTCCTTCCTCCTCCTGGAGAACGGCTAGGAGTCTGCCAACAAGTGTGGATAGAACAACATATCCACAATCCTAGAAAAACAGGTTACTTACCTGTAACAGTAGTTCTAGGAGTGGTATATGTTGTTCATCCACACTGACCCACCCAACCTCCCCAGCTTCGATGCAGAAACCTGGCTTCCAGCGGGCTAAGATCCAGCGTCGGGGGCCGAGCCGAGGGTTGTACCACCTGGGTGGGTGGGAGGAGCCAACTTGAAGACGTTCCGGCGATCTTAAAGGGGAAGGCAGATCTGCCATCAAGTGTGGATGAACAACATATATCACTCCTAGAACTACTGTTACAGGTGAGTAATCTGTTTTTTTTTTTTTTTTTTTTTTGGTTTTTTTTCAGTCGTCTAGTAGTGAGGGAAGGCCAGCCAACAGATGAATAGAGGGTGCAGTGGTAGGTTCTTGCAGGCTGCTTCAGTGATGAAACTCAGTACCCTTTGATAAAGCACATAGAATCTGGCAGGTTGGCCAGCTGCAGCGCCTTTATACGCTAAGTCCCTGTAACCAAGCAGGGGTAAAAACATAGCACTCACTGACTAGGGTTTGTTTCTATAATAGAAGCCCAGCCTTGACCACCGCCTTTTACATAAATTGGCAGTGTGATTATTGAAAGAAAGCTTACTATCTAGCCATACCCCTAAGTATTTGAAAGTCTGCACTACGTCTAATCAGTCAGCTAGAAGAGTAAGGATTCTAGGAGGGGAAGGGCCAGTCCACCGATTGCTGTTAGGGGCAGAAATCATGTACTTTGTTTTGGTAGCATTAAGAAGGGGTTTAGAAATGCACGTTTCAGTTGAAGAATATTGAAAGTGGGCTAGAGGTCATTTAAAGGGACACTGTCAGCCTTTTGGGCCAATTTGAAACCGCATGTAATGAAGCTGTCTGGAGCAAGTTTTAGAAATATAAAATACATACATGGCAACAATTTTGCACAGTAGTGCAAGATACTTGTTCTTTTTAAAGCGATCCACCAAGATAAAAATAGAAGCCCCTGCACCATATATAGAGGTGCCTTACCACCAGAGGACCCCCATATTGTATATATCCCAGATAAATGTTTTCTTAATAAAAAGTAATTTCCTTTGTAAAATACTGTGTACTGGGTCCCAAGGACTTCCAGTTTTTCTGCCGGCCATGCTCCGCCCCTCTTGGCTGGCCAGACGTGATAACAAAGATGCCAGTGAGGTGGGGCACTCCATTATACTGATTGGTGGTGACTTTCCTTCTGTTTTAGTAATGGCCATTTGACAATGAAACATGGGCACGGTCGACTAACAAGGCCCTTGTTTCATTGCCAAGTGGCCATCATATTACTAAAACAGATCAAAAGTCACGCCCATTCAGCATAATGGATTCCACTTGCACTCTCACTGGCATCTGCCATCACGCCCATGAGTGCGGGATGGAGGTGTATGAACTTATCACCTGGAAGTCCTGGGACCCGTATACAGAATTTTACTAAGGAAATTACTTTTTATCAACAAAACATTTCCGGATATGTACAATATGGGGATCCTCTGACAGTAAGGTATATGTATATGTATGTATATATAGATAGATATATATATATATATATAATATAGATAGATAGATAGTGCAGGGGCTCATTGTGGTGAGTCTCTTTAAAATTACATTTGCCCACCCCGATGGAAGTGTCGGCTCTGTGCATCCGCAAGCTAAAGTGGCACGGGGCTGAGGGGAAACTCATTCATGAATGAGTTTATTTTTGGTTCTTTATGAGAAAAAGGCTGCATCTCTTACAGGTCACGATGCAGAGTTATATAAGGATATTACCCAAATAAAAATGAGCGCTGTAACCTGTTTTATTCTGTATGTAAAAGTTGAAGGCGTGACTCAGGGCATGCACATTAGAGTCGACTCTACTGCGCATGCCAGGAGTCACGGCTTCAATCTTTGCATACAAAATAAAATGGGTTACAATGCTCGTTTTTTGGGGGGAATATCTTTGCACAACTCTGCATCATGACTCCTTAAGAGATACAACCTTTTTCACATACAGAACCAAAAATAACTAACTCATTCATTAATGCGTTTTCCCTCAGCTCCGTGCCATTCTAGCTCGTGGATGCATGGAGCCAACATTTCGATCAGGATCAGCAAAATATAATAATAATAATAATAAAAAAGAATATCTTGCACTACTGTACAAAACTCTTGCCATGTATGCATTTTATATTGATAAAACTTGCTCCAGACAGCTTCATTCCATTCCTTTTCAAACTGGCCCAGAAGGCTGACAGTGTCCCTTTAAAGCTTCTGGCCCATTAGATATGGTTGCATAAAGCACTGCGTCACCTGCATAGCAGTGTAATTTGACATCCCCAGTATCACCTCCTAGGCCATTTGTATGTATTGTGAATAACAGTGGTCCAAGGACAGACCCTTGTGGGACTCATTGGAGTGAGCAGGAGGAGAGTAGGCCCTCAGATTTAAGTTGTTGTTGTTTTCTACCCACCAAGTAAGTTTTGAACCGGGGGTAAAACTTGCTGACTAATACAAGTAGAAGACAGCTTATGCGGAAGTGTTTGATGGACGACTATATCAAAAGTCTTACTAAAGTCAAGAAAAATTGTGCTTCAAACAACATGAAGTCTTGCTATATTATGACAAGTGCAGTTTGTCCCACCACTAGAACTGCTCCGGAGGTGAAAGAGTTAACTTCCATGTAGAGCTTAGAGAGCGAGCTTGGTTAAAGAAGCTCTGTTAGGGTGGTTTCAAACCGAAACCGTCAGATTCTTTACTCCGCCTCACTGAACAGTCGCTCCGGAGATCCTCCTGCTGCTCGGTTCATTTCCTTGGTTTAAAATGTATTTTCTCGGTTGAATTTAACCGCGATTTATTTATTTTAACAGCAAACCGATCGGTTCAAGCTCTGTCTATGGTATTGTAAGTAATAGATAGGTTTTCTGTGTGGAACTTGTAAATTTTTATCGGTTCGGTTTGAACCGATGAATTCTGTTAAACTTGGTTTCAAGCCTTTTAAAGGCTTGTTAGAGTCTGCAGTTCGGTTCTTATCGGTTCTAAAAAACGGATTTCATTACGCTTTTTCCACGTCATGACCACGGTTGGGAACCGATAAGGGTGTCTTGCCTGGCACTGCCGGTTAAAAGGGCAAGTTTTGTTGGTTAGGCTGGCATCATGTCTGAGAAACCCAAAAGAAAAACCGGGCCCACTGGGTTTCAACACTGTAGTGTCTGTGGGGAAGCCTTTGCCAAGGCTGACCCACACACATGTGTCTATTGTCTGGGGTTTGACCACCTCAATTCAGACTGCCAGATTTGTAAAATTTCCTGCAGCCACCCTGGACAAGAGAGTGGGCAGGCTCAGGGCAGAGGCCAAAAGTCCGCTGACCCGGATGGCCAGCCCGTTCGTGCCAACCGAATCGAGGGAGTGCCTGCCTGACCAGCAGACTTCCTCAAGCAAGTGTAGTGCTGGCTCTGAGGACAGTTCCAGCAAAGACAATTAAAAATCAGCAGGTTTGGAGTCCAAAATTCCTTCTCCAACTGCTGCAGAGATAGCCAGGGCAATACAGATTGTCCAGTCACTGTCCTCGGTTCCTCCCAACCGCCACTATCTGGCAAAGGTCGGTTCGGTCGGGTTCCACCGGTTCAGGAATATGATATAGAAGAGTTTTATGAACCAGAGGAGGGGGAGGATGATTATGATCAGTGTGAATGTGACTTTGAAAGTCTGGATGTGCCCATTGAACCGGACATCTCCCCAGACAGACCTTTAGGTGAATCTCCCCCTAGGCTTTCTGAGTCCCCTTCTCATTTTTTGTTTTATAAAAAAGTTGCTGAGACCCTCCAGCTTCCCTTAGAGGAGGCTTTGGATGAGCAAGAGGAGCCTGACTATGTAGAGATGATGGATATCCCAGAGTCCAGGAGATTGTCCATCCCTTTGCATAAATCTTTTAGGAAACAAACAATAAAAATTTTAAAAGCTCCTAATTCTGTGCCTCCTGTATACAAAAAGATGGACAGGAGGTACACTTTGTCAGGTCCTGATACAGATTTTCTTTCACAGCAATGCAGTCATGTTGGGTAGTTCAGGCTGCAGCCTGTGATAAATAATATTACCTGGCTTCACATCCTCCTGACAAGGACTCCGGGAAGATTGATGCCATGGCCAAAAACAATACATGGCAGCATCCTTGGGACTCAGACAAGCAAACTATATGGCTTATGTTATGAGATACCAGAAATCTAGATGGGATACTGTCATGGCCTTAGCCAAACAGGTCCCTGGCCAGCTTGCAAAGGAGCTGGAGCAGGTGGCTCTTGATGGTATTGAGGCATCTAAGGTGCAATTCCATGCTGCAGTGGATTCTAATGATGTATCCTCTAGAGTCATGGCTACATCTGTGGCTTTTCGTAGATTGGCCTGGCTCAGGTGTACAACTTTGTCACAGGATACCCAGTGTAAGGCTATGGATTTTCCTGTGGTGGGAAATTCTCTGTTTGGGGAGCAGACAGAGAATTATATGAAGAAAATGGATGAATATAGAACCACTTATAGGAGTGCACAAGCCAAGGAACGGCAAGCCACTCCTCAGAGGCAGCCCCCCAGGGGTAGGGGCAGGCCTTTTCACAGGCCTTTTTACCAGACTCAGGCCTCCTCCTCTTCAGCCTATGCTCAGAGGGGGTTCTTCAGAGGGAGAGGCAGACCGAGTGAGAGCAGGCCTGCTCCCACCCCTCAGCCTAAAACCCTTGACAAACAGGCACCCTGATGGGATGCCCAGGGTCGGCTCTCCATTACCTGTAGGGGGCAGGCTGGCTTACTCGTCCAGGACTGGAGTCTTTAACATCAGACAGGTGGGTCCTGGAAGTAGTGAGCCAGGGTCTGGTTCTCAGCTTCAAAAATTTCAAAGATGAGAGCCAGATCTTTCCACCTGCAAACCCTTTAGAGACTCTTGCTTTGAAACAGAGTCTCAACCCTCCTGGCTCTCAGAGCTGTGAAAGGGTTTCTCCCACACCAGGGCAAGGGTCTGTACTCCAGGTACTTCCTTACCCCAAAAAAGACAGGAGAGTAGCGGCCTATCCTGGATCTAAGATATCTGAACAAGCACCTTTTAAAACCAAAATTCAAAATGGTGACTCTGGGAATGATTTTACCCTCCCTAAGGCCAGGGGACTGGCTAGCCTTCCTGGACCTCAAGGATGCCTACTTCCATGTTCTTATCAGAAGCTCCCATCGAAAGTACCTCAGATTCGAACTGCCCTCAGGCCATTATCCGTTCAGAGCAATGCCCTTCGGCCTCACTTCTGCCCAAGGGTGTTCTACAAAATGTCTGGCAGTAGCAGTTGCTCATCTAAGAAGGCAAAGATTGCCATTTTTTCCCTACCTGGACGATCTGGCTCATTGTGGGTCAGTCTCCAGACCAGGTCAAATCACACCTGCTAGTTACCCAGCAGCTGCTTACCTCTCTGGGCTTTCTTCTCAATCTTCCAAAGTCAGTTTTGGAACCTGTCCAGGTACTCACCTTTATAGGCGCAGAACTGGACACAAAGCAGGCCAGAGCCTTCCTTCCCCTGGAAAGGGTAAGGACCTTAGTGGCCCTGGCCTCGTCCTTCACTCTGCAGGTCTCTCGACCAGCAAGGCATTTCCTGCAGCTCCTAGGACACATGGCTGCTTCCACAGCTGTAGTGCAAGGAGCAAGATTTCAGATGAGGGACATTCAGTTCCATTTGAGAGCTTTCTAGTCTCAAAGAAGAGATCCCTATCCAAGTTAATCCCAGTGACTCGAACCTGATCCAAGCCCTTCAGTGGTGGCAGGATCAGAGCAATCTGAGACAGGGTGCCTTCATCCCTCTGTCCCACCCCTTGACCCCTTACTACAGATGCATCCCTCTTGGGATGGGGAGCTCAGAGGCGACCTCTCCACCCAGGGTTATGGTCCTCAGGAATCTCTGCTCCACATCAATCTGTTGGAACTCAGAGCTGTTTTTCTAGCACTTCAGGTTTTTCTGCATCTGTTCAGAACAAGGTGGTACAGGTCAGAACAGACAACTTCACTACAATGTGGTACATCAGCAAACAAAGGGGCACTCGGTCTTGACCTTGTGCAGAGGCGATGAAGTTGTGGTCTCTGGCTTATCCCTGAACACTTCCTCATAGCAGTTCACCTCCCAGGCAAGGACAATGTCCTGGCAGATGCTCTCAGCAGGATTTCCCAGGGCCATCACGAATGGTCACTGGATCCTCTAGTACTGGGGATAGTGTTTGCCAGATGGGGCACTCCTCAGATAGATCTTTTTGCAGCCCCAGACAATCATCAACTTCCACTTTTTTGTTGCAGGCCCCCAGTGTTGGGCTCAGTCCCCCTGGATGCCTTTCTCCTCGATTGGGAAGGGAAGTTCTTTATGCCTTTCCCCTTCCCTCTCCTGTTCAAAGTACTAGTCAAAATCAGGTCTCAGCCCTGCAAGATGATCCTGATTGCTCCAGACTGGGCCAGGCAGCCCTGGTACCCACTCCTTCTGTCCTTAGCAGTCCATCTTCCCTGTCTCCCCAGGAACCACAATCTGTTAACCTGTGCTCAGGGAGAGTTTGGTATCAAGTCTCAAATCCCTCAACCTCAAGGCTTGGCTCTTGAGCAGTTAGATTTGCTGATCTACAACTTTCTCAAAGTGTTCTCGAAATCCTAAAGGCTGCTAGGAAGCCTTCCACCAGGGCTACCTATAACTCCAAGTGGAAAAGGTTTTCCATATGGTGTTCTGGGAAGCATATTTCCCCGGAATCTGCTGCTCTACCCACTGTATTGGACTATATGGTCCATCTTAATTCTTTGGGACTGAGACCAGCTACCCTGAAAGTGCACTTGGCAGCTGTCTTTGCCTTCATTTCAGCAGGGAAGCCCTCTTCTCTTTCTGCTCACCCTGTATTTTCCAAGTTTTTTAAGGGATTGCTTCATACCAATCCTCCATTCAGGGACCCTGCCCCTGCTTGGGATCTTAATGTTTGCATTGCTCAGCTGATGCAACCCCGCTTTGAGCCTCTGTCTTGACAGAGCTTAAGTATTGACTTGGAAAACTGTATTTCTAGTAGCCATCACTTCTGCCAGGCGATAAGTGAGTTACAGGCTTTTATCAGTGGAGAGACTGACTTTATTTCCTTCACAGGGATAAAGTAGTCCTCAGGACTAACAGGAAGTTTTTGCCTAAGGTGGTTTCGGATTTCCACCTTAACCAATCTATTTCACTTCCAGTGTTCTTCACTGACCATTCCTCCTCTGGTGAGAGGAGGCTGCACAGCTTAGATGTTAAGAGGGCCCTAAGTTACTACATAGAGCGTACCAAGGGTCACAGGTTTGACTCCCTCCAACTATTTCTCACTTATGGTGAGGTGGGGAAAGGAGACCTGCCACTAAGAGATCCATTGCCAGGTGGATCGTCTCTGTATCAATTTTGCTATCAAAAGCTGGGTAAGGTTCCCCCTCAGGCCTGAGGCTCACTCTACCAGAGGTACAGCTGCATCTCTAGCTGCTGCTAGAGACATCCCTATCTTGAGATATGTCAAGCAGCTACTTGGAAAACAGTACACACTTTCACCAAGCATTACTCCTGGATATCCAGGCCAGGAGGGATGCTCGGTTTGGCACAGCCCTGCTTCAGAGCCTATTCCCTAAGTAGGTTCTGTCCCTCCTCCATGGAGGTACTGCTATGTAGTCTGCACTTGTCATAATATAGCAAGACTTCATGTTGTTTGAAGAAAAAATTACTCACCTTAGTAATGTTGTTTCTTCTAATGGAGTCTTGCTATATTATGACCTCCTCCCCAGCCTGCACCTCTCAGAACTTCTACTTTGGGTATGGGGTGGGCAGTCCACTGTTGGCATTTATTGATGCCCTTTTTTCATGTTTGGGTGTTGTGTTTTATTTAGTTATTTTATCTTATTTTTCTGGTCCACTGACTTGAGTCTTGGTGTTGGGACCAGGAAAATGTGTGAATATGTTAGTAGCCAGTTGGCTAGTGTAGGTTACAGCTTCCACACAGAGCCTTCGTGAGTTTTGCTCGTAAAGATCTGACGGTTTCAGTTTGAAACCACCCTAACAGAGCTTCTTTAACCGAGCTCGCGCTCTAAGCTCCCTGCTCTGCATGGAAGTTAACTCTTTCACCTCCGGAGCAGTTCTAGTGGTGGGACAAACTGCACTTGTCATAATAGTGCAAGACTCCATTAGAAGAAACAACATTACTAAGGTGAGTAATTTTTTCTTTTGGTCAAAGGAAGTGAACCAATTGTTTGTCACGTTGATGAGCACAGTAGTAGTGCTATGTAGAGCCTGTAAACCAGATTGGGATAGGGTAATTAAATTATTACTGGGGAGAGACTCCCAATACTGTTAATTGACTAGCTTTTCCAAGGCCTTAGCTAGGACAGGCAAGATCGATATAGGCAGGTAGTTACTTGCAATTTATCACCAGCTTTGAACAGTGGAATTAGGTGAGCTGTTTTCCAAAGTACAGGAATTTCATGACTAGTTAGAGATTGAGCAAGTGTGCTTTTGGCGCTGTTAATACTGGGGCCCCAGCTTTAAGAAAAAAATGGTTCCAAATTGTCTGCCCTGGGTTCTTTTTTTAGTGCCAAGGGTTAGTAGCATGTCTTCCACCTGTTTATAAATAATGGTCTGGAAACAGAAAGGATGTGTGTGCTGCTTATGGATGGAGATTGTTTTAAATTTGTTAGCGGGAGAACAGCAGCAGGTGACTGGTCGAAAGCCATTCCAGCAGGCGCAGAGAGTCAAACTCTATATTTTAATTACGCGTTTCTTAGAAACATAACATAGAAACATAGACTTTGACAGCAGATAAGGACCGCTTTACCTATCCAGTCTGTGCATTCCTCCCTACTTACACTATTACTGCAGACCATACCCAATCTAAAGCTCTTCCTCTGTGCACCTGTAGCCTGTGCACTGATGAAAGATCAAACTGGACATTACTAGGTTGGGCAGAACCTTCCAACTATGCATCATAATGTCATAAGAATTCCTGCTAAGGTACACTCATGGACCCCCACTGACTAACCCTGCTGGGGGCTCCCAAAAACATAAAGCCAGTTGTGAGTATAGGTTTGCGTCAACGGCATTCGAGCATCCAAAGTATTATGTAGTTGACAGTTTACAGGACTGGGGCAATGCAGCTAAAACCAGTGGTAGTGGTGCATTGTAAATCAATAAAGGAGGTGGCAACAACTTTGTTTTCTGGGAAACATTGTTTAACTGATGGTAACAACCCAGAGGCATGCCAGTGGGGAAGGAGGAAGAAAATAAATTACCATTTGGAAAGGAGGGGAAGAATTGAGGGACTAAATTAAAGAGACACTCAGCAGTGTTTATTTTTCCTCTGTGGGCTAATTAGTTACTTGGGCATGACCCCTTTGGTACGATGTGGACAGAGGACAGGAAAGATCGAGGAGGAGCAGGAGATAAACATTTCAGAGGCTTTTTCCATGCAGATTGTTCTGTTTTCTTGTGGATATAAAAGGTACTTATTTTTCTCGTCAAGCTATATTACTGAAAAAATGTCTGCTTGGATTTAATGCAGAAATGTCCGATTATTTTACAAATGGTGAATTCCACTTTTTTGACTGTCTGCATGCAAGAAAAGCAAAGAACTGAGGATCCTTGTATTCCTGCTGATTGGGGCTAGTTGAGGAAGCAGAAGCATGGCTTTTATCCAGCCAGTGGCGGAGTTGTGGAGGGGAGTGAGTGAAGTGCTTGTGAACCCTCATTTACTCTTCTTGGAAGACAGCAGTAACAGTTGTTTCAAAAATCTCAGTACTTATATACTGTTTCTGTACTGATGCTTCTCAGTTAGTTGCTGTTCAAAGTTAGTGTAAGTAACTGGGTAATTTTCACTAGCTGGAGATCTCACTTCAAGATAGAGCTCTTGCAGCAGGTAACACCATTAGGACTATGCTGTCAGGCACTAGGACCCCACGGAAAAATTCTAGCTTGCAGTCTAAGGTGGGGGACCGGCCCCTCTGAAGTCGGCCCTGCCCCGACGTCACCCGTGGTATAAAGGGGGTGATCCCCGGCACCACCTCAGTTCTTTTCCCACAGTCGACCCGAGCATATCGGCTCCACAGATGCCTCCTGCTTCCAGTTGACTGCCATTTTCACGCTTCATGCAGTTAACAATTTTTTTCATCTGAATTACAAGTTCGTCATGTATGTTTTTCCCAGCCATCTTCCTCTTCAGAGTGGCAGAAATCAAAGTATGCATGCGGCAAGAAGATCCCGGCGAAAAACAGCCATTTGGCCTACTTGCTCTGCCTAGGCCCTGACCACTGGCTGGACGACTGACTGCACTGCCAAGGCTTCAGCCGGAGGACCAGACTCCACCACCTGGACACCTTGAAAGCAGGCCTCCTTGAACAGCAAGTGGCTGCCATGCAGAAGACCTAGTCGGGGTACAGCTCATCTTCATCCTCGGCAAAGGACATCTCCCCCAGGGAGAAGGCATTGAGCGGGAAACACCATCTTCAGGACAAGGAAAGGTCCAGGTCAGAATCCCGTCCTAGTCCTCTCACAAGACTTCTAAGTCTTCGACCTCCGGCACGAGGTCAGACTCTGCCCCCTAGTCTCTCTGGCTCTCCCAGGGTCACAGTTGAGGAAGCCCCCTGCCTCTTCTCAGGCGCATGGTGGGGAGTCTTCCATGCTCTGGCTTTCTCAAGCCCCCATGTTCCTGGCTATCTGATCCCTCAAGCAGACACTAGGGTCTCAGTCAGCAGGACTGGTACACTCTTCATTGGGCAGCAGATTGGATCCTGCCATCTGCAAGATCACAGTCGCTGGGTCAACTGACAGGGCGGCAGGGTCGGACAACTCCAGGAGACACCAAGCTAGCGAGCGCCAGAAGAAGCACCACTTGCCTTCCAGGTGGTCGTCGGCCGAGGCTTTGGACCAACGTCGGACCTCAACGCCCTCTGACTCCATTACAAAGTCTGACCAGATGCCGCCTTCTAAGCTGGTGTCTGTTCCACAGGGCCCCATCGAGAACCTGACTGCAGACCAGACTTCAGGGGGCCTGACGCTCGCCTCTGGGGATAACCGAGACTGGGCGCCACCCCTTCCACCTTCACCTCCTTCTCGTGAGCCTGATGACCAGATGTCTGAGCATCTGACGCCAGAGGACACGGTCCCACCAGGGCCGACACCAGATAAAAAGGTACCATTGGACCAGATGCCGGAGGACGGAATGCCACAAGGATCGACGCCAGGGGCCCCTAGCACCCCTAACCCGACACCAGCACCCCAGCCAAGCCCTGTCGTCCCTTTGGCAGAGGTTGGGGTCTTATTTTCCAGCTGGTGGAATACTGTTAAAAGGGATTTGTTGCCTAGGCCACTGGAGCCGACCCCCAACCCTGCATGGATCCCGACCCTACCTAGACAGCCTCCCCTCCATTGTCTTCCCCATCACCCCTGACGCCAGACTGTCCGACGTCAGGGGATGAGGGACGTGGCTGACCCGTGTGATGGCAGCATAGTCACCACCCATTGTCTTGATCCTCCTCCAGGGGACAACCCTATACATCGTCAGAAGGATCATCCTGAGGTTCCTCCTCCTCCTACGACTCTTCAGAGAATGACTTCTCTCTGCCATCACCAGACCATAAGAGGGACTCTGCAAGATCCCTTCTGGATGGCTTCTCCTTCCTGAATATAATGAGACTTATCCAGTTCTTATACCAATGGGAGACTGAGGAGTTGGACATTGAGAGACACCGTTTGGGGAAGTTCTTAGGGTCCACTGACCCAAAGCCCTTGGTCGTACCACCCTTAGTGGAACCCTTCCAGGATGTCACAAAAATAGCCTGGAAGCACCCCTCCATGACCTCAGCAGTCCCTAAAAAGGCTGACCGATTTATATAGGATGCCAAGGGGAGAGCCACACTTGAGTGACCAGCTTAAGGCAAACTCTGATACTCATGGCTGCCCATGGGAGAACCCAACAGCCAAAGCATATGAGCTCCCAGCCAACTGATAAGGAGTCCAAAAAGCTGGGCCATCTGGGCCACAAAGTATAATCCTTGGCCACCTGTACGATCAGGTCACTTAATTTTTTGGCACACATGGTGATGTACCAAAAATCACTGTGGAACAAGGCCATGGACCTGGTCAAAACTCAACCTGACTCTGCCAACAAGACTGAATTGCTGGAAGTTATCCAGTCCGGTGCTGATCTCGGCAAGCACATACTTAGGTGCTCATATGACTTGGCAGACACTGCCACCAGGGCTGTGGCCACTGGCATATGCCTAAGATGCCACTCCTGGCTCAGGGTCTCAGGATTCCGCCAGAATCTACAGGACGCCATCCTGGATACCCCTTTTCAGGGCCCGGTCCTTATTGGTCAGGAGGCTGAAAAGCTGATAACCGGTCTACAGGACTCTGGTAAAGCTGTCTCAGAAGTACACAAACTGTACAAATCCGAACCAGTCACCGCTCCTTTTGTAAGCAGCAGGGCCAACAAGGAAGAAGACAGCAACACAGAGGGAGTTACAAGAGAAAGATTTCCCCCTATCTGCAGGAGTACAGGGACCTAAGAGCGTTAAGAGCATCAGGGCTTCCTTGCTCACTCCAACAACCTCGGCATGACTCATTAGCCAGCCCCCGTTCTGGTGGAATTATGGGGGCAGTTGGCAGATCTAGCCCCTTCTACCTCAGCGGACTGGTCCAATATCGTGGATCAGTGGGTACTACAGATAGTGGAGCGGGGTTATGCTCTGTGTCACAGCGTGTGGTAATAAACTTCAGATGAGGCAAATTTACAGGTTTAAAACGCACCTTGGTGTGATATTTATTTTTCAAAAGTTCGAAAAATAATAAAAACCAAAAAAACTGCAAGAAAATCACTACTTAACATCAGTAGTTTCTCACATAATACAGTCCTGGATTCTAGAGCTCCTAAGACCCTCCTCATCTGCATTCAGCAGCTTGTCTACAGTAGCAGTAGAACATCTCCTCCTCTTTCAGGGCTGAGTCCCACTGGGCTGAACTGAAGTGAACTTAGTGAAGAGGCTTTTATATCTTTTGGTGGGGTCACCTGACTGAGCCCTTACATGTCTGGACATGTTTCAGAACCAAGGGGGAGAGTGTTTGTGTCAGGGGATTTCCTGGTTCAGTTAAAAGTACAGTGTATATAGCCACAGACGTTGACTCTATATATCTCTGACCATAATGACTAAGCACTTTTAGAAAGTATACCACATTCTCATACATAGAACCTTATATAGTAACAGGTGTATAGTGTGAGCATCTTAAGGATTTCTTATAACTGTACTAATCATGACATTATTATTGTTTTATATGATTTCTGAATCCTTTTTCTTTGAAATTGCTTTATTGACTGTATTTATTTCTATTTAACATAGTCTTCATGATTTTTGTACACAAAATGCAGGCATGCACGTTACACAACACCTCTCAGGGTGTTTGGCACCATTCCAGGGACTGGATGGATCGAAATGGAAAAAGAATGAAAGGAGAGAACTAGTAGGAAGTTTAGTAGGGACAGTAAAGAGCTATGCTAGGTGGCCAACCTAGGGTAGGGGGAAAAGAAGAAAAGCAAAGAGAAAAGCATTGGCTGCTGCACAACAGAAGTTTTGGTAGCTAGGAAACAAGGAGATGAAAAGTGGTCCATCAGTCACAGCTGAGGGTGTAGCCTAACTCCACCACACTCTGGAATTCAATCAGATCCCTACAGACAACCCACCTGTTCCCTCCCATTGCACCCCATCTCATGCAGGTGTTATCAGGGCAGAAATTCAAGCCCTCCTGAGCAAGAAAGCAATCCAAGCAGTGCCACAGTCTCATAGAGGAAAGGGATATTATTCCCACTTCTTCCTTGTCCCCAAAATAGGCAGGAGACCGTTGTCCCATCCTGGACCTCAGTCAACTGAACACCTTCATCGAATACAAAAAGTTTAGGATGGTGACACTGCCAGGATTGCTACCCATGCTTCGCCAAGGGGACTGGCTCTGCTTCATGGACATGCAGGATGCCTATATGCACACAAAGATATTGCTGTCCCACAGAAAATACCTTCACTTCATATTCCCAGGGAGCGCACTACCAGTTCAGAGCGCTACCATTCGGCATTTCTTCGGCACCCATGGTGTTTACCAAGTGCCTGGCATTGGTGGCAGCAGCTCTCAAGAGGCAGGGGCATTATGTCTACCCCTACATCAACGACTGGCTGCTAACAGCTCCCACAAAAGATCAGCTGTGTCGCTCTGTGGAAGACACCTTTCACCAGTTCCAAGGTATAGGGGTTACCTTGAACCTTCCCAAGTCATCCCTCCGGCTCACCCAGAGATAACAGTACATAGGGGCAGTCTTGGACACTGTCCAAGGGAGAGCCTTCCTTCCTTCAGGCAGGGCAGATCGATTAAGGGCATTGGCTCAGAGAGTTGCCTCCGTAGATCAGGTTCCAGTCAGAATGGTACTGCAGCATCTAGGCCACAAGGCAGCCGCCATCATAACAGTTCCCTTAACTCATCCGCACATGAGGGTTCTCCAGTGGAACCTCAAGGTTCTGTGGGACCAATGCTTGGATTACCTCGAACAGCCAGTCCGAGTCTCCAAAGCAGTATGTCAGACTTTGGAATGGTGGCTCACCCCATCCTGGTTAGAATCCGGGGCTCCCTTCCAAAGTCCCAGTCTTCAGCAGATCCTGGCAACAGAGACCTCAGGACTAGAGTGGGGTGCACATTTCAGAGACCATCAGACAAGAGGGAGCTGGACTGCTCTGGAACGCAGTCGTCACATAAATGTGTTGATGAGAGTCGTTCTGTGTGCCTTACAGGCGTTCCAGATGATTCTCTTGCTAGGGCCCCTGCTGATCCAGTCAGACAACATGCCAGTGGTCTTCTACATAAATGAGCAAGGGGCACACACTCTTACCCCCTCTTCAGGGAGGCCATGAGAATCTGGTACTGGGCAATGGAGCACAACCCGGAACTCACAGCGGTTCACATTCCAGGAGTTCAAAACACCCTAGCCAACAGCCTCGGCCACTCTCTGTCTCAGACTCACAAATGGGAGCTACTACAGGACATAGTAAACAACCTTTTCAAAAGGTGGGGCCTTCCAGATGTGGTCCTCTTTGCATCCGCACTCAAACACTAAACTGCCCAATTTCTGCTTGCTAGATCCAGGACCTGGTGTTTTTCTGGTGAGACGTGTTGTCCATCTCCTGGCCAGGGAGGTTCCTGTATGCCTTCCCTCCCTTTCCACTGCTTCAAAGAGTGTTACTCAATCTACAAGCAGAGAGAGCTGTCATGATCCTCATCATGCCATTCTGGCCTCGACAGATCTGGTTCCTGCTGCGCCAACAGTTGGCATTGGAACCCTCCAATTCCCTTGCCCCTGCCTCTTCGCTTGCTCTTTCGGGAACAGGGAACTCTAGTATACACGAATCTTCAGTCACTGCATCTGCATGCATGGCTCATGCAGACCTAGTCAGGGATAGATATGGGGTGTCTTCCAGAGTAGCGGAGATCCTAGTGGCCGCAAGGAAACCCTCCACTAGGGCTGCGTATGCTATGAAATGGAAACACTTCTGCCTATGGGCATCATCCCGTCTCCTAGATCCTTTCACCTGCCCAGTGAATTCGGTACTGAAGTACCTTCTTTCCCTCTCTGACAAGGGTCTCAGCTATTCGTCCATAAAGGTACACCTTCTACACTGTCAGCTTACCATGTACCTATGGAGGGCAGGACCATGGCGCAATTGGACTTGTCTGCGGTATTGTGCATATCAAGCCTCCCAGGCGGGAACCCGTTCCCCCTTGGGATCTTTTATTTATATTAGAAAAGCTCATGTTGCCTCCCTTTGAGCCAGCTGCAAGTTGCAAGCTATGCTTCCTATCTTGGAAAGTGTTGTTTTTGGTTGCCATTACTTCTGTTTGAATGATTTTCGAGCGTCGGGCTCTGATGTGTAAAGAGCCTTGTTAGATTTTTTTACAGGGATTGGGTATCCCTTCGCACCAATCCTAAGTTTCTTCCGAAGGTAGTGTCTGAGTTCACTTTTAACCAGGACATTCAGCTTCTAGTTTACTACCCAGAGTACTCAAACAAAGTGGAGGCCCTGTTGCATACTCTGGATGTTCACAGAATTCTTAGTTTCTACATAGATCATACGCGGTCTTCCAGAAAGACAGACCAGTTGTTTGTCTCCTTTGCCCAACGGATGTTAGGGGCAACAGTGACTAAGCAGACTTTTGCCAAATGGTTGGTCATTTGTACAGTCTTTTGTTACCAAAAGTATGACAGAAGGTCACTCCACCAGGGGTGTTGCCACTTCCTTTGCATCTCTGAGGAATGTCTCAGCAGCAGATCTTTGTGCAGCTGCTATTTGGAGTTCAGTCCACATCTTCATAAAACACTACAGTCTGGGCATTGCATCACAGAGGAGAGCCAGTTTCAGCCTTGCCATCCTCCAAGGACTACCCTCTTAAGGGTACCAGTGGTTTGCCAACCTTTATAACCACCACCCTTCTGACCTGGATTGTGTCCTTGTACTGCTTGGGACTCGGTCCTAATGGTGTTACCTGCTGCAAGAGCTCTGTCTTGAAGTAAGATAGTACAGTTACGTAAGAACTTACCATAACAGTAGATCTTCGAGAAGAGCTCTTGCATGCTGCAATCTGGCATGCTTTCCCTCCCTTCTACCCCCAGAGTTATGTAACTGTATTTTTCTCTCTGGGGGATGTGAGGACCTCCTCGGTTCCCCATCCTTTATGCTAGCCGGGTCTCTGGCGGGCAAACTGAGGTGGTTCCAGGGGACTGTCCCCTTTATACCATGAGTGACATCGGGGGGGCATTCCCCCACCTTAGCCTGCTAGCTGGAATTTTTTCGCGGGGTCCTAGTGCTTTGTGACGTAGTCCTAATGGTGTTACCTGCTGCAAGAGCTCTTCTCGATGATCTACTGTTATGGTAAGTTCTTACATAACTGTACTTTCTCACAACTGTGGGCTTTTTTTTTTCAGTTTCAAGTCACACTTCTCTGAACTGTTAGTAGCTAGAACAACAACCTTTTTCTTGGAGTGTCATAGCCATTTGAAAATTAAACTTAAACGCCGGTAACAGATCTTGGCTTCTTTTCTTGGACACCCATACAAACTCACACTTTCACACCTTCAGTGTGGCTTATGTGATTACTATAAAATTGTCACCCTCTCAAATCTCAGGTTGGTAAGATAAGAAGAATTAAGATTATACCTGCTTTTGCAACATAAATCGTGCAGTTCCACCTCCGCTGCAACAAACTGCAACAAGCTTTAGTTACACTTATAAAATGAGTTGAGAACTTTCTGTGTCCTGATTAGCTGAGAGGCATCTTTAGCCATGTTCTTATCCATGCATATTGTGCCTATCAGCACCTCTTCAGCCAGTCAGGACTTTCTACAACAGAGATTATTGTGCCAGCCTCTGGATTTTAAAGGTGGAACTGGCTGGCTAGAGCTGTCCCTCGAACACACACACACACAGTCTCTTACTGTAGCCAAGTGCACATCACTTGGCAAAGACATTTTAAATGAAAGCTTGATCTGTGTTGCTGATTTGACAAAGCCGACCACAATCAAGTGAGCATTGCGCGTGCTGCCAAGATGCGACTTTCAAATTGCAACTGAGACACGCTCCTCCTTTAGCTGTTTTAAACATCCTTTTATTAAAACATGGCAGGTTTTCCATTATGTGACACCAAGCTGGCAGCCACTTGCTCATAACACAGTGACGTTGAGAAAGTGCTCACAGGAGAGTGTTAAGTATGACGGCTGGTAAGGGACACGCTCACTCCCACAGAAACTGCTCACATTCAGAAAACACAGCCTAAAAAGAAAATGTTCAAAAGAAATACACTGTCGGAGGTGTTTGAGTGTGTGGGGATGGAGGGTGCCATGGAAGAAACACATTCTTGAGGATATCTTTTGTTGTTGAGGGGGGGCAGACAGACATTAACCCCTCTAGTGCCTTTTCATTAAACAAGAACTACTTTTCTAAAAAGATTTTCTTTTACACTTTTTATTTGGATTAGTGAATTTTTAATTTTTATTTATTTATTTATTTATTTTTACTGGGGTACCTGTTTTAGTGGAATAAGACACTTCGAGGTGTGGTTTATGGGTGATAAGATCACTTCAGAGGTGCTAAAAGCACCAGGGGCAAGTACCTCGTGTCCTATTACGCACCTGGAGTGTGCCCTCAGCCCTTAAACCACACCTCGTCATGTCTTATTACTTGCTTAGTGTGAGTGTTGTACATCTGTTAAACTTGCAATTATTTTATATAGATGGTCAACACTCTCTAAAAAGTTCTCAGCATACAAACATCAAAACATAAACCTGTTTAAGAAATTCATGCTTTCTTTCCCAAAGTAGAAAATAGGAAAAAGACGGCAGCAGTTGCTGAGAGGCTGGGTAATCCAGGAAATCGAGGTTTTAATAGGTTATATCCGAACAACACTTTGTTTATGGAAAATGTCAGAGAGAAACACACTATCGGCAACATTTGAACTTTGAAAAACTCTAACAGAGTTGATGTTAAAATATCTGCTAATCCTGTAATAAGGGCCGATACAACATCTACAGGCCACTGACAGGTTACCAATCTGTTCAACAAATACAGAGTGCTTCTCTGTTAATGCAGCCTATGGTTTTAAACAGAATTTAATTTATTTATTGAAATTGTTTTACTAGGAAAGGCACATTGAGCAAGAAGATGCTTGTCTCCCGGTGCTACCTGGGGGGTGGGGGGGAAACAGAGGATTACCGGATACACAATTAGACAGTGACGGTGATACAGTGACAGTTTGAAAAGGGTCCCGCTTGCGGGCTCACAATTACGTCAGTTCATGCAAAGACAGTAATCAATTATAGCACAGTTCACAGTAAATAGAACAACACTTTGAGGAAAAATAAGTGCCTAGGTAGTAAGTGCGTATGACACAGCTAGGAGTGTGTGTCTTGGGGTAGTTTAGGGTGGTTGAGCAGCTCAGAGGGGAGAAGGGCGGAATCAGGGGTTTGAGCAGGTGCAGTTTACCATGAAGTGGTTTGTGAGGGCAGAGGAGAGTGAGTTAGCGGAGGAGGAGTGTCGGATTTGAGGGGGTAGCTCATTCCAGATTTTGGGAAAGCGATGGGAGAAAGCAGTTTGGCCAGCAGTGGACGTCCGCCTGGGGATAGCCAGTATGCAGGAGTCGGTGGATCTGAGGGCATAAGAGGATGGGGGGGGTCTCGCAAGGAGGAGAGGTAGGCAGGGAAGGAGCCTAGCCAGAGCTTAGAGGTGAATTTTGTGCAGTGGATGAGGCATTTGTTTTCAAGGGATGGTAAGGCCAGGGCACGGTATAGCTTGCAGTGATGAGTGCAAGGGGGGGAACTGAGAGCAAAGTGGCAGAAGGCATTGAACAGGGTGTCGAGCTTGGATAGGGAGGGTGTAGGGGTCGAGCCATTGATTATCTCGCAGTAGTCAAAGGAGGGGAGAATCATCTTCAGGACTAACGCACGGTGTACCATTAATGGTAGGCTACGGTGGTTTCTGTGCAGAGTTCCTAGCATGGGGCGCAGTTTTTTTTTATTGTAGCGTCAGTATGAACATTAAAGGTCAGGTGACGGTCAAGCCAGACCCCAAGGAACCGGAATGAGGGGACATCATTGAGTACTTGCCCATCAAGGGTTTGGAAGGAGGGGAGGGATGGGAGTCTGGACAGGTGTTGTCACGTGCCGAAGGTCACTGAGACAGTTTTTTTACTGTTTAGGGAGAGCTGGTGGGAGCAGAACCAGCACTAAATGTTGTCGAAATCAGCTTGGAGGGTGGAGGCAATGCTTCAGTGGTGGTGCCTGAGAAGAAAAGGGCGGTGTCATCTGCATACATATGTATGGCAGATGAGTGGCAGGCTAGAGGCAGATCATTTAAAAGGATTGAGAATAGTAGTGGTCTGAGCACAGAGCCTTGGGGGACACTGGTAGTGATGGGTAAGGGGGCCAAGATGGCATCGGAGATACATACGGTTTGGGTTCTACCCGAGAGGTAAGTGCAGAACTGGTTGGTGGCGGAGGCAGAGATACCTGCTTCAGCAAGGCTGGAGAAGAGAAGGGTGTGCGAGACAGTATCAGATGCTTTGGCTTAGTCGACAAAAATAGCAGTGGTGATCTGTCCGTCGTTCATACTGGTGTAAATCGCGTCAGTGAGCCTAGTCAAGGAGAAGGCAGTGGAATGTCCTTTTCTGAATCCGGACTGGAAGTTGGTGTAGAAGCTGGAGTTGGATAGAAAGGTGGTAAGCTGCGAGAGCACTAAGTGTTCTTGTAATTTAGCAAGTGTAGTAAGGAGGGAGATGGGGCGGTAGTTTGAGTGTTTGGTGGGGGGCCCACCTTTAGGCAGGGGGATGACTATGGCATGCTTCCATGCCTGGGGGACTGTAGCCACAGCAAAGACAGGTTAAGTAAGGAGGCCAGTGGGGCAGCAGTGGCAGGGGCGCTAGGTGGAGGAGCGTAGCATCCAGATCAGCATGGGATTTGCCTTTAGAAGGGCTGAGTGCAAGCAAGGCAGAAAGGGCTTCGGTAGCCGAGATGTTATTGAATGAGAAGGTGCGGGGCACATTCTGATTTTTTTCGACCCACTGTGCATCTGGAAGGACCAAGAGTGGGCAGAGCTGAGAGGAGGGAGGAAGCGCAGGTGGAGAAATAAGAGTTGAACTGAGCTGCAACAGCACTAGGTTCTGAGAGGAGGGTGTTATTTATGTTTAGTAGTGGGGAAGGGGTGGCAGTGGTGGGGGGGGAGAAGAGGGAGTGGATAACCTTCCAAAACTTAGAAGGATTATTTAGATTAGTTTGGAGAGTGGAGTTAAGGTATTTGGCTTTGGCCAACCGGGTTGCTCTGGTACACTTGCTTCTGAGCATCTGATAGTTTGAGAAGTCCTGTGGGCATTTGGAGGACTTATGGGCACACCAAGCTGTGTCACGGGCGCTAAGGAACGCAAGGACTTCCGGGGTGATCCAGGGAAGGTGCTTGCCACGCACCCTAGTGCGACGCATAGGGGCGTGTTTATCCCAGACACAGAGAAAAATATTTTTGAAGTGTTGGAGGGCAGCATCGATTGAGAGGGAAGATGAAAATATCACCCAGTTGGCTTGTTCAAGGTCATTTAGAAGGGGAGTAATGTCAAGAGACTTGCATGAGCGTTGGACCAAGAAATTTGGGGCTGTTTTGGGGCAGTGAATTTTCCGGACGAGATAGGTGAGCTGGTGGTTGCTCAGGGTGTCAGGAAGGAGGCCAGATTTGATGACCCAGTGAGGGTGGGAGGTCAAAGCCCAGTCCAGTAAAGAGTGGTTGCTGGTTTTAGGGTTTAGGTGGGTGGGCTCATTAATGAGTTGGGAGAAATTTAGTCAGTTTATTATGGCCCGTTCTTTGGTGAGAGCTGGGGATAACCAGTTGAGATTTAAATCACCCATGATAAAAGATTCACCTCCGGGGGTGTGGGAGGAGGTGTGCGTTAGGAGGTCTGTGATAGTAGAGGAGGGCGTACCTGGACGGCAGAAGATACTGGTGATATAGATGGGGAGTGAGAAAGGTAGGGACAGTGTTAGCATTAATATCTCATAGGCATTTGGTTCAGTTTTGGCTAGGAAGGTTGAGAAGTGGATCTCCGATTTTAAGTAGATGGAGACTCCGCCGCCTCTGGTGGCCCTGTCTTGGTGAGCCATGGCATAACCAGGGATGGCGACAGCAGCATCAAAGATGTTTTTGTTAAGCCATGTTTCAGAGAGGATGATGATTATGTCAGGGGCATAAAAGATGGCAAGAACTTGGAGGGAGTCTAGTTTGCAGGGGAGGCTTCTAATATTCTAATGTAGTAGGTGTAGACCTCGTGGGAGGGGGCTCCCTTTGGGTAGAGCGGCGGGGGAGAGGGAGGGGAGGACAGAGGTGGGGACGGAGGGGGAAGTGGCCAGGGTTGGGATGGATGTCACCAGCAGCAAGGAGGAGGAGGGTGATAGTTAGGTATTGAGCAGACAGTTGTATAAGCACGAAAGAGAGAGCGCAATGTTTGGTGGGTAGGCGTGAGTAATTAGAAGTAGCAGGGCAGGGGGTGAGCAGCTGAGGCAGCATCCAAGATAAGGAGGGAAGGATATGGGAGGGGCCGGGCCGTACGTCTGAGTGGGACCACACATAATGGCGTTCAGAGGTGGAGTGCCAGTTGCGGTTTTGGTGTTACCCAGGCAGGGTAGGCAAGTAGTAAGGGGCTGAAGGGGCAAGCTTGATAGGAGGGGGGATGCAGAAGAAGACAGAGAGGGGCAGTGGCAGGTAGCCAGGCATAGGAGGCATTGTTAAGAGCGGGGGGAGGAGGCCGTCTTAAAGAGCAGAACAGTGAGGAGGGAGAGAGAGAGAAAGGTGGATTGGAGGGGTTGAGCAGTAGGAGGGCGGGGCCAGCGACAGGTTGGGTACAAATAGGAAAGGAGGAAAGAAAAGTGGGCGGGAAGATAGCGTATTTAATCAGTGGAGGGGCGGGGATGGGGGAGGGCTGAACATTCACTCAGTGAACAGGGTCAGCATGACAGAGGCTAGCAATCCTTACAGTACTTTAAAATTTTTGTTGAAAATATGGAGCACCAGGCGGCAAGGAGAGAGGAGTGGTCCTGTCCAATCAGAGCAGGAGGATGAGAGACGCCTGGGATTTGATTGGCTGCACTTCTGCCGTACCTTGCAAGGGCTGGAGTCCGGGGTCCGTGGTTCCAATTGGTGGCAGAGAACCGTCCAATCGCTGTGAGCTGAAGCAGCCCTGTTCAAAGGGCAAGCAGCTGAGGGTAGAGAGAAAGAGAGGAGTTTAAGTAGGTAGCCAGGCAGGAGGGGAGGGGAATAATTTGCAAGATAATAGGAGAGTTTAGGGAAGGGCGCCAAACAGAGGGGATGGATCCGTTAAGCTAATGATTGCAATTCAGAATCTGGATATCCTATGGGAATTTGCATTTTTTTTTAAATTTTTTATGATTTTTTGTTATATTCTCCTTAATGTTTAGGGAGGAATATGTGTTAAGACCTTTGTTTTAATATATAGATTGTTCCTTCAGTCCAAATATTGAGGGAGTTATGGCATGTTGAAGTTCCAGTGTTATCCTATGGGAATTTGTATTTTTTATTGGTTGTTTTTTTATATTGCCCCTAAATGTTTGGGGGGGGGGACTGTGTTATTCCTGTAGTACTCATCAAGATCTTTGTGTTGATATATATACACTGTTCCTAAGGCCAGATATTGAGGGAGTTATGACTTGTTGAAGTTTCAGTGTTATCCTGTGGGAATTTTCATTTTGAATTTCTCTTTATATTGCCCGTAAATGTTTAGGGGGTAAATATGTGTTATTCTTGTAGTACTCATTAAGACCTTTGTTTTGATATATCGATTGTCCTTCAAGTCCAAAGATTGAACGAGTTATGGCTTGTTGAAATTCCAGTGCTATCCTATGAGAATTTTCATTTTGTTTTTTTTCCTATGCGGGCCCTAAATTTCTTTGGGGGTATAAATATTTTTCTTGTAGTACTCATTAAGACCTTTGTTGTACTATATAGAGTGTCCTTTAAGTCCAGATATTGAGGGAAGTTATGGCTTGTTGAAGTTCAAATGTGGTGAAAAAAAACTAAGTCCAAAATCTTTTTTTTCCTATGAAGGCATTCTTTTTTAAGTATGAATGAAAAAAAGCCTATTAAAATAGAATGCTTTCATACAAAATAAGAATGGGAAAAAAAACTAAGTCCGAATTCTTGTTTCGTATGACTGCACTCATTTTCATATGAACAAAAAAAGCAGACAAGAAAGGATGCTGGCTTCATACAAAAAAATAATTGGGACTTAATTTTTTTCCCCATCCTTTTTTCATGTGAAGCCATCCTTTTTCATATGGACCAATTCTTTTTTCATTTGCCCATATGAAGAACAAAAATTGGCTCAAGAAAAGGGATTTCTAAATGTTACAAAAATGCATTTCTGGGTCATTTTTCCAGAAACCTAAGTGCAGAATCCACTTAACAGGGTCCCAATGAGTAAGATACATGTGTTGGTGTGTGTGCAGGATGTTATTTTTGTGGGTTTTGAAAAGAAAAAATGTTTAAACGGAAACAAGATGGCAGCCATACATAAAAAGATATTTTCCTCGCTAAAAAGGATTACCCCCATACAAAAAAAGGATCCTTTTTCATGTGGACCAAATTATTTTTTCATTACAAGCAGCTATCCAAAAGACTGTACTGTGCATGTTCAGAAACAAATTTTCAGAATGTAATAACTTCGGAACAGATTAATATTTTTAAACCAAACCAGCGAAAGGTACATCTGTGGGCCTTACCTTTTCTACCCTGACAATTTCAAACCAAAATTCCAAACCATCTGGGCGCTAGGCGATAACAACAGAAAACAGCTATTTTTTTAAATTCTGCTCTTTGGACCCCGTCGCCTCTTCCTGCCAACTGGTGACAGGGACACAGGTAGTTTTTGCTGTTTTTTTTTTTTCCTCCCCTGACCCCCTCCATGAGGCCCCGGCATATGGCCGTGTCAGCCTGTGGAGACATGCTACACACCCTGTGGTGCCAGCTCGGCCCCTTCCACCTCCCATAGGTATTTGCCACCCCCTCTATGCCTACTCTACCCACAGGACCTCTACCCAGTGGGAGCGGAACTACGGGGGTACCAACCCACCCTCACCACCCTCTGGGGAGGAGAGCTGCCCATCGGCATGCTCGATCCTGCGCCGCACTCCCCCCCCCCACACGCTGGCACTCTGACCACCTGACGTTCTTGAACCCGGGTCGCCGCGTAGTGCGAGATGTGGCATCCAGCGCCTCAGTGCCATCAGGCCGGCTCAAAACATTTATTTTTTGACTTTCTTTGCTATCCACGTCTTGGAGTCTACACATCTGACCAGAATAAAACTTTGCACATCAAGAGGTCTATGCCACAAGACTGTGCTTGCAAAATTTCGTGCAAATTCGTTGAATGGTTGCAAAGATATTAAAGTGCAGATTTTGAGGGTAACCTAGAAACCTATGCTCAACCCTAACTACAGTGGTGCTACTGCACCACTTTAATAAAAAATCAACCACTGGCATATCTGAATTCTTTACCCAGTATTTTTGCCTACTTTCCTATGTAAATATCCTTTTCCTAATCAAAAGCAAAATAGCACCTCATATCCGTGTCATAGTCCTTTTAATTTCACAACTTTAGGTGACTCTGCTAGCAAGGGATCTGCATCTCTGTAACTTGAAAGTGATGTAGTCACAAGAGGGACAAGTTGCAAGTTTTTTATTATAAAAGGGATCACTTAAATAATTAGCCCTGTATTTATTTAAGGCTGCAGAGTGCTTCAAAGTCACATTCACTTTTGTATGTGTGTGACTTTTACTCAAAACAAACACCCAAGATTAAAACCACTAATACCTCTCAGGGTAGTGGAGTTGGTAAAGGGGGGGGGGGGGAACAACCAAACACACTGGGTATTGCTGCCTTGTAGGAAACATATACAGGAATGGCACTAACCATAGTCCAGGAACACAAGACCAGCTTGGGTCTAAACTGGATAAACAAGACAAGTTTAGAAGTGGCACAGAGGATTGCTTCCCCTGACCCTCCCAGCAACTACTGTCTGTGACTACTGCCAGTTACTTCATTGCTGCGGAAGCACACTATCTTCTTTTATGGCATTCTTGGTGACACAGTCCTTCTCTGACCAGAGGTCAACAAATCTTACAGTGAAGTAGTAGTCCAAGGCAGGTGTGTATGTCAGAAGTAGCAGTCACAGTGCTCAGTTTCATAGTCTAGTCATGAAACTGCATATACTTGTCGTTGAGGCACAGGTCAGGAAGCATAGGAAAAACCAGGAGCAGTTGTAGAATTCGCAAAAATGTTTATTAGTACTAGCAGTAACATAAAAAAAAAACTTAAGTATAACTGTTTACAAAGGCAGAATAAACAGAGAAGATCCGTCTGAGTTTTTCTTTAATCTCTCTGTGTGTCCCTTGCAAGAAAGTACAGCTCTCTTACAAGTCCTTGCAACCCCCTCCTTAACAAGTATCCTTTTTTTTTTTTTTTTTCTAAAATGTTCTTGTAAATTTCCAATGTTCTTGTGTCAGGCAGGTGCAGCAGGAACAAGTGTCCCAGAACTGAGGCCCCTTCTCCACAGCTCTTCTGAAAAAGGGCTTAAAAACTGCTGTCAGGTTAACCCCTTGAGTTCCCAGTAGCTTTTTGCATTCATCTCAAACTATAATTATATACATTTCAACAGTACCATTATATAATTTCTAAACAAAGGGATCCCAGTATAAGTTACATTTCCACATAATAATTTGTATACATTTTTATACCAGCAGATATGCAAGGGAGAAAAAAGAACATCGAGAGGGCAGAGAGACAGTGAGAGGCAAAGAATCGTGAGACTGTCGGGGTGATCAAGTCCCAGGTCTCACAGGAAAATTTGGTTGTGCAACCAAACAGACAAGAGACAGGAAAGGAAAGAACAGAACAGATCCCTGCATTCAAACTCTCCATAACAACTGGGACAGGGTCCTATTCAACCCTGTCACATACACCCCCCCCCCAGAGGGAACCTGTTTTATCAAACAGGTTTCCAAAACTTTCTATTAAATCTGTACTAGCATTAGCTTCTAACTTTCAGAAATTAAGCACACGTGCAGTATGCTTTTTTCTATAACAGTACAACAAACAGTAAAGTTTAAACTTGTACATTTGTTTTTCAGCCTTCAGAACCCTCAATTCTAGGGGTGTGGATATGTTGCTCTATCCACACTGTCTGGTAGGTACCTTGCCACTTTAAGATGGTCCGGAAAGTATTCAAGCTGGCTCCTCCCATCCACCCGTGTGATGAAACTCTCAGCTCCGCCCCATGATGCCAGATCTTCCTTACCGCTTGGAAGCATCAGGTTCCCTCCTTAGCGCTGTTGCATTTTGCAGGCCCTGGCTCTAAAAACTTCAGATTTTTTTCCTAAACTTACTTTGAAACTCGTTTGAGTTAAATCTTCGCCCTCTTCCCTTGCGGTTGCGATGGAGGACAAAAGGACAAGACTGACCCCAGGTTCCACCGGTGCCCTGTGGGCAGAAGATGTTGCGCACCGACCCCCACGCCTCGTGCGTTTATTGCCTCTGGCATGACCACGATCCGCAGGCTTGCGAGAAGTGTCTGTCCTTTTCTCCGTCAGTGCTCAAAGACAGTGCTGCCCGACTCCAGCGAGGTGACCAGAGAAACGGTACCCGCTGGTCAAATTGAAGGAGTCCTGATGGGTGAACTCCTCTTCGGCTTCAGCCTTTATTCCGCTCCAACTGGGCTCTTCTTACACGGCTTCTTTTCAGGAGCTGAGCCAGTCCCTCTCGACTAAAGGGGAGCGTCCTTCTAGATCTCTCACCCCTCAGTCCTGGAGGAAGGATCTGGAAAAAGGTAAGACCCACTGTCGATGCTCTTGGGAGCGGGAGAGAACTTGTTCTCCGGACCGTCGGCTCTCGACTTCGGTCGATGTTGTGGCCCGGGCCACTAGTTTAACGGTGTTCCCGTCAGACCAGCCGGCAGAGATTTTTCTCGAGCCCGCCGACAGGTTGTCGACCGAGGAGGCCAAGAACTCTCTCTCTCTCTCTCTCTCTCTCTCTCTGACACCGATGCTTTCGGTGCCTTCCGAGGACTTGCCTCAGACCATTGAGCTGAAGTCCCCGGCCCAGGACCATGAACCGGATGGGCAGCGGGTTTCCCCCATCTCCTTCCTCAGCCCACCGCTGGCAGCGACTGTCTCGGTCCTCCTCTGCTTCGGGGAAATCTCACCGATGTTGACGGTCTCAGTCCCAGCATCGCAGAAAGTGGCGCTGCCACTCTTCTTCCTCATCTTCCTCGGCTGAGGAGAGGCTCCAGTGCAAGTTGCTTCGGTGGTATGAGGATCTAATGTGGCAACAGCTCCTTTTCGCCGGCTTCCACACCAGCAATTAAGTGGCTGTCGCCTGAACAGCTGAAGCTGACTCCCGCCGACGACTCAGGCAAAACTGGCTGCCTTGCCCATTGTGGTGGAACCACCGCCTCCCCAGCCGAAGAATGGGGTGCCAACCAAGGATTCTCAGTCGGCTCAAAGTTTGCCCCATTGATTGTTGGTCACTCTCACCCCCGATTGCCCTCGGCGAATGGAGAGTAGTTCAGGCGGTCACCAGCTGTACACAGACTCTTCGGAGTTTGAAGACTGCTCGTTGCATTCCCGTCCAGTCAACCTGGAATCTTCGGGTGGGGGTCTTTCTGTGGAAGAGAGCCCCACCTCGTTCCTTGGTATCCTTCGGCTCATCTCGGAGTCCACCAGGATGTCGCTTGAACCCATGCAGAAATGGGCCAGATATCCCTTTACGGAGATTCTGGACAAGGGGGACTCCCCCATGGAGGCCTTCCCCGTAGCCCAGGCCATTGTGGGCCTGGCATTAGAACTCTGGCAGTGCCCAGACTCCTACCCACCGCCATTGGCCAGGATGGCCTGCAAGTACACGGTCCTTACTGACTTTCTCTCCGGCTTCTTGGAGCACCCCTCAGCCGAGGGATTGGAGGCACATTCTGTCTTCAGGTGCTCGGGCAAGACGAGGGATGTGGACAAGCCCCCAGATAATGAGTCCAAGACATTGGACTACTCAGGGAGAAAGGTGTATGCTGCTGCCTCATTGGGCCTACGCCAGGCCAGCTCGGCTGTTATGACTACACACTTTTCAAACAACATGAAGTCTTGCTGTATTCCGACAATTGCAGTGATTCCCAACCTTTGAACTGCCCCGGAGAACTAAGAGTTAACCTTCCATGCAGGGCATGGAATGCTGCGCTCGAGCTCGGTTGAAGTCTCTGTCTGCAGTGTTTTGAACCTAAACCGTCAGATTCTTTACTCCGCCTCACTGAACGGTCGCTCTGGAGACTTCTCCTTCAGCTCGGTTCGAAGTCTGTTAAAGTTTTCAGTTTTTCATCGGTTTAAACCGAAAAAAGTATCCACATAGTCGGTTCAGTCTCTGTCTGTGGTGCCGTGAGTACTAGATAGGAATTGTTATACTTTTCTGTGTGGAACTTGTGAAAGAGCAGTCGGTTCGGCTGAACTGACCATTTGATTGTGATTTTTGCTATATTTAGTGTATGGTTATCAGTTCTAAAAAAAAAACAAAAAAAAACCCGTGTTTTAACTGTTTTTTTCCAATACCCGTGACACGATTAGGATCCGATAAGGGAGTCTTGCCTGGCGGTTGCCAAAAAAGGGGTAAATTTGGTTAGGTTGGCCATGTCTGAGAAACCCAAGAAAAAAAACGGGCCCACTGGGTTTCAACACTGCAGTGAGTGTGGGGAGGTCTTTGCCAAGGCCGATCCCCACACCACCTGTGTTTATTGTCTGGGGTTTGACCATCTCGATTCAGACTGCCAAATATGTAAACATTTTCCCAAATCTACCCTCGAGAAGAGATTAGGTAGACTGAGGGAAAAGGAGGCCGAGAAGTCCACTGATCCAGATGGCCAGCCTAGTTCGGTTTCGACCGAACCAGAAGGAGTGCCGTCTGACCAGGGCGATACTTCTTCGGGCAAAAGGAGAGCCGATTCCGAGGGATCAGTTCCGACAAAAAGAAAGCGCAAAGATAAATTGACCGGTTCGGATCCAGAGGTTCATGTTCCGACCGCCGAAGAGATAGCCAGGGAGATTCAAATTGCGGAATTGCTCTGTCCAGTTCTGACCGATCCGGCTCCTTCTGGCAGGGGTTCAGTTCGGTTGGTTTCCCCGGTTCAAGAGTATACCCTTGAAGAATTTTATGAACTGGAGTTTGAAGAGGAAGGGGAATTTGAGGATTATGATGTAAGTGAAGGTCTGGATATGCCTGTGGAACCAGACAGCTCCCCAGACAGACCATCGGGTGTTTCCCCTCCTAGGCTTTTTGAGTCCCCTTCCCATTTTATGTTTGGCAGGAAAGTGGCTGAAACCCTCCAGCTTCCTATGGAGGAGGCTGTGGAAGATCAAGAAGAGCCTGATTGTGTAGAGATGATGGATATCCCAGAGTACAGGAGACTGTCTATTCCCCTCCATAAATCTTTTGGGTAACGGACACAAAAAATCTTAGTCTCCTAACACTATACCTCCTGTGGATAAAAGAATGGACAAGAGGTATACAATTTCAGGCTCAGACACGGAGTTCTTATATCAGCAATGCAGCCATGTTGGGGTAGAGCAGGCTGCTGCCTGTGACAAGGCAAATATTCCCTTGGCTTCACACCCTCCTGACAAGGACTCCAGGAAGATTGATGCCATGGCAAAGAAGCAGTACATGGCATCTTCTTTGGGACTCAGGCAGGCGAGTTACATGGCCTGTACAGCCAGGTACCAGAAGTCCAGGTGGGACACTGTACTGGCACTGGCTAAACAGGCCTCCCCCCAGCTAGCCAAGTAGCTGGAGGCGGTGGCTGCAGATGGGATTGAGGCATTTAAAGTGCAGTTTCATGCTGCTGTGGACTCTAATGATGTCTCATCAAGAGTCACGACTACATCTGTGGCTCTTCGGAGGATAGCTTGGCTCAGATGTACTAGCCTCTCGCAGGACACCCAGACTAAGGCTATGGATTTTCCTGTAGTGGGTAATTCTCTTTTTGGGGAGCAGACAGAGAATTACCTGAAGAAAATGGATGAGTTCAGGACCACTTACAGGAGTGCTCAGGCCAAGGAAAGGCAGGTAACTCCTCAAAGACAGCAGTCTAGGGGCAGGGGCAGGCCTTTTCAAAGGCCTTTTTACCAAGCACAGGCCTCCTCTTCTTCATTTTCGAAGAAGGGGTTCTTCAGAGGGAGAGGCAGAAGGGGGATGAGCAGGCCTGCATCCACCCCTCAGCGTAAAGCCCCTGCCAAGCAGACACCCTGATGGGTCTGCCCGGGTCGACTTTCCTATTCCAGTAGGAGGCAGGCTGGCTTACTTTGTCCAGGACCGGATGTCTGTTACATCAGACAAGTGGGTCCTGGAAGTAGTAAGCCAGGGACTGGTTCTCAGCTTCAAAAAATTTCCAGAGATGAGAGCCAGATCTTTTCCACCTGCAAATCTTTCGGAAACCCTTGTCCTAGAGGCAGAGGTTTCTTCTTTCCTAGCTTTGAGAGCTATAGAGAGAGTACCTGCCCTATACTGGGGCAAAGTACTGTGCTCCAGGTACTTCCTGACCCCCAAAAAGACGGGGGAGTGGCGACCCATCCTAGACCTCAGATATGTGAACAAACATCTTTTAAAACCAAAGTTCAAGATAAGTCTGGGAATAATCCTACCCTCTCTAAGACCAGGGGACTGGCTAGCCTCCCTGGACCTCAAAGATGCCTATTTTCACATTCCCATCAGGTGCTCCCACAGAAAGTACCTCAGGTTTGAGTTGCCCTCAGACCACTTTCAGTTCAGAGCAAAGCCCTTTGGCCTAACCTCAGCTCCAAGGGTTTTCACAAAGTGCCTGGCAGTAGTAGTTGCCTTTCTAAGAAGGCAAAAGATTTCCATATTTCCTTATCTGGATGATTGGCTATTAGTGGGTCAGTCTACAGACCAAGTCAAGTCTCACCTGCAAGTGACCCAGCAAGTGCTCACTTCCCTAGGATTTCTTCTCAGCCTTCCCAAGTCAGTTCTCGAACCAGTCCAGCTCCTTACCTTTATAGGGGCAGAACTGGACACACTCAGAGCAAGAGCCTTTCTTCCTCTAGAAAGGGCAAGGGCTCTTATGGAACTAGCTTCTTCCTTCAGTCTTCAGGTACCTCGACCAGCAAGGCATTTCCTCCAACTTTTGGGCCACATGGCAGCTTCAACAGTAGTGGTCCAAGGGGCAAGATTCCAGATGAGGGATATTCAGTTCCACCTGAGAGCTTACTGGTCTCAGAGAAAGGACTCCCTTACCAAACTGATTCCATTGACTCCGACCTTGATCCAGGCCCTCCAGTGGTGGCAGGATCAGGACAATTTAAGGCAAGGTGTTCCTTTTGTTGCTCAGCCTTGTTCAGTGGTCCTTACCACAGATGCTTCTCTTCTGGGCTGGGGAGCCCACCTGGGGTTCCTCACTGCCTAGGGCCTGTGGTCCCCCCAAGAATCCCTTTTACACATCAATCTTCTAGAGCTCAGGGCAGTTTTTCTAGCTCTAAAAGCGTTCTCACAGTCAGTTCAGAACAAGGTGGTTCAAGTCAGAACAGACACTACCACCATGTGGTACATCAACAAGCAGGGAGGTATTCGGTCCACGGCCTTGTGCACAGAAGCCATGAAGTTGTGGTCCCTGGCTTATTCCCTGCAAGCCTCTCTTGTAGCAGTTCACCTTCCAGGCAAGGACAATGTGCTAGCAGATGCATTGCGCAGGATTTCTCCTCAGGTGTTGAAAGTAATTTTTTTTCAAGGTGGGGCCCTCCAGAGATAGATCTCTTTGCAGCTCCAGACAATCACCAACTTCCTCTCTTTTGTTGCAGACCTCCAGTCTTGGGCTCAGTCCCCCTGGATGCCCTGATTCTGAATAGGGAAGGGAAGTTTCTGTATGCCTCCCCCACCCCTTCCCACTCCTGTTCAAAGTTTTAGTCAAAATAAGGTCTTAACCTTGCAAGGTGATTCTGGTTGCTCCAGATTGGGCCAGACAGCCTTGGTACCCTCTGTTGCTGTCCCTGGCAGTCCATCTCCCCCTGTCTCCTCCCAGGAATTACAACCTGTTAACATCCTCTCAGGAGGATTTGGTACCCTAATCTTCAGTCCCTCAATCTCAAGGCATGGCTCTTGAAGAGTCAGAGTTTGCAGATCTGCATCTTTCCCAAGGGGTTCTGGACATCCTCAAGGCTTCTCGAAAGCCCTCCACCAGAAAGACTTACAGCTCCAAATGGAAAAGATTCAGCATTTGGTGTTCTAAGAAGAATATTTCTCCAGACACTGCTGAATTGCCTACGGTTCTGGATTATATGGTCCATCTTAATGGCCTAGGCCTCAGACCAGCTACTCTCAAGGTACATTTGTCAGCTGTTTCTGCATTTTTGTCTGTGGGGAAGCCTTCCTCACTATCTTCCCATCCTGTGTTCTGTAAATTCTTTAAAGGATTGTTTCACACCAGTCCCCCTTTTAGAGTCTGGGATTTGAATGTTTGCATTGCTCAGCTTATGCAACCCCCTTTGAGCCTATATCTTCAGCAGAGCTCAAGTATTTGACTTGGAAAACTGTGTTCTTGATAGCCATTACCTCTGCCAGGTGTATCAGTGAATTGCAAGCCCTGTCAGTGGAACCTGATTTTATCTCTTTTCATGGGGATAAAGTGGTCCTTAGAACAAATAGAAGGTTCTTGCCCAAAGTGGTTTTAGACTTCCATTTAAACCAGTCTGTCTCTCTCCCTGTTTTCTTCACTGAGCATTCTTCGTCAGGAGAGAGAAGGCTACACAGTTTAGATGTCAAAAGAGCCCTTAGTTACTACATAGAGAGTACCAAGGTCACAGGTTTGACTCCTTCCAGTTGTTCCTCACTTATGGAGAAGTGGGAAAGGGCAAACCTGCCACCAAAAGATCTATTGCCAGGTGGATTGTGTCTTGTATACAATTCTACTACGAAAAACTCCACCCTCAGGCCTGAGGGCTCATTCCACAAGCGGTACAGCTGCTTCTCTGGCTGCGGCCGGGGATATTCCTTTCCTAGAAATTTGTCAAGCAGCCACCTGGAAAACAGTCCATACCTTTACCAAGCATTACTCTCTGGATATCCAGGCTAGGAGTGATGCTCAGTTTGGCACAGCAGTACTTCAGAGCCTATTCCCAAAGTAGGTTCTGTCCCTCATCCTTGGAGGTACTGCTTGGTAGTCTGCATATGTCAGAATACAGCAAGACTTCATGTTTGAAGAAAAAATTACTCACCTTAGTAATTATATTTTTTCTAATGGAGTCTTGCTGTATTCTGACCTCCCTCCCTGCCTCCCCTCTCAGAACCTGTTTTGGGAAGTGGGTGGTGCGTGCAGTGTTGCACCCCAGGGGTGTATTTGCTGGCACCTTCCTCCCTTTTGTTTGGGTGCTTATTTATTATTATTTTTTTAAGTACATTGGGTTTAGTTTTTGGGTTTCCTGACTTGAGTCTTCCTAGGGAATCCGAAACTTTGCAGCCAGTTGGCTAGTAGAATTTTTACAATTTCCACACAGAATTTTTGTTTAGTTGGGCTTGTAAGAATCTGACGGTTTAGGTTCAGAACACTCCAGACAGAGACTTCAACCGAGCTCGAGCTCAGCGTTCCATGCCCTGCATGGAAAGTTAACCCTTAGTTCTCCGGGGCAGTTCAAAGGTTGGGAATCACTGCAATTGTCAGAATACAGCAAGACTCCATTAGAAGAAATATAATTACTAAGGTGAGTAATTTTTTTTCTTCTCAGCCCGTTGGGCTGCCTGGATGAGGTGCTTCCTCATCTCCCAGCCAACCTCCAGACCACGGTCAAGCAGGTCCGGGATCAGGGAAGGGCAGTGGCAAAGCAGCAGCTCCAGACGGCTCTGGACATTGGAGACTCTTGTGCCCGTTCAGTAGAGGCTGCAGTGGCCAATGCGCCGCAGGGCTTGGTTGCAGATCTTGACCTTCACAGCAGACACCCAACACAAGCTTGCAGATGTTCCCTTTCTGGGCACCCACCTGTTCGGGCCCGGTGTGGAGGGCCACCTCCAGCGCATTGAAAAATCCAGTGCCACCCTAGATTCGGTCATATCTGCACAGAAGGACAAAGGCAGCCATCAGCAGCGTAAGCCCTTTCATCCCTCAGCCCCTGCGGCAAGACCTGCCCAGAAGCACCAGCAGCAGGGCCAGCAGGCTCAAACTTGGCACCCTAGAGCCAAGTCTGTCGCCTCCTCGGTCAGGAAGCCCTGGGGAAAGGGCCCAGGCAGGTCCTCAGCTGGTCCCTCCTCCTCCAAGCCTGCCCAGTGACAGGTTGCGGTGTGCCACTCCCAACCTCGTCTTACCTCCCTTGGGTTCCCCCATGGGGGGCCGGCTCAGCCACTTCCTTTCCGCCTAGTCCACTATCACCACAGACCACTGGGTGCTGGAAGTGGTCATCTGTGGTCGGCCGAGGCCTGCCTCTGGAGTTCAAGAGGCCCCTCTCTTTTGAGCCCGCACCCCACGTGGGGCTACCGTGTCCGCAGCCTCCCAGTCGGTTCTCTGAGACAACATTGACCAGCTCCTCTGCAAGAGGGTGGTTAGTAAGGTTGCGGATCCTCCTCCATGTCCAGAGTTTGTTTCCATGTACTTCCTGGTTCCAAAACGGATGGGGGTCTGGCGCCCCATTCTCTATCTGCACAACGTGAACAAGTTCCTAAGGTTGTGCACCTTTCGGATGGTAACCCTGGCTCAGATAATACCATCCCTGGAGCAGGGCATGTGGTTCTGCTCCCTGGACCTCTAGGATGCGTTCTTTCACGTCCCAATCTCTGTCTGTCTCATCAGCGGTTCCTCCGCTTTCAGGCAGAGGGAACCCTCTGCGAGTTCCGGGCCATGCCCTTCTGCCTCTCATCAGCTCCCAAGGTCTTCACCAAATGCATCGCAGTGTTGGCAGCATTCCTGCAGCACCGAGGGGTTCGGGCCTACCCTTACCTGGAAGACTGGCTGATAGCCGGTCCCTCCAGGTTGGAGGTGGAGCAGTCCAGAGATTTAGCCCTCCAGGCTTGCTCTCAGCTCGGCCTCCTCATCAATGGAGCCAAGTCAGAACTTGTGCCCTCTCCGGTGATTCAGTTCATTGGGGCGTAGCTCGACTCTTTCGGAGCCAGAGCCCGGCTCCTGGCGGACAGGGGCGAGGTCCTTTCCTCCTTTGCCCAATCATTTCTGGTTGGGCAATTGCGTCCTGCCCGGGACTTCCTGTGCCTTCTGGGTCGCATGGCGGCTTGCATCAGCGTGGTCTGTTAGGCCCGCTGGTATATGTGGCCCCCTGCAGTGGGGGGCTGGCCCGTCAGTGGTCTCAGCACTCTGGCCATCTAGACCAGCCAGTCTCTGTGACCCAGGAGATGTGGGATGGCCTGCAGTGGTGGCTCATCCCAGCTCATCTGCGGGAGGGAATCCCGTTCGTCTGTCCCGAGCCAGCGGTCATCCTGACGACCGATGCCTCTCTGGGTTGCGGTGCCCATCTGGGGGAGCACAGAGCCCTCGGACTGTGGTCCCTTCAGGAGTCCTGATGCCACATCAGCCTGCTGGAGCTCTGAGTGGTCCGGCTAGCCATGACCACCTGCGGTCCGTTTGTTCGGGGTCAAGTGGTCCAGGTCCAGACGATCAATACCACGACCATGTACTGTCTCAACAGACAGGGTGGGATGCACTCCTTGCTTCTGTGCAAGGAAGCTCTTCGCATTTGGTCTCTCGTGCTCAGCCTGGAGGTGGATCTCCTAGCCATTCATGTGGCAGGAGCCTTGAACAGTCTGGCCGATGCCCTCAGCCGGATAGGCGATGCATCTGACGAGTGGTCTCTCATGCTGGAGATAGTACAAGACCTGTTCTTCCACTGGGGCACACCTCAGGTGGATCTGTTCACCTCTAGGAAGAACGCCAAGCTGAGGCTGTACCATGCCCACCCCACCCCAGCAGGGCTCGCTGCAGAGGGATGCCTTATCCAGGTCGTGGACCTTGGGCCTCTTTTATGCCTTCTCTCCTCTCCTCTGCCCTTGATCCACAAGGTGCTCCTCAAGATCAGGAGGGACAAGGCGCAGGTGATCCTCGTAGCCCCAGACTGGCATCGCCAGTTCTGGTATCCAGATCTCCTCAGCCTTAGCCTCGGCTCCAGGCTCCCAAGGCGGCTTCCAGCCTGCCCGGACCTGCTCTCGATTAACTAGGGGAAGGTACTCCATCTGGACCTTCAATCCCTGCATCTGACAATCCCTGCATCTGACAGCCTGGTTCCTGAGCTGCTAGAGTTCCAGGCCTTGACTCTTTCCAATGAGGTCCTCAGCATCATTGAGGCGTCCTGCAGGGAGCTGACCAGAAAATGCTATGCCTTCAAATGGAAGAGATTCTCCGTTTGGTGTCAGGGCAAGGGGTTGTACCCCTCATCCTGTCTGCTGGCTAGCATTCTGGACTACTTGTGGTCCCTTTCCCAGCAGGGGCTTTGGTCAACGACCCTCAAGGTGCACCTGGCAGCCATCTCTGCTTAGCAGGCACGGGCCAGCAAGCAGTCGGTTGTGTAGAAGAAGGTGGCCTAGCGCTTTTCAAGGGCCTAGATCACATATCCTCTCCAGTGCGTGAACCACCACCTCCATAGGATTTTCTGCTGGTATTGGCCAAACTCATGGGCAAGCCATTTGAACCAATGCACAGGTGTGACTTCTCTCACCTGCTGGGAAAGACCACCTTCTTGGTGGCTATCATGTCATCCAGAAGGATTGGGGAGCTCCAGGCGCTTTCCATCGAAGCTCCCTACCTGGTCTTCCACAGGGACAAGGTTGTCCTGTGCCCCCAACCGAAATTTATCCCGAAGGTTGTGTCGGAGTTTCACCTGAACCAGGTGTTGACTCTGCCGATGTTCTACCCCAATTACACCGAGGAGGTAGAGTACAAGCTCCATACTTTGGACCCGAGAAGAGCACTCACTTACTACAAAGAGTGTACAGCAGAAGTTTGGGGAGAGGATCGCCAGCTGTTTGTCACCTACGCTGAAGTCGCACCTGGCAGACCTGCAGCAAAGCGGACGATTGGCAGGTGGATCACTTCTTGCATTGATCTCTGCTATGGGTTGGATAGGGAGCCTCCTGTAGGGCTTAAGGCTCATTCCACCCGTCATAACACTGCGTCAGTGGCTGCTTTTAGGGACTTCCCTATCCAGGAAATCTGCAGGGCTGCTACCTGGAAGTCAGCACACACCTTCATTTCCCATTACCGCATCGACCTTGAGTCACGCTGGGATGCTGGTTTTGGAACCTGAGTTCTCCAGTTCCTGCTCCCTAAGTAGGGGGTGTGCGCCTTGCCTCCCTCCTCCCGGAGAACTGCTAGGAGTCTGCCAGACAGTGTGGATAGAACAACATATCCATGCCCCTTAAAATACAGGTTACTCACCTGTAACAGGAGTTCTAGGAGTGGTATATGTTTTTCATCCACACGGACCCACCAGACCTCCCTGGCTATGGTGCACAACCTGGCTTCCAGCGGGCTAGCTCTGGTGTTATGGGGTGGAGCCGAGAGTTTCATCACCCAGGTGGGTGGGAGGAGCCAGCTTGACTATCCGGCCCATCTTAAAGCGGCAAGGTACCTGCCAGACAGTGTGGATGAACAACATATACCACTCCTAGAACTCCTGTTACAGGTGAGTAACCTGTATTTCCTGATCCATATCTCGACAGAAAATTAGCTTTGCTATTCTCTTTACCAGATTTGTGTATCACCTTGAATTTAAAAGACTGTAGTGCCAGGTACCACCTTGTGATTCTGGAATTTTTATCTTTCATTTGGTTAAGCCAACAGAGAGGACTGTGATCTGTTATAAGTACAAAGTCAGATCCTAGCAAATAAAACTTAAGGGACTCCATGGCCGACTTTGCTGCCACACATTCCTTTTCAATGGTGGAGTACTTTTTCTCTCTGTCATGCGACCTCCTATTTATGTACAGACTAGGATGTTCTATCCCATCTATATTTTGACTCAGGACTGCACCTAGACCTACCTCTGATGCATCTGTTTGTAACAAAAATGGTTTCTCAAAGTCTGGGCTTCTTAAAACGGGGGCTGAACATAATGCAGCCTTAATGGCTTGAAAAGCTGTATCACACTCTGGAGTCCATGTCATATTATTTGGGTACCTTTTTTTCATGAGTTCAGTGAGGGGAGTAGCTAACTCAGCAAAGTTAGGAACAAATCTCCCATAATAACCAGCTAGCCCTAAAAATGACCAGACGTGGTTCTTGGTTTTAGGAACATGGCTGTTAGCTACAGCTTCTATCTTAGAAACCTCTGGCTTAACTTCTCCATTTCTCAACACATAACCCAAATATCTAGTTTCCTGCATGCCCAGTGCATATTTGGTAGGATTAATAGTCAGACCTGCATTTTTTGATAGTTTGGATAACTGCTTGTAGGTGTTCCAGGTGGCTTTTCCAGTCTGGACTATATACCACGACATCCAGGTACGCAGCACAATAACCAGTGTGAGGTGATAAAATTACATTAATGTACCGCTGGAATGTAGCTGGTGCACCATGTAAACCAAATGGCATGATGGTGAACTGATAGAATCCAACAGGCGTGGCAAATGCAGTTTTGTCTTTGGATTCTTTAGCTAAAGGGATTTGCCAGTAACCCTTGGTGAGATCGAGGGTACTGATATACTTTGCACTCCCTAGTCTGTCCACCAAATCATCTATTCCAGGCATAGGATAACTGTCAAATTCTGACACTTGATTGTTTCCTAAAATCAAGGCAGATTCTAACACCCTCTTCTTTTTTGTTTACAATTACCACTGGAGATGACCAAGCATTCCTCGACTCTTCTATGATACCCAATTCTTTCATTTTTTGTATTTCCTTAACCACGTCAGCTCTTAACCGCTGTGGTAAACTGTATGTCTTTTGCCTAATAGGGCGAGCATTCCTTGGCACTATTACGTGCTCGACCCCTTTTGCTTGGCCTGGGACTGTGGTAAAAGTACTGTTAAATGTCATTAGCACATTACTGATTTCTGCAGTTTGTTCTGAAGTTAAGGAAGCATTCACCTTTATAGCATCAGCAGTTAGTTTGTTCCAGTCTATCATAAGCTATATCAATATCTTCTTTATCACTTTCTGGGAAAACTAGCAAAGCAGCTTTTGGTGTTTTTTCAACCCATTTCTTGAGGCGGGTAGCATGGTATGTCTTAGTAGGATTTTTCCTGTCAGGGGTCTCATTCTCGTAGTTGATGGTGCCAGTACGTCTAAGCACTCTATAAGGCCCTTGCCACTTTATTAACAGTTTATTTTCTGTTGTGGGTAACAGTAGCAAAACCTTTTCACCTGGCTCAAAAACCTTTTCTTTTACCCCATGGTTATAGTATACCTTCTGCTGGTTTTGGGCCTCTTCTGATTACTGTGGACAATTTCAGCATATTTTGCCAGCTTCTTTCTTAGGGCACACACGAGACATTATAGATTATTTCTGAGTGGGGTTATCTTTTTATCACATCCAGTGGCCTCTGGTTGGAGCCATTTTATCAGGAGTTCTCTGAGTCGGGTGAAGGCTTCTCGAGGATTGTCGACTAAGTTGTACTTCAGAGATCGAAATCTCTGCTTGTAGGTCTCTCCTGAGATGTCATACCTTTTCAGGATTTCGCTTTTCACCAGGTCATAGTTTTCTGACTGTGCAGTGTCCACATTGCTGTAGGCAAGTTGGGCTTTTCCTGTCAGGTAGAGTACCAATCTGATTGTCCATTGCTGCTTTGGCCATTGGCAGGCTGTGGCAACTCTTTCTAAAGTTGTCAGGTATGCCTCGATATCATCCGAGCGACACAACTTTGCGAGTTTAATGGCTTTAAGTTTCTTGTGTTTTGTTGCTTGTCTAGATCTGTGCCAGACCCTCTGCTTTTGACAGCTTGCAAGGCATCTAGCCATCACTGCTCCCGTCACTGCATCTCTTCTCTCATCTGCTGCTGCTTTTCTCTCCTACTCCTGTCACTGCATCTCTTCTCTCCTGTGTGCTTCTAAATGTTGAATCTCTTTTTCTATCTGCTTCTCCATCTCTTTTTGTTGTATAGCCTACCATTTGAAAAAGTCCATCAGGCATTTAGGTTCTGTCACTGCCTGTTATTTTTCCATAACTTTTGCTGGCTGAACAATCTCAGCTTGGACTTCTCTCTCTTCTAGTTTGGCTTCCATTCTCCTGGTAACCACTCCTGGACTTGCTGCTGCAGAATCCATACCTTTCTCTATGCTTCCCTGGTACTGGGTCCAGTACCCACACACAAAACTCCTGGCTTAGAGTATGCATGGCGTAAATCACACTTCAAAACCCATCTGTCGTTGAGGCACAGATCAGGAAGTATAGGAAAAACCAGGAGCATTTATGGAATTTGCAAAAAAATGTTTATTAGTACTAGCAGTAACATAAAAAAACTTGTTCAATATAACTATTTACAAAGGCAGAATAAACAGAGAAGATCCTTGGTTTATCTTTCCTTTAATCTCTCTGTGTCCCTTGCAAGAAATTGCAGTCCTGGTTTATAAATCCTTGCAGCCCCCTCCTTAACAAGCATCCTATTTTTTTCTAAAATGTTCTTGTAAATTTCCAGTGTTCTTGTAAGTGTCAGGCAGGTGCAGCAGGACTGAACTTACAGGCTTGAATGGGCAGACTGGGTGGGCCGTAGGCTCTTATCTGCCGACACTGTCTATGTATCTATGTAACACAATGTCCCAGAACTGAGGCCCCTTCTCCACAGCTCTTCTGAGACAGGGCTTAAAAACTATTCTCAGGTTAACCCTTAGAGTTCCCAATAGCTTTTTGCATTCATCTCAAACTATAATTATACACATTACAACAGTAACACTATATAATTTCTAAACAAAGGGGTCCCAATATAAGTTACATTTCCACATAATGATTTGCATAAATTTTTATACCAGCAGATATGCAAGGGAAGGGAAAGAAAAGACAGAACATCAAATGAGGGCAAAGAATTGCGAGACGGTTGGGGTGATCAAGTCCCATGTCTCATAGGAAAATTTGGTTGTGTAACCAGACAGATGAGACAGGAAAGGAAAGAAGAGATCCCTGCATTCAACTCTCCATAACAACTGGGACAGGGTCCTATTCTACCCTGTCACGATACCATATTAGGAAAAAATGACTGAAAACTCTATCTAAATTTGAGGAATAGTGTTTTTTCTTTGTAAGTTTTTAGTCGGGACATAGAGTGGAAGAATATGCAGGTTTGTAACATGGCATTAATGAAACGACAGTGAGAAAGACAAGTAATTGGTGGAAACACATCCCATGGGGATGTTTCAACCGTGCATTAATTCCTTAGATATGTATGGTTGTGTGATACTATCATTGACCACAACAGGAAAACAAATGCAAAAAAATTCCTGCTCCCTGCAACGATGGAATTCAAACTGATTAAAAACAAACCTGGGTAAGTAGAACAGCAACGGACAGTGATCTCCCAGAACTCAGTAGCAGTCTGCCTTCTAATAGAGCGCCTGAGAGTATCGCCACAGAAACACATGTGCACAAAGTCAGTTGTGAGAGCACAGTTGGAAAATCTAGAAAGAACCGTGCACACAGCAGGTCATGCAGAACTAAAATGACCACCCCTACAATGTGAGTCCTGTAAGAGTACACAAGACCGTACAGGGAATCAAAATGAGTAGTGAAGCCAATTACAGTAGTAAAGCAATCAGTGTGTACCTCATCAAATATATTCCATCAATGGGTTTCAGCTGTTGAGATTGACAAGTAAGGTGCTCGTGAATTTGGGTAAGCACGCATCGACAAATAACTGATTAGCGGCACACAAGTTCGGCATTGGAGTCAGCACTGTAACATGCGTACCACAGCGAGTGACAAAATAGATCTCGATCACAGAGGCACAGATATTGGAAGAAAGGCACGAGTTATGAGCAATACTGTAAGAAAATGAAAACGTTTCCAAAAGTGAGTAGTTGGAGGTGTTTCTGTGTATAAGCAGTGTTCCGTTGTATGCAAATCTGTAATGTTTCCCACAGTGCATAGGTAATGGCTGACAGTTCCAAACGAAGCAAGTACAAATGTATCCACTACTTGTAAAAAAAATTAACTATTAATAAGTATTGCAGGTTATAATCAGTGTAAGGAATCAAACCAGCTTTTGTTAAACAAAAAAAAAAAAATAAATTAGTGTATTCATAACTATAGAAATAACTATGGTTCCAGAAACTAACTTTCTGGTTGTGCAATACAACAATATGCATATAAAAAACATGAATAAGAAACATATTTTTTGTGTAGTGTTTTTTGCATAATTACTATCAAGAAATATAACGGAAGTAGTGGCCATAAAAGCCATGTTACAAGTGCATTAATCCCCTCGACAGGAGGCATTTCTCAGGAATTAATGCATGGTTGGGTGGTGGGAAGCACTCTGCCTTCGGCTTCGTGCCTCCCCAGCCCCACCCATGCATTAATTCCTGGGAAATACCTCCTGTCTCTGTGATTAATGCTTACATAAACAGTAACCAGTTTTGACAAGTTGGCAGCTGCTTTGGGGGGTTGGGGAGGAATACTGAACACACACACGTACTGACTTCGGTCCTGTCACATCATGGGGGGTGTATAAATATGTACAAGCACATGCCGAAGCCATGCCATGTGATATGCTGTGATGAATTATCTGGACAACTGGATCGCAGGGTGCAGTGTGCTGTGCTGTACTGTAGTAATAAATTTCACTATTCTTTTTTTTTTTTACTTAACCTGACTGTTAATGTTCATTGTTTATATTGTGCAGCTGTCCTTAACCATGGCTGGGTGAGTGGCTTATTTTCCTTCCCCTTTTAGCCTTTCTTCTGTCACTCACTTCTCTCCTGCAGAATCAGAAGTACTTCAGTTTCAATATGATGAAGCCCAAGAGCCTGATTTTAGATAGCAGCCAGTACTGAACCCATGCTACTGCATTGCAAGCAAGTATGAGCACAGTGGGCTGCTTACATTTTTTTTCTCCCTTGCCCACTCCTTTCCTTTGCAGTTCCCACTTCTAAGAACGGGGTTTCATAGTTTTTCTTTCCCCTAGTTAGCTGTTGCCAGCCACCAGTCTCTACAGCCCAGCTAGAGCTGTCCCTGTGTGCCTCTTAAGTTTCTTACAGCCTTCTCTATCACTTAAGTTTGTCATCTGTTTGAGAGAGCTTGACACTGACAAACACAACAGTGTGTGCTTAATGTTTTTTTTTCAGTACACTAATTTAAGTCAGAGCCTGAACCACTGATCTTCATAAATCAATCTCCTACCTACATGGACACATTCAGCACTGACTCGAACATCCCTCTGGCTACCCTCGCCCCCTCCTTTTGCCAGTTCACTTTCCTGAACTGCTGATTACGCTGCTCTGCCTACTCAGCTCTGGTATCGAACTAAGTTTCAAAGTCTCTGTTCATTAGCACTTGCCTACTGAGTTCAGTGCCTCTCAAATGGTAGTCTCTGCACCATCCACTTCGATATCCCCTTTCCAGAAGTGTTTGTTGCTTTGACTCCAGCTGCTGCATGTTGCCTGTCCCTTTAAACAGCCCACTTAGCTGCCTTGTTAACCTTTACTGTGCCAGACAATTTGAAGCAGGCACAGAGTTGTCTGGGTTACAGAATTACTAGCTGGGGATGTGTGTGGCTATGCGGTTTGTCATCCCTGCCTACTAAGTCTGCCTCTAATGCTGTGATCCTACAGAACTTTAAGATAATTTATTCTTTATCAGTGTATCCATGCATACTCTTAAGATCCTAATAATAATCCCTCTGAATGGCTCTGATTGTTTCAGCTGCTGGGAAGCACACTCTTTCTTTCCTTCACAGCTCTGTCTCCCCAACTCTGTCCCAGTCTCTGTGATACATACAAATCCCCTTCCACACTGAATTCTTCTGAGCAGCGCAATGGAAAAATTACCCATTGCTACCTTCACTAGACAGTTAATTGCATGATCTCTCTCCCCCATATCACTGTTATTAATATTACTTACATGCAAACATTTTAATGTGACGCACACATATACATTAACAGCTGTTTGTAATGGATCTATGTACCACTGCAGTGCATGTACTGCCCTGAATCACTATATCATGCTCAAATGCCATAACTCTCAGAAGTTTCAGATTGCTCATTTAGATGGCTGTAAATGTATTTTTTTCTTTCCATCACAAAAATAAACTGAATGTGCCTCACAGTTAAGTAAATATTATTGTTTAACACCTATGCCTTAAACTCCTACTGTCAGTTTACAGGCTGCAGCTAAAGTTTAGTGCTTCAGGGATAGAATTAATCTCTCCACTGGTGAAAGTCAGTTGCTCAGGCATGGGTAATCACTGCCCTGTTTTCTGCTGGGGTGTCAGTGGAGAATTGTATCCTGCACAACCCAATTCAGAAAAATGTTAGACACATAATAGTCATACCCATGGCAATAGGCTCCAGACTTTGTTTGGTGCCTAAAAAGCAAAGTCTTTCATCATCTGAGGGTGACACACCACAGACATACTGTCCAATAGATAAATTTGTTAGAAGAGAATCACCCAGTCCGGTTAAGAATCATCAGTGTGCCATGAGCATGAACACAGCCACCATATTCTTGGCAGCATATAATGGTGCTAGCCCTGTGATTAAAACGTGTAGCTCGTGCCATCTTCCCACAAGCCTGAAAAGGTCCAGACTTTTGAAGACATGAACAAAAATATCCAAGCCCTTTTTCAATTTATGAAGGTCCCCCCCCATATTCTGTTTGTGCTCCTGGGGCCACGGTAAGGGAGGCTTCCTTTTGCTGACTGCAGCCACCCTCTTCCTCCATCCTATGTCTCCCCAGTCACTTGTAGTGAGAGCACTCCCATGGCCTCCTCCCCATGGTGGGGTTAGGAGAGGGAGGTCCGAGTCCGACCGCCCCCCCCCAAAAAAAACACATTATCCAGTTCCTTGCTCTGGGCTTCCTGGTGACACGGGTGGAAGTGTGGCCAGCAGGCATTATACACTCTTGCCATGCCTGTCCATTTTTCCTCCAGATTTTATCCCTGCCCCGGGGCCGTGGCAGCATGGTGCACATGCGCGGGAGGCACACATGCACACCAGATCCAACAGTCCCCGCTGCCCCACCCTGGCCTAATGCCTGGCCGCCATCTGCGCTACACTACCACCGAGCTCCACTCGATGGCAGCCAAGTGCCAGAAGACCATCCTCTCCTACCCAGGAGAGAGAGCTGCCTATTTGCCACTGGATCCTACTCCTGCATACACCACCCCCCACCAACCAACCCCTGACAACCCAGCTCGTTCCCGAATATGGGTCGCCAGCATGGGAGAGGTAAGGTGATAAGCACCTCTGCCCTCTGTGCCACTGGACCAGCCTAGTTTGTGAAGGGTTTTGACCAGAAACTGGATGTTTTAATTAAAGAATAGGAGAATATTAATTGTGATATTACCAAATAAAAAGGTTAAGTTGCTAACCTAAAATCAGCTGCTGATAATAAAAGATGAAAAACCAGCTACTCATGACACTCTGCAATCAACTTTTCATCAGACTCAAGCATAGATAGAAACCAATGGTTTGCTGTTAAACAGTCAACATCAACACCAAATTTGAAGTCCTGCTGTTCACCAGGAAGTCACAGCCACATGCCTCCCTCAATATTCTCCCCAGACAGCTGGAGGTGGTACAAAGCAATACATGCCGTAGTGTGCAGCTTGATCCCATACTATCCTTTAGTGAACTTATTAACAGAATAATCAGAAGCACTTGTCAAAAACTAGGGCTACTGTACAGGAGTTTCTCACCCAAGGAGTCCTTTAGCATCAGTAGCATTAGCAGTTAGCTGACCAGGTAATATTGTCCTGGAGGTGGAGATTATGGTAATGAGTTTATGAATTAGCCAGTCGGAGAAAGCGTGTGGGTGTGCCGAGCAGAGGCTGTCTAGAAGGCACCAGAAGTTTTTCTCTGCCTGACTGAGCAACACTGCTTCTGGGGTGCGCGCTCTCTCTCTCTCTCGGCCAAGGAAAAAGTTTTCTATCTCTTGGTAGCTATAAATTTTGGTTTTTATTCAATTTATGGTGTGCTGAGTAGCTTTTCTTGTGTTTAGCGGTTCCTGGGAACCGTTTTTTTTTTTGGCCACTTCCATAGTTCCCCACAGTTCCTTTTTATTTCTGACTAAAAAGTAACCGTGTTTACTTCTTCGATTGTTCCTTTCTTTATTTTTATCACAGTTCTCTTTATTAAGTTGGAGCCAGCGTTTTTCCTTTTATTTACTGAGTTTTTACCTCCGAAAGTTGCAGTTCTTTACCGCGAGGGAACAGACCGAATTTATTAACTGAACCATATTTGTGCTTTATTTTTCTGTGTGTTTTTTTTTTTGAGTATTGGCATGTCGGAAATCCCTAAAAAGAGGACTGGACCTACAGGTTTTAAAAATTGCCCAAAGTGCCACAGAATAGTGGCTAAAGCTGATACCTACGACCTGCGTTTAAGGTGTTTAGGCCCAGAACACTGTTGTTCACTTTGCTCTAAATTTTGTTCAAAGACCTTAAGGATTAAGGAGTAGAGCATAAAGGCTTAGAATGATGGCTGATGAAGGGTCTTCCTCTGTCCCCAAACAAAGACCCAAAGCTACCGATGAGGGGCCTTCGAAGAATAAAAATTCTAATCAAGGTGCTGATGAGGCATCTTCTAAATCTGAGCCTACTAAAGGTGCCTTCAAAAGGACAAAATCTAAATTCTGGTGTTGATGAAGTGCCTGCCAAACCTAAGGCTTCTAAAGGGACTGATGAAGTTCCTTCTAAACCTAAAAATTCTAAAGGTGCTGATGAAGTGCCTGGTTCAAAAAGAAAGTCTGACCAAGTCACCGATGAGGCGACTGCAAAGAAGCCTTGTAAAGAAAAGCATACCACTGCTCCTCCCAGCTCTGCTAAAGGTGAGACAGCAGTGGGTAAAAAGCATAAAGAAAAATCTAAAAATATAGATCCCCAGTGTGGTAATCTCCCAGACATCCAAAAGGAGTTACATTTGTGGAGGATATATTTTTTTTCCCCCCAATTATTTAACCAGGTGAGACACACTAAGCTGAAAACTTGTTTACAGGTGCAACCTGGGAGCACAGGGAAGTTGTGACTTGCTCAGGGTCACATAGTATGCAAGTGGGGGCTGTGGGATTCATACCCAGGTCTCCAGATTTGCAGCTCAGAGCCTTAAACCACTGCGCTATACTGCCTCCCAAGCCTGGCATGTTTTTCAGACCCTACAGGGCATGGGGTCCTTTTTCACCACCACTGCCTTTCCTAGGCAGACCCCATCTGCAGCCCCTTCTGATGCAGGAGCCTATGTGGGGACGATGATGAGGATTATTATGATGCTCCAGATGATATATCAGAGGACAGTGTTCCAGAGTCTGATGTGTGCCCTGACCCCAATTTTGGTGCATCCCCAACAGATCAGGAGGATACTTCATCTGTGCTGACTTTTCTGCAACACATGGTGGACACCCTTGACCTCCCTTCTCAGGAGTCCACCCAAGAAGAAGAAGGTCTCCCTCCTCCTAAAAATGTGGAACTTCCTATTTATAAGGCATTTAGGAAGAACACTATGAAGCTTCTCCAGACCATTGCATCTTTGTCTGGAGTTGAGAAACGAATAGACAAGAAATATCAATTATCCAAAACGGATGCAGCTTTTCTGTCTGTACACCCCAGCCATGAAGGGGTGGTACAATGGGCTGCATGTGATAAAGCAAGAGTTCATTTCTCTACTCAGCCTCCTGAGAAAGATTCCAGAAGATTGGACTTGATGACTAAGAAAACCTATACCTCAGCCTCTCTTCTCCTCCATCTGTCTTCTTACATGGCATACACAGCCAAGTATCAGAAGGCCCTCTGAAATTTGATCCTGCAGGGGTCTGACTCTGTGGTACAGAACTTGGTGGAGACAGCTAAAACTGCCATGGAAGTTGTGTGGCCTGACTGCTGGCAAGAATAGATGCAGGGAAGCTGAACTCTATCGAGGAACTATATAAAACAATCCAATACTGCCTTCTACAGTAATTTGTCTGGCACAAAAATTAGCCGCTAATAAATCGGTGCGCTGCGACTCACCGGGAGATTCTTAGAGATCAACCGTGGGGAAGCTGAAAAATCAGCTGTTGACAGATCCGCTAGAACCAAGGCCCAGAGCACAAGGAGTACACCAGGAATGCTGACTTGACTGATGCCCACTGAAGGAGAACCTATATTAGCCTCTACTAACAGCTATCTAGGGCTTGGATAAAAGATGGAGGACCTTAATAATCGGACGGCTGTTCTTGAAACTAAAATAGATTCCGCTCAAGTTAATGCCACAAAAGCAGGAAAAGTGGGAGAAAAAGCTTTGGTAACATAAACTGGTCTGGAAAAGAAAATTCAACCCTTTGGGCTCGCCTGGAGCAACATGAGAATTTCACCAGGGCACCCAACGTCCGTATTTTAGGCCTCCCAGAATCCTACGAGACAACGGATCTTAAAACCTTCCTGATGAGCTGGCTACCTGAAGTACTAAATATCTCTGCTGCCTGGATGATTAACAAAGCATGGCCGGCCCAGTGGCGTAGAGGGTTGAGGCACTGGACGCCATACCTCGCGTCACGCCGGTGACCAGAGTTCGGGAACGGACTGTGGTTGCTGTGGGCTGGCAGAGGAGGATGAGGATCGATTGTCCGTTGGACTGCTGTCCTTTCCTGGGGTGGGTACTGGGTGCGTGTTGCTCTGCAGCGGCCCCCGGTGGAGACCAGGAGCACTGCAAGAGGACGGCAATAGCTGTGGGACCAAGAAAACCGGAAAATCGCTCTGGGCTCAGCCGGATGACGGCGGCCAGATTGCCCACACCTCCTCCAGACCTCCCGCGAGTCATGTCCGCCTCAGCAGCACGGGGCCAATAAAGAGTGTGCTGGACCCCCTCCTGGTGCCTTCCCCCTTGGAAGAGAGTGACCCGTCCAGCGAAGGGATACGCTGGGTTACCCTGATGGCTGCTATATGAGGTAAGGAGACTTGGGGTGGAATTGGAGAGGTGTGGGAGTCCTTGGCGGCCTGAAGGAGTGGTTGTACCTTGAGCACGTAGGGGCATAAATGGATAAAATAAATAAAAAAAAAAAAAAGGCGTACCAGATTACCCCACGGCAGTTGCCACAAGAGGACGACACACAGTGTACGATCTTAATGGTCCTGGAAAGCCCGGAGGAGAGAGAGGAAATTCTCCTTGTAGCCAAGAGGATTGCAGGAGTAAAAATTGATGGAGCGCTGATTAGATTCTTTCTGGATTTAAGCTACAGTACAAGAACCAGGAGAGAAAGTTCTGATGGAGTCCGAAACACGTTGAGGAGTCTGGGAGATAAATCATTATCTCCTCCAGCCAACAAGACTGAAAATTCAATATGGGTGCAAGACCTTTCTGTTTTCATCACCTGAGTAAGCTGGTAAACTTGCCGAAAAGATTCACAGGGAAGTCATGTCACAAGGTGAAGGAGTTGGACTGGAATGAGGACTCGGACGATTAAGTAGACTTGTTTAACCAAAACCATATTATATGTGCTGCCTGTAGAAAACAGTGTAAGCTAATGGAGATTTTAATTGGAGCACGACAGGGAACTGTATCAATTAAAGCAGAAAGAAGTAGGAAAGGCAGTCAGAATAGCAAAGGCACAAACCGAGGAAAAAATAGCCAACTCGGTTAAAAAGGGGGATAAAACCTTTTATAGGTATATTAGGGAGCATAGAAAGGTTAAGGGAGGGATAGTGAAGATTAATAAAGGAGAGGGGAGGTGGGCAGAGGGAGACAGTGAAAAGGCAGAGATACTGAATGAATACTTTTGCTCAGTATTCACAAAAGAAGATGAGGAGCAGTTACCTAAACCAGACAATAGAAGCACTCTGGGTAGGGGGTTGACACCAGTCCATTCACAGAAGAAAGAGTCCTGAAAGAACTCCTAAAACTCAAGGTGGACAAAGCAATGGGGCCTGACGGGATTCACCCCAGAATCCTAAAAGAACTAAGGGGGGACCTAGTGACACCACTGACCACACTTTTTAACAAATCATGGCAGGATGGGGTGGTACCTGAGGACTGGAGGAGGGCAGATGTGATTTCCCTTTACAAAAGTGGGAGCAAGGCAGAAGCAGGAAACTACAGACCTGTAAGTTTGACCTCAGTGGTAGGGAAAATGATGGAATCACTTCTGAAAGAAAGAATTGTTGAGTACCTAGAGGCCAGCGGGGCACGGGACCCAAAGCAGCATGGATTTACAGCAGGAAGGTCATGTCAGACTAATCTAATTGATTTCTTTGACTGGGTGACCAAAGTAATAGACCATGGAGGGGCTGTGGATATGGCCTACCTAGACTTTAGCAAGGCATTTGACACAGTCCCACACAAAAGATTAATAATCAAGTTAGCCAGCCTGGGAGTGGGTCCCAGGGTGGTAGCCTGGGTAGCGAACTGGCTGCACAACAGGACACAGAAGGTAATAGCGAATGGAACACATTCCGAAGAAAGGGGGGTTACTAGTGGAGTACCTCAGGGCTCAGTACTGGGTCCAATCCTCTTTAACATCTTTATAAGTGACATTGCAGAGGGTCTGGAGGGAAAGGTATGCCTCTTTGCAGATGACACAAAGATCTGTAACAGAGTTGATACACAAGAGGGGGTAGAAAAGATGAGAAGGGACTTGGCAAGGTTGGAGGAATGGTCAGACATATGGCAACTTAGATTCAGTGCAAAGAAGTGCAAAGTAATGCACCTGGGAAACAAAAACCTAGGAGAAGAGTACACAATAGCAGGGGAGGTACTAACAACAAAAAAATGGAAAGGGACCTGGGGTAGTCATATCAGATGACCTAAAGGTGGGTAAGCAATGTAAAAGTCAGTAAGGAGAGCCAGGGGATACTGGGATGCATAGGAAGGGGCATCACAAGTAGAAAAAGGGAAGTGGTTATCCCTCTGTACAGACAGTAGGTGAGACCCATCTGGAGTACTGTGTGCAGTTTTGGAGACCTTGTCTCACGAAGGACATAGACAGGATGGAAGCAGTCCAGAGGAGGGTAACTAAAATGGTGCAGGGTCTACATCAGAAACCATATGAAGAGAGACTGAGAGAGCTTAATATGTATACCCTTGATGAAAGGAGGGACAGGGGACATGATAGAAACGTTCAAGTACCTCAAGGGAATCAACAAAGTCCAGGAGGGTAGCATCTTTCAGAAAAAGAGATGTGTAAGAACAAGGGGGCACAGTTTAAAGATAGAGGGGAGACGGCTCAGGGGTAATGTGAGGAAATTCTTTTTCACGGAGAGAGTGGTGGATACATGGAACAGCCTTCCTGAGGAGGTCGTTGGGTCTAAAACAGTGGTGGAATTCAAACATGCATGGGACAGACACAGAGCAACTTATAGTGGGGGGTTGCAGGAAGCAGGCTGTTGGTTAACTAGAATCTGCAGCTTATCCAGTAGGTAGGGAAATGGGCAGACTGGGTAGGCCAAGTGGTCCTTATCTGCCGTCAAAGTCTATGTTTCTATGTTAATTTGAAAAGGAGACCTGGGAGTGTAGCTGTGGGTGTGGGGGTATAGGTGTGATATTTGTCGCTTTCTTGTCAGTTTCTACAGACAACCGTATGGTCAAGATGGCATCAAGTGCGCACTTTGATGTCTTGCTTATGTGTGTCCCACCCCCATTGGTTTAATAAAGTTCCCGTCAGGCTGATGTAGCGCTCACTGCGTTTGCTACTGGGAGGTGCAGAGGGCACGTAATGCTAGAGAAGGTGGGAACCTTAAAGTTATTGTTTTAGCTGTCTTCTGCACATTAGTTGTACTGGTGGTATTCTACAGCTGTTCTGTATGAGGTTATATGGATTAAATAAAGTAGTATAACATGAGCAATGTAAACTGTAATAGACCTTTTGTCTAAATAATATCTCTAACAGTGAAAGTTATATACTAAGTTCCTTACAAAGTAGTTTGTTTAATTTCTGTTTCAGCTTTCATGCAACTAATTACAACACCTGTTATGGATGTTTGGGCACTACACCAGATATATGGTGGGAATTTTCATTGTTTATAAACTTTTGGTAAAACTGTGCCCTATGCCATGACAATCACAGGGCTTTTTGGAGTTCATCTGTGGACATTATCGAATATGCTCCTTCAATTATGTATTAAGATGGGAGGGGTGCTAGGGGACTGCTTGGTTGCAACTAATTATTTCTGCTATCAGTACTGTGGTTTCACCCCACAAGCTGACATTTGGATGTATTGTACATTTAAATGCAATAAAAAGAATTTACCAAAAAAACCTGCCCTGGATGCCACTAACTACCAGTTAAACATATACAATGACAACAGTGATGCAGCCTGCAAGGTGATGGCCCAGGCTATCTCCCTTAGGCGATTTGCATGGCTGAGGACAACTAATCTGACGCAGGACACTCAGTCCAGGGTCGTGGACTTTCCTTGCGACCAGAATGTCTTGTTCGTTTCCAGAATAGAAGACTACATGAAGGTGGTTTATGAAAACAAAACAACCTACCAAAGCAACACAGCAAAAGCGAAGACTCCTGCTGCTCAAAAGCCTCAATCTAAGGGAAACGGGGGCAAAGGATACTTCCCTAGGCCTTATTTTTCCCATCCTCCTCAGTTTGACTATTATCAAATGAGAGGTAATTACAGAGGAAAAGGCAGGAGAAGTCAGAGGAAACCTGCCTCTACCCCTGCTCCTGCAACTCCACATAAGCCCTGACTTAACTGTTCAGGTCGCCTCCCCTCTGCCTGTAGGGGGCTGGCTCTCCCACTACCTCCTGTCCTGGACCCTCCTCACATCAAACAAATGGGTCCTGGAGGTAGTGGAAAAGGGCCTGCCACTTCAGTTCAAAAAGATGCCAGCCCTCGGGGCACCCAGCAGTCCAAATCACTAACCCCAACAGAAAGGCTTCTGTTGGAGCTAGAGGTGAAACATCTTCTGGCAGCAAGGGTGGTAGAGAAGAGAGTACCTGCCCATCAACGGGGCAAAGGTCTCTACTCCAGATACTTCCTGGCACAAAAGAAAAATGTGGAGTGGTGACCTATCTTAGACCTCAGATACTTAAACAAGCATCTTCTGAAACCCAAATTTAGAATGGTCACCCTAAAAATGGTAAATCAGTCCCTTTAGCAGGGAGACTGACTAGCCTCCCTAGACTTCAAGGACGCCTACTTTCACATTCCAATAAGGCAGACACACAGAAAGTTTCTGAGGTTCAAATTTCCATCAGGGCACTACCAGTTTGCAGCCATGCCATTCGGCCTGACATCTGCACCAAGGGTATTCACAAAATGTCTGGCTGTTGTGGCAGCACATCTAAGAAAACTGGGAATCTCACTCTATACTTACCTGGATGACTGGCTCATAGTGGGGAAAAACCCTGTACAAGTAGAAGAGGCTTTCTCCCTAACAAAGAACACTGCACTCCTTGGGGTTTCTTATAAACCAGAAGAAATCCCACCTGGAACCAATCCAGCTCCTTACTTTTCATAGGAGCACAGTTGGATATTCAGCAGAGCAGGACTTTTTGTCCACCAGAAAGAATCCAAAACTTCTTGTCAGTGGCAAATTCTTTCACCATCGGCTAGCACAGGCTGGCCAGACATTTTTTGAGGCTCCTGGGACACGTGATATCCATGATCACCATGGTCCCAGGAATCGGATTCAGAATGAGGGACATACAGTACCACTTGCTGTCTCACTGGTCCCAAAGGAGCAATTCTCTGTCCAGACTGATTCCAGTCACAGACACATTCCTTCAGGCCCTACACTGGTGGAAAGAAACAGCCAACCTTTCGGTAGGGATTCCTTTCCAAGCTCTTTCTCCCACAAAAATCATCACTACATATGCTTCTCTACTAGGATGGGGAGCTCATCTGGACAGTACTTCTGTCAGTGGCTCCTGGACTCCAGAGGAGTCACAGCCTCACATAAATCTGTTGGAGCTCAGAGCCATTTACTTGACACTGAAGGCCTTTGCTCAGCAAATAAAAGGCCACACAGTGCAGATCAGGACAGACAACACCACTGCAGTGTTTTACATAAACAAGCAGGGTGGCACAAGGTCCAGTGTCCTGTGTTTGGAAGCCATGATAATCTGGTGTTTGGCCTATTCACTGGATGTCAGTCTTTCAGCCATATACGTTCCGGGCAGGGACAACACCATGGCAGATTCCCTCAGTCGCATCAACCAAGGGCACAGCGAATGGTGTCTGAACAAGCAAGTGCTGGCCACAGTGTTCAGAAGGTGGGACATGCTGGATATAGAACTTTTCACCACTCACCTCAACCATCAGCTTCCTCTGTGTTGCTGCAGGCCTCCAGCCCTGGGAACCCTCCCAGTGGATGCCCTTGCTCCGAACTGTTCGGGGAAGTTCCTTTATGCCTTCCGTCCCTCTCCCCTGATTTTCAGAGTGTTACTGAAACTCGGAGCTCAGGCAGAAACAATGATTTTGGTGGCGCCGGATGGGCCAAGGCAAGCCAGGTATCCTCTCCTGCTAACCGTCTCTTGCAGCAAACCCATTCGCCTTTCACTCAGTCACTCTGTCCTGACACTCCCTCAGATAGGAGTCACTTATCCAGACCTCTCTTCACCTCAAAGCTTGGCTCTTCAGGAGCTAGAGTTCCTTGCCACTCAGTACTCTGAGCAAGTCATGAAGATCCTGAGGATGGCCAAAAAGCCTAGCACAAAAAAGACCTATGCAGCCAAATTGAAAAGATTTTCCCTCTGGTGCAAGAGGAAACAGATTAATCCTCACAGAGCCTCATATTGTAATCTCCTGGATTATCTGGTACATCTCCAGGCTTTAGGCCTACTTACTTGAAGCTTCATCTGGCAGCAATCTCAGCCTGCCTTTCCATTTGAAAGAACAAATCTGTCTTTTCCCAACTGGTGTTTTAAACAGTTTTTTAAAAGGCCTCCTTCATCTTCAGGTGCCTCCTTTATCTCTGGTGCCTCAGTCTCACCACACAGAAGTTATTTCTGAAACAAGCTTTGCTACCTGCCCTGGAATATGGAAGCGAGGTTTACATGGCAGCTTATACCACATCACTGTAGGTAGTCATCAGTGCTTTTAATAAACTGTGTAGTTTTACGCTTGGGTGTGACAGAAGAACCCATCATTGTCAGCTTTACAGCAACCTTGGACTACTACTACCTGACAGCAGGCTATATTTTAAATGGCTCTCCCTTATATACAAACATACATAGGAACATAGTAAAGTACAGACAATAGAAGGCAGTACAGATCATGAATGTCTGCTGTTACCCAACAGTTTTATCCAGTATTTCTTAAATAGTAATCTAAGTACTTCTTGGACTCAGTCAAATTTTTTTACTGTCGACTACCCCCTCGGATAAAGCCATTTCACAATGATACCACCCTCTGCAGAAAGAATGCTTCCGTTTCTCTGATCTAAAACGCGCCCCCTTAAGCTGCCACCTATGCCCCCTTGCATAAAAACTACTAACCTTGAAAACTGGTGGCAGATTTAATCTTAGGTTCTCATCCCTAGGGGCTTACCATTACTAGATCTCCACTACAGATGTGTCAGTGGCGTATATCCCACTTACCATGGCAGCTTACTTACAAGACCAGCCCAATCCTGTCAGCTAAGTTTAAGCTTGAAGAACCTGCTGCATGTGCCCAGATCGTGCAAATCGCTGGGAGTGAAGGTCTTTATAACAGCTTCTTCAGCCAGTTGGAACCTACTCCCTGACAGTATCAATGACTCTGCTAGTTTCTAATAATTTAAGTTCAAATTGTATAAATTCCTCCTCAGCCCATGTATCTATCACTATGCTACCCAGTGAGAACACATGATCTTGTTTCTCACCTTCTCTACCCAATTTGCTAACTTTTCAGCTTAAATGACAATTTATTACTGATAAGTGATATTGCTCCCTTTTCAGTATAAACTGTTTTTATTATAGCTATGTATGAGTCTCTAGGTAAGATCGTAACCTACTCTGCTGCTGTTGCTGTTGTCTTGGGACCCAAGTCTTGCAAAACATGTGCTACATGTAAATGAGGCTATCCTGGTGTGCAGAATTTTAAAAATAAAATAAATACTGTGGGGGGATGGGGTGCTTTGGAGCCTGAGCGAGATGGCTGCTTGGGATCAGAGCTCTGAATAAACGTCTACTAAAAGTGTTTGAAGTTCAAAGAATTTAGCTCTGCAATAGCGCAAACTGACTGAGTATTCCCTTGCACGTCTGTACCTGTTCACGCAGGTTCTGAAGGGACCTGCGTGGATGAGACTACGATTCTGCTGTCTCAGAAAGAAAGGAAATTCATTGCAAAAAACTGCATTAATATACCGGTTAGGGTTCAACTTAAAGCAAAGAAGTAGGGAAATTTGTTGAGGTTTCACCTAACTCCCCAAACAGCAGAAAGTAAAAACATTCGGGTTTTGGGTCTCCTAAATCTTAACAAATCAGTGGTAGGGGTCTTCCTTGGGTTGTCAACCCCGATGCCCCCCAAGCCTGAAGCCTCCTATCAAAAGCACAAGGTACAACTCCAAGCCAGTGCCTCACTGATACACTTTTTAAAGGTACAGAAGTATGTCTCACCACATGTTGCCAACATCTGTTATAGCTTTCTTCACACAGGACCCTGTGGGCCCTGCATGAAGGAAAAAGAACGCATCTGACCTTGTTTGCTCAGGGGCCGGGTGAGCATTAGGGTTGGCAACCCCAAGAAAGGCCACACCATTGATTTGCCGAGACTTGAGAGATCCAAAACTCTAATGTTTTTTACTTTTTGCTACTTGGGGTGGGGGTGGAGAGCTAGGGTTGGAAACGCTAATGCCACATTTCCCTACTTTTGTTGCCTTAAGCTGAACCCTAATGGTGCATTTGCACATTTTTTGGCAATGGATATAAAATAAATGCTAGAAAACGCTAATGACATGCTGTTAGGATAAGTAAATCTGTTTCACCTACTCTTCCCAATTAGTTCAGGCGTCCCTCAAGGGTCTGTCCTGGGTCCCATTCTCTTCTCAATATTCCTAAATGACCTACCCTCTGTTTGTTCCTCTGCGTCCATTGATATGTATGCCGATGATACAGGTCTTTTTGCTTCTAGCTCCTCTCCCCATGACCTTACCTTCAGACTTCAGCTGGATTTTGACAACATTCAGCACTGGTTCAAGGTAAACCAACTGTCTCTAAATGCCAAAAAAACTGTCTGTGACTTTTGGTATCCATCATAGGCTTGTCAAATTTACTTCTTCTCCCCTATTTAACATCCTTGTTGGTTCTGTACTTGAAGATATCTCCTCCTTTAAGTACCTTGGGGTTTGCCATGACCGGCATTTTGATTTCTCTGCACATCGATGCAATTCACCATAAACCTCATCCTAAGCTTGGTGCTTTGTACAGGAACAAAGCGTGTATTCTGCTCCCTACCCACCGAGAAATTGCTCTAAAAATAATCCTTCCAATTTATGACTATGGAAACACAGTTTACTGTAGTGCCCCTTAAACCTCCCTTGCCAGGCTGGACCCCCTTTTTCATTCTTTCTGCCACTTTGCTTTAGATTGCCCCTATTGTACTCACCACTGCTCTCTTTACTCAGCTCTTTCTTTCCCTTCTCTTGATGCTCGACGCTTTTCCCGTTGTGTCTGTTTTTTTGTCCATATTCTGGTTTGGCACCCTTCCCTCTTATCTTCAAATCCCTTCTTTCTCCTCATCCTTCTTCCTCCTGTCCTCTTTGCAACAATACTTTCCATTCTCTTAATATCCCTGCCAAAAAATCTGTTGTTGGTCAATCTGCTTTTTCTTACCACTTTCCTAAACTTAGGTCCTCCCTTCCCCTTTCTGTTCATTCTGCTCTTCTACTTCCTCCCTAAAGTCCTTTTTTCCTGAGTTTTGTCATCCTACTTGCAACTGTCTTTGACCCGCCTTCTCCTTTCTCTGTTTTCTAGTCTTGCCCTCTCTGGCTGTTCTGTGTTTTTTTGTTTTCTTTCTGTATATATTGATAGTGTTTTAATTCTCTAGTTTTTGCCTTCATTTACTTTTTGCATAACATTTTTGATTCTGCTTGTACTACTTATTTGTATTTCCCTTATTATTATATTGTTAGCTATCTCCCTCTTCCCTCTGACTCCTCTGGAAACGAGCTGTTATCAGCTGAGTATGTACTTCCTGGTTAAACTTTTAAATAAATAGACTTTTGGTTATGTCACGGAGCCGCTAGGAGCCTAACTTTAGGTGCTCTCAACCCGATCCACAATCAAAACCTCCTAAAACCTATCAATTTTCTGTTGCAATGTCACGGAGCTCAGGAGGACGTTTTATGGCAGGCAATAGAGGCAGAAATTGTATCCAAGGAAAGAATAAGAGCAAGGATGGTGGTAGATTAAACGAGGATCCCCCCAGCAGATCTCCCTCGCCGGCCAGCTCCCACGTGGCTGAATATGATACTGATGGGGAGAACTAGCAGCTCTTTAGAGCTAGATTTGAAACCCTTCTTAAAGAAATAAGGGAACTAGGAAAGGAAAAATAAACAAGAATTCAAAACTGTTCAAAAACAATTATCTACAATGGAGACACTGATGGGACTGATGGAGGAGCGGGTTGCGGAGACAGTAGAGAATACGACCCAGCTCACCGAGATAATTCAGTCACTTCTGGCTCAGACAGGGGAACTTCAATCTAAATGTCTAGATCTCGAAGGTCATTCGAGACGCGACAATTTGCACTTTATGGCCTTCCTGAAGGTATGGAGACTGCCCCAGTTGCTCCCTTTATAGAGAATCTTCTGAAAGACTTGCTAGAACTGCCAGCTACCTGCACGCTACACGTGGAGTGGGCCCACCAGTCATTACAACAGAAGCCATCAGACCCCACGGCCGTCCCGCGTTCTATTGTATTCAGACTTGTTTCATATATTGTCAAGGAAGACATGTAAAGGCGTGCATGGGCGAAAAGGAGATTAAATACCTGTCCCATCGCTTGTTTCTGGAGCATGATTACCCCCAAGAGGTTCAGCAGCAGGGGATTCGTTACCTTCCAATTTTGCGGATCCTCCGCGAGAAGGCGATCAGATTCCACATTCCATATCCCTCGAGGCTGCGGATCTTTTGGGAGGATGGTGTTAAAATTTATTCAACAGTCAAGGAGGCAACAGCTGCTTTGAAGGAAAGAAAAATCGCTGTACTAGAGAACCGGAACCAAAGTGAAGGGAAAAGAGGACCGGTTTGGCAACGCACGGGGAAGGAAATGTCTAGGACCCAAAATAATGTAGCACTTGGAGGCCCTACGTAAAATACTGAACCTGCTCGACATAAAGTCCAGACCAACAGAAAAACCCACTTGAGACATTGATTTTCAAAAATGTATGACCCATTCAATAAGCGAGTGCACATGAACCCTTTCTGGACTTTCTCCTGCTTCCAGAGGACCACGGATGGATAAGTACACAGACCCTATGACTTTGCTTTTTTTTTTCCTTCGGCTTAAAAAGAAAGTAGTCCCAGCTGGGGAGCTAGGGGGGAGAAGCAGTTGATTTGAACTACTACCTTAATGCCTAAATTCCTAAATTGTGAACTAAAGTTGTAACTAGACACTTCAATTTGGGGGAACTTCAGAGACTAATGCACATCACAACGGATTGATGCCTTCCTTTGGCCCACATATTGAAAGAACACAATCTTTGTTTTGTGTTAGTTAATGGTTTTGGAGTATTGGGGGATTCAAGCAAATGCAATTTCAGTGGAGCCGTTTTTTTATCGGAACACCCCTTGGTCTGTTTATCTTTTGCTTTGTTATAGATGAAGTGGGGGGTCTAGAAGAACCGGATAACATAACGACCATTGCACTCAAAACAAATTATACAGCAACAGGCCAATTTCTGCACTAAGTTAATGCATTTTTCTTGTTAGTAGTTCGTGGTACAGGAGCATGATATACCATCTGTGTAGCCCGTGACTACTTGTACCCTTGGGTATTTTCAGTTTACAGAGCCTTCTAAATCATGGCTCTGGGGGGAGGTCTTCCTTACGTGGAAGCACTAGTACTCCTCCTCGTTCTTCTCTTTGTGAGAGGACATAGAGGCTAATCCAATATATTTGCCTCCTACCTTGGAAGCAATTGCTTAATTCAGCTTATTGTTACTCTTTCTTTTTGTTTTAGCCATGTTTGCCTCTACAAGTTATAAAAAGTTTATAGAGCTTCAGGAACTTTTGAGCAGAGAATGTAAAATATCATCTTTAAATAGAGGGAGGAGAGGGAGGACGTCACCACATATAGGGGAAGGGAGACAGGATAGGGACGACCAGCTTGATGATCCAGTTAAACATAAAGAATGATGCAGACATATACAGTGTGCTTGTATAATGTGCACAAGGTAACTAACCCTATAAAACGGAGTAAAATTCTGCAATACTTAAAACGTACAGGGGCTGATATCCTGCTACTGCAAGAACCCATCTCTCACAAGCCGAACATAAGTTTGAACGCTTGGGTTTTTCACATGTGGTGACCTCTTCCTGTAAGGGTGGTAGGAGAAGGGGAACAGCGGTAATGATTCGACAGGGAGTTCCGTTTGAAATTACAGATAAGATTACTGACAAGGAGGGGAGATATGTGCTGGTGAAGGGCACTCTGGATGGACAAAAAAAACACATTAGCCTCAGTCTACATACCTCCTGCCTCTGAATTTCAAGTTTACAGATCCTTTTTTGTGCAGCTGGCCCAATGGGCTGAGGGTCAGGTGATATGTGGAGGGGACCTCAATATTAACATTTCTGAGGGAATTTCTAGATCAGCCACACAGGGCCAAGCTACTAGGGTCTCCTGGGAGGTTCGGAAGCTGCTCCAAGACCTAGGATATGAGGATGTGTGGAGGTTTTATATATGGTACTGCACCTAGACATTCCTTCTACACTCAGGCCCATAACATTTATTCCTGCCTGGACTTCTTCTTGGCCTCCCGGGAACACTTGGGGATGATGCAGAGGATGTGGACTGGGGATTTTATACTTTCGGACCATGCCCCGTTATTCTGTAAAGTTAAATTTCAGGCAACTCCGAAAAATACCTTTTGGAGGTTAAACCTATCCTTGTTGCGAGATCGGGGGGTTCAGGAAGCAGTTGAGGATACAATTAGGCCCTTTCTGAAAATGATACCCAGGACACCACAAAATCAATACTGTGGGATACCATTAAAGCAATAGTCCGAGGGAAATTGATTGGAATCTCAGCATATAAGAAAAAGCAAAGGGAAGCCCACAGAGTATCATTAGAGCAAAGAATTGGGGAACTAGAGTAACTCCAGACATTAAGTTCATCCAAAGATAGGCACTGGGAGCTCGTTAAAGAAGGAAATTAACAATAATCTAGATTATGAAGTGGAGAAAAAACTAATGTTTTTAAGGCACAAATTTTATGGTGGGGGACCACAGTTTCTAAAGCTAGTAGCTGCCTAATTGCGGGCTCACAGAGTTAAGTCCACCATTACGAAAATTAAAAATCCCCTAACAGGGGAAATACAGAATACTATTAAAAATATATCAGAAGCCTTCCTGGAATATTATACTTCCCTTTATTCTGCAGCCCCGGCCCCTCCTCCTAACCACAAAATCGGGGAATTCCTGGGCTCCCTAGGGTTATCGCCCTTATCCGAGGAACAGCAGAACCAATTAACCGCCCCAATATCCATTAGAGAAATAGAAATGGAAATAGGAAGATTAAAGACAGGGAAATGCCCGGTGTCAGATGGACTCCTAGGCAAATTTTACAAGACCTTCATTAAGTCTGTATCCCTGCTGTTGAACAGATTATTCTCCTTTTTAACAACCAAGGGGTGTACTACCCCATCCTCCTGTAATGAGGCCATCATTTCTGTCATACCAAAGCCAGGTAAGGATCTCTCCCTCTGCACATCCTACAGGCCCATATCTGTATTGAATACAGACTATAAAATATTTACTTCAATTTTGGCTAAATGCCTTTTCACATTTTACCCCCCCCCCCCAAAAAAAAAAAAATTCACATGGTCCAATGTGATTTTATCCCTGGTAGGCAAACCCAGGACAATGTCCGGCGCACTATATACCTTATAGAACACACCCAATCAAAGAAAATTCCAACACTTCTCCTTGGGTTGGACGCGGAGAAAGCGTTTGATATGGTTTCCTGAAGGTTTCTGAAGGGAGTCCTTGCCTCTTTCAGTTTCCAGACCAATTTTCAGATACCATATTCAAATTCTACAATAAACCTACAGGATTTATAAAGGTTAATGGTCACATTTTAGAAAGCTTTCCCTTGTACAGAGGGACCAGGCAGGAATGCCCCCCCCCCCCCTACTTTTCGCCTTCTATATAGAGCCTTTGGCTCAATACCTCTGCCGTTCCTCTGACATCACAGGGGTCCAACTTGCATGTACGGAACACAAATTGGCCCTGTTTGCCGACGACCTATTGATCTATTTGTCCAATCCGGACTCCTTGGTGCCAGCTCTCTTTCAGAAAATTAAAGACTTCTCCCAGTTGTCTGGCTATTCTTTAAATATAAAAAAGACAGAGACTCTCTCTATTGGTTACAACCACTCACCCAAACTTAGGAAGATGTTTTCGGTTAAATGGGATAAGCAAACCATGAAACACTTAGGAATTCAAATTACAAATGATTTACCGCGGTTATACACCCTAAATTATGAACCTTTGGCAAACACCCTTAAACAAGACGTAAGGAGATGGAGTCTGTTCCCTTCCTCCTTCTACACACGCACCCTCTCACTAAAAATGAACGCGCTTCCTCGGTTCCTTTATCTCCTTCAATGTGTCCCCTGTAGTATACCCCATAAAGAAATTCTTTCATGGCAGAAAGACTTTAGTGCTTTTCAATGGAACCATGGAAAACCAAGGGTCCATCTAAACAAATTGTATCTCTCTAAAGCCCAAGGAGGGGTGGCCTTCCCCTCTTTGACTGATTACTGGGCTGCTGCTCAAATGCGACTGGCATTGTTATGGGGAACTGATACCTATCAGGCTGCCTGGAAACAAATAGACCTGGCCAGGACACTTGCCTTCCCATTACAAGCAAGCCTATTCTCTCCAACCCCAACCCTATTGAAAACAGGCTATGCAAGCAGTCCCGGAGGCCACAGCGACCGTTTTGGAGGGGTGGAGAAGAGGAACAAAACATAAAGCCACACAGCAACAGTTTTGGAAATGCCAATGGTTCCTGGAAAATCCTCACTATTGACCCGGACTCTGTGAGTCCTGGTATAGATCCCAGGCCCTGAGGGGTTTAGTGGCCCCCTGGCAGCTAATGCGGAGTACCACTGTAATAAGCTTTGAAGAATGCCAAAAAAGATTTGCATGGACGGAGAGAGATAGACTTTATTATTATCAAATCAGAGATTATGTTACCAGACAAAATTAGAAGTAGAGAGAAAGGGCCACAGCTATGGGAAGATGGTACCTCATTCACACAAATTTGGAACTCCTCCCAGGGTGAAAAAGCTATCTCTATTATATATAAATCCCTGATACAAAAATTAGCTCATTCTATGGAATCTGTAAAGGCAAGTTGGGGAAAAAGAGCTAGCCCAGGTTCAGTATCAAAGACTGGCAGAAGGTCTGGAGAGGAACATGGGTCACTACCTCATCCCCAACTTGGAGAGAATTTCTGTGGAAGCTTCGGGTGACGTTCTTCCTTGTCCCCACGGCTGCTGTATTACGAAGACCTGGAGCATCCTCTAAATGTTGGAGGGAGTGTGGAGAGGCTAAAGCATCTCATAAGCACATATTTTATGATTGCCCTAAATTATCCACTTTCTGGAATCAGATTACCCAGCATATAGCATCCATATTAGATTTCCAGCTACCTCTCCCTGCAGTCAGTTGGCTGCTGGGGATCCCATCTGGGGGAGTAAAGGATAAAACTATTCTATATTTATGGTCCATCCTGCTGTGTGCAGCATATAAGTCCATTACCAAAAAATGGCTCCAGGTGTCTCCCCCCAATGGTCCCAGACTGGAAAACACTGGTACTTATAATACAACACAATAAACAGCTCTCATATACTTTACATAATAGATTAGAAGCATTTAATTCTCGTTGGACAAGATAGGAGCTGATACAAGACCAAATACATTGATTTGAGGGAGAGAGCTTGCCTCAGTGTTCTTCTAGGGTGGGGATTCCACAAGATAGAAACAGTATTGAGTTGATGACACCTCCCTTTATCCTAACCTAACATAATTATTAGATAGCGTCCACTAGACACCCCCTGCTCACATTTCTTTTATTTTTTTATTTCTTGATTTTTAGCCCACATGGTTTTTAAAGCAATGTTTTAACTTTCATGGCTTAAGTTTGTATAGCCACTCTTTATAATATGGTTTTAACAAAGGATTGATTGTATTGAATCTATCTACTATTTGTAAGTGTACTTGTAAACTTGCACAATAAAGGAAGTACTAAAAAGAAATAAGCTTTTAAATAAATACATTTTAAGCTCATAAAGCCAGGAGCCCAAAGTGTGAGTGGCCTTTATAAAGCTCATTAGCCCGAGATAGTATTATTTCATGAACACACAGGCCTTTCCTAGCTTTTGTTTTATATAATGCATTAGGTTGGACACTGTTTGCTGTGTCCACTGTTTTTCCGTAGTGTAGTATAGTGTAGTGTAGGTATCCTCTGCAGTGAGGGACTGCCTGTTTTGTCCCTTTAGGGGCTTCCTATAAAAGGAGGCATGACTCTGGCACTCTTTTTTTCCTTAGATGCGGATGGTAGCATCTGTGTGGCGGTCTTGGGTGGATTTTGTGTGGTGGTTTGGGCAGTCTTGGGAGTGCGTGTGGTTGGCAGCAAGTTGGAGCGTGTGTTGCATTGGGGAGCCAGCTAGAGTGGCTGCAAGTACCAGAGCGGCATTTGGGATCGGGGTACAGCAGATAGAAACATAGAAACTGTCGGCAGATAAGGACTGCCAGGCCCATCTAGTCTGCCCATAAGTCATACACACGTAGGCGGCCTCTGACCCTACCTGGTCAATGGCTTTTCACCACTCCTACCCACCTCTAATGTTCCCTTATGCCTGTCCCAGGCATGTTTAAATCACTCCATTGTCCTCGCTCCCACCACCTCCTGTGGCAGGCTATCCCATGTGTCCACCATCCTCTCTGTGAAGATAAACTTCCTCACATTTCCCCTCAACCTGCCACTTTCCAATTTCATATGATGACTCCTTGTTCTTGTACTCCTGTATTGGAAGATGTTTCTCCGCTGCACCTTGTTTATGCCCTTAAGGTATTTAAATGTTTCTATCATGTTACCCTGACAACTCCTCTCCTCCAGTGAGTACATATTGAGGTCTTTTAATCTTTCCTCGTATGTTTTCTGGTGCAAGCCCTGCACAGTACCATCTTTGTCACCCTTCTCTGGACCACCTCCACCCTGTCGATGTCCTTACAAAGGTTCGACCTCCAGAACTGCACACAATGCTCCAGGTGAGGCATCATCAGTGTTTTATACAATGGCATCACCACCTCTCGCCTTCTGCTAGTGATACCTCTGCCTATGCACCCCAGCATGCCACTGGCCCTCCCTGCCGCCTCTGTACTCTGCTTAGACACCTTTAGGTCATCTGAAATAACCCCAGGTCCCTTTCTTCCTTGGTGATTGTCACCAACTCCCCCCCCCCCCGCACCCATCCTGTAGCTTTCCCCAGGGTTCCCTCAACCCAGGTGCATTATTTTGCACTTCTTTGAATTGAACCTCAGTTGCCACACCTTGGACAATTTTTCAAGCTTTCCCAGGTACCTCCTCATTTTCTCCACCTCGTCTGGTGTATCCACATGCCCCCGATTTACTTTCTTTGTCACCCAGTCAAAAAATCTGTCAGATTCGTCTGACACGACCTTCCTGTTGTGAATCCATGCTGTCTTGGATCCTGAGCACTGATGGATTCCAAGTGTGCCACTATTTTTTCTTTAAGCAGTGTCTCCTTGATCTTCCCCATTGCTGAGATGAGGCTGACGGGCCTATAGTTCCCTGCCTCTTCTCTGCTACCACTTTTGTGTAGAGGGACTACATATGCCTTCTTACAGTCCACCGGAACCACTCCTGTGCTGAGTGACTCTGTGAACATGGCTGCCAGAGGCACTGCTAGCACCCTTCACAGCTCCCTTAGTATTCTTGCATGTATGCCATCTGGCCCCATTGCTTTGTCCACTTTTAGTTTTGTGAGCTTCTCCAGGACTCTCCCCTCTGTGAATGGACTTGTGTTTACCTCCCCCCTCCTTCGTGTCTGTTACCCAGTTATGATCCCTGACCCTCCCTCTCCTCAGTGAATACTGAGCAGAAGTATTCGTTCAGTATTTCTGCCTTTTCCAGGTGTCCTTCCTTACATTCCCCTGTATCCCCTCTGAGCCTAACAATCTGCACCCCCAGTTTTCCTCCTTTCACTGGTGTACCTGAAGAATGTCTTGCCCCCTTTCTTCACCATTTGTGCTAATCATTCCTTGGTCTGCGACTTTGCACTCCTTACAGCCTTCCCTGCTTCCCTTTGATTCTTTAGGTACACCTCCATGTCTTCCTCCCTTTGAGTCTCCTTGTATTTCCTGAAACCCACCCTTTCGGCCCTTACCTTGTCTGCCACCTCTCTCGAGAACCATAGTGGTTTCCTCCTTCTCATGCCTTTGTTTACCATCTTGATGCATTGGTTAGTCACCTCCTCTGTGGCTCCCTTCAGGTGTTCCCACTGCCCCTTAACTCCCACTCCTGTCTCCCTCCTCGCCAGGGCCTCTTTGATACACCTCCACATTTTACCAAACTCTGCCCTCCTCAAATCTAAGACCTTTGCCTTAGTGTGACCAGACTGTGTCTCTGTCCCCATGCTAAACCACACTATGTGGTGGTCGCTGGATCCCAGCTGACCTTCCACCTGGATGTCTGTGATTCTGTCCCTATTGGTCAGTACTAGGTCCAGAATCGCCCTGTCTCTGGTGGGATCGATCACCAGCTGTCTGAGGCCTGCCCCCTGTAGGGAATCCAGGATGTCTCAGCTCCTGGTCACCCAGCAGTAATACCTCACCCTTTGTTGCCATCTCCTGGATTTGATCCACTAGATACCTATCCACTTCCGCTCCCTGCGCTGGAAGTCTGTAAATTACCCTTGTGCAGATTGCTGTGCCATTGCCTGGCAGTGACAGCAGACCAACAGCAGCATGTAGGGCTTTGAACTTTGAAATAACTGGTGAGTGATATGGGAGGGAAGGAGGTTGTTTCTGATTGGATGGGTGGTTGTTTAGTAGTACAGGTTAGTTTTTTATGTTTGCTTGCACGCATATGCAAGAAACATAGTGCCATCATCCGAGTTTTTGTAGGTGTGGCACCCTGTCTTCCAGTTCAGTCCGTGTGTTTGCAGGCGAGGCCACAGTTCACCAATGAATGCTGCAGCTGTCTATGACAGCAGTTGAAAATGCAATGCCATACAGTTGAAAGGGAGGGTTCCGCTTCAGTGAGCAGCGATAAGATAGTGCATGCTTATCGCCCCCCACACACACACCGCATATTGTGTGCTCATACGCCCACGCACACACTGTATGGCCGGACGGGGTGCCCAACTCCGCCGGCTCCATCTGTCTCTCCCCCAAACAGACTACTGGGTGCCACGCTGGGAGCCCACCCCAGTGTGGCAACAGTCCGTATGGCTGACGGGGGTGCCCAATCCCCTGTTGGCTCCACTGCCCCCCCAAACAGCCTTCCAGCTGCCACGCTGGGAGCCCACCTCAGCGTGGCACAGGTCCTGCGTCGTCTAAGAAAAAAACCTGCAAGAAAAAAACTTCCATCGCTGACTGTCCTGGCCCTTCCCCCCAACCCCGTGCCTCCCACACCCCCCACCTCACCCCATACTTACCTCCAGAGTCCGGCGAGCGATCTTCGTGGACGGGAACACGTCTGCACTCTTCAAAGCCAACCTTGAACTGAAGAAGTGCCAGTACGCTGTGTAATGGAATAAATAGGATTTTTTCAACTTTGATGCATATGTGTCAGGCATTTTTGGGAATTTTTTCACCAAATATTCAACATGGGGTTTTTGGGACCCCACCTCATGAATTTTGTCACTGTCATTTTGTTAATCGGCCCCGAAAAGTGATTTCGCAGGCACTGTGCGGAACCACCTTTCGGGACCGATTTACGAAACGACAGTGTTACACTTCACGAGGCAGGCCCCCAAAAACCCTATGTTTAAAATTTGGTGAAAAAATTCCCAAAAATTACTATTTTACGAGCATGCGTTGTGCTGTTCCTACGCATGCTCGTAAGTTCGCAAATTTTGAATATTTTCACTCAAGATTTTCAACATTGCCATTTTACCACACCTCCTTATGAGCAGTACAGCTGTCATTTTTCACATCTTGTCCAAAAACATGTTTCCACGCATGTAGCGCGCAATGGCGCAGTCGGTGTGTGAAATCAATGTTTGGGACAGATTAAGAAAATCACAGTGACACTGTTTATGAGCAGGGGTGTTAAAATGGCTATGTTAAAAATTTGGTGAAAAAAGTCCATAAAATGACTGTGTTACGAGCGACCATTGCGCAGTTTCCACGTAACCTCATAAGTTCATGGATTTCTAATATTTTCAGTCCAGTTTTTCACCACTGACATTTTTCCACACTTCCTTATGAACAGTACAGCTGTCATTTTTCACACCATTGCTGAAATGTGTTTTCACACTTCCAGCACAGAAATGCATGGTTGCTGTAGTAAATCACTGTTTGGGACTGATTTAAGAAAATCACAGTGACACTGTTCACGAGCAGAGGTTCCAAAATGCCTGTGTTGACAATCTGCTGTAAAAAATCCCCAAACTAATTGCATTACGGGTATGCGTTGCGCAGTTTCTATGCGCTATTGTGACTTCACCAGTTTTTTTAATATTTTCACTGCAGATTTTCAACATTGCCATTTTTTGCACCTCCCCATGGACAGTACAGCTGTCATTTTTTACATCCTGTTCGAAATGTGTTTTTGCACCTGTGGTGCCAAATGGCGTAGTCAGTGTGCAAAATCAGCTTTCGGTTAACAAACTGATATTGCCACTGTTCATAAGGTGGGGGGTCACAAAAAACCCATGTTGAAAATTTGGAGTGAAAATGCCAACGAACGCCTGAGGTGTTAGGGTTTCCAACCATAACGCCCCACCATCTAGAGATTGACAGGCATCAGGGGTGTGACTGGGTTTCTCGCCTGTAATGCTCATACCATTACAGACCCTGCAGCCAGTGAGAGGCACCGAGGTGTGCCTTGGACTCTTCGGCGCCAAGTTCACCCCATTCTCCTATACAGCTCCCATCTCACCATATTTCCTGATGGAATGGGGTGAGCATAAGGGCCAAAGACCCCAAGGCACACCGTGACACTTGTCGGTGTCTGCAGGGTAGGGTGTGGTGAAATGGTGTGGCCGTTATGTCTGACACCCAAAGGCACACCCCAATGCCTGCCAGTTTCTGCAGGGTGGTGATGGAGTTGGCTTCAGTTTAATACTTCACTGCCATTCCTATTTTGCAGCTCTCTAATTCCTACACTACCAATGGCAATGCCAGCAAGCAAACATTCGGCATTGACAAATGCTTGTTGCAGTAGGGTTGAGGGATTGGGGTGGCTGTAACGTGTTGTTAAGGGGCTTATTAAGTGTTTTATTAGGATGGCTTGTAGTGATTTGGCTATTAATGTGTTATTAAGGTAGTTAGCTAATTGGGGTCAGTGGTCAGAGGTATGACAGTTGGGGTTTATTGTGAAAAAGTGCAAAGTATTACACTTTGGTGCAAAGAATCCTAGAAAGGGTTACCGGCTGGAGGGGGTGCAGTTATGTACCACTGAAAAGGAAAAGGATATGGGGTGGTGATAATGGCAAATATGAACAATTCAGAGCCATGCTGAAGGGCAGCAGTTAAGGCCAACAAGATGCTAGGTTGTATAGTGAGGGGCATCTCTTCCAGAAGCAGGGATGTCATTATGCCACTCTACAAGTCACTAGTCGGACCACACCTGGAAAACTGTGTGCAATTCTAGTGCCCTTATCTGAAGAGGGATGTGAGTTTGTAGGAGGGGGTACAACAAAGGGCGACAAAGTTGATTCAGGGATTACAGAATATGCCCTGTGAGGAGAGATTAGGGGACTTGAACATGTATTCCTTGCAGGAGAGAAGGGATCGGGAGGATATGATTGAGACCTTTAAGTACTTAAGGGGAATAAATAAATCTGGTACTGAAGAGATACTCGAGCTCTGGAAGGGGAGGGACACGAGAGAGCATAGGCTTGGATTGGAAGGAGGCAGGTATAAGAGGTAAATGAGGAAGCACTTTTTCACACAGAGAGTAGTGGCAGTTTGGAATGCTTTGCCAGAGGAGGTGGCATCCTGTAGGACAGTGGGTAGTTTCAAGAGCGATTGAGACAGGGAAGGGGGGAGGTATTTGGAAAGGTGGGGGAGGGGCAGCTACAAAGTAGGGGTTAGCTGCACACTTGAGCAGACTAGATAGACCTAGAGGCCTAATTTCTGCTGGTAATTTTCACATGTTCATATAATACCCTAATTGGCTACCATCATATATGGGGAAGTGTGTGATGTTTTTTTCAGTGGGGATGAGGGCCCAACCACAGATAGGTACATTCTTTGCAAAAAAAAAAAAAAAACTGCGTTAATGCAACATTCAGGGTTCAGGCTAAAGCAAAAAAAAAAGTAGGGAAATCTGGTTTTAGGGTTTCCAACCCTAAAACCCCCACCCAAAAAAAAAAAAAAAAAAAAATCGGGGCTGCAGTCGTGAGCTTTAGGGTTGACAACTCCCAAGGAAGACTGCATCCCTGATTTTGTTTTGGGGTGATTTCCCTACTTTTTTGCTTTAGCCTGTACCCTAAATATTGCATTAACACAGTTTTTTTGTAAGTAATATCCTTATTTTTTGAGATTATTTATATTCATTGCAAAAAAAAAAACGTTATTAATGCATTAATTAGGGTTGAAGCAACAAAAGTTAACAAAGTTTTTTGCAATGAATTTCCTTACTTTTTGAGAAAGTGTAGCATTCCCATCACTCTGTAGTGTGTTGTGGTTGTACAGGGCCCTCCGTCATGTTGGGAGTGCAGGACCCTGTGCTCCTATGTAACCATAAGTGTGTACACATGGTAATTAACCCTCATCTCCCTGTAGACGCACAGGACCCTCCAGGCCCTACGCTCTGATCATGCTCCCATCACTTCATAATGGCATCCATTTGTGGTAGCATCTATCCGTAACTGTTTAGACATCGTCATGAACTGTCATTTCCCTGTGGGGGCCCTGCGCTCCCAATACTTCATAATGGAGGGCCCTGCATGCCCAGTACTGCATAATGGTATCCATATGCACTCCCATCTATCTATAATTGTAGAGATGCAGCGCAGGCCTAGAGACATTCCAGGTATTTTCTGTGCTGTAAATGGTGCAATATCTCAGTACCTGTAGGAACATGGGGAAAAATTCCACTGCAGTTGTAATCATGGCCTGGCAACCTGTATGCATGTTTAGTACACAAGGAGTACTATGCTGCGCTTAGTGAAAAATCCATATCTTGAACCATTTTCAAGATGTAGGCGCCGAAAGGTACTGTGTCCGCCGCAGTCTCATCCTATGGGAAATTTACAAACTTCAAAATGTTATAACTAGGGAAGCAATGTAAATTTCATCACCAAACTTGCAAAAGCCACATCTGTAGGGCAAGCCCTTTCCACCCTGAAAATTTCAGGTTGAAATTCCAAATCATTTCTTTGCAGTGAAGTGCCAAAGAAACAGTAACCGTTAAAAATACCTTTTCATGAGCTGTCAGAATCCCTTTTCGTGAGCGAATCCCTTTTCGCAAGATAACACCATCTGGTTGTCATCTCACAAAAAGGCATTTTGACAGCTCTCGAAAAGGGATTTGTAAATTTAAAAACAAGCTTTTTTTTTTAACTAAAATAAAGTAAACCAAAGGCACATAAGTGTGCAGGACATCCCCATGAACTAAACCCATGTTTGATTTTCTTCAGAAGACATTTCTGAGGCATGTAATAACATTTTGTTTGGGCACAAAAATTGAAAACAAGATGGCGGCGGTGAAAAGGGATTTTTTTCTCACCATCAGGGATGTTATAAATCCCTCTTTGCGAGCAGTTAAAATTCCTTTTCATGAGCCCAAATCCCTCTTCAAACCTGTGCAGCTATCCAGAAGACGGAACTAAGCATGCTCAGAACCCAACATTTCTAAATTGAATAACTTTGGAACAGATTAATATTTTTTCACCAGACCACCGCTGGCTTGTTCTGTGGGACAAGCTCTTTCTACTCTGAAAACTTCAGACCAAAATTCCAAACTGTGTGGCCACAGCACAATAAGAAACAAACAGCCCAAAACTGGCAAAAAAAAGTGACTTTGACACTTTTTTCACTGTGCACAGCACAAAAACTGCAAATCCAATTGGAACAAAACTTGGTACATCAAGAGATCTACACCACGGGACAGCGCATGCCAAATTACGTGCAAATCCGTTGGGTGGCAAAGTTATTAAAGTGCAGAATTTGAGGTTTAACATTAAACTGCCTACTCAACCCTGACTAGATATAGATATAGATGCATGTGTATGTATGTATTTATAAAAACATTGATATTGTTAGAAGAAAAGGCTACATACCTTATAATGTAGAGGTTGTCGTTCCGGTACATAAGCGGGGCCCCAATACTGTTATCAAACTTTCGTCCCATATCCATGCTTTGTCCGCTGGCAAAAATCCAAGAAAGAATAGTGTATAACCACCTTCAGGACTATCTCAAACTTCAATATTTACTTTCCCTGTATCAACATGGCATCAGAAGTAATCACAATACCCTTACTGCCCTAATAAAAGTGACTACTGACATATTTCAGGCTATGGACCAAGGTTGTGCCACAGATGCCATCTTTGTCGACCTCACTAAGGCGTTTGACCTGGTGAATCACGGTCTTCTGCTCAGTCAGCTTTATGTTCCAGGGCTGGACACAAGTGCTCTGAACTGGGTCAAAAGTTATCTGTCCAGCCATTCCCAAAGGGTTGAGTGGGCTGGTTCTGTCTCTGATCTAAGGCCTATAACACATGGGGTTCCGCAGGGCTCCATTTTGGGTCCTATATTGTTCTCTTTTCATTAACGACTTACCCAACTTTTGTGGTGGGACTTCTGTACACCTCTATGCAGATGATGCTATCATCTTATCGCTCCTCTCCAGATATTAACCTGATTAACAGCAAACTGGCCTCTTGAGTTTGCCTCCCTTGAGGGCTGGGTCAGCTGAAACCACCTTGTTCTTAATATGAAAAAAATGAAAAGTATTCTCTTTACCCACTGACCTCCCTCCAAGGCCACTCTGTTGCCTCTTTGCATAACCTCTTTCATTGGTGATACCCTTGAGTCCGTACCTTCCTTTAAATACTTGGGCATCACCTTGGACTCCGCGCTGTCCCTTAACACACGTCTCCAATGTTGTTAAATCCTCTGAACCAGAAACTTGGACTCCTGCATCGTGTCCATCCATTCCTCACCTCTGCTTCCTGCCTTAAGATCGCTTCTTCATCCCTTATTCCTCTCCGGACAGATGGTGCTGCTCTCTACTAGTTCCTCCTCCTCCTCCTCCCTGTCTCTCCTGTCTCAGGCTTACCATAGGGTGGGAAGATTTACCCTGGGACCTAATGCCTGATCTCACCACTGTGACGTTCTCCCCTCATTGGGCTGATTACCTTATGAAGCTAAATTGAAGTACTCTGCCCTGAGTCTCATGTTTAAGCTTGTTCCTAAATTCTTGCCTCCTTGCTTCAGTGAGATCATATGCCCTCGACAAGCCCCTTGTGTACTCCGATCTTCCTCACTCCCCCTTCTCTTAAAACCTAAGCTTCGTCTAGCCTTCACCCGAAGATCTTTTGCATTTGCAGCAGTTTCTAACTGGAACTCCCTTCCATCATGTTCTGCTCCTCCCTATGTTCCAATATAATCTATTTGCCTCTCAGCCTCTGTATCATGTTCCTGCTTTCCTTAATGACATATCCTTCCTGCCCTGTTTTCCTTCTCTTACCCCCTTCTGACCCTCTCCCTTACCCCTGCCCCCTGTGCTCTATACTCTTTTACTTCCTGCTCATTACCTGCCCCTTCCCCTCCCTGTGTACCCATCCTGTTGACCTCTCAGCTCTGTAAGTTAGTTTCTATTGTATAAGCATTGTAAATGTTTTATTGAAATGTTCTTATGATGCCTCGTCATCTTGCTGTATGCATTTCAGAGCTGTATGTTCAATTATCTGCCTTCTTGTATTTCATCTTTTTGACTTCTCAGCTCCGTAACGGTTAGTTTCTATTGTTTGCACTGTAAATATGTTTTATTGGAATGTGTTCTTATCAGGCTTTGTCATATTGCTGTATATATTCCAATGCTGTATGTTCTATGATTTGCCTTCTTGTATCTGCTCTGTCTCTGTATAACGTATCTCAACCCTGAAAAAGGGACTGTAGTTGTCCCAGTGGACTTATCTGGCCACCAAAACTGAAATAAATAAATAGCTTTTTTTTAACAATTTATGTTTATTAACATTTCTGTTAACAGTCAAAACAACAAACAGCTGCAGGGTCTAATATGGTAATGTCAACTACTATAAGAATCTGTTTTACAGTGTCACAGTTGAGGATTTACTGTTGTCAGGCTTGTTTGTTCTAAAAAAGGGCACTAAAGAAGAAACAGCCTTCAAAGCAGCAGTAAAATAAATGTTTTTCCAAAAAAATCTAGTTTCAGCTCAGTTAAGAAACATGTTAGCGTGCCTGTCAAATGTACTTGCCTAGGTACCTCCTGTGCTGTGCACCATGTGACTTCTTTTTATTAAATTTTTTATCCTAACCCATGCCAGGTCTACGGTACTATTTCTTTGCAAAATGTAGCAGCCATCTTTTTCTCTTGAGAAAAAAATCAATGAAAACGTTTATAAAACATTCATATTTTGGTGGAATTAGAAAATTGCACCCCCGAATAAAACTAGAAGACACGTATAATCTTTTGTGGTTTAAAAAAAAAAAAAGGGAGGGTAAAATTTTTTGCCCAGTTTTGTTGCACTGCTGCTTTAAGGTACAGAGTCATCGTGCTGTGTCATAAGTAAGCATTAAGCCACGATGAAGGTGGCATCTAATGCTGGATTGATGCATGGTTGGGAGGGTTGTAGCCGAGAACAACCTTAACCATGCATCATCTGTCGTCAAACTGCCACCGCCCGGTGGCAATAATATGCTTGTACATGGGCTCGCGCTGATGGTGGCATCGCCAGGAGCCTGCCTAGTGTGTGTTGAGCAACATAACACAGGGAGTTGGGGCTGCGAGGAAAGAGTTTTACTGCACTTTCAAATCTTTGTACAAGCCAACATTTACATACTGATGCGGTCAACATAATGAGTAGGTGTAACTAAACAAGATAGTGCAGCTCACATCACAGTCCCGAAATTCTGCTGTTCTGCACGGGTATTAGCTTCAAACCCGGCGCTGGAGGTCTCCGGTGCACTGCTCACTCGCCGCGGTGTGCAGTCGCATCCAAATTTACATGGACCCCCGGTCACTTCCCCTTGCCTCTTGCACAGTCGTCCGATGTCAGGCGCTGCATCTTGTGCAGCGTGTGCTGCTAGTGCCGCTCTGGTGTGCTGCCTTCCGCTGTGCTGCACTCTGCGTGTAGCTTGTCTCCCTCTCCCTGTGCCGCACTTGGCTGTCTAAAACTTGCTCCCCACCTGTGCCCAGTGCTGCTAAGCTAGGGGTCTGGCTGACTTTGGTACTGCCATTCTGAACACGGCATCTATCGTGGATTAATACCTGCTCCAGGTTGGACCCCGTGATGCGGTTTCATCAATTGCCGGTGCCCATTCCAGCATTCTAATTATTGCCATGTTACAACATACATTACCCATTTTCACCATAGTGTTTCAAATTTAGGGAGCTGTTGTGATACTGTTGCCAACAATTTTTCCTTTGTATACATATGTTATCATAAGGCTATGCCATAAATCCAAGGCAGGAATCTTATCAGAGAGACCATTTTTAGTTATGCTTTTCTTGCCATCAGTATACAAGCACCACACCCACCAACTTTTTATTCGTAACAATCAGAACACTTCCCTGGAGATGGTTCAAACATTTAAATACTTAGGATTGACACTGGACCACACCCTCTTATTTAACCAACACATAGATGCAGTTGCAGAGTCATCAAATGCAAAACTAGGATTATTGTACAGACACCGAAAAGGCCTGACTTCTGAAGCACTAAAAAACTGCGGTAAATAGCTCAATCCTCTCAGTGATAGACTATGGTCTAGTAGTAAATGGGTCTGCCTCCCAAACCACTTTGAAATGTATCAAAATAACAATAAACAAAGCGTGTTGTTTAGTCCTAGGTGTACCCCATCTCACGCACACCTGCGAGTTGTACACTCAAACGAACTGGCTCAACCTTGACAGCTGTCTCCAGTATTAAGTATGCATGCTCACCAAGGAGTCTATGCTAGGAATTACCACCCCAGGTCTGCAAAGCCTTCTTAGCCAACCTAATTCCATCAGGTGCACTAGGGGTACAAACAACTCTGCCCTCTGCGTCCCTTTCCATAGAACCACACAAGGCCAGCGGTCCTACGGATACCGGGTGCCACCTTAGCTTAATGCGCTTGGCCTAGACATCACAAAAGAGGACGAAATAGGCCCCTTTAAAGATAAACTCTGAGTGGCCTTTGCCACAAACAGTAACTTTTACAATGAGACCTGACCCCCACCCACACTCTTCCCTTCTCTTTCCTGCTACCCTCATTCTAACCTGCACCCTTGCCTTCTCCTCTCTTCTTACTAACTAACACACCTCTAGGAGGCTCCAGGTCCCCACCTCAACACTCCCCTCTCCCCCCAATGAATCTAGCCCTCCTCTATGACTATACTCTTTAGCACTTAAGACAAAAGAGCTGCTGCTTAAGTTCTTGCCTCCTTGCATATAGTATTAATTATTTTACAGACTATATCATCCTCTGTTCCCTACCTGACTTGCTCTATATCCTGTAGATTCTCAAGTTGTTCACTTAAACTTCTTGTCAACCTAGCCTGCTATAAAATATGTATCTGTATATTTTTACTTACGTAATCCCTGTTATAATTATGCAACCTCTGTAACCTGATGTACTCATGTTTTTTCTAAGGCATGGAACCTCCTTGTATGTGCTTATGTACTTGTAACCGTTGTAAATGATGTTATGCTCATGTATTACTATGACGTGGAACCTCTGTAAAAGAGCCTTTGACTGAAAAGTACTTCCTAGAAATAAATAAATAAAATAAAAAAGTATACGGATACACAGTATTTTCCTAGTGGTCAGCTGCCTGAATCCCTTTGTGATATCTAAAAATAATAGCATATGTGGGGTAAGAACAAATGAGGGGTCAAAAAGCTTAGCCAAGTCCTACTGGAACTGAGCCCAGAAAGTTTGAAGTTTAGGGCATAGCCAAAACACGTGTGCATGGCCAGTCCCCACCCCCCCCGGTAGCTCCTTCAGCAATCTGCTATGAAATGTGAATCATATTTAACCTCCTGGGCAGGGGTGCAAAAATACTGTAGTTCCTTTCCATGAAAACTCCTTCCAGAGATGCGAAGAAGTAGGTTTATGTGTGTATATTAGATATTTCTCCCACACTTTTTTTTTGGGTCGAGTCTCTGTACTCTGGTCACCAGCCGCTAGGGCCCCACTCAGGCGAGACCCACTTGAGTAGCTCACCACTCTGCCTGAATCCATCCCAGTGAGGAATTGAGGACAGAGTCCTCTCCTTCTGGATCCCATAGCGGAGAGGACCCAAGGGAGTCAACTGGGAAGGGACCGGTGATGGACGTGTGAGCCGCCACCCCCCCACCGGATCGGCATCATCCTCCTAGCAGCTGGGGGGTTCCACCTTGCTTATGTTGCGTTTCCCCTGAGGCGCGGACATGCAGTGATGTCACTGCATGGAGGGCACGCACCTGTCTCCTCCCGCAGACGTCTGCCGCTGCCGCCCCCGATTCAAGTCCCCGCCTAGTTGTAGTGCTCCCGGTCTCCACTGGGAGCCGCTACAAGGCGGGGAAGCATCGGAACACAGAAAACACTTTTTTTCTAACTTAAACCACTGCTTTAACAGTTCTAATCAATGTGTGGCGTAAAAATAAAAAAAAAAACTTGATTCATAATAGCAAAATCTACCACCTAGATATATGGCTCCTGATCTTTTGGCTTGTATTGCTTTTTGGATTACATACCTATGTATATCACTGAAGCTGCTTTGAATATGGTATACAGGTAGTGAAAATGATAGCCACAGGACTTGAAACGAGGTATTGGTTACTTTTACACAGGAGCTGTGGGAAAGGATACTTCCTAAAATTCTTGCTGTAATGTTTCATTTGTCTTTTTGGCCCATCTCACCCCTCACTTTGAAGTGCCTCCTGTTATTTGCAGTAGACCTTCCACAGTGGTTCTTTAAGAGTCAGTCCTGGCCAGATTCCCATTATGTAAATACCAATAATTTGTGTGTGTGTGTGTGTGTGTGTGTGCGCGTCTCAACATTTCTGCCTCCCCAGTCTTTATCAGGCTGCTGCCGAGAGAGTAGATTTTTTTCTCCTTATATCATGTTATGTTAGTTTTTTATAGCAAGTTTCATATCAGTGCAGACCACTGCAGGGAGAGGTTTAATGTGCTCTTTGTTTCTTTCAAACAGGTGCTATACATACAGGCATTTGTCCTAGTCTTCCTTCTAGGGAAATTCATGAGGAAAGTGTTCTTTGGACAGCTTCGAGCTGCAGAAATGGAGGTAAGGTCCTTTCATGCTTCAGGAGTTAAAGCATAGACATACACACAAAAAAAACCTTCCTTACTACAGTCTAATGTTTAAGTACTAGCCAGCCTAAAACATTTACTAGCCAGATCAGAAGTTTGCTAGTACTGCCTGGGTGTGTCAGTACTCAGCATTGGGAATAGTCACTGCCATGCAGCAAGAGGGTTGAACAAGATTGATCCTAAGTCCCTTTTGTCATCTCAGTACTGTTACTAGGTATATCACTTGTGACATCAGTGACCCTCCTTCGGGAATGAGCCTGGGCTGTTGGAGGGCAGGCCAGTGCAGGGGGAGTGGGGAGAGAAGAATTGAGTGTCCCATCAGACACTCTTCGGGGAGGGGGGGTGCTCACTTCTCACTGCTTTACTGCCACCCGAGTGACCACAAATGTGTGTGCAGGGGGAATAGCGAGAGAGAAAGAGGCCATTGGAGCATGTTCTCGGATTGGATATGTCTGAATGGCCTGCATCCAATCATGCTGCACACTTGTGGGGGGAAGGGAGGCAGGAAAGAACAGGGAAAACAGTGTGCAGTGCTGGGCAGGTGAAGTTCCACCAGCAGCCCACACCGGACTTGAGTTGCTGCACTTTATGGGGACCCTCCACTTTGGGCAGTCAGATGGCTGCAGAGAATAAATGCCAAAGGAGCTGGCAGCCTTCCCAACCCCAGAGGGTAAGCTGGGGGGGGGCAGCACAAAGGTTTGTAATGGTTGGATGGAGGACGGCCTGGAGTAGCAGTAGTCCGAGCCTCAGTAGAGTGGATCGCTCACCTTGGTGGAACTGATGGAGGACCTAGCCTGTGGTCACATGGAGGATAAACAAAGTTATGAAAAAAGTGTTACAGTGTCCTGTATTTTCTGGTATATGCCAGTTGCTGGTTAGGGAGTAAGGATGTCTCACAGTTCTGGTATAAATGTCCCAGAACTAGGTTCTCCTTTTTAGAGCTACAGATGAGGGAAAATAGTACTTAAAGCGATTTTTCTGATTCCCTGCAAAAAGAAACAGTTTGCATATGCAGAGCTGTGTTACACAGAATTCCCATAAAATCAGAATTTCTGGACATTCCTTTCTTTTTTTTTAATTACTGAAGACATTTGCATGAAACCAGATGCTTTGCCTTTAGATCTTATCTGTTCCTGCTGCTTTGCCTGCTTTCAAGTCACAGTTGTCCTCTTGTGACATAAGAATCATTTCCATGGCTTCAGGCTGTGAGGTCACAGCAGTGGATTATGGCTTCAAGGCAGGGTAAGCAACAGGGGCAGATGAAGTCTAAGAGAAAAGAACATGTTTTCTTACAAATGTCTGCAGTAATAAAGAGTGGATTGTCCTACAGTTCAAACTTTAGAATTCTTTGAAACTGAACTCTTACTGAAGCCAGCTGTCTTTCTGTTTTGCAGAAAACTGGAAAATCACTTTAATGCAGCCAGTTATGAAATATTCCTACAAAACAAAATGACCTAGTCAGCAGTTGGAACAAACAAAAACTGAAGGGTACCAATTTTCCCTGCCATTTGATTTCACGTATAGAAGGATAAGTGTTTTGGAAGTTTAAAACAGGACTGTAAATGTTTTCTAATTGGCAGCAGTGTATAATGTTCCCATTTACGAAAATGGGTCTATATGAAACTGTACCTGAATAAAAAGTGATGTGAAAAAACTGTATTTTTTACTGTTTTGTTTTTATGGCAGCATTCTGTTGCCGTTCTTTTCTAGGTACCAGTGATCTGGAGTTGTAACTGCCCTGTATGTCATACAGAACTCTAAGCATGGTTCTGATAGGTCAACAGTTTATTCTTAGTATTCTGTACACAAATTGTGACATAGTAAAATTTCCAAATTACTGATTCCATGAAGGGAACCATGAAGAATGTTGTCTATAAAAAAATTGAAAACACAGGATTTCACATTATTATCTATTCAGGTACAGTCCACTGTGGATCATCTGGCGATATAAATTTCATTACTATACCTAGAAACATTACTAACTGCTGTCAGTTAGCACTGATTTCATGTCCCTGTAAAAGCCCCTGTTACTTGCTAAGCCCACCCAGATAAATTTAAGGAAAAATTGGGCAAACTGTGTAGGCCAAACAGTCCTTTTTCAACCAACACGTTGTATGTAACAAGGTTGAGGCAGTATACCATCAATCATCGTACACACATGCTTGCATCAGGCCTCTGGGAAAGAGAAGCTGCAGGGTGCCAACATCTGTATTACAGAGCCACACTGGTAAAAACAATTTTTTTTAAACTTTATTAATTTTCTGTTTTAACAGACATTTTACATTTCCTCGTACAAGGTATAAGTGAAGATTATATCACATATTTGATAATCACATAAAAGGCCCCCTTGTAGTCTGGTACAGAAGGATGGGGAGTCAGTCCTGGACAGTAAGTCCCACTATATAAATCCATGAGTGTGTCGAAAGTTCCCAGCCTCTTCAGTGGTAAAGGTAAATCCTCTAGGTAGAATCAGAAAGGAAGAACAAAACACAATCTAAAAAAGACTGCTATTTCAACCTGGTACAATTAGGTAGAACTTGTAAATTAAACAATTTGATTCCCCTGAATTCCCTCCTCACCTGCAGAAATATCAACATAATCCAGCATTCAGTTGATGCATTTAGAATTTAGCTATTTTAAACAGTAGGCAGTAATGATTTTAATAGCACACAACCAGAACATTTTCAACTTGAAAGCATAGCCACTCAGGACAATAACGCCTGTAGACGTACTCAACTGACTTTCACTCAGGCCTAGAAACGTCTGAGGAAGTCAGCAGTTTTTACCTAACTATTAAACAAACCGAATTGCTTAGAATTGAATGCATAGCACCGTTAGAAAGGTTATTTTGCTCTGAACAATTTTGCTGCAGATACTTCATGTCTATCATGTATACTTTAGGAGTTATTCATATTTGTTTAAGGTATGGTGTGCATGGCTAACATTTGTCTGTCAAGCCTCACCTAAGCACCTTGAATAAATCTGAAAAAAAAAAGTTGTTTGGTATTTCAGCTACTATAAAATAAAAACTAAATGGATTACAATTGATTGCACAGCACCATTAGAAAGGTTATTTTGTGCTGAACAATTTTGCCACTGATACTTTGTGTCTACCACATATACTTTAGGAGTTATTTGCATTTGTTTAAGGTATGGTGTGCATGGCTGACATTTGTCTATCATGCATCACCTAAGCACCTTGAAAAAATCAGAAAAAAATCAGTTGTTTGGTATTTCAGCTAGTATAAAATAAAAACTCAATTGATTACAACTGATTGCATAGCACCATTGGAAAGGTAACGTTGTGCTGAACAACTATGCCACTCATACTTTGTGTGCAGCGCTTATGGTTCAAGAGGTAGTCATATTTGTTTCTGGCATGCTGATTATGGCTTGATTTTGCTTAGAAAGGCCCAGGATGCAGTGTTAAGAGTATACAGGGCACAAGTGGTGGAAGTCTCAAAGAGCTCTTGTGGTGTGAATGAGTTAAAGAATATGATAGTATAGACTCAGGCTCATCACTTCCTGGATTCCAACTGATAGAGAAAACTACAAGGAGCCATCATAATGGTGGGGAATCCCGTGTGCATCAAGTAGCTAGTGAAACAAACATCAAAAGGCCCCTCCGTAATCCCCTCATTTAAACAAAGTTTTATGTAAGACCCACTGAAACCCACAGTACCCTATAGAGTCCAGTGGTGCTCACAAGTGTCCCGTCTTCAGAGATACAATTAGGAAAGTCCCGACCTGTTACTGATATAAACCCCAGATGTCCCCTCAGTCTTCCTCTGCATCGGAGCTCTGAGAATCAACAGGATCCTTCCATGCTGCAAAATGCTAGACTGGTAGTGAAGTGACTGAATGTATGGTGGCGGCCATATCGCGCATCATCACCCATACATAGCCTGGATAATTGCATGAACTGGTTTATGGGAAGGGGAATGTTGGCCAGGACACCGGGAATGTTCCCTACTCTTTGCGAAGAGTGCCCTGGGTTCTTTTACTTCCACCTGGACACCCACCAGGTCAGCACCAGGATGGGCAGAAGAGACCTCGGGTTTAACGTCTCATCCGAAGGACGGCACACCCCAGCAGTACAGCACCCCCCAATACTGCACTCTGATGCCAGCGATTTTTAGGTGCAAGTCCAATCCCGGTGTGGGATGAGAACCCACAACCATCTGGTCCAGAGGCGGATGTGCTACCAACTGAGCCATGCTGAAGGAGAGATCAGGGTACAATTTGATGTCCATTCCACCGACTTCCAAGGGATACTCTGCTCTCGCTGCAAGTAGGACCCGATCTTGGATCTCTGAGCCTGTAGATCTCAGCAGGATAGTGCGTGGTTGATTAGGGGACAAAGGATGGACTCTCTGATTAACTCTATACACCTTAGTAAGTGCAGCCCATGGAAATTCTTCAGGTAGGTGAAGATTTCCCTTCAGCCTGTCCAATAAATTTTTCAGCAGGTTTGGCCTCTCCACACCTTCAGGAAGCCCCACAATACGAATATTGCCTACTCAGATTTCGTTTTCCAGTGACCCAAGGCGGCCCCGAAGCTGTCCATTTTCCTTTTTGATGGTCTCCACTGTAGCCAGGCTCGTAACCACTCTCTTATCTGTATCTGCTAAGGAGCCTGAAAGTTGTACAATTGCAGCATCATGTTTTTCTAGCTTTGTTAATGTTTTTTCAATTTTAGAATCCATGGCCCGCATGGATTCTAGTAGAATGTGCCATGGAGGATCCGATGCATGATCTTCTTTACCAGCGGTACTGCCACCTGAGGCTTCTCCTGCCTTGCTGTTGGTCGGTGGGGGATATTTATGGTGACCTGGTTGCTACATTTTTGTTCTGCCCATCTTAATTGTGGTATTAATTGATTCAGGAAAGCTTGCTCAATAAAAGTAGGCTGCTGAATTCTCACTTACTTATTTTTCTGCCACATGGAGGAGAGAGTGAGAAGAATGCTTCCAACCTGGAAGGTGGCTCTCTGCGCCGCCCCCCCCCCCCCGTAAAACAATTTTAATAAATGAATGAATGTAACTAAAAATATTACAGTAGCTACTTCTTCAGAGAGCAGTTGACATAATTATTTCCTTGTGGTAGACAATTCATCACATCATCTGCCTTACCTGTGTCATGTTGTATTCAAACAACATGAAGTCTTGCTATATTATAGACATTAGCAGTTTGTTCCAGCTCTAGAACTGCCCCGGAGTGAAATGGTTAAAACCATTCCAAAATAGAATTTTGGCACGAGAGCAGCTCTATCTGTGTCATTTCAAACTTGAACTGTCAGATTCTTTACTCCGCCTCAGTGAACAGTCGCTCTGGAGATTTCTCCTTCTGCTCGGTTCATTTCTCGGTTTAAAAGTGTTTTCTCGGTTGGATTTAACCGAGAATAGTTTTTATTTTAACCGCAAAACCGTTCGGTTCAAGCTCTATCTGTGGTAACCGTAAGTAAATGAAGGTTTTGTCTGTGTGGAACTTGTAAGTTATCGGTTCGGTTTTGAACCGATCAGTGGGTTTAAAACTCATTTAAAACTAAAAGTTACTATTTTAGAGTGCGGTTCCGGTTCTTATCGGTTCTAAAAACAGATTTATTACGTTTTTTCCAATACCCGTGACACTGATTGGAACTGATAAGGGTGTCTTGCCTAGCACTGCCGTTAAAAGGGCAAGTTTTTGGTTAGGCTGGCATCATGTCTGAGAAACCCAAAAGAAAAACCGGGCCCACTGGGTTTCAACACTGTGATGTTTGTGGGGAAGTCTTTGCCAAGGCTGACCCACACACCAGATGTGTTTATTGTCTGGGGTTTGACCACCTCCAGTCAGACTGCCAGGTATGTAAGAATTTCCCTGCAGCCACCCTGGAAAAAAGATTGGGCAGGCTCAGGGAACTAGAGGCCAAAAAGTCCGCTGACCCGGATGGCCAGCCCAGTTTGGTGCCAACCGAACCGGAGGGAGTGCCCTCTGAGCAGGGCCAGACTTCCTCGGGCAAAAGAAAAGCTGGTTCTGAGGAACCAATTCCAGTAAAGAAAACAAGAAAATCAGCAGGTCTGGAGTCCAAAATTCCTTCTCCAACTGCTGCAGAGATAGCAAAAGCCATACAAATTGTCCAGTCACTGTCTCAGGGTCCGTCCAACCACCACTATCTGGCAAAGGTCGGTTCGTCCGGTCCCAGTGGTTCAGGATTATGATATTGAGGAATTTTATGAACCAGAGGAGGGGAGGAGGATTATGAACAGTATGAATGTGGCTGGGAAGGTCTGGTGTGCCCATTGAACCGACATCTCCCCAGACAGACCTTTAGAATCTCCCCTATGCTGTCTGAGTCCCCATCTCATTTTATGTTTTATAAAAGTTGCTGAAACCTCCAGCTTCCTTTAGAAGAGGCTGTGGATGAGCAAGAGGAGCCTGATTTTGTAGAAATGATGGATATTCCAGAGTCTAGGAGATTGTCTATTCCTTTACATAAGTCTTTAGGAAACAATTAAAATTTTAAAAGCTCCTAATTCTGTGCCTCCTGTAGATAAAAGATGGACAGAAGGTGTACATTGTCAGGCCCTGATACAGAATTCCTTTCTCAGACAATGCAGTCATGTTGGGGTAGTTCAGGCTGCTGCCTGTGATAAAGCTAATATTCCCTTGGCTTCACATCCTTCTGACAAGGATTCCAGGAAGATTGATGCCATGGCAAAAAAAACAGTATATGGCAGCCTCTCTGGGACTGCAAGCAAATTATATGGCTTATGTAGCTAGGTATCAGAAATCTAGATGGGATACTGTTATGCAATTGGCCAAGCAGGCCCATGGCCAGCTTGCTAGTGAACTAGAACAGGTGGCTGCTGATGGCATTGAAGCCTCTAAGGTTCAGTTTCATGCTGCTGTGGATGTTAATGATGTTTCCTCTAGGGTCATGGCCACATCGTAGCTTTTAGTAGGTTGGCCTGGCTCAGGTGTACTAGTTTGTCACAGGATACCCAGTCTAAGGCTATGGATTTTCCTGTGGTGGGAAATTCTCTGTTTGGAGAGCAGACAGAAAATTACATGAAGAAGATGGATGAATATAGGACTACTTACAAGAGTGCCCAGGCTAAGGAGCGGCAAGCCACTCCTCAAAGGTATGCCCCCAGGGGTATGGGTAGGCCTTTTCACAGGCCTTTCTACCAGACTCAGGCCTCCTCTGCCTATGCTCAGAGGGGCTTCTTCAGAGGCAGGGGCAGGCGAGGGTGGCAGATCTGCTCCCACCCCCAGCCTAAAGCTCCTGCGAAACAGGCACCCTGATGGGGTGCCCAGGGCCAGTCTCTTGTACCAGTGGGGGCAGGCTGGCTTACTTCAAGTCAGAATTGGGCTTCTTTAACCTCAGACAAGTGGGTTCTGGAAGTAGTAAGCCAGGGTCTGGTTCTCAGCTTCAAAAGTTTCACAAGTTGAGAAGCAGATTTTTCTACCTGCAAGTGCTTCAGAGACCCCGCTCTGGAAGCGGAGGTCTCATCCTGTTAGCTCTCAGAGCAGTAGAAAGGGTTCCTCCCTGCATCAGGGCAGGGTCTGTATTCAGATACTTCCTTACCCCAAAAGACAGGAGAATGGCGCCCATCTTAGTTCTCAGATATCTGAACAAGCATCTTTTGAAACCAAAGTTCAAAATGGTAACTCTGGCAATGATTTTACTTTTCCCTAAGGCCAGGGACTGGCTAGCCTCCTGGACCTCAAGGATGCCTATTTCCATGTCCTAATCAGAAGATCCCATCAAAATACCTCAGATTCGAACTGCCCTCAGGTCATTACCAGTTCAGAGCAATGCCCTTCGGCCTTAACTCTGCTCCAAGGGTATTCACAAAGTGTCTAGCAGTGGCAGTGGCCCACTTAAGGAGGAGGCAGAGGATTGCTGTTTTCCTATCTAGGCGACTGGCTCATTGTAGGCCAGTCCCTGGAACAGGTAAAATCTCACCTGCAGGTCACCCAGCAGCTTCTCACCTCCCTGGGTTTTCTGCTAAACCTACCAAAGTCGGTTCTGGAACCAGTCCAGGTACTCACCTTTATAGGGGCAGAATTGGACAAAGCTGTAGCCAGAGCCTTTCTTCCCCAGAAAGGGTAAGGAATTTAGTGGCTCTGGCCTCTTCCTTCACTCTGCAGGTCTCGACCAGCAAGACACTTTCTGCAGCTCCTGGGGCACATGGCTGCATCCACAGCTGTTGTGCAGGGAGCCAGATTTCAGATGAGAGACATTCAGTTTCACTTGAGAACCTTTGGTCTCAGAGAAGAGACCCCTTCCAAGTTGGTCCCAGTGACTCGAACCTTGATCCTAGCTCTCCAGTGGTGGCGGATCAGAGCAATTTAGGCAGGGGGTCCCCTTCATTTCCCCTTCTCACGACTTGACTCTCACTACAGATGCTTCCCTCCTGGGTTGGGGAGCCTACATGGGCGACCTTTCCCTCAGGGAGTTTGGTCCCCCAGGAATCTCTGCTCCACATCAATTTGCTGGAACTCAGAGCTGTCTTTTAGCTCTTCAGCTTTTTCTGCATCTGTCCACGACAAGGTGATACAAGTCAGAACAGACAACACCACAACAATGTGGTACATCAACAGACAGGGGCACTCGGTCTTGACCTTGTGCACCCGAGGCAAAAGTTGTGGTCTCTGGCCTATTCCTGAACACTTCCCTCATAGCAGTTCATCTTCCAGGGAAGGACAATGTCCTAGCGGATGCCCTCAGCAGATTTCCCAGGGCCATCACGAATGGTCCCTGGATCCTCAAGTGCTGGGATAGTTTTGCCAGGTGGGGCATCCCTCAGATAGATCTTTTGCAGCCCCAGACAATCACAAACTTCCTCTGTTCTGTTGCAGGCCTCCAGTGCTGGGCTCAGTTCCCTGGATGCCCTTCTTCTGGATTGGGAGGAAGTTCCTCTATGCTTTCCCTCTCCTCTCCTATTCAAAGTACTAGTCAAAATCAGATCTCAGCCTTGCAGGGTGATTCTGATTCCCCGGATTGGGCCAGGCAGCCCTGGTACCACTCCTTCTGTCTCTGACAGTCCTCTTCCCTGTGCCTCCCCAGGAATCACAATCTGTTGACTTGTGCCCAGGGAAGGGTTTGGTATCGGACCTCAAATCCTCAATCTCAAGGCCTGGCTGTTGAGGAGTTAGAGTTTGCTGATTTACACCTCTCTCAGGGTGTTCTTGAGATCCTAAGGCTTCCAGAAAGCCTTCCACTAGGGCTACTTATAGTTCTAAATGGAAAAGGTTTTCCATTTGGTGTGCTGGAAAATATTTCCCAGAATCTGCTGAATTGCCCATTTTGTTAGATGACATGGTACGTCTTAATTCCTTGGGTCTCAGACCAGCTACCCTGAGAGTTCATTTGGCAGCTGTGTCTGCTTTTGTGTCAGCAGGAAAGTCATCCTCTTTCCTCTCATCCTGTGTTTTCCAAGTTTTTTAGGGATTACTCCATACTAATCCTCCTTTAGGGGAACCGGCCCTGCTTGGGACCTTAATGTTTGCATTGCCCAGTTAATGCAACCCCCTTTGAACCTCTGTCTTCTGCAGAGCTTAAGTACCTAACTTGGAAAACTGTTTTTCTAGTGGCTATCACTTCTGCCAGACGCAAGCACTTGCAAGCCTTGCAGTGGAGACTGACTTTATTTCTTTCCACAGGGATAAGGTAGTCCTTAGGACTAATAGGAAGTTTTTGCCTAAGGTGGTTTCAGATTTCCATCTTAATCAATCTGTCTCCCTTCCAGTATTTTTCACTGATCACTCCTCTTGGTGAGAGGAGGTTGCACAGCCTGGATGTTAAGAGAGCTCTTAGTTATTATATAGAGCGTGCCAAAGTCACAGGTTGAATCCTCCAACTTTTCCTTACCTATGGTGAAGTTGGGAAAGGCAAACCTGCCACTAAGAGATCAATAGCCAGGTGGATTGTCTCTTGTATCCAATGTTGTTATCAGAAAGTGGGCAGGCCCCCCACCGGTTTGAGGGCTCATTCTACCAGGGGTACAGCTGCGTCTCTAGCTGCTGCCAGAGATATCCCTTTATTAGAGATTTGCCAGGCTGCTACTTGGAAAGGGATCACACTTTTACCAGCATTACTCCTGGATGTCCAGGCCAGGAGAGATGCTCGGTTTGGCACAGCTGTTCTTCAGAGCATATTCCTAAGTAGGTTCTGCCCTCCTCCATGGAGGTACTGCTGTGTATTCTGCTAATGTCTATAATATAGCAAGACTTCATGTTGTTTGAAGAAAAAATTACTCACCTTAGTAATGTTGTTTCTTCTAATGGAGTCTTGCTATATTATAGACCTCCCCCCCAACCTGCCCCTCTCAGAACCTCTACTTGGTGGGGCTGGGCAACTTAGTGTGGGCACTACTTATGTTCTTTTAGCATTTTGTCCCCTTTGGGACTTTGGGGGTGTGTATGTGTACGCGTGTGTGTGTTTTATTATACTTATGTTCCATTTTCATATTATTAGAATGGTGTTAGTATTTCTGGTCCCCTGACTTGAGTCTTGGGTGTTGGGACCATCAATGGTTGTTATTATTTAGGTAGCTATTTGGCTAGTGTAGGTTACAGCTTCCACACAGACCTTAGTGAGTTTGGCTCGTAAAGATCTGACAGTTCAAGTTTGAAATGACACAGATAGAGCTGCTCTCGTGCCAAAATTCTATTTTGGAATGGTTTTAACCATTTCACTCCGGGGCAGTTCTAGAGCTGGAACAAACTGCCAATGTCTATAATATAGCAAGACTCCATTAGAAGAAACAACATTACTAAGGTGAGTAATTTTTTCTTCCTGTACTCTCCTGGGTCATACCTGAAAATAGCATATGTTTTGTCTAGTGTACTTACCTGGTCAACAAAAGCTAAATAAATAAAACTCGTACCAAGGAGCTGTCTGCCCCAGCAGCTAAATTAGCCAGTGTGCTGAGCCGCCAAGGACTGCCGAATCCAACCCCTAAAATCATTTTTTTTTTTTTTTTTTTTTTTTTTTATGATGATGCAGAGTAGGGCATGGGGCTGCAGTGCATGTGCCAGCGTGCTTGGGGCAATGCCTGCCTTTATGTACATTTTTTTGAATTTGCAGCCAATTGTGCATGTAAAGGTTGGTATTTAAATGTAATGCTACTCCTCTTAACATGCACAGTTGCCTGCGAAGTTAAAGAAATGTATGTAAAGAAAGATACTTGGCACCATTTGTACCAGCACTCGCACGCCCGTTCCTTGCTGCATGTTTTAAACATCAATTTTTGTGGACGAGGACTGCAGCTGTACTTGAAAGCTTAGCACAATCTCGGAAGTAAAATCACAGAAACATGATGGTATATAATTAATCCTTTCATAAGCAAATCAGCATTGTGCCTATTTTGGCTCCTTGGACAGGTACCTCCTTGGCATGAATTGTCTGCCCGAGGGTGTCAGCTGCGCATTAATGTTTGGAATGCATTTCTGCTGAATGTGGTATGGTGAAGAGTTTTCCCAGGTAACATAAACTGTTGCTCAGAGGAAGAAATTAAACAACAAGATATGCTGGCCTGGTGGCGCTGAGGGTTGAGGCGCTGGATGCCACACTTCACACCTCGCAGGCGAACTGGGTTTGGGAATGAGCCTAGGTCACTGGGGATCAGCAGGGGTGGGAGGGGATTGAGCATCCGGAGGACTGCTCTCCTCTCCCAGGGGTGGGTTGCGGGGAGTTGCGGCGTGGTAGTGGCCTCTGGTGGAGACCGGGGGCAATGCAAGTGCTCGGGATGCAGAAGGGGGCGGGACGATGGCAGGCTGCAGCGGCAGGGAGGCGTAGAGTAAGCTGCGCAGGAGCCATTGCATGCCACGTCCTGAAGGGGTAACCAAGGAAACCCCTCCTGATGAGTGCAGTGAAGCCTACGACGGGGGACCTCCCTCACAAGCCAAACAAAGCCTGAGTAAGCCAGGGTGGGGCACCAAGGGTGATGCGGTCTGCTGTGGTGAGGTCTGAGTAGTTCCATGACCTGCAGAATGTAGTGACAGTTGAGGTTTCTTATACCACTCAGTACCCTAGAGGAACAGTAGGTTCCAGGGATTATAGGGAACTTGGGCGGACAGGATGGACCTCTGGTCTTTTTCTGTCATCACTGTCTATGTTTCTATATCTTACCCCCCCCCACACACACACACACACACACACACACAGAAGGATTTGCATACTCAAGGTGCTTTAGAATGCATGCCTATGACTTGGAGAGATTTACAAAAAACTGATGGATCTTTATATTCATACGTGTAATGGACAAGGCTTCTTGCCTATCGTGAATGTCTGCCCTGTATCAGCCGATGTAGCCTGTGATTTCCCTTTGTCTCAAATAATCATCCAATTTTTTTTCTTAAATTGGTCTTGTGTGCCACTCTCCATAACTTTTCTTGGTAACCGGTTCCAAATAGTTACAACTCTTTGGCTGAACCAATGCCATCTCTTTTCAGTTTTGAATAGTTCTCCATTATGTATTTTGTTGTGGGCCCTGGATCACAAACTACTTTTTTTTTTTTTTTTAAACTCTGTGTTTATCCCCCTACAGCCCCCAGACCCTCCTATCTCTCAGATCCCCTGGCATCCACTTTCCAACCCGAAAAGGAGTCTGCTCCTAGAGTGTACGCTGCCTCAATTCTACTTTCAAGCTCCCGGTTTTACCCCCCCAAGGAAGGCCTCCCTCACTACCTTCCTTTGACATCAGGGAAGTGAGCACACACAGTGGAGTCTGCCCCTCTAGCATTATGGGAGCAGAGCAGAGTGGAGGATTGTCACCAGGACTGTCTGGGGGATTTTTCGTTCTTTCTGGTTCCCTTGATGTTGGCGTACAGTGAGGACCAATGAGCCGACACACGCTGAGACGTGCGTCTGCTCCTGTCCTCTGCTAGCGTCAACCCCTTTGTTGTCCCCGCCCGCGCCGGCACCACCTGAGATCCCTACGTGTTGGCAGTAGAGCAGCAGGGCTAACTCCCCATCCCTCCCTGGAGAAGGAGCGCAGGCTGTTGGATGCTCGATCCTTCTCCCCCCAGCCAGCCCCCGGTTGCCGGAGTCCATTCCCAAACCTGAGTCGCCGGCGTGGAGCGAGGTATGTCGTCCAGCGCCTCAGGCCTCCATGCCACTGGGCGGGCCAAACTACTTTTTATAAACACCAGTCCTAAACAGTTTGATAAGTCTTGATTCCCAACTGCTTTGTACACCCTAATAAGGTCTTCTGTTAGTCTTCTATTTTCAAATGAGTACAGGTTTAGGTTGGTTTGTCTCTGTTTGGGGGTTAAATCGCTTAGGACAAAAGTGGATTTAGGGCATCTTCTCTGTACACTTTTTGATCTCCTTATCCCTTTAGCGGGGCCCAATTACAGTACTACAGCTGTAGTAATACTAGTGATTTGAAGACTGGGACCATCACCTCTCTATTTCTACTTTCAGAATTCCTTTTTTATGCAATATATTATCCTGCTGCATTTCTTAATTACTGCTTCATGCTGTACTGTTGGTTTAAACGTGTTGGACATGAGAACCCCAAGATCTTTCTCGCTAGTTGTCTCTCTGATGTTACATCCATTTGTGGTGCACGTGGCCCTTTTATTACTAGTACCAAAATACAGTGCTGTGCATTTTTCTTTACTGGAGGACATCTTCGCCGCCTGTGCCCATGTTAAGATGACATTTGTTCGTCTCTGCATTTGTGATACAGTATATGGTCATCAGTATCAACAGTAACACTGGTTTAGTATCATCAGCAAATTTCATGAACCACCCCAGTGTGTGGCTGCATACTAGTCCTTTATATGGAGTGGTTGCCCAAACTGATCCCTAGGGCACTCCGTAAGTCCCCCAGCCACAATCTGATACACACCTGTTTACTCCCAGTCTCTGATTTCTACTCGTTAACCATGCGTAAGTTTTACCCATCTGACTGTCCAGCTGTCAATGCCAGTGTCTCGTAATGCTTCTGTCAGTTCCTTATGCAGTTCAGTATCCGAGGCCTTGCTGTAGTCAAGATATATTATATACGGCCCGGGTCGCACTTGGAAACGAGCCTCGGTTCAGCGTGCCTTTCCCGGTCAACAATTTTAAATAAATAAATAAGTAAAAATAAATAAATAAATAAATATTACATCCACAGAATGGCCAGAATCTGGAGCCTTACTAATAGGCTCAAAAATGCTAATAATATTAGTTTGACATGAGCTGCCTTTCCTAAATCCATGCTGTGTGTTATCTTGCTGATTCAGTTTCACTCAGGTAAGTGTCTGTCCTCTTCCAATACTTTCCATAATCTTCCCTACCACCGATGCGAGACTGATGAGGTCTATAGTTTGATATTATTCTTTTGCCTCCCTTTTGTGTATTGGTGTTACTGTTGCTTCCCTCTATATATCTGGACCTGTCCCACTCTTCAGTGATTTGTTAAACATTTTTATGTTCGAGGCTCAGCTATTTCATTGGCAAGTGCCCTAAGCATTCTTACTTATTGGTCTTCTTTTATTGTGTGTGCATTCATACTGCTCTTTTTCAAACATCTCTGTATTATACAGCTTCTCAGATATATTATTTCGATTAAATACTTTGTGTTTGGACTATAGAAAAGTATTGAATTTTCAGTTCTGTAGTGCTTTTCATACACTGTAACCAAAAGAGCTTTACAAGGAATTTATTACACAACCTAGCTTTTAAACAACATGAACTCTTGCTATATTATGACAATTGCAGTTTGTCCCACCATTAGAACTGCTCCGGAGGTGAAAGAGTTAACTTCCATGCAGGGCATGGAACTTAGAGCGCGAGCTCGGTTAGAAAAGCTGTGTCTGGGATATTTCAAACTGAAACTGTCAGATTCTTTACTCCGCCTCACTGAACAGTCGCTCCGGAGATTCCTCCTACTGCTCGGTTCATTTCTCGGTTTAAAGAGTTTTTTCTCGGTTAAATTCAACCGCGATTATTATTATTTAACTGCAAACCGATCGGTTCAAGCTCTGTCTGTGGTATTGTAAGTCATAGACAGGTTTATTTCTGTGTGGAACTTGTAAATGTTTATCGGTTCGGTTTGAACCGATCAGGTTGTTTTGAAACTTTATTCTGAAGCATTTAAAAACTTTTTAAAGTGCGGTTCCCGGTTCTTATCGGTTCTAAAAAAAAAAAACGGATTTCATTACGGTTTTTTCCACGACCTGTGACACGGTTGGGAACCGATAAGGGTGTCTTGCCTGGCACTGCCGAAAAAGGGCAAGTTTTTGGTTAGGCTGGCATTATGTCTGAGAAACCCAAAAGGAAAACCGGGCCCACTGGGTTTCAACACTGTAGTGTCTGTGGGGAAGCCTTTGACAAGGCTGACCCACACACCACATGTGTTTATTGTCTGGGGTTTGACCACCTCAATGCAGACTGCCAGATTTGTAAGAATTTCCCTGCAGCTACCCTAGATAAGAGAGTTGGTAGGCTCAGGGAACGAGAGGCCAAAAAGTCCGCTGACCCAGATGGCCAGCCCGGTTCGGTGCCAACCGAACCGGAGAGAGTGCCCTCTGACCAGGGCCAGACTTCCTCGGGCAAACGTAAAGCTGACTCAGAGGAGCCAGTTCCAGCAAAGAGAACTAGAAAATCAGCAGGTGTGGAGTCAAAATTCTTCTCCAACTGCTGCAGAGATAGCCAGGGCAATCCAAATTGTCCAGTCACTTTCCCCGGTTCCGTCCGAACCGCCACTATCTGGCAAAAGGTCGGTTCGGCCGGTTCCACCGGTTCAAGAATATGATATAGAGGAGTTTTATGAACCAGAGGAGGAGGAGGAGGAGGATGATTATGAACAGTGTGAATGTGACTTTGAAAGTCTGGATGTGCCCATTGAACCGGACATCTCCCCAGACAGACCCTTAGGAGAATCTCCCCCTAGGCTTTCTGAGTCCCCTTCTCATTTTCTGTTTTATAAAAGTTGTTGAACCCTCCAGCTTCCTTTGGAGGAAGCTGTGGATGAGCAATAGGAGCCTAACTTTGTAGAGATGATGGATATCCCAGAGTCCAGGAGATTGTCTATTCCTTTACATAAATCCTTTAGGAAACAAACAATAAAAATTTTAAAAGCTCCTAATTCTGTGCCTCCTGTGGATAAAAAGATGGACAGGAGGTACACTTTCTCAGGTCTTGATACAGAATTTCTTTCACAGCAATGCAGCCATGTTGGGGTAGTTCAGGCTGCAGCCTGTGATAAGGCTAATATTCCCCTGGCTTCACATCCTCCTGACAAGGACTCCAGGAAGATTGATGCCATGGCTAAAAAACAATACATGGCAGCATCCTTGGGACTCAGACAAGCAAATTATATGGCTTATGTTGCAAGATACCAGAAGTCTAGATGGGATACTGTCATGGCTTTAGCCAAACAGGTCCCTGGCCAGCTTGCCAAGGAGCTGGAGCAGGTGGCTGCTGATGGTATTGAGGCATCTAAGGTGCAATTCCATGCTGCAGTGGATTCTAATGATGTATCCTCTAGAGTCATGGCTACATCTGTGGCTTTTCGTAGATTGGCTTGGCTCAGGTGTACTAGTTTGTCACAGGATACCCAGGCTAAGGCTATGGATTTTCCTGTGGTGGGAAATTCTCTGTTTGGGGAGCAGACAGAGAATTATATGAAGAAAATGGATGAATATAGAACCACTTATGGAGAGCATCAAGCCAAGGAACGGCAAGCCACTCCTCAGAGGCAGCCCCCCAGGGGTAGAAGCAGGCCTTTTAACAGGCCTTTTTACCAAACCCAGGCCTCCTCTTCAGCTTATGTTCAGAGGGGGTTCTTCAGAGGGAGAGGCAGACTGGGTACAAGCAGGCCTGCTCCCACCCCTCAGCCTAAAGCCCCTGCCAAACAGGCACCCTGATGGGATGCCTAGGGCCGGTTCTCCATTACCTGTAGGGGGCAGGCTGGCTTACTTCGTCCAGGACTGGGAGTCTAACGTCAGACAAGTGGGTCCTGGAAGTAGTAAGCCAGGGTCTGGTTCTCAGCTTCAAAAAATTTCCAAAGATGAGAACCAGATCTTTTCCACCTGCAAAAACCTCTAGAGACTCTTGCTTTGGAAACAGAAGTCTCAACCCTCCTGGCTCTCAGAGCTGTAGAAAGGGTTTCTCCCCTACAACAGGGCAAGGGTCTGTACTCCAGGTACTTCCTTACCCCAAAAAAGACAGGAGAGTGGCGGCCCATCCTGGACCTAAGATATCTGAACAAAGCACCTTTTAAAACCAAAATTCAAAATGGTGACTCTGGGAATGATTTTACCCTCCCTAAGGCCAGGGGACTGGCTAGCTTCCCTGGACCTCAAGGATGCCTACTTCCATGTTCTTATCAGAAGCTCCCACCAAAAGTACCTCAGATTCGAACTGCCCTCAGGCCATTATCAGTTCAGAGCAATGCCCTTCCGGCCTTACCTCTGCCTCAAGGGTATTCACAAAATGCCTGGCAGTAGCAGTTGCTCATTTAAGAAGGCAAAAGATTGCCATCTTTCCCTACCTAGACGACTGGCTCATTGTGGGTCAGTCTCCAGACCAGGTCAAATCACACCTGCAAGTTACCTAGCAGCTGCTTACCTCTCTGGGCTTTCTTCTCAATCTTCCAAAGTCAGTTCTGGAACCTGTCCAGGTACTCACCTTTATAGGTGCAGAACTGGACACAAAGCAGGCCAGAGCCTTCCTTCCCCTACAAAGGGTAAGGACCCTGGTGGCCCTGGCCTCGTCCTTCACTCTGCAGGTCTCTCGACCAGCAAGGCATTTCCTACAGCTCCTAGGACACATGGCTGCTTCCACAGCTGTAGTGCAAGGAGCAAGATTTCAGATGAGGGACATTCAGTTCCATTTGAGAGCCTTTTGGTCTCAAAGAAGAGATTACCTATCCAAGTTGATCCCAGTGACTCGAACCCTGATCCAGGCCCTTCAGTGGTGGCAGGATCAGAGCAATCTGAGACAAGGGTGCCCTTCATCCCTCTATCTCACTCCTTGACCCTTACTACAGATGCGTCCCTCTTGGGATGGGGAGCTCACATGGGCGACCTCTCCACCCAGGGATTGTGGTCCCCTCAGGAATCTCTGCTCCACATCAATCTGTTGGAACTCAGAGCTGTATTTCTAGCACTTCAGGTTTTTTCTGCTCCTGTTCAGAACAAAGTGGTACAGGTCAGAACAGACAACACCACTACAATGTGGTACATCAACAAACAAGGGGGCACTCGGTCTTCGGCGATGAAGTTGTGGTCTCTGGCTTATTCCCTGAACACTTCCCTCATAGCAGTTCACCTCCCAGGCAAGGACAATGTCCTGGCAGATGCTCTCAGCAGGATTTCCCAGGGCCATCACGAATGGTCACTGGATCCCCGAGTACTGGGGATAGTTTTTGCCAGATGGGGCACCCCTCAGATAGATCTTTTTGCAGCCCCAGACAATCATCAACTTCCACTTTTTTGTTGCAGGCCCCCAGTGTTGGGCTCAGTCCCCCTGGATGCCTTTCTCCTCGATTGGGAAGGAAGTTTCTTATGCCTTACCTCCCTGTTCAAGGTGCTAGTCAAAATCAGATCTCAGCCCTGCAAGATGATCCTGATTGCTCCAGACTGGGCCAGGCAGCCCTGGTACCCACTCCTTCTGTCCTTAGCAGTCCATCTTCCCCTGTGTCTCCCCAGGAACCACAATCTGTTAACCTGTGCCCAGGGGAGAGTCTGGTACCTGAATCTCAAATCCCTCAACCTCAAGGCCTGGTTCTTGAGGAGTTAGAGTTTGCTGATCTATACCTTTCTCAAGGTGTTCTCGAAATCCTGAAAGCTTCTAGGAAGTCTTCCACTAGGGCTACTTATAACTCCAACTGGAAAAGGTTTTCCTTATGGTGTTCTGGGAAGCATATTTCCCCGGAATCTGCTAATTTGTCCACTGTTTTGGACTATATAGTCCATCTTAATTCCTTGGGACTGAGACCAGCTACCCTGAAAGTGCATTTGGCAGCTGTCTCTGCTTTTATTTCAGCAGGGAAGCCCTCTTCTCTTTCTGCTCACCCTGTATTTTCCAAGTTTTTCAGGGATTGCTTTATACTAATCCACCATTCAGGGACCCTGCCCCTGCTCGATCTTAATGTTTGCATTGCTCAGCTGATGCAACCCTTGAACCTCTGTCTTCGGGCAGAGCTTAAGTACTTGGACTTGAAAACTGTATTTAGTAGCCATCACTTCTGCCAGGCGCATAAGTGAGTTACAAGCTTTGTCAGTGGAGACTGACTTTATTTCCTTTCACAGGGATAAGGTAGTCCTCAGGACTAACGGGAAGGTTTTGCCTATGGTGGTTTCAGATTTCCACCTTAATCAGTCTATTTCACTTCCAGTGTTCTTCACTGACCATTCCTCCTCTGGTGAAAGGAGGTTGCACAGCTTAGATGTTAAGAGGGCCCTAAGTTACTACATAGAGCGTACCAAGGGTCACAGGTTTGACTCCCTCCAACTATTTCTCACTTATGGTGAGGCTGGGAAAGGGAAACCTGCCACTAAGAGATCCATGCCAGGTGGATTGTCTCTTGTATCCAGTTTTGCTATCAAAACTGTAAGGTTCCCCTTCAGGCCTGAGGGCTCACTCTACCAGAGGTACAGCTGCGTCTCTAGCTGCTGCCAGAGACATCCCTATCTTGGAGATATGTCAAGCAGCTACTTGGAAAACAGTACACACTTTCACCAAGCATTACTCCCTGGATATCCAGGCCAGGAGGGATGCTCGGTTTGGCACAGCTGTGCTTCAGAGCCTATTCCCTAAGTAGGTTCTGTCCCTCCTCCATGGAGGTACTGCTGTGTAGTCTGCAATGTCATAATATAGCAAGACTTCATGTTGTTTGAAGAAAAAATTACTCACCTTAGTAATGTTGTTTCTTCTAATGGAGTCTTGCTATATTATGACCTCCCCCCCAGCCTGCCCCTCTCAGAACTTCTACTTTGGGTATGGGGTGGGCAGTCCAGTGTTGGCACTTATTGATGCCCTTTTATGTTTTCCACCTTCTTTTTGGGGTGTTTGGGTGTGTGTTTTATTTTATCTTATCTTATCTTTTCTGGTCCTCTGACTTGAGTCTTGGTGTTGGGACCAGGAAAATGTGTTAATATTTAAGTAGCCAGTTGGCTAGTGTAGGTTACAGCTTCCACACAGAACCTTAGTGAGTTTTGCTCGTAAAGATCTGACAGTTTCAGTTTGAAATATCCCAGACAGAGCTTTTCTAACCGAGCTCGCGCTCTAAGTTCCATGCCCTGCTTGGAAGTTAACTCTTTCACCTCCGGAGCAGTTCTAATGGTGGGACAAACTGCAATTGTCATAATATAGCAAGACTCCATTAGAAGAAACAACATTACTAAGGTGAGTAATTTTTTCGTGTTGTCTCCTCATTTTCAGTAGGGTCCTGCTCCTGCTTGGGACATCTTGACACCTTCAGCACCATTGGTACTTTACCTATTTTTTGCATAACGCATCCTGAAGCACAGGGAGGTCAAATGACTTGCTTATTGCAGAAAGGGAGCCAGTGGCTGAGGCTGAGGTGGAATTCAAACCTGGGATCTCTTGGTTCCCAGTTCTGTGATCTAACCACTTGATTATAATACCTCCCCAACAGGGGTCGAAATAACCACCTGTCAGCCTGTCCCAGATACCCAGTTTTCCCCAGGGATAGCTGGTTTTATTTCTCTGCTTGTCCCTGGGACAGACACCAAGTGACAAAGCAATAGCAGGCACTAGGACCCAGGAGATGCTGCCTCTGTAAGTTTGGGTTATGGAGTGCCAGCATAATGGCGTGTCGCATGTTGCGAGATGTCCATTCAACGTGATGGGCTCTTCTATGAAGTTGTAGAAATGAAAACAGTGCCGCGGTAGGGCTAGACTGCTCATGTATTCCTGCGTGTGCCTGTCTTCCTTTTGCTTTCTGCACTGGATACCTCATTTCTCTCTGCACTGTACTTGCAGCAACTACCCAAGACTCACTTTCACTCACAGGTAGCAGAGTTTTGGGGATGCAAATTGAAAGCCCTTTTCAGAGCTACTAGCTAAGAGAGGCCTGGGTAAGGCTAATTAAAAAAACACTGTACAGGCTAGAGAACCGTATTTGAAAGTCTTTTTCAGGGCAGACAGTCTGGGCAGAAAGAGGGGCAGACGTATTTAGAGATTAGGAGAGGAACTTGAAAAGCCTGAGACAACCACTTTAAACCCCCTGTTAGGATAGAAAGGGCTTCAGAGACAGGAACTGAGGAGACTGGGTGAATGCTCTTGTCAGGGTTACTGAGTAGGGGGAGACATTTAGTGTCCAGGCTATACACAGGAGCAGAGGAAGCTGATCGGCTTATCAGAGTAAAGCAAAAGGGAGTTAATTAAGGGCCTGGTCAGAGCTACTACTGAGCAGGAGGGAGATGTAAATCAAAAGCCCCTATCAGGTCAGTGAACTGGGTGCATATTTGTTAAATCCTTTTCAGGGCACTGTACCAGCTAGGTGGCACACTAGTTATTATTAGCTTGTATTCATTTTTTTTTATACTTCATTTTTATTAGTACAAGTTAATTTTACATTTCATAACTTTTCAGATTTGGCATAATGATATTTTAAAAGGCACTGTTTACCAAAGACAAGTACAGCCAGGAGTAGGATCCTTGTAGGATTTACAATGTATTCGTATATGGTACTACCCGTTGCAGGTTTAAGAAAGTGATAATAGAAGAGAGAAGGTGGAAGTGCAGGTAAGTAAGTTAGAGTGAACAATAAAACATTAAACCAGTTAAAAAGTTAACAAGAAACTTAAATTGGTCAGCTATTTGTCATGTAGAATATTTTAGAGAGACATTGCTGAGTAATATCCCAGGGAAAGTAATCCTCCCTCTTAACCAAGCCTGTGGCGGGGGCGGGTCTGCAGCAAAGGGATTTTGATATAGACCAGGTCTACTTGTATTGTGTTTCTTCTACATGGTAAGGGTTAAATCTCATCATACCTCCTTACCTTCGCACCATATAATCCTTCCCTAACACCCACCCATGGTCTAAAATCAAGAGCCTGGGTCATTCAAAACCCACCTTGTCCATCTATTCATGTACATTGCGGACCTATCCTGGAGGCTACGGGTGAGATTCTTGAAGACTTATATGTTCCACTATACTTCTCCATTCAGAGACAGTAGGGGGGATTCCTGAAGCCACCTTTTGGTTATGGCCTTATAGGCGGCAGCCAGGAGTATGGACCACAACTGTTTCATGTCCTTATGTTTGAGTGACTCCGGGGGAATGCCTAGGATCAAGTTTTGTGCTGTTAGTTGTTCCTTGAGAGCTAGGATGTTAGAAATTTGGTGGGTAATAGCTAGCCAGAAGGGCTGGAGTTTTGGACACTGGAAAAATATATGTGCATGGGTTGCCACCTCTGTATCACATGCCCTCCAGCATGCTGAGGGGAGTTTGGGGTTTCTTTTAGCCAACAAAATAGGGCGTTAGGAAGAATCTTGTTCGGACTTTCCAAACATATTCACGCCAGTTTGGGGAGGAAGTAGTGGACCATGTCATTTGCCAGATCTTTGCCCATTGGGGTTGTAATATTGAGAGTTGGAGATCTTGCTCCCATTTAACTTTAAGGGGTTCCAATATATGCTCCTGCAAGGATACCAGAAACTTATATATGTGGGAGATTGCATGGTCCCCCCAGTAGCATGCAGGATTTGAGTATATGGGGAAGTATCCTCTAATATCTGAGAGTGGGCATGTATTCGCCTGTACTGAGAATTTATGTAGTCTCTTATTTGGAAGTAGTGCAGTCTCTCCCTGTCCTCCCATTTGAATTTTATCTTGGCCTCCTCAAAAGATATTATTGTATTTTGCCTGATAAGTTGCCATGGGGCACAAAGTCCCCTATTTGCTTGTGTAATATACCAGGCTGACTCCACAGCGGGGGGAAGATCTGGGTTGTTAATAAACCACTTGTACTTCCATGCGTGTTCCTTGATATTCTTCCAGGGATGTACCCTTCTCCAACCCTCTAGAATAGAGTGTGTACTCCCTCGTATGTCTAATAGGGCTTGTTTCAGTAGGGTGCCCGAGAATAATATGGAGGGCAAGGGGTGTTGTAGGCCTCTAGTTAAGTCTATCTGTTTCCAGTGTGCATCATAATGCGTATTGCCCCATAGCAGTGCACATCTCATTTGGGCTGAGTTCCAGTAGGAAAGTAAATTCGGTAATGCAATTCCCCCCGTGACTTTGGGAGGTGCAATGCCTGAAGCTTGAGTTGTGGCTTCCTGCCTTGCCATATAAAGGCAGTTGACATTTGTTGCCATGCCTTTAATTCTCGTGTTGGGACCACACATGGTACTGACTGAAAGAGATACAGCAGACAGGGTAAAATGTTTAGTTTTATTGCCTGATTCCTGGCGTAAAAAGATAATGGGATAATATTCCACCTTCTCATGTCCCTTTTTAGGTTATTTATCAACGGGGTATAATTATCGTTAAATAGTTGGCTAAGGTCTGTGGGTATTTGAATCCCTAAGTATTTTATTGTGGGGAGATCCCATTTAAATTGAAACTGCTTTCAAATAGATGTAGGAACGGAGTAGTTGAAAGGGAGTACCTCAGTTTTAGTCGCATTCAGGGAGTAGTTAGATAGAGCTGAGAAAGTTTCAAGTTTTTGGAAAAGAGCGGGAAGAGTACTAGTTGGGTCTGTAAGATATACCAGTACATCGTCTGCAAAGAGGGCCAGCTTATGCTCTTTACCCCCAAAATGTATACCTTGTATGTCTGCTTCTTGGCTAATATATTGAGCAAATCGTTCTATATAAAGAGCAAATAATAAAGGGGAGATTGGGCAGCCCTGTATGGTTCCTCTACATGAAAGGAAGTTACGGGAAATATGGCCATTTGATCGTATATATCCCTGGGGGTTCGAATAAAATTTGAATATGAGGTTTGTAAATTTCTGGGGAAAGTCAAAGGCATCAAGGACTCCCCTCAGGAATTGCCATGATACACGGTCGAATGCTTTTTCAGCATCCAAACTTATTAGGACTGCCGGTATCGTATGAGTTTGGACGTGTTCAGTCAGGTAGATGGTACGTTGAATATTATCTGAGGCCTGGCGCCCGGGGATAAACCCCGCACTGATCCTACATACGAAATTTGCCAGCAGATAAAGGCCTAGAGGTCTATCAAGTCTGCTCGAATAGCACCCCTTATTCTGCAGCTGCCCCTCCCTTCCACCCTTCCCCTTCATTAACCCTTCCCCTTGTCCTGTCCCATCCTCGTTTGAAGCAGTCCACTGTTCTACTGCATACCACTTCAGCAGGTAACGCATTCCACCCAGCCACCACCCTCTCTGTAAAAAAGTCTCTCATCTCCCTCCTGAACCTTCCTCGCCTCCAGTCTCAGATCATGGCCTCTGGTGTCCCTCCCCTCCCTTACTTTGAACAGCCCCTCTGTACTTGTCTTGTTTATTCCTTTCATGTATTTAAAGGTTTCAATCATGTCACCCCTGTCTCTCCTCTCCTCCAGTGAGTACATGTTCAACTCCTTCAACCTCCTCTCGTATGATAAGTCCCCCAGCCCCTTGATCATCTTTGTCGTTCTGCGCTGCACCCCCTCCAGTAACTTAATGTCCCTCTTCAGATACGGACGCTAGTACTGCGCGCAGTACTCCAGGTGTGGTCTAACTAATGACCTATACAGTGGCAGAATCACCTCCTCCCTCCTTGAGGATACACCCCTTGCAATACAACCCAGCATTTTGTTGGTCCTGATGGATTAGGGAAGAGACCAACTGTTTCAATCTCTGTGACAACAATGAGGCAAATATCTTGTAATCAGTGTTTAATACCGAGATAGGGCGATAGGAACTGGGTAGGGCAGGGTCCTTGCCAGCCTTCGGGATGACCGATATAATTGCTTAGTCCCAGGATGGGGGGGTCCTCCCTTCAGGGTTTGGGTTATTTAAAATAATCTGAAAAGAAGCGGGGTTACTACTGCTTTGAGAGATTTATAAAATTCTCCAGGGAGGCCATCCGTCCCCGGGCGCAAGTGTTTTCAGTCTCCCTATCTCTGCCTCTATTTCCCTGGTTGTTATAGGGGCGACCAAACCCTGGCCTAGATGTTTAGGCAGTTTGGGCAATCGGGTTGCTAGAAAGGCTTGTATTTTCTTGTCTTTCTTGGGTCGGGGGCTATGATAATTGTATATAATATTGTACAAATATATCCAATATTTTATCCACCATGTGGTTGGGGGCATGTTGATGGGATTGCCTCAAAGTAGATATTAATGCTTTAGCCCTCTGCTGTCTGAGACGGCCAGCCAGTAATTTCAAAGAGCGTGGTCCACCATCGTAATACTTCTGCTTGAGAAATAATTTTTGTTCAATATTATAATCTAGTATAGCATTCAATTCTTGTTTTAACTTTTTAATTTCTTTTAAGGTTTTAGGGCTGACCTGGGATCTTACTTCGAGATACAGCTCTTGCAGCAGGTAACACCATTAGGACTGAAGCCGCAGGCGTCGGGACCCCACGGAATTCTTTCTAGCTAGGCTACGCCTTCAGCGGGGACCGCCTTTATCGCTGGTCCTCCGGACGTCAGGGGCGAAGTATCGTGCGGGCAGTCCCGCCCAGATTCCCCAGTTGCTTCCCCGCCGACTTGCATGTCTCAACCCTTCGGTTCAGTTTCTAGGCACGCAACGCTGCGGTAAAGTGTTTTCTCATGGAAATTGCCTTCTGCTCAGCTTTTGTCTGATGTCCTTCCAACCTCCGGGTCACTCCTCAAGTGCACCTGTGGAAAGCAGATCCCATTCAAGGATCCGCGTGACTCGGCCTGTGTCCGGTGCCTAGGCCCAGACCACGACACCCAGTCCTGCACCTTTGCCAGGGTTTCAACAGCAGAACCCGGATCAGTCGCCAGAAGGTTCTACAGGCGTTTCCTGCTCGAGGAACAACTTCAGACCATGGCTTCCGGGGATTCTTTGAGAAGGCCAGTATTCTGAGAAGATAGAGAGAAGGCCCTTCCAGGTTCCCTGCTAGGGCCTCCAACTCACGCAGCTCTGTTCCAGGTCCCACCGCCTCCTTCCCGGGCTACTTTCAGCCTCCCCGCTATGGGTGAGAAAATCTTTCAGGCTCCTCTTTCTAAGGCCAAGACTCCCAGGCCTTCCTGGCCCTCCAAGGCCCTGGCTAAGCCGGGATCGTCACTATCACCAAGTCGGGTTCCCGCCGGTTTGAACTCGACGCCAGGTTCTCTCCTGCCTCCCTCCTCCCCAGCGGAAGACCAGGAGCTCACCTCACTTAAGAAGTTGGCCGGGGACACGGGTTCGGTCCGACGCCGGCCTCTCGCCACAGGTCCCCAGAGCCGCGTCCGTCAGAAGACCGTTGCCGCCGTTTATTCATCCTCGACGCTGGTAGGGTACCAGCACCCGCACCAATCGAGAAGAGGACCCCACGCCCGGACACGCCGGTCAGGAGACCATCACTGAGGAGGAGTTGACACAGCCTGAGGACCAGACGGGCGACCTCGGTCCTGTTGAGACTCCTAGGAACCCTCCTCCAACCCGAGGCCCCCTGGGAGCGGACGCTGACCAAGCACTTACCACCGGCGCCCGTCCGTCAGTCGGCCCTTGCTTAGGAGGTTAAGGAGCTACCTGCTGGTGGATACCATCAAAAGGACATGGTCCCCACTCCACCTCCTCTCCAACCTCCTGCTCCTCCTACACCGGTTACTCCTCCGGTTCCTGCGCCTCCTTCTCCATCTGGGTCTGCAGGCCGGTTACCTCCTCCCCGAGAGCCCAGGATCCCTCCAAGGGGGAGACCAGATAAAAGGAGACCTCCGTCTAGATCCTCTTCTGGGTCACCCAGCCCTAAGAGACCCAGAAGACGCTGCCGTTCGCCTTCAACGGAGGACACGGGATCAGAGTTTTCAACAGGATCCAGATCCCCATCTCCCCTCTCCATCCCTTCTCCGGACCCACGTGAGCTTCCAAGGTCTCCTCCGGATGACCCTTTGTTCTCGGATATCATGAGACACATCCAAGAGAACATGGGATGGGATGCAGAAGAGTTAGACCCCGAAAGGCTACGCCTTGTGAAATATCTTCAGCAGGAGGGACCCCAAACCTGTGGTGGTGCCACCCTTGGTAGACACTTTCGTGGACGTCACCAGGGCAGCGTGGAAGCATCCACATTCACTCCTGGCGATGCCGAAGAAAGCTGACCACCTGTACAAGGCTCCAAGGGAAGACCAGTACTTGGCTCAGCATCCTCAGGCCGACTCTCTGGTCATAACAGCCTCTCATGACCGTCCCAGAGACCACAACATTTGAGCACCCTGCCACCGGACCCAGAGTCCAAGCAGCTGGACGCCATGGGTAGGCGCACGTATGCTTCCGCTACCTGCGCCATCAGATCCCTGAATTATTTGACCCACATGGTGCAGTTCCAAAATGCCCTGTGGGAGCAGGGTCTGGATGCGGCTGAGAAATTGCCAGAAGGTGAGCAGAAGGAGGAGATGTTGCAGCTCCTCCGTACGGGTTCGGACGTGGGAACCCAAGTGCTACGAGTCACGTACGACTCTGCGGACTCCTCGGCCCGAGCAGCAGCTTCAGGCGTATGCCTCCAGAGGCACTCTTGGCTCCGTGTCTCCGAGGATTCCTCGGACGTCCAGAAAACATCATGGACGCCCATTCGAGGAGAAGTTTTATTTGGTCAACCCTCTGAGAAGGTAATCACCAAACTCCAAGAGGCCGGAAGGTGGTGAGGTCCGGTTCAGGCCATGTAATGACCGGCTTAGTTCCTTTTCTTGAACCAAAGCAGATTTCGTGGACTTGGACGCAGACAACAGTCCCGCCTGCTCCACAACAGAGGGGCTCCGGCTTGCAGAGCCCAGGGAAAACAACCGCAGGTCGAGGCTAGCGCCTCCTAAGGGGCCCAGCCAGCGGGCCCTCAGCCACCACAGCCTGACTCCTTCTCCGCCCCGCCACTCAGGATCAACGGATTTCATGGTCAGGGGTCGGATTATGCACTTCCTGCCAGGATGGCAGTCTTAACCACCAACAGGTGGGTTCTCCAGATGGTCGGAAGAGGCCACTTTATAGAATTCGCAGAAAAGCCACCCTCGAGACCTCCTCTGCTCTCCCGGTACTCGGGTCAGCACAAGTCATTGATCAGACAAGAAGTACTCGAGCTCCTGCAAAAGGGAGCGATAGAGTACGTCCCAGAGAACAGAGAGGATACGGATACTATTCCCACTTCTTCCTGGTTCCAAAGAACGGGACCTCCATCCGATTCTGACCTCAGCGACTCAATATATCGGTCGCTTACAAAAGATTCCGCATGGTGACTCTTCCGGTCTTATTCCCATGCAAAGCAGGACGCCTTCTTAGCTGCTCTAGACATGCAGGACGATACCCGCACATCCCTATATAGCTCAAGCGACAGGAGGTTCTCGCGCTTCGAAGTTTCTCGCTACCATCTTCAGTTCCGAGCCCTTCCATTCGGTCTGTCATCGGCACCCAGGGTCTTTACCAAATGCATGGCAGTCGTGGCAGCTGCCTCTAAGGAGACAGGGCCATTATGTGTTCCTGCATCTGAACATTGGCTTTCATGGTCGCCCAGAGAGGCGCTGTTACTGGCGATCCAGAGTACCCAGGACCTGTTTCGATCTCTGGGCATCTTAATCAACCACGCAGAAGTCTCTCTGGTACCGCCGCAGAAGCTGCAGTTCATAGGCTAGTTCTGACACCGCTCAGGGAAGAGCATTTCTCCAGACGACAGAGCGGAGCGCATCAGATCCCTCATCAGGGATCTTTCGTCGAACAAGACCGGCCCCAGCCAGGTCGGTCCTTCACCTGCTCGGACACATGGCTGCGCCATTCCGACTGTCCCTTCGCAAGGCTTCGGGCGGGTAACTCAGTGGATGCTCAAGGTGCAATGGGACCAAAGGCAAGACCACATGCAGCATCCGGTCAGAATCACGAACGTCGTGATTCGAGACTGGCAATGGTGGCTAGACCCAGGGACACTCTACGGGCGTCCCGTTTATAGCGTTGTCCCCGGAGGTAATCCTCACCACAGACGCCTCAGGACTAGGGTGGGGAGCACACCTGGACGGGGTGAAGTCCCAGGGAATGTGGACCCTTCAGGAGGCTCACCTCCATATCAACGTCCTAGAGATGAGGGCGGTCCTTTATGCCCTGCAGGCATTTCAGTCAGAGATCCCGCCGAGTACTCTCCTGCTTCAGACAGACAACACGGCAGTGATGTATTACCTCAACAAACAAGGAGGCGACACTCTACCCTTTGCAGGGGAGGCTATGAGGTGTGGGATTGGGTAATCCGACACGCGCAACCTGATCACAGTACATGTTCCTGGGGTGGACAACACAATTGCAGACGGCCTGAGTCGCTCCCAGGCCAGAGTCCACGAGTGGGAACTTCTTCAGGAGGTAGCAGAGGATCTGTTTCTTCGATGGGGAACTCCAGAATTGGACTTGTTCGCTTCCCCATCCAACGCAAAACTGCTCAATTTTTGCTCGCTAGATCCAGGGCCTGGTGTTTTCTGGCGAGACGCGTTGTCCCTCTCCTGGGCAGACAGATTCCTCTATGCTTTCCCTCCCTTCTTGTTGATCCAGAGAGTTCTTCTCAAACTGCGCAGGGAGCATGCAACAATGATCCTGGTGGCCCCTTTGGCCCAGACAGATCTGGTTCCCTTTGCTAATGCAGCTATCCTGGGAACCTCCGCTCCCGTTGCCGTTCAGCTCCCATCTCTTGTCTCAGGAGGAGGGTTCACTGGTCCACCCGGACTTACGCTTCTGAACCTGCATGCATGGCTCTAGAGACATAGCCATTTTGCGACACGGGTCTCGCGAAGAGGTGGCGGAAGTCCTTTCCCAGCCAGAAAGCCGCAACGCGATGTAACATACGCCATGAAATGGCGCCTATTTTTTGTTTATGGTCGCAAGCACGCTGCCTTTCTCCTCTAGGTTGTCCGGTGAAGGCGGTGCTGGAGTACCTGCTCTCCCTTTTCCGTTCGGGTCTCGCCCACTCCTCTATTGAGGTGCACCTCTGTGCTATCTCCGCTTATCACCTTCCGGTGGGACAGTGCACTGTGGCACAATTAGATGCCCGTCGGGAATTCCTGAGAGGGGTGTTGCATCTTAGGCCTCCCATTAAGGACCCTGTGCCTCCGTGAGATATACTCTTCATCCTGGAACAGCTCACGCTCCCCCCCCTTTGAACCTGCCGCGGATTGCAAGCTGCGTTTTCTGTTGTGGAAAACGTTATTTTTAGTTGCTGTTATGTCAGCAAGAAGAGTTTCCGAGCTTCAGGCTCTCATGTGTAAGGAACCTTATTTGTTTTTTCACCAGGACATAGTTTCCCTGAGGACGAACCCTAAGTTCCTGCCTAAGGTGGTCTCCACACTCACTCTCAATCAGGACATTGACCTGCCAGTCTACTTCCCTAATTATTCTAATAGAGGAGAGGCGCTGCTCCACACCCTGGATGTTCACCGCAGCTTAAGGTACTACCTAAGCAGGACTAAGCAGCTTCGTAAGTCTGAGCAGCTTTTTGTTTCCTTTACTGAAAGGATGATGGCCCAGCCAGTATTGAAACAGTCCCTTTCTCGCTGGCTTGTCCAGTGCATATCATACTGCTGTGATATCAAAAAGAAGCCCCTCCTGGATCAGTTCGGGGCCATTCCACTAGAGGAGTGGCCACCTCCTTTGCAGCACTTCACAAAGTCTCCACCTCAGCCATTTGTGCTGCAGCCACTTGGAGCTCTGTCCATACCTTTATCAGGCATTATAGCCTAGACATTGCTTCACGGCGAAGAGCCGGCTTCGGCCTGGCCGTGCTACAGGGTCTCCTGTCCTAGAACCAGGACTTGGAATGAGCCTTCTAGTTTCCTCGTCCCAGAGTGTTTGTAAGCGCTACTGCTTGGAAATCAGTTCTAATGGTGTTACCTGCTGCAAGAGCTATATCTCGAAGTAAGATAGTACAGTTACATAAGAACTTACCGTAACAGTAGATCTTCGAGAACAGCTCTTGCAGCAGGTGCCTTCCCGCCCACCTTCCCCCTTGGAGGAGGCATGGCTTCTTGAGCCTTTAACGGGACTTATACCTCTTTGTCTTCTGACGGTGGATCCTCGGTCTCCCATTCTGATGCCATCCTGCGGCCGGAAGTCTCCGGCCGGAGAACTGGGGAATCTAGCGGGACCGCCCCCTTATGTACTACGCCTGACGTCGGAGGCGGGACCGACGTCGGGGGCGGTCCCCGCTGAAGATAGCTAGAAGAATTCCGTGGGGTCCTGACGCCTGCTGGCTTCAGTCCTAATGGTGTTATCTGCTGCAAGAGCTGTTCTCGAAGATCTGCTGTTACGGTAGGTTCTTACGTAACTGTACTTTATCTGTTGGAGCTCCAGTGTTTGTATCTGGGCAGCCAGCGTTATTAGTTTTTGTTCCCTGTCGTGTTTGTTTCGAGCTGAAATTTCGATAAACTTCCCCCGGCATATCGCTTTGATAGTGTCCCATAAGATAGAGATATGCATATCGCTTTGATAGTGTCCCATAAGATAGATATATGCTTGTATTCAGAAAGAGAAATGTAAAATTAGTAGAGAAAAATCAACAGGACAGGTACAGATTCTTTGGGACAGTCAAAATAAATATTGCAGTTGTCCCTTGGACAGCCATCCACAAAACATCATTTCTAGCCCTGCTCCCCAAAAACCAGAGATCAATATAAGGATATTTCTAATTTTGAAGAGTAATTAGGTTTGCCCATTGCTTGGATTAGTAATGAATTAATTATTAAAAGTTATGGCTCCTGGTCTGTGTGGCACTACTCTGCTCCTAATCAGTATTTGCATCTGGTACTGTACTGCTCCTTCATCTACCTAAGTGCACTGACATTGATAATACCGGCACCTACACAGTCTGGGTGGTAGAAATCTATTCCTGTTCTGGCATATGCTACCTGTAGTGTATTGCACTTGTACTGTAATTTGCATGCCATGCCTGGAATATGCTTGTTCTGCTGCAGTAGTGACATCATTATGTTGTTCTGCTGCAGTACTGATGTCACTATTGCAGCAGAACAACTTGGAATGCTGCCACACAGTTGCTTTCCTCTATTCAGTTATGTGATAGAACAGCATTCTAGAACCTCTAGAGACTTCGGAAGTCAGTTTCATTGTGAAAGAGAAAAAAACCCACAATGCACACACTTCACATAAAATTATACACTATATAAAATACAGGATGAGCAACTTTATGCATAACCAGTATGTTCTGTCACCTCGGTGTTCTGATTCCCATGTATGTCTTTCTTGGTTTAAAAAAACAAAAAATCTTTTGAAATAAAAAGTTGAAATAATAAATACAATTAATACATGCTGGTCCAATCAGATCCACTTAAGCTACTGGAGCATCTTGTTAGCAAATAACTAACCAAACAAAGCACTGAAGAGGAACAGAAAGTAGCAAATTAGGTTTTAATTCAAGGACATACAAATGGCCAACACCCTGGACCTTCGGATGGAATAGAGGAGTGAGGACAGCAGAGAGGTGGGGGGGGGGGGGATTTTGCCAGCAAAGCATTATACGCTGAAATGTTGGGCTTGTGTATGTCCTTGAATTAAAGCACTTACTACTTACTGTTCCTCTTGAGTGCTTTGTTCAGTTTGTTGGAATCGTGATAGCAAAGTACCATCTGACAGCTGTGCATGCCTCCATGTGATTTGCATTTCTTTAGCAGCAGTGGTACAAAATATATTTGTGGGGTTGTTGGTTCCTTGGACTTGTTTAAATAAAACATGGGGTGGGTGGGTGATACAGCTGAACTACATGGCACCTGATGGATGATCTGTACTATACAATAGTTTTAATTGATGGCAGTTTTTATTTATGTATTTTTAATTGATTTAGTTGTTTAGAAATTGTTAACTGGCTAAGATACACTGAACAAAGGCTCATTTTCAGGCATGACCCATGTGGAAAGGGTTGCAGAGGAACGCACAGACAAAGAAATTTAGCAGTGGTCGGAATTGGCACTGGTCCACTAGCCAAATGCTTGTAGATTATGTATTGCGCTAGTAAGATTTTCCTTTAACTAGCCCTGCGGGCTTGTACTGGAGAAAGGTAATATTTCATTGGACCAATGGAAAAAGTCTGTGGGGCTAGTGGATTTTCCGAGTCACTAACCTACTGGCTGGAGGCTGCAAAACTTACATTTGACCCCTGTTTAGTATAACAACAAAAATGAACGGGTGCAAAAGAGAAGAAACCTGTGCAGTGATCCAAAAACAGGCAAGGGTTCATCTTGTGAGGTAACAGTATTCTAAAACTGCTATAGGATAAGTAAACAGGCAGAATGTACCAACTGCCACCGAAAAATTGGGATACATGGTACTTCAGACTGCAGGCTCACCTTCTTCTTCTTCTTTTTAATCTAGTTATTTGGTCCCCGTCGCCGCCTAATGTCAGCTGGTGACAGGGACACACATGCATTTTTATGGATTTTCTCCCCGACGCCCCCCCCCCGGCATACGGCCATGCGAGCGTGTGGAAGCATTCATCACACCCTCTTCCACCTCCCAATGCCTTTCTTGCCCCCTCTCTGCCTGTGCTACCCATCGGACTTCCACCCAGTGGGATCGGATTCCAGGGGGCACCAGCCCACCCTCTGGAGAGGAGAACTGCCTGCTGGCATGCTGATTCCTGCTTCGCCTCCCACACTGGCACACAGAGGTCATTCCTCGAACCTGTGCCGCATACAAGTAAGGTGTCCAGCACTTAAACCTCTGCACCACCGGACCGCTAGGCTCACCTTCTGAATGCTGTGCCTCATTTTACAAAAATTGCAGATTTAATCCTGTTTCACCAACTATAAAAAAAAAGAAACCAAAAATAAACCGGTCTCCTGTTTAAAATCCACTCTCTAGTAAACACCTAAGATGTCTGCAGTGTTTTTAGTATTAGAATATTGATAATGATTGTTTGAGCAAACATATAGTGTTATGGGGCCTATTAATATAGTTGTTTTATTAGCTTGACATTGCTTTGTCACCCAGTCATTATACATGTACAGTAAATGACTGGTCTGATGGATGCAATGTAACGCTAATAAAACTATATTTAATAGATCCCCATAGACACTGTATGTTCGCTCCGGAGCAGTGTTGCTCCTATGACCTCATTCTGCAAAGACGTCATGGCCATCTTAGGTATATGCTGGAGCACAGATTTTAAATATGAGACTCAATTTGTTTATCTTTTTTACACTTGAAACAGGATTAAATCAGCAGTTTCTGCATTCAGAAGGTGAGCTTGTTGTCTAAGGCTTCATGTATATTCTGATTTCTTGGTGGTGGTTGGTACATTTTGCCTGTTTACTTGTCCTTTAAAGGAGAAATAAAGTGCAGACAGAAAAAGTGCAGATGCCAAAGAACCAAAAATTACAGCAGCCATTCAAGCAGAGAGTGGCAGATGAGAGCAGGATTAGTTAGTGCAGAAACATAGAAGCATAGAAATTGATGACAGATAAGGACCTCCAGGCCCACTGAGTCTGCCAGAGTACTCCTACATGTTACCCAAGGACCCTAGATGTCCTGGGTAATCTCCCCCCGCCCAGTCTCTAAAATTCCCTTGTGCCTATCCCATGCAGCTTTGAATCCCATTAGAGTCTAAGCCCCACCACCTCCTCAGGGAGTGCATTCCAACTGTCCACCACCCTTTCAGTGAAGTAGTGTTTCCTAATGTTTCCCTTAAATCTTCTCCCTTCATGTAATGCCCTCTCACTTTCGAGAGTCTCTTATTCTGGAAAATACTGCTATCAGGGACCCTTTTAATACCTTGTTGGTACTTGAAGGTCTCTATCATGTCCCCTCATCCTTCCTTTGCTCCAGGGTATACATGTTGAGGTCCTTTAGCCTCTCCTCATATGTCAAGTGGCTGAGTCTCTGCACCATTTTTGTTGCCCTCCTCTGGACCCTCTCCATCCTAGCCACGTCCCTCCTGAAGTATGGTCTTCAGAACTGGACACCATAGGGGGGAGAAATGATCCTTGAGAATCTGTTTGAGAAAGGAGAATGGGAGAGGGAGAGGGAGATGGTTCCAGAGATTAGGCAGGTAGACAGAGAAGGCAGATTGACTGGTAGATGGTTTGCAGTGGGGAATGAAGAAAGTATGAGTGTCAGTTGAGTGGAGTTAGTACGAGGATGAGTAAAAGTGGTGTGGACTACAGAGAGGCAGGAGAGGAGGGTGGAGAGCTAGAATTGTGCCAGAAAAGAGAAACGATGCAACTGGTGATGATTTTCAAAGGAGAGAGCGAGACTGAGGTAGAGAGAGCAGTGATCAGTGGTGTGTGTGTGTGTGTGTGTGTGTGTGTGTGTGTGTGTGGGTGGTGTGGGCTTCCAGGCTTTCACTGTGAAATGGCAGCAGTTCAAAGAGGGTTCAGTCTGGGAAGGGAGAATTTGGGGGCATCACTGTGTACCACATCTGCTACCTCAAAAGTTGGCAAGATCATCTTGTGGATAATCACGCAGTGGACGGGGAGTGGCAAGCAGGATTTGTTGTGGTACAGTGGGTGCTCTGAGCTTGGGGTGGAGTTCTTTATGGATGGTGTCAGTGTGGGTAGAGAAATTAAGATTCTGGCTGTAATAATATTGGACCTGTTGTGATTTGTTTTCCCTTAGCATTTGATCGAACGATCCTGGTATGCTGTAACCGAGACCTGCCTGGCATTTACTGTATTCAGAGATGATTTTAGCCCACGCTTTGTGGCTCTCTTCACCCTCCTCCTCTTCCTGAAGTGCTTTCATTGGCTAGCTGAGGACCGTGTCGATTTTGTAAGTATGCCTTCCATTTATAAAGATAGTTAATTTTATAATAAAGTGCTTGAGGCAGGCCAGGGAGACCAATGTTTTGTGTGTGTGTGTATTTTTTATGATGCAGTATTAACTAAAAATTTCTTTTTGTCAGTTTGAAATTCTACACAGATATGGTAACTATGCAACGGCTTTGGGGGCCATGTTGGGGTCTTTTATCCATGTTTGAACAATCTGTAGAACAAAAGTACATTTTACAGTCCATTCAGTTGCAATGTGCTCAGCAAGGTGGCATCAGTAAAACTGACCATAAAAGTCCCTAAAATTTATTAGAAGCCCTTCCCATTTGTCAGTGACTTCAGGTATGTCACATGATAGTGAATGCTGCAGCTGCCTGGATGGCACTATGGTCTTTCTAACAACATGAAGTCTTGCTGTATTCTGACAATTTGCAGTTAACTCCAGCTCTCGAACTACCCTGGAGAGTGAAGGCTTAAATTCTATGCCAGGCATAGAACGTTGGGCTCGAGCTCGGTTGAAAACTCTGTCCGTGTCCTTTCAAACCCAAACTGTCAGATTTTTCACTCCGCCTCACTGAACAGTCGCTCCAGAGATTTCTCCTTCTGCTTGGTTCTTCGCGGTTAAAGTTTCGGTTTTAGTCCAATTTTCATTAAATTTTTTGGTTCGAGACTCTGTGGTACCGTAAGTACTTAGATTAGGGCCCTTAGTTACTACAGAGAACGTACAAAGGGTAACAGGTTTGACTCCCTCCAGTTGTTCCTCACGTATGGGGAAATAGGTAAGGGAAAACCTGCCACCAAGAAAACCATTGCCAGGTGGATTGTGTCCTGTACTCAATTCTGCTATGAAAAACTGGGAAAAACTGCACCCTCAGGCCTGAGGGCTCATTCCCCTAGAGGTACAGCTGCATCTCTGGCTGCAGCTAGGGATATCCCCTTGTTAGAAATCTGTCAAGCAGCCACCTGGAAAACAGTTCATACCTTCACCAAGCATTACTCTCTGGATATCCAGGCTAGGAGTGATGCTAGATTTGGCACAGCAGTACTTCAGAGCCTATTCCCAAAGTAGGTTATGTCCCTCCTCCTTGGAGGTACTGCTTGGTAGTCTGCAAATTGTCAGAATACAGCAAAACTTCATGTTGTTTGAAGAAAAAATTACTCACCTTAGTTACTTGTATTTCTTCTAATGGAATCTTGCTGTATTCTGACCTCCATCCCTGCCTCCCCGCTCAGAACCTGTTTTTGGGAAGTGGGTGGGCAGGTGCAGTGTTACACCCCAGGGGTGTCTTTACCCCACTCCTGTTGTGTTGGGTGCTTTGTATTTGTTTAATTAAGAGTTTTTTAGTTCTTATTACCTAGTTTTGGTTCTTTGGGTTTCCTGACTTGAGTCTTTTGGGGAATCCAAAGTCTGCGTTGACAGCAGTTGTCTACTAGGAGTTTTTACAATTTCCACATTTAGTCAGTGAGTTTTAGCTCATAAGAATCTGACGGTTTGGGAAAGGACACAGAGTTTTCAACCAAGCTCGAGACCAACGTTCTATGCCTGGCATAGAATTTAACCCTTCACTCTCCGGGGTAGTTCAAGAGCTGGAGCTAACTGCAAATTGTCAGAATACAGCAAGACTCCATTAGAAGAAATACAATTACTAAGGTGAGTATTTTTTTTCTTTTTCACCCTTGTAGCATTTCAAGTGTTCATGTGAGAGTGAGAATTTAAAGTTGGGGTGTCTTAAAGGGAGAACTTCTCAGGGTAATGAATTTGTATTTGAGCAAGATAGCCTATCCAAGATACAAGATCCATTTCAAGTGAGCGCCTGCTGCTTACCAATATTGCAGCTGTGTGGGCTAAAGCACAGGGAGGTCATATGATTTACTTGGTGTTGCACACAGAGCCAGTGACACAGTATGTATTTAAACCATTCATTGATATCCAGTCTCTCATTTCAGTTTATTAGCCACCAAATTACACTACCACAAAGGAACCGGAGCGTAGGATTAGCATGGATGTCTCAACAGGAAACAGTTAATGAAAGAAGGTCCAATTTTAAGTTAAGCATACAAGTATTAAAAAATCGGTGTTCCTTTTTTAGCAGAAGCATTCTGTTTGGTACATTGTAACATAGAAACATAGACAGTGATGGCAGAAAAAGACCAGTGGTCCGTCCAGTCTACCCGAGTTCCCTATCTAACCCTGGGACCTACTATCCATCCAGGGTCCCAGCCCTCCCAATTCTACTTCCTGCTTCTGTCCCCGAGAGTGACCTCTATAGCTTTTACTCTATCCCAACCATGCTTGAAACCATCAACTGTTTTAGCACCCACTATTTCAACTGGTAGACTGTTCGACGGCTCCAACATCCTTTCTGTAAAATACTTCCTCATGTCCCTCCTGAATCTCCCTCCTGCCAGTTTCCACTCATCCCCTTGTGACCTCGAACTAGCATTCAAGCTAAATAGGTGCTCGCAGTTCACCTTGTTTAATCCTTCTAGGAACTGGAAGGTCTCTCTCATATCTCCCCTCTTGTCTTCACCAAGTATATGTTCGGTGCCTTGAGGTGCTCCTCGTAAGACCTGCCCTGTTGGTTCCTGAATTATTTTTATTACCCTATGCTGCACTGTTTCCGGCCTGTCCCAATCCTTCCTGAGGTGAGGGCTTCAGAAGTGGGCACAGTACTCCAGGTATACCTTCACTAAAGATCTATAAAGGGGTAGTATTATCTCCTTCCTCCTGCTATCAGTACCCTCCCTGTACACCCCAACATCCTGCTTGCCTTACCATGGGCCTTGTTGCACTGGCTTGATTGCTTGAGGGGTGTCACTGATGATACGTCCTAGGTCACATTCCCCAATTGTAGTTCCAAGTCTCACCACCCCCCAACCCCATCCAGTACTCTGTCCTGGGGTTCTTATTCCCTGAGTGCATCACGTTGCACTTTTTGGTGTTGACTTTCAACTGCCAAACTTTAGACCACTCTCTAGCTTTTGTAAGTCACTCTGTATTTCTTGGATTCCCTTGTCACTGTCCACCCTCCCACATAGCTTAGTGTCATCTGCAAAGAGAGACAACCCAGTGTCACTGATGAATATATTGAAGCGGACTGGGCCCAGGACAGAGCCCTGAGGCACCCAGCTTGTGACCTCCCTCTCTTGTGATTTGACCCTGTTGACCACAGCCCTCTTTTGCCTACTCTTTAACCAGTTTCCTGCCTAGTTAATTATGTCCTTAGGCACACCTAGATCCTCCATCTTCTTCAGCAACCGTCTGTGAGGCACTGAGTTGAAAGTCTTGCTGAAGTTGACATGGAGCAAATCCATGGCATGGCCCTCATCACCCAACCAAAGTAAAATATCAGGTTTGTTTGACAGGCTATCCCTACCACAAAGCCATGCTGTTTACTAGCCTGGAGACTGTTGCTGTTCAGGTAGTCCACGGGGTCTACTTTGATCAGTGACTCCCACAGCTTCTATACAGTGGAGGTCAGACAGACAAGTCTGTAGTTCCTGCTTGTTCCTTGCTCCCCCTCCCTTGTGGAGTTGAACGACGTCCGCCACGCTTCAGTTCTTAGGAGCAATCCCTATTCGTAATGAGCGGTTGAATAGTCCTACCAGGTGTAGAGCCACTTTCGCTGCCAGTTCCCGGAGTATCCTCAGATGCAACCCATCTGGTCCTGGGGCCTTACCTATCTTTAGGGCTGCCAGCCCTTTCTTGACCCTGAGGTTTGTAAATACTGGTTGCCTTATATACAGGACCCCTTATTGGCCGCTTTTATGCCATTTTCAGACCTGGGCCTGCCATCCTCCTTGATGAAAACTGAGCAAAAATAATAGTAGCTGAGTATAGTAAGGACACGGTGTTTTGACAGTCCCACTCTACATACTCTGTAATCAAATTTCAGATAAATAAATACATACATATATACATACATACCTTGCCCTGGAGAGATACCTTTACAAGGGCTGAAAGAACAATTTTCTTTCTCTCTCTTGCCCCCCAACCCCAATTTAGTCATGTTAAACAACTTATTGAATTATTTTTTCCTTTTTGTTTTCTTTATGGGTTCTTTGTTTGTTTTCGAGTTTATTTAAATCAAATCAAATTTATTTATAATGTGCTTTTCCAAAGCCAAAGTGCAAATACAGAGAAAAAATAAATATACAGTGAAAACATTTAAATAACAAACAGCAGTAATAAATTAAATATTGTCTCCAAATGCCAGGCCAAAGAGATATTTTTTTAATGAAGACTTGAAAGTCTCGGTAGACAGGCACTGTCTAATCCGATGAGGTAGAGAGTTTCACAGGGTCGGGCTACAAAAGAAAAAGCCCTAGCACCTGATGTTCGAAGACGGACCCTGGGAACCTCTAGTGATCCCTTGTCAGAGGAGAGGAGAGGGTGGAGGGGGCAGTAAGGCTGAAGGAGGTCTTGCAAGTAACCCGGTCCCTGTCTGTGTAGGGTCTTATAGGACAGCAGTGTGACCCTGAAGGTGATCTTCCATTGCACCAGCAACCAGTGCAGTTCGCACAGCACAAGAGTGACATGGCTAGTTCTTGACAGCCCAGTCAACAACCTGGCCTCAGTGTTCTGCACCAGCTGCGGGTGACAGAGATCCACCCCGGTAACCCTAGATGTAGTGCATTACAGTAATTAAGATGGGAGAACACAAAGGTGTGAACCAAAGTAGGAAGGTCCTCTGGTGGAACAAGGTGCTTTATCCGAGTGATGTTCCTCAGATGGTAAAATGAGGACTTGACAACTGCTGACACCTGTGCTTTTAGCGTCAGTTTGTTATCAAGTACAACTCCCAGGTTCCACACCCATTCAGAAGGTCTCAACTGGTTACCCCAAGCACAAGGCCAGACGGTTGCCCAGGAGTCAACTTCTCTACCCGCTGACCTGGATCCACCACCAGCACCTCGTTCTTGTCCGGATTTAATCTCAATCAGTTAGCACTCATCCAGTCCTGAATCTCAGTGAGGCAACTGTTAAAAACTGAGACCGCACTGTTCTGTTAGGGTACAAAGGACATGTAGAGCTGGGTATCAGCTACATAGCAGTGAAAACCCAGCCCATACTACCTTATGTCTCCTAACGGCAGCTTATACACCGTGAACAACATGGGAGACAGCACGGAACCCTGCAGCACCCCACAAGGCAGGGAGAAGGGGGCTGAGGAAAAAACCCCGGACACCACCCTCTGAGTCCTGCCTGTGAGGAAATAATAAAACCACCTGAGGACTGTCCCTGACAGTCCACAGAATAGCTGAAGGTGATCCAGCAACAGCCCATGGTCCATGGTGTCAAATGCTGCAGAGAGATCAAGGAAGACCAAGATCGAATGATTCCTCAGATCTCTCACTATCAGGAGATCATTAAGTACTCGAACCAATGCAGTCTGGGTACTGTGCCTCTTCCTGAAACCAGACTGGAGAGGATCATAGACTTCGTGGGTGGTAAGAAAGTCCTCGAGCTGCAACGCGACTACCTTCTCAATAACCTTGCCCAAAAATGGCAGGTTAGAGACGGGTCTGGGTCACAGGAAGGTTTCTTTAAAAGAGGTGTCACCACAGCCTCCTTCAGGGAGTCAGGAAACCCCTCCTGGTCCAGCGAACACCAGACTATCTCAGCAAGGATCGGTCCGATGACATCCAAACACTTCACAAGGAGGCAAGCTGGACCAGGATCCAAACTACAGTAAGTCAGTCGCAAGCCCTGAATGATCTTCATGTTATCCATGATCGCTGGCTGTTCGGAATCTGTCCAGACAGACTGGGTGCCTGTGCCCTCACATCAATCACTGCCATACTCATTTGAACTTATCAAGCAGATCTCCAACCTGATGAAGGACACCTTATCTGCAAAGAATTGAGCAAACTCATCACACTTAGATTGTGAAAAGGCTCTCTGGCCCCAAAGGCAGGCTGAATTGCACAGCCTGTCCATGGTCCAAAAGAGCTGAGCTGGTTGATTCCTTACTGCAGCAATCTCCTTGGACAGGAATTCTGCCTTCTTATGGGATATTTCTGATTGATAGTCCCCATAATGGGCCATCAACCTAAGTCTGTCCTCCTCCAGGCTGGATTTCTGCCAGCAGCATTCCAACCTTCGCCCAACTCTCCTCAACTCCCTCAAGGTCCCATCAAACCAAGGGGACTGAGGGGGGAGAGGGCGAACTCGGACGGGAACTACGGCATCCAGGTCCCCCACCACCACACTATTATACTGCATAATTAGGCCCCCGATCCGAGCATTCCAGTGGCCTACTCGATAGGTCCAGCACCGCCATCAGACCCTCTGGGGTAACGCCACTTAAAGGGCAGTACTGAGCAATCGCCAAAGGGGCAGGTGTCATGGGGGGGGCACAAAACTAAGCCTTATAGAGTGATGGTCTGCAATAGGCACACTAAACCAAAGCTTATTTCCAGATGCGACCCAGGGGAAAAGGGAGCAGGGGAGATGTTATAGAATGCAACAGTTGTGAAAACAAAATATGCAGTGTGTAGTAGAAAACAAACAAACAAGGCAATACAAAACACCACAAGTGTTTGGATAAGGCACATAAAAAAAAAAAAAGGAAGTGCAAAAAATTACAAATGTTACCAAAGTCAAACTTAATAGCTTATGGTATTGTAATAATCAGTGATTGGGGGGGATGAATGTGTATATATATAGGATAGTAATGGCAACAAGATACCTTCAGCTATTTTGAGCCAAGACGTTCAAAAAGCTTTTGATTGGGTATCATGGAAATTTTGAGACTATACCCTAGCTAAATTCAGTTTTCCCCTAGCGTACATTGAAGTCTTTCATAATCTCTACTCTTAGGCAGTAATAAAGGCAATTGGGACATATTTACATAGAATAAGGCTGACAAGCCAGCCGGTGGCGCTGAGGGTTGAGCGCTGATGCCACCACCTCGCTACCGCCACGTAATCTCTGCATGGACCTGGGGAGCCGGGGCTGCAGGGGTGGGAGGGAGGATCGACCGGCCCCACGGATGCTCTCCTCCTCAGGGTGGGATACCCGGGACGCGCAAGCATCCATCATTCCATAAAGGATTCGGTGGAAGCACGATTCCTGAAAAAGGCAGGCGACTCCAACTTAGGGGTCGGGAGGAGGACGCAGCACGGGCGATGAGAGGTTAGACGTGGCCAGCATCGCTACCTCTCGGACTTAGTCCTAAGCTACCGTGTCCCCAGGGGATGGGACCAACAGACAAGGGGAAAATCACCCTCGCGGTCCTGGATGACGGCCTCTCCACTCAGACCGCCATACCAGACAAGATCCCACTGTGCAGGGAAGGAGAGGAGGCACTCTAGGGGTAGATCCAGGGACGGCTAAGAGCATTGAGAGGCCCGAAGGAGTAGGACCAAGAGGGTAGGAAAAACCAGGAGGGAGAAAAAGAAAGTATATTAAAAGAAAAAAAAAAAAAAAAAGAATAAGGCTGACAAGAGGGACTAGACGGGGTGCCCCTCTTATTTGCACTATACGCAGAACCTTTAGCAAACGTATTGAGGAGTACAACCGCCATTAATGGCTTCCCTATACCAGGAACGGAGCGTCATATAGCCTTTTACATAGACAATCCCCTGGTTTATCTTACCAATCCTGACAGATCCCTTAAAGGCCTGTTTCAGATCCTCCAAGATATGGGAAAAACTATTGGGATATAAATTGAACACAGAAAAAACAGAACTCCTTACATTCCAGTTTTCCCTTATACCAGCATTAAGGACCCTTTCCCATGGCAATGGGACAGGACCTCCATGAGGGTACAGCTACCTTAAGACCTTCATACTTTGTATCAAGTGAATTACCTTATACAGCAAATCATGGATGACTTAGCGATTTGGAATCATTTACCACTTTTCTGCTCCCGTGATGCCATATGTTTTCTAAAATATACCACTGTAACCTTCAACAGAGCATTTCAGTGCTTGGAATAAGGCCATCTCCAGGTACCTATGGAAAGGTCAAAAAACAAGAGTAGCCTATTCAGTGCTACAACTACCCAAGGCCCAGGGAGGACTAGCTCTCCCTAACCTACAGAATTACTGTAGAGCCGCCCAGTTACATCACATAGCAGCTTGATTGGACACTACTGACACAATGGTGTGGAAAGAAATGGAATTAGAGGAGAATGAGAGTAATTTACGTTCATTATTATTTACCTGGTTAAGTAGAAGTCCATTCCAGTTGACCTAGTATCATTTTGCATGGGTTTTACTAGGCATTTGGAGGTTAATATTGAATGCCTGGCATCTAAAAAAAAAAAAAAAAAAAAGATTCTTGCTACTTGGAATGGATAGCAGCAGACAAACTGTTTATCCCGGGGAGGTTGGATACCACCTTTAGTAGATGGCCTAGGGCTGGGTTGAAATACCATTATCACTATTACAGCCAAAGGGGTTTTCAAATCATACGTACAAGGAATATTTCAGGTATATATATAATTTCTGCGGTCTCCAAACTACACACCGTTTGGGGAAAAGAATAGGACTGTAAAGGAGGCTGCAGGAAGAAGTCTTCCTAATTCAGTTTATTATTCAAATACTCAAGAACAGAAGCCCTCCATATTTCATCTCCTTAGCATATAAGGCAGTGCAGTTTAATCAAGATGACAAAATTGACAAACTCGGAAGATGGGTGCTAGAAGCAGGGATAACTGTCACTGAACAGACTTGGTTGAAAACATGTATTCAATAGAATAAATTAACTTCCAGATTCCTCTGGGAAGAATTTGAGTGGAAAATAACAATCTGATTTTTTCAGACCCCACATGACAAGAAAGTATGACACCCCCCCCCCCCAACAGTCCAACCAGTTGCTGGCAGGGATGTGGAGAAGTAAATGTTACCCATTCTTATATATTTTGGAATAGTTCTGTCATCCCACCATTTTAGACATGGCATTATTTTTACTATACCTGACATATCTTAGAGAACAATTTTACCAAAAATAAGTAGGTATGTGGTTGTTGGCAGCAAAAAAGGCAATAACAAGATGCTAACTAACACCCACCAGTCCCACGCAACAGGAATGGGAACATATTGTGATGGAGATATATAATATTGAATGACTGACCCCAGGCCTAAGTTATAATCTAAAAACCATATCTCGATTCACTGATGAGTAGAATAGCTGGATAGTGTGGATTATGGCACATCAATCAGATGTGGTCCCCTGAATAGTACAACTAGATTCTTACCTTATATAATCAGAGAACAACAAAAGAGAAAGTATACAACAGCTAGATGGATAGGCTACAGTATAGTGACAAGCTTGGGGGATGGCTGGAGGGATGCCCATGAAGTTTTCACATTTCAAGATAAATAGATTCCTATTGAACTAGCACCATGCTCTCCTTCACAAATTATTATACTTCCCAGTATGATTTCGTCTATTAGAATGGTAGTGAATAACGAGGCATGTTTTTTTTTTTTTAGAAAACAGAAGTGATGAGATGAAAATGGAAAGCTGCTGGACAGCATAAGCAGAATAATGGATCAGTTATTCTTTTCTACAAGCAGACTCTGCTAGGTTATGATAATTCTTGCCGTGTTTTTTTGTTTATTGGATATGAATTAGGTGTTGAACTATGTACCTGTAAAGAGAACAAAGAATAAGTCAATACAAATTAATAATTATGAAAAAAGAAAGTATATATAGGGAATAATCCTTGGGCAACCACACTCTGTGAGGCCTTGTTTCCATCAGGGGGTTGAAATGACATCATATGAACCTTGAGAGCAACACTTGAGAGGTCCATCATGTCATCTCAGCCCCAAGATGGAAAAACGAGTCTAGTTGAGTATGGTTAACCATGTTTTGTTTTTCATAGTACATGGTTTTACTGTATGTCAGAAGTGAAAAGTTCAGTTTATACTGTATACAGTAATTCGTGGGACACATGTCCTCCCTTCCCACCTACTTTTCATCGCTTATAGCAAAGATAATTCTAGGGCCATATATACAGTTCACCATCCACACTCTGGCAGTTCCACTAAAACAGGCTTTCTATCAGATATCTTTTAGATAAGTTCCTCCCACCACCCGGGTAGTATATCCCCCACTCTGCCTCAAGATGTCAGATCTTTATTTCTGCTGGAAGAACAGATCACCTCCATAACAGCTTCTGCTTTGGGAACTGTGCCATAGGTGAACCTCATATTTTGAAGTTTCTTTCTCTCACTTCTTGGCTTTTTCAACTACATCTTGCTATAAATGATGGAGCCATAGAAGCTGGGGTTCATGTTTTCTGTGCGGTGCTGGCAGAAGATGGTGGTTACTGACCCACATGACACATGCTTGTACTGCTGGGGGGTGGGGCAGCACAACATGGCCGGGTGAGGCCTTTGCCTTTCAGTGCTCCTGAGTCACTAGAGGACAGGAAACACTGGCACACCCTCGGCCAGCCTTCAGAGTGGGATCCGAAAACTGGCCTAAGGGCTGCAAGCAGGCCTTGGTGGCTGCCGAGTCATCATTGCAGCTTGCCACCTTTGAGGAAGAAGCAGCAGCCGCTGTGGTAGGTACCTCCTCGGTATTGACACTGCTTCTGGCTGGGGCCAGTTTTGGAGGGTCATTCTTGGAACAATTCTGGGACGTATGCAAGGCCCTCTAGACCTCAAGGGAGAGCCCTGCCCACCACAAAAAGAAGAATAAGCACCGCCAGCACCAGTTGTGCGATCAGGAAAGACTGAGATCCTCCCAGTCCCTTGACTCTTCCCAACTACTCAACAGTTGTCGAGATTCTGTTGGTCAAGGGGAAGGTAGAGAGCTTCTTGGTACCCCTTTTGGGCTTGTTAACCGCCACTCCGATCGAGCAGGCCATGGAGATTTTTCTTGACCCTGCCGACCAGCTGTCAGATGAGATTGAGGATTCGGACCCCAGTCCTAACTAGAGGTCATGGACCAGTCTGTGTCCCCAACTGGGTCACCTCGGGAGTAGCCTTCACTGGTGGTTGAGCCTTTGAAGACTCTTTTGCTCAGTGTAGCAAGGCATGTGATGATATGGTCTACCAAGACCAGCCAGAAGGCTCTCCTCAGTGTTGACTGTCTAGTCGATGGTCAGGGACGAGGTCTTGATCGGGCCAATCCTGCTCTCAGTCCCACTTGACCGGGAGGCGTCGCCATCTATGCCCCTTGACCTCCTCGTCCTCAGGCGAGGAGAGGCACCAGCGGAAGATGTGCCGGTGCTTGTGAGGAGCTTCTTTGGCAACAGCAGGCCATTGCTGGGTAGGACTGTACCCCCTGGACCTTTGGTCACTGGCAGCCGCCAGTTATGCCCCCACCGGTCCATGCAGTATAGGTGGTTCCTGCAACAGCATCTTGAACCCTGAGGGTGGAACTGCTGCCACCACAACTTAAGGGGGCACTCCAACCAGGGACACCCAGTTATCAACCGACTTGCCAGGCCAGTTATCAGTGGAGATCACCCACTCTGTGGATACTCAGGTGGTCTGTGTTGAGAAACGGTTGAGGGCTGCCTTCGAGGACTCCTCAGATGACTCTGATCAATCGGCTGTGTCTTCTCCCATACTCATATTTGATTGGGGCTTAGTCAAGGAGTTGACCATCAACCATGAGCCAGTGTCATCCGGGGCTCTATACAACTTATATGGAGTCCACAAATGTCCCTCTTGAGCCTATCCAGAAAAGGGCCAAGACCTTTCACAGATATCTTAGACAGGGACGTGATTTGTGAGGGTTGCCTTCCCATGGCAGGAGGCTGTATTGGGATCGGGCCGTGGAGCTTCTAGCAGTGTCTAGCATTCTCACCCAACACCCTCCACCAGTATGGTCTGTAAGTATGCGGTCCCTACTGGGTCCCTTTCAGGGTTCTCAGACAAATGACTAGACTCTGACTCGGCCCTCCGCAAATACGAGTACCGTGGGGACATTGGCAAGCCTCCGGACAAGCAGTCCAAAAAGATTGACTGCGCCTCCGAAAAGATGTGTGCTGTGGCATTTTTGGGTCTCTGTCAAACAAGTTACTCCATCATGATGGCTAGCTTTGGTTATTCCCTGTTGAGAGTCCTCGATGAAATCCTCCTTCACCTCCCTGCAGTTGCTGGTAAAGTTGGTCTGGGACCAAGATCTGTTGCTGGTTAAACACTAGCTCCAGACAGCCTTGGACATGGGTGACTCCTGTGCCCGTGCAGTGGCAGCGGCCATCTCCATGTGTCGCAGGGCCTGGCTGCATCTGTTCACCTTTACAGTGGCTACCCAGCACAAGGTGGCCGATACTTGTTTCTTGCTTGGGCACTGACCTCTTTGGCGCTGGTGTGTAGGGACATCTCACACGTGTAGTTAAGTCCAGTGCCACCCTTGATTCTGTGGTGTCTTCCCAGAAGGACCCGTAACAAAGGCCTTTCAGTATTGGCCTTTTCAGCCACAGCCTCCTTGGCAGCAGCCCCAGCAGTGGCAGAACCAGGCCTGATGTCTGAAACCCAAATTAAGTGATCAGGTCCCCAAGGGAGATGGGGCATGGGTACTGGTGCTCCTCCAGTTGCAGCAGCTAGTGCCCCTGTAAAAGCTGTACAGTGACAGGTGGGTGGTGTCATATCTCCACTGTCCTGTTCTTGTCTGCACTCCCTGTCGGGGGTTGGTTGCACCACTTCTTGCCACATTGATTTGCTATCACACTGGACAAGTGGGTGTTAGAAGTGGTAGGCAGAGGGGTGCTTCTAGACTTAGAGGCTCTCCCTCCTTACCAACTCCGCACTCCTCAGGAGTCCAGGATGTCACAGGATACGGTGTCCACCCTTCGGGAGGATGTTGTTCAGCTCCTTGGGAAAGGAGCCGTAACCTGTGTCCCAGATGCCCTGGTCTGTCAGGGCTGCGTGTCCAGGTACTTCCTGGTCCTGATAGGGACAGGGGGCTGGCATGCCACAGTAGATCTGCACGATCTGAATCACTTAATGCAGAAGTGCAGTTCCGGAATTGTTTAGTGAGTCTCTGAGCACAGGAGAGGTCCCAGAAGACTGGAGAAGGGCTCATGTGATCCCACTCCACAAGAGCGGTAGCAGGGAGGAGGCGGGGAACTACAGACCGGTCAGTCTTACCTCGGTAGTGGGCAAGATTATGGAGGCACTCCTTAAGGAAAGGATAGTGCAACACCTGGAATCATAGGGCACAGGATCCAAGACAGCATGGGTTTACAAAGGAAGGTCCTGTCAAAACTAATCTCATAGATTTCTTTGACTAGGTAACTAAGAGTGGTGGACCAAGGAGCAGTTGATGTCTCCTACCTTGACTTCAGCAAAGCTTTGACACTGTTCCACATAGAAGGTTGATAAATAGCTTTAGTAATTGGTGTCAGAAGTTGGTCAACTGGGTGGCAAACTGGTTGACTGGCAGAAAACAGAGAGTGGTGGTAAATGGTATACAGTCAGAAGAGATGCAAGTCACAAGTGGGTACCTAGGATCAGTCCTGGGGCCAGTCCTATTCAACATCTTCATTAGTGACCTCAAAGATGGACTAGAGGGTAAGGTTTGTCTGTTTGCAGATGACACCAAGATCTGCAACAGAGTAGATGATCCAGATGGGGTGGGCAGAATGAGAAGAGATCTGGATAAACTAGCAGAATGGTCAGAAGAGTGGCAACTGGGATTTAATGCAAAGAAGTGCAAAATCATGCACATAGGGAAGAGAAAACCCTGAAGCCACTTATAGGCTGGGAGGAGTTGCTAGCAGTCACAAAGGAAGAAAGAGACTTGGGCATCATCATCACTGATGACCTAAAATCATCCAAGCAGACCTCTAAAGCAGTAGAGTAAGGCTATGAGGGGTGTTAGGGTGTATTAGTAGGGGTATCACAAGTCGTAGAGGGAGTAATAATCCCTCCTATACAAGACATTGTTAGGCCCATCTGGAGTACTGCGGCAGTATTGGAGGCCACACCTTCACAAGGACATTAACCAAATTGAGGCAGTCCAGAGAAGGGCAACCAAAATGGTGCAGGGACTGCATCAGAAGACATATGAGGACAGATTAACGGAGCTCAATATGTATACCCTTGAGCAAAGGAGGGAGAGGTGATATGATCGAGACATTTAAACACCTTAAGGGCATAAACAAGGTGAAAGAGTTTAACATGTTTAAATATAAGAAAATAGCAGGACAAGAGGACACAGCATGAGATTAGAGGGAGGCCGATTAAGGGGAATGTGAGAAATTCTTTCACAGAAAGGGTGGTAGATGCATGGAATGGCTTACCACAAGAAGTGGTGGCTATGAATACAGTGCAGGGCTTCAAACAGGCATGGGATAGGCATAAGGGAGCAATACAAATGACTATGAATAGATAGGTCACTGACAGAGCAAAGGCCGATGGCACATTTATAAGGTAGAAAAAGAAATGGGCAGACTGGATGGGCCTTGCGGTCCTTATCTGCCGTCAACTTCTATGTTTCTATGGATGGTCACCCTGAGTCAGAGCATCCTGTCTCTGGAGGCGGGCATGTGGTTCTGCTCCTTGGACCTCCGGATGCATTCTTCCTCCTCCCATTCAGTCCATCCCACTGTTGATACCTCCTGTTCTGTGCAGAAGGGGTACTGTACCAGTTCAAGGTCATGCCCTTTGATCTGTTGTCTGCGCCAAGGGTCTTCCCCAAGTGCATGGCAGTGGTGGCAGCCTTCCTGCGGCGAAGGGGTGTCAGACTGTATCCCTACCTAGACAACTGGCTATTGGCAGGGACATCCAAAGAGTCCAGAAATCTGGCCCTCCAAACCTGCTGAGACTTGGGCCTGTTGGTCAGCTCAGACAAGTCCGAACCAGCCCCCCTTGCAAGTGAACAAGTTCATTGGGGCAGAATTAGACTTCCTTCAGGCCAAGGCCCTCCTCCTCCTCCTTGTGGACCAGGCACTGGAGCTTACTTCCTTTGCCTGCTCATTTCAGGTTGGACTCTCACACCCTGCCCAGGATGTCCTGCGGCTCCTGGGGTACATGGTGTCCTGCACGGGCATGGTCCTTCGGGCCCATTGGCAGCTGTGCCACCTGCAGTACAAGTTGGGTCATTAGAGGTCCCAGCGCCTAGGCCAGTTGGACTAGCCAGACACAGTGACCCATCCAGTGTTGGCTGGTCCTGGAACATCTGGAGGAAGGAATCGTGCTTCTCTTTCCAGAGTCTCCTGCCACACTCATGATGGATGCATCTCTGGTGGGGTGGGGAACACAACTAGTAGATCACAGAACCCATGAGTTCTGGTCACACTGCGAGTCCCGTCACCACATAAACCTACTGGAGCACCGTGCAGTGCAACTTGCTCTGGTAGAATTCACTCCTTTAGTCAAAGGTCGGGTCATGCAGGTCCAGATAGACAGCATCATGACCATGTTCTACCCAGACAGTCAGGGCTGAACACGCTCCCTTTCCCTGTGTCGGGAGGCCCTCCACACCTGGACCTTTGTGCACAGCCTGGGTGCAGATCTCCTGGTGATCCATGTTATGGAAGGTCATAGTCAGTTGGCAGAGCCTCTCAGCCAGGTAGGAGAGAAGTCGTATAAGTGGTCCCTGAATCAGGAGGTGGTCAGCTACCTGTTCTCCCTGTGGGGGCACTCCTCTGGTGGATCTGTTTGTCTTCTTGGAAAACACCAAACTGAGGCTGTTTTGTGCCTACCCCTCACAGTCCTGGACACTGTTGGGAGATGCCTTCGTGAGGCCTGGGCTCAGGCCTTGTGTTCACCTTCCCTTACTACTACTTGCTTCACAATGTGGTAGTCAAGGCCCAGAAGAATGAAGCGTGGATGATCCTGATAGTTTCAGACTGACCCAGACAGTTCAGGGACCTGAAGCTCCTCAAGTTCAGCAGTAGACTTCCATGGTGGCTGCCTCTTTACATGGATCTTCTGACCTGACCAAGGGTGCCGGAAGATGGTAAAGGCTGAGGGGGTTGAAAATCAAAAGGACATTTATGAGGGTACAAAGGGCACTTTTTCTATACTAGTTTTTACCATACAGAAATAAAAAGTGGCATGGCTACCGCCCCTTTGCCCCCCTCCCCCCCCAGTTCTGGCACCTATGGACCAGACAGCAGGGGACGGTCCTGTACCCGGACCTGACATCCCTGCACCTCTTGGCCTGGTTCCTCAGCAGTTGGAGTTCCAGGCCTTGAGTCTGTCGGAAGAAGTGCTCCATGTTGTGGAGGCCTCCCAAAAAGAGATGTCTCACAGATGCTATGCATTTAAACAGAAGAAATTCTCCATATGGTGCCAGGCAAGGAACTTGATCCCCTTTACTGTTCTGTGGTAGGCATCTTGGAGTATGTCTGTTCCCTTTCTCAGCTGGGACTTCGAGCAAAAACCCTCAAGGTGCACATGGCAGCCATTTCTGCTTACTGGGAATGGGCTGGTAAGCCGACAGTGGCCTGGTAGAAGGTGGTCGGGCGCTTTTTCCCCTACAGTCTGTAAACCACCACGGGACCTACTGCTGGTGCTGTATATGTTCATGAGCAAGCCATTTGAGCTTGTGCACAGGTGTGAGCTGTCACATCTGTTGTGGAAGACTGCCTTCTTGGTGGCAGTCATGTCAGCTGGAAAGATTAGTGAGCTCCAGGCGTTCTCAGTGGAGTCTCCTTATCTGGTCTTCCACAAGGACAACGTCGCCCTTCACCCCCCCCCCATAAGAGTTCCTCTCAAAGGTAGTATCAGAGTTTCACCTTAACCAGTTGATAAACCTTCCCATATACTTTACTAGCCCTTCTTCAGATGTCAGTTGCAGGCTCCATACTCTGGACCTACGAAAGGCACTCTCTTATTATAAGGAGCGCATGGCTGGAGTTCGATGTGAGGCTTGGCAGCTGTTTGTAACATACCCTGAAGCTATGCCTGGCAGCCGAGCAACTAACTAGATGATTGGCAAGTGGATCACATCCTGCATCGACCTTCGCTATAGGTTGGATGGTAGAGAACCTCCCATAGGACTTCGAGCTCATTCCAGACATACTGCTGCCTCGATGGCTTCTTCTAGGGACGTCCCCATCCAGAAAATCTGTAGAGCTGCTACCTTTTTTTTTTATATTTTATTTATTTTTTATATATATATATATATATGACAAAAACATTTACACAAACAAAAAAGATAATCAAACATATACAAACTACATACATTTATCACCACGTGAACATTTTTCCCAGTTAAATTAGAACATTATTTAAAATTTCAAAATTCCAAATTCATCCATCTAATCTTAAAACAGGAGGAAGGATGCGAATAATTTCAGCCCAATTAATGTAACATTCCTCTGAATTATTTTCCACTTCTTTAATTTCCAAACTTATTTTCTCCAGTCTTAAATTCTCCTTAAATTTATAGATCCATTGGTTATAATTCCAGTCCCCTATTTCTGTACAATTCCATTTCTCTAAAATCTGTCTTTTAAGTACCATAACAGCCAGGGCACATATCTTCATCTCTTCCTTAGATAAAGTATATAGATGATATCTATTTAATATATAGAAATCTGGGGCAACATTTTTTTTTTTTTTATTAAGAATGCTTTCTAATTCCACATGTAGATGTTGTCACCTTTTCAAAATTTTTGGGCAAAACCAAAACATGTGCCCGTGGCTACCAGTGCCCCCACATAAACACCAACAAGAGCCAGATGCCCTTCCCTGGATAGCAGAAATCCTTGATAGTGTAAAATATGCCCTTTCTATTATTTTATATTGAATGCTCTTATTTTTGTCATATGTATATATTTTATTAGCGTCCATTCTAATTTTAAGCCATTCTCTATAAGAAAAAGTTTATTTTAAGTCTAATTGCCATTTATCTTGTGTCAAAATTCTTCTTCTCTTAATACCCATCTTATTTTCCAAATTAAAAAAAAGATCTATATATTTGGGCAATAATACTATTTTTTTTATTCAATCTATAATTTAAATATAAATCAGTGTTATAAGTCAGATCCAAATTCTTTTTTAACCCCATAAATTGTGTTTTAAGTAAAGACTATAACCACCAATTATCTTTTCGATACTGAATATGAGATAATTTTTTGAATGACTTATAAGAGATAAAATCAGTGTCTTCCAATAAATCTGACCAATTAATAATTTTTTGTCTTAATAATGCCTGTCTCCATTTATTTTTTAAAGATACAGTACTATTTGCTATAGAAGTATGTAATAGAAAATTTGTAACTTTACTTTTTTTTAACCATTCTTTACATGCTAAAGCTACTCCTCTAATTATCGGATTTATTTCTAGCCCAATAAACCAATTATTCCTACTTATTATATCCTGAATCCCCAAATTTAAATGTTCTTTATCTAATATTTCTTGAATAGTAGTAATGTAATTACCTTTCTCATCAGTCTCTTTTTGATTTTTATCTATCCAGGCAAGGGCAGTTTTAATCCTAGTTGCTATGTAATAACAAAATGGATCTGGACAGCCCATACCAGTATTCAGTCTTGGTAAAGTTAACTTACACCATGCTATTCTGGGGGAGGCCCCCTCCAGAAAAATTTCATCAAAACATGTTTAACTCTTGAAAACGATTGTTCTAGGGACGTGGATATGTTGTTTATCCACACTGTCTGGCAGGTTCCTTGCCGCTTTAAATCTTGCCGGAAGGTCTTCAAGCTGGCTCCTCCCACCCACTCGGGTGGTAAAACTGTTGGCTCCGCCCCATGACGCCAGATCTTCCTTACCGCTTGGAAGCTCAGGTTCCCTCCTTAACGCTCTGCGTGTAGACTGGATCCTAATTCTTTGGTCTGCCTCAAACTTATTCTCAAATTTTCAAGACTTCAGTCAAATTACTCCCTCGCGGCTGCGATGGACAAATCGACTCCCGGATTTCGGCGGTGCCCATGTGGGAAGAAAATGTCCAGGACGGATCCGCACTCCACCTGCATCTACTGCCTCAGCCTAGACCATGACCCGCAGGCCTGCGATGTCTATCTGCCGCCAACGCCCTGGAAGACCGACTGCTTCGGTTATAGCTTGGGCGCCCGAAGCGCACCACCGTGAAGTCGAAGAGGCCCATTGGGTGGTTACCGCGGGCGCTGGTTCGGCTGAGCAACTTGAGCAGATGATCGCCTCGAGGAGGAGGGCGGCACAGGCGCATCATCCTCTTCCTCGGTCACAGCATTTATCCCGCTCTCTCTGGGTACCTCCTATTCAGCTTCTTTTAAGGAGCTTTGCCAATCCCTTTCCACGAATGGAGAGGGGCCATCAGGACATTCTTCTCAGTCCAAAAAGAAGGACTCGAAAGGAAAGTCCCACCATCGGCGTTTCGGGGAGTGGGAGAGGTCCCTTTCCTCGACAGTCTACACTCAACTTCGGGTCGAGGTTGCGACTAAGGCCACTGGCTTCACGGGTGTCCCCATCAGGTCAGCCAGCCGAGACACCCGTCGACGCGGTCGAGATTTTTCTCGACCCATCGGACGGGCTGTCGACTGGTGAAGCCGACAGCCCTTCTTCACCGGTTCTCCCGGTGGAGACCGAGGACTTGCCTGCGCCTCCGGTGCCGGAGTCCCCGGTCAAGGCTTCTGAGCCGAGGGAAGAGCTGGTGTTCCCCGCTCCTTCCCAGACCTGTCCACGGAAACACTGAGGATCTCTGTCTCGGTCTCGGACATCGTCTCGGTCCAGCCGATCCCGCCGACATCGGCGGTCTCGGTCTCTGCACCAAAGTAAGCGGCGCCACCGCTCGCCCTCATCTTCCTCCTCGGACGAGGAGAGGCTTTGGCGCAAATTGCGTAGACACTATGAGGACCTGATGTGGCAGCGGTTACTTCTGTCCGGGAACAAGCCGACGCCATCGCCTTCCCCGGCCATCAAGTGGCTGTCACCCGAGCAGCCAAAACAACCTCTTGCTGTAGTCGAGGTGCCCAAGCCTGGGCCAGTTGTTCAGCCGAAACCAGCTGCCCCACTGATTGTGGTGGAACCTCCGCCTCCACAACCGAAATCGGGGGCGCCGACCAGGGACTCTCGGTCGGGTCAGGGCCTGCCCCACAGGTTGTCGGTCACCCTCACTCCTGACTGTCCTCGGCAGGTGGAGGGTGGGTCAGGCCCCAGGCAGCTCTTCGTGGATTCCTCGGAGTCCGACAACGACTCCTCCCTGTTCTCCAGGCCCATTGACCTGGAGTCCTCCGGGGGCCAGTCGATGGACGAAAGCCCATCGTCCTTCATGGGTCTGCTTCGACTCATCTCGGAGTCTACCGGGATGCAACTCGAGCCCGTATCCAAGCAGGCTAAGTCTGGCAGCGGCCTGCTTCCTGTCCTGCGCCTTCGGCCGGGATGGCCAGGAAGTACGCGGTCCCTACCGACTCTTTGTCCGGTTTTTCGGAACACCCCTCCGCCGAGGGGTTGGTCACCGATAGCGTTTTCTGGCGTTCCGGGAACGCTAGGGATGTGGATAAGTCCCCCGGCAAGGAGTCCAAAAAGCTGAACTATGCCAGGCGCAAGGTGTACGCTGCGTCCTCTCTTGGCCTCTGCCAGGCCAGCTCGGCCGTGCTGATGGCACACTTCTCACACGCCCTCATGGGCTCCCTGGATGAGGTGATCCCTCATCTTCCGGCCGACCTGCAGACCACGGTCAGGCAGGTACGGGACCAGGGAAGGGCGGTGGCAAAGCAGCAGCTCCAAACAGCTCTGGACATTGGAGACTCCTGTGCCAGATCATTTGCGGCCGCAGTGGCCATGCGCCGCAGAGCATGGCTGAGGATATCCACCTTCACGGCGGATACCCAGCATAAACTGGCGGATGTCCCCTTCCTGGGGATCGACCTCTTCGGCCCTGGAGTGGAGGGTCACCTCCAGTGGATCGAAAAGTCCAATGCCACTCTGGACTCTGTCACCTCCGCCCAGAAGGACAAGGGCCGTCGACAACAGCAACATAAGTCCTTTCGCCCTTCTGCGCCTGCGGCACATCCAGCCCAACAACACCAACATCAGGGCCAGCAGGCTCGCGCTAGGCACCCCAAACCCAAGCCTGCGGCTTCCTCTAATAGGAAGCAGGGAGGAAAAGGCCCAGGAGGTCCCTCGGCCGGTCCCTCCTCTAAGCCTGCCCAGTGATGGGTTGAGGGGTGTCGCCCCCCAGCCTCGTCACTCCCTCCTGGGTTCCGTCGTGGGGGGACGGCGCCGCCACTTCCTTTCCGCCTGGTCCGCTATCACCACGGACCGTTGGGTGTTGGAGGTGGTAGGAAAGGGCCTGCCCCTGGAGTTCTCGTAGGCCCCGCCCTTCCGAGCCGTCGTCCCTCGGGGGGCCACGGGGTCCGCAGCCTCTCTGTCGGCTCGCCAAGCCAATATCGTCCTGCTCCTTGAAAAAGAGATGATCAGGAAGGTGGTGGATCCTCCTCCAGACCCGGGGTTTGTGTCCAGGTACTTCCTGGTCCAAAAACAGAGGGGGGGGGGGCTGGCGCCCCATTCTCGACCTGCATGACCTGAACAGATTCCTAAGGTCTCGGACCTTCAGGATGGTCACTCTGGCTCAGATAATCCCATCCTTGGCACGAGGCATGTGGTTCTGTTCTCTGGACCTCCAGGACGCGTTCTTTCACGTCCCTATCCACCCGTCCCACCAGAGATTCCTCCGCTTCAGGGCAGAGGGATCCCTCTACGAGTTCCAGGCCATGCCCTTTGGCCTTTCTGTAGCTCCCAGGGTCTTCACCAAATGCATGGCAGTGGTGACAGCATTCTTGCGGCGCCGAAGGGTCCGGGTGTACCCCTACCTGGACGACTGGCTGATTGCAGCCCCCTCCAGAACGGAGGTGGAGCGGTCCAGAGATCTGGCCCTCCAGGTTTGCTCTCAGGTTGGCCTCCTCATCAGCGAGGCCAAGTCAGAACTCGTGCCAAAGCAGGTGATCCAATTCATCGGGGCAGAGCTCGATTCTGTACGAGCCAGAGCACGGCTCCCGGCGGACAGGGCCAAGGTTTTTTCCTCCTTTGCCCAATCATTTCTGGTTGGGCAATCGCGCCCTGCCCGGGACTTCCTGCGCCTCCCTGGGCCTCATGGCGGCCTGCACCAAGCGTGTCCGTTGGGCCCGTTGTTACATCGTCCCTTCAATGGGGCTGGCCAGCCAATGGTCACAGCACTTCGATCCGCCGGATCAGCTAGTGACAGTGACCCAGGGGATGTGGAATGCTCTCCAGTGGTGGACCGTTCCAGCACATCTGCAGGAGGGCATCCCGTTTGTCCGCCCCGAGCCGACGGTCTCTCTATCGACCGTAGCCTCTTTGATGGGTTGGGGTGCCCATCTGGGGGAGCACAGAGCGCACGGCCTCTGGTCCCCGCGGGAGTCCTGATGTCACATCAACCTGCTGGAGCTTTGAGCGGTTCGTCTAGCCCTCACCGCCTTCGCTCCATTTCTTTGGGGTCAAGTGGTTCAGGTCCAGACGGACAATACCACAACCATGTACTACCTAAACCGCCAGGGCGGGACGCGCTCCATGCCTCTGTGCGGGGAAGTTCTCCGTATTTGGTCACTTGTGCGTAGCCTGGAGGCGGATCTCCTTGCCATCCACGTGGCAGGAGCCTCCAACACCCTGGCCGACGCCCTAAACCGGATAGGGGCTGCATCCCACGAGTGGTCTCTCCTGCTGGAGGTAGTACAAGATCTGTTCTCCCACTGGGGCACGTCTCAGGTGGACCCGTTTGCCTTCAGGGAGAATGCAAAGCTGAGACTGTTTCATGCCTGCCCCCCTCAGCAGGACTTGCTGCAGGGGGATGCCTTCTCGAGGCCATGGACCCCGGGCCTCTTCTGCGCCTTTCCCCCATTTCCCTTGATCCACAAGGTGCTTCTCAAGGCGAGGAGGGACAAGGCGCAGGTGATTCTGGTAGCCCCAGACTGGCCCCATCAGTTCTGGTATCCAGGTCTCCTCAGTCTCAGCTCGAGGCTCCTGAGGCGGCTTCCAGCCCGCTTGGACCTGATCTCAGTCATTCAGGGGAAGGTATTCCATCCGGACCTTCAGTCCCTGCACCTGACGGTCTGGTTCCTGAGCGGCTAGAGTTCCAGGCCTTGGGTCTTTCCAATGAGGTCCTCAACATCGTTAAGGTGTCCCGTAAGGAGTCGACCAGAAAATGCTACGCCTTCAAATGGAAGAGATTCTCCATTTGGTGTCAGGGCAAGGGCATGGACCCTTCCTCCTGTTCCTTGGCAAGCATTCCTGGACACCTGTGGTCCCTTTCTCAGCAAGAGCTTGATCCGATAGCAAGGTGCACCCTGGCAGCCATCTCCTTACCAGGCATAGGCCGAGATGCAGTCGGTGGCGCAGTAGAAGGTGGTCAGGCTCTTTTTCAGAGGCCCTGATCACATATCCCCTCCGGTGCGAGAACCTCCACCTCCGGGGATCTACTGCTGGTATTGGCTAAGCTCATGGGCAAGCCATTCGAACCGATGCACAGGTGTGACATCTCTCACCTGTTGTGGAAGACCGCCTTCTTGGTGGCTATCACATCAGCCAGAAGGATGGGAGTGCTCCAGGCGCTTTCCATCGAGTCTCATATCTGGTCTTCCACAGGGACAAGGTTGCTGCACCCCACCGAAATTCCTTCCGAAGGTGGCGTGAGGTTCCACCTTAACCAAGTGTTGACTCTGCCAGTGTTCTACCCCAGTCGCACCTCGGAGGCCGGATATAGGCTCCATACTTTGGACCCTAGAGAGCGCCTAAGCTTATTATAAGGAGCGGATGACTGAAGTTCGGGGAGAGGTTCGCCAGCTGTTTGTCACCTACACTGAAGCTGCACCTGGCAGACCTGTAGCCAAGCGGACGATAGGCAGGTAGGTCACCTCCTGCATAGATCTCTGCTATAGGTTGGCGGGCATGGAGCCTCCCAGAGGGATGAGTCTCCCCAATTCCAATTCTTTCCCTTTTTTAACTGAGGTCTTACTCTGGGAAGTTAAGGTTGAGCTTTCTATAACTTCCCTCCCCCCCATCCATTATATCTTTTGTTAAATTTTGAGTCTCAAAAGGGGATGTAATTGGACTTAAAAGATTGATGATATTTAAATTAGATAATTTACCCAAAAAAAAATCAAATGGTTCTGTTCAGGGGGTAGGTTATGTTGTAATTTCCCTTTAATTTTAGCTTCTCTATGCGTTTTGTCTTGTTTTTTTCAAGAAAGTCTGTTGACCCTTCTTCCCTTCTAGTAGACCTATCCAATTGTACAATGCGCTTTAGGCAATCAAAACTCCTTTAAATTGTAATCCAAAACACTGTATCTTTAAGACCAAATGGAAGAGCTAAATAGAGAGAGAAGTCTACAATTACTTCTGGGCAGTTAAGAGTTATTAGTGATTTTGACTTGCCACTTCACAATTCAACCTTCCTTTCATTCAGATGTGCTGATTTAATAGAATGCAACTTTCACTGCTCCATCGACATTAAAGAAAGAAACAATTAACAGTGATTAGCACTGGTAGATAGTTAATTTTCTATTCAAGTGAAGAATAATGTGGAAGAAAGTGGCAACAACACTGGAGGCACAAACGGAGAGGTTGCTGGCAAAAACCACTACACATGGTGTCTTTGAAACATATCAAAGCTCCCATTTCATTTCACTCCATCACTTAATCACTTAAGTTTTCAGCAGCTGCAGTACTTCCCTTTGCATTTCAAACAAATCAGCCGACCTATAACCATTAACTTTGAACCCTGAAATAACAGCAATGGCTTAACCAACGCGTCTTCAGATTAACTCATTCTCCCTTCGGGCCTCCATAAATTAAAGCCGCTCATTTGTGCATGTTTTTAAAGTGCAAAAAGGACGCCAGTACACCGACTTCTCTAAAAAACAGTTTTAAAGTTGTTGGCAGATTGATTTACCACGATTCATAGTTCATCTGTTCCATAGAGGCAGATAGAAATTCAGCATTACAGCATACACAGTCTCTACTCCATCTGTAGGCATAGTCCCACATTCTTTTTACAATTAAGGAGCCTTAGCTTTATAATGTAAAAAGACAACGCTGATTTATATTTAAACTGAGAAATTACTAGTAAAGAGCAATATTCACGGCGTCTTCGGAGCTACTCACCGCTCCCTTTCAGACCTCTGTCACTCCATCCCTTTAATTTGTTGCAGCTGCATTTGTTTACCCCTTTGCATCTCAGACACTATAGCGAGTTTTATCATAGAAAAAAATGTTAAAATCTGAGATAATAGCAAAGAGTATAATAAAGTACCAGCTTGTCAAAAGACATCTTCAGGTTTATTGACTGTTCCATTCAGCCATTTTTAATCAGATTAACAGCAGCTGCGTTTTCCTTGCTCCGGTGTCGCTCAGAAACATTTCATACTGTAGGGAGGACGCCAACATTTAAACTGCAAAGACAGTCTTCGGGTTCTACTACTTGTTCCATAAAGCTCTGCCAGTGTTAAAAGAATACGGACGCCCGACGTAAAAAAAAAAAAAACAACTCTTAGAGCCCGTTAAGCATTAGCGTGCTGTCTCCGTGGGGGTTCAACTGTGACTGCCTTGCGCCACTCTCAGAACACTATTCCATGCATGCTCCCCCTGTAGAGATGCTACCTTGAGGACAGCACACATCTTCATTTCCCACTACAGCATTGACCTAGAGTCCCATCGGGATGCTGCTTTTGGGACCTTGGTTCTCCAGTCTCTATTTGCCAAGTAGGGGTTCGCGCCTTCTCCTCCTCCCCGAGAACTGCTAGCAGTCTGGCAGAGTGTGGATAGTGAACTGTATTCACACCCCTAGAAAGGTAGGTTACTAGCCTGTAATCATTGTTCTGGGAGCGATATACAGTTCACATCCACACAGTCTACCCGGCTTCCCCTGGCAAGTGGCACACAGATCCCTGCTTCCAGCTTGCACAGATCTGACATCGGTCGGGGGATATTTCATTTGAGTGATGGGAGGAGTTTAGCTTAAAGACCCTCGATGGAAAACCTGTTCTCATAGAACTTCCAGAATGTGGTTCAAACAACATGAAGTCTTGCTATATTATGACTATTGCAGTTTGCCCCAGCCTCAGAACCGCTCCGGAGGTGAAAGAGCCAACTTCCATGCAGAGCATGGAGCTTAGAGCGCGAGCTCGGTTCAGAAGCTCTGTTTGGCTGGTTTCAAACCGAAACCGTCAGATTCTTTACTCCGCCTCACTGAACAGTCGCTCTGGAGATTCCTCCTGTTGCTCGGTTCATTTCTTCGGTTTAAAGCGCTATTTCTCGGTTTAATTTAATCGCGATTTCATTATTTTAACCGCAAAACCGATCGGTTCAGGCTCTGTCTATGGTAAGTAATAGATAGGGTTTTTTCTGTGTGAAACTTGTAAAAGTATTATCGGTTCAGTTGAACCGATCGAGCTGTATTTAAATATAAGTTTAAAGCCTTTTAAGGCTTTTTAGAATCTGATTCGGTTCTTATCGGTTCTAAAAAAACTGATTTCATTACGGTTTTTCCATACCCATGACACGGTTTGGAACCGATAAGGGTGTCTTGCCTGGCACTGCCATCAAAGGGCAAGTTGGTTGGTTAGGCTGGCATCATGTCTGAAAATCCAAAGAAAACCGGCCCACTGGGTTTCAACACTGTAGTGTCTGTGGGGAAGCTCTTCCAGGCTGACCCACACACTCACATGTGTCTATTGTCTGGGGTTGACCACCTCAATTCTGACTGCCAGATTTGTAAAATTTCCTGCAGCCACCCTGGACAAGAGAGTGGGCAGGCCCAGGAACGAGGCCAAAAGTCCGCTGACCTGATGGCCAGCCCGGTTCGGTGCCAACCGAACGGACGGAGTGCCCTCTGACCAGGGCAAGACTTCCTCGGCAACGAAAGCTGGCTCTGAGGAGCCAGTTCCAGCAAAGAAATCTAAAAAATCAGCAGGTTTGGAGTCCAAAATTCCTTCTCCAACTGCTGCTGAGATAGCCAGGGCAATACAGATTGTCCAGTCCCTGTCCCCGGTTCCCTCCGAACCGCCACTGTCTGGCAAAAGGTCGGTTTGGTCGGTTCCAGTGGTTCAGGATTATGATATAGAAGAGTTCTATGAACCAGAGGAGGGGGATGAGGATTATGATCAGTGTGAATGTGATTTTGAAAGTCTGGATGTGCCCATTGAACTGGACATCTCCCCAGACAGACCTTCAGGTGAGTCTCCCCCTAGGCTTTCTGAGTCCCCTTCTCATTTTTTGTTTTATAAAAAAGTTGCTGAGACCCTCCAGCTTCCCTTAGAGGAGGCTTTGGATGAGCAAGAGAGCCTGACTATGTGGAGATGATGGATATCCCAGAGTCCAGGAGGTTGTCCATCCCTTTACATAAATCCTTTAGAAAACAAACAGTAAAAATTTTAAAGCTCCTAATTCTGTGCCTCCTGTGGATAAAATGATGGACAGGAGGTACACTTTGTCAGGTCCTGATACAGATTTTCTTTCACAGCAATGCAGTCATGTTAGGTAGTTCAGGCTGCAGCCTGTGATAAAGCTAATATTCCACTGGCTTCACATCCTCCTGACAAGGATTCCAGGAAGATTGATGCATGGCCAAAAAACAATACATGGCAGCATCCTTGGGACTCAGACAAGCTAACTATATGGCTTATGTTGCAAGATACCAGAAATCTAGATGGGATACTGTCATGGCCTTAGCCAAACAGGGTCCTGGCCAGCTCTGCAAGGAGCTGGAGCAGGTGGCTCTTGATGGTATTGAGGCATCTAAGGTGCAATTCCATGCTGCAGTGGATTCTAATGATGTATCCTAGAGTCATGGCTACATCTGTGGCTTTTGCAGATTGGCCTGGCTCAGGTGTACTACTTTGTCACAGGATACCCAGTCTAAGGCTATGGATTTTCCTGTGTGGGAAATTCTCGTTTGGGAACAGACAGAGAATATATGAAGAAAATGGATGAATATAGAACCACTTACAGGAGTGCACAAGCCAAGGACGGCAAGCCACTCCTCAGAGGCAGCCCCCAGGGTAGGGGTAGGCCTTCTCACAGGCCTTTACCAGACTCAGGCCCCTCCTCTTCAGCCTATGTACAGAGGGGTTCTTCAGAGGAGAGGCAGACGGGTTTGAGCAGGCCTGCTGCCACCCTCAGCCTAAAGCCCCTGCCAAACAGGCACCCTGATGGGATGCCCAGGGTGCTCTCCACTACCTGTAGGGGCAGGTTGGCTCACTTCGTCCAGGACTGGCAGTCTTTAACTTCAGACAGGTGGGTCCTGAAGTAGTGAGCCAGGGTCTGGTTCTCAGCTTCAAGAAATTTCCAAAGATGAGCCAGATCTTTTCCACCTACAAACCCTTTAGAGACTCTTGCTTTGGAAACAGAAGTCTCAACCCTCCTGCCTCTCAGAGCTGTAGAAAATGTTTCTCCTTCACCAGGGCAAGGTCTGTACTCCAGGTACTTCCTTACCCCAAAAAGACAGGAGAGTTGGCCTATCCTGGATCTAAGATATCTAAACAAGCACCTTTAAAGCCAAAGTTCAAAATGGTGACACTGGGAATGATTTTACCTCTCCTAAGGCCAGGGACTGGCTAGCCTCCTGGACCTCAAAGATGCCTACTTCCATGTTCTTATCAGAAGCTCCCATCGAAAGTACCTCAGATCTGAACTGCCTCAGGCCATTATCAGTTCAGAGCAATGCCCTTCGGCCTCACTTCTGCCCCAAGGGTGTTCACAAAGTGACTGGCAGTAGCAGTCGCTCACCTAAGAAGGCAAAAGATTGCCATTTTTCCCTACCTGGATGACTGGCTCATTGTGGGTCAGTCTCCAGACCAGGTCAAATCACACCTGCGAGTTACCCAGCAGCTACTTACCTCTCTGGGATTTCTTCTCAATCTTCCAAAGTCAGTTTTGGAACCTGTCCAGGTACTCACCTTTATAGGCGCAGAACTGGATACAAAGCAGACCAGAGCCTTCCTTCCTTGGAAAGGGTAAGGACCTTAGTGGCCCTGGCTGCCTCCTTCACTCTGCAGGTTTCTCGACCAGCAAGGCATTTCCTGCAGCTCCTAGGACACATGGCTGCCTCCACAGCTGTGGTGCAAGGAGCAAGATTTCAGATGAGGGACATTCAGTTCCATTTGAGAGCTTTCTGGTCTCAAAGAAGAGATCGTCTATCCAAATTAATCCCAGTGACTCGAACCCTGATCCAGGCCCTTCAGTGGTGGCAGGATCAGAGCAATCTGAGACAGGGGGTGCCTTTCATCCCTCTGTCCCATTCCTTGACCCTTACTACAGATGCATCCCTCTTGGGATGGGGAGCTCACATGGGCGACCTCTCCACCCAGGGATTATGATCCCCTCAGGAATCTCTGCTCCACATCAATCTGTTGGAACTCAGAGCTGTTTTTCTAGCACTTCAGGTTTTCTCTGCATCTGTTCAGAACAAGGTGGGACAGGTCAGAACAGACAACACCACTACAATGTGGTACATCAACAAACAAGGGGGCACTCGGTCTTCGGCCTTGTGCACCGAGGCAATGAAGTTGTGGTCTCTGGCTTACTCCCTGAACACTTCCCTCACAGCAGTTCGCCTCCCAGGCAAGGACAATGTCTTGGCAGATACCCTCAGCAGGATTTCCCAGGGCCATCACGAATGGTCACTGGATCCCCTAGTACTGGGGATAGTGTTTGCCAGATGGGGCACTCCTCAGATAGATCTTTTCAGCCCCAGACAATTATCAACTTCCACTGTTTTGTTGCAGGCCCCAGTGTTGGGCTCAGTTCCCTGGATGCCTTTCTCCTCGATTGGGAAGGAAGTTTCTTTATGCCTTCCCTTCCTGTCCTGTTCAAAGTACTAGTCAAAATCAGGTCTCAGCCCTGCAAAATGATCCTGATTGCTCCAGACTGGGCCAGGCAGCCCTGGTACCCACTCCTTCTGTCCTTAGCAGTCCATCTTCCCCTGTGTCTCCCCAGGAACCACAATCTGTTAACCTGTGCTCAGGGAAGAGTTTGGTATCCGAATCTCAAATCCCTCAACCTCAAGGCTTGGCTTTTGAGCAGTTAGAGTTTGCTGATTTGCAACTTTCTCAAAGTGTTCTCGAAATCCTGAAGGCTGCTAGGAAGCCTTCCACCAGGGCTACCTATAACTCCAAGTGGAAAAGGTTTTCCATATGGTGTTCTGGGAAGCATGTTTCAGAATCTGCTGATCTACCTACTGTATGGACTACATGGTCCATCTTAATTCTTTGGGACTGAGACCAGCCACCCTGAAAGTGCACTTGGCTGCTGTCTCTGCCTTCATTTCAGCAGGGAAGCCCTCTTCTCTCTCTGCTCATCCTGTATTTTCCAAGTTTTTAAAGGATTGCTTCACACCAATCCCCATTCAGGGACCTTGCCCTGCTTGGGATCTTAATGTATGCATTGCTCAGCTAATGCAACCCCTTTGAGCCCCTGTCTTCGCAGAGCTTAAGTATTTGACTTGGAAAACTGTATTTCTGGTAGCCATCACTTCTGCCAGGCGTGTAAGTGAGTTACAGGCTTTATCAGTAGAAACTGACTTTATTTCCTTTCACAGGGATAAAGTGGTCCTCAGGACTAACAGGAAGTTTTTGCCTAAGGAAGTTTTTGCCTAAGGTGGTTTCAGATTTCCACCTTAACCAGTCTGTTTCACTTCCAGTGTTCTTCATTGACCATTCCTCCTCTGGTGAGAGGAGGCTGCACAGCTTAGATGTTAAGAGGGCCCTAAGTTACTACATAGAGCGTACCAAGGGTCACAGGTTTGACTCCTCCAACTGTTTCTCACTTATGGTGAGGTTGGGAAGGAGACCTGCCACTAAAGATCCATTGCCAGGTGGATTGTTTCTTGTATACAATTTTGCTATCAAAAGCTGGGTAGATTCCCCCTCAGGCCTGAGGGCTCATTCTACAGAGTACAGCTGCATCTCTAGCTGCTGCTAGAGACATCCCTGTCTTGGAGATATGTCAGGCAGCTACTTGAAGACAGGTACACTTTTCAAGCATTACCCCTGGATATTCAGGCCAGGAGGGATGCTCTGTTTGGCACAGCTGTGCTTCAGAGCCTATTCCTAAGTAGGTTCTGTCCTCCTCCATGGAGGTACTGCTGTGTAGTCTGCAATTGTCATAATATAGCAAGACTTCATGTTGTTTGAAGAAAAATTACTCACCTTAGTAATGTTGTTTCTTCTAATGGAGTCTTATATTATGACCTCCCCAGCCTGCCCTCTCAGAACTCATACTTTGGGGTATGGGGTGGGTAGTCCTCTGTTGGCATTTATTGATGCCTCTTTCATGTTTGGGTGTTGTGTTCATTTAGTTATTTTATCTTAATTTTCTGGTCCACTGACTTGAGTCTTTGTGTTGGGACCAGTAAAAATGTGTTAATATTAGTAGCCAGTTGGCTAGTGTAGGTTGCAGCTTCCACACAGAACCTTAGTGAGTTTTTGCTCGTAAAGATCTGATGGTTTCGGTTTGAAACCAGCCAAACAGAGCTTCTGAACCGAGCTCGCGCTCTAAGCTCCATGCTCTGCATGGAAGTTGGCTCTTTCACCTCCGGAGCGGTTCTGAGGCTGGGGCAAACTGCAATAGTCATAATATAGCAAGACTCCATTAGAAGAAACAACATTACTAAGGTGAGTAATTTTTTCATATGAACTGTATACCACTCCTAGAACAGTGGTTACAGGTGAGTAAACTATGTCCATGGGAGGGGGGGCTTAACAGGAGATAACCATACAGAGCATTTTTTTATAACCTTTGAACTGTGCACAGCTTTTGACCATGTACTACAAGAATTGTGAGTGTATGGAAATCCATACACAACAACACTATATCATGTACTATGTTAATGTTTTTATACAAATCTTATCGCTAATACAGAAATTGACAGTAGAGAGAGAGTATAGAAATGAAAATAATGTACTCGCCATAATTCCTAATTTTCTAGGAGTATCTTCACCATTGATTCACACTAGTGGGTCTTAGCTGGAGGCGCTACAACCCTGCAGGAACCAGAACTTTTCAGGAGGGCTGGAGCCGAGTTACGTTGCACTGTGCTTGACAGCGTGAGACTGGCTCGTGCTGCATGGCTTACTTCAGCACCAGCCCTCTACAACCTCAGTACCTTTTACCGAGGAGGTGCAGCATAACCTAACTTCACTTTAGAGGATAGCATAGCCCTGGTGACCTCTGTAGGAAGGGGTCAGCAGACCAGACCAGTAATACAGTGTTTTCACAGCCCAAATCAAGAACAAGGGATGAAGACCAAACATACTGCAGTGAGCCCAGGGGATGGCACGTGGGCATGTGAATCAGTGGTGAAGCAAAGATCAGGAATAGTGGTGAGTACATAATTTTCTTATCTTCCAGGAATCAATCTTCACTATTAATCCATACTAGTGGGTCAGAGTACCAAGTTCAGACAAATCCCCTTGACTAGGGCGGCAGGAGCCAAGAAACATAGAAGTTGACGGCAGGTAAGGAATGCAAGGCCCATCCAGTCTGCCCATTTCTTTTTCTACCTTATGAATGTGCGATAGGCCTTTGCTCTGTCCTGTCTATTTATACTCATCTGTATTGCTCCCTTACTCCTATCCCATGCCTGTTTGAAGCCCTGCACTGTATTCACATCCACCACTTCCTGAGGTAGGCCGTTCCATGCATCCACCACCCGTTTTGTGAAAAAGAACTTCCTCACATTACCCATTAATTGGCCTCCCTCTAGTCTCATGCTGTGTCCTCTTGTCCTGCTATTTTTCTTATATTGAAACATGTTAGACTCTTTCACCTTGTTAATGCCCTTAATTTATTTATTTATTTAGATTTTGTTTACCGGGTAAGCCCACTGAGACCAAAGGTCCCTTTTTCAGGGGTGACCCGAAGTTAGTTACAGAGAGGACACTAAAACAATAATTACATTAGCTACATCTGTTACACCAATAGTACAATGGTAACATTTATACAAGGGCAGCAGTAGGGTTCATACAAGGCTCATATTATAAACAGTATGTTTAGACCACACACATACAGAATGTTTAGACCACACACATTATATACAGTATATACATCAGTTTCGCCAGTAATCAGAGTCCATATTAGCATTTCATGTCAAGGCGTAGGGAGAGTTCAGAGCAGTGCAACGGCCAGGAGGACTGTTCTGGGGAGCTAGCGGTTACAGCCACAGAGACTAAGATTGAGAAGATATAAAGGTGTTTGAATGTTTCAATCATATCACCTCTCTCCCTCTTTTGCTCTAGGGTATATATATTGAGCTCTGTTAATCTGTCCTCATATGTTTTCTGATGCAGTCCCTGCACCATTTTAGTTACCCTTCTCTGGACTGCCTCAATTTGGTTAATGTCTTTGTGAAGGTGCAGCCTCCAGTACTGCACGCGGTACTCCAGATGGGGCCTAACCAGTGTCTTGTGAAGAGGGATTATTACCTCCCTCTTCCGACTTGTGATACCCCTGCTAATTCACCCTAACATCCCTCTATCCTTACCTACTGCTTTAGAGGTCTGCTTGGATGATTTCAGGTAATCTGTGATGACGACCAAGTCTCTTTCTTCTCTTGTGACTGCCAGCAACTCCCTCCCAGCCTATAGGTGGCCTCAGGGTTTCTCTTCCCTATGTACATGATCTTGCACTTCTTTGTATTAAACCCCAGCTGCCACTCTTCCGACCATTTTGCTAGTTAATCCAGATCTCTTCTCATTCCGCCCACCCCATCTGGATCATCTACTCTGTTGCAGATCTTGGTATCATCTGCAAACAGACAAACCTTACCCTCCAGTCCATCTGCAATGTCACTGATGAAGATATTGAAGAGGACTGGCCCCAGGATTGATCCCCGAGGTACCCCACTTGTGACTTACATCTCTTCTGACTGCACCTTTTACCACCACTCTCTGTTTTCTGCCCGTCAACCGGTTTGCCACCCAGTTGACCAACGTCTGACCCACCCCGAACCTACCCAGCTTATTAATCAATCTTCTATGTGGAACAGTATCGAAAGCTTTGCTGAAGTCAAGGTAGGCAACATCAGCTGCTCCCCCTTGGTCCACCACTCTGGTTACCCAGGTCAAAGAAATCTGAGATTAGTCTGACAGGACCTTCCCTTTGTAAACCCATGCTGTCTTGGATCATGCGCTCCTATGGATTCCAGGTGTTGCACTATCCTTTCCTTAAGGAGTGTCTCCATAATCTTGCCCACTACTGAGGTAAGACTGACTGGTCTGTAGTTCCCTGCCTCCTCCCTGCTACCACTCTTGTGGAGCGGGATCACATAAGCCCTTCTCCAGTATTCTGTGTCCTCTCCTGTTCTCAGAGACTCACTAAACAGTTCTGCTAATGGCTCTGCTAGTTCCACCCTTAGCTGATTTAGTACCCTGGGATGTATGCCATCGGGTCCCATTGCCTTGTCCACCCTGAGCTCATCGAGCTCTTGTGGGACCCCTTTTTTTGTGAAGGGACTAGTGCACACCTTCATCCCCACTGTGTCCATGGTGCAGAGCTGTGGGCCTTGCCCTACCTTCTCTTCGGTAAATACTGAGTAGAAGTATCTATTTAGGATAGATGCTTTTACATGGTCCTCCTCACACTCCCCCTTATCCCCTTTGATCTTAGCAATATCTCCCTCTGGACTTTCTCCTCTCACTAATGTATCTATAGAAAGTCTTCTCACCTTCTTTTACTGTTTGTGCTAGTGTTTCCTCTGTTTGGACCTTTGCCTGCCTTACTGCCTTCCCTGCTTCCCTTAGGGAAGTTTGGTATGCCTCCCTATCGTCATTCTGCTGCATTTCCTTATATTTCCGAAGGCCAGCCTTTTGGCTCTGACCTCTTCTGATACTGTGTTTGAGAACTAAAGTGGTTTCCTTCGTCTTTTGCACTTCCTTTTCTCACTAACACAATGGGATGTTGCTTCAAGTATTGCATCTTTAATGCTTGCCCACTTTGCCTGTACCCCCTCACCTGTATTTCTTTGTGCCAGGGCTAGCTTAACTCTGCTGGCCACCTTATCAAAGTCAGCTCCTCTGAAGTCCCATATTTTTGCCTTGGAATGGGATGATTTTGTTCTAGTGGCCAAATTGAACCATACCAGGTGATGGTCACTGGCACCTAGGTGACCTTCTACCTGGAGATCTGTGATCCTTTCCGTTAGGGCTATCCTAGATCTAGTACTGACTATCTCTTGTGGGTTGTTTTTCCAGTTGTTTGAGGCCTTCCCCCTGCAGGGAATCCACCATGTGTCTAGTTCTGGCAGATGTCCCTGCTTTTATTGACCAATCTGTATCTGGCATGTTGAAGTCTCCCATTATCAGAACCTCTCCTTTAGCTGTCATGTTTTGTATATCTTCTAACAGTAACATGTCTATGTCCTCCCCCTGGTCTGGAGGCCTGTACACAACCCCAGTTTGCATGGCTGTCCCATTTCCTGTTTCCAGGGTGACCGACAGTTCTTTTGGCTCCTTATGCGTATTCTGAATTTCTGTAGCTTTGATATTTTCATTGACATAAAGGGCCACTCCACCCCCCTTTTGCTCCTCGGTCTCTTCTGAACAGTACATAGCTAGGTACTGAAGTCTCCCAAGTGTGGTTACTGGTAAACCATGTCTCGCTAATGGCTACTGTGTCCAGTTTAGCCTCTGTCATTATTGCCTGCAGGTCTGAGCCAAGGGCTCACTAAGGACAGAAGTACATTCAGGATTGTCCTGCCAAAGGTAGCATGCTATCTGGCATGGACATCTAGAGCATAGTGCTTAACAAAGATGTGCACTGTGCTCCAAGTTGCTGCTCTGCAGATATCACTGATGGGTACAGAGCTTGTCTTTGTCATGGGTGTGGCAACTGCTGTAATGGAGTGGGCATGTAACCGGACCTTCAAGATTAAAGGGGAAGTCTCCCATAGTTTCACACCAATATTTTCCCAACTCCTTATCTGTAACTGTTATGTGCCTCCTCCAGTTGCCAGGAGCCCTATTGCTGTCCAAATCTAGATTATAAATAGAAATATACAGCCCCCAGAAGCTATCAATGTCTTTGTCCTCCATTTCACCATCAGTGTTGCTGGAGGATGATGTCATCAGAGCAACAGATAATGGTGCTGCCGTAAATGCAGTTCCACCACTAAACCAAACCCACAATGTTTGGTTCCCCACTTGAGTAATGGAGGAACCCTTTAAGTATTGTGCACATCCTGAAGTGCAGGTCTAGGAACTAGGATTGTATAAGTGTGATGCAGCACAGATTTGACATGTATATACAGTATTCATATAAGGAAGTGCCTGTATGTGTTGTTACTGTTTCTGTTAGCAAAAACAGTTTACCCTATAAATGACTCTGGGTACAACAAGAGTCTTAAGTGGTATTATACAGCTGTTGCATTATGTTCTGTGTGTGTTAGCATTCTCTGTTTTGATTGATACCAGCAATGAGACACAATCTTGCAAAAATTACCCTTTCCATTTGTAACTAGGCAGTCAGTGATTGGATGGCTGCTGTAAGGCAATAAAGAGTTCAGCTATAACAAGGAATACATTACCAGGACAGCATCAGCTACGTCATTATGGAAGAAGGGTAATCTAATGGTTAAAGCACAGGCACAAGAACTGGGAGAAACTCTGGTTCAAATCCTACTAAAGTCCCTTACTCTCTAGCCCTTAACAGGCTTTCCTAACCTCCTTGGGAACTGTGATGGCCCCTCAGGTCCATGACTTTAAAAGTGCCCCTCTTCCGATTATAAATCATTAACAGTGGTTAACATTAATATATTGATGGTCATTATTCTAGACATAGGTCAGACAGTAGGTTTCTCGAGATTCCTTTTATGAAATCTAAAAGTGGACAAAGATCCTTTGCTTATATTGCTCCATTCATTTGGAATGAAATTCCTCAAGATATTAGGTGGTTGTGTTCTGTCAAAAAGTTTGCCGATGCATTAAGGATGTATTTCGAATCTCAATTTAATTGTAACTGTTTTTTATGAATTTTTTTTATGAATTTTATACGTAACAAAGACATTTTTGTCTGCAATTTGCTGCATTGTATATGTATGTTTGATTATGTATTGTCTGTATGCAATATATGTGGGTCGCACCTGTAAAAGGAACTTGTTTCCAGTGTGCTTACCCGTTAAGCGAATAAACAAACAAACAAACAGTGTTGTGAGAGCTACAACACGTCACTTTGAAGGTACTGATGACAAGCTGTGGTGCCCTCCCCTTTGTAATGCCAGCATTTGAAGTAGGATGTCCCTCACAAATCGGATGCTACACTTCAGATGTTGTAGGTAAAGAAACTAATCAGTCTCAGCGTTTGTAGTGCTCTGCATTTGCTTAGCTCATTCCTCTCATGTCATATGCATTCTGTGTCTTGGTATTTCCAGTCAGAAACCTGGGTTTAAGGAACATTTGAAATGTAAAACAATACACTTTAGAAAGTAAGGCCCTGTCCACACTTCGCCTCTAACGTTAAAGAGCGTGTAAAATGTTACCATAACAGGTCGCGTTTACACCTGTAACGTTACAGGAGGCGTTTTCGTAACCGTTGTTGAAACCACATATGAGGTGGTTTCAACAACGGTTTTGAAACCGGTCCTGCCCTGGTAACGTTACTGCCGGTAACTGTCCCCTGCAGGGCACCAAGCGCAGCACGAGCTGCATTGTGGGATCGGATGCCGCTGTAACGGTCGCCCGGATCCCGATGTGTGGACCGGCAGTGCCGGTCCCGTAACGGACACTGCCGAGGTGTGGACGCACTGCACCGCTCCACGGCCGTAATGGATTGCATCCGTTACCGGGCGCAAGCGGTGTAGTGTGGACGGGGCTAAGTGATCTAGCCCTCCACTTTCAGGCTGCTGAAAGCGGGTGTATCATTTGTGCAAAGGAGGAATTCAGTCTTGTGTGATCCTTTGGGAAACTGCTCAGGCCTACCTTGTAAATGAATCTTCTCAAGGGTGTTCACCTGGTTGAATACTGATTGACTGCTTAATTGTCCAATTCTTTCTACTTCTCTCCACAACATGTTGCAACCCTCTCACAGAGAGGAATGAGCAGTACAAAATAACAGATTCTGTTTCCTGTGAATGAAATACTGTTAGATGTATTATTTGCTCTACACATACAGTATTAAGGCTACAAGTACTACTCCCTGTGTGAGTTGCATGACAGAACTGTCTTAAGCCATGATAAACTTAAACTAATATCAGGATGGACAGCATTGATACCCTTATGTGTTCTTCTGCACTGTAGCTGCAGTGACATCAGGGAATGGGAGGGGCTGTATTACAGGGGACCCATTTGCATGTAAATAGAGGCTTGCTTGACATTTTACTACCTTGTGTCAGAGCCTCAGACTCTAGATATGTGTTGCAACAGCAGAAATGACTGATCTCTTATTGACATATGTACAGTAATTGATGTAATGTATAATAAATACATCAGACATATCCATATCATAAATATACAGGAGTCTTCTCCTTTAACCTGAGGTATGGCATAGCAGTGGTATGGGCAGCTCACAAGCTAGGCAGAAATGCACTTGATTGTAACAGGCTGTCCCCTTTGATTACGATAAGAGGAGACAAAGAGCTGTTTGGATTGCCTGAAGTCTTTGGTTCTGTCCAGGTAAAACCTCAGGACCCTCTTAATCAGAGAATGGAGAGTACCCTCTCCTTCATTTTGGAAATTGGCATGGCAGGTAGGTAGCTTTAGTGGGCGATTCAGATGGAATTCTGACACCACTTTTGAAAGGAACTTAGGGTGAGTGTGGAGGACTACCGTGTCCTTTTGGAGAGCAGTATACAGACGATCTGTGACCAAAGCGTGGATTTCAGGCACTCTGTGAGCAGAAGTGATAGCCTCTAGAAATGCTGCTTCGCAGGTTAAACATTTCAGCTCAGCAAGTTGCAAAGGGCTCAAAAGGCTTGTGGGTGAGCTTATCCAGCACAAGATTGATATCCCAGGCAGCCATCAGCTTTGTGCTGGGAAGCCTTATGTATAAGATGACCATAAGGAACCTCTTGAACAGTGGCAGCTGTGCCAAGTAAAGGGTACCAACAGGCTTGTGGTATGCAGAAATAGCACACAAGTGGACCTTAACTGTGGAATACCGAAGGCCAGCATCAGAAAGGTCCAGCAAGTACTCCAGAACCTTGTCAGGTGGGCACCCAATGGGGTTCATGTAGGTTTTGGAGCACCACATGGTAAACCTTTTCCATTTAGCTGTGTAAGTCTTCCTAGTGGAAGGTTTATGGGCAGCCCAAAAATATTTTGGAGACTCTCTGCGATATCTTGTACCTATTCACTTCTGTCTCTTCAGGAGTCAAGCCTGAAAGGGAAAGGGAACATTGTTTGACCAGGAGTAGCACACTAAGCTGAAGCTTGTTTCCAGATGCGACCAGGAGCACAAGGAAGTTAAGTGACTTGCTCAGGATCACACAGTATGCACCTAGGTGGCTGTGGGATTCAAACCCAGGTCTCCAGATCTGTAGCTCAGAGCCTTAACCCACTGTACTATACTGCCTCCTATAAAGTGAATGAAAGTGAGGGGATTGCAGGCGAGATGGACCGGGTGACCCTGAGTCAGTAACTCCATCCTGAGCAGAAGAATCCTCGGTTTGCTGACAGATAGTCTGTTCTGCAGAGGAAACCATATCCTCTGAGGCCAGCAGTGGACGATCAGTATCCTTTTGCCCCCATGTGCCTCCAAATTGAGCTGTACCCTTCTGTACTTGGGAGATTAGTAGTAAAATATTTTATTCATATGAATAATGGATTAACTCAATTGAATAAAAACTCATTTTCAGTGAGGTCCATAGTACAGTATACAAAGTTTCAAAGTAGTTAGGGAGGCAGTATAGCGCAGTGGTTTAAGGCTCTGAGCTGCAAATCTGGAGACCTTGATTTGAATTCCACAGCTCCCACTTGCATACTGTGCGACCCGAGCAAGTCACTTAACTTCCCTGTGCTCCCAGGTTGCACCTGTAAAAAAGCTTTCAGCTTAGTGTCTCGCCTGGTTAAACAATTTGGGGGGGGGGATATATCTCATACATATTCTAGAATCTATAAAATAACAACATAAAAATTATATCAGTGAATTCTCATTTGTCTTTTTATTTACAATACAATGTTTAGCTATAAGACTATTCAATAATATAGACAAGAGAGAAATATATTTTGCCATTGTAGGCTGAATGCATCTTAACAGAAAATGCCATGTCCTGGATTTCTGGAGCAGAACCTAGGCAGTTTGGTGTTGAGCCGGGACACAAAAAGGTCCACATCTGGGGGTGCCCCAGTCATTGAACAGCGATCTCATGATGTCTGGAGCTAGTGCGCACTCATGAGGATCAGCCTCTGTTCGCCTGAGCTTGTCTGCCAGAGTGATCTGGACTCCTGACACATAAATGGCTTGGTCTGATCCAAGCAACATTCCCACACTCTCATTGCCTCCTGGCAAAGGGGGTAAGAGTGTGCTCCTCCGTGTTTATGTAATACATCACAGACTTATCTGTCTGCAGGAGGACTGTTTTGTGGCTGACAAGATCCATTAGGGCTTGCAGGCTGTATGAAACAGCTCGCATCTACAACACATCGATATGGAGATGAGACTCCTGTGAGTCCCAGACACCTTGTACTTCGAGGCCCTGACAGTTGGTGCCCCCCACTCCAACAGGGAGGCATCTGTGGTGAGAGTCACCTGAGGCTCCACTTGGGAGAAGGGAAAACCCTGGAGGAGATTGTCCTCCACTGACCACCATGTGAGTTGCCGAACCAGAGGCTTGGTCGACTGAATGGGTTACGTCTGAGGATGTGATGCTTGTGACCACTGTGCACTGGACATCCTTTGAGTCATTCTCATGTGTAACCATGCTAAGGGCACTGTGAACGCTGAGGAGGCTGTCAAACCCAGCATGCATTGCATGGAGTGGACTTGAACAGATTTGTGCTCCTTTATGTAGCATTCCATCTGCAGGACTGCCTGCATTCTGCTGTCTGGAAGGAAAGCCCAGGCCTTGGTCGTATCCAGAAAAGCTGCTGCAAGGGTCAGAGCTAAGACTTCTCTAGTTTCAACAGAACCCCCATGGAGGTAAGGAACTGAGAGGCTGTGGCCACTGCCTGTTCTGTCTCCTGCCAAAATGGACCGTCTGTCAGCCAGTCATCCAGGTCAGGGTAAACCTGGAGTCCCAGTTTTCTTAGATGCGCTGAAGAGAGCCCAAAAGACAGGACTCTGAATTGGTAATTCTCTCCCAGCACAACAGATCGAAGGTATCTGTGGTGGCTGGGGTGCACCAGTGTATGTTGGTATGCATCTTGGATATCCAGGGAAGCAAACCAATCTTGAAGTTTCAGGAAGGAAAGCAGAGACCCCAGAGAAATCATTTTCATTCTTTCTCAGTCCATGAACTTGATCAGATTTCTGAGGTCTAGAATAGGGCACATGCCCCCTGATTTCTTTAGTACTAGGAAGTAGTAGGAGTAGAAGCCTGTGGCTTTGTTCTGACTGTGGCACCATTTCCACTGCTTTGTTGCTCAGAAGTCCTGCAGTCTCCTGTGCCAGAGGCTCTGATAATGGGTTGAGGAAAGGGCTGCCTTCTGGGTGGGTAGTCTGGAGGGATTCCTGTGACGTCTAGGAAGTATCCCTCCCAGATGGTCCTGAGGACCCACTTGTCTGTCATATTGGACTCCCATTGATGGTAAAACTGGGTTAGACATCCCCCTTCCCAGTGGGGATGAGAGGTCTGCCTTGGGCAGGTGAGGCAGGACGGGGCTGGAGTTTGAGGGTGGACTGGGTGGTTTCGGCATCTGTGCCTTTGGCTGCACCTTCTTGTCAGGCTGGGGAGGGTGAGATTTATTTTGGGCTCCCCTGCCTTTCCTGCGAAAGTGGGACTGCCAATTCTGAAAGAAACCACATCCTTTTCCCTTCTGAGAGTTAGCAGGAACTGGCATGGAAGTCTTAAGCATCATTCTAGTTTTCTGAGACTCTTCAAGAGACTTCACTACCTGCTGTCCAAACACGTAAGTACCATTAAAGGAAACTTTTATAACCTGTTGTTGTACATCCTGAGAAAAGCCAGCAGTAAATGCAGTAAATAGACAGGAATGCCTTCTGATACAGATGCCTGCAGCCGCAGAGTGGGATGCAGTATCAGAGGCATCCGTAGCAGATTTGAGTTGATGACTGTTAGACTTAGACTAGTTCCGTGTGTGGCAGTCATCAGAATCTTTTGCTTAGTTTCATAATCTAGCAAGGACTCTGCCAGAGACTTAAGCAAGTTCCAGAGGGTATACTCCATTTGGAAAATGCAGTTCCAGAGGGTATGCTCCTGTTTGGAAAATGCAGTTCCAGAGGGTATACTCCTATTTGGAAAATGCCCTTGTTAGCTAGCATTCTGCATGCTAAGGGTAACTGCTGTGAAAGCCTGCTTACCCATAGTGTCAGTCTTGCTTAACTGCTTATTGATAGGGTGCACAGTGACCGCTTGAGAAAGAATGGCTTTGTCATTCTTGGTGAGAATAATAGTGGCATCAGGTATAGGTTGAGAAATAGACATTGGTCTCTCCTTAGGGGTGTGTATGTCCTGTCTGTCTACTTGCAGGTAGAGAAAGGATTGAAGCAGGTGTGTTCCAGTACTTGCAAGTAGAAAGTATTGAAGCAGGTATGTTCCAGACCATATTAGACAAGGTTTTAAATGCAAGCGGAGTAGGAGGAACTAAATTGACCAGCATAGTAGAAATGTTTAACCACTGCAGATGGAGTTGTTTACCTGAGTCAGTGGCTGAAGGTGGAAAATCATGTGCAGAATGCATGTTCTTGAGGAAAGCCGGGAACGTTAGATCCTCCTGTGGAACAGAAGGTCCTGGGTCTGAACAGTCCAGGCTAAAGAAAGAGTCTTTGTCACCACCCTCAGAAATGATGAGGTCAGTCAGACTCTTCCCCCTCCACATCCTTCCAACAGGGAGGGTCGTAGAGTGGAGGGATCGTAGGCCCTTCAGTCCAGAACACGGCCTTGGCAACACCAGCGAGACTGACCCCAATGGACAAGGAACTGGTGCCAGAGGCAGCGCTGTAACCAGAACTGCATCCGGCAACTGGGTGATCCCCGCACCAAGGGCAGCACCAGAACTGGCTCCGGATGTGGCACTGGGCTGGGCCCAGAAAGGCCTAAACCCAGCATTGACCTTGGTGGCAACGACCAGCCGGCACCGAAGAGACAGACAATCATACCATGGCCGGTCTGATCAAAGTGACACTGAATGGAGGTGCAGCCATTGGGACAGGAGTCGGTGGCGCAGTCACCGGGAAGGGCCCAGGGGCTATTGCCTGAGGCAAACGCTCTACCCAGCTTGAGACCCATTCCTGCAGCTCCAGTTCTACTGCGCCTGAAGGTACAAGGATGGGCTCTTCTGACAGAAGAAAATGAGCTAGATGCTGCACCTACTGCTTCATCAGAGCTGTCCAGTGGTGGAACTATCCACCAGAGTCCCACTTACAGAGAGAGGGGCTCCAGGTCTGGGTGACACCCATGGTGCTGGTGAGGGCCTCTGACTCTGGCAGACCGAGGATTTCGTGGCAGACTTTACAGACGGCGACCTCAAGCAGTTCTGTTTCTTCCCCTTCCGATGGGAAGAACTCTAGGCTGAGCAGCAGCGAGAACCCAGCTGGGACCAGTAATGGGCCCACTTCTTTTTGTGCTTCTTAGAGGACTGCTCTTCCTTATAAGTACAGGACTGCAGCTTGCCTGAGAAGGCGCTGTACCTTAGTCTTTTATGGCCATCGGCGCGGTCGGGTTGTGCGAAACTGACTGAAATATTTTTGGGGAAAATCACTAAACTGACACAGAAATAATAAATTCTAGCTTTAAATACTAAAACTGAGAGAACTGGACTCTGTTGTGCTATAGACTTGAGGTTCTTACTTCCGGCGGGAGAGCGACGTCATATCATTGATGCGCACTCCCCTGCAGGGAGAAAAAGAGACCAAGATGGTTGAGGGCTGATGCTGGGGTAATCCATGCAGCGTGAGCCAGTTTCACGGTGCTGTACATGCGTGCAGCTTACCTCTGCACCAGCCCTTCTGAAAAATTTGAGCTCTCACAGGGTACTAGCACCTCTGGCTAAGAGCCAGTAGTGTGAAGAAGTGGTGATTGATAACTGGAAAATCTGTCGGGTGACTGGGGGCTACCTGCAGCTGCAGGAAGGGGGAGTAATGATCACAGTGGAAATCTTCTGACCGCCTGTGTGGAAAGTCCAGTGGAATCTACATCCCTTACATAATTGGAACCTGAAATTTAGCTGCTGTCTGGCATCCAGAAACAACCAAAATATTGACAAATGTTGACTAATGTCAAGGAACACTGATTGTAGTAAGGCCAGAACAAGTTTTGGCAGTATAATCTAGAGGTTAGAGCAATAAGTTGTGAATGAGCTTGGTACATCCAGCAGACATGGGTTTGATTCCTACAACCCCCATTTGCATACTGTGTGACTCTGATGATTCTGAGCAAGTCACTTAACCTCCCCAGCATTCTCAGGTTGCCCCTGAAAACAGGAACTTCTGCCTAGCGGGCCTAGCCCAGTTACCAAAAAAAAAATTATAACTTGATTCTTGGAGCAGTGTACAAATTTTTTTTTTTTTTCTTCCGAAGACTTAAATTTCTTAGTTTCAATAGCAAATAAACACACATCTTTTGTTCTGGTGAATATTGTTATCAAAAACTCCGTTGATAACTCTTGCACCTTCACATCTTGGATGGTAGTAATCTGTTTCCCATTGGCGTTACTTCCAGTACTATTTTACACTTGTACCTTAATTTGCATTGTTCTACATCTTTATTTTATGTTGCCCTGGTTATCTCCAGGTATATTGTGACTGCACAGTTATGTATTCTTACTTCTGTTTTTTTGTAATTATTTTGTGCTGGATTTTATGTATTTTTTATTTTTTTTTTAATTCAAGTTTATTGCATATTTTGGCACAGGTTTACAATAATTCTATATCATTTCCATCCTTTACAACTTAATATACAGTTGTTTGTATTCTACTACATATTAGTCTTGATTCATTGTTTCATTTCATACATCTTATGTTCTTTTACCCCTCTAACTTTATTTTTATGCCACTTTACTTTGTGAAGAGCAGCCCGGGAGCAGTATAACCTTGTTACTCTTTATTGGTGATCTCTTTCTTTTATGTCCTAACCCCCGTTCCCCTCCTTGAACGACAGCCTACAACCTTATGTCACCAACCATGGAGTCCAACGTCTTGTAAAGACCTGTGTCCTCAGGTTTATTTTATATGTGATTTCCTCCATGTCTTTAATCTCGTTGAGAATTGCCACCCAGTCCTGAGATGTCGGGGGACTTGATGAGCACCATCTTTTGGTTATAGCCTTATGGGCTGCTGTAAGAAAAATATTCCATAGATAGATTTTATCTGATCCCCTAAGCTCTTCTGGTTTTATACCCAATATTAGATTCTTAAGGCCTAGTATGGATTGAATGGATAGAATCAATCTTATCCTTTGCTCGATTTCTGTCCAGAAATGTGTAAGGGTCGGGCATGACCAGAATACATGTAGTCTGCCCTCTTCATTCCACATCTCCGCCAGGATTCTCCTGAACAGTTCTTGTCCCGCTTACACTGGATATTTGGTACAATAAAAAATCTTAGTCTGACCTTCCACCCAAACTCCTTCCATATCGGGATGATGTGGTCTTGGAGGCCAGTATCAAAGTGGAAACCAGTCTTTATCCTCCAGTGGTTTCCCATCTCCTGTTCCCATCTATATTTGATCTGGGAGGTCTTATTCTCTTCCTCTCTCAGAGCTCCATATATATTTGAGATCAGTCCCTTGAGTCTTTGTGAACTGAGGATCTCACCTATAACATGGATAAGCCCCGAAGAAACTCTCGTTTGTGTATACAAGTTTTGTAATTTATGTATATAGGCTCTTATTTGTAGATATCTAAAATAATCTACCTGTCTCAACAAAAAAACTTCCTTAACTTGGTTAAATTCCATGACACTGTTTCCATTCAGGAATTGACTGAGCGAATTTAAACCCAGCCTCCCCCATCTTTTAAAGGTAAGGTCCTGTCTGGGTGGAGAAAACCGGTCCCAGCGTACAACACCTCAAAGGCCAGAGCTTTGCCTAGATTATGTTTAGTCCACAGCCATTTTAGGGACCCCAGAGTGTTTTGTACTGACATAAGCAAGATGTTCTCACTTATAGTTTGGATTCCTGTCGTCAGAGTACATGCCCCCAGAATCCCGTCTGTTAGAGCTTCCTCTATGGCCTTCGAATTTGAGAATAAGCCCTAGTTGACCACAAAAGAGCCCATCTTAACTGAGTAGCTAGAAAGTAATCTTCTAGATTAGGAACATTTCGGCCTCCATACTTTTTTTGTTTGCATAATTATATTTTTAATTCTCGGCCGCCTATTGTTCCAGATATAGTTTGCCAACAGCCTCTGCCATATCTGGAATTGGTTTTTATGTGTTTTTATTGGAAGGCATTGAAAGAGGTATAAGTATTTAGGGAGAATATTCATTGATACTGATTGCAGTCTTGAATATAGGGGTAGTTGTAAAGTCTCCCATCGCTTAATATCCTGCCTAATCTGTGTTACCGTTGGCTCAAAGTTGGTCGAGTATAGCATTGCTAGATTCTTTGGGATTTGAATACCTAAGTGTTTAATTTTCCCTGGATTTTATTTTTATTACTACCGCACCTTATAGTCTGTTATTTTCACTTGAACATCCTGTATTGTTTACTTCCCTTCCCCCAGGAAGCATCTGGAAACTAGCTGTTAACAGCTTTGCATGTTTTTCTGGTAAAACTCTTGAAATAAATAAATGTTAACCTGTTGTGATAATCTGGTAAATATTCATGTTAAGTTGAGTAATAAAAAACTAACTATTTTTTGCAAATAAGAAGAGGCCAGTATTGAAGGCAAGCTTTTTGTTTTCATGGCCTGTGTTTATTCTTCCTTGGAGGGGAGGGGGATAGATATTCACACACAGTCAGGCACAGGATAGGGACAGTCACAGAGATGCACAGTCGCAAACATAGGTGCAGAGGCACAGACTTGTAAATATGATGACACAGAGCTCAGTCTTACACAAAAGCTGGGCTAGGGATCTGTGCTGGGATTGAGGAGGGAGCAGTAGGCTAGGTTGGAGGTTGTGGATCTATGCTGGGATCATGGGGGTAATAAATTGGGGGATGGGGAACTGCTGGGATTGGGGAGAGAGCAGTAATCGGTGGGGGGCAGGGAATCTGCTGGGATTGTAGAGGGAATGTTATTCTTGGTGGGGGGCTGTGGCTATGCTGAGATTAGGGAGCAAGGGGGCTGTAAACTGGACTGAGGGCTGAGGATCTGTGCTAAAATTGTGAGGAGAAGTGTTGAACTGAATGGGTGCTTGGTATCTGCTGAGGTTAGGGAGGAAGCTGTAAACTAGGCAGTGGTAGGGATCTGCTGCGATTGAGGAGGGTGCTGTAAATTGGGAGAGTGAGTAGATCTGCTGGGATCACAGTTGGAGGGAAGTGGCAAGTTGAGGGGTGCATTCAAAGTAGACCATAAGACTTTATCAGTAAGAAAAGGGCAGAATGGATTTGCATGTCAGCACCTGGGCTCATCCTTTCTTTTGCAAGAGATGGTTTCCCACCTAGAAAGCACTAATTTCCATAATGTACTGAGCTTTACATCGTCAGGACATGGTGATATGCCTTGTATTTATCAACAGAGATAAAACGTTGTCCATTTCCTCATTCTCATCCCTAATCATTGTGGTTGTTGCGGCCACACATCACCTTTCTGTGGAGAAAGTGGGCGATTGTCTACCTTTGCAGCAGATGCCAGTTGCAGTCCATGGGTGTCCATCAGTCTGTGCACAGATAGGACGCGCTCCACATGTTCCTTTCCCTCCTTTGGAGTAACATTGCCTTGGCTGTCAGCTCTACCTTGTGCTTGGCCCCCTCCTGGTCTAAGTGCATGACACCAGACTTCGCCTGCAGACCTAGAATCCCCCAGATGGCAGGACTGTGTCACTGGGGAGGCCCCGTCCCACATTATGTCTATCCCCCCCACCCCACGTATCGTCTCCTGGCAGTTGAGCAGCTTTCTTTATAACTGACAGCTGTGCTGCTCTATGAGTACTACTTCAGGATACTTGGGTGTGTTGTAGCCTGCTTTCTCCCCAGAAGCAAGTACCTCAACTGCACTACGTGTTCAGCTCCTGCCAGTCTCTGGATCAGCAGACCTTGGTCTCCCATTTGGCAGGGCATTGCATGGCTACCATTTCATTAAATGGCTATATCACACCTTTAACACATCACTACAGTCATTTTTCTCAGTGGTATCCATTACAAAAAAACATATATTAAAAAATTCCTTTTAGAGCTTAGGCTTTTTTGTTTTAGGAATCTATACTATCCATTCATTTATGTTGTGAATCCATGAGTGGCATGCCTAACAGACCTATTGGAATATTGTTTTCCAGATGGAACGGAGTCCAAATATTTCCTGGCTGTTTCATTTCCGGGTTGTCTGTAAGTATTTTGTAATGTAAGAGATAAATGTTGCTGGAATATAGTGTCACTTCATAGTTGGCCAGAAGGCAGTACACAAATGCCAGGTAGATGTCACCTGAAGCAGGAGGAGAAAGACATCAAGAAAGGGTAGGCGAGGAACAGGATAGTGATTAAAATGCCACAAGAAAAGGGACAACATTAAGAGATGCTTTTTCAGTATTTTAAATGTAAATTTTTGCTCAGCTTGGTAGCACTGAGGGTAGTCCATTGTGCTGCAGTATGTGAGATCTGGGTTTATGTCCTGAGTCAGACTTCCATGTCTTGGGCTGGTAGAATCTGTGGCATGCTGTGGAAGCATCGTACTCAGACATGTGAGGGGGTGGTTATTACCTCACTGCACAAATGCCTTCCTTGTACTGTGGTTGAATAGCCTTGATATTGTGGGTAACATGTCATTTGACTCTCAACCCCCACATGGCAGCATGGGCAGTAGAAGTCAGTATGTAGATATATGTGGTGGGTGGGGCTATAGGGTAAAAAAAAAAAATCCTGGCTAACATCCAAAATGGTTGGCCATGGCACCCACGTCAAGCAGGCAGGCCTAGAATCTCCTCCCAACCCAATCTGGTAAACTTTCTGCTGGGAAATAGATCCTGTCTCAGTCAAACTCTAGATCCTGCTATGGGGATTACACATTGTGGGATGGTGGACAAAACAGGAACTTGGCAGGGCATTGGACTAGTGTCTTGACTGCTTGTGCTACTGTATAACTTAAGATAATCTTTATATCCAAAACGTGCTGCATTTAGCTTAACTACATTCCACTGGAATTGATGAAGGTAATGTTTTTGTGTGTAACCGCCTTTGATGTGGAACCTTTGTGAATGAGCACCTGTGCTCAAAGGTACTCTCCGATTAAATAAATAATAAATAAAAGTCCCTCATATGGACTTGATTGGAATGCAGGCAGTAGAAGTTGTCGGGCTTGAGAGGGATAATAGGTTCATTAGAAATATGAAAATTATTTCTAGGGACATGGATATGTTGTTCATCCACACTGTCTGGCAGGTATCCTTGCTGCTTTAATTCTTGCCGGAAGGTCTTCAAGCTGGCTCCTCCCACCCACCCGAGTGGTAAAACTCTCGGCTCCGCCCCATGACGCCAGATCTTCCTTACCGCTTGGAAGCTCAGGTTCCCTCCTTAGCGCTCTGCGTTTGAGACTGGATCCTAATTCTTTGGTTCGCCCAAAATTGATTTTGAAGTTTTCCAAACTTCGGTCTTCTTTTTCCCTCGCGGCTGCGATGGACAAATCTGTTCCCGGCTTTCGGAGGTGCCCCTGCGGGCAGAAAATGTCCAGGACGGATCCGCACCCCACGTGCGTCTACTGCTTAGGCCTAGATCACGACCCGCAGGCTTACGAGTTGTGCCGTTCCTTTTCGGCCAGTGTTCTGGACAATCGCGCTGCCCGTTTGAAGCTCGGGCGCCCCGAGAAACGTTTTCCGCCGGTGAAATCCAAAGAGGCTCATTGGGCGGTGTCCACGGCGGCTGGCTCGGCTGAGCAGCTCGAGCAGTTGATCGCCCTCGAGGAGGAAGCGGCCCAGGCCGCATCTTCTTCTTCCTCGGCTGCGGCATTTATCCCGCTCTCTCTGAATTCCTCGTATACAGCTTCGTTCAAGGAGCTTTGCCAGTCCATTTCCACGAAGGGAGAGGGGCTTCGATATTCTTCTCGGCCCAAGAAAAGGAGTGAAGGTAAGTCCCACCATCGAGCGTTCCTGGGAGCAGGAGGGTCCCCCTCCCGGGCAGCCGACCCGTGTTTTCGAGCTTGCAGTGCCCGTCAGGCCAGCCTGCCGAGACTTCCGTCGACGACGTCAAGATTTTTCTCGATCCGTTAGACGGGCTGTCGACAGGAGAAGCCAACAACCCTACTTCACCGGTTCCCCTGGTGGATACCGAGGATCTGCCTGCTCCTTCGGGACCGCAGTCCCCGGTTAAAGTTCCCGAGCCGAGGGAAGAGCGGGTATCCCCTGCCCCTTCCCAGACCCACCCTCAGTCCCCCTTGGGGTCTCGGTCTTGGACCTCTTCTCGGTCCAGCCGTTCCTGCCGTCATCGGCGGTCTCAGTCTCGTTACCGAAGTAAGCGGCGACGCCGCTCCTCCTCGGGTGAGGAGAGGCTTCGACACAAGTTGCACCGGCGCTACGAGGAATTGATGTGGCAGCAGTTGCTGTTATCTGGGCCTAAGCCGACCTCAGCTAAGACCCCGGCCGTCAAGTGGCTGTCGCCAGAACGGCCGAAGCAGCCACTCGTTCCAGTTGAGTTGCCCGCCCCAGGGCCGGTTGCTAAGCCAAAACCAGCTGGTCCACCAATTGTGGTGGAACCTCCGCCTCCACAAGCTAAGTCGGGGGCCCCAACCAAGAGTTCGCGGTCGGGTCATGGCCTGCCCCACAGGTTGTCAGTCACCCTCACTCCCGACCATCCTCGGCAGGTGGAGGGTGGCTCAGGGCCGAGGTAGCTCTTCGCAGACTCTTTGGAATCCGACGATTTCTCCCTGTTCTCCAGGCAGTGCGACCTGGAGTCCTCCGGGGGCCAGTCAGTGGACGATAGCCCATCGTCCTTCTTAGGTCTGCTTCGACTCATCTTGGAGTCCACCGGGATGCAGCTCGAGCCCGTGTCCAAATGGGCCAAGTATCCCCTGATGGAGATTCTGGACCGAGGGGATTCTCCTGCGGAGGCCTTTCCGGTGGCTGATGCCATTGTCGGCCCAGCCTTGGAGCTTTGGCAGCGGCCTGCTTCCTGTCCAGCGCCTTCGGCCAGGATGGCCAGGAAGTATGCGGTTCCTAACGGCTCTTTGCCGGTTTCTCGGAACACCTCTCTGCTGAGGGGTTAGTCACCGACAGCGTTTTTCGGCGTTCCGGTAACGCTCGGGATGTGGACAAGCCCCCCGACAAGGAGTCCAAAAGTTGGACTTTGCCGGGCGCAAGGTGTACGCTGCATCCTCCCTCGGCCTCCGACAGGCCAGCTCGGCCGTGCTGATGGCACACTTCTCCCACGCCCTCATGGGCTCCCTGGATGAGGTCGTTCCTCATCTCCCGCCTGACCTGCAGACCACCGTCCGCCAGGTGCAGGACCAGGGTAGGGTGGTGGCGTAGCAGCAGCTCCAAACTGCTCTGGACATAGGTGATTCCTGTGCCAGGTCAGTAGCGGCTGCAGTGGCCATGCGACGCAGGGCGTGGCTGAGGATATCCACCTTCACGGCGGATACCCAGCACAAGGTTGGGATGTCCCCTTCTTGGGGACTGACCTCTTCGGCCCTGGAGTGGAGGGACACCTCCAGTGGATCGAAAAGTCCAGTGCCACTCTGGACTCGGTCACCTCCGCCCAGAGGGACAAAGGCCGCCGTCAGCAGCAGAAGTCCTTTCGTCCTTCGGTCCCTGCTCCTCGACCGGCCCAGCAGCACCAGCAACAGGGCCAGCAGGCTCGCGCTTGGCGTCCCAAACCCAAGCCGGCGGCTTCCTCCAACAGGAAGCAAGGAGGTAAAGGCCCAGGAGGTCCCTCGGCCGGTTCTTCCTCCAAGCCTGCCCAGTGACGGGTTGAGGGGTGCCGCCCCCAACCTCGTCACTCCCCCCTGGGTTCCCCCCATGGGGGGACGGCTCCGCCACTTCCTTTCCACCTGGTCCGCTATCACCATGGACCACTGGGTGTTGGAGGTGGTAGGAAAAGGCCTGCCTCTGGAGTTCGAACAGGTTCCGCCTTTTCGAGCCGTCGCCCCTCGGGGGGCCACGGGGTCCGCAGCCTCGCTGTTGGCCCATCGGGCCAACATTGCCCTGCTCCTCGAAAAACAGGTAATCAGGAAGGTGGCGGATCCTCCTTCAGACCCTGGGTTTGTGTCCAGGTACTTCCTGGTCCCAAAACGGACAGGGGGCTGGCGTCCCATTCTTGACCTGCACAACCTGAACAAGTTCCTAAGGTCTCGGACCTTCAGGATGGTCACTCTGGCTCAGATAATCCCATTCTTGGAACGAGGCATGTGGTTCTGCTCCCTGGACCTCCAGGACGCGTTCTTTCACGTCCCAATCCGTCCATCCCATCAGAGATTCCTCCGCTTCAGTGCAGAGGGATCCCTTTACGAGTTCCGAGCCATGCCCTTTGGCCTCTCCCTAGCTCCCAGGGTCTTCACCAAATACATGGCAGTGGTGACAGCACTCCTGCGGCGCTGAGGGGTCCGGGTGTACCCTTACCTGGACGATTGGCTGATAGCAGCCCCCTCTAGACAGGAGGTGGAGCAGTCTAGACATCTGGCCCTTCAGGTTTGCTCTCAGGTTGGCCTCCTCATCAACGAGGCCAAGTCGGAACTCGTGCCAAAGCAGGTGATTCTGTTCATCGGGGCAGAGCTCAACTCTCTGCGAGCCAGAGCACGGCTCCTGGCGGACAGGGCCGAGGTTCTTTCGTCCTTTGCCCAGTCATTTCTGGTTGGGCAATTGCGCCCTGCCCGGGACTTCCTGCACCTCATGGCGGCCTGCACCAGCGTGGTCCGTTGGGCCCGTTGGTACATGCGTCCCCTTCAATGGGGACTGGCCAGCCAATGGTCACAACGCCGCGATCCGTTGGACTGGCCCGTGACAGTGACCCAGGAGATGTGGAACGCTCTCCAGTGGTGGATCGTTCCAGCTCATCTGCAGGAGGGTATCCCATTTCGTCCGCCCGAGCCGACGGTCTCTCTCTCAACCGACGCATCTCTGATGGGTTGGGGTGCCCATCTGGGGGAACACCGAGCATACGGCCTCTGGTCCCCGGGAGTCCCGATGCCACATCAACCTGCTGGAGCTCCGAGCGGTCCGTCTAGCTCTCACCGCCTTCGCTCGTTTCTACGGGGTCAAGTGGTTCAGGTCCAGATGGACAACACCACGACCATGTACTATCTGAACCGCCAGGGCGGGACGCGCTCCTTGCTACTATGCAAGGAAGCTCTCCACATTTGGTCCCTAGTGCGCAGCCTGGAGGCGGATCTCCTAGCCATTCACGTGGCAGGAGCCTCCAACACCCTGGCCGATGCCCTAAGCCGGATAGGGGCTGTGTCTCATGAGTGGTCTCTCCTGCCGGAGGTAGTACAAGATCTCGTCTCCCACTGGGGCACGCCTCGGGTGGACCTGTTTGCCTCCAGGGAGAATGCGAAGCTGAGTCTGTTCCATGCCCGCCCCCCTCAGCAGGGCTCGCTGCAGGGGGATGCCTTCTCGAGGCCATGGACCCCGGGCCTCTTCTACGCCTTTCCCCCATTTCCCTTGATCCACAAGGTGCTTCTCAAGGCGAGGAGGGACAAGGCGCAGGTGATTCTGGTAGCCCCAGACTGGCCCCGCCAGATCTGGTATCCAGATCTCCTCAGCCTCAGCTCCAGGCTCCCGATGCGGCTTCCAGCCCGCCCGGACCTGATCTCAGTCAATCGGGGAAGGTATTCCATCTGGACCTTCAATCCCTGCACCTGATGGCCTGGTTCGTGAGCGGCTAGAGTTCCAGGCCTTGGGTCTTTCCGACGAGGTCCTCAATGCCGTTGAGGCGTCCCATAAGGAGTCGACCAGAAAATGCTATGCCTTCAAATGGAAGAGGTTTTCCATTTGGTGTCAGGGGAAGGGCTTTGACCCTTCCGACTGCCCCTTGGCAAGCATTCTGGACTACCTGTGGTCCCTTTCTCAGCAAGGGCTTCGGTCGACAACCCTTAAGGTGCACCTGGCAGCCATCTCTGCTTACCGGGCGCGGGCCGGCAAGCAGTCGGTGGCACAGGAGAAGGTGGTCGGGCGCTTTTTCAAAGGCCTTGACCACATTTCCCCTCTGGTGCGAGAACCTCCACCTCCGTGGGATCTACTGCTGGTATTGGCCAAGCTCATGGGCAAGCCATTCGAACCAATGCACAGGTGTGATCTTTCACACCTGTCATGGAAGACCGCCTTCTTGGTGGCTATCACATTAGCCAGAAGGATGGGAGAGCTCCAGGCACTTTCCATTGAGCCTCCCTACCTGGTCTTCCACAGGGACAAGGTTGTCCTGCGCCCCCATCCGAAGTTCCTCCCGAAGGTGGTGTCGGAGTTTCACCTTAACCAGGTGTTGACTCTGCCAGTGTTCTACCCCAATCACACCACGGAGGCCGAGTATAGGCTCCATACTTTGGACCCTAGACTAGCGCTCGCTTATTATAAGGAGCGGACGGCTGAAGTTCGGGGAGAGGTTTGCCAGCTGTTTGTCACCTACGCTGAAGCCACACCTGGCAGACCTGCAGCAAAGCGGACTCATAGGCAGGTGGGATCACCTCCTGCATAGAGCTCTGCTACAGGTTGGCGGGCATGGAGCCTCCCAGAGGATAAGAGCTCATTCTACCCACCATACCGCTGCATCAGTAGCTGCTTCCAGGACGCCCCCATCCAGGATATCTGCAGGGCTGCTACCTGGAAGTTGGCACATACCTTCATTACCCACTACCACATCGACCTCGAGTCACGCCGGGATGCTGGTTTTGGGGCCTCAGTTCTCCAATCTCTCTTTCCAGTAAGTATTGGAGGTGTGCCTGCCTCCCTCCTCCTGGAGAACTGCTAGGAGTCTGCCAGACAGTGTGGATGAACAACATATCCATGTCCTAGAAATACAGGTTACTCACCTGTAACAGGAGTTCTAGGAATGGTATATGTTGTTCATCTACATTCCCACCCGACCTCCCGGCTCGGACAGACAACCTGAGCTTCCAGCGGGCCAGATCTGGCATCATGGGGCGGAGCCGAGAGTTTTACCACCCGGGTGGGTGGGAGGAGCCAGCTTGAAGACCTTCCGGCAAGAATTAAAGCGGCAAGGATACCTGCCAGACAGTGTGGATGAACAACATATACCATTCCTAGAACTCCTGTTACAGGTGAGTAACCTGTATATTTAGACCCAGGTTTGCACCCCAAGCCCAGGCCACCGGGTGGCAGAGACTGCTTATGACCAACAGATGCCTCCTTTGTTTGGATGATTGGAAGACTCCTGACATTGCACTGCTGCCAGAGAACAACCAAAAAAGCGGTTATATACAGAGATGTGCCTCTGAATATCAGTAGCAGCAAATGAAATGATGAGTATCATCCACCAAACAGTGAGTTAGCTTGTACTTCATTTTACATAACGCAGTGTTTAGAAAAACAAACAAAAAAATGTAACAATCAATAAGAAAACTCACTGTGAACCTTGTGCTGTAATAATATAGTTCCGATCAGTTTCTCCCATGTGCACTTCATTATGCGCTTCAGATTCACTGCGAGTTTTCTTTTAACCAATCATGTATTTCTCTGCACTGAGTTAAATAAAATAAAGCACACTGCACTTCTGTGCCCTAGTGGCTTTGGTAAGGAGAGCAGTGTGAACAGGAATCTGTGTCCTGAGATGTCACCCTGCTGCCAACATAAATTGAGTGCTTGATAATTGCCATGAGAGCCAGCACAGCATTAATTCCAAGTGATTGGAGATTGTGGCTGGGTATAATCCCAGCCACTCCATGAACAGCAGAAGGCATGTTACAGGGCATGTCCTTTTCTGAGGAGGTGGGTGGTATTACAGGGACGGGGGACAGAACCAGGGTTCTGACCCAGCATGGATGCTTCTCTCCTAACATTGGACCCCAGAACTACATTGTTCCTTGGTACTCATTCCTCCAGAGATCCCAACATGGCATCATTGGATAATGAATGGAAAACAAGATGGTGGATTAAGGGCTGGAGCAGCTGGGTTGAGATCAGGGATACCACTGGATCATCGAATGCCAGATGCTGTAGAGACCAATCAAGACACTGGTACAGAACTGGTGAAAAGATCAAGAAAAGTATTAATAGGTTAACTTGAGGCAGGCTGTGCATTGCGTGGGATAATGCAGGATCCAGGGACTGAATGCACACTTCTGGTTCTAACAAGGCACAAGGTGTTAGCTGAGAATTTGTAAATATATTTTTACTAAATATCATAGATTCAGAGAATGTGATGGCACATGAAGGGCCCACCCAGTCTACCCAATTGTATTTTTTTTTTCTTTTTATTATTATTGTCAGTAATAGTATTGTTATATTCTGTACCTACTCCCACAATTCTCCCATGCCTGTCCCAGGTATTTTTAAATCCATTTATAGTTTTTGCCCCTACTACCTCTTCTGGGAGTCTGTTCTAGGTATCTACAACCGTTTGAAAAAGTACTTGCTCATATCCCCTCCTTAATTTACATCATGTAAAGTATGCATGTATTTATTCTTTGGGGTTGTATTGATGTATGTGGTATCAATTCCATTTTGTATGGTGCTCTGAGTATATTCAACTGGGCGTCTGATAAGTAAATAAAAATGAAATGAGTGCCTTTACACCCTGAAGTGTGTGTTTCTAGGGACATGGATATGTTGTTCGACACTTTCTGGCAGGTTCCTTGCCGCTTTAAATCTTGCCGGAAGGTCTGCAAGCTGGCTCCTCCCACCCACCCGAGTGGTAAAACTCTCGGCTCCGCCCCATGATGCCAGATCTACCTTACCGCTTGGAAGCTCAGGTTCCCTCCTTAGCGCTCTGTGTTTTAGACTGGATCCTAACTTTTCGGTTCATCCAAAACTCGTTTTAAAGTTTTCTCGACTTTGGTCTTCCTTATCCCTCGCGGCTGCGATGGACAACTCGATTCTTGGCTTTCAGCGGTGCCCTTGCAGGCAGAAGATGTCCAGGATGGATCCGCACTCCACGTGCATCTACTGCCTCGGCCTAGACCACGACCCGCAGGCCTGCGAGTTGTGCCGCTCCTTCCATAGCGTCCTGGAGGATGGCTGCTTGATTGAAGCTCGGGCGCCCGAGAAGCGTTACCCGCCGGTGAAATCAAAAGAGGCTCATTGGGCAGTGTCCGCGGCGGCTGGCTCGGCCGAGCAGCTCGAGCATATGATCGCCCTTGAGGAGGAGGAGAAGGCGGCCCAGGCTGCATCTTCCTCCTCCTCGGCCGCGTCATTATCCCACTCTCTTTGGGCACCTCTTATTCTGCTTCGTTCAAGGAGCTTTGCCAGTCCCTTACCACAAAAGGAGAGGGGCCATCAGGACATTCCTCTCGGTCCAAGAAGAGGGATTCAAAGGGTAAGTCCCACCATTGGCGTTTGTGGGAGCGGGAGAGGTCTCCTTCCCCGGACAGCTGACCGTTGACTTCGGTCGAGGTTGCGGCTAAGGTCACAGGCTTCATGGCGTCCCCGTCAGGCCAGCCTGCCGAGACTCCCGTCGACGCAGTCGAGATATTTCTCGACGCGTCGGACGGGTTGTCGACTGGTGAAGCCGACAACCCTTCTTCGCCGGTCCCCCCGGTGGAGGCCGAGGATCTGCCTGTGCCCTCGGGCCGGCAGTCCCTGGTTAAAGTGTCCGAGCCGAGGGAGGAGCGGGTGTCCCCTGCCCCTTCCCAGGCCCGCTCTCGGTTGCACCGAGTGTCTCGGTCTCGGACCTCATCTCGGTCAAGCCGATCCCGCCGACATCGGCGGTCTCTGTCTCGGCACCGAAGCAAGCAGCAACACCACTTCTCCTCGTCTTCCTCCTCGGAAGAGGAGAGGCTTCAGTGCAAATTGCGTCGGCGCTACGAGGAGCTGATGTGGCAGCAGTTACTGTTGTCCGGGAGTAAGTCAACGCCGACGCATCCCCCAGCCATCAAGTGGCTGTCACCCGAATGGCCGAAGCAACCTCTCGCTGCCGTCGAGATGCCCATATCTGGGCCGGTTGTTCAGCCGAAACTTGCTGCCCCACTGATTGTGGTGGAACCTCCGCCTCCACAGCCGAAATCGGCACCGACCAGAGATTCTCGGTCGGGTCACAGCCTGCCCCACAGGTTGTCGGTCACCCTCACTCCCGACTGTCCTCGGCAGGTGGAGGGTGGCTCAGGCCCTAGGCAGCTCTTCGTGGACTCCTCGGAGTCCGACGACTCCTCCCTGTTCTCCAGGCAGGTCGACCTGGAGTCCTCCGGGGCCAGTCTCTGGACAAAAGCCCATCGTCCTTTATGGGTCTGCTTCGGTTCATCTTGGAGTCCACCGGGATGCAGCTCGAGCCCATCTCTAAATGGGCCAAGTATCCCCTGACGGATATACTGGACTGAGGGGATTCTCCCACGGAGGCCTTCCCTGTGGCTGAGGCCATTGTCGGTCCAGCCTTGGAGCTTTAGCAGCAGCCTGCTTCCTGTCCTGCGCCCCTGGCCAGGAAGTATGCGGTTCCTACCGGCTCTTTGTCCGGTTTCTCGGAGCACCCCTCTGCTGAGGGGTTAGTCACCGACAGCGTTTTCTGGAGGTCTGGGAATGCTAGGGACGTGGACAAGCCCCCCGACAAGGAGTCCAAAAAGCTGGACTACACTGGGCGCAAAGTCTACGCTGCGTCCTCCCTTGGCTTCCGCCAGGCCAGTTCGGCCGTGCTGGTGGCACACTTCTCCCATGCCCTCATGGGCTCCCTGGATGAGGTGATCCCTCATCTCCCGGCCGACCTGCAGACCACGGTCTGGCAGATGCAGGACCAGGGTAAGGCGGTGGCGAAGCAGCAGCTTCAGACTGCTCTGGACATAGGTGACTCCTGTGCCAGATCGGTTGCGGTCGCGGTGGCCATGCGCCGCAGGGAGTGGCTGAGGATATCCACCTTCACGGCGGATACCCAGCACAAATTGGCAGACGTCCCCTTCCTGGGGACCGACCTCTTCAGCCCTGGAGTAGAGGGACACCTCCAGCGGATCGGGAAGTCCAATGCCACTCTGGACCCTGTCACCTCCGCCCAGAAGGACAAAGGCCGCCGTCAGCAGCAGCACAAGTCCTTTCGTCCTTCTGCGCCTGCGGCACATCCGGCCCAGCAACACCAGCACCAGGGCGAGCAGGCTCGCACTTGGTATCTGAAACCCAAGGCCGCGGCTTCCTCGAACAGGAAGCAGGGAGGTAAAGGCCCAGGAGGTCCCTCGGCCGGTCCCTCCTCCAAACCTGCCCAGTGACTGGCTGAGGGGTGTCGCCCCCAGCCTCTTCACTCCTCCCTGGGCTCCCCCCGTGTGGGGACAGCTCTGCCACTTCCTTTCTGCCTGGTCCACCATCACCACGGACCGCTGGGTGTTGGAGGTGGTAGGAAAGGGCCTGCTTCTGGAGTTCGAGCAGACCCCACCCTTTCGAGCCGTCGCCCGCGGGGTCACGGGGTCCGCAGCCTCGCTGTCGGCCCGCCGAGCCAATATTGCCCTGCTCCTCAAGAAAGAGGTGATCAGGAAGGTGGCGGATCCTCCTCCAGACCGGGGTTTGTGTCCAGGTATTTCCTGGTCCCAAAACAGACGGGGGCTGGCGCCCCATTCTCGACCTGCACGACCTGAGCAGGTTCCTAAGGTCTCGGACCTTCAGGATGGTCACTCTGGCTCAGATAATACCATCCTTGGAACGAGGTGTGTGGTTCTGTTCCCTGGACCTCCAGGACCGTTCTTTCACATCCCGATCCGTCCGTCTCATCAGACATTCCTCCGCTTCAGAGCGGAGGGATCCCTTTACGAATTCTGGCCATGCCCTTCGGCCTCTCTCTGGCTCCCAGGGTCTTCACCAAATGCATGGCAGTGGTGACAGCATTCCTGCGGCACTGAAAGGTCCGGATGTACCCCTACCTGGACGACTGCTGATTGCAGCCCCCTTCAGAGAGGAGGTGGAGTGGTCCAGAGGTCTGACCCTCCAGGTTTGCTCTCATATTGGCCTCCTCATCAAAGAGGCCAAGTCGGAACTCGTGCCAAAGCAGGTGATTCACTTCATCGGGGCAGAGCTCGACTCTCTTCGAGCCAGAGCACGGCTCCCGGCGGACAGGACCAAGGTACTTTTCTCCTTTGCCCAGTCATTTCTGGTTGGGCAATTGCGCCCTGCCTGGGACTTCCTGCGCCTCCTGGGCCTGGTGGCCTGCACCAGCGTGGTCCGTTGGGCACGCTGGTACATGCATCCCCTTCAGTGGGGACTGGCCAGCCAGTGGTCACAACGCTGCGATCCATTGGATTAGCTGGTGACAGTGACCCAGGAGATGTGGAGCGCTGTCCAATGGTGGACCATTCCGGCACATCTGCAGGCGGGCATCCCGTTCGTCCGCCCCGAGCCGACGGTCTCCTTATCGACCGACGCCTCTCTGATGGGTTGGGGTGCCCATCTGGGGGAGCACAGAGCGCACGACCTCTGGTCCCCTCGGGAGACCCGATGCCACATCAACCTGCTGGAGCTCCGGGCGGTTCGTCTAGCCCTCACCGCCTTCGCTCCGTTTCTACGGGGTCAAGTGGTTCAGGTCCAGACGGACAATACCACGACCATGTATTACCTAAACCGCCAGGGCGGGACGCGCTCCATGCCTTTATGCAAGGAAGCTCTCCGCATATGGTCTCTCGTGCGCAGCCTGGAGGCGGATCTCCTAGCCATTCACGTGGCAGGAGCCTCCAACACCCTGGCCGATGCCCTAAGCCGGATAGGGGCTGCGTCTCATGAGTGGTCTCTCCTGCCAGAGGTAGTACAAGATCTCTTCTCCCACTGGGGCACGCCTCAGGCGGACCTGTTTGCCTCCAGGGAGAATGCGAAGCTGAGACTGTTCCATGCCCGCCCCCCTCAGCAGGGCTCGCTGCAGGGGGATGCCTTCTCGAGGCCGTGGACCCCGGGCCTCTTCTACGCCTTTCCCCATTTCCCTTGATCCACAAGGTGCTTCTCAAGGCGAGGAGGGACAAGGCGCAGGTGATTCTGGTAGTCACAGACTGGCCCCGTCAGTTCTGGTATCCAGATCTCCTCAGTCTCAGCTCCAGGCTCCCGAGGCGGCTTCCAGCCCACCCGGACCTGATCTCCGTCAATCAGGGGAAGGTTTTCCATCTGGACCTTCAATCCCTGCACCTGACGGCCTGGTTCGTGAGCGGCTAGAGTTCCAGGCCTTGGGTCTTTCCGACGAGGTCCTCAGCGTCATTGAGGCGTCCCATAAGGAGTCGACCAGAATATGCTATGCCTTCAAATGGAAGAGCTTCTCCATTTGGTGTCAGGGAAAGGGCCTGGACCCTTCCTCCTGTTCCTTGGCAAGCATTCTGGACTACCTGTGGTCCCTGTCTCAGCCAGGGCTTAGGTCGACGACCCTTAAAGTGCACCTGGCAGCCATCTCTGCTTACCGGGCGTGGGCCAGGAAGCAGTCGGTGGCGCAGGAGAAGGTGGTCGGGCGCTTTTTCAAAGGCCTTGATCACATATCCCTTCATGTGCCAGAACCTCCACCTCCGTGGGATCTACTGCTGGTATTGGCCAAGCTCATGGGCAAGCCATTCGAACCAGTGCACAGGTGCGATATCTCCCACCTATCGTGGAAGACCGCCTTCTTGGTGGCTGTAATGTCAGCCAGAAGGATGGGAGCGCTCCAGGCGCTTTCCATAGAGTCTCCTTATCTGGTCTTCCACAGGGACAAGGTTGTCCTGCGCCCCCAACCGAAATTCCTTCCAAAGGTGGTGTCGGAGTTTCACCTTAACCAGGTGTTGACTCTGCCGGTGTTCTACCATAATCATACCTCGGAGGCGAATATAGGCTCCATACTTTTGGACCCTAGAAGGCGTTTGCTTATTATAAGGAGCGGACAGCTGAAGTTCGGGAGAGGTTCGCCAGCTGTTTGTCACCCTACGCTGAAGCCGCATCTGGCAGACCTGCAGCCAAGCGGACGATAGGCAGGTGGGTCACCTCCTGCATAGATCTCTGCTATAGGTTGGCGGGCATGGAGCCTCCCAGAGGGATAAGAGCTCATTCTACCCGCCATACCGCTGCATCGGTAGCTGCTTCCAGGGACGTCCCTATCCAGGAAATCTGCAGGGCTGCTACGTGGAAGTCAGCACATACCTTCATCACCCACTACCACATCGACCTTGAGTCACGCCGGGATGCTGGTTTTGGGGCCTCGGTTCTCCAGTCTTTATTCCCTAAGTAGGGGTGTGTGCGCCTTGCCTCCCTCCTCTCGGAGAACTGCTAGGAGTCTGCCAGAAAGTGTGGATGAACAACATATCCATGTCCCTAGATATAGGTTACTCACCTGTAACAGGAGTTCTAGGAATGGTATATGTTGTTCATCCCTACGATTCCACACGTCCCCAACTTGACGCACAACCTGGCTTCCAGCGGGCTAGATCTAGCGTCATGGGGCGGAGCCGAGAGTTTTACCACCCAGGTGGGTTGGAGGAGCCAGCTTGGAGACCTTCTGGCAAGATTTAAAGCGGCAAGGAACCTGCCAGACAGTGTGGATGAACAACATATACCATTCCTAGAACTCCTGTTACAGGTGAGTAACCTGTATTTCAAACAACATGAAGTCTTGCTATATTATGACATATGCAGTGAGTCCCAACCTTCGAACTGCTCCGGAGGTGAAAGAGTTAACTTTCCATGCCAGGCATGGAACGCTGAGCTCGAGCTCGGTTGAAAACTCTGTCTGTTGTTCTTCAAACTCAAACTGTCAGATTCTTTACTCCGCCTCACTGAACAGTCGCTCCGGAGATTTTCTCCTTCTGCTCGGTTCATTTTGTCGGTTAAAATATTATTTTCGCGTTTTTTTGACCGAATTTAAACCGCAACCGGTCGGTTCAAGCTCTGTCTGTGGTATTGTAAGTACTAGATAGCTTTTACATTTAATTCTTCTGTGTGGAACTTGTAAACAGTTATCAGTTCGGTTTGAACCGATCAGGTTGTTTTGAAATATATTAATCTGTCATTTAGAGTGTGGTTACCGGTTCTTATCGGTTCTAAAAAAAACGGATTTTATTACGGTTTTTTCCACGACCCGTGACACGGTCAGAACAGACAACACCACTACAATGTGGTACATCAGCAAGCAAGGAGGCACTCAGTCTACGGCCTTGTGCACCGAAGCTGTGAAGTTGTGGTCTCTGGCTTATTCCCTAAACACCTCCCTTACGGCAGTTCACCTCCCAGGCAAGGACAATGTCCTGGCAGATGCTCTCAGCAGGATTTCCCAGGGCCATCACGAATGGTCACTGGATCCCCTGGTCCTGGAGGTAATATTTGCCAGGTGGGGCACCCCGCAGATGGATCTTTTTGTAGCCCCAGACAATCACCAACTTCCCCTTTTTTGCTGCAGGCCTCCAGTATTGGGCTCAGTCCCTCTGGATGCCTTAGTTCTCAACTGGGAAGGAAAGTTTCTCTATGCTTTTCCCCCCTTTCCCTCTCCTGTTCAAAGTGTTAGTCAAAATCAGATCTCAATCCTGCAAATTGATTCTGATTGCTCCAGATTGGGCCAGACAACCCTGGTATCCACTCCAACTATCCTTAGCAGTCCATCTGACCCTGTGTCTTCCCAGGAATCACAATCTGTTAACCTGTGCTCAGGGAAGGGTTTGGTACCCGAACCTCAAATCTCTCAATCCCAAGGCCTGGCTCTTGAAGAGTTAGAATTTGCTGATCTACACCTCTCCCAAGGTGTAATGGATATATTGAAGGCTTCTAGGAAGCCTTCCACCAGGGCTACTTACAATTCCAAATGGAAGAGGTTTTCCATATGGTGCTCTGGGAAGCATATTTCCCCAGAATCTGCTGATTTACCCACAGTCCTGGATTATATGGTCCATTTGAACACTTTGGGGCTCAGACCAGCTACCCTAAAGGTGCATTTGGCAGCTGTGTCTGCTTTCATTTCAGCAGGTAAACCCTCTTCTCTTTCAGCTCATCCTGTATTCTCTAAGTTTTTTAAGGGTTTGCTTCACACCAACCCTCCATTCAGGGACCCTGCCCCTGCCTGGGATCTTAATGTTTGCATTGCTCAGCTTATGCAACCTCCCTTTGAGCCCTTGTCTTCAGCAGACCTCAAGTATTTGACTTGGAATACTGTGTTTCTGGTAGCCATCACTTCTGCCAGACGCATAAGTGAATTGCAAGCTTTGTCAGTGGAGCCTGATTTTATCTCCTTTCATAGAGATAAGGTGGTCCTCAGGACTAACAGGAAGTTCTTGCCTAAGGTGGTTTCAGATTTCCACCTTAATCAATCTATTTCTCTTCCAGTGTACTTCACTGACCATTTCTCCTCTGGCGAGAGGAGGGTGCACAGCTTAGATGTGAAGAGAGCCCTTAGTTACTAGATTGACCGTACCAAGGGTCACAGGTTTGACTCCCTCCAACTGTTCCTCACTTTTATGGTGAGGTTGGTAAAGGGAAACCTGCCACTAAAAGATCCATTGCCAGGTGGATTGTCTCTTCTATCCAATTCTGTTATGAAAAGCTGGGTAAGGTTCCTCCCTCAGGCCTGAGGGCTCACTCTACCAGAGGTACAGCTGCTTCCCTGGCTGCTGCCAGGGACATCCCCATTCTAGAAATTTGTCAAGCAGCTACCTGTAAAACAGTTCACACTTTTACCAAGCATTACTCTCTGGACACCCAGGCTAGGAGTGATGCTCGGTTTGACACAGCTGTGCTTCAGAGCCTATTTCCTAAGTAGGTTCTGTCCCTCCTCCATGGAGGTACTGCTGTGTAGTCTGCATATGTCATAATATAGCAAGACTTCATGTTGTTTGAAGAAAAAATTACTCACCTTAGTAATGTTGTTTCTTCTAATGGAGTCTTGCTATATTATGACCTCCCCTCCTGCCTGCCCCTCTCATAATCTCTGTTTTTGGGATGTGGGTGGGCAGTGCAGTGTTGGCACTTAGTAGATGCCCACCTTGTTTTTTCACTCCTCTCTTTTTCTGGGGTGACTGGGTGTTGTGTTTTTCATTTTTTGGGTCTCCTGACTTGAGTCTTTGTTTTGGGACCAAAAAATGTGTTGTTATATTTAGTAGCCAGTTGGCTAGTGTAGGTTTACAGCTTCCACACAGGACCTTAGTGAGTTTAGCTCGTAAAGATCTGACTGAGTTTGAAGAACGACAGACAGAGTTTTCAACCGAGCTCAAGCTCAGCGTTCCATGCCTGGCATGGAAAGTTAACTCTTTCACCTCCGGAGCAGTTCGAAGGTTGGGACTCACTGCATGTGTCATAATATAGCAAGACTCCATTAGAAGAAACAACATTACTAAGGTGAGTAATTTTTTCTTTCAGGATGTAAAGGCACTTATTTGCACACTGAATACACATTTCAGGATATAAAGGCACCCTGGAGTGTGTATTCAGGCCCTGGGAGTGCATTATGTAAGCAATAAGCTGCACCAGAGTGGGCATTGTAGGGGATCAGTGCGCACCCCAGATGTGTTACGAGGCATGAGGTCCTGTCGAGTGCCTTCATTCATCCAGGAGTGCATGCATTTTCCTTATTGCTCAACCTGAAAGCCCAGGGGCTGCTTATGAATTTTTTTTTTTTTTGAAATCTAGAAAGGAAAGAAAAAAAATCTTATTTTAAATTAGTTTAAAGCATTAATCCAGTTTGTTCACGTTGCTGTGATATGGATGTTCTATGTTTGTGCCTTTACACCAAGGGAGGTGCTTTGATTTGTCATTATTGCAGACCCTTCAGTGAGTTGTTATGCCTATAAAATGGCTCTCTTTTGATTCAGTGAACAGGTTTTTTCACTATAAAAAGGAAATCTGAAAAATGACCATGCGTGAATGTAAAGTCATGGGAACAAGCTTGGCAAATGAGGTTTATTTAGTTTTTAATGTCTTTTTTTATTTATTTTTTAACTTTTTTTATTTTGTATGCCAGTTGATGGACAGTACGCAGTGCCAGTCCTGTGCATATATGTTAAGTATCAACATGCTTCTATTCCCATACAAAATTGTAAAAGAAATGCTGTCTCACCTATGGTTACAAGCAGTAGTCTAATGAAGTCCTTGAGACAGCGCACCTAGACAGGTGGTGTTGGAATAAAGTTCGTACTGTCAGACATATAGTTGTCTAATGCAAATTTTCATTCAGGATCGGCACATAATAAGTAGTGTATGGTACCTATAATGCAGCACACTTACGACTTCTCTTGTCACGTAGGTTACAGAACATTTCACAAGCGAATTAGCATATAAAGGAAAACCTAACTCTGAACAAATGAACATGTAGGATGAAGCTTAACAATGCATTCATAATAAATACTGTATGTGAGCCAAAACCAAGGTGGTATTCAGGGAGAATTCAGTATACTTCCACCTGTTGAGGTAAGACTGATCGGCTCTCATGTTCTTCAGTCAGATGCATGAAGGAGAGCCATATGCCATATATAGAAACCCCCAGCCCAGGATAAAGACTTGGATAGGGAACTCCTGGAGGCCATCCTACAGATGGCAGATGAAGGAGAACGGCTGCTGGTCGGTGATTTCAATCTACCAGATGTGGATTGGCTCTCACACAAGGCCTCTACAGAAAGGAGCAGAGAATTCCTCCTAGCACTAAAGGGAGCAGGACTAGAACAGTTGGTGACCACTCCAACATGAGAGGAAGCCATCTTGGACCTCATGCTCTCAAATAGTGACAGGATCTCTGACATAACGGTGGGCAGCAATCTGGGAACCAGTGACCATAGGACCGTTTGGATCACCATCACCAGTAAAGAGGAATTTAGCCACAGCAAGTTCAGGGTCCTGTATTTCAGGAAGGCCAACTTTACTCAAATGAGGGCTTCCGTAAAACAAATACTTAGCGAGGAAACTGGTACAGTGGAACAGAGGTGGAAAGCTCTAAAGGAAGCTTTACTCACAGTAACTGCCCAGTGCACAATGTTGATCTCTTAAGTCGAGAAAAAGGAGAAAACCACTATGGTATACCAAGTATGTAGCAACAAAAATCAGGGATAAAAGGAAAGTGTTCAGGAGATTCAAGGATACTAACAATGAGGCAGATATGGAAGTATATAAAATGAAGCTAAAAGAAGCTGGGAAGGCAGTAAGGGCAGCCAAAGCCCAGACAGAAGAGAGAATTGCATGAGGAGTGAAGAAGGGCAACAAAACTTTTTATGGATACATCAGAGAAAAAAGGAAGACAAAAGGAGGCATTATAAGAATAGCATCCAAGGATGGCAGACAGGCAGAAAATAACGAAAAAGCAGAGATTCTAAACAGTTTCTTCTGCTCAGTCTTCATAAAAGAAGACGACGGCAGTGGACCCAAAATACAGAAAACAGGCAGACTTACCATAGAAGTATATGCTGGACCATTTACAAGAGACAGTGTCCTAAAAGAGCTTCTGAAATTAAAACCAAATAAAGCAATGGGCCCAGATGAAATCCACCCTAGAATTCTGAAGAAGCTGGCACAGGAAATTGCAGGCCCACTGGCAGAATTATTCACACAGTCTCTAGAAAGTGGGGAAATACCTCAGGACTGGAGAAGGGCCACAGTGGTTCCCTTGCACAAAAGTGGAAGCAGAGAGGAGGCCGGAAACTACCGGCCAGTGGGCTTGACCTTGGTAGTGGGGAAGCTTATGGAGTCTTTACTTAAGGAAAGACTAATGAAGTTCCTTACAGAAACAGGGCAGCTAGATAGCTAGATACTAAACAGCATGGATTCACAGAAGGACGGTCATGTCAAATGAATATGATTGAATTCTTTGACTGGGTCTCCAAAATAGTGGACCAGGGAGGGGTGTCAGACATAGTCTATCTAGTTTTCAGCAAGGCTTTTGACTCTGTCCCCCATAGAAGATTAGTCAGTAAGCTAGAGCACTCCTGGTGAGGGCACAAAATAGAAATAGTCAAGTGGGTTCAAAACTGGCTCAACAGTAGAACACAGAATGTCATTGTCAGTGGAACACTGACTAGCAAGGGAAGGGTGATCAGTGGTGTGCCTCAAGGATCTGTCCTTTGCCCAATCCTCTTCCAGCTTAATCTGGTTCAAGGTCACTTGGCATTCATCTGTATCCCCCTTCCCCGGGTCGTGCCTGAAAATAGGCAGGATTTGTCTAGTGCACTTACCCGGTCAACAAAAACTAACTAAATAAATAAATAAATAAATAAATATATTCGTCAGCAACATTGCTGATGGCCTGCAGGGTAGGGTATTCCTGTTCACAGATGACACAAAGCTCTGCAACAGGGTAGATACAGTTGAACGCACGGCAGCAATGGAAGCAGATCTAAAGAGCCTAGAAGCATGGTCTAGAGACTGGCATTTGAAATTCAACACCAAAAAGTGCATGGTCATGCACCTAGGTAAAGGGAACCCAAGGAAAACATATACACTCAATAGTGAACAGGTAACAGAAACACAACTCAAACGGGACCTCGGAGTGCTTATTTCCAATGATTTAAAGGTGGATAGACAATGTGAAAAGGCAGCACAGAAAGCTACTAGCATCCTCTGATGTACTGGCAGGGGCATTACAAGTAGGAAGCGAGAGGTCATACTCTCTCTATACAGGTCCTTGGTGAGGCCACATCTCGAGTACTGCGTACAGTTCTGGAGGCCACACCTAAAAAAGAACATAGACTACTTGGAGGTTGTACAGAGGAGAGCTACTAAAATGGTACAGGAACTGCACCAGGAGCAGTATAAATCTAGACTACAGCAACTGCAAATGTACTCCCTCGAGCAAAGGAGAAACGAGGGATATGATAGAAACCTTCAGATACATAACGGGCATAAATAAGGTACAAGCATAAAACCTCTTTCACAAAAACGAGACTATGCGAATGAGAGGGCACAGTTTGAGACTAACAGGGGTAAGTTTAAAACCAGCATTTGTAAGTTCTACTTCACAGAGAGGGTGGTGGACCCTTGAAATAACTTACCACCAGAGGTTGTGGAGGTCAAACCAGTCACTGCTTTAATGCTAGTGTCGGACAAGTACTGCAGTAATCTTGGAAGAAGAACAGAATAGGGGGGTAGGCAATCTAAGCAGACTAGATGGATCATATGGTCCTCTTCTGCTGACATGTTCTTATGCCCATAAGTTTGTATGCTTCCAGCTGCGGATCCGCTGTTATCTTTTCCATCTGGTATATACCTTTCACAATGAATACCCAATCTTCAAGTCTTGGGCAAGAATGGGAGAGACATCTTTTAGTAATGGCTCTGCCTGCTGCCACCAGAAGAATTCCAAGAAAGGATTTATGGCGGTTGGAATGTTTACCTGGAGGCAGAGTGCCTAGAATTAGGTAACCTAATTTTTCTGGGAGAGCCCTAGACTGAGAGATCTACTGGAAACTAGCCCTTTTGTACTCTGTGTGCTTACCTGGTAAAATGTGTTATAAATAAAGTGTTCAAGCGGGGGGCCTGGACATTCCTATTATTTTTACTATTTCTGCCCATGAGTGTCCAGAAGGGCTGAGTTACTGGACAGTCCCAGAAAATATGAAGGGGCATACCCACTGTCCCACACTCCTCCAGCAGTGGTCAATGTGCCCTGTCGTGTAGTGTTTTCTCATAGAAGGGGTCAGGAAGAAGTGCATAACCAGTTTCTACCAAAACTCTTTCCAGTTATTAGAGGCAGATGTGCTGTACACCCCCTCCCAGATATTTCTCCAATCCTGGGGAAACGGGGCTAAACCTGCCTCTATCTCTCATGCTGTCTGATAGGAGAGTGGTGTGTTGTCATGATGCAAGATATAACTTTGGACAAGTTGAGAAATGCACTTCCCTTGTATCTGCTCTTCCCTCGCACATTCAGTGACCTTGACCGAAGGGTGTGGTGCTGCTTGGAGATCTCTCAGTGTAGGCCCTCGAGACCAGGGGAATACTTCCCCATGATCTGAGTCTGAGTACAGAGAGGCCAGGCATAAGCATTCTAGCCAAAGCTAAAACCTTAGTACAATTAAAGCATAGCAGTAAGTAATATAGAGCTGGCAGTTTGAATAATACCGGGAAAGCCACTTCCCAAAGACCTGGAATAATCTAGGTGGGACTAGCTGACAGGGACCTGGATAAACCCAGGCCAAGCTATGCCAGTGGATAAACAGTCCCGAATGGCCTAAGAAGGCCCCAAATCATTTTACTTATGAATAATACAAGTAAGACACAAACTGAAGCAAGCTAGCCGAATATTTCTGATGAATATTATTTCCTGTTAGCTAACCATGTTTCTAGGGATGTTGATATGTTATTCTATCCACACTTCTTGGCACGTCCTTTCCCTTTAAGTATCTTGCCATAAGGTCTAAAAGCTGGCTCCTCCCAGCCACCCAGGTGGTATATCCCTCAGCTCCGCCCCTTGACGCCAGATCTTCCTTTCCGCTGTAAGATTCAGGTTCCCTCCTTATTGCTCCCACGTTGAGTAGACCCTGGCGCTTAAATCTTCTGATTATTTACCTAAGCTAAAACTCGTTAGAGTTTCTCCGCATCGTTTCATGATCACGACCGTGATGGAGGACAGGTCCTCTCCTGGGTTCCGCCGGTGTTCCTGCGGGCAGAAGATGTCTCACACCGACCCTCATGCCACGTACGTCTACTGCCTGGGCCACGATCATGATACTCAGGCCTGTGACGTTTGTCGCTTGTTGTAGCCAAATGTGTTGGACGATCGCCTTGCATGCTTACAGCTTGGACGACTGGAAAAACGGATCCTGCCAGTCAAATCTAAAGAGGCCCGTTGGGCGATCTCCGCGATTGCGGGGTCCGCTGAGCAATTTGAAGAAATGAAGGCCTTCGAAGAGGAGGTGGCTCTGGCTACTGAGCAGTTCTCTTCAGCATCAGTCTTCGTGCCACTCAAACTGGGCTCTTCCTTTACTGATTCCTTCAAGGAGTTGTGCCAGTCTCTCCTGACTAAGGGGGAGGGCCCGTTGGCTTCGCATAGCTCCCGTTCCCATAAAAAGGAATCCAAGAAGTCGAGAGATAAATCTCGTCTGCATCGTTCTTGGGATCAAGAGAAGTCTCAGTTTCAGGAATCTCCTGTTTCAACTCCGGTTGAAATTGCAGCCTCAGCCGCTGGCTTCACAGTGCCCCATCAGGCCAGCCGGCTAAGACGCAGGACAACGACCTGGTCGAAATTATCGACCCTGTCATCCCATTGTCACTGGATGAGGCCGACAATTTCTTGTTCAGGACTCCAGTCCTGACTGGACCTACCGAGGAGGAAACCCAGCTTGCTGGGAACCTCCCCACGGTCCCTGACCATGGCCTGGAGGGACCGCGGGTTTCCACGGCTCCTTCTGCACACCCCTGTTGGTCCCCCCCAATGGTTGAGGTCAAGGTCTCTGTCATCTTCGACGACAGGTCGAGGAGAACTTACAGGTGCCATTCTGGGCATTCTAAGAAGCGACACCCCCGCTATTCATTCTCGTCCTCCTCGGAAGAGGAGAGGCTTCAGTGCAAGTTGCATCGACGCTGCAAGGATCTCATGTGGCAACAGTTAGCGTTGGCCGGACCAAAGTTGACCCTGGCTTCCACACCGGCCATCACATGGCTGTCTACCTCTAGGCCGATGCCAACTCCTGTGGAGTTGGTGAAGGCCCTTCCGGCTCTGCCGAAACCGGCCTCTCCACCGATTGTGGTGGAGCCACCACTTAAACAGCCTCCCTCCAGGGCTCCTGTTAAGGAGTCTCTGCCTGCTAAGGGCCTCTCGCATAGTCTGTTGGTCACCCTTAACTCCCGACCGTCCACTGCGGGTCGAAAGTGATTCAGGTGGTTGGACGACCTATCCAGACTCCTCGGAATCCAAGGACGACTCCTTGCACTTTTGCCAGTTCGATAAGGCTTTGATGGGAAGTCTCTTGATGAAGGAAGGTCCCATGTCCTTCATGGGCATTCTCCGTCTCATCTCCGAATCCACAGGGATGAAACTGGGGCCTGTTCAGAAATGGGCTCAGTATCCCTAACAGATATTTTGACTAAAGGGGATTCTCTGACAGAGGCCTTCCCAGTAGGCACAGCCATTACTGACCTGTCTCTGGAGCTTTGATAGCACCGTGCCTCCTGCCCTGCGCCGTCAGCCCGGATGGCCCGCAAGTATGCGTCTCCCATCGGCACCCTTTCGGGGTTCACAGAGCACCCCTCTGCTGAGGGATTGGTGACCAAATCTGTGTTCAGGTACTCTGGAAATTTAGGAGACACTGATAGACCACTGGACAAAGAGTCCAAAAAACTGGACCATTCTGCCTGAAAAGTCTGTGCTGCCTCTTTGCTCGGTCTCCATCAGGCGAGCTCGGCTGTCATCATGGCACACTTCTCCCGTGCCCTCTTGGGCTCTCTAGCTGAGGTGCTTCCTCATCTCCCCATGGACCTTCAGACTACGGTCAAGCAGGTTCGGGATCAGAGTTGGGGTGTTGCAAAACAGCAACTCCAGACAGCTCTGGACATTGGGGATTCCTATGCCTGTTCGGTGGCTGCCGCAGTCGCCATGCAACGCAGGGCCTGGCTGAGGATCTCGACCTTTATGGCGGACACTCAGCATAAACTGGTGGACATTCCCTTCCTGTGCATAGTCTTGTTCGGTCCAGGAGTGAACTGTTACCTCCAGCGCATCGAGAAGTCCAGTGCTACCTAGGACTCCATTGCCTGAGAAGGAATCTCAGGGTTCCAAAAAGCAGAAGTGTAAACCCGTTCGGCCTTCTGCCCCTGTGGCCAAGCAGTCCCAGTACCAATCAGGGCAGCAGCAGGCTCAATCTTGGTGCCCTTGGACCAAATTGGTGGCTTCGGTGGTCCGTAAACCCAGAGGGAAGGGTCCCGGCGGTCCTGCGGCCAGATCCTCCTCCTCCAGGCCTGCTCAGTGATGGGATGGGGGTGACCACCCCCATGCCTGTCACTCCTACTCTGGGTCCTCCCATGGGGGTCCGGCTCCGTCACTTCCTTTCTGCCTGGTCCGCTGTCATAACGGACAGGTGGGTATTGGAAGTGGTCGGCCAGGGTCTGCCTCTGGAATTCAAGCAGTACCCACTGAGCTAAGCCCGTGCCCCACAGGAGGAGAAGGCATCCATGGACACTCGATCAGAGCTGATCCCCCTGTCAACCCAGGGTTTGTTTCCAGGTACTTCCTGGTCCTGAAATGGACAGGGGGCTGGTGCCCCATTCTAGATCTGCATGACCTGAACAAGTTTCTCAGGTCTCGCACCTTCAGGTTGGTAACTCTGTTTCAGATCATGCCATCTCTCAAGCAGAACATGTGGTTTTGCTCTCTGGATCTGCACGACGTGTTCTTTCATGTCGATCCATCCGTCACACCAAGGGTTCCTCCGCTTCCAAGCAGAGGGAGCTCTCTAAGAGTTCCAAGCCATGCTGTTCAACCTATCATCAGCCCCCAGGGTCTTCACCAAATGCATTGCAGTGGTGGCGGCCCATCTTCAGCATCAAGGGGTCAGGGTGTACCCCTATCTGGACAGTTGGTTCATAGCGGGTCCCTCCACGCAGAAGGTGGAGAGATCCAGGGCTCTGGCCCTCCAGACCTCAATCGACCTTGGCCTCCTGGTCAGCGAGGCCAGGTCAGAACTCATGCCATCACAGGTGATTTGCTTTATTGGGGCAGAGCTCAACTCTTGCAGAGCCAGAGCCAGGCTCTCGATGGACAGGGCGGAGGTTCTCTCTTCTTTTGCCTGATCACTTCTGGTTGGGCACTTGCACCCTGCCCGGAACTTCCTGCAACGTCTGGGCTACATGGCAGCCTGCACCTCCATGGTCCGATGGGCCTGGTGGCATATGCGCCTCCTTCAGTGGGAGCTGGCCAGCAAGTGGACACAGTGTCTAGGTCATTTTGACCAGCTGGTCACAGTAACCAAGATGATGTGGGATGCTTTCCAGTGGTGGACTGTCCCGGAGCATCTGCAGGAGGGGATCCCATTTGTCTGTCCCGAGCCGATGGTCATCTTGATGACTGACGCGCATCTCACGGGCTGGGGTGCACACATGAGGGACCACAGAGTCCACAGGCTCTGGATCTCAGCGGAATCCCGATGTCTCATCAACCTGCTGGAGCGCCAAGCAGTTTGGCTGGCGCTGACTGCATTCGCTCCGTTCCTTCGGGGTCAAGTGGTTCAATCCAGATGGACAACACCACGACCATGTACTATCTCAACAGACAGAGCAGCACGCACTCCCGGCCTCCGTCCGGGGAAGCTCTCCACATCTGGACCCTCGTGAGCTAACTGGAGGAGGATCTTCTAGCCATCCATGTGGCAGGAGCCTCAAATCAACTGGCGGATGCCCTCAGCCCTGTAGGCAAGGCATTCCACGAGTGGTGTCTCTATCCAGAGGTAGTACACAGCCTGTTCTCCCAGTGGGGCACCCCTCAGGTGGACCTGTTCACCTCGAGAGAGAACGCAAAGCTGAAGCTGTTTTGTGCCCACCTCCCTCGGCACGGATCGCTGCAGGGAGATGCCTTACTAAGTTTATTTAGTAGAATAAGACATAAGGGAGCCGTAAGGCCCATCGAGAATGTCTCCCTCAATACAGGGAAAGTTTAAACCATTTTATGTTTGTTGGAATAGAGCTCATCTGATTTGTTCCTAAATGCATTGAAATTAGGCATGTCAACTAAATGCTGGGGTAGCTTATTCCTTCTTGAGGTCATGGACCCCAGGCCTCTTTATGCCTTCCCTCCACTTCCCTTGATCCACAAGGTGCTCCTTCAGGTGAGGAGGGACAAAGCGCAGGTGATCCTGGTGGCTCCAGACTGGGCCTGTCAGTTTTGGTACCCTGATCTCCTCAGCCTCAGCATCAGGCTCCCGAGGCGTCTTACAGCATGCCCGGACCTCCTCTGTCAATCAAGGGAAGGTTCTCCACCCAGTCCTTCAGTCCCTGCACGTGACAGCCTGATTCCTGAGCGGCTAGAGTTCCAGGCTTTTTGTCTCTCCGAAGATGTCCTCACTGTAGTTGAGGCATCTATCTAGGAAGGAATCGACCAGGAAGTGCTATGCCTTCAAGTGGAAGAGAATCTCCATTTGGTGTCAGGCCAAGGGCCTGGGCCCTTTGTCCTGTCTGGTGTCTAGCATTCTCTACTACCTTTGGTCTGTCTCCAAAGGGGGTCTTCTGTCTATGACCCTTAAGGTGTACCTGGCAGCCATCTCTGCTTACCGGGCGCGGGCCGGTCAGCAGACGGTGGCACAGGAGAAGATGGTCTGGAGTTTCTTCAAGGGCCTTGACCATATTTCCCCTCCGGTGTGTGAATCACCACCACCATGGGATCTACTGCTGGTACTGGCAAAGCTTGTGGACAAGCCATTTGAACCAGTGCACAGGAGTGAGATGTTATACCTGTTGTGGAAGATCACCTTCCTGGTGGCTCTCATGTCAGCCAGAAGGATTGGGGTGTTCCAGGCGCTCTCTGTTGAATCTTCCTATCTGGGGCAAGGTTGTCCTGCGCCCGAACCCGAAGTTCCTTCCGAAGGTTGTATCAGAGTTTCACTTGAACCAGGTGATGACTCTGCCAGTGTACTATCCCAGTCACACCTTGGAGGCCGAGTACAGGCTCCATACATTGGACCCGAGATGAATGCTCTCTTATCATAAAAAGCACACAGCTGAAGTTTGGGGAGAGGTTCGCCAGCTGTTTGTCACCTATACTGAAGCCGCACCTGGCAGACCTGCAGCTAAATGGATGATTGGCAGATGGATTACTTCATGCATTGATCTCTGCTATAGGTTTGTGGGTAGGGAGCCTTCCATAGGGCTAAGAGCTCTTTCCACCCACCATACTGCTGTCGGTGGCTGCTTTTAGGGATGTCCCTATCCAGGAAATCTGCAGGGCTGCCACCTGGAAGGCTGCAAACAACTTCATTTCCCATTACCTCATTGGCCTAGAGTCATGCCGGGATGCTGGTTTTGGGGCCTCAGTTCTCCAATCTCTGTTCCCTAAGTAGGGGGTGTGTGCCCTGCCCCCCTCCTCCCGGAGAACTGCTAGGAGTCTGCCAAGAAGTGTGGATAAGAACAACATATCCACATCTCTAGAAACACAGGTTACTCACCTGTAACAGTAAATCTTCCACGGAGTGGTCTCTTGCAGTAGGTAATACTTTTGGGTTACCAGCAGTGGCACACGGCAGCTCTTCTAGCAGTTTTTTACCAGGGACCACCCACACATTACATTAGCTTCCTGTTTCCTATATAAGTGTGGGCGGTCCCTGGTATCCTCAGTCCATTTCCCCATCGTCTTCAGCTTGCATAGCAGTTAGTGCAACTTCTGTATGGCAGTCATCGACGAGAATTTGGAACTACTACACGAATGTTTAAAGACTCTTCAATCAAACAAGCATTATTTCGTTCCTGCTGTTGAGGTAGGAAGATATACCGCTTTGACAACCATACATCTTGTATAAGGTGTCTGGGACCCACACATGACACCAGTTCCTTCAGTTTCTGTCAGGAATTTTACTCATTTCACACCACAAGAGCTCCTTGAGACTTCCACCACTTGTGCCCTGTATACTCTTAGCACTGCATCCTGGACCTTTCTAAGCAAAATCAAGCCATAATCAGCATGCCACAAACAAATGTGAATACCTCTTGAACCGTAAGTGCTACACACAAAGTATGAGTGGCAGAGTTGTTCAGCAGAATGTTACCTTTACAATGGTACTATGCAATCAGTTATAATCAATTTAGTTTTTATTTTATAGTAGCTGAAATATCAAACAACTGTTTTTTTTTTTTTTTTCAGATTTATTCAAGGTGCTTAGGTGAGGCTTGAGAGACAAATGTTAGCCATGCACACCATACCTTAAACAAATATGAATAACTCCTAAAGTATACATGATAGACACAAAGTTTCAGCAGCAAAATTGTTCAGAGCAAAATTACCTTTGTAACAGTGCTATGCAATAAATTCTAAGCAATTCGGTTTGTTTAATAGTTAGGTAAAAACTGCTGACTTCCTCAGACGTTTCTAGGCCTGAGTGAAAGTCAGCTGAGTACATCTACAGGCGTTATTGTCCTGAGTGGCTATGCTTTCAGACACCACCTACAGACGTATCTAGGCCTGAATGAGTTAATCAGGCAACTTGTCAATGACAGTTGCTTGAAATTCAACATCTGTTGATGGAGCAGAAAATGTCTCTCTTAGAGAACTAAGGAACTCTCTACTGGTTCTCGTTCCAGGCAGAAAAAGGAGAAACCCTTCTCACATTTCCTGCCTTGTCGTCCATCAATGGCCACTGTTTCAGGTGTCCCTCTGTCGACGTTGCGTTCTCTAACCACTTTTTTGTCAACCGGGGCTCACACCCTCTTGTCGACGGCACTTTAAATGCAGTTCAAGCTGTCACTGCACTGTCGACTGAGTCTTGTACCCTCTCGTCGACGATGCTTTCCAGCACTTTACATGCAGTCAAATATACTGCTGCACCATCAACGGGAGCTCCTCTCCTGTCGACAGCATCTGACAATTTCAGTGAAAATAACTCCTTTTCCCCTGCAGGCCCGTCGACGAGGCCCTGCATACCTCAGGGGAAACCTATGGATTTTGCCTTACTAATTGCCCCTCCTCCTTCACAGGTGGCCGCCTACAGGAGTCAGGCGGACAGAGATCGGAACCCTGATAAGAGACGCGACCTGCTCATACTACATGTCCCATACCTTTTTATCACCCCATTTGTTTCTCAACATGCCCCCCTTCTCACCCCCTCTTATCCCAGGGAAGGGACATCACCAATATAGTCGACAGGTCTTAGATGCCATGCAGCACTCTCAGCCCTCCGACCCAGGAGAGCCGGGTGATCCTCCTCGATCTCCTCCCCCTCTGCCTAAAAGATTTCATAGTGACGGATACTATACCACCCTGGTGGTCCCCCCTCCTTTCATGGGGGACTGTTTGTCAGATGAACAAGAATTACCATCTAACTTCCCCACTGATCTTTAAGACGAAGAGTTCCAAGATCTGGATTTTCCCAATCCTGACTCTCCTTTTTCAGAAATCTCTTCTCTGGATGAGGACCTGCCTATCCCTTCCACAGCCTCTTCCCCCCAGATGACCCCACCTTTAGTAAAATGATGGTTCAGACACAAAAGGTCATGGGATTCTTGACTACTGAACATGGCAAACAACGTAAGGATATGGCAGAATATCTTGAATTACCTGAGGAGCCTGTTTTAGTGGTTCCCCCACTAATACCAACCTACCAGAACGCCATGCTGGCTGCTTGACATCAACCTTCAACTATTACAGCTGTTCTCCGCAAAGCAGATCGTCTGTATCAAGCTCCTGTGGATCATTCTTGTCTGTCCAGCATTCCAGAGGCAGATTGTGTGGTCATTACTGCCGCTCATGACTGTACCAAAAAACCCTAGCACATGAGCTCCTTACCTCCTGATAAGAAATCCCGAAGAATTGGCTATCTGGGGAAAAAGGTCTTTTCCTCAGGTTCTATGAATATCAGAATCTTAAACAATATGGGTCATATGATTAAATACCAGTGTACCCTTGAGTCCTCTGCCATAGAGCTTATCAATAACTCCCTCCCTCACAGGAAAGAGACAAATTATTGGCTACAGTGACGACTAGTAATTCTGTCTCCCGTCACCTTCTCATGTCGGGATATGATGCCGTAGATACCTCAGCCTGACACTCAGCCAGTGGTATCACCTTGCGTCACCATACCTGGCTTCGCATTTCAGGCTTTGCACCTGATATACAACATAAAGTAGCTAATGCTCCCTTTAATGGGTCCAAGCTGTTCGGGCCAAGTACTCCGACTTTACTAGATGACTTACAGGCATCGGGCAGAACCCTTTGTATGGTCCATGGCATGTACCATACTCTGCCTACCATCTGCCATACTCAATACTCCTCTTATTCCAAAAGAGGTGGACAATAGAGGCAATACTAAAGGCAGCTTCAGAGGCCGTGCTCAATCCACCAGAGGCAACACCTCTACTGCCAAGGGTGTCCGCTCCCGGCCTTCGGGAGGGGCTTGGCAGCCCACCATCCAGTGACTCACTAGGGCTTCCCCCTGCCCCCTCGATCAGGCCTCAGAGGCTATGGGGGATCATTTTGCCCTCCATTTGGAGGCCTGGCAAATGATTATATCAGACAAATGGGTACTTCAAATTATACTGAAGGGTCATACTCTGGAGTTCCTCTCCACCCCACACCCTTGCTGTCCCTGAAAGATTAATTATCCTCCAGATCATATACCCATCCTTCAGGAGAAATTGGGCGCCCTTCTGGCCAAACAGGCCGTTATACCAGTGCCCCTTTCAGAACATCAAACAGGATTTTACTCCCACTTCTTTCTGGTACCCAAACGAACTGGGACCTCAGATGAATACTAGACCTTTTTTTTTTTTTTTTTTTAACCAGGAGAGTGAGACTGAGCTGAAAGCTTGTTTACGGGTGTGACCTGGGAGCACAAGAAAGTTGCGTGACTTGCTCAACGTCACACAGTATGCATGTGGGGGCTGTGGGATTCAAACCCAGATCTCCAGGTTTGCAGCTCAGAGCCTTAAACCACTGCGCTATACTGCCTCCTCTTTACGTTCAGTACAAACATTTTTGCACGATTACTCTATCTGCTATCATGCCAATCCTGAAACAGGGCGATTGGCTTTGTGCCCTGGATATGAAAGATGCCTACTTACATATCCCCATCTATCGTGCCCACCAAAAATTTCTGCGCTTCCACCTACTGGGTCAAAATTACCAGTTTCGAGCACTCCCTTTCAGTCTCTCATCGGCCCCCAGAGTGTGCACCAAGTGCCTAGTGGTGGTGGCGGCAGCAACCTTAAGAAGAAAGGGGCACTTCATTTTTCCATATCTCGACGATTGGCTAATTGGAGCAGACTCCAAAGTAGCTGTGCTTGCCTCCCTAGATGCTATCCGGAAGATGTTCACAGATCTGGGGATCACAGTCAATTGGCCAAAGTCTAGCCCAAATCCGACACAGTCTCTTCAATATATTGGAGCTGTCCTACATACAGCCACAGCCAGAGCTTACCTCCTGCCTGCCTGGCAGGTCACACACATATCTCTGGCGTCCCACATACAGACTCAGAAAATAGTCACAACCGGACAAATGCTGCGCCTTCTGGGTCCCATGTCTGCTGCCATCCCTACAGTGGCATTCGCCCGTCTCCACATGAGACCTGTCCAGTGGACCCTCTAGAATCAATGATCTCAAAACAGTTCGAAGACAAAATCAGGGTCACTTCCTCTCTAAAGTCAACCCTGACATGGTGGACAACCAGAATCAATCTGGATCAAGGAATGCCTTTCCGGTTCCTCCCTCCTAAGCAAACGTTAATCACGGATGCTTCCCTGCAGGGATGGGGCATGCACTTAGGTCCTTGTCAGACACAAGGCCAGTGGCCCGCTTCTCCCCATCATTCGCATATCAATCTCCTAGAGACGAAAGCGGTCTGTCTAGCCCTTCTGGCATTCCAGCCCTACCTAACACCAGGATCGTTGCTGAGCCAATCAGACAACACTGCAGTAGTATTCTACCTCAACAAGCAAAGGGGTACCAATTCCAGCACCCTATGCATGGAGACTCGTGCAGTTTAGCAAAAAGCCATCGGATAACAATTGACGCTAACAGCTGTCCACTTACCAGGACGTTGCAACCAGTTAGCCAACCGGCTGAGTCACCAGTCCTCCACTCACGAATGGACACTTCACGAGCAAGTACTCCAAGAAATCTTCAACCTATGGGGCACTCCACAGCTGGATCTGTTTGTCTCCCCAGTGAATTACTGTCTTCCCAAGAATTTTTCCATTATCCTGAACAAAAAGGGACCGTCTATAGATGCTCTGTCCCAACCATGGTCAGGACTCTTCTTATATGCTCCCCCCCGTCCCTTTCCTGCAACGGGCTGTACTGTAACTACAAACTGTCATCCATTTTGTCCAGCGGCCTCTTCTCTGAGATCCTGCCGGTCTGGGAGAGGGAGGGAGGCAGATGGACGAAAGGTCAGAGAAGGGGAGATAGGGGAGCTAAACATGTGGCTCAAGGGCTGGTGCCAGGAAAAAGGACACAAATTTGTAGATAACTGGCAACAGTTTTGGGAGTGAAAGTTCTTTAAATTTGATAGACTGCAGCTGACTAAGGAAGGAGTCGGTGCATTGGGGCAGAAGTTTGACATCTTTGCAGAATATTTAAATTAGCAAATGGGGAGATGGGTGTACAGCACCCGATACATAGAACGAGAAGAACACCCCTCCCCCCTCAGCTAGTGATCAAACAGGAGCTCAGCATGTTTGTAGTTCATTTGCATCACCAGGTAAGGAAAAAGGTCCGGCTCCCCATACAACGCGCAGGGGAAACGCCGGACCACACCCAACAACTAATGCACCGAAATCTGGCCCATGAAAAATCATGAACACAAATGCCCGCAGTCTGGGAAACAAGATCCGAGATCTGCAAGCAACAATGACAGAGGCTAAACTGGACATAGTAGCCATTAGCAAGTCATGTTTCACCAGTAACCACACTTGGGAGACGTCAGTACCTGACTGTGCACTGTTTAGAAGGTGCAAAAAGGGGGGAGGGGGGAGTGGCCCTTTATGTTAATGAAAATATCAAAGCTACAGAAATTCAGAATACACATAAGGAGCCAGAAGAACTGTGGATCACCCTGGAAACAGGAAATGGAACAGCCATACTAACTGGGGTTGTCTACAGACCTCCAGACCAGGGGGAGGACATGGACACATTACTGTTAGAAGATATGCAAAACATGACAGCTAAAGGGAAGGTTCTGACACTGGGAGCCTTCAACATGCCAGATACAGATTGGTCAATACCAGTAGGAACATCTGCCAGAACTAGACACATGGTGAATTCCCTGCAGGTGGAGGGCCTCAGACAACTGGTTCAACATCCCACAAGAGACAGGGCTATCCTAGCAGATCTAGTGCTGACTAACGGGAAAAGGATCACAGATCTCCAAGTAGAAGGTCACTTGAAGGCCAGTGGCCATCTCATGGTATGGTTCAATTTGGTCACTAGAACTAAATCATCTCATTCCAAGGCAAAAATATGGGACTTCAAAGGAGCTGACTTTGATAAGATGACCAACAGAGTTAAGCTAGCCCTGATAAGAAGAAATACAGGTGAGGGGGTACAGGCAAAATGGGCAAGCATTAAGGATGCAATACTTGAAGCAACATCCCATTGTGTTAGAGAGAAAAGCAAGAGCAAAAGAAGGAGGAAACCACTTCGGTTCTCAAAAACAGTAGCAGAAAAGGTCAGAGTCAAAAGGCTGGCGTTAAGGAAATATAAGGAAATGCAGTGCGACGAAGATAGGGAGGCATACCAAACTTCCCTAAGGGAAGCAGATAAAGGCAGGCAGAAGCCCAAATCAAGGAAACACTAGCATGAATAGTAAAAGAAGGGGACAAGACTTTCTATAGATACATTGTGAAAGGAGAAAGTCCAGAGGGGGTATTGCTAGGATCAGAGGGGATAAGGGGGAGTGTGTGGAGGAAGACCAAGGAAAAGCATCTGTCCTAAATAGATACTTCTGCTCAGTATTTACTGAGGAGAAGGTAGGGCAGGGCCCACAGCTCAGCACCATGGACACAGGGGAGGGGAGGTGTGCACTAGTCCCTTCACAAAAGAAAGGGTCCTACAAGAGCTCGCTAAGCTCAGGGTGGACAAGGCAATGGGACCTGATGGCATACATCCCAGGGTACTAAAGGAGCTAAGGGTGGAACTAGCAGAGCCATTATCAGAACTGTTTAGTGAGTCTCTGAGCACAGGAGAGGTCCCAGAAGACTGGAGAAGGGCTCATGTGATCCCACTCCACAAGAGTGGTAGCAGGGGAGGAGGCAGGGAACTACAGACCAGTCAGTCTTACCTCAGTAGTGGGCAAGATTATGGAGGCACTCCTTAAGGAAAGGATAGTGCAGCACCTGGAATCCATAGGAGGACATGATCCAAGACAGTATGGGTTTACAACAGGTAGGTCCTGTCAAACTAATCTCATAGATTTCTTTGACTGGGTAACCAGAGTGGTGGACCAAGGAGGTGCAGTTGATGTCACCTACCTTGACTTCAGCAAAGCTTTTGATACTGTTCTGCATAGAAAATTGATTAATAAGCTGGGTAGGCTCGGGGTGGGTCAGAAGTTGGTTAGCTGGGTGGCAAACTGGTTGGTGGGCAGAAAACAGAGTGTGGGTGGTACACGGTATACAGTCAGAAGAGATGCAAGTCACAAGTGGGGTACCTCAGGGATCAGTCCTGGGGCCAGTCCTCTTCAATATCTTCATCAGTGACATTGCAGATGGACTGGAGGGTAAGGTTTGTCTGGTTGCAGATGACACCAAGATCTGCAACAGAGTAGATGATCCAGATGGGGTGGGCAGAATGAGAAGAGATCTGGATAAACTGGCAAAATGGTCGAAGAGTGGCAACTGGGGTTTAACTCATTCACACCACAAGAGCTCTTTGAGACTTCCACCACTTGAGCCCTGTATATTTTTGGCACTGTATTCTGGGCCTTTCTAAGCAAAATCAAGCCATAATCAGAATGCCACAAACAAATGTGAATACCTCTTGGACCGTAAGAGCTACACACAAAGTACGAGTGGCAAAGTTGTTCAGCACAATATTACCCTTCCAGTGGGGCTATGCAATTAATTGTAATAAATTTGTTTTTTTTATTTTACATTAGCTGAAATGCCAAACAACTGTTTTTTGTTTTTTTGTTTTGTTTTTCAGATTTTTTCAAGGTGCTTAGGTGAGGCTTGAGACAAATGTCAGCCATGCACACCATACCTTAAACAAATGCGATTGGTTAACACCTAAAGTATACGTGGTAGACACAAAGTATCAGCTGCAAAATTGTTCAGCACAAAATTACCTAATGGTGCTATGCAATCAGTTGTAATCCATTTCGTATTTATTTTATACTAGCTGAAATACCAAACTGTGGGTTGTTTTCAAATTTATTCAAGGTGCTTCTGTGAGGCTTGAGAGACAGATGTCAGCCATACACACCATACCTTAAACAAATGCGAATAACTCCTAAAGTTTACACGATGGACACAAAGTATCAGCAGCAAAATTATTTAGCACGAAATTACCTTTCTAATGGTGCTATGTAATCAATTCAAAGCAATTTGTTTTTTTTAATATTTAGGTAAAAACTGCTGACTTTCTCAGGCGTTTCCAGGCCTGAGTGTAAGTCAGCTGAGTACGTGTACAGGCGTTATTGGCCTGAGTGGCTATGCTTTCAGACGCCACCTACAGGTGTATCTAGGCCTGAATGAGTTAACGTAAAGAAGTGCAAGATAATGCACATAGGGAAGAGAAACCCTGAAGCCACCTATAGATTGGGTGGGAAGTTGCTGGCAATCACAAGGGAAGAAAGAGACCTGGGCATCATCACAGATAACCTGTAATCATCCAAGCAGACTACTAAAGCAGTAGGTAAGGCTAGAGGGATGTTGGAGTGTATTAATAGGGGTATCGCAAGTCGTAAGTAGGAGGTAATAATCCCTCTTTACAAGACACTGGTTAGGCCCCATCTGGAGTACTATGTGCAGTACTGGAGGCCGCACCTGCACAAGCACATTAACAAAATGGAGGCAGTCCAGAGAAGGGCAACCAAAATGATGCAGGGACTGCATCAGAAAACATATGAGGATAGATTAATGGAGCTCAATATGTATACACTAGCGCAAAGGAGGGAGAGAGGTGATATGATCGAAACATTCAAACATCTTAAGGGCATTAACAAGGTGAAGAGTCTTAACATGTTTCAGTATAAGAAAAATAGCAGGACAAGAGGACACAGCATGAGATTAGAGGGAGGCCAATTAAGGGGTAATGTGAGGAAGTTCTTTTTCACAGAAACGGTAGTGGATGCATGGAACAGCATACCTCAGGAAGTGGTGGATATGAATACAGTGCAGGGCTTCAGACAGGCATGGGATAGGCATAAGGGAGCAATACAGATGAGTATAAATAGATAGGCCATTGACAGAGTACAGGCCTATGGCACATTCATAAGGTAGAAAAAATGGGCAGACTGGATGGGCCTTGTGGTTCTTATGTGCTGTGAACTTCCGTGTTTCTACAACGAGAACCAGCCACAATGATACTCATAGCCCAAATGTGGCCTCGCCAGATGTGGTTTCCTCTACTCCTACAACTGTCCGTACGGGACCCTGTTCCATTGCCATTCAGACCAGACCTTTTGACTCGGTGTCGGGTCTCTCCTACATCCCATCCTGAAGGCTTTACACCTTCACACTTGGCTCCTGAGAACGCTTTCATAACTAGATTACAAGTGTCCTCTCCTGTTGCCAATTATCTCTTGGCCTCCTGTAAGCCAGCGACAAGAGCAATATACAATTCCATATGGAAACGCTTTTCCATATGGTCTGCCTCTCGATCTTTGGATCCTTACTCTTGTCCACTGACGAAGGTTCAAACAACATGAAGTCTTGCTATATTATGACAAGTGCAGTTTGTCCCACCACTAGAACTGCTCCGGAGGTGAAAGAGTTAACTTCCATGCAGAGCATGGAGCTTAGAGCGCGAGCTCGGTTAAAGAAGCTCTGTTAGGGTGGTTTCAAACCGAAACCATCAGATTCTTTACTCCGCCTCACTGAACAGTCGCTCCGGAGATTCCTCCTGCTGCTCGGTTCATTTCCTCGGTTTAAAACGTTTTTTCTCGGTTGAATTTAACCGCGATTTATTTATTTTAACCGCAAACCGATCGGTTCAAGCTCTGTCTATGGTATTGTAAGTAATAGATAGGTTTTCTGTGTGGAACTTGTAAATTTTTATCGGTTCGGTTTGAACCGATCGAATTGTATTTAAACTTGGTTTTAAAGCCTTTTAAGGCTTGTTAGAGTGCAGGTTCCGGTTCTTATCGGTTCTAAAAAAAACGGATTTCATTACGGTTTTTTCCACGACCCGTGACACGGTTGGGAACCGATAAGGGTGTCTTGCCTGGCACTGCCGTTAAAGAGCAAGTTTGTTGGTTAGGCTGGCATCATGTCTGAGAAACCCAAAAGAAAACCGGGCCCACTGGTTTCAACACTGTAGTGTCTGTGGGGAAGCCTTTGCCAAAGGCTGACCCACACACTATGTGTCTTGTCTGGGGTTTGACCACCTCAATTCAGACTGCCAGATTTGTAAAATTTCCTGCAGCCACCCTGGACAAGAGAGTGGGCAGGCTCAGGGAACGAGAGGCCAAAAGTCCGCTGACCGGAGGGAGTGCCCTCTGACCAGGGCTAGACTTCACTCAAGCTAAAAGCTGGCTCTGAGGAGCCAGTTCCAGCAAAGAAAACTAAAAAATCAGCAGGTTTGGAGTCCAAAATTCCTTCTCCAACTGCTGCAGAGATAGCCAGGGCAATACAGATTGTCCAGTCACTGTCCCCGGTTCCCTCCGAACCGCCACTATCTGGCAAAAGGTCGGTTCCACCGGTTCAGGAATATGATATAGAAGAGTTTTATGAACCAGAGGAGGGGGAGGATGATTATGATCAGTGTGAATGTGACTTTGAAAGTCTGGATGTGCCCATTGAACCGGACATCTCCCCAGACAGACCTTTAGGTGAATCTCCCCCTAGGCTTTCTGAGTCCCCTTCTCATTTTTTGTTTTATAAAAAAGTTGCTGAGACCCTCCAGCTTCCCTTAGAGGAGGCTTTGGATGAGCAAGAGGAGCCTGACTATGTAGAGATGATGGATATCCCAGAGTCCAGGAGATTGTCCATCCCTTTGCATAAATCTTTTAGGAAACAAACAATAAAAATTTTAAAAGCTCCTAATTCTGTGCCTCCTGTAGACAAAAAGATGGACAGGAGATACACTTTGTCAGGTCCTGATACAGATTTTCTTTCACAGCAATGCAGTTATGTTGGGGTAGTTCAGGCTGCAGCCTGTGATAAAGCTAATATTCCCCTGGCTTCACATCCTCCTGACAAGGACTCCGAGAAGATTGATGCCATGGCCAAAAAACAATACATGGCAGCATCCTTGGGACTCAGACAAGCAAACTATATGGCTTATGTTGCGAGATACCAGAAATCTAGATGGGATACTGTCATGGCCTTAGACAAACAGGTCCCTGGCCAGCTTGCAAAGGAGCTGGAGCAGGTGGCTCTTGATGGTATTGAGGCATCTAAGGTGCAGTTCCATGCTGCAGTGGATTCTAACGATGTATCCTCTAGAGTCAAGGCTACATCTGTGGCTTTTCGCAGATTGGCCTGGCTCAGGTGTACTACTTTGTCACAGGATACCCAGTCTAAGGCTATGGATTTTCCTGTGGTGGGAAATTCTCTGTTTGGGAGCAGACAGAGAATTATATGAAGAAATGGATGAATATAGAACCACTTACAGGAGTGCACAAGCCAAGGAGCGGCAAGCCACTCCTCAGAGGCAGCCCCCAGGGGTAGGGGCAGGCTCTTTACCAGACCAGGCCTCCTCCTCTTCAGCCTATGCTCAGAGGGTTCTTCAGAGGGAGAGGCAGGCCGGAGTGCAGAGCAGGCCTGCTCGCACCCCTCAGCCTAAAACCCCTGCCAAACAGGCACCCTGATGGGATGCAGGGTCGACTCTCCATTACCTGAGGGGGCAGGCTGGCTTACGTCGTCCAGGACTGGAAGTCTTTAACATCAGACAGGTGGGTCCTGGAAGTAGTGAGCCAGGGTCTGGTTCTCAGCTTCAAAAATTTCCAAAGATGAGAGCCAGATCTTTTCCACCTGCAAACCCTTTAGAGACTCTTGCTTGGAAACAGAGTCTCAACTCTCCTGGCTCTCAGAGCTGTAGAAAGGTTTCTCCCACACCAGGGCAAGGGTCTGTACTCCAGGTACTTCCTTACCCCAAAAAGACAGGAGGGTGGCGGCCTATCCTGGATCTAAGATATCTAAACAAGCACCTTTAAGACCAAAGTTCAAAATGGTGACTCTGGGAATGATTTTACCCTCCCTAAGGCCAGGGACTGGCTAGCTTCCCTGGACCTCAAGGATGCCTACTTCCATGTTCTTATCAGAAGCTCCCATCAAGTACCTTAGATTCGAACTGCCCTCAGGCCATTATCAGTTCAAAGCAATGCCCTTGGCCTCACTTCTGCCCCAAGGGTGTTCACAAAATGTCTGGCAGTAGCAGTTGCTCATCTAAGAAGGCAAAAATTGCCATTTTCCCTACCTGAACGACTGGCTCATTGTGGGTCAGTCTCCAGACCAGGATCAAATCACACCTGCTAGTTACCCAGCAGCTGCTTGCCTCTCTGGGCTTTCTTCTCAATCTTCCAAAGTCAGTTTTGGAACCTGTTCAGGTACTGCTTTTATAGGCGCAGAACTGATACACAAAGCAGGCCAGAGCCTTCTTCCTGGAAAGGGTAAGGACCTAGTGGCCCTGGCCTCGTCCTTCACTCTGCAGGTCTCTCAACCAGCAAGGCATTTCCTGCAGCTCCTAGGACACATGGCTGCTTCCACAGCTGTAGTGCAAGGAGCAAGATTTCAGATGAGGGACATTCAGTTCCATTTGAGAGCTTTCTGGTCTCAAAGAAGAGATCCCCTATCCAAGTTAATCCCAGTGACTTGAACCCTGATCCAGGCCCTTCAGTCGTGGCAGGATCAGAGCAATCTGAGACAAGGGGTGCCTTCATCCCTCTGTCCCACTCCTTGACCCTTACTACAGATGCATCCCTCTTGGGATGGGGAGCTCACATGGGCGACCTCTCCACCCAGGGGGTTATGGTCCCCTCAGGAATCTCTGCTCCACATCAATCTGTTGGAACTCAGAGCTGTTTTTCTAGCACTTCAGGTTTTTTCTGCATCTGTTCAGAACAAGGTAGTACAGGTCAGAACAGACAACACCACTACAATGTGGTACATCAACAAACAAGGGGGCACTCTGTCTTCGGCCTTGTGCACCGAGGCGATGGAAGTTGTGGTCTCTGGCTTATTTCTTGAACACTTCCCTCATAGCAGTTCACCTCCCAGGCAAGGACAATGTCCTGGCAGATGCTCTCAGCAGGATTTCCCAGGGCCATCACGAATGGTCACTGGATCCCCTAGTACTGGGGATAGTGTTTGCCAGATGGGGCACTCCTCAGATCTTTTTGCAGCCCCAGACAATCATCAACTTCCACTTTTTTGTTGCAGGTCCCCAGTGTTGGGCTCAGTCCCCCTGGATGCCTTTCTCCTCGATTGGGAAGGGAAGTTCCTTTATGCCTTTCCCCTTCCCTGTCCTGTTCAAAGTACTAGTCAAAATCAGGTCTCAGCTCTGCAGGATGATCCTGATTGCTCCAGACTGGGCCAGGCAGCCCTGGTACCCACTCCTTCTGTCCTTAGCAGTCCATCTTCCCCTGTGTCTCCCCAGGAACCACAATCTGTTAACCTGTGCTCAGGGGAGAGTTTGGTATCCGAATCTCAAATCCCTCAATCTCAAGGCTTGGCTCTTGAGCAGTTAGAGTTGCTGATCTACAACTTTCTCAAAGTGTTCTCGAAATACTGAAGGCTGCTGGGAAGCCTTCCACCAGAACTACCTATAACTCCAAGTGGAAAGGTTTTCCATATGGTGTTCTGGGGAGCATATTTCCGGAATCTGCTGATCTACCCACTGTATTGGACTATATGGTCCATCTTAATTCTTGGGACTGAGACCAGCTACCCTGAAAGTGCACTTGGCAGCTGTCTCTGCTTCATTTCAGCAGGAAGCCCTCTTCTATTTCTGCTCACCCTGTATTTTCCAAGTTTTTAAGGATTGCTTCATACCAATCCTCCATTCTGGGACCCTGCCCTGCTTGGGATCTTAATGTTTGCATTGCTCAGCTGATGCAACCCCTTGAGCCTCTGTCTTGGCAGAGCTTAAGTATTGACTTGGAAAACTGTATTTCTAGTAGCCATCACTTCTGCCAGGCGCATAAGTGAGTTACAGGCTTTATCAGTGGAGACTGACTTTATTTCCTTTCACAGGGATAAAGTAGTCCTCAGGACTAACAGGAAGTTTTGCCTAAGGTGGTTTGGTTCCACCTTAACCAATCTATTTCACTTCCAGTGTTCTTCACTGACCATTCCTCCTCTGGTGAGAGGAGGTTGCACAGCTAGATGTTAAGAGGGCCCTAAGTTACTACATAGAGCGTACTAAGGGTCACAGGTTTGACTCCTCCAACTATTTCTCACTTATGGTGAGGTTGGGAAAGGAGACCTGCCACTAAGAGATCCATTGCCAGGTGGATCGTCTCTTGTATCCAATTTTGCTATCAAAAGCTGGGTAAGGTTCCCCCCTCAGGCCTGAGGGCTCACTCTACCAGAGGTACAGCTGCATCTCTAGCTGGTGCTAGACATCCCTATCTTGGAGATATGTCAAGCAGCTACTTGGAAAACAGTACACACTTTCACCAAGCATTACTCCCTGGATATTCAGGCCAGGAGGATGCTTGGTTTGACTAACCATTGCTTCAGAGCCTATTCCCTAAGTAGGTTCTGTCCCTCCTCCATGGAGGTACTGCTGTGTAGTCTGCACTTGTCATAATATAGCAAGACTTCATGTTGTTTGAAGAAAAAATTACTTACCTTAGTAATATTTGTTTCTTCTAATGGAGTCTTGCTATATATGACCTCCCCCACCTGCCCTCTCAGAACTTCTACTTGGGTAGGGGTGGGCAGTCCACTGTTGGCATTTATTGATGCCCTCTTTCATGTTTGGGTGTTGTGTTTTATTTAGTTATTTTATCTTATTTTCTGGTCCACTGACTTGAGTCTTGGTGTTGGGACCAGGAAAATGTGAATATGTTAGTAGCCAGTTGGCTAGTGTGAGTTACAGCTTCCACACAGAGCCTTAGTGAGTTTTGCTCGTAAAGATCTGGACGTTGTTTGGTTTGAAACCACCCTAACAGAGCTTCTGTAACCGAGCTCGCGCTCTAAGCTCCATGCTCTGCATGGAAGTTAACTCTTTCACCTCCGGAGCAGTTCTAGTGGTGGGACAAACTGCACTTGTCATAATATAGCAAGACTCCATTAGAAGAAACAACATTACTAAGGTGAGTAATTTTTTCTTCTGGACTATCTGGCCTCACTATCTGAGTCCGGTTTAAGTTACTCTGCCATCAGAGTCCACTTGGCCTCCATCTCTGCTTTCTATGAACCTCTAGATGGCAGATTGCTGTACCAACATCATCTAGCTAAGATGTTTTTGAAAGGAATGTTACATATTCAACCACCTATTAGAAGACCCACTCCTCCGTGGAATCTCAATTTTATGATAGAAAAATTGACTCTTGAACCCTTTGAGCCAGCGGCCACTTGTGAACTTCATTTTCTTTCATGGAAAACCGTATTTCTGGTGGCTGTCACTTCCGCTCGACGTATTTCCAAGCTTCATGCTCTCGTGTAGGGAACCTTACTTGATTTTCCACACAGACAGGGTGGTCCTTCGTACCAACCCTCCCTCCCTCCCTTCCTCCCTTCCTAAAGTAATCTCAGAACATATTTTAAATCAGTCCTTGGAACTTCCGGTCTATTATCCTGACTACTTTAGTCAGGGTGAACATCTGCTACATACTTTAGATGTCCATCATATACTATGCTACTATACTAATCAGACACAATCAATTAGAAAGAGGTCTCAACTGTTCGTCTCTTTTGCCCCAGGGCGCGACTGCCTCCCAGTTAGTAAACATACTCTTTCAGCCTGGTTGGAAAATTGTATTACATTTTGTTACAAAAACTACAACAAGCCTTTACCTGGACCTGTTCAAGCCCATTCCACTAGGCCACTACTGCAATTTGCTTTAAAGGAGCCTCCATTTCAGATATCTGCAATGCGACTACCTGGTCCATGATCCATACATTCACAAGGCATTACAACCTGGATATTGCCTCACAATGTAGGGTGGCCTTTGGCCATGCAGTCCTACAAGGCCTTCTGTCATAGTTATCCTCCTACATGGATAGTACTGCTTGGGATTCATCCCAAAAGTATTACCTACTGCAAGAGACCACTCCGTGGAAGATAGTACAGTTACGTAAAAACTTCCGTAACAGTAGCTCTTTGAGGAGTGTCTCTTGCAGTAAGTCTGTTCCCACCCTCCGTCCCCCTCCTTCTCTGAGAGAGCTGGTGTAGACAGGTGTACCCACAGCTGCAGCCTGTATGCCCTAACTAATATCCTCACTCTAGATGAAAGAGTTCGTTCCCAAACAAGTCTCCTCACCAAAAAAATTCAGCTAGAGCTAACCCCCCCCCCTTGGAGTTTCTGCCTCCTTCCACTCTGCTCATGCCTCAGCAAACACCCACTTGGCAAATAAACTGATATGGGCTATTCCCAGGGTCGCGACCTCACTTGCCCAAATGTCCTTCTCCTACAGAACCCCATTATGGTACAGTGAGCTCCCCCCGGCCGTTACCTCTATCACCAAACTAGACCCATTCAAAATTGCCTTCACATACCACATACTCTCCACCTGCTGCTGCCAGTGCACCGACTAAGCTTGGTTGCTGTGCAGCACCTCCAATACCTGCCAAACAGGCAATGGCTAGCCCTGCCTGATCCTGTCACAGTAGTAGAGTTGGGATGCAGATGCCAGCCGGTGCACATAAACCATTAGTATCACCCTTACTGCATGGAGTAAGTTTGGGCCACAGTGCTCTGTATCCCACTGTTGTCTGTTCTCAACAAAAAAGATAGACTGTGTTATGACAAAGTCTGTTTCTCAACAGCTTGCATCATGGCATGTACAGGCCGCATAGCCGGGCCTGTATTGCTTCTTAAATGTATAGACCTCCCTCCTTATTTACTTGTACTGTCTGTTGACATTTACAAACTCCTTAGACGGACTTGTTCGGCTAGCCAGTTGTATAGGCCTCACCCCCTTTGTTATATGTAGTGGTCATAGACTGTGTTTCCTTTTGACCACTTTGTATTATTGTATACTGCATGCATACTAATGTATTGTACTCTGACGAGGAGCCTTTGTAAATGAGTCTTTGACTCAAAGGTTGTAAATCCGATTTACTCAATAAATACATAAATAAATAAAATAAATTCTGATCCAGTGAGTATGGGTTGGAACTCCTTTGGTACCTTGGCTTCCCCTCGGTCCTCTCTTTGTGAGCTGAATCCGGCAGGGGAACTGAGGATACCAGGGACCGCCCATACTTCTACAGGAAACAGGAAGCTGATGTCATGTGTGGGTGGTCCTTAATGAAAAACTGCTAGAAGAGCTGCTGTGCGCCACAGTGACCTCTGCTGGTAACCCAAAAGTATTACTTACTGCAAGAGACACTCCTTGAAGATCTACTGTTGTGGTAAGTTTTTACATAACTGTACTTTCTAGGAGTGGTATATGTTGTTCATCCACACTGCCCACCCGACCTCCCCGGCTTCGGCGCACAACCACTGCTTCCAGCGGGCAAGATTTGGCGTCAAGGGGTGGAGCCAAGGGATATACCACCCGGGTGGGTGGGAGGAGCCAGCTTGTAGACCTTCCGGCAAGATATTTAAAGGGAAAGGACATGCCAAGAAGTGTGGATGAACAACATATACCACTCCTAGAACTACTGTTACAGGTGAGTAACCTGTGTTTCCTGTCCAGCTGTAGGTCTCATACTTTCCAAGCAGTCTGTAAGATGAGTTGGTGCTTAGGGTATTCGAGCTTCTTCACCACAATAGAGTGTGGCCTGGCTTTCTGGGCGGTGGATTTTTTGCAGTAATGAGCAATGTGCACGTTCTGTGGGAGGGGAACAGTGTCTGGAATTTTTAACATAGAGCGGAGCAGGTGTCCCACAAATTCTTCCGTAGAGGAGAATGTTTCCTCCATATCTTCTGGCATGCCATGCACCCAAAAGTTGTTATGCATGCACAGTGTTATTGATCATCTTTGTGAGATAGGAGGTCTTTATCTCTATGAAGGAGATAGAGGATGGCATGATCGTGAATACTGACCATGTCTGTGACTTCTTCCAGGGCCGATTCTGTAGCCATCGTGCAAGACTCCATTCTTTTTAGATCTGCCTTGAGGTCTGCCACCAAAGTTTCTACTTAGTGTATTGCTTTAATGATGCCATCCAGTTTGGACAAAACCATGTCCTGCTCCAACCCATTTATGAAGCTGTGTGTCTATGTTGTCCATACTAGGTATAGGGGATCCTAGCCTACTGCTGGTTGCATGGATAGCTCCTATATCCATCAGAGCCTTAATCTTCAGCGATTGAGTCAACAGTTTTTTAGTTCCACTGGTTGCTATCTCTGAATATCCCAGTACTGAGTTTTTAATGGCCTGAGAGGGTATTTTCACAATTTTTAATCTATTTTCAAACAGCTATCGGTTCCATGATATCACTGGAAGTAATTTTTAATGCCATTTTATAATACGGTTTGTATTACTAAGATACAAATGTCTTTTCACACAACTCATAGTAAATGGAGAATTACTGCACAGTTGTGTGCAGGTGTCAGCCAGTCACAGACCATGATTGCCTAAGTCCAGTGTTTAACTCCCGTGTTGCCCAGCCTGTATACTAACCTCCTTGTTGTATGTTTTTTGAAATTGTAATAGAAATAACGAGAACTGCAGTGTGCCTTTTTGCTGAGCAGGCAGGTCGAATGTGAGGCACAGTCAGCTACCTGCACATTTCACAGGCAGCAAGTTTGCAGAACAGTCTGCTAAATGGAAATATGACAAGTGCTTTTCAGCCACCTAACTAGCTAATGTGTGTTGTGTCAGTGAACTAGCAGACAGATAGCAGCACTCATCAGCTAGCTTTCAGGCAGGTGCACTAATCTGTATAAGAAAAAAAGTGCATTAGGAGGGGGCAGACCTAGCAGCCCAGCGTGGAAGTCGACCTTCAGAGAGCTCCTCAGCAGAGAATATTAAAACGAGAATTTAATTTCTCTAAGTGGACTTTTTGCACTCATTTAAAAATCGCATCCTAGAGAATAATACAAGGAACTGGAAAATCTGATCTTGACAACGATGGTACGTACTCGCAGTGCACAGAAGCAAGATCAGGGAGCCACAAGTATGTCACATGCTCTCAGGCCTGCACTGCCACCGAAAGACCCAGGAGAGCTGCAGTCATCCCCGGCATCGCTGGAATCCCTAAAAGTGTCTCTGAACGCCTTGACTCCCAAGTTCCTCCAATTTCCCATTTATTTAGCCTATCCCTTGCCAAGATTGGAAGGTAGCACACCTATTACCACTCTGTAAAGCGAGTGATTCTAGTGACTTAAATAACTACAGCCCAATTTCAGTTTTACCAGCCCTTTCAAAGCTCCTCGAAAAACTCAGACAGTCTGCAAATTAGAGAATTCCTTGAAAACCACCAGCTGGTGAGTCCATTGCAGTCTGGCTTTAGACCACATCATAGTACTATTTCTGCTCTGTCCAAGGTTATTAATGACTGGCTTGAGGCAATAAAAAAAAAATTATTACTTGAGCAGGCTTTTTTAGATCTTAGTAAGGCATTCGATACAGTGGGCCACCTCCTCCCAATTGATTGCCTTAAAAATCTGGATTTGGATGATGCATCATTAAGATGATTTTCCAGCTGTCTTGAAAACAGATATAAACTAATTTAAATAAATGGGAACTGTCTCCTCGCTATTCCCCCTTTTAAGAGGGGTTCCACAGGGCTCTATCTTGGGCCCCTACTATTCTTGATATATGTGAATAACCTGAGGAAGGACATCATTGACTCCAACATCCATCTTTTTGCGGATAACACCGTCCTCTACGTATCAAAACCATCCTTTGAACAGGTTTGTTCTACTCTTCAGGCCTACAGGCAAGGTTATGGAGGGCATCATCAAGGAGAGGCGGGGGGGCAGCTAGAAAGGTTGGGGCACCTAGAAAGGTTGGGGCACCTAGATGACAGGCAGTATGGTTTTGTTCCGGGGAGGTCGTGCCAGACTAACCTGGTGGTGTTTTATGACTGGGTGACGGGTGCCCTGGACCAACAGGCCAGTGGACATCCTCTATCTGGATTTCAGTAAGGCGTTCTGTTGGGTACCCCACAATGGCCTACTAACAAAGCTGGGGGGTGGGGTGGGTGGGCAGTTGCTCAGGTGGGTGGAAAACTGGCTTACAGGCGAATACAGCAAGTGGTGGTTGGAGGGATAGTCTCCTCCCCCAGGAGGGTCATCAGTGGGGTCCCCCAGGGTTCAGTCCTGGGGCCACTCCTGTTCAATTCCTATGTCTCAGACATAGGGTGGGGTGTTAGGAGTAGGTTGAGTCTCTTTGCAGATGACTCAAAACTGGGAGCACTGGCAGACAGGCAGGAGGGAGAGAGGCCCTGCAGGGGGATCTGGATACCCTAGGGGATGGGCAAGGAAGTGGGGGTTGAAGTTCAATGCAGGGAAATGTAGGGTGCTGCATCTGGGGGTCAGAAACCTGGGACATGCATACACCCTGGGGGGGGGGACCACACTGCAAGTCGCATCAGGCAAGAGGGACTTAGGGATAGTGGTGGACAGCAAAGTGAATAACACAGAGAATTGTCGAAGAGCTGCAGCAAAAGCAAACAGGATACTGGGCTACATAACCAGGGGGATTACCTCCATGAGGAGGGAGGTGATCCTCCCTCTGTATAATGCCCTGGTTAGGCCGCATCTTGAGTACTGTGTGCAGTTCTGGAGACCCCATATTAAGAAGGACATTGCGCTGCTGGAGAGAGTCCAGAGGAGGGTGACCAGGATGATTCAGGGCATGGAGGGTAGGACCTGTGAGGAGAGACTGGATGAACTCAATCTGTACGCATTGGAGGAGAGGAGGGACAGAGGGACATGATAGAGACTTTCAGGTATGTAAAGGGATAAATAAGGGTGGAGCCAGGGAAGTGTTCAGGCTTAAGAAGGGGGGGGACTACCAGGGGCACAAGTGGAAGCTGGAAGGGGAGAAGTACAGGGGGCGCGCAGGAGACACTTCTTCACAGAGAGGGTGGTGGAACCATGGAACGCACTGACCAGGAGTCTGGTGGAAGAGACCACAGGGGAAGGATTCAAGAAGAGTTGGGACAGGTACAGGGGGAAGCTGAAGCCAGGGAGGGCCACCTCTGGGGCTGGGGGTGGTGGAGGAGCGAGCTCCCAGTAGGGGGCTTGCTTCTGAGCAGACACGATAGACCATGGGGCCTATTCTGCTGGCTTTTACTATGATACTGTGATTTCAATAAGCTGCAGAATAATTTAATTCTATCTACATTATTGCTAAATGCTTAAAAAACTAAGATAATGGATTTCTACCCGTCAAACTCACAAACTGCTCAATCTGTTAACAGTTCACCTTCCAATTACTATGCTCCTAGGGGATTCTCTTGAGATGGTTCATAAATTCAAATACTGGGGCTTTATTCTTGATTCTCACCTATCCTTTTCCTCCCATATTGATGCACAGACAAAAAAACTAAATAAGACTTGGATTCTTTTTGAGGAATAAATCTGTTCTCCCGAGACTCCAGAACCAGGCTTGTATAGGCCACCTTCTTGCCCCTTTTGGACTGTGCTGATATCATATATAACAACTGCTCTATCACTTTATTTACCTTTTTCATGGTTTGCAAACCTTAATTCGGTCATTAATAAACTTTTATGGGCAAACAAATCACTTAGAATTTCTTTGGATAAACTCATGTTACCAAAATATCAACGAGGGCTAAAATTACCAAATGTTATTCTTTATTATTTGGCTGCTCAAGTTGATAAATATCTCAAATGGTTAGATGGCATGTTGGGTTCTAATCTCTACGTTCCCATTTGGGTTCAGTTAAGAGTTAGAAATGTTAAAAAATATATAACATTTCCCCAGAAGTGATTCTTTAAGTATAGCTTATTACCTAAAAACTTAAAAAATTTGGTTATAGGTACATCTTTAAAAGTGCATAATCAACTATGCAGGTACTTAAATCTAAGTCTTTGCCATAGTACTTTTCAGCCAATCAAATATAATTTAAACCTAGTTTTCAGTGGTAACCCCTTTACAAACAAATGGCTCCCATACGATCTTAATGTAAAAGTGTCGGACATCTTGAAGGATGGGGGAGATCTTGCTTTGAGAGGGCTCTTGCAGTAGGTAATTACAAATAGGACTGAAGTTGGCAGGCGTCAGGACCCCACGGAAAATTTTCTAGCTAGCAGTCTCTGGCGGGGGAACCCCCATGTCAGGTGACCGACGTCAGGCGATATCAGTATAAAGGGGCAGTCCCCCACGCCCGCCTTCCAGTTCTTTCTCACCATTAGCTCGTGCAGTGCCTTGCGGTTAAGTTCTCTGCTTCACAGTCAATCATCGGTAGTTTTACCGCCTATTTTTCATCTTTTCTTCATCTTTTTGTCAGCCTTTACCTCAGCAGTCATCCCCGACTCCCTCCGAGCACAATAATAAGTGCGATTCTTGCGGTGCCAAGCTCCCGCATAAGGACAGACATTCCCAGTGCCTTTTTTATCTAGGCCCCGATCATCCCGTCGAAGTGCAAGCTTTCCCTGCAGTTTAATGCAGCCACCCGTAAGTGGAGGCAGCAGTCCCTGGAGGCCCACATTCTTAAACAAAAAAGTGATCTCCATGGAAAAAGAACTGAAAAAGCTTCGTCAGGCTTCGACTTCTCCAGAGGGCCACCACAGGAAGAAGCATCGGGACTGGGACTCATTGGCCGCCACGGCCTCGGCTGGGGTCGCGGTGCTGCAGGTAACACGTCCCCCGGGAGGCAGCTCTGTGGCGGCCGTCTTGGGGGCTTCCAAGATGGTGTCAACCCTCCCGTCGGGCTCGCTCTTGGGAGCCTCCGGGTCTAAGGAGGCAGCTGCTCCTGGTAAGGTCGCCGCCGTGCAGCCTTCTGGTTAGAGTGGCCCCAGTAAGTCGGACGTCAGCTCCTCAGATGTCCGCCCTGGTTAGGCCACTAAGATGCCTGACCCTTCGGGGTGGCGCACAGCCTCCAAAGTGCCCGCCAAGGCCGCTCCTCCTTCACGGCCTTCAGGCGCTGGGTCCAGTAAGTCTGGCGCGGCTCCTCTGACATCCGCCTGGATCCCATTGATAAGACTGGCGTCATTTCGTCCGGCGTCCGCTGTCCTGGGCGATGCTGGACATCGGGCCTATCCTTCATCGAGCTTGCACGCAACAATTGTTGCACTCCGGCGCCAGCGTCTCCTCTGCTGGATCCCGGGGATGGTACCCTTCTTCCCGGGTGACATGGAGGGCGTCTGTCTGCGGCTGCCATCGGGTCCTCTGCTGGGTCCGGATGACCTGGCGTCTGATCTCGAGGCGCGATGCTGTGCAAGCCCGACAATATCCTATTGCGGATGCGCCCCTATGCCGGGCCTGTTGCCCGACGGGCCTCCCGTTCCAGGCCAGCTGCTGGGTCGTTTCCGGGGCCTTCTGCTCCTGCAGACCCCCCGGTATCTGAGTATCCGACTCCATCCTTTCTGATGCAGTCATACCCAGGCCAGCAGTATCTGGCACCTCAGTACCTGAGGCCAACCTACCCGGCGCCGCAGTACACGGTGCCCCAGTACCTGACACTGGGCTTCCCACCGTCGGGGTACGGATGTCATGCGCCTTACAGATACTCTCAGTATCCGTATTCCCCTCCTCCTCCTGCTCCATCTGAAGGAGACTCTGGCTTCCTGGTGGGCTGAGGCCAAGGTTCAGCTTACCAGAGAGGTGGAGAGCCGTCTTCTGACGCCAGTCCCGGTTCTGTACCCCCTAATTTGGAGATGAGACCCCCTCCTCACCCCCGGATACCAGCGGCGAGCCCTCCAATTCCAGGGTAGGACAGTGTCGCTTCGAGAGCTTCCCAAGGGGTCGTTCCTCCCCCGCGTTGGGAGGGGGAGTCTTCTTCCTCATCCTCGGAGACCTCTGATGACTCCAGTGGTCGTTCCGACCCAGACAACGAACCATGCACTCTGGACAAGCCCAGGCCAAGGACCTTCCAAAGTCTCCTCTGGAGGATCCTTCCTTTACGGAGTTGCTGCGCAAAATCCAGGCAGTTCATCAGTGGCATTCCTTGGAGCTGGATACACAGCATAAGAAACTCGCTGTGCATCTGGATCTGCCAGAGACCACTCCTACCCTGGTGCCACCCTGGATTGAGCCTCATGGCGACCTTGTTTCCACCATTTGGAAGCAACCGTCGCATGCCCCAGAAAGTCGGACCCGGCTTTATCAGGCTCCGGAGGGTGTTGACTCTTTGAATTCACACCCTCAAGCCGATTCGGTTGTGATTAGCGCTGCTCACGGCCGGATGGCTAACCCCAAGCAGTTGAGCTTGTCACCACCCAACAAGAAATCCCGCCTTCTGGACCAGTACGGGAAGAAGGTCTATGCTTCTTCCACTCTGAGTATTGGGGCCCTGAATTATGTCAGACTTATGGAGGATTACCAGAAGGCGATCTTTAGCGAGGTGGAGGCTAAATTGGACTCCCTTCCTGAGTCTCAGACGAAGCAGGAAGTATCAGATCTAGTCCGATCTGCACGTTCGACCAGTTAGCACATGCTTCGTGCCACGTATGACGCAGTGGACGCTGCTGGTCAGAGCTTGGCTTTCACCATTGGTTTGCGGCGTCATGCCTGGCTCCGGGTGTCAGGTTTGGTCCTGGAGGTGCAGTCTGCTATCCAGGATGCGCCCTTCAGGGGTTCAGTGCTGTTCGGTGGTGATGTCAAGGACATCATCACAGATTTGCAGGAAAAGAGTACTGCACTTAAGTCGGTTCTCTCCTTGTACAGACCCCCTCAAGCTCAGCGTCGTCCCTTTTGCAAACATTCTCGGCAAAAGACGAAACCTCGGGGAAAGCGGGCCAACAAACTTCGGGGCCCTCCGGCTGCCAAGAACCCCCCGCTCAAAAAAGCAGCGGGGGCTTCAGCCGCGATGCTGCCCCACACCTCCTGACTCCTTTCCTCTCCCACAGCCTTTGGGCCTTCCTGAGGAACCGGTAGGAGGGAGATTCTCCCTCCATCTACCGGGTTGGGAGAGGATTGCTACCGACACTTGGGTGCTCCAGCTAATTGCAGAAGGACATTCAGTAGAGTTTCTTTGGAAACCTCCTCGAACCCCCCCCCCAACCCCAAGGTCATCTTACTCCCCAGAACACCTTCTTCTGGCCCAGGAGGAAATATCCTTTCTTCTTCTGAAGGAGGCGATAGAGCCTGTTCCTCCCCATCTTCGGGGAATGGTTACTACTCCCATTTCTTCCTGGTGCCGAAAAAGTCGGGAGAGGTGAGGCCGATTCTCGACCTCAGCTCCCTGAATGTGTTCGTGGAGTACAGAAAGTTCAGGATGTTCTCCCTGCAGAGTCTCCTTCCTGCCCCTTCTTCAGCCAGGACTGTGGCTGTGTGCTCTGGACATGCAGGATGCTTACCTGCATATCCCTATTCGCCCTTCCCACCGCTAATACCTGCATTTTGCATTCCAGGGGGACCACTACCCATTCAAGGCCCTCCCATTTGGTCTTTCTGCGGCGTCCCGCATATTCACCAAATGCCTTTTGGTGGTAGTGGCCTACCTGCATACCCAGGGAGTGCAGGTGTTCCGTACCTAGACGATTGGCTCCTGGTGGCCTCGTCCAGGGAGGAACTCCTGCGCTTCCTTTCTCTTAACCTGCAGGTTTTTGCCTGCCTGGGTATTACTGTCAACCAGACCAAGTCCCACCTGATCCCATCTCAGAAGCTCCAGTTTATCGGGGATGATCCTGGACACAGCCTCGGGCATGGCATTCCTGCCACTGGACAGGGCGACCTCACCCCAGGTTCAGGTCAGCCTGTTGTCCAGCCGCAGGTGGGTCAGTGCCAGGTCGGTCCTTTGCCTCCTCGGGCTCATGGTGGCTGCTATTCCGACAGTCTCTCGCACTCGGCTCTAGTGGACGCTTCGGTCTCAGTGGGATCAGCTGGCGGACAACCTAAATCAACTAGTTCTGGTCTCCAATCCCATGGCTCGGGACTTGCAATGCTGGATGGTTCAGGAGAACCTTTGCCAGGGAGTTCCCTTCTGCCTTGCTCCCCCCTCCCAGACGCTGACTACAGACGCCTCGAGTGAGGGTTGGGGAGCCCATTTGGGGTCTCACAGGACCCAGGGCTCCTGGTCCAGGCTCGAGAAATCTCTCTACGTCAGTGTGCTCGAGCTTCAGGCCATGCTCTGTGCTCTTCAGGCTCTGCATCTGTATCTGCCCCCCGTGCATTTGGCTGTCCAGATGGACAACATGTGTGTGGTCTGGTACATTAACAAACAGGGAGGAACTCGTTCCTACCCTCTCTGCAGGGAGGCGATGCGAGTTTGGGATTGGGCAGTGCAGCACAGCCTTCACCTCACGGCAGTTCTCGTCCCGGGGGTCGAGAACACATTGGCAGACCACCTCAGTTGGTTGTCTGCTCACGCTCACGAGTAGGAACTGGATCAGGGGGTAGCAGATGATATCTTCCTACGTTGAGGAACACCACAGGTAGACCTGTTGGGGTCTCCTCACAATGCAAAACTTCCCACCTTCTGCTCGATTGCTCCAGGGCGTGGCATTTTTTGAAGAGGCGCTCTATCTCTAGACTGGAAGGGCAGATTCGTCTATGCCTTCCCCCGATCCCCTTGATTCCAAGGGTCTTACAGAAACTCAACTCGGAAGGAGCTCGCATGATCCTAATTGCTCCTTTGTGGCCCAGGTAAGTTTGGTTCTCTCTTCTGCAACAGTATTCAGAGGAACCTCCGCTTCCACTTCCTCTGTCGCATCTTTTGCTGACCCAGAATCAGGGGACCCTAGTCCAGCCAGGCCTCAAGTCCCTTCAGTTGCACGCGTGGCTCCTGCAGACGTAGTTCAGGTGTGGTTCAGGGGTTTCCCCGCTGGTAGCCAAGATTCTGGTGGAGGCCAGGAAGCCCTCCACTAGATCTACCTATGCCATGAAATGGAAACGGTTCTCTGTTTGGGCCGCTTCCAAAGATTTCTAGCCTTTCTCGTGCTCTGTTGGGCGGCTCTTGGATTACTTGCGACACCTCTTTGATCTGGGTCTCAGTCATTCCTCTCTGAAGGCTCACATGGTGGCCATCTCGGCTTACCATGTTCCTTTTGGGGACAGGACTTTTGCGTAACTGGAAGTTTCCAAGACTTTCCTTAGAGGGGTCCTCCACTTGAGAACCCCAATCCGGGTTCCTGCCCCTCCTTGGGATTTGAATTTTATCCTTGAGAAGCTTACTCTGTCCCCTTTAGAGCTGGCAGCGTCAGCAGACCTAAAGTTCCTTTCATGGAAGACTCTCTTCCTAGTGGCCATTACTTCTTGTCTAAGGATTTCCGAGCTCCAGGCCCTGATGTGCAAAATCCCGTATTTGATTTTCCACAAGGAACATGTAGCTCTGCGTACCAACCCTAAGTTTCTCCCCAAGGTGGTAGCGGAATCTATGCTGAATCAATCCTTGGAGCTGCCTGCCTTCTTTATGCAGCTATGCAATCAAGGGGAGTACCTTTTGCATACTTTGGATGTTCACCGAATTCTGAGATACTACACCAACAGGACGAAGGATCTCAGAAAGACTGATCAACTATTTGTCTCCTGTCTAAATGGTTGGCTCATTGTATCACTTTCTGTTACGTCAACTATAACAAGACCCTGCTGGGTCAAGTCAGAGGCCACTCCACCAGCGGGGTTGCTGCCTCTGCTGCTTGTTTCAAGAATGTGTCAGCGGCAGACATCTGTGCAGCCGCTACTTGGACTTCTGTCCATACCTTTACGAAACACTACAGTTTGGACATTGCCTCTTGCCGTAGAGCGGGCTTCGGGTTGGCTGATCTGCAAGGTCTTCTTTCCTAAGACCTTCACAGCCAGAGGGTCTACTCTTGGGTAGTTTTCCTCCTCCCGTTTGCTTCTGCTTGTTCCAGACTGATTGGGACTCAGTCCTGTTTGTAATTACCTACTGCAAGAGCCCTCTCGACGTAAGATAGTACAGTTACGTAAGAACTTACCGTAACAGTAGATCTTCGAGAGAGGCTCTTGCAGTAGGTAATACCTTCCCACCCTCCATCCCCCTAAGCCTTTTCAGCTCCTTTTCCAGTGATGGAAACATCCACTTCTCTCTCTAGTCTTGCCTTTTTTAGCCTTTGGCAGGAAAGAACTGGAAGGCGGGCATGGGGGATCGCCCCTTTATACTGACGTCGGTCACCTGACATGGGGGTGGTCCCCCCACCAGAGACTGCTAGCTATAAATTTTTCCGTGGGGTCCTGATGGCTGCCGGCTTCAGTCCTATTTGTAATTACCTACTGCAAGAGCCTCTCTCGAAAATCTACTGTTACGGTAAGTTCTTACGTAACTGTACTTTACCTCCCCTACAAGAAACATGTAACCTTCTATCTTTAGGTAAGAAGCACTACCAAGTAATTTTTATTCTTGGGTTAGTTCTTAAATCTTACTTAGGCCCTCCCCCATGGTCCGTACAAAAGAAGAATGTGGTCTCGAAGATGAAAGAAACCATAATCAAAACTCATCTGATATCAGATTTATATCAATATTATCTGAAACTGAAAGTTACAGAATTTCCCTACCAAGGTTCTTATTGGTCACAAGTTTCAGATAAACATTCCACTGATTGGTCGGAATTATGGCATATATATATATATATATATATATATATATATAAAATCTTCCCACTGGATAATTTAAAGTTATTCCAATTCAAAACCTTGCACAAGGCTTATCCAGTGCCATACAGATTGTACAAAATAGGCTGGAATGACAAGGATGTCTGCCCAAAATGTTCCACCTCTGTTGGTTCCTTCGAACATATGTTCTGGACCTGCCCCCTGATTCAGAAATGATGGCAAGTGATCATGTCCAGAGTTGCTGACGATCTCTTTAATAACTATATAACTGGGACTTAAGTACACTAGTAATAGGCAACTTCCAAATGGGCTTATCACTGAAGGACAGATATGTTCTTTCATTGATTGGAATCTCGGTTAAGCAAGTTATACTCAAACATTGGTTCGACAATAACGCTCCCATGTTCACAGAATGACTCTCCCAAATTCACAAAAACATTTTTACTATTAGCATGATTAATTATTTTCATGGTAAAGATAACATTAATAAGAAATAGTGGCAAAACTTGTCAGATTTATTAAAGCCCTTATAATTGGCTCAGATACATTTTAAATTGTGGCTGCTCGCTTTCCCTGTACCTTGAGAGCTATTAATTATGAGCTCTCAAGGTATCGACTTGTGTTACTATTCTCAAAGGCAATTTACCAGGATTTTATGTCACAAGGTATATATTAAGACTACACTTTATATAGAGTTTTACAAAGTTTGTATAAGTATATAGAGGGTTTAAGGGGTCCACATTGTGTTTAATTTTGTTGAGTAGAGTTGGAACAATACGTATTGCATTTAGCTTCCATGAGAAATGTGGGGTGATGGGGGGAGATTTTTTGGGGGGGTAGTAACTCAAGCTACTTACTGTCAAATTTAACCTGTAGTTTTATTGGGTGTACTGTATTTAGGGGTATTAGTTGTTTTCATGGATTGTTTTGAGTGTAAAGTGTATTTTATGTTTGTATTTCTGTAGGGTAATATGAAAATTTCAGTAAAGAATGGAAAATTAAAAAAAAACAAAAAACTGCACTATCACGAACCTCCATAAACTAGACATTCTCTTCCACCGAGCCATCCGATTTATAACCAGTGCCCCAACCAGAGCTCACCACTGTACCTAATACAAGGAGTTGTGCTAGGTGGGTGGTTTCCGCAGCTGCGGGCTCTGCCGAACAATTGGAACGCATGGCAATATTCGAGGAAGAAGCGGCTTGTGCTGCCGACACTCTGGGCTTCTTTGTTCCTCTTGACCTAGGTTCTACTTTTTCGGGCTCCTTCCGGGAGTTGTGCCAGTCTCTTCCCACCCGGGGAGAGGCACCTGCGGGCTTGCACTCCTCCCAATCCAGTAAGTGGGAGAAGGAACCGAGTAAACCTTCGCCTCGGCAAAGGCCCTCTTGGGACTGAGAGGTCCCAGTTCCAAGAGCATGCAGTCTCTACTTCGGTCGAGATCGATTCTTTGGCCGCTGGCTTTTCGGACCTTCCTTCGGGCCAGATGACCGAAGATGTGGTTGACGAGGTTGAGATTGTCAGTGACCCCATTGACCCACTGTCGCCGGCTCCGGCCGATGACTCCTTGGAAAGGAGTCCGGTCCTCCTCTTCCCCGATGAGGAGACCCAGCCTGCTGGTATTCCCATCGAGGACCCGGTTCCGGACCCCCGGAAGTCACCGGTCCCGTCGGTGTCTCCGGAGTGACCGAGTTGGCCCGTCTGATCTTGGTTGAGGTCTAGAACCTCCTCGACCGACAGGCCGAGGAAGAGCCATAAGCGCACTAAGAAGAGGCGACACCATCGGTCATCCTTGTCCTCTTCAGATGAGTAGAGGCTCCGGCGGAAACTCCGACGCTACGAGGACCTCATGTGGCAACAGCTGATCTTGTCCAGGCACAGGCCAACTCCAGCTCCTTCCTTAGCCATTACTTGGCTTTCGCCTCCTAGGCCGAAGCCGACCCCTCTGGAGCCAGAATCTTCGGTTCCCCCACCTGCTGGGCCAGTAAACACACCTCTTTGGCCTAAACTGGCCTCTCCACCCATCATGGTGGAACCGCTGCCTAAGCTGCCCATGGGAGGAGCGTCTTTGAAAGAAGACAGACCGGACACCGGGCTTCCCCAGCATTTATCGGTCCCGGTCACCCCTGACCGCCCTCGGCGTGTCAAGGATGATTTGGGCGGCAGGCCGCTGTATCCCGACTCCTCAGATTCAGATGTCACCAGGCTCCATTCTCATCCTGGAGATGATGAGTCTTCCGTTGGCCTAGGGATGGAGGAAGGTCCTTCCTCCTTCCAAGGGATCTTTCACCTTATCTCTGAGTCTACAGGGATGCTCCTGGAACCCATCCAGAAAAAGGCGGAGTACCCTCTCACGGACATCCTGAAGAGAGGGGGGATACCCCGACTGAGGCCTTTCCAGTGGCCCGGCTCTTGAACTATGGCAACGCCCTGCCTCTTGTCCAGCTCCATCTGCCCGCATGACCTGCAAGTACGCGGTGCCCATGGGGTCCCTAGTGGGGTTCACAGAGCACCCTTCGGCCGAGAGCCTGGTGACCGCCTCTGTGTTCAGGCATACTGACAGTTCTGCCGATACTGACCGAACTCCTAATAAAGAGTCCAAGTTCTTGGACCACTCAACCAGGAAGGTCTGTGCGGCTTCCTCCTTGGGCCTTCTTCAGGCAAGTTTGGCCGTCATCATGGCACACTTCTCTCATGCCCTCCTCGGGTCATTAGACAAAGTCCTCCCACATCTCCCCGCGGACATGCAGGCCATGATCAAGCAGGTCGAAGACCAGAACCAAGCTTTTGCCAAAGAACAGCTCCAAACGGCCCTGGACATAAGGGACTCTTGTGCCCACTCGATGGCCGCCGCAGGGCTTAGCTGAGGCTCTCCTCCTTCCTGGCGGATACTCAGCACAAATTAGCTGACGGGCCCTTCCTTGGGACCGACTTGTTCAGCCCAGGAGTGGCTGGTTAACTTCAGCGTATAGAACAGTCCAGTGCCACCTTGGATGCCACTTCTGCCAAGGGTTCTTCGGGCAAGAACCAGTAGAAGAAGAAGAAGAAGCCCTTTCGGCAGTCTTCCCCTGTGACTCAGCAGTCCTCCTTCCAAGGGGGACAGCAGCACCAGCATCAGCAGCAGGCTCAAGCTTGGCACCCTTGGCCCAAGCCAGGACCCCAGCGGGCCCGTAAAGGAGGCCGAAGCTCAGGTCCTGGAGCCTCCTCCTCTTCCTCCATGCCTGCTCAGTGACGGCGTGGGGGCTGCCACCCCTACTCCCGTCACGACAGCTCTGGGTCCTCCCGTGGGGGGCTGGCTCCACCACTTCCTTTCCGCATGGTCCGCTGTCACTTTGGACAGGTGGGTTCTCGAATGCTGGACCGCCCCAGGCCGATTGCAGGAAGGGATCCTGTTTGTCTGCCCCGAGCTGACGGTCGTTCTCACAACCGATGCACCTCTCATGGGCTGGGGAGCCCACATGGGGGACAAAAGGGCCCATGTGCTCTGGACCTCCGAGGAGTCTCTGGCTCATCAGCCTGTTGGAGCGCAGAGCAGTCAGACTGGCACTGTCAGCTTTTGCTCCTCAGCTCCGGGGTCAAGTGGTTCAAGTCCAGACGGGCAATACCACGGCCATGTACTATCTCAACAAACAGGGCGGCACTCACTCCCATTTGCTGTGCAAGGATACGCTCTGCATCTGGACCCTCGGGAGCTGGTTGGAGGCGGATCTCCTAGCTATCCATGTGGCAGGAGGCTCGAACCATCTGGCGGATGCTCTGTCGCTTAGGCCAGACATCCCACGAGTGGTCTCTTCATCCTGAGATAGCTTACCATCTGTTTTCCTGTTGGGGCAAACCGATGGTGGACATGATTTCCTCCAGGGAAAACACCAAGCTGAGGCTGTTTTATGCCCGCCCCCCCCCCTCAGCAGGGCTTGCTGCAGGGGGATGCCTTCTCGAGGCCGTGGACCCCAGGCCTCCTCTACACCTTCCCTCCATTTCCCATGTTCCACAAGGTGCTTCTCAAGGTGAGGAGGGACAAGGTGAAGGTGATCCTGGTAGCCCCAGATTGGCCGCGCCAGTTCTGGTATCCAGATCTCCTTGGCCTCAGCTGCAGGCCCCCGGAGCGCCTTTGTACATGCCCGGACCTGATATCACTCAATCGGGGAAGGTATTCCATAAGGACCTTCAGTCCCTGCACCTCACAGCCTGGTACCTGAGCGGCTAGAGTTCCAGGCTTTGGGTCTTTCCGAAGATGTCTACACTGTGGTGGAGGCATCTAGAAAGGAGTCGACCAGGAAGTGTTATGCCTTCAAATGGAAGCAGTTTTCCATTTGGCGTCAGGACAAGGGCCTGGACCCTCTGTCCTGCCCAGTGGCTAACATTCTCGACTACCTTTGGTCTCTCTCCAAAGGGGGTCTACGGTCATCGACCCTTAGGGCGCACCTGGCAGCCATCTCTGCTTACTCGGCATGGGCGGGTCAGCCAACGGCACAGGAGACAGTGGTCTGGCGCTTTTTCCAAGGCCTGGATCACATATCCCCTCCGGTCGTGAACGTTCACCTCTGTGGGATCTGCTGCTGGTACTGGCAAAGCTCATGGGCAAGCCATTCGAACCCATGCATAAGTGTGAGTTGTCGCACTTGTCATGGAAGATGACCTTCTTGATGGCTATCGTGTCAGCCAGAAGGACGAGGGAGCTCCAGGCACTTTTGGTGGACTCCCCTTATCTGGTCTTCCACAGGAACAAAATTGTCCTGTGCCCCCAACCGAAATTCCTTCCGAAGGAGATGTCAGAGTTTCACCTTACCCAGGTGTTGACTCTGCCAGTATACTACTCTAATTACACCTCGGAGGCCGAGTACAGGCTCCATACTTTGAACCTGAGACATACTTTCTCCTGTTATATGGAGAGGTTCGCCAGCTGTTTGTCACCTATGCCAAAGCCACTTCTGGCAGACCTGCAGCAAAGCAGACTATTGCAAGATGGATTACATCATGCATAGGTCTGTGCTATGAGTTGGTGGGCAAGGAGCCTCCCAGAGAGATAAGAGCTCATTCTGCCCGCCATACTGCTGCATCGGTGGCTGCTTCCAGGGGCATCCCTATCCAGGAAATTTGTCGGGCTGCTACCTGGAAGTCAGCAAACACCTTCATCACCCACTACCACATCGACCTTGAGTCACGCCGGGATGCTGGTTTTGGGGCCTTAGTTCTCCAATCTCTGTTCCCTAAGTAGGGGGTGTGCACCTTGCCTTCCACCTCCCGGAGAACTTCTAGGAGTCTGCCAATAAGTGTGGATGAACAACATATCCACGATCCTAGAAGAACAGGTTACTCACCTGTAACAGTAGTTCTAGGAGTGGTATATGTTCATCCACATGGACCCACCCGACCTCCCAGGCTGCGGATGCATAACACCTGGCTTGCAGCGGGCTATGATCTGGCATCATGGGGCAGAGCTGAGGTAAATACCACCCGGGTGGGTGGGAGGAGCCAGCTTGAAGACTTTCAGTGATCCTTAAAGGGGAAAGGGACATGCCAATAAGTGTGGATGAACAACATATACCACTCCTAGAACTACTGTTACAGGTGAGTAACCTGTTCTTATTTGAACAGTTTTTTTTCTTTTTTCAATATTTTACTTTCCCCCTCTATGCGTTATGATGGACTGTCTCATGTTATGCTACTATGTATCATGTTGAGTATGTTGTACGAGGGACCGCCTTGCAAATAAGCTTGCTCAATGGAATTCATCCCTTCAATAAAGTGAACTGAACTAATTCCATCAGAACACTAGATAAGAAATTCGACTGCTATACTGAACGATTGGTGAAGGTAGAATCGTCGATGAAGGTGATGGATCTTCTGGTCGTAGAAACCACCCGAACATCAGGGAAAGCCCTGTCAGCAGTCACAAACTCTCTAGAGGAGCAAAATATATTAAAAGCAAGAATAGAAGGGCCAGCCCGGTGACGTAGAAGGTTGAGGCGCTGGCACCTTACCTCGACCCGCGACAGCGACCTGGGTTCGGGAACGGACTCTGGGCGCCGGGGGTTGGCAGGGGGAAGGAGAGGATTAAGCATACAGAGTACGGGTTTCCTTTCCTGGGGGTGGGATCAGGGGACACATCACTAGACAGCGGTACCCAGTGGGGACTGGAGGCACTACCTGAGCATGCACTAATGGGGACACCAAAAACCAGGGAAAATGGTGCCTGATACGAGCGACTTGATGGCCGTTTGCAGTTTTGCTGTGGCACCTGCCTGGATCTGTGTTCCACGGGGAGTTGGGGGTCGCAGGAGTCTGGGTGCCCGCGGTAGAGGCGGCCGGCGGCTGGATGTCCCCGAGAAGGGGAGCAGGTCAGGTGGCCAAAGGAGGAAAAAAAAAAAAAAAAAAAGGCAAGAATAGAACAGTTGGAGAAGTCTGCTAGAGCTCCAAACATCAGAATGCTGGGCATCCCAGAGGGAACATAAGAGGGTGACCTCACCAACTTTTTGGATAGGTAGTTGCTAGAGGCACTGGGTCTGCTGTTTCCTCCAGTGATTGTGAAAGCATACCGGATTACCCCTAGAAGAGCACGCAATGCCAAGGAGGACCCACACACCATACTGATAACTACACAATCTTCCAGCATGCGGGACAAGATCCTGAAAGCGGCCAGGGAGCAAGGGAGAATCTAACTAGACAGGGCCATAGTTCTTTTTTTCCCAGATTATTCGTTTGTTACCAGAAATCGGAGAAAAGCCATTGATGGGGTGACCCAAAGACTGAGAGAACTAGACATCCTGTACAGATTGGGTTTCCCCGCCAGGCTACAATTCACCGTACAAGAAAAGATGTGTGTGTGTGTTAACAGATCCCAAGGCTGCAGGGACTTGCATTGCAAAAGTCCAGGTGCAAACAGAAGCCACAATCGAGAGAGCTCTGACTCTGGTGGTGAAGTGGTAGGAGGTGGGGACTGAGCAGTAAGAAAAAATTACTCACCTTAGTAATGTTGTTTCTTCTAATGGAGTCTTGCTATATTATGACAGTAGCAGTTTGATCCAGCTCTAGAACTGCTCCAGAGGTGAAATGGTTAATACCATTCCAAAATAGAACTTTGAGCACGAGCTCTAAGAAGCAGCTCTATCTGTGTAATTTCAAACCTGAACTGTCAGATCTTTACGAGCAAAAACTCACTAAGGTCTGTGTGGAAGCTGTAATCTACACTAGCCAAATGGCTACCTAAATACCAACAACCATTGCTGGTCCCAACACCCAAGACTCAAGTCAGGGGACCAGAACTACTAATACAATTCTAACAACATGAGAATAAAACAACAGTATAATAAAACACACCCCAAACCCCCAAAAGGGAGAAAGCTAAAGGGCACAAAATAGTGCCCACACTAGGATGCCGCACCCACCCAAGTAGAGTTCTGTGAGAGGGGCAGGCTGGGGAGGTCATAATATAGCAAGACTCCATTAGAAGAAACAACATTACTAAGGTGAGTAATTTTTCTTCAAACAACATGAAGTCTTGCTATATTATGACAGTAACGAACTACACAGTAGTACCTCCATGGAGGAGGGGCAGAACCTACTTAGGAATAGGCTCTGAAGAACAGCTGTGCCAAACCGAGCATCTCTCTGGCCTGGACATCCAGGAGTAATGCTTGGTGAAAGTGTACCGTTTTCAAGTAGCAGCCTGGCATATCTCTAATATAGGGATGTCTCTGGCAGCAGCTAGAGGCAGCTTACCCTGGTAGAGTGAGCCCTCAAGCCAGAGGGGATCTCTGCCCAGTTTCTGATAACAAAATTGGATACAAGAGACAATCCACCTGGCAATTGATCTCTTTAGTGGCAGGTTGCCTTTCCCAACTTCACCATAGGTAAGGAAAAGTTGGAGGATTCGAACCTGTGACCTTTGGTACGCTCTATATAGTAACTAAGAGCTCTCTTAACATCCAGGCTGTGCAACCTCCTCTCACCAGAAGAGGAGTGATCAGTGAAAAATACTGGAAGGGAGATAGATTGGTTAAGATGGAAATCTGAAACCACCTTAGGTAAAAACTTCCTATTAGTCCTAAGGACTACCTTATCCAGGGCCCCGAGTTTTCCGCGATTCCGCGGATGCGTAAAACCGTGGAAATATCCATGAAATTTGCCATCATCCACGGAATTGCGCGCCCCAGGAACAAACATCCGCTTCATTTGCCGACGGGGTGCCCAATCCCCGTGACCACTGTCCCCCTCCCATAGCTTACATGCCATGCTGGGAGCCCACCCCAGCGTGGCAATCAATGATTTTGCCAGGTGCCCAATTCCCCATGGCTGAATGCCCCAAGGTCCTTGTGCCACGCTGGAGCCCACCCCAAGCGTGGCAAGCGTCTCCAATATTTTTTTTTTGCCGGCGGGTGCCCAATCCCCGTCGGCTGAGACGCCCCCAAAGTCGTTGTGCCCACGCTGGGAGCCCACCCCAGCATGGCAAGCGGTCCACAGCGTCTTTTTTTCCTGTAAAACAAAAACTGTCCCACAGGAGCGTCTCCTAGGCCCCCTCACATCCGCACCCACCCACTCACCCAGCCTCCCCACACCCCCAACCCCATACTTACCTCCGGTTTTCGGCGCGACGATCTTCGGTGGACCGGGAACACGTCTGCACTCTTCAAAGGCGACCGCGAACTGAGGAAATGCCGGTAAGCTGTATAATGGGCTAGATAGGAAGGGTTCAACTTTATTGCATATCTCAGGCATTTTTGGGAATTTTTGCACCAAATTTTCAACATGGGGTTTTTGGGACCCCTTCTCATGAATGATGTCACTGTCATGGCGTTATTCGGGCTCGAAGGGTGATTTCGCGCAGTGACTGCGAAATCACCCTTCGGGACCGAATACCGCCATGACAGTGACATCATTCATGAGAAGGGGGCCCAAAACCCCCATGTTGAAAATTTGGTGCCAAAATTCCAAAAATATGACTGTTTAACGAACGTGCGTTGCGCAGTTCCTACGCAGGCTTGTAAGTTCGCGAAATTTCAATATTTTCACTCCAGAGTTTCAACATTGCCATTTCACCACACTGTCTTATGAGTAGTACAGTTGTCATTTTTCACATCTCACCCAAAATGTGTTTCCACCCTTGTAGCGCAGAATGGCGCAGTCGGTGTGCGAAATCAATGTTCCGGACAGATTAATAAAATCACAGTGATAGTGTTCATGAGCAGAGGTCTTAAACTGACTATGTTGAAAATTTGGTGACAAACACCGTAAAATGACTGTGTTCAGGCGTGCATTGTGTCAGATATGGCAAAAAAACAAAAAAGAAAAAAATTAAGGAGTAAAATGTGCCAGAATTGCATGAAGAAATTGGTGTTGAGATAGAAGTTCTATGGCAAATGAGAACCCCGTCAAAGAGAACTTCGTCTGGGCTGTGTTTAGGAAAATCGCCCTGACCTTATCCTCAGGAAAGAAATAAAGTCAGTTTCTACTGACAAGGCTTGCAACTCACTTATGCTGCTAGCAGAAGTGATAGCCACCAGAAAACAGTTTTCCAAGTTAGATACTTAAGCTCTGCAGAAAACAGAGGTTCAAAAGGGATTGCATTAACTGGGCAATACAAACATTAGGTCCAGGCAGGGGCGGTTCCGAAGGGTGGATTAGTATGGAGTAATCCCTTTAAAAACTTGGAAAACACAGGGTGAGTGGAAAGAGGGGATGACTTTCCTGCTGAAACAAAAGCAGATACAGCTGCCAAATGGACTCTCAGGGTAGCTGGTCTGAGACCCAAGGAATTAAGATGGACCATGTAATCTAATACAATGGGCAAATCAGCAGATTCTGGGGAAACATTTTTCCCAGCACACCAAATGGAAAACCTTTTCCATTTAGAACTATAAGTAGCCCTAGTGGAAGGCTTTCTGGAAGCCTTTAGGATTTCAGGAACACCCTGAGAGAGGTGTAAATCAGCAGCTCTAACTCCTCAAGAGCCAGGCCTTGAGGTTGAGGGATTTGAGGTCCGGATACCAAACCCTTCCCTGGGCACAAGTTAATAGGTTGTGATTCCTGGGGAGGCAAAGGGGAAGATGGATTGTCAGTGACAGAAGGAGTGGGTACCAGGGCTGCCTGGCCCAATCCGGGGCAATCAGAATCACCCTGCAAGACTGAGATCTGATTTTGACTAATACTTTGAATAGGAGAGGAAGGGGAAAGCATAAAAACTTCCCGCCTAATCCAGGAGAAGGGCATCCAGGGGACTGAGCCCAGTACTGGAGGCCTGCAACAGAACAGAGGAAGTTGGTGATTGTCTGGGGCTGCAAAAGATCTATCTGAGGGTGCCCCATCTGGCAAAGACTATCCCAGCACTTGAGGATCCAGGGACCATCGTGATGGCCCTGGAAATCCTACTGAGAGCATCTGCTAGGACATTGTCCTTCCTGGAAGATGAACTGCTATGAGGAAGTGTTCAGGAATAGGCCAGAGACCACAACTTCATTGCCTCGGTGCACAAGGCCGAAGACCGAGTGCCCCTGTTTGTTGATGTACCACATTGTTGTGGTGTTGTCTGTTCTGACTTATATCACCTTGTTGTGGATAGATGCAGAAAATGCTTGAAGAGCTAAAAGACAGCTCTGAGTTCCAGCAAATTGATGTGGAGCAGAGATTCCTGGGGACCACACTCCCTGAGTGGAAAGATCGCCCATGTGGGCTCCCAACCCAGAAGGAAGCATCTGTAGTGAGAGTCAAATTGTGAGCAGGGAAATGAAGGGACCCAATCTTAAATTGCTCTGATCCTGCCACCACTGGAGGCCTGGATCAAGGTTTGAGTCACTGGGACCAACTTGGAAAGGGTCTCTCCTCTGAGACCAATAGGTTCTCAAGTGAAACTGAATGTCTCATCTGAAATCTTGCTCCCTGCACAACAGCTGTGGATGCAGCCATGTGCCCCAGGAGCTGCAGAAAGTGTCTTGCTGGAGAGACCTGCAGAGCGAAGGAGGAGGCCAGAGCCACTAAATTCGTCACCCTTTCTAAGGGAAGAAAAGCTCTGGCTAGCTTTGTGTCCAACTCTGCCCCTATAAAGGTGAGTACCTGGACTGGTTCCAGAACCGACTTTGGCAGATTTAGCAGAAAGCCCTGGGAGGTGAGACGCTGCTGGGTGACTTGCAAGTGAGATTTTACCTGTTCTGGGGACTGGCCTACAATGAGCCAATCATCTAGATAGGGAAAAACAGCAATCCTTTGCCTCCTTAAGTGGGCCACTGCCACTGCCAGACACTTTGTGAATACCCTTGGGGCAGAGGTGAGGCGAAGGGCATTGCTCTGAACTGGTAATGACCTGAGGTGAGTTCGAATCTGAGATACTTTCGATGGGAGCTTCTGATTAGGATGTGGAAATAGGCATCCTTGAGGTCCAGGGAGGCTAACCAGTCCCCTGGCCTTAGGGAGGGTAAAATCATTGCCAGAGTTACCATTTTGAACTTTGGTTTCAAAAGATGCTTGTTCAGATATCTGAGGTCTAATATGGGCCGCCATTCTCCTGTCTTTTTTGGGGTAAGGAAGTATCTGGAATACAGACCCCTGCCCTGGTGCAGGGGAGGAACCCTTTCCACTGCTCTGAGAGCCAACAGGGTTGAGACCTCTGCTTCTAGAGCAAGGGTCTCTGAAGCACTTGCAGGTAGAAAAATCTGGTTCTCAACTTGGGAAACTTTTTGAAGCTGAGAACCAGACCCTGGCCTACTACTTCCAGAACCCACTTGTCTGAGGTTAAAGAAGCCCAGTTCTGACTGAAGTAAGCCAGCCTGCCCCTACGGTGAGGAGAATCTGCCCTGGGCACCCCGTCAGGGTGCCTGCTTAGCAGGTGCTTTAGGCTGAGGGGTGGGAGCAGGCCTGCCCACCCCTCGTCTGCCTCTGCCTCTGAAGAAGCCCCTCTGAGCATAGGCAGAGGAGGCCTGAGTCTGATAAAAAGGCCTGTGAAAAGGCCTACCCCTACCCCTGGGGGTATGCCTCTGGGGAGTGGCTTGCTGCTCTTTAGCTTGGGCACTTTTGTAAGTAGTCCTATATTCATCTATCTTTTCATGTAATTCTCTGTCTGCTCCCCAAACAGAAATTTCCCACTAGGAAAATCCATAGCCTTAGTTTGGGTATCCTGTGACAGGCTAGTACACCTGAGCCAGGCCAACCCTAAAAGCTACAGATGTGGTCATGACCCTAGAGGAAACATCATTAACATCCACAGCAGCATGAAACTGTACTAGAAGCCTCAATGCCATCAGCAGCCACCTGTTCTGGATTCGCTAGCCAGCTGACCGTAAGGCTTCTTGGCTAATTCCATAACAGTATCCCATCTAGATTTCTGATACCTAGCTACCTAAGCCATATAATTTGCTTGCCTGAGTCCCAGAGAGGCTGCCATATACTGTTTTTTCGCCATGGCATCCAATCTTCCTGGAATCCTTGTCAGGAGGATGTGAAGCCAGGGGAATATTAGCTTTATCACATGCTGCAGCCTGAACTACCCCAACATGACTGCATTGCTGAGAAAGGAATTCTGTATCAGGACCTGACAATGTGTACCTTCTGTCCATCTTTTTATCTACAGGAGGCACAGAATTAGGAGCTTTTAAAATTTTTATTGTTTGCTTCCTAAAAGACTTATGCAAAGGAATAGACAATCTCCTAGACTCTGGAATATCCGTCATTTCTACAAAATCAGGCTTCTCTTGCTCATCCACAGCTTCTTCCAAGGAAGCTGGAGGGTTTCAACAACACTTTTGTAAAACATAAAATGAGATGGGGACTCAGATAGCATAGGGGGAGATTCTAAAGGTCTATCTGGGGAAATGTCCGGTTCAATGGGCACACCCAGACCTTCCCAGCCACATTCATTATGTTCATAATCATCCTCCCCCTCCTCTGGTTCATAAAACTCCTCAACATCATATTCCTGAACCACTGGAACGGACGAACCGACCTTTTGCCAGATAGTGGCGGTTGGACGAAGACCTGAACAGTGACTGGACAATTTGTATGGCTTTGCTATCTCTCAGCAGTTGGAGAAGGGATTTTGGACTCCAAACCTGCTGACTTTCTTGTTTTCTTTACTGGAACTGGTTCCTCAGAACCAGCTTTTCTTTTGCCCGAGGAAGTCTCGCCCTGGTCAGAGGCACTCCTCCAGTTCGGTTGGCACCGAACCGGGCTGGCCATCCGGGTCAGCGGACTTTTTGGCCTCTCGTTCCCTGAGCCTGCCCAATCTCTTTTCCAGGGTGGCTGCAGGGAAATTCTTACATATCTGGCAGTCTGACTGGAGGTGGTCAAACCCCAGACAATAGACACATGTGGTGTGTGGGTCAGCCTTGGCAAAGGCTTCCCCCACAGACATCACAGTGTTGAAACCCAGTGGGCCGGTTTTTCTTTTGGGTTTCTCAGACATAATGCCAGCCTAACCAGAAAACTTGCCCTTTAAACGGCAGTGCCAGGCAAGACACCCTTATCGTTCCCTAACCTGTCACGGTATTGGAAAAAACGAATAAAATCCGGTTTTTTAGAACCAATAAGAACCAGGAACCGCACTCTAAAATGTTAAACTTTAAAATTAATGAGTTTTAAACCCAGCTGATGGTTCAAACCCGAACCGATAAACTTACAAGTTCCACACAGACAAAACCTTTTAATTACTTACGATTACCACAGACAGAGCTTGAACGAGCGGTTTGCGGTTAAAATAAAACTATTCTCGGTTGAATCGGACCGAGAAAACACTGTTTAAACCGAAATGAACGAGCAGTAGGAGAAATCTCCAGAGCGACTGTTCACTGAGGCGGAGTAAAGAATCTGACAGTTCAGGTTTGAAATTACACAGATAGAGCTGCTTCTTAGAGCTTGTGCTCAAAGTTCTATTTTGGAATGGTATTAACCATTTCACCTCCGGAGCAGTTCTAGAGCTGGATCAAACTGCTACTGTCATAATATAGCAAGACTTCATGTTGTTTGAAGTATAAGGGGTATTAGAGTCTGGGTTCGTAGATCAGGGAATTGGATTGATCTTTGTAGCAGAGTCTGAAAGGTTCTTGTACTAACTGTATGGTAATGAACTATCCGATTTTGCTGTGCCTCGTGTTGCTTCAGGACTTTCGATCTAATTAAAATGTATGGTGATTGTTTAAAAGTGTTTCATTATTGATGAATTCCGGTGAAGTTCTTAGAGTTCTAGTTTGTAATTTTATCATCAATTCTGTGCTGTTGGAAAGCTTCTGAAAGGTTAAAATAATTTGTTTGCTCTATATTCTCAAATTACAGGATAGGCGCCAATGAGCCTGGTAATCCAATCCTGTTTAAAAACTTAGTCTAGTAAATGTGAAGCATTGGCTGCGTATATGCTCCTTAAAGATGTGTGTAAACTTAAAGGTGTACACCCCCCCACTTTGAGGTTAAATAAAGAATAGTGTATCATTTGTCCTGCATTAATATTCTGTTTTACCATATGGTAATTCTGCGTATTCTCAGTAGAATTTTGTTTGTAAAATTGAAGAAAACTCAATAAACAAAGTTTAAAAAAAGAAAGTGCATTAAAGCAGTTTCATTGATAGTTTATTAGGCGGTTAAAATATTATCATATACAGCTGGACTAATGAGGTGGCTGGATTTCAGCAGTGCTTTGTAAACTATTCAGAATAAAAAGAGGACATTTAGGGGCAATTATAAATGTTTAATTGGGGTCGAAATGTTTTACAGAAAACATTCTTACTGTCTTTATCTTTTTTTTTTTTTTTTTTCTTTGGTATACTTACTTTCTTCCCTGGAACGCTCCCCAACTACCCCCTATGTCCTCTGCTCTACCTCCCATATCTGAGACATGCTGTTTCAGGCCAGCCCAGCACAGCGGATCCCCTGGTTCTGAGCCCCCCAAGGTGGGGCCACCTTATTCCCCGGCGCTCTGTCTACAGTCTAATGTGCCGGGCTGGAGTCGGGAGGGGGTCCTGGACAGTGGACTCGACTGTGGGAGTGTGGCCGAGACGCACAGGAGGTGCCTTCACATATCCCTGAGGCCGGGTTTTTTTTCTGTTTTCTTTGTTTCCCCGGGAGCTTGGACGTGCCATGATGTGCAGCACACGACGGGCGTGCTCCCGCACCTGCCCACAGGACATCCACCGATGTTCCCATACCCCTTACATTGTGGTCTCCGCAGTGAGCGAACCCCGACATCCGCCAGAGGTCGCTCGAGCTGCGGAAGACGATGCTCCCCCCCAAGGAGAAGAGAGAACCTACTGACACTCAATCCTCTCTTGCTCCCCTGCCAACCCCGTAGCCCGAGGTCGCTCCTGAACCCAGGTCACCGGCATGACGTCCAGCGCCTCAACCCTCAGTGCCACCGGGCTGGCTCCTACGGTCTTATCTTAATTTTTCAAACCAATTTCTGCTGTACACTGACCCAGCCTGGCACCCCACGAGATGACATGTTATTTTAATAGTTGAGTAGTCAGAGTCATAGACCAGATACAAGAACAAATAAGATTGTTGTTTTAACACATCATGTGTGTTGTTTCTTTGCTGAGTGATTTCATGGCCGGAAGCATTTTTGTGCTTATAGAACAGTTGAAGTCACCACTGATTCTGTTCTCTTTACACGTTTACAGTCTGTTGCTCAGAAACCCAGCTGCAGGTGTCCTGACTGATACTTGAAGAAGGTCATTTGCATATGGGATACCAAATATTAACACTTAAAAACCCTTTTCGTTGCCAGAGGTTTTGGGCCTACTGAATTTTTGTTTCATTTTTTTATTGATTGCCTTTTCCTGTAAATGTAACATACAGCTTTCTTCTTAAGGGATTTCCTTTTGGAGATTCCTCGCAGGTATTTTTGTTAGTTTGTTTTGGGGTTTTTCCCAACCTCATTAACTGCCCCCCATCTACCTCTTTCAGCTCCCTTCCAGCTCCATCCCTGTTCTGACCCCCATGTGTGTGATTCCCGTACGAACATACAAAATAGCCAGCAGAAGGCAGCATCAAGGTATATTGAGTCTGCTCAGTTGCAGTGCCCCTGATTCAGAGGTTACAGTTGACCCCATCCCTGGCAAACATGACCCTCCCCTTCACTCTGTCCCACCCTCTCTTGAAACACTCCACCATCTTTTGAGTGACGACCTCTGGCGGGAGTTCATTCAGTCCTGACACCACCCTCTCTGTAAAAGAAAGTCTCTTGACCTTGTTGTTGAGTCTTCCCTCTGCCAGTGTAAAACAGTGCCTCTTATGGTCTTGTTTTAAGAGACAGAAAAGTTCCCCTGAAGTTTTCACTGTCCCCTCTCCTCGGGTGATTATATGTTGAGTTCTCTCAGTCCGTCCTCATATGCCCTGTCCTGCCATCCCTGAACCATCTCTGAAGCCCTCCTCTGAACTGTCTCAAGCTGGTTGATATCCTTTCTCAGGTAGTGGCTTCAGTATTTCATGCCATACTCCAGGTGCTGTCGCACCAAGGATTTGTACAGTGGCATTACAACCTCCTCCTTTCTGCTTGTGAACCCTCTCGCAATGCAGCCTAGCATTCTATTTGCCTTGGCTGCTAACTTTGTGCACTGTGTAGCCTATTTAAGATTGCTGGTGATGACTGCCCCAAGTCCTTTTCCTCCTCTGATTCAGTGAACTTGACAAACCCCCAGAATGTACTCTGCCCTTGGGTTCTTTGACCTTGCACTTCTTCATGTTCAACACAGCTGCCAGATATCTGACCATCTCTCCTGCATAGTCAGGTCCTCCTTTAGGTCCTGCGCCCCTTTGTCTGTGTCCACGCTCCCACTGAGCTTGGTGTCATCCACAGAGAGGCAGATCTTGCTTTTAACACAATTCCCAGTGTTGTTAATTAACACATTAGATAGCACTGATCCTTGCGGGACACCACTTGTAACTTCCCTTATTCCTGAGAGCCCCTCCCCCGACCCCACCACCACACTCTGGGTCCTGCCACTGAGCCAATTTGCCACCCAGCTGGTTAATTTGCTCACTGCTCCTATGTCATCTAACTTCTTGATCAACCTTTTGGGGGACACCGACCAAAGGCCTTGCTGAAATCCAAATATAGTATGTCAGTCGCCTGACCTTTGTCCACCACCTTCATTGTCCAGTCAGAGAGGTTGATCAGATTGGTGTGACAAAACCTCCTGGCATGAAGTCATGCTGTCTCTCATCCTATAGCTTGTTAGCTTCAAGGAACACAACTATTTTTTCCTTCAGAATAGTCTTCATCAGGGGCTGGCCCGCCGGCGCAGCAGTAGTGTTACCACTCATGACACTGGTAATCAGGGTTTGGAATCTTACCCATGTCATTGGGGGCTGGCCATGAGGTGGAAGATAGAGTGGCCTAGAGGACACTGTCCTCCGGGAAGGGAGGGCAGCCAGCTCCGGTGCACGACTGCCACCTAGGTGACCACAGGTGGCAGTATACCTGGGAGTAGCTTGGTGGGAGGACAGACACCAACGCATGATGCACATATACTTGCATCACTCCCTAGGCTGGCCACAAGGGAGGGGAGAAAATCAGAGGTAAACTGTGGCAGGGCAGAATGATGGACCAGCCCCCTGCAGCCTCCACACTGTTGTCATGTTAGGTTTCCCCAGGAACCGGATCCTGTTCAGTGACAGTTGGGGGTTCTGCTGCACCCTGCCACGGTGGGGGGGGGAGTTATGAGGGCAGGCAGGGGGAAGGAAGCAGATAAGCTCACGAAAGCCAGGTGATGGGGGGGATTGGGGTGGGTGGGTTCCAGTTGGCACAGCCTACCAAGAGGAGTTAAAAGAAAGTTGAAAATGGTCTCCATCAGTTTACCCACAGTGGCGGTCAGACTGACCATCCTGTAGTTCCTGTGTCATCCGTGGTCCCACTCTTGTGCTGTGTGCTGTACCTTGTGTGGGTCTCCACTCCTGTAGTACCACCCCCATATTTAAAGAGCTGTCAAACAGGTCCGGCAGTGGACCTTCCAGCTCTGCCGCCTGTTCCCTTGACACTCTTTGGTACATGTCATCCAGCCCGGGGACTTTCTTAGCTTTAGGAATGTGAGCCCTTTCTTACCCTGTCTTCCATTATCCTGTCTTCAGCCATATTCCCCTCTCCTCCCCTTCCTCCCCCATCCTCCCGTGCAGCACTGGTCCGTCCTTTTTTTTTTTTTTTTTTTATATAAAGACAGAGAAAAAATATTCGTTTAGCACTTCTGCTTTCTTTTTACTGCCTTCCATCCACCCCTCTTCGTATTTTAGCTTCACTTTGCCTACCTTTGTGTTTCTCTTTTCTTTGATATTCCTGAAGAAGGCTTTCTCTCCCTCCTTAATCCCTTCTGCAGTTTGTAGCTCTTTACTAGCCTTGGCCTGCCTGACTATCCTGCTGGCTTCCCTAGCTTTCTCTAAGTACACTTCCCTCATCCTTGTCCTTGCAAGACTTCTTATACTGTACTTCCTATACACTGCCCTCTTATCCCTCACTGCTTGACTCCTCTCTCTACCTAACCAACTTGGTTACCTGGCCTTGGAATTTTTCTCCTTCTGCTTTAGGCATGTGTTAGTGGCTACTGCGATCCCTTCCCTGATCACTGTCCACCTTTGAGCCACACTCCCATTTTCCTTAAGGCTAGATAGGTGTCCCCTCAAAATCTCTTCCTACCGTAGTCGTCCTTCCTGAAATCTAGCTCTTTTGTTTTCATGCTTCATGTTTCCTTCTCCATGTCAACAGGGAACCACACCATCTGGTGGTTACTCCTCCCCAAGAGCTTCTCTTCCGTGATTTCCTAGATGTGATCCCCAGTAGTTAATAGCAGGTTCAAAATGCCTCCCTCCCTCCCATGCAGGTTCAGTCACTTCCTGAACCAGGAACCCATCCTGGACTGCGTCCAGTATTAATGGCTCTTAGCACAGGTGGTGAATGGGACACTCCCATCCACTTTGGGCACATCAAAGTCTCCCATCACCACCATTTTGTCCCTTTCATCTACCATCCTGATCATGGTACCTGTCTTTCTGTCCTTGTCCTCATCCTGTTTAGGAGGCCTATAAATTACTTCCAGCCTTAATTTACTTCCTGCTGCTGTCTGAATTTGTATCCACAGTGCCTCTATCTTCCCATCCTGTTTCCTCACTAATAACAGTAATGTCCTCCCTGTCATACAGTGCCATCCCTTCCCTCTTCCCTTTCTCCCTGTCCCATCTGTGGTGGGTATACTGTAGCGTGGTGAAGTCCCAGTCAGGATTTGGGGTAGTGCAGGTCTTGGTGACTGCTGCCATATCCAGCTTTTATTCTGCCATTGTAGCTGGCAGGTCGTCCATTTGTTCCTGAGACTTATAGTGTTATGAAAGCGTTCCCCAGCGTGGCTGCCTGCCTCTCCCTTTTTCTTCCCTTGTTCCTCCTTCATGCTTTCAGTCACCTCTAACCCCTCATATTCCCACCACTCTCCCCTTTACTGCCCTCTGTGCTGTTTACCTGGGGGTGGTGATTGGCCCCTTCTCCAGAAAGCCCCTACCATGCAGCCAGCTGTGGTGCAGTGCTGTAGCATTCTTGATGCCTAGTCTTACTGGAATTAATGTTACTGTTAATTTTTTAAAAAAGTCTCTTCTTTTTTATTATCCTGAAGTCCAAGCTCCTGAATGTAGCACTCCCAAGTTAAGCCCCTGTGGTTGCTTTATGGGTTGAGACTGCTGCTGTACTACTGTACACTGCCAGTGTTGGCTGGGACTCCTGACGTTCAGGTGAGCTAACAGATGCTGAGATGTATCTCTTTGGTCTCTTCTCACTGGGGTGTCACCTGAGCCTTGCATGAGTATATGCACTGCAGATACTGGACGTAGACTGCTTGGATAAACACGTAAAGCTATTTGAAATTATGATATGATGCTGTTGAGTTGTTTTCTGGAGACCATAATTTGAAGCTGATTTCGGGTATCTAATATTCCACTGTAAGGGGGATAGATATCTGAAATGATCTTTTCTTGACCACTATATTGTAAATTATGCAATGACTCAGAAAATGCTGTACCCTGATTGGCTGACTGGCACATTTTACCCGTTTTAAATCCTGGAATGAGCAATGGAAAAAGGTTCCAGTCAGCTGCATCAGCAATCCCCCCATTTTAAATCACTCTGACCAAAAAATGCTGTACCCTGATTGGCTGACTGGCACATTTTACCCGTTTTAAATCCTGGAATGAGCAATGGAAAAAGGTTCCAGTCAGCTGCATCAGCAATCCCCCCATTTTAAGTCACTGTGACCAAAGGTGGAAAACCACCATATTAACTCCTCACTAATCCTTGATGGTAAAGTGGGAGTTTCAAACAGACTTCAGATTTACACTCACACACCCCAACAGTGCAGAAACCCATGTTACATGGCACAAAACTTTTTTTCCTGTTAAAAGAAAAAAGTTACTCACTCTTTCTGTTTACCATCCCGATGTTTGCAGGCATAAACTAAAGTGCCAAGCAGGCCCAGTTGGCGTGGAGGTCTGAGGCATCATGCCTTACATCCTGCCATACCGGCAACCCGTGTTTGCGGTGTGAGCGGGTCACTGGGGGTCTGCCGGGAGGAGACTTTGCAGTCCGCCACATGACTGTCCCCAAGTGGAGCCTGGGGCAAGATGGGACACCAACCGAGGGTGGTGCTGCGGGATCCCAGCATGCGAGACACCTCCATGTACACGTGCGCTGACGGTTGCGCCCCCAGCAAAGGGAGGAACGTACAAAAAATGGAGGAAATACCATTGCAGCAACAGGATGATGATTGGCCCCTGCAGGCTCTGCACCAGTGGCTGGGCAGAAGCGGTACTGTGACCAGGCGGCAAATGAGGAGGATTCTGGCGGAGCTGGGGGTCAATAGGATGGGGGCCGCCAGGGAGAGAAGGAGGATAAAGCATAGATAGAAAAAAAAAAGCTAAAGTGTGGTGTTTCCTCTGTCTTTGTCGGAGTCGTCCCACATGGATTCTTTTTTTTTTTTTTTTTTGATTTAGACTTTTTATTTAATTTATAATTTCAGCAAGTCCACAGGCAGTGTTACATCACAAATTAATACCACTTGATTCCATTACAATGCATTACATTTATACTTTAGCAGATATGTTGGGATACAGCTAAATAAACAACTTATTACATTAATTACCAGAAAGTCATTATTACTTAATTTGAGCTCAGCCTGGGATCCATTCAGCTGATATCTGGCATGGCACAGTGGGTCTCCCCGCCAAATTTTGGTCCAATTAACATTCTAGGAGCGTCTCTGGTCAATACCCAAATGACATTTCAATACAAAAAAAGAGAATTACATGGTCAATGGATAGTTTAAGGAACAAAATCAACATAATGGACAAGTTGATAGGATATCCATTTTTGCCATCGAACATCACATTTCTGGACTTTATTCATCATCTGGCGGAGAGTCGCTCAAGGGCATATATGTCCCTAGACAAAATAAGCCAGGCATGTTTAGTGGGTATTTTATTTGTAAACCACAGTCTATCCCACATGGATTCTTACTAATTTGGCATAATTTTATAAAAGTTGCTATCCAAACTTTTTTTTTTTTAATGTTATACTGATTGCGATCGCTGCACATGGAACAAACGTAGTAGCACTGTTTCAGGGCCGTATCAGAGGAGGACGTGCATCCGCACTTCAGACCTGGAACCTGACAACAGCGGCAAGTCCCCCCCCCCCCAATTATAACAGCCAAAGCAGCCTTTCCATTTACAAAAACATACACACTGACTTAAAAAATAAAATAAACTGTTACTATGCTGTCTTTCCCACACTCTGTCCTGCTGCCATTTGTGATATAAAAGAAAGGCAGCTCAGTCTCCCCGGTTCCCAGTCCACTGAAACACAGCAACACAGAACTATTTTATGTGCCCCAACAATAAATTAAAAAAAAAAAAAAAATAAATAAAACAATTTAAAATACAAAAAAAGTCTTTATTTTTATGTCGCAAGAAAAAGGGGAACATTGTATAATTGCAATATGCCACTCCAGGGTGTGGGTTATGCATGGATTTCCCCACGCTTGTTGTGGTTTACTCATTCAGCCTGGGCCTTGTGACTGAACCACACCGGGCATAGGTAAATCCCAACATAACCCACACCTTGTCGTAATATATTGCTTAAATGCTTGCTAGACTAGTAAAACAGTGATGCAGCAGACCAGACAGTCGGTGGGGGGGAGTTGTTTTTTTAATTCAGTTTGAGATGAAAATGAATTCTGTCTGCCTTGTATGCCAAGAGGCCAACCTCTGGTAGAAATTTAAAGTGCTGGTAACCCTGCCACAGAAAACAGTATTATGATGTTAGAAAATGGAATGGGGGAGGGGGGGCGCCAGAGAACCAGCTTCCAGGCAGCATGTTTATTCCAACTGCTCTGCACGTTGTGCTCCCTTTCAACCACCAAACTAAAAGTTTTATCTGAAAAATTCTAATAAAAGTAATCTCAGCGTATTTAGGATATCGTGGGCTTTCGGAGGATACCAAACTTGCGATGGGTCGCATGAGGTAAACGCAACCCCATTCCCCTGCTGCTCTGAGGCCTACAACATCGCAGCAGCAAGCGACCGGATACAGTGCAGTCTGCGAGGTCGTTATCAACCAAAGAACCTCCATGGTAGACCATCCTGGAGTCGGTTAGGGCGATGGACTCTAAAATAGAAAAAACTTTGGCCAAATTTGAGAACCATGATGCTGCCCTTGCCTCGCTAACATCTACAGTGCAGGATGTAGAAAAACGATCCTTAGCTGCTCAGACAACCTCAGCTACATTAGTAAAGGAAAACCAGCAACTGCAAAGTAGACTGGAGAACGCTATAAGGGCTGGAAATGTTTGTTTAATTGGATTGCCAGAGGGTGCTGAGGGGGTGAACCTATTGGTTTTTCTCGAGACTTGGATGGTGGAAAATTTGAATATCCCTGAATAGTTTGAGTGGTCGGACCACAGGCAGGCTTACAGAATCACACCGAAGGTGCGGCCTGCGGATGCAACTCAGCCCAGAACAGTCGTCTTGTGGACCATTGGTCCTAAAGTCCAGGACATTATTATCAGTGCTGCTTATGCGGCCTACACCCTGGAGATACAAGGCTGTGACATCAAGTGTTTCCTGGATCTTTCCTTCCAGACCCACTCCAAACAAACAATTCGACGCGGTCAGGCAAAAACTTCGGTCACTGGGGATCGTACATTCTTTCCTTCTTCCAGCATGGCTCCGAATAACTTATGGTGACAAAAGTTGGCAATTTACCGGCCCCAAGGATGCGGATCGGTGGACTGAGAAAGCGGAAGCCAAATTCTTAAATAAATCAGTGAGGGTTCCCAGAGCCGAAAGCTCCGACTCACAGGGTTGAGTACCTGAACTCTTATTAAAATTTTATAGTGACTCATTGTAGTTTTTGAACATGTTTTGCTGTGTTAATTTGTTTGCTGGTTATATAATAGGGGATTGCCTTTTAGGGTGCATGGCCCTAGTAACTGAAAGGAAAATGTTTATAAAGTCATTTGGGATGTAAAGGGCCTGGGTGTATGGTTCCTCACTTGCAGTTGCATCTCCCCTAAGGTTATTTTATTGCTGTTCTACTTCAGACACAGCTTGAAGATATGGGTCTTTTAAAGCCTAATAGCTATTGTTTCCATAAAGAAATAAACGTTGGGATTTTTGGGATGTTGGTGGAGGAAGAGAGTTGGAAGGGAGTAACTGGTTTTAACAAAGAATACGTATTTACTTTATAGGTCTCAGGGTTATAACACTACTGGTTAGTGTGGTACATATTTTTTGGACATTCTACTATGGTATGGTCAACAACCCAGGCCATTGAAGTGACTGGCATGATGGACATTTGTTTGGGACTTTTGGTCTATTCTTATACCAAATAATAAAGGAATAATGCATGACAGGGTGTGTGTCGTGCTGGGATAACGCCATGCCGGGGGGGGGGAGTTGGGCACAAGGCCGCAGGCTGAGTGCATCCAATGCCCCAGGCGTGACATTCTCCCAGCACGGCACACACCATGGAGTGCATTATTCCTGTTATAAAATGGCTTGTTGTTATATATAAAATTAAAAAATAATTTTAAAGAATGTTTTTATTAGAGTGGAAAAATATTTTTGTTTCTTAAGAGGAGATGCAAAAGAAAAGTAAGTCATGCTCATCATGATCCTCTACATTGGTTCACAGTGCTGAGACTAGACCTGTGGCGTTATGCTGGAATAACGCCATGGGTCCAGCCCCAAACTGACCAATCACAGACCAAGATTCTTTCTTGCCATTGTATAATGTTGCTTTTTCTTCCCGACTCCTAATGTACCAGAATGTAAGACCTACATATCTGTGTTATTACAGCAATGGAAATTGTTCTTCTGCTGTTTCCTCTTGCATGAGTACCTTGAATGTAATGTTCAATCCAAAACAATAAACAGAAATTTCAAAAAAAACAAAAAAAGAAAATGGAACAAGCTTCCAGTGGGGGTTCGTCTAGCAACATCTTTATAAATTTTTAGAAATAAGTTAAGCCACTTGTCACTTATGTCTGTGTGTAAATGTTATTGACTTTAAACGATAGAAATGTTTTCCAAATTATTTGTATGAATGGCAAAAATGCTTGTTTGCATTATAATATTAGTAAGCCCACATGTTCAAAATTTTTTTTTCTCCTTTTGCTCCCCGGCCACGGCTTCACCCCTGGATCGTATGATCCTGTATGTGTATCGTGATGTATATTATTCTATGCGGTGGATGATCAGTTGTATTTTTATGAAGACACTCGGGTTGTGCCGGCAAACTGACCCTTCAAACAACATGAAGTCTTGCTGTTTTCTAACTATTGCAGTTAGCTCCAGCCTTTAAACTGCCCCGGAAAACAAAGGGTTAACTTTCTATGCAGTGCATAGAATGCTGAGCTCGAGCTCAGTTGAGGTCTCTGTCTGCATCCCTTTGAAACTCAACCGTCAGATTCTTTACTTTGCCTAACTGAACAGTCGCTCCGGAGATTTCTCATTCAGCTCTGTTCGAAAGTCAGTTAAAGTGTCGGTTTTAAACCAAAATTATTCCGCGTAGTCGGTTCAGTCTCTGTCTGCGGTACCGTGAGTACTAGATATGTTTTTGTCTGAATTCTGTGTGGAAATTGTAAAGTGTTAGATCAGTTCAGCTGAACCGATCACTTGTAGTGAATTCTTGTGTTTTATTTTAGAGTGTGGTTGCCGGTCCTTATCGGTTCTAAAAAAAAAAAACCGTGTTTTGAACATTTTTTTACAATACCCGTGATATGGTTAGGAACCGATAAGGGAGTCTTGCCTGGCGGTTGCCATAAAAAGGGTAAGTTTGGTTAGGTTGGCCATGTCTGAGAAACCCAAGAAAAAAACTGGGCCCACTGGGTTTCAACACTGCAGTGAGTGTGGGGAGGTCTTTGCTAAGGCCGATCCCCACACCACCTGTGTTTATTGTCTGGGGTTTGAATACCTCGATACAGACTACCAAATTTGTAAACATTTTCCTAAATCTACCCTTGAGAAGAGATTAGGTAGACTTGGGGAAAAGGAAGCTAAGAAGTCCGCTGACCTGGATGGCCAGCCCGGTTCGGTTCCGACCGAACCAGAAGGAGTGCCCTCTGACCATGGCGATACTTCTTCGGGCAAGAGGAGAGCCGATCCTGAGGGATTGGTTCCTACAAAAAGAAAACGCAAAGAGAAATCGACCAGTTCAGATCCAGAGGTTCATGTTCCGACCGCCGAGGAAATAGCCAGAGCGATTCGGATTGTGGAATCGCTTCGTCCGGTTCCAATCGATCCGGCACCTTTTGGCAGGGGTTTGGTTCGGTGGGTTCCCCCGGTTCAAGATTATACCCCTGAAGATTTTTATGAACCGGAGTTTGAGGAGGAGGGAGAGTTTGAAGATGATGGTGAAAGTCTGGATGTGCCTGTGGAACCGGACATCTCCCCAGACAGACCTTCTGGTGTTTCCCCTCCTAGGTTTTCTGAGTCCCCTCCCTACTATCTGTTTTACAGAAAAGTGGCTGAAACCCTCTAGCTTCCTATGGAGGGTCAAGAGGAGCCTGATTATGTAGAAATGATGGACATCCCAGAGTCCAGGAGACTGTCTGTTCCCCTTCACAAATCCTTTGGGAAGCAGACACAAAAAATCCTAAAGTCTCCCAATTCTGTACCTCCTGTTGACAGAAGGATGGACAAGAGGTATACACTATCCGGCTCAGATACAGAGTTCTTATACCAACAATGCAGCCATTTTGGGGTAGTGCAGGCTGCTGCCTGTGACAAGGCAAATATTCCCTTGGCTTCACCCACCCCAACCCCCAGACAAAGACTCCAGGAAGATGGATGCCATGGCAAAGAAGCAGTACATGGCATCTTTATTGGGACTCAGGCAGGCGAACTGTATGGCCTATACAGCCAGGTACCAGAAATCCAGGTGGGACACTGTACTGGCACTGGCTAAACAGGCCTCCCCCCAGCTGGCTAAGGAGCTGGAGGAGGTGGCTGCGGATGGGATTGAGGCATCAAAGGTACAATTTCATGCTGCTTTGGACTCCAGTGATGTCATCAAGAGTCATGGCTACATCTGTGGCTCTTCGGAGAATGGCTTGGCTCAGATGTACTAGCCTCTCACAGGACACCCAGGCTAAGGCCATGGATTTTCCTGTGGTGGGTCATTTTCTGTTTGGGGAGCAGACAGAGAATTACATGAAGAAAATGGATGAGTACAGGACCACTTATAGGAGTGCTCAGGCCAAGGAGAGGCAAGCAACTCCTCAAAGGCAGCAATCTAGGGGCAGAGGCAGGCCTTTTCAGATGCCTTTTTACCAAGCACAGGCATATTCTTCCTTTTCACAGAGGGGGTTCTTCAGAGGGAGAAGCGGAAGGGGGATTAGCAGGGCTGCATCCACTCCTCAGCCTAAGGCCCCTGCCAAGTAGACACCCTGAAGGGTCTGCCCGGGTCGACTCTTCTACCCCTGTAAGGGGCAAGCTGGCTTACTTTGTCCAGGACAGGATGTCTGTTACATCAGACAAGTGGGTCCTGGAAGTAGTAAGCCAGGGACCGGTTCTCAGCTTCAAAAAATTTCCAAAGATGAGAGCCAGATCTTTTCCACCTGCAGGTCTCTCCGAGACCCTTGCCGTGGAGGCAGAGGTTTCATCTTTTCTGGCTTTAAGAGCCATAGAGAGAGTTCCTACCCTACACTGGGGCAAAGGTCTGTACTCCAGATACTTCCTTACCCCCAAAAAAGACAGGGGCGGTGCGACCCATCCTAGATCTAAGATACCTGAACAAACATCTTTTAAAACCAAAGTTCAAGATGGTGACTCTGGGAATAATTCTTCCCTCTCTAAGGCCAGGGGACTGGCTAGTCTCACTGGACCTCAAAGATGCCTACTTTCATATTGCCATCAGATGCTCCCACAGAAAGTACCTCGGGTTCAGGTTGCCCTCAGGCCATTATCAGTTCAAAGCAATGCCCTTCGGCCTAACATCAGCTCCAAGGGTCTTTACAAAGTGCCTGGCAGTAGTAGTTGCCTTTCTAAGAAGGCAAAATATTTCCATTTTTCCATACTTGGACGATTGGCTCATAGTGGATCAGTCTCCAGACCAAGTCAAGTCAGACCTGCAAGTGACTCAGCAAGTGCTCAGTTCTCTGGGTTTTCTTCTCAACCTCCCCAAATCGGTTATCGAACCAGTGCAGCTCCTTACTTTTATAGGGGCAGAGCTAGATACTGTCAAAGCAAGAGCCTTTCTTCCCCTGGAAAGGGCAAGAGTTCTTATAGAACTGGCTTCTTCCTTCAGCCTTCAGGTGTCCCATACAGCAAGGCATTTCCTTCAGCTCTTGGGCCACATGGCAGCTTCTACAGCAGTGGTCCAAAGGGCAAGATTTCAGATGAGGGACATTCAGTTCCATCTGAGGGCCTTTTGGTTCTAAAGGAAGGACCCTCTTACCAAACTGATTCCAGTGACTCGGACACTGATCCAAGCTCTTCAATGGTGGCAGGATCAGAATAATTTAAGGCAAGGGGTCCCTTTTGTCACTTAGTCTCATTCGGTGGTCCTTACCATGGATGCTTCTCTTTTGGGGTAGGGAGCTCATCTGGGGATCTCACAGCCCAAGGACTGTGGTCCCCTCAGGAGTCCCTTCTTCATATCAGTCTCCTGGAACTCAGGGCAGTTTTTCTGGCCCTACAAGCCTTCTCTCAGTTGGTACAGAACAAGGTGGTTCAGGTCAGAACAGGCAACACCACCACCATGTGGTACATCAACAAGCAGGGAGGCATACAGTCTACGGCCTTGTGCATGGAAGCCACGGAATTGTGGTCCCTTGCTTATTCCCTGCAGACCTCTCTGATAACAGTCCACCTTCCAGAAAAGGACAATGTGATGGCAGATGCACTGAGCAGGATCTCCCAGGGCCATCATGAATGGTCCCTGGACCCTCTGGTTTTTTAAAGTGATTTTTTTCAAGGTGGGGCACTCCAGAGATGGATCTCTTTGCAGCCCCAGACGATCACCAACTTCCTCTGTTTTGTTGCAGACCCCCAGTCTTGGGTTCAATCTCTCTGGATGCTCTGATTTTGAACTGGGAAGGGAAATTTCTGTATGCCTTCCCACCTTTTCCTCTACTGTTCAAAGTCCTAGTCAAGATAAGGTCACAACCTTGCAAAGTGATTTCTGATTGCTCCAGACTGGGTCAGACAGCCTTGGTACCCCCTGTTGCTGTCTCTAGCAGTCCATCTTCCCCTGTCTCTTCCCAGGAATTACAACCTGTTAACCTCCTCTCGGGGAGGATTTGGTACCCCAGTCTTCGGTCTCTCAATCTCAAGGCACGGCTCTTGAAGAGTTAAAGTATGCAGATTTGCATCTGTCTCAGGGGGTTCTGGATATTCTCAAAGCTTCTCGAAAGCCCTCCACCAGAAAGACTTATAACTCCAAATGGAAAAGACTCAGCATTTGGTGTTCCAAGAAGCATATTCCTCCAGACACTGCTGAATTGTCTACAGTTCTGGATTATATGGTCCATCTTAATGGCCTAGGCCTCAGACCAGCTACTCTTAAGGTACACTTGTCAGCTGTTTCTGATTTTTTTTGTCAGTGGGAAAGTCTTCCTCACTATCATCTCATCCTGTGTTCTGTAAAATTTTCAAGGGATTGCTTCATACCAGTCCTCCATTTAGGGATCCTGCCCCTGCCTGGAACTTAAATGTTTGCATTGCTCAACTTATGCAACCTCCTTTTGAGCCTATGTCCTCAGCAGAGCTTAAGTACTTGACTTGGAAAACTGTATTTTGGTAGCCATTACCTCTGCCAGACGTGTCAGTGAACTGCAAGCCCCGTCAGTGGAACCTGATTTTCTCTCTTTTCATAGAGAGAAAGTGGTCCTTAGAACCAATAGGAAGTTCTTGCCCAAAGTGGTTTCAGACTTCCACTTGAATCAGTCCATGTCTCTCCCTGTCTTCTTCACTGATCATTCTTCCTCAGGAGAGAGGAGGCTACACAGTCTGGATGTTAAAAGGACCCTCAGGAAATACAGTGAGATGTGTGCAGTGTAGGAGAATGGGGTGAACTTTGGGTCCGAAGAGTCCAAGGGACACTTCAATGCCTCTCACTGGCTGCAGGGTGTGGGTGGGGGTGGAATGGTATGAGCATTATAGGCGACAATCCCAAGTCACACCCCTGATGCCTGTCAGTCTCTACAGGGTGGGGTGTTATGGTCGGAAATCCTAACGCCTCAGGCTTTCGTTGGCATTTTCACTCCAAATTTTCAACATGGGTTTTTTGTGACCCCCACCTTATGAACAGTGGCAATATCAGTTCGGTAGCTGAAAGCTGATTTCGCACAGTGACTATGACATTTGGCACCACAGGTGTGAAAACACATTTCGAACAGGATGTGAAAAATGACAGCTGTACTGTTCATGGGGAGGTGTAAAAAATGGCAATGTTGAAAATCTGCAGTGAAAATAGTAAAAAAACTGGTGAAGTCACGAGCATGCGTACAAAGTGCGCAATGCACACCCTTAATGTCATTAGTTTGGGGATTTTTATACAGCAGATTGTCAACACCGGCATTTTGGGACCTCCACTCATGAACAGTGTCACTGTCATCATTTTCTTAATCTGTCCTGAACAGTGATTTCCCACAGCGACCACGCATTTCTGCTCAAAAAGTGTGAAAACACATTTTGGCCATGTTGTGAAAAATTACAGCTGTAATGTTCATAAGGAAGTGTGGAAAAATGCTAGTGGTGAAAACCTGGACTGAAAATATTACAAATTCATGAACTTATGAGGGTGCATGGAAACAGCGCAATGCTCGCTCCTAACACAGTCATGTTATGGACTTTGTCACCAAATTTTCAACATAGCCATTTTAAGGCCTATTCTCATGAGCAGTGTCACTGTGATTTTCTTAATCTGTCCCAAACATTGATTTCACACACCGATTGCATCATTGTGCACTACATGCGCGGAAACACATTTTGGGCGAGATGTGAAAAACGACAGCTGTACTGCTCATAAGGAGAGTGGTAAAATGGCAATGTTGAAAATCTGGAGTGCAAATATTAAAAATTTGCGAACTTATGAGCGTGCGTAGAAACTGTGCAACGCACGCTCATAGAATAGTCATTTTTGGGAATTTTTTCCCCAAATTTTCAACATAGGGTTTTTGGGAGCCTACCTCATGAACTGTGACACTGTCGTTTCGTACATTGGTCCTGAAAGGTGGTTTTGCACAGTGACCATGAAATCACCTTTCGGGACTGAATAACAAGATGACAGTGACAGAATTCATGAGGTGGGGTCCCAAAAACCCCATGTTGAAAATTTGGTCAAAAAATGCCTGAGATATGCATCAGCGTTGAAAAAAGAAACCATTTATTCCATTATACAGCTTACCGGCATTTCCTCAGTTCGTGGTTGGCTTTGAAGAGTGCAGACATGTTCCCGGTCCACGAAGATCGGCGCCGAGCTCTGGAGGTAAGTATGGGGTGAGGGGTGTGGGGAGGCAGGGTGTGCAGTGGGTGGGCGCGGTTGGGGGGCGGAAGTAAAGACAGGTAGCGAGGGACAGTTTTTTTCTTTCTAGGTTTTATTTTACTTTTCCGAAGATGACGTGGGACATTTGCCACGCTGGGGTGAGCTCCCAGCGTGGCACCTGGAAATGTGTTGGATGGGGGGCGCAGAAGGACATTTGCCAAGCTGAGGGTTGGGCTCCCAGCCATGGCACCTGGAAGGCTGTTTTGGGGGGGGCAGTGTAGCTGATGGGGTGGGCACCTGTCGGCCATGCTCTGTGTTTGTGTGTGTGTGTGTGGGGGGCGTGTGAGCCGCTGGGTGGGCTCCCAGCGTGCTACTTGTTTGGGGAGCTGTCTGATACAGCTCTTGCAGTCTGATGTCGATGTGTAGGCACTTTGCATACTGCCGATGGCAGCAGTATGCAAATTGCCTGCAGCTGCAGTTCTTCCTTTCAGCTGTATGCGCTGCATTTGCAAAAGCTGTCATAGACAGCCTTACATCTTTGGCACGGTGGGTCAGCAGCAAAAGGCAGCAGGACATTGGAAGTATGGTGGCACTATGTTTCTTGCACGTGCCTGCAAGCAAACATAATGACAAAGAATCTCAGCACAAAAGTACAAAGAAAAGGGTTCTTAAATTAGTAACATAATTGTCATTAATTATTTTTTACTTTTAATACACAGCACCTTCAACATTTTTATACAGGAAGTGAGTTTATTTGCAGCCATTGGTTTTAGACCAGTAATTGGAGTGGTTGGAAGTTTTGGTGCCTGAACTAGCTAAGCTTAGACAACCAAAATAACCAGTCCTGTCCAGCAGTACTTCACAATCATGTTTCAAACTACTGCTGAGTGTGCCCCCTCCCCCAATTCTAGCCCTGTAGCCCTGTTTTTCTGTGATCTGGAAGGTTGGCGTGTATAGCGTGATCTCGTTGTCTCTGTTACCTAATATTGATTGGATTGCTTGTTTTTTGTGGGTTTTGGTCTTTCATTTAACCCTTTACATTCTGTTTCCAGCTCTAATGCTGCTGCTCGGGACCCTGGATTTCCTGTTTGTCAATCATGCTTGTCACAGCATTATCACACGAGGTGCTTCTGTCCAACTTGTCTTTGGATTTGAGGTGAGAATTGCATTCTGCCAGCTTTAGTAATTGATGCCTCTGTGGATTAATTTACAAAAAGGTCCATCTGAGTACTTGTGATGGTGGTGGATAAAGTCACAAAGCAAGACCTACTGAATAAAACCTTGCCCTACTCCTTTATCAAACTCTAGAATCTCACATTAGTACAGTACATTTTGATTGACTTGATAGGTAGGTAGGTAGATAAATAGGTAGGTGGATGGATAGATAGATAGATAGATACTTTATTATTGCAGTAGAAAATTGGTTGTAGTTGTTACCAGCCATATACATAGAGCTACAGAATAACTTTTCAAAACCTAGCTCTGATCAGAAGCATACTGTACAGTTGTGAGCACGTCATATTATTAAGTCACACTTACCAGTGGAAGGCCAAACATTATTTGTGATCTATACCTGTAACTCTTGTAAGATCCCATCAGAATCACGACCTGACTGGTGCTGCTGGGATTCAAATGCACAGCTTCCAAGCACAGTTGGATTAACACCCCAGTTTACCAGTGAGCTAAGCTAACAGTAGTGACTCGCCTTTTAAATGAAAAATCACAGCCTACACTTATTACGTGTTTACTGTGCCTAAGTGAGTGGACCTATTAAATGGACCCCCTGCCTGCAAATGCACTTTTCAACATTTATTCAAATTCTGTTGTCCTAATTGACAGCCTTCTATCCTGTGCTGTTACTAAAAGCAATGTTCTAATGTATATCATAAATAATTTTAGCGTGTAACTCTGAAAAGTAAGATCTTGCTTTGAGAGGGCTCTTGCAGTAGGTATTCACATATAGGACTAAGCCGCCAGGCATCAGGACCCCACGGAAAACTTCTAGTTAGCGATCTTTGGCGGGGGACCGCCCTCCATGTGAGGTGACTGGCATCATGTGACGTCGGTATAAAGGGGCGGTCCCCCATGTCTGCCTTCCAGTTCTTTCCCACTGTCGGCTTGTGAAAGTTCCTCGCAGTAGAACAGCGCTTGTCAGTACCTTGGTCGGTCCTAAAGTTTTCAACTTTTTCAACCTTTTTCTCTATTTCTTAAGATTTTTTTCCTAACATCTGCTGTGTATGTCGTCCCCGACGCCCTCCGAATCGCATAAAAACAAGTGCGACTTGTGTGGTTCCCAGCTTCCACACAAGGACGGCCACTCCTTGTGCCTCTACTGTCTAGGCCCAGATCACCCCATGGAGAAGTGTCAACACTGCCAGAAGTTCAACACGGCTACCCGCAAGAGAAGGCAGCAGTCCCTGGAAGCCCATCTCCTCAAGAAGAAAATGGCCTTCATGGAAAAGGAGTTAAAGAAACTTAGGCAGGCGTCTGCTTCCCCCGAAGGCCCCAAAAAGAAGCATGACAAGAAGCACCAGGAGCGGGAGTCTTCTTCCACAGCAGCCACGACTTCGGCTGGAGTTGTGGCCTTACAGGAATCATCCCCTCCGAGGGATAAGCTCTCGATAGCCATCTTGGTGGTGTCCAGGAAGGCGCGACCTCCGCCGGGCTCACTGGCTCAGTCGGGAGCCTCCGGGCAAGGAGGCCTCAGCTCCCATCAAGGCTGCCCCTCCTTCGTGGCCTTCCGGTCCGAGCGGGTCCAGTAAGTCGGACATCGGTCCCTCCGACGCCCGCCCGGACAAGGCTGATAAGCCGCTCACCTTCTCGGGTGATCACCCAGCCCAACCCCCTTCTGACAAGGCCACCACTCCTTCATGGCCTTCCTCGGATAGGGAGTTTGATAAGTCGGATGCCAGGTCTTCCAATGTCCACCCGGACACTGCTAAGATGGCCGCCGGCTCCTCCGACGACCGCCCGGTCAGCCAGCCTGTGTCAGACCCTGTCATTGTGTCTCACGCTGCAGGCTGTCCGCAACAGATAGGCAAGGCAAATTTTATTTAAGAAGTCGCCCATCCCAGAGGCTCTGGGTGCCGTACATCAATCAAATAAAAACAACACAGCACAATAACAATCAATAAAATTCACTGCTCCAAACAAGTTAAAACATAATTTGCTACACAGTTTGCTTCATTCAGCTACAACTCCATTTGAAATCTCTAAAACTAAAATAAATCTTAGAAAAATTAAACAATATAAAGTATAAAACATAGTCCGGGAATGCCTGTTCGTACAAAAATGCCCTGAGTCAGGCCTTAAAAACCTCAACAGACTGGGCCTTCCTAACAACTAAAGGAAGCAAATTCCACAGGACGGGGGCGGCGACACTAAATGCTCTGTCGCCAGCAGTTCTTAGCCTTAGATAACCCCGTTTGCTACTGAGGTCCCCACGTCCCCTCAGTTCACACCCGGGGATTTCAACCCTCCTTCCCTGGTTGAGACAGACAGCCTTGGGGCACTGCCGTCAGGGGACCCACCTCCTATGCCAGATCCTCAGACACTGGTCCCGATGCTGGCTGAACCGACTCCGGTGTCCCCTTGCCCAGCGGAAGGCCCGTTCCTCCGTCAGGACCCGTTCGGCGGTCTCCCTGCACCGGGCCCGACGCCTGCGGGGCCGACGCTTCCTCCATCCAGCCTGCCAGCAGGACCTTTGCCGGGACCTTCTGCTCCATCAGAGCCCCTGGTGCCAGGGTACCCGGTGACGCAGTACCTGGCGCCACAGTACCAGACGCCGGGCTTCCCGCCATCGGGCTACAGATACTCTTATTATGGGTACCCACACTACCCATATTCCCCACCTCCTCCTCCGCCTGCACCACCCACTCCTCAGCCGCCAGTGGATCTGAAGGAGACCGTGGCCTCCTGGTGGGCTGAGGCCAAGGCTCGGCTCACCAGGGAAGTAGAGAGTCATCTCCTGACGTCGGTCCCTACACTGGACCCCCCACGTCGGAGATGGGAGACTCCCTCCCTTTACCCGAAGCCAGAGGAGAACCCGGGGCCTGAGGTGGGAGGACACGCGCCCTGGGAGATCACCAGAGGGGTCGTTCCACCCCCTCCCAGGGAGGAATCATCTTCTTCCTCCTCAGAGGCATCTGACTCGGACTTGGAGTCCGACCACTCTGATGATGGAGACGATCCACATACTCCAGAATGCCCAAGGCTGAGGGACCCTCCGGAGGACCCTTCTTTTCTGGAACTCTTAAGGAAGATCCAGGAGACACGTCAGTGGCAATCAGTGGAACCAGACCAACAGCGTAAGAAACTCGCTGCCCATCTGGATCTGCCCGAGGCTGCTCCCACACTAATTCCACCCTGGATAGAGCCTCACGCCGATCTTGTTTCCACTGTTTGGAAACAACCTTCTGCGCTAGCCCCCCTTCCGAGGAAGGCGGATAGGCTATACCAGGCTCCGGAGGGTATAGACTTTCTCAGTCTTCACCCCAGGGTGGATTCGGTTGTCATCAGCGCCACCCACGGCTACTCCACCAACCCCAAACAGCTGAGCTCATCCCCCGCCTGACAAGGAATCCTGGCTTCTGGATCAGTGCGGGAAGAAAATGTATTCCTCTTCGACCCTAGGCATCAGGGCCCTCAACTATGTCGGCCATATGGGGGATTTCCAGAAGTCCATCCTTAGCCAGGTGGAATCCAAGTTGAACTCCCTGCCTGATTCGCAAACTAAGCAGGAACTGGGAGACCTAGTCTGTTCCGCTCGTTCGGCCTGTAGGCACATGCTTTGTGCCACCTACGACGTGGTGTACACAGCTGAGAGGAGCTCGGCTTTCGCCGTGGGCCTACGGAGTCATGCCTGGCTCTGTGTGTCAGAATTGGTCCCTGAAGTACAGTCCGCTATACAGGATGCTTCCTTCAGGGGTTTGGTGCGGTTCGGGGGTGATGTCAAGGACATCATAACCGAACTGTGGGAGAAGGGCACTGCACTAAAGTCTGTTCAGACTTTGTACAGACCCCCTCGGGGGCAGTGACGTCCTTTTCGTCACCAAACCTGACAGACCAAAGCCCAATCAAGGAAAGCACGCAAACAAACGTCGGGCCCCTCCAGTAACCAAGACTCCCGCAGCAAAAAGTCAGCGAGAACCTTGGCTGCTGTGCTGCCCCACACCTCCCGACTCCCTGCCTCTCCCTCTGCCTCTGGCCATTTCAGAGGAACCGGTATGAGGGAGATTCTCCTCCCATCTGCCGGGTTGGCAGAGGATAACATCGGACACTTGTGTGCTCCAGCTAATATGGGCCAGACACTCGATAGTTTCTGTAGAAACCTCCTCGAAAACCACCCCCTCAGTTGTCTTACTCCCCGCAACATCTTCCTCTGGTTCTAGAGGAAATCATATCCCTTCTGTCGAAGGCAGTGATAGAGCCAGTCATCACTCATCTTTAGGGGACGGGTTACTATTCCCATTTTTTTCTAGTTCCAAAGAAGATGGGAGACTTGAGGCCAATACTAGACCTCAGCTTCCTGAACATGTTCATGGAGAACAAACGCTTCAGAATGCTCTCTTGCAGAGCCTTCTTCCGATACTCCGGCCGGGACAATGGCTATGTGCTCTGGACATGCAGGATGCATACCTGCCTATCCCCATATGCCCTTCCCATTGCAGATGCCTCCGTTTTTGTTTTCAGGGGGATCTCTACCAATTCAAGGCCCTCCCATTTGGTCTCTTCGCAGCTCCCCAAGTGTTTACCAAATGCCAGTCGGTGGTAGTGGCCCACCTATGTACCCAGGGCATGCAGGTCTTCCTGTACCTGGATGATTGGCTCCTGGTGGCCCCATCCAGGGAGGAACTCCTGCACTCCCTTTCCCTTACCCTGCAGGTTTTTACCAGCCTGGGTATCACCATCATCCAGGTCAAGTCCCACTTGGTCCCTTGCCAATGCCTCCAGTTTATAGGGGCGATACTGGACACGACCACAGACAAAGGTTTTGCCCCAGACAGGGCGAAAACCCTTCAGAATCAGGCTTGTCTTCTGTCCGGTTGCAGATGGGTCAGAACTAGGTCAGTTCTTTGCCTCCTCGGGCTCATGGCGACTGCCATTCTGACAGTCCCGTTTGCTCTGCTCCATATGAGGATCTCTCAGTGGACGCTTTGGTCACAATGGGACCAAACCATGGACAATCTAGACCAAAAGGTGCTAATATCGGATCCCATGAGCAGGGACTTGCTCTGGTAGACGGTTCAGTAGAACCTATGTCTGGGAGTTCCATTCTGCCTCGCTCCTCCTTCCCGAACATTGACAACTGATGCGTCAGGGGAGAGCTGGGGTGCCCACCTAGGGTCTTGCAGGACTCGGGGCAACTGGTCCAGGTTCGAGCAGAAGCTGCACATAAATGTGCTTGGACTGAGGGCAGTCCTTTATGCCCTACAGGCTCTTCTTCCCTTCATTCTTCCTGGTCATCTTCTCATCCAATCATGCGTAGTCTGGAACCTCAACAAATGGGGAGGAACATGTTCCTATCCCCTGTGCCGGGAGGTGATGAGAGTCTGGTACTGGGCAGCCCAGCACCACCTTCACCTGACCGCAGTTTATGTTCCGGGAGTGGAAGACACACTAGCAGACAAACTCAGTTGATCCTCAGCCAGGACGCATGAATGGGAGCTAGATAAACAGGTCGTAAACAACATCTTTCGGCAGTGGGGGGACTTCTCAGGTAGACCTCTTCGCCTCCCTCCAAAATGCAAAACTTCCCGCCTTTTGCTCGCTTGCTCCAGGGCGAGATGTTTTCTGGCGGGACGCTCTGTCTCTTTGTTGGAGGGACAGATTTGTTTATGCCTTCCCTCCCATTCCTTTGATTCCGAGAGTCCTAAACAAAATCAGAGCAGAAGGGGCTCGAATGATTCTCATCACCCCTTCTGGCGCAGGCAAGTTTGGTTCTCTCTTCTGCAACAGTTTTCAGAGGAACCACCTCGACCTTTGTCAGAACACTTGTTGACCCAGGATCAGGGGAACCTTGTTCACCCAGGACTCAAATCCCTTCATTTTCATGCGTGGCTCCTACAGACATAGCCAAAGCCGGCTTCGGAATCTCTCCCTTAGTAGCGTACATTTTGGTGGAGGCAAGGAAGCCTTCCGCCAAGTCCATCTACGCTATGAAGTGGAAACGGTTTTCCATCTCAAATCAAAATCAAATCAAAATTTATTTATAATGCGCTTTTCGAATATCAAAGTGCAGAACATAACAAAAATTAACATCCATCATAATAAATACAAAATATAAAACCAATTAAAAGACAACTGCATTTTTTTTAAAATGCTTGATCAAATAGATAACTCTTCACGGAGACCTTAAATGCCTCTGCGGACGGGCACTCTCTTATCCGACGAGGTAGAGAATTCCACAGGGTTGGGGCCATAAAAGAAAAAGCTGTGGCCCCCGATGACTGCAGACGAACCCTGGGAATCTCTAGCAATCCCTCGTCGGCAGAACGGAGTGGGCAGAGAGGTCGATAAGGCCAAAGGAGATCTTGCAGGTAGCCCGGTCCCTGTCCGTGTAAGGTTTTGTAGGTCAGCAACGCGACCTTGAAGGTGATCCTCCACCGCACCGGCAACCAGTGCAGTTCGCGCAGCACAGGTGTGACATGGCTCGTTCTTGATAATCCAGTCAACAACCTTGTCGCAGCGTTCTGCACCAGCTGCAGGTGTCTGAGATCCACCCCCAGTAACCCTAGATATAGAGCATTGCAATAATCAAGATGCTAGGAAACAAAGGCATGAACCAACACAGGAAGGTCATCATGTGGAACAAGGTGTTTTATCTGGGCTATGTTCCTCGGATGGTAAAAGGAAGACTTAACAATGGTTGACACCTGCGTCTTCAGTGTCAGCTCGTTGTCAAGAATTACGCCCAGATTCCGCACCTGATCAGAAGGTCTCAACTGGTTGCCACCTAACACGAGGTCAGAAGGAAACCCAGGAGTCAACTTCTCTACACGGTGACCCGGGTCCACTACCAGCACCTCGGTCTTGTCCGGGTTCAGTCTTAACCAGTTAGCACTCATCCAATCGTGGATCTCAACAAGGCAGTTGTTAAAGACCGATAGTGCGTTGTTCTCTTCGGGCACAAAGGACATGTAGAGCTGAGTATCGTCTGCATAGCAGTGAAAACTCAGCCCATAATGCCTTATAATGTCTCCCAACGACAGCATGTACACCGTGAACAACATGGGAGAGAGCACAGAACCCTGCGCACCCCAAAAGGCAGAGCAAAGGGAGCAGAGGAAAAGATTGCTGATACTACCTTCTGCATTCTGCCTGTGAGGAAAGAGTGGAACCATCTGAGGACTGTCCCCGACAGTCCACAGAGCAGACGCAGGCACTCCAGCAACACCACATGGTCCATGGTGTCAAATGCTGCAGAGAGATCAAGAAGAACCAAGATGGAACGGCTCCTCCATCTCTCGCTATTAGGAGATCATTCAGTACCTGAACCAACGCCGTCTCGGTACTGTGCCTCTTCCTGAAACCAGACTGGAGAGGATCATAGATTTCATGGGTGGTAAGAAAGTCGTCGAGCTGCAACGCGACTACTTTCTCAATAACCTGCCCAAAAAGGGCAGGTTAGAGATCGGTCTGTAGTTAGCGAGACAGTCTGCGTCAAGAGAAGATTTCTTCAAAAGGAGTGTCACGATAGCTTCTTTCAGAGACTCCGGAAACACTCCTTGGTCCAGAGAGCACCAGACTATCTCGGCAAGGACTGGTCCGATGGCATCCACGCACAGCATAAGGAGGCACGTAGGACCAGGATCCAAACTACAGCTAGTCGGTCGCAAGCCCGGACAATCTTCATGATTTCCAAGATCGCTGGCTGGTCAGAGTCTGCCCAGGCAGACCGAGGGCCTGTAACCTCACATCAATCACCTGCTAGGCTCATTTGAACGCATATTGTGGATCTCCGACCGGATTGATGACACATTATCATCAAAGAATCGAGCAAACTCATCACACTTTATTTGTGAAAATGCTCTCCGGGCATGCAGACAGGCTGGATTGCACAGTCTGTCCACAGTCTGGAAGAGATGAGCTGGACGATTTCTTGATGCAGCTATCTCCCTGGACAGGAACTCTGCCTTCTTATGGGAGATTTCTGATTGATAGTCCTTATAATGGGCCATCAATCTAAGTCTGTCATCTTCCAGGCCGGATTTCCGCCAACAGCGTTCCAATCTTCACCACACTCTCCTCAACTCCCTCAAAGTCCCATCGAACCACGGGGACCGAGGGCGGAGGGAGAGGGGGTGAACACGGACAGGTGCTATGGAATCCAGAGCCTTCAGCACCATACTATTATAGTGCACTACTAAGACATCTGGTTCCAAGCACTCCAAAGGCCAACTCGATAGATCCAGCACCGCCATCAGACCCTCAGGGGTAATTCCCCTCAAAGGGCAGTACTAGACCATCTCCAAAGGGGTTGGTCTCATGGGGGGCATGAAACTGAACCTTATAGAGTGATGGTCAGACCACCCAACTTGTTCCACCACCAGTTCCGTGATCTCCATCCCCAGGGTGAACACCAGATCCAAAGAGTGACTCTGAATATGGGTGGCAGTGGTAACAACCTGTGTAAAGCCCAACGAGATCATCAATTGGAGGAAGTTTTGACCAAAATGCGAGAGTTCATCGTTGACCCAAGCATTGAAATCCCCTAAGACCAACCACCTGGAGGGCTTCAATACTAGGTCGACGATGAAGTCTGCAACTTCCTGCAGAAAAACATTCTCGTCACGGGCTGGACTGTAGACGAGCAAGATTCTGCTGCCCACACCTGCTCCCATGATACATTAGAAGGATCTGAGGGTCACCACTGGAACCTCTACAATGCCCAATTCTGATTTAAAACAAATGGCGACCCCTCCGCACCTACGATCCAATCTCGGGCGATGTATCACCGAGTACCTGGCTGGAACAGCTGCCTCCAAAATGGGACCAGCATTTTCGTCCAGCCAGGTCTCTGTGATGCAAGCCAGGTCAGATGACTCAACAAGATCAGCAGTATTTGCTGTCTTGTTCTTTATAGATCTGGCATTGCGTAACACCACCCGAGTTGGATGAGAGGCCTTGGAGGAGCGGGCCACTTGCCCACTATCAGTGGAGCCCTTGGGTATGGGGACCAGGCATCAAATACCCCTATCCTGGACCCATTTCTGGGCATATTCTAAAGACTTAGAGCCTTCTTCATGCCCAACCAACAAAACCCTGGATTACATGCATCACCTCTTCGACCTGGGTCTCAGCCATTCCTCTTTAAAAGTTCCTATGGCAGCTACTTCAGCCTGCCACATTCCCTTTGGAGACAGGGCCTTTGCTCAGTTGGAAGTCTCTAAGACTTTTCTTAAAGGGGTCCTCCACCTGAGACCCCCTATCCGCAACCCTGCCGCTCCATCGGACTTGAATTTTATCCTAGAGAAGCTCACACTGCCTCCTTTCGAGCCGGCAGCGGAAGTGGACTTAAAGTTCCTTTCTTGGAAGACACTTTTCCTAGTGGCCATCACTTCTGCTCAGCACATTTCTGAGCTTCATGCCTGATGTGTAAAATCCCATATTTTATTTTCCATAAGGAACATGTGGCTCTATGCACCAACCCTAAGTTTCTTCCAAAGATGGTGGCTGAATCTATGCTGAATCAATCCATCGAGTTACCGGCTTTCTTTACGCAACACTCCAATCAAGGGAGTACCTCTTGCATACTCTGGATGTTCACAGAATCCTGAAATACTACACCAATCGGACTAAGGATCTCAGGAAGACTGATCAGCTGTTTGTCTCTTTCGCTCACAAACGAGAAGGCAATGCAGTTTCTAAGCAATGCCTTTCTAAATGGTTGGCCAATTGTATCACTTTCTGTTACGACAAGTTCAACAAAACCCTCCCAGGTCAGGTCAGAGGTCACTCCACCAGGGTAGTAGCTGCCTCTGCTGCTTGTTTCAGGAATGTGTCCATGGCAGACATCTACGCAGATGCAACCTGGACTTCAGTTCATACCTTCACGAAACACTACAGTTTGGACATTGCCTCTTGCCGCAGAGCAGGCTTCGGGTTGGCTGTTCTGCAGGACCTCCTTTCTTGAGACCTGCTCAGCCCTGAGGTTATACTGTGCATGACAACCCTCCTTCTGGTCTTTTCTTGTTACAGACTGCTTGGGATTCAGTCCTATATGTGAATACCTACTGTAAGAGCCCTCTCGAAGTAAGGTAGTACAGTTACGCAAGAACTTACCGTAACAGTAGATCTTCGAGAGAGGCTTTTGCAGTAGGTATTATCTTTCCATCCTCCATCCCCCAAAGTCATTTTCTTACTTTCCATGGGGGCACATCCCCCTCTTTCTCTCTCGTCTTGCCTCTTTTGGTCTTTGGCAGGAAGGAACTGGAAGGCGGGGGTGGGCGACCGCCCCTTTATACCTAGCTCGCATAATGCCGGTCACTTGACGTGGGTGCGGTCCCCTGCCAGAGACTGAAGTTTTCCGTGGGGTCCTGGTGCCTGGTGGCTTAGTCCTATATGTGAATACCTACTGCAAGAGTCTCTCTCTAAGATCTACTGATCTTACTTCGAGTGAGAGCTCTTGCAGCAAGCTGTAACAGTTAGGACTATGCCGCAGGCACTAGGACCCTCCGGAAAACTTTTCAGTCAGCAGTATGCAGCAGGGACCGCCCCCGACATCGGCCCCGCCCCGTCAGCCTTGGTACAAAAGGGGGCAGACCCAGCTCCACCTCAGTTCTTTTTCCACCACGTCCCGCGCATGTGAGAAAAAGCCTTCATCTTTCAGCTTGCCAGAAACAGCTAAATCTATATATTTTTTTTTACCTGTTTTCGACGTTTTTTCTGTGTTTTCGACAGATGTCTTCGCCGTCGTCGGTCTCTCCAGAGCCACACCAGAACAAGTGCGACTGCGGGAGGCAGATCCCTGCCAGGGATGGGCACAAGCGCTGCGTCTTTTGCCTTGAACCGGACCACGACACCACGGCCTGCTCAGCCTGCCAGGCGTTCACCAGCCGGACCCGACATCTCAAGGCCCTGAAGGCGTTCCTTTTAGAAAAAAAGATGGATCTGCACTCCTCGGAGGGGAAGTGCAAGGAGAAGACCAAGCGCCACGGGAAGGACCGTAGTCGGTCCCGGTCGTGGTCCCGTTCTCACTCGTGGCCTTCTCCTAAGAAGGCCTGTGTTTCCCCAGGCTCAAGCGAGCGTCCGAAATCTTCCCAGGCCAAGGCCGGCCCATCGGGGGAGAAGCCGGCTAAGCCTAAGGTAACCCTGCTAAGGGTTACCACCATGCCCTTGGAGGTGAAAGCTTCGGCCTCACCTCTCAAGGCACCGGCGTGCCTCTGGAGCCGAAGGACTCTCTGGCGCCCCCCAGCGGCACCCGTCGTCGGTCCCACCACTGGCCGCCAGTTGAAGGAAGCGAAGGTGGGTGTAGCCACAGAAGAGCCGGCGTCCCGTCTCCCAAGTCCCCGGGCTCCCAAGAGGGCTCTCCTGCGGGCCGACTTCCCGGATACTCCCTTTCTGGGCGAACTGCTGAGATTTTCGAAGGAAGAGCTGCAGGAGATGTTCTCCTTTTGGTGGGGACAGGTCCAGAAGGGGGGTCGCCGGCCCAGACACCGGTACTGGACCCAGCGGGCAAACCACAGCCTGGAGGTGAGCCTTCCCCGAGCAAGTCCCTAGAGCGGCCTCCTACACCTCCATCCAGGGCTCATTCCCGCGTCCAGTCCAAAGACCACCGCCAATGCTCCAAAGACTCTGGAGACCGTCGCCGGTCCAGGTCTCACAGTCGCAGCCCTTCTCATTCACCTAGACGAGAGCGCTCCCGACGTCAGTCCTCTGACGGATGTCAGCCGTTGCTCCGTCGCCAGTCTCGGAACTGGAGCCGGTCTTCAGACCGACGTCGGTCCCCCAGCTACCGATAACAGAGGGAGTCTGGTCATAAGGAGAGATCTGACTATTCCAAACCTAGTAGTCGATCTCCCTCTTCTTAGTCGACATCTTCCTCCTCTCTCGACGTGGGGCGGTCCCCGGGAGAGAAGGACCAGCCTCCAGATGATCTGACCTTCATGGACGTCATGAGGCATATCCAGGCCTCCAGTGAGTGGGAAACGGAGGACCTGGATCCGGAAAGCCAAAGCTTGGCCAAATAACTGAGGCAAAAAGAGCCGAAACCATTGGTGGTCCCTCTTTTAGTGGACACTTTCCAGGATCTGACTCTGACTAACTGGAAGCGTCCGTCTTCCATCCCGGCTGTTCCCAAAAAAATCGGACAGGCTGTATAAGGCCCCGAGGGCAGACGCCTTTTTAGCAGAGAACCCTCAGGCAGACTCTTCAGTCATCATGGCTGCCCATGACAAGTCCAGGCAGCTGAAGTACCTTAGCTCACAGCCATCCGATCCGGAGTCGCGGTATTTGGACCAGGTGGGCAAGAAAGTCTACTCTGCCTCCACCTGCTCCATCTGGTCCCTTAACTTCGTGATGCATATGGTCCAGTAGCAGAATGCTCTGTGGGAGAGGGGACAAGAGCTACTGAGAGCCATGCCAGATTCCGAGCAGAAGACTGAGCTTCTGGACATTGTTAAATCGGGCTCCGACATAGGTTCTTATGTCCTGAGAGCCTCATATGACACTGCAGATACGGCAGCCAGGACAGCCGCTTCCGGGGTGTGCCTTCGGTGCCATGCCTGGTTAAGAGTTTCGGGTTTTCACCAGGATCTGCAGTCCAGTATCAGGCATTTGCCATTCCAGGGTACTGTGTTGTTTGGGCAAGAGACGGAAGCTTTGATTTCTCGTCTCCAGGTGTCGGGCAAGTCCATCTGGTCGGTCCTCCAAATGTACCGTGGCGACCAGCGATGGCAGCGGAAATGGCCATTTCGCAAGCCCTCAGGTGGTCAAGGTGGACAAGCCCGTGGTAATCGGCAGGGTCAGAGAGGCGGCTTTCATAGGAGAGCCAGTAACCAGCAACCTGGAGCAGCTCCTAACCATGAGCCCAAGTCCTCCCAGGCCTCTCTGCCTACACCCAGCTCAGCCCAGTGACTCCCTCCCCCAAAGGAAGACTCCGGGGAGACGGTCGGGGGCCGCTTCTCCCTTCATCTCGAAGGGTGGAGGTCGATAACTGTGGACCAATGGGTCCTGGACATTATCAGGAGAGGGCACACGCTAGAGTTCACGAAGTTCCCTCCAAATACTCCGCCAAAATACTCCTGATATCATCCTTCTCACATCCCACTGATAGAAGGAGAAATTCGGACCCTCTTGCCAAAAAAGGCAATAGAGCTAGTCCCCTTGCATCAGCGGGGAAAGGGGTTTTATTCCCACTTCTTCCTGGTCCCAAAAAAGGCGCAGGATCTTTGTCCCATTCTGGACCTCAGCTTTCTCAATCTCTTTATAGAGTACAAAAGGTTCAGGATGGTAACCCTTCCAGGTCTACTCTCCCTGCTGCACCAAGGAGACTGGCTCTGCTACCTAGACATACAAGATCCCCACAGGAAGTTTCTGAGGTTCCACTTCCAAGGGGAGCACTACCAATTCCGAGTTCTTCCGTTCGGCCTCTCCTCTCCTCCGCTCTGCGAGTCTTTACAAAATGCTTAACAGTGGTGGCTGCGGCTCTAAGGCTCATGGGGCACTACATTTTCCCTTACCTCGACAGTTGGCTGCTTACAGCCCCGTTCAGGTCAACCCTACTTCACGCCCTCAGAGACACCTATACTCTGTTCCGAGAGCTGGGGATCACCCTGAACCTTCAGAATTCGTCCCCCGAGCCCAGTCAAAGACTCATCTTCATTGGAGTGGTCCTAGATTCTATCCAGGGCATGGCTTTCCTACCCCGGACAGGGGCGATCGCCTGCAAGAGATTGCTGAATGGATCTCAGTAACTCCTCAAGTTCCAGCGCGGAACTTCCTCAGGCTACTGGGGCACATGGCGGCGGCCATTCCAGTCACTCCTCTGGTCCGCCTCCACATGCGGGTCCCACAGTGGATGCTCAGGGTACAGTGGGACCAGGGCTGTGACGATCTAGACTTCCTGGTCAGGATCACCGAGCCAGTCAGGAGAACTTTGCTTTGGTGGATGGACCCCCGGAATTTGGAGAAAGGAGTCAGGTTTCGTCCAGAGCCACCAGGTCAGACTCTTACAACAGATGCATCCGATCTGGGCTGGAGAGCGCACCTGGGTGCTCATCAAACGCAAGGGGTTTGGACACCCGAGGAGCGATCTCTCCATATCAATGTATTGCAGATTCGAGCAGTTATGTATGGCTTACAGGCTTTTCAAGAGGACCTGGTGCCGGGCTCTCTTCTAATTCAAACAGACAATATGGCGGTCGTCTTCTACATCAACTAGCAAGGGGGTGCTCATTCGTATCCCCTTTGCAGGGAGGCGATGAGAGTCTGGCACTGGGCGCTGGAGTGGCACATTCTGCTGCTCGCAGTGCACGTTCCAGGCATCCTGAACAATCTGGCCGATAGGTTAAGCAGGTCTCGTTCCAGAGCGCATGAGTGGGAGCTGTTCTAGGGACATGGATATGTTGTTCATCCACACTGTCTGGCAGGTTCCTTGCTGCTTTAAATCTTGCCAGAAGGTCTTCAAGCGGGCTCCTCCCACCCACCCGGGTGGTAAAACTCTCGGCTCCGCCCCATGACACCAGATCTTCCTTACCGCTTGGAAGCTCAGGTTCCCTCCTTAACGCTCTGCGTATTAGACTGGATCCTAACTCTTCGGTTCGTCCGAAACTCATTTTAAAATTCTCAAGACTTCGGTCTTCCTTTTCCCTCACGGCTGCGATGGACAAATCGACTCCCGGTTTTCGGCGGTGCCCTTGTGGGCAGAAGATGTCCAGGACGGATCCACACTCCACGTGCGTCTACTGCCTCAGCCTAGAACACGACTCACAGGCCTGCAAATCTTGCTGTTCGTTCTCGGCCAACGTCTTGAAGGACGCTGCCTGGTTGAGCTCGGTGCCCGAGCGCTGCCGCCGGTAAAGTGAAAAGCCCGTTGGGCGGTTACCGCGGCGGCTGGCTTGGCTGAGCAGCTCGAGCAGATGATCACCCTCGAGGAGGAGGCGGCCCAGGCCGCATCTTCCTCGTTCTCAGTTGTGGCATTTATCCCGCTCTCTTTGGGTACCTAGTATTCTGCTTCGTTCAAGGAGCTTTGCCATTCCCTTTCCACAGAGGGAGAGGGGCCATCGGGACATTCGGTCCAAAAAGAAGGATCCCAAGGGTAAGTCCCATTGTCGGCGTTCGTGGGAGCGGGAGAGGTCCCCTTCCCAGGACAGCCGACCGTCGACTTTGGTCGAGGTTGCGGCTAAGGCTGCTGGCTTCATGGCGTCCCCATCGGGTCAGCCGGCCAAGACAGCCGTCGACGCGGTCGAGATTTTTCTCGACCCGTCGGACGGTTTGTCAACTGGTGAAGCCAACAACCCTTCTTCACGGTTCCCCGGTGGAAACCCGGATTGCCTGCGCCATCGGTTGCAGCAATCCCCTGATAAGGCGTCCGAGTCGAGAGAGGAGCGGGTGTCCCCTGCTCCCTCCCAGGTCTGCCCTCGGACACACCGAGGGTCTCGGTCTCGGACCTCTTCTCGGTCCAGTCGATCCCACAGACATCGGCGGTCTCGGCACCGAGGTAAGCGGCGTCACCGCTTCTCCTCGTCTTCCTCCTCGAATGAGGAGAGGCTTCAGCGCAAATTGCGTCGATGCTACGAGGAGCTGATGTGGCAGCAGTTACTTTTGTCCGGGGCTAAGTAGACTACGGCGCCCGGCCATCAGTGGCTGTCACCCAAAGCGGCAAAACAACTTCTTGCGCAGTCGAGATGCCCAAGCCTGGGCGGTTGTTCGGCTGAAACCGCGCTCCCACCAGTTGTGGTGGAACCTCCGCCTCCCAGCGAAATCGGGCACCGACCAAGGACTCTCGGCACAAGGCCTGCCCCACAGGTTGTCGGTCACCCTCACTCCCGACCGTCCTCGGCAGGTGGAGGGTGGCTCAGGCCCTCGGCAGCTCTTCGCAGACTCTTTGGAGTCCGACGACGACTCCTCCCTGTTCTCCAGGCAGGTTGACCTGGAGTCCTCTGGGGGCCAGTCATTGGACGACAGCCCATCGTCCTTTATGGGTCTGCTTCGGCTCATCTCGGAGTCCACCGGAATGCAGCTCAAGCCTGTTTCCAAACGGGCCAAGTATCCCCTGACGGAGATACTGGACCGAAGATTCCTACGGAGGCCTTTCCTGTGGCTGAGGCTATTGTCGGCCCAGCCTTGAGAACTTCAGCAGCGACCTGCTTCCTGTCCTGCGCCTCGGCCAGGATGGCCAGAAGTATGTGGTCCCTACCAGCTCTTTGCCCGGGTTTCGGGCACCCCTCTGCGAGGGTTGGTTACCAACAGCGTTTTCCGGCGTTCCAGGGCAGCTGGGACATGGACAAGCACCCCAACAAGGGTCCAAAAGCTGGACTACGCCGGACACAAGGTGTACGCTGCGTCCTCCCTTGGCCTCCGCCAGGCCAGCTCAGCCATGCTGATGGCACACTTCTCCCACACCCTCATGGACTCCCTGGATGAGGTGATCCCTCATCTCCCGGCCGACCTCCAGACCATGGTCTGGCAGGTCTGGGACCAGGGTAGGGCGGTGGCGAAGCAGCAGCTCCAAACAGCTCTGAACATAGGGGATTCCTGTACCAGATCGGTTGCGGCCGCAGTGGCCATGCGCCGCAGAGCATGGCTGAGGATATCCACCTTTATGGCGGATACCCAGCACAAGTTGGCGGATGCACCCTTCTTGGAGACCGACCTCTTCGGCCCTGGAGTGGAAGGTCACCTCCAGTGGATCGAAAAGTCCAATGCCACCCTGGACTCGGTCACCTCCGCCCAGAAGGACAAAGGCCGCCGTCAGCAGCAGCTCAAGCCCTTTCGTCCTTCTGCGCCTCTGCGGCGTTCGACCAACAGCACCAGCATCAGGGACCAGCACAGGCTCCGCTTGGCATCCAAACCCAAGCCCACGGCTTCCTCAACAGGAAGCAGGGAGGTAAAGGCCCAGGAGGTCCCTCCTCCAAGCCTGCCTAGTGACTGGTTGAGGGGTGTTGCCCCCAGCCTCGTCACTCCCCCCTGGGTCCCCCCCCCCGTGGGGGGATGGCTCCGCCACTTCCTTTCCGCCTGGTCCGCTATCACCCACGGACCGCTGGGTGTTGGAAGTGGTAGGAAAGAGCCTGCCTCTGGAGTTGAGCAGACCCCACCCTTCCGAGCCGTCGCCCCCTCGGGAGAACTACAGTCCGCATGGCCTCACTGTCGGCCCCCCGACGATAGTGCCCTGCTCCTCGAAAAGAGATGATCAGGAAGGTGGCGGATCCTCCTCCAGACCCGGGGTTTGTGTCCAGGTATTTCCTGGTCCCAAAACGGACGGGGGGGTGGCGCCCCATTCTCGACTTGCATGACCTGAACAGATTCCTAAGGTCTCGGACCTTCAGGATGGTCACTCTGGCTCAGATAATACCTTCCTTGGAACGAGGCATGTGATTCTGTTCCCTGGATCTCCAGGACGCGTTCTTTCACGTCCCAATCCTTCCGTCTCATCAGAGATTCCTCCGCTTCAAGCGGAGGATCCCTACAGTTCGGGCATGCCCTTGGCCTTTCCCTAGCTCCCAGGGTCTTCACCAAATGCATGGCAGTGGTGACAGCATTCCTCGGCGCCCGAAGGGTCGGGTGTACCCCTACCTGGACGACTGGCTGGTGCAACCCCTCCAGGCGGAGGTGGAGCGGTCAGAGATCTGGCCCTCCAGGTTTGCTCTCAGATTGGCCTCCTCATCCATGAGGCCAAGTGAACTTCGTGCCAAAAGCAGGTGATACATTTCATCAGGGCAGAGCGCGACTCTCTTCGAGCCAGAGCACGGCTCCCGGCGGACAGGGCCGAGGTTCTTTCCTCCTTCGCCCAGTCATTTCTGGTTGGGCAATCGTGCCATGCCCGGGACTTCCTGTGCTTCCTGGGCCTCATGGCGGCCTGCACCAGCGTGGTCCATTGGGCCCGCTGGTACATGCATCCCCTTCAATGGGGACTGGCCTGCCAGTGGTCACTGGCGCCCGATCCGTTGGATCAGCTAGTGACAGTGACCCAGGGATGTGGGCAGCTCTCCAGTGGTGGACCATTCGGCACATCTGCAGGAGGCATCCTGTTTGTCCGCCCGAGCCGACGGTCTCTCTATCGACCGATGCCTCTCTGATGGGTTGGGGTGCCCATCTGAGAGCACAGAACTACGCCTCTGGTCCCCTCAAGTCCGATGCCATATCAACCTGCTGGAGCTTGAGCAGTTCATCTGGCCCTCACCACCTTCGCTCCGTTTCTATGGGGTCAAGTGGTTCAGGTCAGATGGACAATACCACAACCATGTACTATCTCAACCGCCAGGGCGAGGCGCTTCATAGCTCTGTGCAGGAAGCTCTCCATATTTGGTCACTCATCGCAGCCTGGAGGCAGATCTCCTTGCCATTCACGGCGTGGCAGGGCCTCCAACACCTGGCCGATGCCCTAAGCGGGATAGGGGCTGCGTCTTCTGAGTGGTCTCTCCTGCGGAGGTAGTACAAGATCTCTTCTCCCACTGGGGCACGCCTCAGGCGGACCTGTTGCCTCAGGGAGAATGGAGCTGAGACTGTTTCATGCCCCCCCTCAGCAGGGCTCGTTGCAGGGGGATGCTGTCTCGAGGCCGTGGACCCCGGGCCTCTTCTTCGCCTTTCCCCCATTTCCCTTGATCAACAAGGTGCTTCTCAAGGCGAGGAGGGACAAGGCGCAGATGATTCTGGTAGCCCCAGACTGGCCCCGTCAGTTCTGGTATCCAGATCTCCTCAGTCTCAGCTCCAGGCTCCCGAGGCGGCTTCCAGCCCACACGGACCTGATCTCAGTCAATCAGGGAGGTATTCCATCTGGACCTTCAATCCTGCACCTGGACGGCCTGGTTCCTGAGCAGCTAGAGTTCCAGGCCTTGGGTCTTTCGACGAGGTCCTCAGCGTTGTTGAGGCGTCCTGTAAGTCGACCAGAGGCTACACTTCAAATGGAAGAGATTTTCCATTTGGTATCAGAACAAGGCCTGGACCCTTCCTCCTGTTCCTTGGCAAGCATTCTGTACTACCTGTGGTCCCTTTCTGGTCAAGGGCTTGATTGACTGACCCTTAAGGTGCACCAGCAGCCATCTCTGCTTACAGGTGCGGGCTGGGAAGCAGTCGGTGCTGGGAGGAGAAGGTGGTCAGGCGCTTTTTCAAAAGGCCTTGATCACATATCCCCTCCGGTGTGAGAACCTCCACCTCAAGTGGGATCTACTGCTGGTATTGGCTAAGCTCATGGGCGAGCCATTCGAATCAATGCACAGGTGCGATATCTCCCTACCTGTGTGGAAGACTGCCTTCTTGGTGGCTATCATGTCAGCCAGAAGGATGGGAGAAACTCAGGCGCTTTCCATCGAGTCTCCATATCTGGTCTTCCACAGGGACAAAGGTTGTCCTCCTCCCACCTGAAATTCCTTCCGAAGGTGGTGCTTGAGTTTACCTTAACCAGGTGTTGACTCTGCCGGTGTTCTACCCAATCCACACTCGGAGGCCGAATATAGGCTTACTTTGGACCCTAGAAGCGCTACCGCTTGTTATAAGGAGTGGATGGCTGAAGTTGGGAGGGGTTAGCCAGCTGTTTGTCACCTATGCTGAAGCCGCACCTGGCAGACCTGCAGCCAAGTGGAGCGATAGGCAGGTGGGTCACCTCCTGCATAGAATCTCTGCTATAGGTTGGCGGGCATGGAGCCTCTCAGAGGGATAAGAGCTCATTCTACCCGCCATACCGCTGCATCAGTAGCTGCTTCCAGGGACGTCCCTATCCAGGAAATCTACAGGGCTGCTACCTGGAAGTCAGCACATACCTTCATCACCCACTACCACACCGACCTTGAGTCACGCCGGGATGCTGGTTTTGGGGCCTCGGTTCTCCAGTCTTTATTCCCTAAGTAGGGGGTGTGCGCCTTGCCTCCCTCTTCCCGGAGAACTGCTAGGAGTCTGCCAGACAGTGTGGATGAACAACATATCCATGTCCATAGAAATACAGGTTACTCACCTGTAACAGAGTTCTAGGAATGGTATATGACTTCATCCCTACGAACTCTGTCTAGCTTCCAGCGAGCTAGATCTGGCGTCATGGGTGGAGCTGGGATTCTACCACCCGAGTGGGTGGGAGGAGCCAGCTTGAAGACCTTCCGGCAAGATTTAAAGCGGCAAGGAACCTGCCAGACAGTGTGGATGAACAACATATACCATTCCTAGAACTCCTGTTACAGGTGAGTAACCTGTATTTACAGTCTGTAGCAGATCAGCTCTTCGACAAGAGGGGTCATCCAGAGCTGGACCTCTTTGCATCACGACGCAACGCCAAACTCGCAATTTTTTGCTTGCGAGAGCATGCGCCTGGAGTTTTCTGGCCAGACACGTTATCTCTTTGCTGGGCAGGAAGGTTTCTCTATGCCTTCCGCCCTTCCTCTCATTCAGAGTCCTGCTGAAGTTACAGGCAGAATGGGCTCGAATGATTCTAGTAGACCCCTGATGACCTCTGCAGATTTGGTTCCCACTCCTGCAGCGGTTATCCACGGAACCTCCAACTCCGCTGCCCATATGCTCGCAGATGCTATCCCAGGAACAGGGTTCACTGGTCCATCTGGATCTCTGTTCCTTGCATCTGCATGCTTAGCTTCTTCAGACGTAGCTCAACAGAGATACGGGGTTTCCCCGGAGGTGGCGGCAGTCCTAGTGTTGGCGAGGCAGCCCTCCACCCGCTCTGCCTATGCTATGAAATGGAAGCGGTTTTGTTTATGGGCCTCGTCACAGCATTTGGACCCCGTCACCTGTCCAGTGAACTCAGCGTTACAGTACCTCCTCTCCTTGTACCAATATGGCCTCAGTTACTCCTCTATTAAGATGCACATGTGGGCTGTCTCCGCCTGTCATGCTCTGATTGGAGACAAGGCGTTAGCACAGTTGGATGTAGCCTGCACCTTTCTAAGAGGAATTTTGCCTATGAGACCTCCCATTAGGGATCCTATCCCTCCCTGGGATCTCCTTTTTGTGTTGGAGAAGCTCACCCTCCCTCCTTTTGAGCCGGCAGTGGACTGTGAGCTGCTTTATCTTTCCTGGAAGGTGTGTTTTTTGGTTGCTATTACCTCAGCTCGAAGAGTTTCTGAGCTTCAGGCTGTGATGTGTAAAGAGACGTATTTGGTTTTCCACAGGGAAAGGGTTTCCCTTAGAACAAATCCTAGGTTTCTTCGAAAGTGATATGGGGTTGACCTCAACCAGTTGGTTGACCTTCAGTCTATTTTCCTTCCACGTCTAATAGGGAAGCCCTCCTTCACACATTGGACATCCACAGGACTTTGAGGTATTACCTCAAAAGGACGGCTACGCACTGTCAGTCGGAGCAACTCTTTGTGGCCTTTGCACCAGAATGCTTGGGCAAACTGGTGACCAAGTAGACGACTTCGAAGTGGATCGTCCATTGCATATCCTTCTGCTATGAAAAGCACAATAAACCCCTACCGGGTCCAGTCAGGGGTCACTCCACCAGGGGAGTGTCTGCTTCTTTTGCCGCCCTGAGGAATGTCTCTATAAGGGATATATGTGCGGCCACTACCTGGAATTCGGTGCATACCTTTGTCAAGCATTACAGCTTGGATATCGTCTCCAGACGCCGTGCCAGTTTTGGTCTGGCTGTTTTGCAGGGACTTTTGTTCTAGGCCTCTGGAGTCCGTATATTCCACCTCCTGGGGTCGACTACCTCTTTGGCATGGGACTGCTTGGTATACAGTCCTAACTGTTATAGTCTGCTGCAAGAGCTCCCACTCGAAGTAAGATAGTACAGATCTTACTTCGAGACACAGCTCTTGCAGCAGGTTACACCATTAGAACTGAAGCAGGCAGGCGTCAGGACCACGGAGAAAAATTCTAGCTAGCTATCTTCAGGAGGACCGCCCCGGCGTCGGTCGCCTCCGACATCAGGCGTGGTACAAAGGGGGCAGTCCGCCAGATTCCCCAGTTCTTTCCATACGTCGACTTGCATGTCCGACCCTTCGGTTCCAGTCTGGCCGGCGATCGTGGTTCGAAACTTTCCTCCGGGAAATTCTTTTCTTCAAGCAAGATTGTTGCTGATGTCCTCTCGACCTCGGTCATCCTCCAAGTGTGCTTGCAGGAAATAGATCCCCTTCAAGGACCCCCACCGGCCTGTGTTGGGTGCCTGGGCCCAGACCACGATACACGGGCTGTTCGTTTTTACCAGAGCTTTAACAGCGAACAAGGATCTGACATCAAAGGCCCTCAGGCTTTTTGTTGGAGGAAAACTGAAGACCATGTCCTCAAAGGGGGAATCTTCGTCCAAATCCCACAAGCACGCGGAGAAAAGAAGGGAGAAGGCCCCTTCCAGGTCCCCGTCCAGGGCTTCGGAGTCCCGCAGCTCCGGTTCTCGGTCCGACCGCTCCCCTTCCAGGGCCAGCTCTCAGCCTCCCCCGGCTGCGGTAAGAAAGCCTTCTTCTTCTCAGGCCAAGTCCGCCAGGCCATCGTCATCCTCCTCTTCCAAGGCCTTGGCGAAGTCCGGGGAGCGCCACCACCATCATCATAAGTCGGGTTCCCGCCCTTTGGCTCCCGACGTCTGGTCATCTTCTGTGCCTCCACGCAAAACTTTGGAGCTCACTCCGTTGAAGAGACCTGTGGACCCGACGCCGGCCCGACCATAGTCGGCCGTACGTCATTCCTCCCTGGAGCCATCGTCGGCCAAACCATCCCAGCGGACTCCGGTTGGGGGACCGGCGTCCGTTCCGCCTGAGAAGAGGGCTCCCACGCCTCCGACCGACATCGGTCAGGAGACGCTGACTGAGGAGGACTTAACACAGCCCGAGGACCAGACGGGCGACCCCGGCCTTGCCGAAACTCCCAGGGCCCCTCGCCTTTACCCGAGGCCCCTGTGGAGCCAACGCCGGGACCCGAGGACCGCCCACCGGCGCCTGGGCTGTCGTCGGGACTTTCTTTAGCGGAAGTGAAGGATCTCTTCACTTACTGGTGGGACACCATTAAAAGGGACATGGCCCCCACCGCTCCTCCTCCTCCTCACTCCTCTGGTACCGGCCCCTCTCGCCCGGGGTCGGCAGGCCGCTACCTCCCGGGAGCCTGGATCCTCTCCCAGGGAAGATCAGAAAAGGAGACCTCCATGAAATCTCTTCTGGATCACCCAGCCCAAGAGATCCAGGAGACACGGCGTCGCCCGTCGGCGGAGGACAGGATCAGTCTACTCTTCCTCTAGATCCCCATCTCCTCTCCATCCCTTCTCCGGACCCATGAGGACACGAGATCTCCTCGGATGACCCCTCGTTCATGGATATTATCGACATATCCAGGAGAACATGGGATGGGATGCAGAAGAACTAGACCCGAAAGGTTCGCCTTGCCAAATATCTTCGGCAAAAGGACCCCAAGCCTGTGGTGGTACCACCCTTGGTGGACACTTTCGTGGGCGTCCTGCAAGGCAGCGTGGAAGCGTCCACGATTCGCTCGGCGGTGCGAAGAAGCTGATCGTCTGTACAAGGCTCCTAAGGGCGACCAGTAGCTGTCACAGCAGCCTCAGGCCGACTCTCTGGTCATCACAGCCTCACATGACCGGTCACAGAGGCCACAACATTTGAGCACCCTGCCACCGGACCCAGAGTCCAAACAGTTGGACGCACTGGGCAGGTGCACGTACGCTTCCGCTACCTGCGCCGTCAGATCCTTGAACTACCTGACCCACATGGTTCAATTCCAGAACGCTTTGTGGGAACAGGGTCTGGAGGCGGCTGAAAAGCTGCCCGAAGGTGAGCAGGAGGAGGAGATGCTCCAGCTCCTCCGTACGGGTTCAGACGTGGGGACCCAAGTGCTTCGAGCCGCGTACGACTCCGCGGACTCATCGGCCTGAGCAGCAGCTTCTGGCGTGTGCCTCCGGAGACACTCCTGGTTACGTGTCTCCGGCTTTACCCCGGATGTCCAGAAAAACATTATGGATGCTCCGTTCGAGGGAGAAGTTTTATTTGGTAATCCTTCCGAGAAGATCATTACCAAACTTCAAGAGGCCAGGAAGGCGGTAAGGTCGGTTCAAGCCATGTACCGACCCAAGCTTGGTTCCTTTCGTAGGAACCAAAGCCGTTTTCGTGGGCGGACACAGAGGCAGCAGCCCCGCTCCGCTACACATCAGAGGGGCTCCAGTTTCCGTAGAACCCAGGGAAAACAGCCCGCTAGCCGAGGTCAGCGTTCCCTAGGCCGACCCAGCCAGCGGGCCCATCTGCCACCACAGCCTGACTCCTTTCTGGCCCCCGCCCCTCAGGATCAACGGGAAATCATGGTCGGGGGTCGCATTGCGAACTTCCTGCCGGGATGGCAGGCCATTACCACCGACAGGTGGGTTCTGCAGTTGGTCAGTCTAGGCCACTTTATAGAATTCGCAGAAAAGCCACCCTCGAGGCCTCCTTTGCTCTCCCGGTATCCAGGTCAGCACAAAAATTTGATCTGGCAAGAGGTGCTCGCGCTCCTAAGAAAAGGAGCGATAGAGTACGTCCCGGAGAACCAGAGAGGATGAGGATATTATTCCTACTTCTTCCTGGTTCCCAAGAAATCAGGGGACCTCCGTCTGATTCTGGACCTCAGCGACCTCAATGTGTCGGTCGCATACAAAAGATTCCGCATGGTGACTCTTCCGGGACTTATTCCCTTGCTGAAACAAGACGCCTTTTTAGCGTCTCTAGACATGCAGGACGCATACCTGCATATCCCCATAGCTCACGCGCACCAGAGGTTCCTGCGCTTCGAGTTTCTGGACCACCACTTTCAGTTCCAAGCTCTTCCATTCGGACTGTCATCCGCACCAAGGGTCTTTACCAAGTGCATGGCAGTCGTGGCAGCATCTCTGAGGAGACAGGGCCACTATGTGTTCCGGTACCTCGACGATTGGCTTCTCATGGCCGCCTCCAGAGAAGCGTTGTTACTCGCGGTTCAGAGCACCCAGGACTTGTTCCAATCTCTGGGCATTCTCATAAATTACGAGAAGTCTCTCCTGGTACCGTTGCAGAAACTGCAGTTTATAGGCGCAGTCCTGGACACTGTTCAGGGAAGAGCTTTTCTTCTGGACAACAGAGCGCATCAGATCCCTCATAAGGGATTTGTCGTCGAACAAGATCATACCTGCCAGGTCGGTCCTTCGCTTGCTCGGACACATGGCTGCGGCCATTCCTACTGTCCCTTTCGCAAGGCTTCATATGCGGGTAACCCAGTGGTTGCTCAAGGTACAATGGGACCAAAGGCAAGACCACTTGCAGCATCCGGTCAGGATCACGAACTCGGTCATCCGAGACTGGCAGTGGTGGCTAGTCCCCGGGTCGCTCTCCAAGGGCGTCCCATTTATAGCGCCGTCCCCGGAGGTGACCCTCACCACGGACGCCTCAGGTCTTGGGTGGGGGGCTCACCTGGACGGGGTAAAGTCCCAGGGTACGTGGACCCCGTTGGAAGCTCATCTCCATATCAATGTCCTAGAGATGAGGGCGGTTCTCTATGCCCTGCAGGCTTTTCAGTCAGTAATCCCACCGTCTACTCTCCTGCTGCAGACAGACAACACGGCGGTGATGTATTACCTCAACAAACAAGGAGGCACACTCTTACCCCCTTTGCAGGGAGGCCATGAGGGTGTGGGATTGGGTAATCAGACACGGCGCAAATCTGATCACTGTGCATGTTCCCGGGGTGGACAACACAATTGCAGACGACCTGAGTCGATCCCAGGCCAGAGTCCACGAGTGGGAACTTCTTCAAGAGGTAGCAGAGGATCTGTTTCTTCGTTGGGGAGTTCTAGAACTAGACTTGTTGCATCCCCATCCAACATAAAACTGCCCAATTTTGCTCGCTAGATCCAGGGCCTGGTGTTTTTGGCGAGGCAGTTATCCCTCTCCTGGCGAACAGATTCCTCTGCGCTTTCCCTCCTTCCCGTTGATCCAGAGAGTTCTTCTCAAACTCGCGGGAGCACGCACTCATGATCCTGGTGGCCCGTTCTGGCCCAGACAGATCCGGTTCCCTTTGTTGGTGCAACTATCTGGGAACCCCGCTCCGTGCAGCTCAGCTCCCCCTCCTGTCTCAGGAGAAAGGTTCATTAGTCCATCCGGACCCTACGCTCTCTGAACCTGCATGCTTGGCTCCTAGAGACATAGCCATCTTGCGTCACGGGTCTCAAGAGGTTGCAGAGGTTCTTTCTGCAGCCAGAAAGCCGGCAACGCATGCTATGTACGCCATGAAATGGCGCCGTTTTTGTTTATGGTCACGGGCTCGTGATCTTTCCCCTTTAGGTTGTCCTGTGGGAGTAGTTTTGGATTACCTCCTCTCTCTTTTTCATTCAGGCCTAGCCTACTCCTCTATTAAGGTGCACCTCTGTGCCATTTCTGCCTATCACCTCCCGGTGGGTCATCGTACAGTAGCTCAATTGGACGCCTCTCGGGAATTTCTTAGGGGAGTGTTACACCTTAGGCCTCCCATTAGGGACCCTGTGCCCCCATGGGACCTGCTCTTTGTCCTGGAACAGCTCACGCTCCCTCCTTTTGAACCTGCCGCGGATTGCGAGCTACGTTTTCTGTCGTGGAAAACGTTATTTTTAGTTGCTGTTACTTCAGCGAGAAGAATTTCTGAGCTTCACGCTCTTATGTGCAAAGAGCCTTATTTAGTTTTCCACCGGGACAGAGTATCCCTGAGGACGAATCCTAAGTTTTTACCTAAGGTGGTCTCTTCACTCTCTCTAAACCAGGACATTGACCTTCCGGTCTACTTCCCGGGTTATTCAAATAGAGGAGAGGCTTTGCTCCACACCCTGGATGTTCACCGCAGCGTGAGGTATTACCTCAACAGAACTAAACCCTCTCGTAGTTCTGAACAGCTTTTTGTTTCCTTCTCTGAGAGAATGATGGGCCAATCAGTATCCAAACAGTCTCTGTCTCGCTGGCTTGTCCAGTGTATTTCGTACTGTTATGATATCAAACAAAAGCCTCCGAGCTCTGTCCGGGGTCATTCTACTAGGGTGTGGCCACATCCTTTGCAGCACTAAGAAGTCTCCACCTCTGCTATTTGTGCTGCAGCCACTTGGAGCTCTGTGCATACCTTTATCAGGCATTATAACCTGGACATCGCCTCTCGGCGAAGGAGCCAGTTTCGGCCTTCTTGATGCTACAGGGTCTCCTGTCCTAGGATTCAGGACCTGGAATGTACTTTCTTTCTCTCCTCCTGGAATTTCTGGCAGTGTTACTGCTTGGGAATCAGTCTAATGGTGTAACCTGCTGCAAGAGCTGTGTCTCAGTAAGATAGTACAATTCAGTAGAACTTACCGTAACAGTAGATCTTCGAGAACAGCTCTTGCAGCAGCTACCTTCCCGCCCACCTTCCCCCTTGGAGGAGGCATGGCTCAGTCTTTCTGAGCACGGATTTTTATCTTTCTGTCTTCTGACGGCGAATCCTCGGTCTCCTATTTCGATGTCAGCCTGCGGCTGGGAGTCTCCGGCGGGAGAACTGGGAATCTGGCGGGACCGCCCCCTTTTGTACCACGCCTGACGTTGGAGGCGGGACCGACGTCGGGGGCGGTCCCCACTGAAGATAGCTGGCTAGAATTTTTTCTGTGGGGTCCTGATGCCTGCCGGCTTCAGTTCTAATGGTGTAACCTGCTGCAAGAGCTGTTCTCGAAGATCTACTGTTACGGTAAGTTCTTACGTAACTGTACTTCGTAAGAACTTACGTAACAGTAGATCTTGAGCAGAGCTCTTCACAGCAGTACTCCCACCCACCTTCCCCTCGAGGTGTGCAGATCTTCATCTACATCTTCGACCAGGTGCGTCTCGCCTTCTCTTGTCAGGGCTTGTTTGCGGGCCTTGGCGGGAATGAGGTGGATCTGGAGTCCGCCCCCTTTGTACCAGGGCTGACGTTGGGGCGGGGTCGACGTCAGGGGCAGTCCCTGCTGTATACTGCTGGCTGAAAAGTTTTCCGGAGGGTCCTAGTGCCTGCGGAATAGTCCTAACTGTTACAGCCTGCTGCAAGAGCTCCTTTCCAAGATCTACTGTTACGGTAAGTTCTTTCGTAACTGTACTTTCCGGGAGGTTCTTACTTAACTGTACTTTTTTACATTGGGTTTCCTTCTCCATACAGTATGCTATTCTGATGACTATGGTCCTCTCAGTGTTCATCAAGTACATCCTGCACTCAATCGACCTTCAGAGTGAGAACCCATGGGATAACAAGGCCGTCTACATGTTATATACAGAGCTATTCACAGGTAAAAGGGGCTACTTTGAAACAAAAGGGAGGCCGGGGACTCTGGGAACTCCAAAAGGATAGATGAACTCTAGGTAGGAACAACAGGGAAGGCTTGATGGGCCTGTGGTCTTTTTCTGCCTTATACCGTCTATGTATCTAAACTCCCCTCCAGTAACTAGTGAGGGCATCACACCCAGTCGGTAAGACATGGCAAAAAACTGCTGTGGACAGCAGCTGATGTCACAGCATCATTAAACTTGGATTGGTTCATAATTGTACATGGTAGTTGATGAGGGTACTTAAATGAGAGAGAGAGAGAGAGAGAGAGGTATTGGGAGATTACTGAAGAATGTATGAAATGTTAGGAGCGGGAAGAGTTAATCTGGGTCTGCAGTTGTAACTGTTGAGGTTGATTTGCATCCCAGCTTCCTGTTTTCTCACCTTCTTTCTCTTGTTCCTCCGTCTCTCTTCCCTCTTACTCCATAAATACATCACGCTGACATTTATATTTGTTTTGATGGCCTGCTGTGGCTACTAATTCTATATTTTATTACCCTTCAAGTGAAAAATGTCTGCCCGAAATTTCTTGATTAACTGTGAGCTTCCTAATTATTTCAGATATGCTTTATATTCACTTATTTTTTAACCCTTTAGCGAAGTTGATAATTTGCTTGGGTACTCTAAACAGCATGAGGAAGCTAAAGATGACTGATTTCAAATTGCAAATATTGATGCCAAGAATAAGTAAATTACCTTAGAAGAGTTAAGTCTCCAGTATTTGTTTTCATAAACATAATATATTCAGCTATAGTTTGCTAGAGAATGCATTTTTGGCATTTCAGTTCTTACAAGGGTTTAAATGCATGTTTTGCCAACTTGAGCACATCTGTGTGAAAATCTTTAATGAGGATTCTGTGACATTGCAGTGCACTTATGACATTACAGTTCTTTCCACGACAACAGCCTGCGATATCACAAGTACGGGACAGTAGCTAATTAATGGGGAAATGAGTGAAAGATCAATAATGTAACAGATGGGAATCAGGACAACATTACAGTTCAGTGCATTTGTGTAGCAAAAAGTATAATCTTTCCAGTGATGTAGATAACTGCTTTTTAGGATATGTGGATGATGTTGATGCTTGCATGGTTCTGAAGTCATCATTACCCTACCCTCTGCAGTCAGCATTGTCCCACTAGAAAGAAATTGTATTTTAATTGGAAAATTCATAAATCAGTGGTGGATATTTAAGTTACTTATCAGTACCCCCCCACACACACACACAAAACTAGTATAACATGGCTGCATTCACTTAGACATTTTGTAAGATAACATGTTGCTTTCTGATCTGCACAAGGAAAATGCAAATACAGGTCCATTACAGCTCTTGCAGAGAGATGCAGAGGGTATGGGGAAAATAAAAATGATTTGCAATAGTGTTTCTTAAAATTGTTTCTTTAACTTCCTTGTTGAGATAATTAGGGGCTATATCTTAATAGTTGTGTATTTCAAGACTACTCTATCTCTTGTTACTAACACTTCTGCATCTTCTCTTCCTGCTGCATTACAGTCCATTACTGGGTCACCCTGGTAGCTTCAGTACACTCAACAGTATGCTCTGTTATTAAATGTGTTGCTTGCACACAGGCCTGCCAGCATAGTGGCACAGCATCTGCCTGCAACACCAGCGCCCCAAATTTGGGAACCTACTAGGGAGTCGGAGGGCCAGCCAGGAGGGAGAAGGATTGAGCATTCAAGGGATGGCTCTCCTTCTCGGGGAGGAGTTGATTGTCCAGCACACTACAGACCCCTGGCAGAGGCCGAGGGTTCTGCTGCAACTGGCGCCTGGAACCTTCAGGGAGGCGTGCCACAAACTGGCACCATTGCACGCCATGCCTCCCACTGGGTGCTCAGTCAAAAAATCAGCGACCGCCATATATGATGCCCTGCCTTCCCAGCTTCGATCGCCCCCACGGCACTCCTGCTATCCACTTATGCCATCATCTACTCTGTCTGGCCCGACTCCACATCCTGCCCTGGGGGGTAAGCCAGGGAGGCAGTGCCAGTGGGCGCCCCTGCCCGAATTCTTCTCCTGTCATCATGTGGGTTCATGCTGGTGCAGTGACCCCACCCTGGGGGCAGTCCAGGGGGTATCATCAGTTAGGAGGTAAGTCCTGGGGATGAGAGGGGGTTTGGGGGGCTGAGCCATGGTGGTACCGGAGACAAAAAAAAAATGTGTTGTTTACTAGTCCATAGGGCTAGGAGGAGCAAGCTGTTGTAGACTGGAGTTGTACTGCAGCATTGAAGTTGGAACTTCTGCTCATTGTTTGATGGGGTTTGTAACCTAATACTTCAGACAGTGTTCATCAGTGTTTTTGTTTCAGGCTTTATTAAGGTACTGTCAATGTTTTTGTTTCAGGCTTTATTAAAGTACTGTTGTACATGGCTTTCATGACCATCATGATTAAACTTCACACCTTCCCACTGTTTGCAATCCGGCCCATGTACCTGGCCATGAGGTAAGAGAACTCCTCCAGCTTTTTACAAATTCCAGTAAAGTAGGGATGGGTACACCACGCATTCTGTAGACTTTGCAGCAAATTCAGTATCTACACCAAGAAGGGGCTTGTAAACTCTGTTTATCTTGTTAGTAACTTCAGAAGGATTTAAATACTGCATTTGGGTAGGTCCTTGGAGGTAGCTAGATTGTCTACTAGGATTTGCTGACAGTTAAACTATTTTTAAATTTCAGGTGGCTGAGCAGTTGAAAAAGAAACTTGCAAACTCTGCTTATCTTGGAAGTAACCTCATAAGTGTTTAAATACTTCATTCTGGTTGTCCCTTGGGGGTAGCTGGATTGACTACTAGGCTTTGGGACTGAAACTATTTTTAAATAATTTACTAGTGCGTAGGAGTTTGTGATAGTTAAACTCTTTTAAACAGAGTTACTGGGGTTAAGGGTGGTCACAAAAACCTGCAGTGTGAAACAGGAAAAGAGGTCTTTCAAGCAACAGAGGGTGGTGGATTAAGGTTTACGTTTTGTTACAATTCTTAAGATTTTCAGTGCAGGAAGAGTTTAAAGCACAGCTGACTTATTTTGGGGTGGACAGCTCTCAGAGCACAAACCACCAGGCCTGTTTTAGGGCTGGGAAGGTTTACCTGTGTCTGACTTGGATGTGTGGATTTTCTCTGATTGATTAGCAGGGTATTTCTCTATCAAATTGTTGTGTAGGGCATCTTCCTGACAGGAAGGCACTCATTGCAGCAGTGGGTCAGAGCTTCTAGCTGATTGTTTTTCTTGAGGGCACAGTTTAGGCCCAACCCTTCCCACCCCTCACCCCACCCACCCTGGAAATAGTTCCTTTATACCTGGGGTTCTGACATCATTCCTCAAGAGTGCAAGGTGCATGTCACTGTCATATCCTCTCTAGCACACTGCACTGACAATATAAGCTAAACATTGTATAATATAAATATATATTTCTACATTACAAACCAATCACACAAAAAAAAAAAAAAATGGGGAGTAGTGCAATGTAATGGCTGTGGGGCAGCAGTCTTCCGGGAGTCTTTCTGGAGGCTGAGATGCTGCCCTATTGCAGACAACTGTCTGCCCTGAGGGAGAAGTTGCCCGTCTTCAGGCCACACTGGACAGTATGCAGGGGACCTTCCCCAGGCCACAATGGACAGTAGGAAGGGAACCTCCCCATCCAGGAGCACCAGAACCACCACCACTACCTCAGAGGTTGCAAAAAGCACAGCAGTTGGACCACAGTGGGCTCAGGGAGGATGAGGATGGTGAAACACAGGCACACCCAGTCACATGTTACATACCACAATCCATCACGCCATTCTGGGGAGCATGGCTCCCCTATAGATACACCATGAGAGAGGAGACTAAGGAGGCTGAGGACAACTGTCACAAGGGAGGCCCACAGGAAGGAGGCAGAGGACACCACAAGGAAAGGAAGCAGCTCCTGGTGGGGGACTCAATTATTAGGGGATAGAACTGGGAGGAGCTGGGAAATCTGAGTAAGGTGCCTGCCTGGTGCCATGGCTTGGAGGGACAGAGTGCATCCTCAGGATCCCTACAACAACAGCTGCAAGGTCCTGAGCTGGACGTAATTGTCCACCTAAGGGACAAATGACTTGGCTCATCATGAGGTTAGAGCAGTGCAGGAGGACATTGCAGAGTTGGGGAAGGGCCTAAGACAAGTAGCAAACACAGTATCCTTCTCAGAGTGCTGCCTGTCAAAGGCATGGGGAGGCGAGGGTAATTGGCACCATGCAGTTTAATGAATGGTTGAAAAAATGGTAGGAGCACAGGGGTTTAGCTTCATTGGGGACTGGGGTTCCACCTGGAGGACACCAGCCTATACTAGCAGGATGGTCTGCATCTGTCCAGGAAGGGAACAAGTCTTTTGAGCAATCGGTTTAAATGCTTCATTGGCAAGCTTTTAAACTAGTCAATGGGGAGGCACTGACAAGCAGCAGAAAAATCCCAGCCTCTCCCTACAAAACAGGGAGTACTAAATGAGAAAAGACCAAGGTAGAACGGTCAGTGGGGGATGCTGCAACAGAAGGTAAGGCCATCAAAATGGAGAGCAATGAGTACCAATGCCGTAGTCTAGGTAACAAGCTTCCTGAATTAGTGGCCTTGATGGAGGAGGAACATCTGGATATCGTGGCAGTCACAGAAACATGGTACACACAAAACCATGACTGGGACGTAAACATACCAGAGATACACTATCTACAGGAGGGACAGGGAGGGTAAAGAGGGAGGAGTAGTTCTTTACATAAGGGAAGGAATAAAAGCAACAGAACAAAAGGGTAAACAGGAGGAGAAGAAGCACTGTGGGTAAATTTGGAGACAGGCAATGGCACCACAATCCACAGGGGTTGTATCTGAACCCCTTCTCAGGAGAGGAAATGGACAAGGAAATGATAGAAAGTATACTTAGAATGGCAGAAAAAGGGAGATATTGCTGATGGGTGATCTGAATATGCCAGATGTTAACTGGAGCACAGTTGCAGCTGCCACTTGAAGAGTGCAGTTATTCTAGATGCCCTACAGGGGCATGCCTTAGACATAGTACTGGAGCCCACTCGAGAGGGAGCAATATTAGACCTGATACTCTCAAATGGAGATGGAGAGGGATCACAGATGTAGAAGTGGGTAGCCATCTGGGAACTAGCGACCATCGAACAGTATGGTTCTAATAAACACAGCAATAGAGTCAAGCCATACAAAGACAAAAGTACTGGACTTTAGGAGGGCTGACTTTGCAAAATGGGTGAGTGCCTAAGGAATGCACTAGCAAATGGGTGGGAAGGAGGGTGGAAGAACAATGGGGAATAATAAAACTGCCATCACAGAGGTACGAGCCTTGTGTGAAGCAAATAAACAAAACAAGACGATGTAAGAAACCACTATGGTTCTCAAAGGAAGTGGCAGTGAAGGTTCAAGAGAAAAGAAAGCATTCAGGAAGTACAAGGAATCGCAGGAGCAGGACAGAGAGCTGTATCCAGTTAAAGCAAAAGGAAGCTGGGAAGGCAGTCAGAACAGCAAGAGGCCCAAACTGAGGAAAAGATAGCAACTCCAGTTAAGAAGGGAATAAAACCTTTATAGGTACATCAGGGGAGCAAAGGAAGACCAAGGGAGGGATAGTGAGAAGCTTAATAAAGGGAGGAGGGTGGGCAGAGGGAGAATGTGAAAAGGCAGAGATACTAAACAAATATTTTGCTCAGTATTTACAAAGGAAGAGGGGAGGTACATAAACAAACAGTAGTAACACTCTGGATACAGAAGTTGATACCAGCCCATTTACAGAAGAAAGGGTTCTGAAAGAACTCTTAAAACTGAAGGTGGACAAAGCAATGGGGCCTGATGGGATTCATCCCAGAATTCTAAAGAACTAAGGGTAGAACTAGTGACACCACTGACTACCCTCTTTAACAAATCATGGGAGGATGGGGTGGTACCGAGGACTGGAGGAGGGCAGATGTGATTCCCTTCACAAAAGTGGGAGCAAGGCAGAAGCAGGAAACTATAGACCTGTTAGTTTAACCTCAGTGATAGGGAAAATGATGGAATCACTTCTAAAGGAAAGAATTGTCGAGTATCTAGAGGCCAGAGGGCACAAGACCCTAGGCAGCATGGATTCTGCCAGGAAGGTCATGCCAGGACGAATCTGATAGATTTCTTTGACTGGGTGACCAAAGTAGTAGATCAGGGAGGGCTGTGGACATGGCCTACCTAGACTTTAGCAAGGCATTTGACACAGTCCCACACAAAGATTAATATATAAGTTAGCCAGCCTGGGAGTGGGTCCCAAGATGACAGCCTGGGTAAAGAATTGGCTGGAGAATAGGACACAGAGAGTAACAGTAAATGGAGTCCACTCAGAAGAAAGGAGGGTTACTAGCGGGGTACCGAGGGTTCATATTAGGACCAGTCCTCTTCAATGTCTTTATAAGCGACATTGCAGAAGGACTGGAAGGAAAAAGTATGTCTCTTTGCAGATGACACTAAGATCTGCAACAGAGTTGATGCACAGGGTGGGGTGGAAAGGATGAGAAGGGACTTGCAAGGTTAGAGGAATGGTCAAATGTATGGCAGCTTAGATTCAGTGCTAAGAAGTGCAAGGTAATGCACCTGGGAAACAAAACCCAGGGAAGAGTACACAATGGGGGTGAGATACTAACAACAACAAAAATGGAAAGGGACCTGGGGGTAGTCATATCAGATGACCTAAAGGTGGGCAAGCAATGTGAGAAGGCAGCAAGGAGGGTGGGGATACTGGATGCATAGAGAGGCATCACCAGTAGAAAACAGGAAGTTATTATCCCTCTGTACAGACAGCTGGTGAGACCCCATCTGGAGTACTGTGTGCAGTTCTGGAGACCCAATCTCCATAAAGACATAGACAGGATGGAAGCTGTCCAGAGGAGGCAACTAAAATGGTGCAGGGTCTGCACGGAGGACATATGAAGAGAGACTTAAGGAGCTTAATATGTATAGCCTCGAGGAAAGGAGGAGAGGGGACATGATAGAAACTTTCAAGTACCTCAAGGAATCAACAAAGTCCAAGAGGGTAGCATCTTTCAAAAAGAGGTGTGCAAGAACAAGAGGCACAACTTGAAGATAGAGGGGCGGCTCAGAGGTAATTTAAGGAAGTATTTTTTCACAGAGAGGGTTGTGGATGCATGGAATGGCCTTCCGGAGGAGGTTGTGGAGTCAAAATCAGTGGTGGAATTCAAGCATGCATGGGATAGTCATAAGGCAATTCTGGGGGGTGGGGGTAGAAAGAAGTAGGCTGCTGGTTAACTAGGATCTGCAGCTTATCCAGTAGGTAGGGAAATGGGCAGACTGGGTGGGCCAAGCGGTCCTTATCTGCCGTCAAATTCTATGTTTCTATGTTTCTATGTTACACAAAGTTCGCCCTTCGTGAAGGATGTCTGCTTCTGAAACTATGTAAAGATAACCCGTGGTAAAGGGCCAGTTAAAGAAGGCCAGCGCTTCACTGGTAAAGTTAATGTGCAGCAGCTTAAACTGTAAACCCCACCCCCCCCAACTATCGTGAGTACAATGTCCCCCACAGTACCAATTTAAAATGTGAATCCTCACTTAGCACCCCCAACTAATTATAGTAAGACATACCCCATCTCTCATCCACAGTCATGATATTTGAGAAAGAAAACCTCCTTAGCACCCCAACCTCCCACCCTGGATACAGTGACTTAAAAAAGGGCTAGGGAGACTGCCATCAGCACAGTCCTCTCACCACTTTGACCAGCTTCCTCCGTCTGACTGAACGGTTCACTCTCATTCATTCAGGCGGCAGTTGGCCAAGGTAGTTCTAGGACTTTTGACTGTCTCAATTGTGCAACAAGGATCAAGGGAAGGGTTTTTACTTTTTATATTTTTTTTATCAGGTATTTGTCTTCAGGGACAACCGTATTTGGCAGTGGGCCCTACAGACAAATTAAAGTTAAACTTCACCAGTGAAGTGTACTTCACCACTTCAAGAATGGTTTTTGATGAAGTGCCCAATTTGCCGGCACTTTGCCAGATCTTCTCAGTGTGCACAGTTTTTTGTTACTGTCTTTATTGAATTTTCAATAAAACAAGCCATACAGCCATATTCATCTGCAAATAAAACAACATTATGCGGTATAAGCCATCACTCATTTTAGCATCAAGATAATAGTAGATTCACAGAGATGGTACAACATTTGGCGGTATACAAACTTTGTTTAGGGTAAAACCAAGCATTTTATACTCATGCTGAGCCTCGCAAGAGATGTGTAACATTTACAACATCGGGAAAATATAAATCACTTAAGGTAATCTAAGTAGGTACTATGTCCACAGTCCATTAATAGACATGACTGTCAAAGAATCTGTTAGGCCTCACTCATATAGCCCCCAATCTTGCAGACTTGTTTCCTACAGGAGGCAAAAAAAGTGTAAGTGTAACTGTAAATATAAATAACAAAATAATTACCAGGAACTCCTTCTAACCCTCAGGTTAGACACGAACCATCAACACCCCCGCCTTTGTTATCCAAATAATTGTAAAGTTATGAACAGTGGACTCATAATTCACGCCCATGCAGATTTGCTTCAAAATCTCGAGCAGGGTATATACGAGTACCCTGCAGATATTAATTTATATTTGAAATGCAAACGTATAAACATTTTAAACGCAACTGAGGAAAAGATCACCGGATTTAAGTTAAGTCGGCCCTGGTCTTTGTAGAAATCAAGAGTTAGATTCAAGGAGTAAGGTGCGTAGGAAAACAGGATTGTTCAGAGTCCCTAGCACACTCACGATCCCTCCGACTGCTCATCCACATCCTCGTGGTCAGGATTTTCAGGTGTGCTCCGGAACTCTATGTCAATTATTTGAGCCCATTTTCCTGCATCCTTTGCATCATTTAATTGATGAGTTTTCCCTCCATAGTGTACTCGGAGACGTGATAGTGCTAGCAATAATTGAGCAATCCCCAAACTGCGCAGCTGTTGCTGAATGCCGTCGAACTGCTTTCTCTTGCTGCGTGTCACATAGGACCAGTCTGGAAACAGGTGGACATCTTGGCCTTCCTGTTGAAGAGGGTGGTATGCACAAGCTGCAGTGAGAAGGAGATCACGGCTTTCTTGCCCAGAAGTGACCAGCGCTATGGTCTGGGGATGGGAAAGGCCAGCCTGTGGGAAGCGATGGTTCAAATGGTAAACCTGCCTTAATTCAGAATCCTCCCAAGAATCCTGTAAATGCAGTGTTTCTCTGAGCCAAGTACATAGGAAACAGAGTGTGTGATCCTCTTCTGTTCCTTCAGGAAGACCAGTTATGCGTACATTCATGGCCCGGGCGCCGTTGTCCAGGGACTCTAGTCAAGCCCTCAAATGCGAGTTCTCCTGAGTAAGTTTATTAACAGTAGACATAGTTTTAATGGGTCTTTCATCTGCCTCCTTAGCTGATGTTGCAGCTACTTCAGTTTTTTCATCCTGGTTGCCCATTTGCTCTGGGATGCGTTTGATCTTACGATCCATGTCCTGAATTGCTTTAAGGACAGTATTCCATGGGTGAACCTCCCCTGACTGCTGCGGACCGTTGCAAGATAAAGTACTCTGTGCTTCACTTGGGGCCTGCTGCAGTGTTATCCCTGATTTTTGAGCTGCTCCTCCCGAGCCTTTGGTTCATCCCATGCTTGCAAATTTCTGCTGAACTGATCTTGCTACAAGGCTCCATTGAATGCAGTATTTACAGTTAGAAGGTAGTATGTTAACAGTTCAGTTTTAGTAGTTCAAAATAGTGAGATGGTAGGAGCGGAGATGAAGCATGTCTTCTCTGTAGCATGGCTCTCTAGCGCCCCCCCAGTGTGCACTGTTTGACACTGCACCACACCTTTGCCATTAAAGTTTTACTTTGCAACTTCACTACAATAAATCTAGGCATGGTGCAGTTATTATGTCTGTCCAGGTTCCTTTTGTACTGTGTGGCAAGAATAACTGCATTATTATATGTGAAAGGAGGTCATTTGGACTAGTGTTGAAAGCACAGAGGTGTGAACTTGGAGATCCATGGTTGAATCCCACAACAGTCACTCAACTGTATGACCCTGAGCAAGTCACTTAACCAGCCTGTGCATAGCTTCTCTCTCATTAATCTGTCTCTGTTTTCTTTCGATCTCCCTATGCACTGAAAATGGTAGCAACATTCTCTATTCTCTCGCTCATCTGGATTGTAAAGTGCTTGGGGATACAGCTTGTATGAAAGATGCTATAAAAAAAAAACCTCTTACCTTTGTCCTTCCTGTAACTTTTTCTTCAGTAAGTCTTGTCAGCAGCTCCTTCACAACTTTGTCAGGCTCATCTGCAAATGTACGTTCCTTGATGGTACTGAGACTGAATTCATAAAAATTATAAGAAGAGATAAACAGACCGGCCCAGTAGCGTGGAGGGCTGAGGTGCTGGCGCCTTACCTCCTGCCACAACAGTGACCCATGTTTGCGCGTGATTGCGAGTTTCTGGGAGTTGTCCGGGGAGGGAAAGAATTGAGCGCCTGACGGCTGCTCTCCTTTCCTGGCAGGGAGGCCCTGCACGCTCCACCGAATGACTGCCACCTGGTAGAGGTGAGGTGGTAGTGCAGGTCTAAGAAGGCAATGGAAAGGGGGGGGGGGCTTTGGGAGTCCGGGTTGCGCGAACTGCAGCATGGACAGAAAATGGAACAGGGAAGGCTCTGAACTAGTGAAGCCCTGCCTGTCTGCCCCATCTCCTGTATCACCATGTGACCACCATCCTGGGCTGGTCGGTCGCGGTGGCAGGGACAGGGCTAAGAGCCCTCCGGAGCTGACCTGACTGGAAGAAGAGCTATATGGAAAAAGAAAAAAAAAAGAACTGATAAACAGTAATGTAGCACGCTACTACTTAGTACTACAGTGAGACTGGCTAGGATTCACACATTTCATGGAGGTAAGGCACTGAACTTTTGGGTAGGGAGGGTGCAAGCCACCCTTCATTTGGGTTTGGTCCTCCCAGCTGGGAGATCACTGGCATTGTTTGTGAGGGTTCGCCTGTCCTCCAGGTCAGAGAAATGGTGCAACCGTGGTGACCCCAGTTGTAGGGTTAGGTGATGGGGGGGCTAATTAAGAAACTCTGGGGAAGAATTGATTAAGTATAGCCCCATCTAGTGCCTTGATGGAAGTGCACGTGGGCTTGCTTGGTGAGGGAGGGAAGGAGAACATTGCACTATGGCACCCTTTGTGACTTCAGCAACAAGCAGGAGTTGGGACGGGTTTTGGAGGAGACCCCCTGAATGCAGTCAAGGTGATTCCATGAATACTGGGATGGGAGACAGGACTCTAGGGACATAACAGGAAAGTGTGTGATCAGGGTATCTAGCCTGGTAAAGGCAAAGACTAGCTAAACAGTTGACACATTGTCATGGCCACCCAAATGGTGCAGTAGTGACTCAGTCATGCTGAAGTTCTTGTATCATATCACAGTTCTGGGACTAGCACTTTGGGCCAATGGAAGCCAAACAGTACCATGGAGAGGCAGTGTGTTCTTGTGGTCAGAGCACTGGCTTAGGAACTGGAAGACTGTGGGCTCTAACCCCACTAGAGTCAAATACTGTGTGACCATGGGTGAGTCATTTAACCTCTCCGTGCTCCAGTCTGCCCAACGGCAGGAATGGGCACAAGCAGGAACCCACTGGAAATGACATGTTGCTTCTCAGCTGGACCATTCTGGGTGAAATATAAGCCCTTGGCTTCCTACAGTGGTTGTACTGCTGACCAGTGCTTGAATGTGCATCACCTTACAGGCATTGGCAGTCAGTTGCTAGGGGTAGGATCTTCTGGGTGAGGGGGTTGCATGTGGAAAAATTAGGATTGCAGCAGTTATGCATTTTAACAATATGGCAGCTTTTTTTCCTCGATTCATTATTTTATCTTGAAATTTCACTGGCTTGTTGGTGTATAGTAATTTCCACATTTTTATAGAACTTTTAAAACAGTGAAGCATGTCAAATCACATTATAGAGCATGAATATGGGCAGTATGCAGTTTGGGTTTGTTGCCTTTTTTTTTTTTTATTTTAACACTTATGTGATATTCAAACCCAGGCCTTTGTCAGCTTGTTGGAGTTGGCTTTCCCTGGCCATATGCATCTTGTATTACAAACCTTGCAGAGCTGTGGATATTTTCAATAAATGGAGGTTGTTTCTACAGTGTTGGTCTAAGATATGAAGAGAGAGTGAGATAATGTGGCCTCTCTGCATTTGTTTTTAGCCCAGGCCCCTTGACCCCATCCATAGTACAGTATGGAAGTGTAGCACTTGTGAACAGTGTCAGCAATATTTAACATATACGGTCATGAAAGAGTGTAATGTTTACCTGTGTTGGCTGTAATGTCAGCCAGTGTCCACTGCTACTAGACCTGTGCTGCAACCGCCAAACTCCATTTACCTTGGTTTTCATCCAGAATCATACCAGGCCCCGGTGGTTGGGATAAACCACATCCTCAAGGACATTTCCACTGCACCACCTGGTTTGTTTCGGTAGTGTGGAGTCCCTGCCTTTGTACAAGAGTCCTATTTCCAAATCCTAACACAGCTGGTCAGGGTAGAATTAGCGGAGCAGTCTGAGCAGTGCAGCGGTTTTGCAGATATGGCTGTGCCAGTCAGTTGGGTCTGACAACTGCCTTTATTCCTTCTGATTTGTCCCCCCCCAACCCCCACAGCACTACCTGCCACTGGTTGTCCACAACCTAGGTTGCCATCGCCAGTGAGTAACATACATGCCAGAGCCTGGTTTGGAGGTTTGGCAAGACCCTGATCTTTTGACTTGGTAATGTGCATGCCCTCTGCATGTCCTTTCCCATAACACTGACATAGCAGACCTCTGGTGATGTCCTCACCACTCTTCTGTCTGCCCTCCGCTCCTCGTGGCCACTGGGAGTATGATGATGCACAAACTCTGGCCTCCCACCCTTCCTAGAGAAAAAGGCTGTTCTCTTGGATATTACATCTGCTGCAGAAGTTCCGGGTCCAGGGTGCAGACCCACGTTTTCTGCTTTGTAGTGCCGCGTGCTTCTGCCAGAACCACAGCCTATCCCAACCTCTGGGCTTCTCAGTCTAGGTCAGCATAAAGGGCAGTGTCTGTTGGTTATAGCACCAGCTTGGGAGCCAAGAAATTTCAGGTTCAACCCCCACTAAAGCCAAATACTTACTTTGTGTGAACTTGGGCGAGTCACTTAACCGCTTAATGCACCAGTCTACCCAGCTACAGACATGGCTAAAAGTAGGACCCCCACTGTAAACGAGATGCTGCATCTCATCTGGGCTATCCTGGGTAAATTAAATATAAAATAAATTAGCAAGGCTTTGCGGTGGGATACTTCAAAGGTGATATCATATTCCTGTGCACCTAGCAAATATTGGAATGTGTTGGTGACGGAATCGCATAAAAGAATATTTAGTGGAGGGGAATGTAAATTGTTGTGACATCATTATAGGAGCTGCTTCAGCTGCCCTGTAATAATGACTCCACTGTGACAAATAGTACACGCATGGGGGATATTGTGTTCTATAGTGTCACTAATGAGCCGCCTTTATCAACTTTATTATCCTTTCTAATTTCAGGCAGTTTAAGAAAGCTGTGACTGATGCCATTATGTCCAGGCGTGCCATCCGCAACATGAACACCCTGTAAGTTTGAAGATACCTACGCTGTATTTCACTGGCCTGATGAGGCCTAAGCGAGATGCATCCACAAAACAAACTTTTTTTTTTTTCCTCATAAGGCTGACTCATACTTCAGCTTTCTAGTGCCAAAAAAAATTACTGTGAATAGTTACTTCAGTGGTCCTATATTTGAAATTAAACAACAACAAAAGTGTGCCCCTAAGCAGTGTTCTTGCACTGGCAGGTCCCGAACAACGAATTCACCAGGAACTCTTTAGTAGTTATAAAATGTATTCTTATCTGGTGGATCCTGCAACTTCCCTGGAATTGCATTTAGTTTTTTTTGTTTTTCACTCTTAGTGGTTATAAAATGTATTCTTATCTGTTTGATCCTGTGACACACCACCCACCATCCCAGTGTGCTGATGTGTAAATGAGCCCAAAAGAACTTGGCATGGGTACAGAGAGCATTATGGAAATTATCAACAGTGTTTCCAGCTTCAGCATCTGCATCCTAGGCTGGCTGTAAATGAAGTCCACAGTGGCCGATTCCATTGGTAGCTGATTAGCGAACTGTGGTTGCATTTGCGGATATATGGGGGGTGGTACTGAGGGTATAATTTCAATGTGACATTTATTGCTACTCCACCAGGTCATAGCTTAAAATGGGCGTATGCACACCTAGTGTATCTTACTTGGTTATCAAAAACAAATAAATATGTTTGCAAGGTCTGTGGGAATACACACGTGTCCCCTTCCCCTAGTAATTTTGTTTAGAAACAGTAATGTATTTAACTTTCATTTTTTGATAGGCATTATGTGTCTTTGGGAGCAGTTCCTTGCACCAAGCAGATACACAGACAGACTCCTCCCCTACTCATAACTACAAAACAAATGAATTGAATACAATCTATTGACTGCACGCATACTAGTAAATAGTTATATTATGCAAATAAAATCTCTAAATTATATTACTTAGATATGCATGCAAGACACCTACCATTAATCCCCAGCTTCTGGTTATTTTGAAAACAAAATCAAAGCAGTGGTCATTCTGGGAAATTTATGACACAAAGTGTTTTGATGTAGTATGTCAAATACTAACAGTGTTCTGCTCTGTCACAGGTACCCTGACGCCACCCCTGAGGAGCTCCAGGCAACGGATAATGTGTGCATTATATGTCGAGAAGAGATGGTAACAGGTGCCAAGCGCTTGCCATGTAACCACATCTTCCACACCAGGTGGGGAAATGTAAAATTTAAGGAGAGCTAGGTGCAGGTAGTGCCTACATATATGGACAAAAGCACAATACACAGGCTGCACTCTCAGTGATCCAAAACAATGAAAGCCACACTCGGAAGTATATTTTCCAATCCATAAGATTTTTATTAGAGCGCCCAGGTGAGATAAAAACCCTTGGAGCTTTGTGTCTCAAATGTGACACTTCTCCTGATGAAGCGTCATATTTGAGACACAAAGCGCCGAGGGTTTTTATAGTGTTGCAGAGGGACCATAAGCAGTGAGACAATTTTCTATTTGATTATACTGATTAATCCAATAACTTTGATCTTGACATTTTAAAAAAAGTAATCCGTTCTTGATTCTGATAATTAATTGGATCTGTACAGATCCCATACCAAACGTACTGTTTTTCAATGAAGTGGTTGAAATGGAACTGGGGTTTTTGTCTGAGTCCATGTTCTTCACAGCAGAAGAATTTGATGGACTGCATCTGACTAAGGAGGGAGTCAGTGCATTGGGGCAGAAGTTTGATGTCTTTGCAGAATATTTAAACTAGCAAATGGGGAGAGGGGTGCAGCACCAGATACGTCGAATGGGAAGAACACCCCTCCCCCCTCAGCTAGTGGTCAAACAGGAGTTCAGCATGTTTGCAGTTCATTTGCATCACCAGGTAAAGAAAAAGGTCTGGCTCCCCATGATGCACAGGGGAAACGCTGGACCTCGCCCAACAACTAACACACCAAAATCTGACCAATGGAAAATCATGTATACAAATGCTCGCAGTCTGGGAAACAAGATCCCAGACCTGTAGGCAATAATGACAGAGGCTAAACTGGACATAGTAACCATTAGCGATACATGGTTTACCAGTAACCACATTTGGGAGACTTCAGTACCTGGCTATGTACTGTTCAGAAGAGACCAAGGTGCAAAAAGGGGGAGTGGAGTGGCCCTTTATGTCAATGAAAATATCAAAGCTACAGAAATTCAGAATACACGTAAGGAGCCAGAAGAACTGTCGGTCACCCTGGAAACAGGAAATGGGACAGCCATGCTAACTGAGGTTGTGTACAGGCCTCCAGACCAGGGGGAAGACATAGACATGTTACTGTTAGAAGATATACAAAACATGGCAGCTAAAGGGGAGGTTCTGATAATGGGAAACTTCAACATGCCAGATACAGATTGGTCAATACCAGCAGCGACATCTGCCAGAACTAGACACATGGTGGATTCCCTGCAGGGGGAGGGCCTCAAACAACTGGTACAACAACCCACAAGAGATGGGGCTATCCTAGATTTGGTACTGACTAACAAGGAAAGGATCACAGATCTCCAGGTAGAGGGTCACCTGGGTGCCAGTGACCATCACATGGTATGGTTCAATTTGGCCACTAGAACAAAATCATCCCATTCCAAGGCAAAAATATGGGACTTCAAAGGAGTTGACTTTGATAAGATGGCCAACACAGTTAAGCTAGCCTTGGCAAAAAGAAATACAAGTGAGGGGGTACAGGCAAAGTGGGCAAGCATTAAAGATGCAATACTTGAAGCAGTATCCCATTGTGTTTAGTAAGAAAAGGAAGTGCAAAAGACGAAGGAGACCACTTTGGTTCTCAAACACAGTATCAGAAGAGGTCAGAGCCAAAAGGCTGGCCTTCGGAAATATATGGGAACGCAGCAGGATGAAGATAGGGAGGCATACCAAACTTCCCTAAGGGAAGCAGGGAAGACAGTAAGGCAGGCAAAGGCCCAAACAGAGGAAACACTAGCACAAACAGTAAAAGAAGGTGACAAGACTTTCTATAGATACATTAGTGAAAGGAGAAAGTCCAGAGGGGGTATTGCTAATATCAAAGGGGATAAGGGGGCATTTGAGGAGGAGGACCATGTAAAAGCATTTATCCTAAATAGATACTTCTGCTCAGTATTTACTGAAGAGAAGGTAGGGCAGGGCCCACAGCTCTGCGCCATGGACACAGTGGGGAGGGAGGTGTGCACTGGTCCCTTAACAAAAGGAGGGGTCCCACAAGCGCTCGAAAGCTCAGGGTGGACAAGGCAATGGGACCTGATGGCATACATCCCAGGGTACTAAATCAGCTAAGGGTGGAACTAGCAGAGCCATTATCAGAACTGTTTAGTGAGTCTCTGAGCACAGGAGACTAGAGAAGAGCTCATGTGATCCCGCTCCACAAGAGTGGTAGCAGGGAGGAGGCAGGGAACTACAGACCAGTCAGTCTTACCTCAGTAGTGGGCAAGATTATGGAGACACTCCTTAAGGAAAGGATAGTGCAACACCTAGAATCCATAGGAGCACATGATCCAAGACAGCATGGGTTTACAAAGGGACGGTCCTGTCAAATTAATCTCATAGATTTCTTTGACTGGGTAACCAGAGTGGTGGACCAAGGGGAGCAGTTGATGTTGCCTACCTTGACTTCAGCAAAGCTTTCGATACTGTTACACATAGAAGATTGATTAATAAGCTGGGTAGGGGTGGGTCAGACGTTGGTCAACTGGGTAGCAAACTAGTTGACGGGCAGAAAACAGAGAGTAGTGGTAAACGGTATACAGTCAGAAGAGATGTAAGTCACAAGTGGGGTACCTCTGGGATCTGTCCTGGGGCCAGTCCTCTTCAATATCTTCATTAGTGACATTGCAGATGGACTGGAGGGTAAGGTTTGTCTATTTGCAGATGACACCAAGATCTGCAACAGAGTAGATGATCCAGATGGGGTGGTCGGAATGAGAAGAGATCTGGATAAACTAGCAAAATGGTCGGAAGAGTGGCAACTGGGGTTTGACACAAAGAAGTGCAAGATCATGCACATAGGGAAGAGAATCCCTGAGGCCACCTATAGGCTGGGAGGGGAGTTGCTGGCAGTCACAAGAGAAGAGAGAGACTTGGGCATCATCATCACCGATGACCTGAAATCATCCAAGCAGACCTCTAAAGCAGTGGGTAAGGCTAGAGGGATGTTGGGGTGTATTAGTAGGGGTATCACAAGTTGGAAGAGGGAGGTAATACTCCTCTTTACAAGACACTGGTTAGGCCCCATCTGGAGTACTGTGTGCAGTACTGGAGGCCACACCTTCACAAGGACATTAACCAAATTGAGGCAGTCCAGAGAAGGGCAGCCAAAAATGGTGCAGGGACTGCATTAGAAAACATATGAGGACAGATTATCGGAGCTCAATATGTATACCCTAGAGCAAAGGAGGGAGAGAGGTGATATGATTGAAACATTCAAACACCTTGGGGGCATTAACAAGGTGAAAGAGTCTAACATGTTTCAATATAAGAAAAATAGCAGGACAAGAGGACACAGCATGAGATTAGAGGGAGGCTGATTAAGGGGTAATGTGAGAAAGTTCTTGTTCACAGAAAGGGTGGTGGATGCATGGAACGGCCTACCTCAGGAAGTGGTGGATATGAATACAGTGCAGGGCTTCAGACAGGCATGGGATAGGCATAAGGGATCAACACAGATGAGTATGAATAGATTGCCCATTTTCTTTTTCTGCCTTATGAATGTGCCATAGGCCTTTGCTCTGTCAATGGCCAGACTGGATGGGCCTTGCGATCCTTATCTGCCATCAACTTCTGTGTTTCTGATTTGGCTTTCAGCTTTAGTGGGTTCAAGCTATATAGCCTTAGAACAAATAGAACACAGATACATTATATAATGAATAAAGTATTGATTGTCTTATCGCAGAAGAATTTGACAGGCGCAACCCTCCCTGCTTAAGATGCACTTTGTTTCTCTCCAGTTGCTTGCGGTCCTGGTTCCAGCGTCAGCAGACCTGTCCCACATGTCGGATGGATGTTCTTCGTGTCTCCCTCCCAACCCCGACTCCAGCTCCACCCCAACAGCAAGCGCAGCAACAGCAGGCACAGACTCCCCCAATCCCACCCCAGCCAAACCGTAAGTAAAGCCTGCTTTATACAGAGCATTCAGGACTAAGGGGTCCTCCACCCTTCGGAGCACAGGGATGCTAAGTGATTAATTTTTTAACAGATTTATGGAGGTGGAAGAGGTACGAGACCATAACCCTCAGTATCTGTGACTGTTTACACTACACTGATGTGAATCCCAGACTGGAGATCTTCAGAAGCTTCCCATGGCTTTACGAAAACAGCCTGTTGGTGAAAGTCTTAACTGTAGGGGGGAAAAAAGCATCATCTGTCTAAGATTTCTTTTTAATTACTTTAATTCACACTGTATTTTCCCCTCTCACTGACGGTGCTGCCATATGCTATTCCAGTCCACCTCCCAGCCACATCCAATGCCATCTTAACCATTTCCCTTAATTTACCTGTGGCTTGCGCCCAGTGGGTGGGGAGGGATGTCCTTCTCAGCCATCCTTTGCAGAGTTGGGTGATCAGCGCAGTAGGGTCCAAGAGAGACCTGGCACCATCCTGTTGCATACTAGGGAGTTTTCTTGGTTTTCAGTCCCTCTACGAAACACCAGCACTAGGTGAAGGTGCAGGAAATGTGTTCCATGCCAGCCCATCAGCATCCCTGTTTTACAAGTGTACCTGTTGGGTCACTCATGTGGTGGTGTTGCAGAGGATCCCAGAACCCTTCCTCCTGGGAAAAATCCTTCTCCGATGCAGACCGTCCAATGCCACCGAGATTTGACTGTGGACCCACATTGCCACAGTGTCAGTGGTCTGGCCTGGCTAAGATAATATTTAACAATTAAACATTTTCACAAGGTTTTTGTTTTGTGCGCCTTCCCCTGTACCCCCCTGACTGGACCAGGCCAAGATGGGAGCTAGTTTCTGTTCTCTGGGCCCCTCCCACACACCAACAGTGTGCACTGCGATGGCACCCTGGAGGTGAAGTCAGCCGACATGTGTCACTCACACCAGCATGGCTTTACACACCATCAGTTGTCGCTCTCTGAGCGGTGCTCCACTGCACCCTCCCTGGAGGAGAGCATCCACACAGATGCTCTATCACACTCCCTGCTGGCCTCCAGTCCTGACATCCCGGGCTCGAACTCTGGTCTTCAGCATGCCAAGGGATTTTTATTTGTTCCTTATGACCATTTTTTTAAGTAATTCTTATCTAAACACAGCAGTTGGGACGTAGTTGCATCTTTTGCAGGCCAAATACACAAGCATCTTGAAAGATGAATTAAATGAGATTTTCTTTGGGGGTATCTCCATCATCGGGTCACACCGTAGGAACGTCACCATCAGTGAAGCAGGATCCACGGAAGATTTTCCAGCAGTACCACTGAAGCGCTTAATGCCGATTGCCATTTGCCGGACGTCACCAACCCTATAAAGGTGTGAGTGACCCCGCTCCCTCCTCGGTTCTTTCCTGCCATCGACTCTATTCACTTGAGTCTCTGTGAAATCTCCAATGCAGTTTCGCACTATTTTTGCCTATGATTTTTCTTCTACCCTGACTTTCAGAATCTTTTTAAACAAGAGATTCCTTTACCTTGTTTATGTTGAGAGTTACTCCCTCCACTTCTCTCTTCCGTTGCTGCCACTGTGGAAGGAAGAGTGCCTCTTCAGATGATTCATTTTACCCTATCTCGATGTCTGGCTCCTCAAGGCTCTGTCCAGAGATCGGCTCCTCCGGACCCTGGAGAGGACCCTCCAACTGTTTCTCTCGCTAGGCATCACTGTCAACTCTGCCCCAGTCCGTACTGATTCTGTCCTAGAGGCTGCAATGTATAGGGGCAGTCCTGGATTTGGCACAGAGCAGGACTTTCCTTCCCCTCAACAGGGTGAGTGCCTCATTGCCCAGGCTCAGGATGTTGCCCAGAGCCATTATGTTCCTGCGAGGGTGTGCCCGAGGCTATTAGGACTTATGACTGCAGCCATAGCCATGGTCTCCTTGGCCAGACTGCACATGCAGGTGTTCCAGTGGACACTCCAGATACAATGGGACCAACACACTGATGACCTAGAGCAGCTACTACTGGTCTCCTCCCCAGTCTGCAAGGTGCTCCAGTGGTGGATGGACCTCCAGAACCTGTTACAAGGGGTTCCATTCCAGATCTCTTCTCCCCAGCAGATTCTCACCACAGATGCCTCCGGTTCGGCCTGGGTTGCACACCTGGGTCCCTTTCAGACTCTGGGGACATGGTCCCAGATTGAAATGTCTGCATATCAACGTCCTGGAGATGTAGGTAGTCCTGTATGCCATGCAGGCCTTTCAGAACCATCTCCATCTAGGTCTGTTGATCCAGTCAGACAATCTCAGCGTTGACTACTACATTAACAAGCAAGAGGGAATGCATTTGTACCCCCTGTGCAGGGAGGCCATGAGAGTCTGGTACTGGGCACTGGACCACAGTCTGGTTCTCTCGGCAGTCCATGTCCCTGGCATGCTAAACACTCTGGCAGATAGCCTCAGCTGGACTCAGTCCAGCATGCACAAATGGGAACTTCTCTCATCCATCACAGAGGATCTGTTCACCAGATGGGGTTGTCCAGAGTTGGACCTTTTTGTGTCCCCACTCAGTGCAAAACTGCCCAGTTTCTGCTTGCTAGATCCAGGGCCATGAGTTTTCTGGTGAGACGTGTTGTTCCTCTGCTGGAGTGGGAGGTTCCTTTACACCTTCCCTCCATTTCATCAGATTCAAAGAGTGCTAATCAAGCTGCAGATGGGGGGGGGGGGCCAGCATGATCCTGGTCACACCCTTCTGGCCATGGCAGATATGGTTTCCATTACTGCAGCAGTTAGCGGAGGAATCTCCAGTCCCTCTACCCCCGGCAGGGATCTACTGACGTAAGCCCAGGGGACCCTGGTTGATCTGAACCTCAAGTCCCTTTGTCTGCATGCCTGACTCCTGAGGACATAGCCATTGCCTGGTTTGGGTATCTTAGAAGATGGCGGGTGTCCTCGTGGCAACTCGACAGCCTTTTACTTAGAGCCACTAATGGCATGAAGTAGAAGAGATTTGCCATCTGGGCTGCCAAGCATCATCTGGACCGACTCACCTGTCCGGTGAGCCAGATTCTAGATGACCAGATCTCCCTTTCAGACTTGGGCCTTCAGTACTGCTCCCTCAAGGTGTATCTTTTGGCTATTTCGGCCTTTCACGATCCCGTATGTGGTCATACTGTGGCTCAGTTAGATGTGTTCCATTCATTTCTCGGGGGCATCCTGCACTTGAAACCTCCAATCCATTCCTCTGTCCCAGCTTCAGATCTAAATTTTGTTTCTGGGAAATTGGTCATGTCTCCGTTTCAGCCAGCCATGACTTGCGAGCTACGCTTTCTTTCTTGGAAAGTATTATTTTTGGTTGCTGTTACTTCTGCTCGAAGGATTTCCGAGCATTAGGCTTTCTGGAGTGAAGAGTCTTATTTGATTTTTCACAAAGACTTATTGGCGCACGAATCCTAAGTTTCTCCCTAAGGCGGTGACTGAGTTTACCCTGAACCAATCTGTCCACCTATCAGTTTATTTTCTGGAGCATGCCAGTCCAGGGGAAACACTACTCCATACTTTAGATGTGCGCAGAATTTTGACATACTATCTGCCCTGAGCTAAGGACTGCAGAAAAACAATGCAGTTTTTTGTTTCTTTCACCCCAGGAAGAGGAGGGCATTAAGGTTTCCAAACAATGTTTGTCCAAATGGTTGGCCCATTGTATTGTGTTCTACTACAACAAGCATGGCAAAGAGTTGCCAGGGGCAGTGAAAGCCCACTCCACAAGGGGCATGACTATCTCTGTGGCCTGTTTCAGAGGGGTCTCAGCTGCTGACATTTCCACTGCTGCCACCTGGAGTACTTTCCATACTTTTACCAAGCACTGCAGTCTGGACATTGCTTCTGAAGCCTGGGTAGGCTTTGGTCGGGTTGTTCTGCAGGGCCTTCTGTCTTAGGTCTTAGTTGGCCTTCTTCCCAGACTGTTCTGCTGCAACTGTAACTGCCTGGGACTTGTTCCTACAGTGTGACCTGATAGAAACATAGAATTTGACGGCAGATAAGGACCGCTTGGCCCACCTAGTCTGCCCATTTCCCTACCTAATACATAGGCAACAGCCTACTTCCTCCTACCCCCCACTAGAATTGCCTTATGTCTGTCCCATGCATTTTTGAATTCCCCCAGTGTTTTTGAGTCCACTACCTCCTCAGGAAGGCTTTTCCATGTATCCACAACTCTCTCCGTGAAAAAATACTTCCTCACATTACCTTTGAGCCATCCCCGCTCTATCTTCAAATTGTGCCCCTTTGTTCTTGCACATCTTTTTCTGAAAGATGCTACCCTCTTGGATGCTGTTGATTCCCTTGAAAGTTTCTGTCATGTCCCCCTTCCTAGAGTGTATACATATTAAGCTTCTTTAATCTCTCTTAGTATGTCTTCTAGTGCAGACCCTGCACCCTTTATTGCTCCTCCTCTGGACAGCCTCCATCCTGTCTATGTCCTGGAGATGGGATTTCAGAACTGGACACAGAACTCCAGATGGGGTCTCACCAACTGTCTGTAAAGAGGGTAACAACTTCCTGTTTTCTACTGGTGATGCCTCTCCCTATGCATCCCTGTATCCCCTGACCCTCCTTACTGCCTTGTCACGTTGCTTGCCCACCTTAAGGTCATCTGATATGACTACCCCCAGGTCCCTTTCCATTTCTGTTGTTATTATCTCACCCCCCCAATTGTCTACTCCTCCCCTGGATTTTTGTTTCCCAGGTACATTACTTTACACTTCTTTGCATTGAATCTAAGCTGCCATACATTTGACCATTCCTCCAACCTTGCCAAGTCCCTTTGCATCCTCTCCACCCCACCTTCTGTAACAACCCTGTTGCAGATGTTTGTGTCGTCTGCAAAGAGACATACTTTTCCTTCCAGTCCCTCTGCAATGTCACTTACAAAGACATTAGAGAGGACCGGTCCCAGTACTGAACCCTGGGTACTCCACTAGTAACCCCTCTTTCTTCAGAGTAAATTCTGTTAACTGTTACCCTCTGTATCCTGTTGTCCAGCCAATTTTTAACCCAGGCTACCACCTTGGGACCCACTCCAAGGCTGGCTAACTTGTATATTAATCTTTTGTGTGGGACCGTGTCAAATGCCTTGCTATATTCTAGGTAGCCCATGTCCACTGCCCCTCACTGGTCCACCACATTGGTCTCTCAGTCTAAGAAATCTATTAGATTCATCTGACATGACCTTCCTGCTGTGAATCCATGCTGCCTTGGGTCCTGTGCCCCACTGGCCTCTAAGAACTCAACAGTTCTTTCCTTTAGAAGTGATTTCATAATTTTCCCTACCACTGAGTTCAAACTAGTAGGTCTGTAGTTTCCTGCCTCTGTCTTGTTCCCACTTTTGTGAAGGGGAATCACATCTGCCCTCCTCCAGCCCTCCGGTACTACACCATCCTGCCATGATTTGTTAAAAAGGGTAGTCAGTGGTGTCACTAATTCTACCCTTAATTCTTTTAGAATTCTTGGGTGAATCCCGTCAGGCCCTAGTGCTTTGCCCACCTTCAGTTTTTTATTTTTTATTTATTTGTATACAGTCTAGGAATTACAACCCTTTGAGTCAGGGACTCCTTTATAAAGGCTCCGCGTTATTACATTTAGTGAGGACGTATACAGAGTAAGATACAGTACAGAGACAACAATGGGCTAAACATAGACATGGCATCACCAAAGGTGCAAAAGATCTATGCCACTATTATTTACAGAGTTTGTTTGCAAAACAAGCCTAAGCCCTATAGAGTAGTTTAATTAGCAGTCACAGTAGCTGTTTAACAAGATATGGAGTGCATAGCACTGGCTTAAATAGCCTAGCCTTGGAATTTGAGGGCAGCATCAGGAGGAGTTCATCCAGTGTGGTACCCTGTAGGAAAAGGATCTTTGCCTGGCAGTGGTCCTTGCGAAAGGGATGCGGAAGGTAGTAGTACTAGAGCGTCTTGTGGCCCTTGTTGGCAAGCACGTTTGGAGGAGTGATACAGCCGGGGGAGGGGGCTAATCCTAGTTGTATTTTTTTTGGCCAATAGGCAGGTCTAATAGAGAAGTCGCCCCTGGAAATTTAGCCAAGATGACTGTTGGTAGAGGTCACAGGTATGTGTGAGGCGATCACAGCCTGTGGCCAGCCGGCAGGCTTTGTTGAGAGTGCGTTTTATGCTGGACAGGGCAGTGTCGGAGGCGGCGCCATATATGATTATGCCATAGTCTACTAGGGGGATGATGGAGCTAGAGATGGCTAAGCAGAGGGCATCAGGAGGGAGATAGGGCCTATATTTGTACAGGAGGCCGATTCTAGTGTTTATAGCAGAGCAGGTCAATGCTATATGCTCACGGAAAGTAAGGGCTGAGTCTAGAGTGACCCCTAGGTATTTAAAATTGGAAACTGCGTCCAACATGGCACCCTGTGAGTTAAGTATGGATAATTTGGGCATGCTGTTTTTATGTTGAGGGTGGGCAAATAGCATGACCTTTGTTTTTTTGTAGTTGAGGACAAGTTCGTGGGAGGTTTTAAGAGTTTTTTCAGGACCCCTTCTTCTGTGAATGGACTGGTATCGACCTCCCTATCCAGAGTGCTTCTATTCTTTGATTTTGGTACCTCCCCCTCCTCTTCTTTTGTGAGTACTGAGCAGAAGTATTCATTCAGTATCCCTGCTTTTTCACTGTCATCCTCTGTCCACCCTCCCTTCCCTTTAGTAAGCCTCACTATCCCTTCCTTCATCTTTCTTCGCTCCCTAATGTACCTATAAAAGTTTGAGATCCCTTCGAAGAAGATAGAACAGTTACGTAAGAACTTACTGTAACAGTAGATCTTCTAGGAGATCTCGGTCATCATGTCTGCCTTCCCTCCCACCATCTCCCTTTTATGAGTCTCTATTCTCAGAACTGGCCAACTGGTGTATCCAGCCTTTTATTCTGGCCTAGGCACCTCTCTTCTCAGTCCCGCATGGCATGGGTTTGCTTCCTTAGTCTCCGGGGGGGGGGGGGCCGAGGAGAGAGCAGGGCTGCTTATGCCTTTATAGGGTTGGTGACGTCGGCAGGTGACAGTGTGGGTGGCACCAGTGGTACTGCTGGAAAGTTTTCTGTGTGTATCCTGCTTCACCAGTGGTGAAGCTCATACGGTGTGACCCGATGACTGAGATCCCCTCGAAGATCTACTGTTACCGTAAGTTCTTACGTAACTGTTCTTTCCTATGTCTTCTTAACACATTTTTAACTAATTGTTTTGAAGCTGCTTTATTTATTTATTTTATTTAGTTTTTGTTTACCGGATAAGTACACTTGAAAAGAATGTTGCCTATATTCTGGCATGACCCAGGAGATTACAAAACAGAGGAATAAGTACATACACTTGCCATATCGCCATCGACGAAGTCACAAGCTGTGTGGCTAAAAGTTTGGACCCCCTCAGTGCCACGGAGGTGAAAGAAGACAGCCATGGCCAGTTTTAGCCACATCTCTCGCCACGGAGTCTTGAACTAGTGGGAGAGTGGCAGAAAAATGCTGGCTGCAGTGCCATATTGAATCTCACAGAACTACACAAGACTTGCTGTGGTGACCTCCAGGAATGCCCTAAAGTGCATGTCCAGGTCATTGGCACCTGCATGACCAGAGTCTTGGCGCGGAGGAGATTCATGTCTGATTGGAGCAGTTAGACAGGCACTCTCCTCCAACCAATCAGGGCAGCTGTTCTGAAGTGTTGAGAGGGCTCAAAGTGGAAAGCAAGTCACTCGGGCTGTGGTGGTGAAAGGGAGCGGACCATTTAGTGGACGGTGATTGTGACAACAAAAAATAAAAGCATTTCTGCACTAGAGAGAGTATGTAGGCAGGGAAGCGAAACTGTAGGAGAGGAGAGAAAGAAATGAGGAATTATTTTAAAAAAATTGGGAAAACTACTGAAAAAAGAATCAATCTGAAAATTAAGCAGGCAGTCTGAGCCATAGAGAAAGCAGGAGAGACGGGGATGGGGGGGAGGAGCAGTTTGTGTAAGTGACTGAAAGAACTGGATGCAGACTGCTCTTGAAAGAACAAAGATAGAACTTCAGGATAAAATTATTTTAGGAAAAGCAGGAGAGAGCGGAGGTATAAAAGGCACCACATTTTGTGCAAGACACTGAAAGAATATGAGAAGATGTCTTGAAAGAATACCAAAGGATTGCATTAAAATAGAAATGACAAAGTAGGGAGGCATAAAAAAAAGTCACATAATTTATTGTACAACAGATTGGTAGAATTATGTGAGAAGCAAGCTTGAAAGAACCACAGTGTAAAATTAAGTAAAACACATTAAGAAGCAGAGGATTATAGGGCACATCGTTGTGCAAATTCTCTACAGAAAATATTTAAGAGAAGAAGGTACTGAGAGAAAACAAAGGATTTTTGAAAAGACGATATAAAGAGAAGCAGGGGTCATAAATATTGCACAGTACTGTGCAGCACTAAAATATATTTGAGAGAGAAGCAAGCTCCTGAAATAAAGGGAGAGTAAAATACAAATTATATATTGGAGAACTAAACACAGGATATAAATATATGTGAGAGAAACAAGCTCAGTAACTGAAAGGAAAGTGAGAAAAAGGATTGAGCAAAAGAAAACGAGAGAAGCAGGAGAGATGGGGGGGATATAAAAGGGCACACAGTAGACTGAAAGTATAGAGAGATTTATTACTTGTGGGGGAAAAAAGCAGGAATCTCAAACACATTAAGCAGACAAGCAGAGTAAAACTAATTGAATGGAGCAGCACAAGGCTGGGTGTAAATAAGGAGCTGCTTTAGAGAATATAAACAGAGTAGAACAGAAAGCGAAGGACAGGCAGTGGGGAAGCAGGAGAAGACTTACAGGAAAACATTTTTTAAAGAGTACAAGGACAGTGAGCTGCTAAGCAAGGACAGATCTGCCAGAAAGAAAGCCAAGGGAGTAAGTGAAGTCTCCAGTGTTGTGTGTATTGCAGTGGGGAAAAAAGGAAACTCGCTACTGCAGCAAACTGCTTTTTCTAGGGACATGGATATGTTGTTCATCCACACTTATTGGCAGGTTCCTTGCCGCTTTAAATCTTGCCGGAAGGTCTTCAAGCTGGCTCCTCCCACCCACCCGGGTGGTAAAACTCTCGGCTCCGCCCCATGACGCCAGATCTTCCTTACCGCTTGGAAGCTCAGGTTCCCTCCTTAACGCGCTGCGTTTAAGACTGGTTCCTAATTCTTCGAAAGTTTGAAATCAAAAGTTTTTGCTAAAAAGACTTCGGTCTTCTTCTCCTCGCGGCTGCGATGGACACATCGACTCCCGGTTTTCGGAGGTGCCCTTGCGGGCAGAAGATGTCTAGGACGGATCCGCACTCCTCGTGTGTCTACTGCCTGGGCCTTGAGCACGACCCGCAGGCCTGCGACTTGTGCTCTTCCTTTTCAGCCTACGTCCTTGAAGACCGTGCTGCCCGATTAGAACTGGGGCGCCCCGAGAAAAGAATTCCACCGGTGAAATCTAAAGAAGCCCGAATGGCGGTCCAGGGCGGACCGGCTCAGCAGATCAGCTCGAGCAGATGATCGCCCAAGAGGAGGCGGCGAGGCCGCTCTACCTCGGCCTGCATTTGTCCCGCTCTCTCTCGGTGCCTCTACTCGGCTTCTTTTAAGGAGCTTTGTCTGACCCTCTCGACCAAGGTGAGGGTCCAACTTCTTCGGGACCTTTTTCCAGGTCCAAAAAGAGCAAAAGTAAGTCTCTCCGTTGACGCTCTTGGGAGCGGGAAAGATCCCCCTCCCCTTGTCGACAGTCGACTTCGGTCAACCCCTCAGCTTCGGCCACTGGCTTCACGGTGTCCCCGTCAGGCCAGTTGACCGAGACTCCGTCGACGCGGTCGAGATTTTTCTCGACCCGTTAGATGGGTTGTCGGCTGGAGAAGCTGAGAATCCCCTCTCCCCGGTTCCCCCGGTGGGAGTTGAGGATCCCGTCGGCTCGTCTGTGCCTCTGGTTCCGGAGCGCCCGGTGGGATCATCCGAGCCGAGAGTGGCGACTTCCGACACTTCTCCCCGCCTCCTCACGGCCTAGTCGAGACCTCGTCTCGGACATCCTCGTGTCCAACCGATCCCGCCGCCATAGGCGGTCTCGGTCTCGGCACCGCGGCAAGCGGCACCGCCACTCTTCCTCTTCCTCGGACAAGGGGAGGCTTCAGCGCAAGTTGTGTCGGAAGCACGAGGAACTCATGTGGCAACAGCTCCTTTTGACCGGGAATAAGCCGACCCAGTCGTCTTCCCCGGCCATCAAGTGGCTGTCACCGGAGCAGCTGAAACAACCCCTCGTTGTAGTCGAGGAGCCTGTTCTCAGGCCGGTTGTTTGGCCAATTCCAGCTGCCCCACCGATTCTGGTGGAACCTCCGCCTCCACAGCCATTAGTTGGGGCTCCGACCAAAAATTCTCGGTCGGCCTTGCCCCATAGGCTGTCTGTCACCCTCACTCCCGATAAACCTCGGCAGGTGGAGGGTGGCTCAGGCCCGAGGCAGCTCTTTGAGGACTCTTCTCAGTCCGATGATGGTTCCTCCCTCTTCTCCAAGCGCATAGACTTGGAGTCCTCGGGAGGGCAGTCAATGGATGATAGCCCTTCGTCCTTCTTAGAGTTGCTTCGACTCATCTCGGAGTCCACCGGGATGAAGCTCAAACCCATTTCTAAACGGGCCAGGTATCCCCTCACGGAGATTCTGGACCGAGGGGATTCTCCTACGGAGGCCTTTCCAGTGGCCGAAGCCATAGTGGGTCCGGCCTTGGAACTTTGGCAGCGTCCTGCTTCCTGCCCTGCACCTTCAGCCAGGTTGGCCAGGAAGTATGCGGTCCCTACCGGTTCCCTGTCCGGTTTTTCGGAACACCCTCGGCCGAGGGTTGGTTACCGACAGCGTTTTCCGTGCGAGAGCGCATGAGGATGTGGACAAACCTCCCGACAAGGAATCAAGAAATTGGATTATGCGGGCGAAAAGTCATATGCGTCCTCTCTTGGCCTTCGTCAGGCCAGTTCGGCTGTCCTCATGGCACATTTTTCTCACGCCCTGTTGGGCTCCCTGGATGAGGTTGTCCCTCATCTTCCCGCAGATCTGCAGACTACAGTCAGGCAGGTGCGGGACCAGGGCAGGGCAGTGGCCAAACAGCAGCTCCAGACTGCGTTAGACATCGGGGACTCATGTGCCAGGTCGGTGGCGGCCGCAGTGGCCATGCATCGTCGGGCTTGGCTGAGGATATCCACCTTTACCTCGGATACCCAGCACAAGTTGGCGGATGTTCCCTTTTTGGGGACTGACCTCTTCGGCCCTGGGGTGGAAGGTCACCTGCAGAGGATCGAGAAGTCCAATGCTACCTTGGACTCTGTCTCTTCTGCTCAGAAGGACAAAGGCCACAAGCCACAGCCTAAGCCCTTTCGTCCTTCTGCACCCGCGGCGCGCCCAGCCCAGCAACATCAGGGCCAGCAGGCTCGAGCTTGGTATCCCAAACCCAAGCCGTCGGCTTCCTCCAACAGGAAGCAGGGAGGTAAAGGCCCAGGAGGTCCCTCAGCGGTCCTCCTCAAGCCTGCCCAGTGGCCAGGGCTGAGGGGTGTCGCCCCATCCTGTCACCTCACCCCTGGATTTCCCCCATGGGGGCGGCTCAGACACTTCCTTTCCGCCTGGTCCGCTGTTACCACGGACAGGTGGGTACTGGAGGTGGAGGAAAGAGCCTACCTCTGGGTCGAGCAGGCCCCGCCCTTCAGAGCCGTCGCACCTCGGGGGCCTCGGGGTCCCAGCCTCACTGGCGGCTCGCCCGGCCGACATCGCTCTCCTCCTCCAAAAGGAGGTGATCACGGAGGAGCCCCCTTCAGACCCGGGTTCGTGTCCAGGTATTTCCTGGTTCGAACGGATGGGGCTGGCGCCCATTCTCGACCTACCACGACCTGAACAAGTTCCTAAGGTCTCGAACCTTCAGGATGGTCACTCTGGCGCAGATAATACCATCTCTGGAACACGGCGTGTGGTTCTGCTCTCTGGACCTACAGGACGCGTTCTTTCACGTCCCTATCCGTCCGTCATCTCGAGATTCCTCCGCTTGAGCGGAGGGATCCCTCTGAGTTCGAGCCATGCCCTTCTCGGCTTATCTCCAGCTCCCAGGGTCTTCACCAAATGCATGGCAGTGGTGACAGCATTCTCTGCGCGCTGAGGGGTCCGGTGTACCTTACCTGGATGATTGGCTGATATGGCCCCACCTCCAGGCAGGGAGGTGGAGGCGGTCCAGAGATCCTGGCCCTCCAGGTTTTGCTCAAGTTGGTCTTCTCATCACGAGGCCAAGTCAGAACTCGAGCCGAAGCAGGTGATCCTGTTCATCGAGCAGCTCGACTCTCTTGAGAGCAAACCGGCTCGGCCAGATTCAGGGCCGAGGTTCTTACCTCCTTTGCCCAATCATTTCTGGTTGGGCAATCGCCCCTGCCGGGACTTCCTGCGCCTCCTGGGTCTCATGGCAGCCTGTACCAGCGTGGTCCGTTGGGCACGCTGGCACATGCGCCCCCTTCAGTGGGGACTGGCCTGCCAGTGGTCACAACGCAGCGATCCTTTGGACCAGCTAGTGATAGTGACCCAGGAGATGTGGAGCGCTCTCCAGTGGTGGACCATTCCATTCCATCTACAGGAGGGCATCCCGTTTGTCCGCCCCGAGCCGACGGTCTCTCTATCGACCGATGCCTCTCTGATGGGTTGGGGTGCCCATCTGGGGGAACACCGACTGCACGGCCTCTGGTCCCCGCGGGAGTTCCGATGCCACATCAACCTGCTGGAGCTCCGAGCGGTCCGCCTAGCTCTCACCGCCTTTGCTCCGTTTCTCCGGGTCAAGTGGTCCGAGTCAGGCGGACAATACCCACGACCATGCACTACCTGAACGCCAGGGCGGGGCCGCGCTCCATGCTTCTATGCAAGGAAGCTCTCCGCATTTGGTCACTCATGCGCAGGCCTGGAGGTGGATCTCTAGCCATTCATGTGGCAGGAGCCTCCAACACCCTGGCCGATGCCCTGAGCCGGATGAGGGCTGCATCTCACGAGTGGTCTCTCCTGCCGGAGTAGTACAAGATCTGTTCTCCCACTGGGCACACCTCAGGTGGACCTGTTTGCCTCCAGGGAAAGCGAAGCTGAGCTGTTTCATGCCCCCCTCAGCAGGGCTCGCTGCAGGGGTTGCCTTCTCGAGGCTGTGGACCCGGGCCTCTTTACGCCTTTCCCCATTTCCCTTGATTCACAAGGTGCTTCTCAAGACCAGGAGGGACAAGGCGCAGGTGATTCTGATAGCCCCAGACTGGCCCCGCCAGTTCTGGTACCCAGATCTCCTCAACCTCAGCTACAGGCTCCCGAGGCAGCTTCCAGCTCGCCCGGACCTGCTCTCAGTCAGTCAGGGGAAGGTGTTCCATCCGGACCTTCAATCCCTGCACCTGACGGCCTGGTTCCTGGCGGCTAGAGTTCCAGGCCTTGGGTCTTTCGATGAGGTCCTCAATGTTGTTGAGGCATCCCGTAGAGTCGACCAGAAAATGCTCGCCTTCAAATGGAAGAGATTCTCCATTTGATGTCAGAACAGGGCTTGGACCCTTCCTCCTGTTCTGTGGCAAGCATTTTGGACTATTTATGGTCCCTTTCTAGTCAAGGGCTTAGGTCGGCGACCCTAAAAAGTGCACCTGGGAGCCATCTCTGCTTACGGTAGCGGGCCGGGGAGCAGTCGGTGGCGCAGGAAAAGGTGGTCGGGCGCTTTTCAAGGCATGAGCCATTTCCCCTCCGATGCGAGAACCTCCACCTCCGTGGGATTTACTGCTGGTACTGGCAAAGCTCATGGGCAAGCCATTGAACTAATGCACAGATGTGATCTCTCACCTGTCGTGGAAGACCGCCTTCTTGGTGGCTATCACGTCAGCCAGAAGGATGGGGAGGCTCCAGGTGCTTTGCATCGATCTCCTTACCTGGTCTTCCACAGGGACAAGGTTGTCTCGCGCCCACCGAAATTCCTTCCGAAGGTGGTGTCAGAGTTTCACCTTAACCAGGTGCTGACTCTGCCGGTGTTCTACCCAATCACCTCGGGGCATGTATAGGCTCCATACTCTGGACCCTAGAAGAGGCGCTCGCTTATTATGGGCCTGCGGCTGGAAATCGGGATAGGTTCGCCAGCTGTTTGTCACCTACGCTGAAGCCGCACCTGGCAGATCTGCAGCCAAGCAGGCGATGAGGCAGGTGGGTCACCTCCTGCATAGATCGCTGCTATAAGTTGGCGGGCATGGAGCCTCCCAGAGGATAAGAGCTCATTCTACCGTCATACTGCTGCATCGTTGGCTGCTTCCAGGGCGTCCCTATCAGGAAATCTGCAGGCTGCTACCTGGAAGTCGCACACACCTTTATTACCCATTACCACATCGACCTTGAGTCACGCCCGGGATGCTGGTTTTGGGGCCTCCCGGTTCTCAGTCCTTATTTCCCAAGTAAGTATTGGGGTGTCGCCTTGCCTCCCTCCTCCCGGAGAACTGCTAGGGTCTGCCAATGAAGTGTGGATGAACAACATATCCATGTCCTAGAAATACAGGGTTACTCACCTGTAACAGGAGTTCTAGGAATGGTATATGTTGTTCATCCACGACCCACCTGACCTCCCAGCTTGACGCACAACCTGAGCTTCCAGCGGGCCAGATCTGGCGTCATGGGGCGGAGTCGGGAGTTTTACCACCCGGGTGGGTGGGAGGAGCCAGCTTGAAGACCTTCCGGCAAGATTTAAAGCGGCAAGGAACCTGCCAATAAGTGTGGATGAACAACATATACCATTCCTAGAACTCCTGTTACAGGTGAGTAACCTGTATATTTTGAAGTACTGTGAATGGACTAAAGCATACCCAATACATTTCCCTTGTGCATAAAGCTGTGTGTCCACCCCCCTCACACACACACACACACACACACACACACACACACACACACACACTCACTCTGTCATGGCCCAGATGAATACAAAATGTGTGCTGTGTAGCCTGTGTTGTGTGTGTTAAATAAATTCTCGACTCCATAAAATGAAAAAACTCTTGAGACTCGAGTACTTCAAGGGAGAAAAGGAGATCTTACTTCGAGAGGGCTCTTGCAGTAGGTAATTACAGATAGGACTGACGTCGGCAGGCGGCAGGACCCCACGGAAAAATTTCTAGCTAGCAGTCCCTGGCGCGCACCCCCGTCAGGTGGACCGGCATCAGACAGCGCCGGTATAAAGGGCAGTCCCAGACGCCTGCCTTCCAGTTCTTTCCTGCCGTCAGCTGTAGCAGCGCCTCCGCAGTGAAGTTCATAAAGCTCAGTCCTGTTGCTTCGTTGGTTTTCGAAAGTATCAGTATTTTGTATTTTCTTACTCAGGTGAGCGTCGGTATATGTTGTCCTTCAAAAATAAGTGCGACTAAATCTGCGGTAACTGCCTCACAAAGGCGGTCACTCCCTCTGCCTTTTTGTTTAGGCCCCACCACCACGGTCGAAAGTGTCCACATTGCCTGCATTTCAACGCTGCCACCCGCAGACGACGCCAGTAGTCTCTAAAGCCCATCTCCTCAAAAAGAAGATGTCCGCGTAATGGAGAAGGAGTTGAAGAAGCCTGCGGGGTCAACCTCCTGAAGGACACAAGAGGGACAAGAAAGGCACCGGAGAGGGGCCTCCTCGCGACTCTCCGGCGGGCCGCGGCCAAGACATGCGCGTCCCCTCTGAGGGGATCACCCGACTGCAGCCTCCAAGGCTTTGGAAGTGTCGACCTGCCCCGTCGGAGTTGGCGTTCGAGCCTGCGGGTGCCTCCGGGCTAAAGGCTGACTTGCCTCAGTACCACGAGGCTTGCGGCCTGCTGATGCAGGCACCTCCCATAAGCTGGACATCGGCTCCTCCGGCGTCCGCCGGGAGAAGGCCACTAAGATGCCCGACCTTCGGGTGGTGCACGGTCGTCCCTCGCCCGGCTCTTCCATCCTCAGCCCACCTCCGACCTAGGGACCCCAGTCAGACACTGCTCCTCTGGCGTCCGCCGGGACTTGGCCCCTAAGTTGCACGTCGGCTCCTCCAATGTGCACCGGGCCTCGGAGCCTACGGCAGACCCTGCTCCGTGTGTCGTCCCAGGTTCCCCGCAGCTTTCGCTGCCATCCGGGGAGCCCGAGTCCCCCCCTGCCTGACCCCAGGGACTTTTCCCCTCCGTCCCCGGGCGAGGCTCGGGATGCTGTTCTGCCATCTAATCCCTTCCTCCAGAGCCAGATCTGGCCTGGCTCCCTGGATGCGGCTGCAACGCCAACCAGCCGCGGCTCAGCCAATGCTGGCCCGCCCGGCGCCAGTTCGGCGCGGCCCCTCTGATGCAGCTGAGGATTCCCCTCTCTCCCGCCAGACCCTCACCCCGCAGGCCTATCACTGTCGATCCGCCCGTGAGTTCCTCTACTCCGGCAGCTCCTCCATTACCCGGGTATCTGCTGTCTTATCCGGCCGGTTTACCCGGGTCCACAGTATTCTGCGCCGCAGTACCCAGCGCCGACTCCACTGACGCTGCAGTACCCGACGCCGCAATACCCAGCTCCGGTATTCCCGCAGCCGGGTTACAGATACTCTTCTTACAGATTTCATCCGTACAACTATCCCCCTCCTCCTCCTCCACCGCCCCCTAGGCCGCCGGTGGATCTCCAGGAGACTCTGGCCTCCTGGTGGGCTGAGGCCAAGGCTCAGCTCACCAAGGAAGTCGAGAGCCATCTTACGGCGATGGTGCCACCCCCGGCTCCCATACGCCCCAGATGGCACATTCCTCTCCGCCTCTGGATTCCCGGGCTCTGCCTCGGGATCAGAGAGAGCAGGACACGCGTCCGGGATCCCCCCTAAGGAACCCGTTCCTCCCCCTAGACGAGCTAGGGAGTCTTACTCTGCTTCAAATTCCTCTTCTTCTTCTCTCTCGGACTCCTCAGATTCCTCCGATGGTTGTTCCGAGAAAGATGACGAGCCTCGCTCTCCGTCCAAGCCCCGGCCGAGGACGACTCCGAAGTCTCCTCCGGAGGATCCTTCCTTCACGGAATTGCTCAGGAAGATCCAGGAAGTCCATCAGTGGCGTTCCTTAGAACCAGATCCTCAACGGGTTAAACTTGCCGAACATCTGGACTTGCCCCTTACGGCTCCTGCTCTAGTGCCACCCTGTATCGAGCCTCATGCCCACCTTGTTTCCACCATTTGGAAACAACCGTCTGCTTTAGCCCCACTTCCTCGGAAGTCCAACAGGCTATACCAGGCTCCGGAGGGTGTAGACTTTTTAGACTCTCAGCCCCATGCAGACTCGGTTGTGATTAGCGCCGCTCACAGACGGTCAGCACACCCCAAACATTTGAGCTTGTCTGCCCCGGATAAGGAATCTCGCCTTCTGGATCAGTATGGAAGGAAGATCTATGCTTCTTACACACTGGGGATCAGGGCCCTAAATTATGTAGCGCATATGGGGGATTACCAGAAGGCTGTCTTTACCCAGGCAGAATTCAAGATTGACTCCTTGCCTGACTCCCAAGTCAAGCAGGAGTTAGCCGACCTGGTCCGTTCTGCTTGTTCGGCCAGTCGTCACATTCTGAGGACGACCTATGACGCAGTGGACACCGCAGAATGGAGCTCTGCGTTCGCCGTAAGTCTTCGGCATCACACATGGCTCCGCGTGTCAGGTCTGGTCCCGGAGGTGCAGTCAGCAATCCAAGAAGCACCTTTCAGGGGTTCTGTGCTTTTCAGTGGTGATGTCAAGGACATCATCACTGACTTGCAGGAGAAGGGGACAGCCCTTAAATCTGTTGATTCAATGTAGCGTCCCTGTCCCCTGGCAGCCGTCCCTTTACCACGCAGGCCGGCCTCAAGCGAAACCTCAGGGAAGGCAGGCCACAAAACACGGCCCCCACAGCTGCCAGGCCCCGCCACCAAAAAGCAGCGGTGCCCCAGCTGTGGCGCCACCACCACCTGACTCCTTCCCCTTCCCACCGCCTCCTGACGCCCGGAGGAACCGTGGGAGGAGATTCTCCTCCACCTTCCGGGTTGGGAGAGGACATCGGATTCATGGGTGCTTCAGATCATAGCAGAGGGGCACTCCATAGAGTTTCTGCAGAACCTCCACGTCACCCCTTCTGAACTCCTCTTACTCAAGGGACCATCTTCTGTTGGTCAAGGAAGAAATTTCTGCTGTCCTCGCAAAGCAGGCCATAGAGCCCGTCCCCCCTCACCTTCACGGGACAGGTTACTATTCCCATTTCTTCCTTGTACCAAAGAAGACAGGAGATCTCAGACCCATTCTCGATCTCAGCTCCCTGAACCTATATGTGGAATACAAGAGGTTCAGGATGTTCTCCCTTCAAACTCTCTTGCCCCTGCTTCGGCTGGGCCAATGGCTTTGTGCACTGGATATGCAGGACGCGTACCTGCACATCCCCATTCGCCCTTCGCACCGAAAGTACCTCAGGTTTGCGTTCTAGGGGGACCACTACCAATTCCGGGCGCTCCCTTTTGGTCTTTCCTCAGCTCCCCGAGTCTTTACCAAATGCCTGGCGGTGGTAGCGGCCCACCTGCATACTTTGGGAGTTCAGGTTTTTCCCTACCTGGATGACTGGCTCCTGGCGGCCCCATCCAGGGAGGAACTCCTGCATTTTCTCTCCCTCACCCAGCAGGTTTTCACTGGCCTGGGTATCACCATCAATCATTCCAAGTCTCACCTGGATCCTTCCCAGAGACTCCAGTTCATCGGGGCAGTCCTCGATACGACAATGTGCAGGGCCTTCCTGCCTCCGGACAGGGGGGCCTCCCTCCAGTCCCAGATTTCCCTTCTGTCGGAACGCAGGAGGGTTCCGGCGAGGTCGGTGCTCCGTCTCCTGGGGCTTATGGCAGCTGCCATCCGGACGGTTCCGCAAGGCCTCCACATGAGGATCTCTCAGTGGACTCTCCGCTCTCAGTGGGATCAACTTGTAGACTGACCTAGATCATCTGGTACTGATCTCCTCGCCGATGATAAGAGACTTGCAATGGTGGATGGTTCGAGAGAACCTATTCCGGGGTCCCCTTTTTTCATCCTCCCCCCGCTCAGACTCTGACTACGGATGCATCAGGCGAAGGTTGGGGAGCTCATCTGGGCCCTCACCGAACCCAGGGCTTATGGTCAAAATTGGAGTTAGCTCTCCACATCAACGTGCTCGAGCTTCGAGCAGTGCTGTATGCTGTCCAGGCCCTTCACCAATACATCCTTCCTGGTCACTTAGCCGTCCAAACAGATGACATGTGCGTGGTGTGGTACATCAACAAGCAGGGAGGGACTCGGTCCTACCCACTATGCAGGGAAGCGATGAGGGTCTGGGAATGGGCAACTCTTCACAACCTTCACCTCACAGCGATCCATGTTCCGGGAGTCGACAATGTCCTGGCAGACAAGCTAAGTCGTTCCTCGGCTCTGCCACACAAGTGGGAATTGGACCAAAAAGTTCTAAAAAGCATCTTTCAGACTTGGGGGACTCCACAGATAGACCTGTTCGCCTCCTCCCAAAACGCAAAGCTTCCAGTTTTTGCTCGCTCGCTCAGGCGGCGCTTTCTGGGCGAGCTCTGTCTCTAAACTGGAAGGACAGATTCATCTATGCTTTTCCCCCAAATTCCTCTGGTCCCTCGTGTGCTGCAGAAACTGGCATTGGAAGGAGCGAGAATGATTCTGATTGCTCCTTTCTGGCCCAGACAAATCTGGTTCTCTCCTCTACAACAATGCTCAGAGGTTCCCCCTCTTCCTCTGCCTTTATCTCGAGGATTACTGACCCAGGATCAGGGGACCCTGGTCTATCCGGGACTCAAGTCTCTTCAACTTCATGCATGGCTCCTGCAGACCTAGCCCAATCTCGTTTTGGCGTCTCTCCTAAGGTGGCCGAGATTCTGGTGGAGGCTAGAAAGCCCTCCACTAGGTCCACCTACGCTATGAAATGGAAAAGATTTTCCATTTGGGCTGCCTTCAGGAACATGGAGCCTTTCTCCTGTTCTGTGGCCGTTCTGCTTGATTATCTGTGTCATCTTTTCAACCTGGGTCTCAGTCACTCCTCTCTGAAAGTCCACATGGCAGCTATTTCAGCCTACCATGTCCCTTTTGCTGATAAGGCCTTTACCCAATTGGAGGTATCCAAGACTTTTCTCAGAGGGGTCCTTCATCTTAGACCCCCTGTTCGGACTCCAGCTCCCCCCTGGGACTTAAACTTTGTTCTCAAGAAACTTACCCTTCCTCCCTTTGAGCCTACGGCTTCTGCAGACTTGAAGTTCTTATCGTGGAAGACGCTCTTCTTGGTGGCCATTACTTCTGCTCGCAGAATTTCCAAGCTCCAGGCCCTTATGTGTAAAATCCCTTATCTGATCTTTCATAAAGAAAGAGTAGATCTTCGCACGAATCCTAAGTTTCTCCCAAAAGTGGTAGCGGAGTCTACCTTAAATCAGTCTATTGAATTACCTGCCTTTTTCACGCAGTATTCCAACCAAGGAGAATACTTGCTCCATACCATGGATGTCCACAGGATTCTGAGATACTACACCGATAAGACCAAGGATCTCAGAAAGACTGATCAGTTGTTCGTCTCTTTTGCTCACAAAAGGGAAGGCAATGCTGTCTCCAAGCAGTGCCTATCAAAGTGGTTGGCTCATTGCATCACTTTCTGTTATGACAAGTACAACAAGACCCTACCGGGTCAAGTCAGAGGCCACTCTACTCGAAGAGTAGCAGCCTCGGCCGACTTTTCAGAATGTGTCTCTGGGAGACATCTGTGCTGCCGCCACTTGGACTTCTGTCCATACATTTACTAAACATTACAGTTTGGACATTGCCTCTCGCTAGAGCAGGCTTGGGTTAGCTGTCTTGCAGGGCCTCCTTTCTTGAGGTTTGCAAGCCTTTTACTACTTCTTGGAGTAGTTACTCCTCCCGGTGCCTTTTGATTTGTTCCAGACTGCGTGGGATTCTGTCCTATCTGTAATTACCTACTGCAAGAGCCCTCTCGAAGTAAGATAGTACAGTTACGTAAGAACTTACCGTAACAGTAGATCTTCGAGAGAGGCTCTTGCAGTAGGTAATACCTTCCCACCCTCCATTCCCCTAGGCTTTTTCAGCTCCTTTTCCATTGAGGGAAATATCTGCTTCTCTCTCGTCCGGGCCTGTGGCGGGAAAGAACTGGAAGGCGGGCGTCTGGGACCGCCCCTTTATACCGACGTCATCTGACTCCGGTCACCTGACGTGGGGGTGGTCCCCGCCAGGTACTGCTAGCTAGAAATTTTTCCGTGGGGTCCTGCCGCCTGCCGACGTCAGTCCTATCTGTAATTACCTACTGCAAGAGCCTCTCTCGAAGATCTGCTGTTACGGTAGTTCTTACGTAACTGTACTTTGTAGGGACAAAATAGTAAGGATTAAGAGGGATGGGGATGGGGGTGGGTGGAATCGAGCAGAGCAGGCAGAAGCGCTTAATGAATACTTCTGCTCGGTGTTTACTAAGGAAAAAGGAGGGGCCCTACCAAGGGGGGTGGTGGGAGGTCGAGGTCAAGCTCAGGGGGGAGGAGGAGGAGGAAGTGACCGATGGGAGAATCACAGAGGGCAGGGTACTGGAGGGTCTGAGGGCACTGAGGGTGGATAAGGCAAAAGGGCTGGATGGCATTCACCCCAGGGTACTGAGAGAGCTGGCAGAAATCCTGGTGGGGCCCTTGGCAGACCTGTTAAATGCCTCCCTGGTCTCAGAAAGTGTACCTCAGGACTGGATGATGGCTCACGTGGTACCCCTCCATAAGAGTGGTCCCAAAGACGAACCGGGAAACTACAGGCCGGTAAGCCTCACATCCATCATGGGAAAATTGATGGAGACAGTCCTGAAGGAGAGGCTGGTGTCACTTCTGGAGACTAGTGGGCTGCAAGACGTTAGGTAGCATGGGTTTGTCACGGGCAGATCCTGTCAGACCAACCTGGTGGATTACTGTGACTGGGTAGTTAGACAGTTGGACAAGGGCCATGCAGTGGATGCCCTGTTTCTGAACTTCAGTAAGTTATTCGACTCAGTGCTGCATGGGAGGCTGGGTAGTAAGCTGGGAGGTACAGGGCAAACATGGTGGGATGAGTAGTAAACTGGTTATAGGGAAGGCAGCAGAAGGTGGTGGTGGGAGGAGAGCTCACATCTCTGAGGGCTGTGACAAGTGGAGTACCGCAGGGCTTAGTGCTGGAACCGGTGTTGTTTGGGTTGTTCATATCAGACATCTCGATGGGCATCAAGGGCAAGATCAGTTTGTTTGTAGATGACACCAAGATGGGAGCAGTAGTGGATGACCTAGGAGGGTGGCATGGGTTGCAGTATAATCTGTCAAAATTGGAGACCTAGCCGGCCCAGTAGCACTGAGGGTTGAGGCGCTGGATGCTACACCTTCGACCTGGGTTCGGGAATGGACTCGGGCCGCCAGAGGCTGGCAGGGGAGAGAAAGGATCGAGCATCCCACGACTACTCTCCTTCCTCTGGGGAGGGTTGGGGCACTGCAGCGCACTGTAGCGACAGCTGGTGGAGGACGGCGGTGCAGCAGTGAGCAGCAGAATGGAGGAGAGTGCGGTAGGCTGCGGCACGTTGTGCCTGGAAGCCATTGCATATCTGGCTCTAGGGGAAAAAAAAAAAACAGGCAGAAAATGGTGGAGTGCGATCTTGGCGTCTGATGGCCGTGCCCGGCGCCCCCTGGTACCCAAGAGGATCCTGTATACTGGGTGCGTGAGCGATTAAAGGCCGGCCCTGTGGGGATGCCAGACTGGGCCCGGGGGGTGCGGGTGTCGGTGGCCGGCAATTGTGAGGGATCTGCTCCGCAGGAGGAGAAATAGAGATGCTATAAAAAAAAAAAATTGGAGACCTGGTTGGACACCTGGCAGTTGGGGTTCAATGCCAAAAAGTGCAAGGTGCTACATTTCGGGGCAACAAAACCCAAGAAGGAGTTACCACCTGGGGGGGGGGTCAGCTAGCCGTGACAGAGGTTCTGGGGGTGATAACGGGCTCAGTGAACAACTCAGCACAATGCAGGATGGCAGCTGCAAGGGACAACAGAATGCTGGGTTGTATTGCCAGGGGTATATCTTCAAGGAGAGAGGAGGTGATCCTGCCGTTGCATAGGTCACTGGTTAGGCCACACCTGGAGTACTGCATACAGTACTGGCACCCATACCAGAAGAGGAACATTAAATTACTGGAGGGGGGTGCAGCGCAGGGCAACAAAGATGATCCAGGGACTAGGGGACATACCCTACGTGAGCAGGCTGAGAGAGTTGATCATGTACTCACTGGAGGATTGGAGAGATTGGGGGGGGGACATGACTGAAACCTTAAAGTACATGAAGGGAATAAACAAGATAGGCACAGAGGGATTATTCAAGTAGAGGGGGTAGGGACACTCGTGGTCATGATCTCATATTGGAGGGGGATAGGTTCAGGAGGGAAATGAGAAGACACTTTTTTACAGAGTGAGTGATGTCTGGGTGGAAGTGGTATCCTGTAGAACAGTGGACTGCTTCAAAAGGGGATGGGATAGGCTGGGTAAGAGGGAGGGTCAGGGGAGGGGAGAGAGGAGCAGCTGCTGTACAAGGGTTGCTAGCTGCACACTCGAGCAGACTTGATAGACCATAAGGCCTTTATCTGCTGGCAAATTCGTATGCTCATATTTTCAAGAACTTTATTTTACATCAGTCACACATAAAAAACATTTCTGCATCTCATCCTGTTTTATGTATACCGCTCACATTCATATAGTACAGATTGTGTGTCAGATTCTTGTGTAAAATAAACTGTCTATAAAAATGTATTTGTAATGTGTGCATTTTAGTGCTGTGCACGAGACTTGCTCAGTTGCCTGGTAATCTCACAAACTTACAAAACATTTATGTAGCACAAATCTGTGCTTATGTGTGTTTAAAACCACTAAAACTGCTTTTAACATGTCAGTATTTGAACAGAATGTGATCTGCACTTAAATAAAACCTCTGTCGGAATTTTTGCCACTACTCGACATGTGGCTAAGGGTTTCTTGTAGTGGCAAAAAAATATGGGGTCTGTTTAGCTACGGTGGCTAATAATTTTGAAACCTATGGGGAAATGGAGATACAGGAAGTAACAATTGAGCAAGGCACAACATGAACTTAAGCAAAATTATGATAAAGGCAGAGTTTAGAAAATGAGGACAAAGACCGCCTACGTAAGCAAATAAAACAGAATAAATACAATACTTAAGTGCGCCACACACAACCTTAACTACATTCAGGCAGCAACCAGTGCAAATTGTCTGTAGAGAAGACAGGCAGAAGTAAACTGAGCCACAAACAGAAAATGCAGAAATTGGTCAACAAGGTAGTATAAGCAGAGATTCAGTGAAAGCAGGCTACAGTGTGAGAAGCAATACACTAGCAAGTGGAATAAGTGCAGGTAAGAGTTATTAGCATTTAGTGGAGCAGGAAAAGCTGCTAGGAGTGAGACCCAGAAGTTGCAGAGCAAGAACAGATATCGGAGTCTATTAGGATCGATGACCTTTTTTGAAAACCTGGTGGGATATGGAGACTTTGACTTGTAAAGGGATGGAGTTCCAAATTTTAGGAGCAGAATGTGCAAAGGAGAGTTCACTCATTTTAGTGGAACACTTAGGAATTTCAAGAGGAGATAATTCAGAGGATCTAAGGGGATACACTTGAGTAGGATGGATTAGCAAAGTTGACAGGTGCGCAGGGGTACCAGATCTGACTATATTATCATTCAGACAGCCAGCAGTATAAAGCCGGTGCAAAGAAGGAGATAGCCTGCCTAGACGGGAGTAGAGTTGACAGCGACGTGTAAGTCTAGGTGCCAAGAGTGCAAATCTGCAGATGATGTTGTAACAAGTGCTCCACTTAAGGAAGGCTCCTTTACTAGCATCAAGATAGGCCAGAGAGCCATAAGTAAGACAGGGACGGAGAAAGCCTTGAGCAATAGCAAGCCTAGTAGCATCATTAAGGGAGGATCTGATTTTAGGAGCCTGTCCCAGTTTTATGTTGACTGCCTTACAAGTGGCAGCAATATGCAGGTTGAAATCAAGAGATGGGTCAAGATGTAACTCCAAGATACCTAAATGGGTTGACAAGACTCTAAGGGGGGAAACCATCCGGACCAAGGGCAGAAAGGGCAGAGGTACAGGATTCGATTCTAGGGGGGAGCAAAAACGCATGGCCACGGCTTTCTTGGAGTTAAGTAGCAGTTTGTTTTGGAGCAGCCAATCATGTAGACAATCAAAGTCAGCTTGGAGATTGGCATTTATGGAGGGCAGGTCTTTGGCACTTGATAGAAGTACCGTATCATCTGCGTATAGGATCATAGAGGAGGAGTAGAGCAGGGAGGGCAGATTGTTGATAAAAAGCGAGACGAGGAGGGGACCTAGTATTGAGCCCTGGGGGACTCCAATGCAGGTGAGGGCTAGATCCGAGATAGCCGATTCTAATTGAATAAATTGCTTTCTTCCAGTGAGGTAGCTGTCAAACCAGGTGGTGGCAGATACAGAGAATCCCAGAGAAGACAATTTGGATAGTAATAGAGGGTGATCCACAAGATCAAAGGCCTTAGTGAGGTCAATGAAAATGGCCCCAATGAGCAAGCCATTATCCATAGCCATTCAGATGTCATTGGATAGTTGAATTAACGCAGTAGTAGTGCTGTACCCGGCTCAGAAACCATGCTGAGATAGAGATAATGAGATTATTTAGACAAAGATATTCTGTGACTTGGGAGGCCACCACCTTTTCAAGACGTTTGTTTAGAGTAGAGAGATTGGCCCTCATCACCCTCATGGATTTGCCCTGTCCCCCACTCCAGTGATGGGGCCACCGTGGCTATACCACTCTTAAACTGGGATCTACCTTCATAATGCCTTATGATCATACATCAGTAGCCATGTGAACACTGGGCAGCCCTTGTCCTCCCTCTCCAGGAACTGAGTGCCTCACCTCTGTGACATACTCCCAGCATACCCAACAGGTGTACATAGAGAATGCCCACGTGGATCTCCCTCTCTTTTCATCCGAGCCTGCCCATGGCCACCCAAGCAGTTGATCCCCGGGGGTTGCCCACACAGCATTATTCCCACCACAGAGGAAGCAGGCGTCCACTGGGACACTCAGGTTTCCCCTCCTTGACGGTCCTCAGGCAGCCTGGGCTCATTCCCAAACCCAAGTTTGGTCAGCTTTCTAAGAGTTGATTTTCATTGGAAATTTAGGCATATGTAGTCTTTCATCTCGCTAGTGTAGTGCATATTTTGGGTTTCTTGAGCTAATCCTAATTTTACGACTTTTTTTACGATCTCTCTTTAATGCTTCCCTTTTCTACTCTGATATGCATTTTTATATTACTGATTGGTTCTGCAGCACAGTGACATCAGTTGAGTGGAAGTCTGGAGTAAAATGTCCACAGTGGACCTCCACTCATCTGACGTCGCAGGGTTCCAGAACTGAGTGATAATTATAAAAAAAAAAAGTTGGGAAAAGGTAGTATTAATGAGGAATTAAAAAAAAAAAAATTGCAAAATATGATTAATGTAAAACAAACATAAATTGAGGGTTGGGCTTCGCTTGTGAGCAGTGCGGCATTTGAATCGCCACTTGTGGCAGTCAGTCAGCTGTTTGTTCTGCTTCTCCAGGACTGTGAGCAGTAAGGGGACTTTAGAGACAATGGGGCTATGTGTGTTGCATTAACTGTCAGTATGTTCCTGCAGCAGCGGTCCATGTTTTAGGGTGCATACTGCCCCATCCTCCAGTGAAGGATGTATGTTGTCTCTGGGGGCGAGGCGCCTCTCCCTTTTTCTGCTCCAACCTGCTAGCAGTCCTCTGCTGCAGTCCCTTAACTGAAGGGTCATAGCTTAAGGGCATCATACTGTGGACGTTGGCTTGGGGCAGCACTTGGCAAGAGACAGTGCACCCTAGGTCTGACACCCAAAGCAGCCCTGATATTTAATTTAGTTTGAGTCCATTTGAAACATGAGGTTTGTTCAGCTGTGAGAGTGCAGCATTCCAGCATCAGGGCATCAAATATTGTAAGTAAACAGTGGCTAAACTAATACTAGATATGAGCCAGTTACACTGTAGGGTGGTTTACTAGTAGTATAATTAAAAAAAAAAAAAAGAGGGGGCTGAAAGGTGCATATTTTTATGATTTATGTGTTTAACTAATATAACTAATATAAGCTGCTATAAGTTCTTTATGCTGAACATATAAATATACATTGATGCTAGGTTGCATTAACTAACTTAGACAAGAAAGATATTTCACATTCACTGTCCTTTACATCTGGTAAACTGAGAAACACTGCCTGCTGCCAACAGAGGCGCTCCCCTCCAAGGCACTTTACCAAGTCTCTGTTGGGGGTGAAGCCCCCTCCTGACGGCCATGGGGGGGTAAGCTAGAGTGTCAGTACGCAGAGAGATAAGGCCCAGGGTAAGCGAGTGAGAGGGCTGGGTGAGTGGGAAGGATTGATGGAGGCCGGCTGGCAAGATGGGTAAGAAAGTAAAAAAGTGATTGTCTCAGATTTACTCTTCTAATGTACTAGAGTTTTAACAAGGAGTCACTACTAGTTAGATTGGGAATAACAATCAAGTTGGATGGGCTCAGAGCTTCCCCAGATGAAGTGAGTAGAACAGGGAGGTCAGGATTAAATTGTATAACGTAGGATCAGACAACTACAGGAACAGGTAAAAGGGTTAATAAAGGGAAAGCAGAAGATCTGTCAAGGATAAGGTTGCAAAATAATTTCGGGGAAGAAAAAGGGGTGAGGTGGTAGTAATACAGGAGCAAGAAGGATGTAAAAAGGGTAAACTGAACTTGAATAGACATTAAGCAAAAGAAGGTAATTAGTATTACTTAATGCAGTGTACTAAGGCTTGACAAGGAGTACATACATACAGTGGGGAAAACAAAACAAGTGAGATAGGCCCTAAGCTTCCCTAGGTAAAGTGGGTAGAACAGGGAGGTCAGGATTCAAGTGTGTAATGTAGGCTCAGACAAAATTGGGAACTGGTAAGAGGGTTGAAAAACAGAAAGCAGGAAACACTTTGTTTGGGGTAAGGTTATGAAATAGTTTCAGGTAAGAAAAAGTTGAGGTAGTGGGGTATACTGAACATGCACAGATGCTAAGCAAAGGAAGGTAAGGATCATGGGAGTAGTATAGTGCAATGGCTGTGGTGCAGCAGTCTTCAGAGAAACCTTCTGGAGACTGAGGTGCTGCCCCACATCTGCTCACCTCTCTGGGTTGCTGGACACCGGGTCGAACTGATGAGGGTACAGCAGACATTTTGCTCCATCCAGGGGTCACCATGTTTGCCTCTGCTCCACCAGAGGATACCTAGACAGAGCAGATGAACCATGGTGACTCTGGGAGGGTGGAGGGTAGGGTGCATGCCTTTTTGCCTATACCAGTACATAACACCTTCACATTACTGGGAGAAAGGGGCATTTGACAGGAGGTACCCATCACAGTGGGAAAGGAGCAGGTGGGGGTCCTCAGAAGTGGAGGCCGCAAGGAGGGAGGAAAAATTCCCCAACCAAAGAGGAAGCAGCTGCTGGTGGAGGACTGAGCTGTGAAGGGATAGACTCGAGAGCTGGAGGGGGGAAAGGATAGGGAGGGGAGGTGCTTGAGGGGGTGGCTCGGCTGGAAGAGATGGAGAATGGATCATGTGGATCACTGGGGCACCAGCAGCTGGGAAGGAGCTGGCTATCATTGTCTATATTGGAACAAATGATGCAGCACAAGAGAAAGTAGGAGTAGTTAAGGGAAATTTCAGGGAGCTAGGGTAGGGCCTCAAGCAAGTAGCACATGTGGTGGTATTTTCCGACGTGCTAACTTGTATGGCCGGGAAGAGGCAAGAAAACTACACACCAGCACATTTAATGTATGTTTGAATTCATGGTGTATAGAGGACGATTTGGGATTCATCGAGACCAGGGATCAGCCTAGAAGGATATGGGCCTTTATGGGAGAGATGGCCTGCATCATTTTTAAGAAGGGACCCGCAGTCCTTGATAGCAGGTTTAAATGCTACATGGATGGAGAATTTAGTTGGACTTGGGGAGGTGGTGAAACCAAAGAAGGCAACAATTTCCTTACCCCAGATGGTAAAGTGATGGTGAAGGGTTAGGGAGAAAAGACCACAGTGGAGAAAACTCCCCTAGAGCAGATGCACAAAAAGACAGGGACAGGGTCTGGAAAAATAAACATGGAAATATAACACAGGTAGGGGAAGGACATGGGATTAAAAGGAACCAGATATAGTGAAAGTAAGGCCCTGTCCACACTAGGGGTCCTGTAACGTTACAAGCAGGTAAAAACATTACAGCAGCCCCCCAAACACAGTGCGCATCCACACTGAAAGCGTTACAGAACCGTGTTTGAAAACTGTTCAGATCCTGATACTATCAGGGTTTTAGCATGGTGTTTGTAACACGGCTCTGCTTGAAATACACCTAAGTGGTGTGGATCGGAGTCTGCAGCATGTTTCTTATGGGACAGCTGACGAGACATGATATAGTACCCCAAGTCTTCTTATCACGGTTTACTCCAAAATTCAAGCATGGAAATATGGTAGTATGGACACACTAGCACGGTAAGTCCCATAACGTTATTGAAAACATTACCTAACTACCATTGCCGGTGTGGACAGGGCCTAAAAAGGGAAGGGGAGAAGCAGAGGGTAAGTCAGTAAACAAAACAGGCAGAAATGGGAGAGAGGGAAGCAGGATAGTAGATGGCGGGGTGGGGGGGTGTGGAACACGATGTGCACTAACTCGAGTCTTGGTGACAATTCCTGACCTGGAAATCATCATGGCAGTCTAGTCTCAATTTAGTGGCTATAACAGAGTTGGGGTGTACTGAGCAGCACAACTGAGAAATGAACATACTGGGCTACACTCTGTTCAGGAGAGAGAACAGGGAAGACATGTGGACAATTTGTATTATACGTGAGGGAAGGTATCAGAGAGCACAAAGAGGAACATGAAGGGGTGGAATTACTTTGGGTCAGCCTAGAGGGCAGGCTGTGGGTCCACTATCCATACTAAGAGTAGTGTACAGATCTCCATCATGGGGCGAGGAGATGGATAAGGCACTGTGGGAAGCCATCACCAGAATGGCAAGTGAGGTAGAGGTGTTGCTAGTTGGCAGCTTCCAGTCTGCCAGATGTGGAGTGGAGCCTTCCAGACATGGTTTTGGTAAGGAGCAGGGCCATCCTTGACTCTCTGCAAGGGGCTTTTCTCAGACAGTTAATCAAAGAACCCACTAGGGATGGGGCAGTGCTGTACCTGGTGCTTACAAACAGGGACAGCATTGCAGACATAATCGTGGGTAGTCCCCTTGGCACCAGTGATCGTTGTACAGTGTGGTTCAGCATAAAGGCAGGAGCACAGGCAAACCACTTGAGGACAAGGGTTCTGGACTTCAAGGGCAGATTTTAAAGAAATGGGTGACTGTTTAAGAGGGGTGGAGGCATAGTTGGGGAGAACTAGAGAGGGCATAACTAAAGCAGCCAGCCTGTGCATGAAGGAAGTAAGCAAAAGCTGAAGTAAAAGGAGACCGTGTTGGTTCTCCAATGACGTGGCAAGGGCAGTAAAAGAAAAAAGAGCTGTATTCAAGAACTATAGTGTAACGCAGAGGAAGGAGGACAGGGAGGTATACCCAGCAAAGCAGAATGAAGCAGACAAGGTGCTGAGGGGAACAAAGGTGCAATTTAAGCAGAGGAAAGGATTGCCAAAGGAGTCACTACAGGGGATAAGACTTTCTTCAGTTACATAAGTGAGACGAGGAATAGCAAGGGGTAGGGATAGTAAGAATTAGAAGGGCAGAAGAAGAAGATTGTGCGGGAGACCCAGAAAAAGCTGACAACTTAAACAGGTACTTCTGCTCAGTCTTAACAGTGTAGGGTGGAGGGGACGGACCACCAGAGGGAAGCTTGGATAGGGTAAGGGGGGACCAGAGGAAAGCTTGGATAGGGTGAGGGAGGGAGTGACACAGGTCCATTTTCAGAGGAAAAGGTGTGGAAAGGGCTTGCGGCCGTGAAGGTGAATGAGGCTATGGGACCGGATAGGATTCACCTCAGGCTACTAAAAGAGCTTAGGGAGGTTCTGACTGCCCCACTGACAGCCTTGTTCAACAGCTCATTAGAAACAGGATTGGTTCTAGAGGACTGGAGAAGGGCTGATAGAAACATTGACTTTATCAGCAGAAAAGGACCACTTGGCCCACCCTGTCTGCCCATTTGTTGCCTGCCTGTTCTATCTCAGTAGACCCTAAGTGGTCTCCGACTTCCCTCTCTCCCCCTTTTTTTATTTACTAATACTTCCCTTTGCCTATCCCATGCATGCGTAAACCCCCCCACTGTTTTTGCCTCTACTACTTCTGATGGCAGGCTGTTCCAGGTGTCCACCACTCTTTCAGTGAAGTAGTATTTCCTCACATCCCTCCTAAATTTCTCCTCTTCTAACTTTGTCGCATGCTCTCATGTTCTGTTGCACATCTTAATTTGAAACAGGCCCCCTCACCTCTATCCTATTCACCCCCAAAGAGGTACATGTACATCTCTATCATGTCCCTCATCTCCCTCCTCCAGAGTATACATGTTGAAATACCTCAGCCTCTCGTCATATGGTTTCTCATGCAACCGCTGCACCATTTTAGTTGCCCTTCTCTGGACTGCCTTTACCCTGTCTCTTTTCTGAGATGCGACTTTCAGAACTGTACACAGTATTCCTGGTGTGGTCTCGCCAATGATCTATACAGTGGTGGTACCACCTCCCTCCTTCTGGTTGTGATACCTCTCCTTGTGCACCCCAGCATCCCACTGGCCCTGCCCACTGCCTTATCACACTGCCTTGCGACTTTGAGGTAATAAGATATTATAATCCTATTGTCCCTTTTCTGCTTAGTGCCCAACAGTACCTACCTCCATTTTATACTCAGCTTCTGGGTTTCTGAGCCCCAGGTGCATGATTTTGCACTGTTTGTCATTCAACCCCAGCTGCCATACCCTTGACTATTCCTCAAGTTTTCCAAGGTTCCTACTCACTTCCTTCACCACCTCCAGTGCATCCACCCTATTGCAGATCTTGGTGTCATCTGCAGAAAGGCATACTTTCCTTCAAGTTCTTCTGCGATGTCAGTTATGAAGATGTTGAACAGGACGGGTCCTAATACTGAACTCTTTGGCATCCTGCTGGTCAGTCTTCCCTCATTAGAGTGAAGTTGTCCCTCTACATAAAAGCAGCAGCAGAGAAGAGGCTATCAACTATAGACCCGGCATTCCCTCTGCAGTGGCGGGGAAGTTGATGGAAACCCTACTGAAAGAAAGGCTGATACAATATCTTGAATCCAGTGGGCTGCAAGACCACGGACCATATGGATTGATGGGAGGAGTTCATGCCAAACAAATCTAATAATTTCTTTGTCTGGGTGACATGGAAATTGATCAGGGGAGAGCAGTGGACATGGCCTGTTTAGAGTTTAGCAAGGCCTTTGACATGGTGCCACATAGAAGGCTGATTAGTAAGTTGACCAACCTAGGAATGGGATTCACAGTGGTAAACTGAGCTAGAAATGGTTAAAGGATAGAAGATAGAGGGTGGTGATTAATGGTACTTATTCTAAAGAGGAGAGTGTGACAAGTGGGGTACCACAGGGCTTGGTACTGGAACCAGTCCTTTTCAGTATAGGAAACGCTGCTGAAGCATTGGAAGGGAAGGTATGCCTTTTTGCAGGTGATACTGAAATCTACAGTAGAGTGGACACTCAGGAAGGGGTGGACAAAGTACACAGGGATCTTGAGAAACTTGAGCAATGGTCAAAAAGACAGCAGTCTGGGTTCAATGCCAAAAAGTGCAAAATGATGCACCTAGGACCTAGAAACGCTGTTACTGAGTATAGGATTTAGGGGGATACTAACGGTCACTAGGCAGGAAAGGGACTGCAGGGTTTTCATGTCTGAGGACCTCAAGGTGGCAGGGCAGTGTGACGAGGCAGTGGGTAGGGCAGTTGGAAAGCTGAATTGTATTGAGAGGGGTCTCTCCAGTAGGAAGAGGGAGGTGGTGCTACCATCATATTGCTTGTTGGTGTGGTCACACCTAGAGTATTGTGTTCAGTTTTGGAGATCGCACCTCAGAAACAACGTTGACAGAGTAGAGGCAGTCCAGAGAAGGGCAACTAAACTGGTGCATGGTTTGCACAAGAAGCTCTATGAGGATAGATTAGAGAGGGGATATAATAGACACCCACAGGTGCCTCAAAGTGATGAATAGGGTACACGAGGGTAGTCTCTTTCAAATGGGAACAAGCACCAGGAACAGGGGGCATGCAGTGAAGCTGGGGGTGGAGGGGATTCAAGAGTGATGTGGGGAAATATTTCTTCACTGAAAGGGTAGTGGATAGCTGGAATATCTTGCCAGTGGAAGTGGTGAAACCTACAAGAGTAAGGGCTTCAAGCATGCATGGGATAGGCAGGAGTATATTAAGTAGGATGCAGGGAGATGGGAGGGTTAACAGAGACCAGATAGGGTCCGTGGAGACAGAATAGGTAGGGAAAATCTGGGCAAATTAGGTGGGCTGAGCAGTCCTTTTCTGCTGTCAAATTCTATGTTTCTATAAGCTACAGTAGAGTAGGGAAATTAGAGCCTCTGACCTCGTAGAGAAAATGCTGAAAAGCATGCTTTTTAGAAAGACCTCAACTTACAGTTCAGGCATTTCCTGAATTTATATTCTTCATTAGTAAGGATATTTGCATAAAAAGGAATGATGCATCACCTGTTCTTCATCTGCTCTGGCTGCTTATCTGCATGTGCTGTCATTATCCTCTTCTGTTACATCATAGTCATTTCTGTAGCAACCACCAGTGGTGTCACTTGAGAGTATTACGATGTTACGTGTAGACAAGTAACCAGAACAGATAAAGAAGACTAAGAGACAACAATCCTGTTGAGAGCAGAATGTCATAAGTTAAGTAGGAGAAGAAGGTAAGTATATGAATAAGCTAAATGGTGTGTATTTATTGTACTTGTTGAAATTTGTCACTGTGGTGTCTGTTGGAGGCTCTTTAAACATAGAAACACAGAGTCTTCATCAGGGATAGCTCCTCCACTGGGTCACCCTTTTAGAACTGTAAGCCATCAGCATCAAGACCACTAAACTTTTGCTAGCCAGGGGCCACCCACAGTGACGTGCAGCGTTGGCACCTTATCATGGCAGTCACATTGTTCCTCAGAAAAGGACCCCAAGTCTTATCCAGGTTGCCTTAACCGTACCTACCCTGTGTGGTGGCAAGGGGCTCTATGTTGCCCCAACTCCCCCCCCCCCCGGGTGAGTCTTCCTTTTAATGATAACCAAGAGCCAGTTCCACGCATGTTTGAATCCCATCACTGTCTCTGTCTCACCACCTTCCTAAGCAACCTGTTCCATCTCTTCACCACCTTTTCTGTGAAAAAATGCTTCTTTACTTCCCTCTTGAAACTTTAACCTACTAACTTTACTGTATTCTCACTTGTAACCATGTTTATTATCAGCCAAAAAAAAGCTTCACACAGTCCATCCTGTTTAGCCCTTGGAGGTACAGTATGTAAAAGTCTCAATCATGTCCTCCCAGCTCTTCTGTTAGGAGTGATTGTTGAGGCCCTTCAGCTTTTCTTCGTATGGCTTCTCCTGCTGCCCCTGCATTATCTTGGATGCCCTCTTCTGCATTCCAGTGCTTGGAGCCGTTACATGATGTCTAAGTTTGCAGTTCGTGCTTCGCCCTGCCTCGGTACAAGAGGGTCTCCAAAACAGAGAATCTGTGTTTCAAACCCCAAAGAATCCCTCACGTATGCTTGACTGCAGTCATTTCACTGGAATGAGCTGCCCCGGAGCTTTAGAATTTTATGCTAATTAAAGAACTTAAAAAAAGAAATTCAAACCCTGCTGCGTGGTCACACTCACCCCTGTATTGTGACATCAGATTTATTTCTTCGCCTGAAGAAAGCAGTTGCCCGGAAGTCTTCTCTTTACTTCAAATCAATCATGGGTGGGAGAGGATCGCGCATCTGACGGATTGCTCTCCTCTACTGGGGAGGAGAGGATTGCTGTTCCTCTCCTTGGCTGCCCCCTAGTGGAGGCGAGTGGGCAGCGACTGGAGTCAGGGAGGCACAGGAGTGCGGCTGTGTGGTGTGCACGTGTCTCCACACATGCATGCTCACGCCGTGAGGGAGAAGGGCAGAAAAAATAACTCTGCATTAGTTAGGGTGTATTTGTGTGTGTTTGTGATTTTTCCTCCAGCTCCATAACGGTTCCTAGGAACCGGACAAGGCTGCTTCACAGCACGGTTCCTGCCAATGGTGAACCACTTCTTTTTACTTTTAAAACTTGGTTTAACAGCTTAAATTGTACTTCTTTGTGGTAATTTGGTTAATATTATCAGTTCCTTTTTCAGAAACCAAGATGATAATTGGCTTCAAATTATAGTTTAAGCACCATTTGGTGTTCCGTCTTTTTGTGGTTCTATTAAACAGAACTGAACCACATTTGTGTAATTTCTACCTTTTTGCTTAAATACTCTATTTTTGTGGAACTGGAACTTCTTTCCAGGGTTGTCAGGCATGACTGACGAGCCCAAAAAGAAGATGGGACCCATGGGCTTTAAAATTTTTTTTTTTTTTTTTTCACTGCCTGGCTAAGGTAGAATGCCACAAGTTGTATTTGAAGTGCCTGGGTCCAGATCACAATTCTGTCAGTTGTGAGCGCTGCATTAAGTTTTGCCCTAAAACGCAAAAGAACAGGGCTAACAAGTTAGAAGACGTTATGGCTTCTCAATCTGCCTCCATGCCACCGAAAGGTTTAGATGAGGGTCCAGCCCCTCAAAGTAAGCAGCAGTCCCTGTCAAAGGGGACAGATAAAAAAGGAAAGGCTGCAAAAGATGGTTCAGAAATCAGGGTGTCTGAATGGGGGGACCCTGAATCAGGGCCCCTACTTTTCTGCAGCACAGTGGGACCAAGTTATGCGGCAAGACTACCATTTACCGCAGAACTTCTGCGGCGGTGGTTTGTAATTTCTGCGGAAGTTCTGCGGCACTAACAAACTACCACATCACAGTGACAGCTTGTCATCCTGACTTCACTTTCATGGCAGTTTTTATAGCAATCAGGATGGTGTAAAGCACAGTCACACTAGTTTAAAAAATAACAATTATAAAAATAATTGTATGCCTAAAAAAGCAAAACAAATGTCTCTCCCTTAAGGTCCTAGCCTGTTGCATAAATGACATATGCAGAGGGGATCTTATGTGATTAATAAGGTATTTCTATATGTATGCTATCTATCCCACTAATGAGGTTTCCACTGTATCACTTACAGTATATATTTGTATGTGCTTTCTACACCACTCATGAGGTTCCCACTGTGTATCTCTTATATATTTATATGCAATCTGTAACATACATACAAGTGTGTGTGTGTGTGTGTGTGTGTGTGTGTGTGGTGAGAGAGACAGATACTGTGTGTGTGTGTGTGTGTGTGTGTGTGTGTGTGTATATGTGTATATATATATATATATATATATTTTTAATTTCCATGAACTTGCATCCTCATTCATACAGGTCCCATTAGAAATGGAATAGAGGAGTTATTGCAAAACTCATTTTTGATGTCGGCCTGCTTTCCCTGACACACTGCGTAACACCATCAGGCCATGACATGCATGTGAACCAATTGTGAGATAGAGCTCTCCAGACCAGCACAATGTGTCCACCATGTGAAAGCACACTGCACCATACCTTCCCAGGCTCTGAGCAATGATGTGTTCCACCAATCCTTGTGCTGCCCAGCCAACTCCCAGAGCTAATCTCTGAACCTGAGTTGCCGGCACGGAAACACAGCATGCTACCCTCTGGCCCAACAGCTGTTTCTGCACACAACATTTCTTCATAACTTTTAGGTGATTCTATCAACCAATGACAATATGTAATCAATAACACTGGCAAAAATGCATACAGTGCAATTATTTAACAGGTCTATTCATTCAACAGGTCTACACATTATTATATTCCACTTTTCTGGGCATAAGTACTTTATTTTTCTTAAAAATGACAGTTAAATTCATTTTACCAGTTATTCATTTCAGATGGCATCTCTGTACCTTAAAGGCACAAATAGGTTTGTACAAAGTGAGGTATGGACTTAGCAGGTCTGTGCTATTGACAAGGTTTTGTTTAAGTTGGCCCTAGCGCAACAATGTAAGACTGAAAATTGTATTAGGCTGTAGTACAGGTTGAGCAAATATCACCATGCATGATGTGCTGTGCCACCGTCTCTGGCAGTGGGAGCTGTGGTAGATAAATGACTGTTCATTTCTGTTGCAGATTGCAACCATTTCATTAGCTAATGTATGATGATATAGCAATGATAACATCACATTCAGAGCATATAGGGGGTTTAGGATATAAAAAGAGAGGAAGGGAACCAGATTCTATGGAAAAACAGAAATATTAATAAAAAATCAACAAGAAGAGTGAATTCTGCGGCACCGCAGAAGTTCTGCGGTAGATTGCAAGTTCTGCGCAAAATTCTGCGGCCGCAGAATTCTAGGGGCCTTGCCCTGAATCCAGTAAAAATAAGAGCCTCTGAGTAAACACTGCAGACGGTGCCTGCCAGGAAAAACAAAAACGTCACTGTCCCGCCTCCTGAGCAAGGAAAGGAGCCATCAGCAGACAACTAAAATGCTCTCAGTAGAGGACATGACTAAGGCATATCGATTTCTCCAGGCATTCCAGGTCATGGGGAAGTTCATTAATGTACCTGCCCCCCTACCCAGGCCCCAATGCCATTTCCCAGTGGCTATAGAGAAGGAGGTTGAATTATACTATGAAGAGAAGAATGAAGGAGAGCCCAGAGAACCAGATGGTTCTCCTGAACAGGAGTTTGTCTCCCTTCCTCGACCCTCATATTACTATACCTTACACTTTACTTTTCAGAGGCATATGGTAAACCTCCTCAACATCGCTTCACAGGAACTGAGGAAGATCAGGACAAGGTGGAATTTATGGATACGATGGGCTTAACTCCCACAAAAAGTTTGCTATTGCCCATCCACAAATCCCTCAAGGCTGCCTGTGAAATGTCAGCACCCACATCCGTCGCTGGCAGATATAAGAAAACTGAGAAAAAGTATCAGGTGGACAACAGAGTTCTAAATACCTGTATGATCAGACTGTCGCCTGCAACAAGGCCAAGGTGTCCCTTTCTTCCCAGCCCCCTGTGAAAGATTCCGGGAAGCTGGATAGCATGGGCAAAAAGGTTTATACTTCAGCTTCTTTGCTATTAAGGTAGACCGCATACTTGGCCTACACAGCTCGGTACTAAAGCGCTCCTTGGAACTCTGTATTGGCAGTGACTAAGAAGACTACTGGTGACTTGGCACAGGATTTGGCTGACACAGCAAAGGCAGCCATAGATGCCACTAAGTACCAGTTCCACATGGCAGTGGACACTAATGATACTGCATCCAGGGTCATGGCCATGCTGTGTTCTTAAGAAGGTTTGCCTGGCTTGGAACCACACACCTATCCCAGGACACATGAACAAAAGTAATGGATTTTCTCAGTAAGGGAAGTTCTCTGTTTGGTGACAGAGACCTACATGAAGAAGGTAGATGAATACAAAACCACCTACAAAAGCAACACTGAGGAAAATGCCTCCTTCTCCTCCTGCAGGTCTTACAGAAGGGAAGGTAGAGGTAGGGGTAGGGGATACTTTCCCCATGCTTACATTACCTACAACTGCCTTCCACAGAGGGGTTTCTTCAGGGGTAGGGGAGAAGTAGCACCAGGCATGCAGCTGCAGCGCCAGCTCCCAAAACCCAAGCAGAGCAAAACCCCCAAATCTGCATAGGTCACCCATCCATTGCCAGTAGGGGGAAGGCTGATTCACTGTTTTCAGGAATGGACAGAAATAGCCCATACAAGTCTGTCCATGCTGTTCAGAAAATTTCCAAGATCGCAGAGCTACAAAATCTTCCACACTCACACTACAACAGAAATAATCTTGTTAGAGACTGAGGTAAAAAAAGGTTACTGCAAGCAAATGCAGTGGAAAAGGTACCTACCTCCCAATGGGGAAAGGGACTTTATGTAAGATACTTTCTGACCCACAAGAAAAATGAGGAGTGGCGGCCTATTTTAGACTGTAGATATCTGAACAAACACGTAAAAAAGGAACATATAAGATGGTAACGCTGGGCTTAGTGATTCCATCACTGCAAAAAGGAGACTGACTGAGGTCACCAGATCTGAAAGAGGCCTACTTTCACATACCAGTCAGGCCCAGCCGCAGAAAGTACCTCAGATTTAGGATAGCTAATTCACATTACCAATTCACTGCTCTTCCCTTTGGCCTATCCCCAGTACCAAGAGTGTTCACACAGTGCCTAGACATGGTGGAAACACATTTGAAGAGGCAGGGGGTGGTGGTTGTCTCTCTCTGGACAACTGGCTAGTCTCAGGGAAACCACACCAGGAGGGTAAGTCCTCCCTCTTTCTGATGCAAGGCACTCTGGAGGTCCTGGGCTTCCTCATAAATGTACAAAATTCACAAACAGACCCAGTTCAGGTTTGGACTTGATAGGCACAGAGCTAGATGACCTGCAAGGGAAGGCATTCTTTCCCCAGGCAAGTGTAGCTAATCTGATAGCAACTGCAACATCCTTCAAGACATGTCAGCCCAGACCTGCAAAATATTTAATGCATTTGCTGGAGCAGATGGCATCATCCACCACAGTGGTACCGGGTGCCGGGTTCCACATGAGAGATATCCAGTACCACCTAGGTAGCCATTGGTCCTAGGGGTGGGATCCACTTTCAAAACTAGTGGCTGTCACAATGGTGGAAGGAAGGGTGCAGCCTTAGAGAGGGAGATCTTAACTGTATCAGTCTTCACCTTTCATCACTGGTGGGTACTACGCCAGAGGCGCTAGGACCCCGTGGGAGCTATAGCTTAGAGATTTTTTTCTCTAGGGGGAGGAGCCGATGCCGGGATGGTGCCGCCCTTGAGGCCGATGCATGACATGGCGCTCGCAGGTTGACCATTAACTGATGCCAACTCATCCACCGCCTCAGTTCTGTGTTTCCCACCATTGAGAGTGCATCGCCTCGTGGGAGCTGACCGTTTGCTGTTGCGCATCTTGTGTAAAATTTGCCTCTACTGCCTATAGGTTCTCTCACTGTTGTTTACTTTATGCTGTAGGACATCTACAGACCAGTAAAACCGTTTTTTACTTTCTTGTTTTCCTGGTTTGTACAGTGCAGAGTCTTTTTTTTAGTTAGTTTTAAGTTGTCCATGATGATTATGTCCGGTCCGGGGCCTTCTGCTAAATTCAAGATGGGATGTGCCCCCATGCGTTGGTGCCCCGCGGCAAGTCCATGACTGTAACAGACCATCACAATTGTCTCATCTGTCTGGGTCCCCGTCATGATATGGACAACTGCGATGCCTGCTTCTTCATGTATCACCAGGTCCTCGAGCTGCACGTGTTAAAGGTGGGTTGGGATCCTCCCACCTTTAGGGGGTGATGTCGTTCCCAGGACGCTAAGGGCAGGACATTAGGCCCTTTCCCCATGTCTCCATTCGGTACTGTATGTACAGAGGGGGAGCAGACCTCAGCTGGTTCCAGTCTCACTGAGACCGCAGGTCTGCATGAGAGGTCGGGTGGACAGTCTACCTCCTCCAGGGGGTCAGTTGAGTACCCCTCACAGTCCGCTGCTTCCTCAGAAGCATAGACACCCTCACTTTTGCGGTTGCAGCTATATGCTGGGCCTGAGCTAGCACAGTCCTTGGCACCACCTGTTGGCGCCACCTCGGCTCCCGACTCCGCCCTTGGAGTCGGTGAAGCCAGTAGTGTCATGGTCCACCAGGTTGCCCGCTGCACCGACTGGGAGGGTTTCGGCTGGCTCTGCTGGTCACCCTGATCTCTTCCTCCACAAAGGAGGAGGAGGATGATCGGGATGATCTGGAGTGGCTGCCCAACTCTGAGGAGTCCTGTCGCCCGTTTAGGCACAACTGTGCAGTTTCCAGTGTTGTGGTTTTGGTCGTTCCCCTGGTGGGCCCTGCCCTTGGGGCTGACTCCTCTGGGTCCCCGGCACAGTTTGCGGTGCCAGGGACTCTCCCAGTGCCCATTCCAGTGCTAGGGAGTGGGTCGGCACCGAGCTGGGGGTGGCACTAGGTCTGGGGCTGGCACTGTGCTCGCTGCTGAGATGGACTGTAGTGTTGACGCCGGGTTGGATTCTGCTACTGAGATGGGGTTTGGGATGGTTTCTAGTGCCTCCTTTGGTGCTGAGGCCACCTCGGAGCCCCCCATTTTGTGCACTAGAAAACTTCCGAGGAGCAGGTCCCTCTCTGATGGGGTGAGTTTGAGGGAGCCGGGGTGGCACACAGACCCACCTCTAGAGCTGATGATGGCTCTGGGAGGAGTCGCATTGCTGACCCCTTGCCTCTTCGCTGTCCTGGGCAGGGAGGGGCCGCAACAGGTGGGGCTAGTGCCCTCAGGGCATAGACTGGCACCGATCACCCAGCCATGGAGCCCTTTTTTCTGGGGAACCACTTTGGCTGCTCCTCTATGGTTGGGCGACCTGCAGTGGGCGTATTGCGCCATCTCCCCCCCTCCCTGGAAGGGGTCCCATGCACGCTCCTGTAGCTCTAGCAGGGATGCTGCTCTTGCTTGCCAGACTTCTCCCCCCTCCTTTGGATCTTCTACCTCCTTCCACTGCTCTACCAGGTCTCTTGGGCCCTTCAAGACCTATGACCTGGGATCAGTTCAGGTCTTCGGCTGCTGCTTTTCCACACTACTTAAGAGCCCTGAACCAGGTCATCTTGAGACCCGAACCCCCAGCAGCCCCAGAATCTGAGCTGAGCTCCTCTTCCTCCTCGTCTTCCTCCCCAGAGGAAGAGGATCCCTCGGTTCACCTGTCTTCAGAAGCTGATATTACCTGCTATCAGCAGTTCCTTTCGAGGTTGTTGAAGGAGCTCCATATATCCCATTTCGCAAGTCACAATCCTGGCCGTGTGACGTGGTTGTTCCTCTGAGAGTTCAGTCTGGAAAACTTTATCCCTCCGTGGCCTGTCTCTTTCACGGAGGCGTGGCATCGGGTCTGGCAGCATCCCTCTGCCCCTTCCCACGCCCCGAGGGACTTGTCAGCACAGGTATTGCACACCCCAGGGTTCTCCAGGTATTATGCCTCACCCCTTCTGTGATAGAGCTCCTGCACACCGCTTCTGGGCGTCGTTGCCCAAGACGTGACCACCTCCCAGAGTCTGACTCAGCCGAGCTCAACCGCTGGGGAGAAGGGTCTTCTTAGTGGCGTGTCTTCTTTTGGGTGTCTCAGCACATCAGGCTGCCTATGCTAGGCACCTGTGGACGGTGCTGGGACAACTCCTAGCAACCCTACCTGACTCAGAGGCAACCAAGCAAGCCATTTGCCTTTCTGCTAGGGGCCTAGAGCTAGGGAGACACTAAGCAAGGGTGTCTTATGACACCAATGAGGTAGCGTCTAGGCTGGCAGGAACTGCAGTCTACATTAGGATGACGGCGTTGCTTCTTCTCTCCCGGTTAACACCCTTGGCCCGGCGTGGGGTGATTGCCTCTCCTTTCCAAGGGGCCCATTTCTTCTCCCCCAGGTGAGATGAGAAATGTCAGGGCACCTTGCTTTTCGCAGGCGATGGGTATCTCAGTCTCTGGCCTTGCCAGGTCCATGAGGGGCCCCTTCCTTGCTGTGTTCTCCCCCACAGGAGGCTGAGGGAAGTTACAGCCCTCAGGGAAGTGCCAACGCCTTAGGTGCTTGGTACTCACCCACCAATGATGAATGGTGAAGATTGATATAGTTAAGATATGAAAATGATATACCTACTGTAATTCTTGATCTTACTGTATATCTTCACCATTCATCATTACTTCCCACCCACCCACCTTCCCCTCTTGGGCCTCAGCCTCTGGGCAGTGCCTCCTTCCTGCTTGCCTTATCCCCAATTAAGGCTAATTTGGGCATGGTCTTGCTGACACTTCTGAGTCCACTGATCCTTCTTGGAAGCGACAGGGACCCACTTATGGGGGAGGGCTAGCAGGGACGCTTGTCCTCTTTATGTCAGGGGCTCCTCAGTGCCCCCTCTTCACAACCCTGATGGTGACTTCTGTTGGGCTTTTTGGCCTCCCTCCTTAACTCTGAAGGGGCCTGGATTGTCTCTCGCCGCTCTGATCTCAAGTTGACCTCCAGGACCTAATCTCTGCCATTGAAAGTTGAGGGGTGTCCGGAGACCTTCATCCCCTCTTCCTGGAGTCTTGGTTACTTCTTGATATTTCCAGGTAATCTATGCTGAGTTAACCTGTGGCAGAATCCCCTCTGATTCTCTAGGAGATTTCCCCCTCAGGGAAACTTTAGGCCTCTGCCTTACCACTCTGCGATTCGGGCATGAAGGGGTTTCCTCTTAAGTTTCTAGACCTTCCTCAGTTAATGGGGTCTAAGTCAGGGTGATCTTGCCCCAGAGTGGGTCCTGTCCACACTTTTACTCCTGTAAGGGATAGGAAGAAAGAGAGACCTATATGGCCCCCTTTTCCCTTGGCTAGTGCACCAAGAGGGCATATCCTATATGACTTTAGTGCTCTGGAATGTTTTCAACTCTGCTAAGCCTGAGACCAGCTTTTTACAGTGTCTTGGTCCTCATTCAATTCCTTCCAGCCTGAGAGGCACCCTGCTCGCGCGCTCTCTCTCTCTTCCCCCCCCCCTCTCTCTTCCCTGTGTTGGGGCTCTCCACAAAAAAAGGAGGAGTTTGAGAGAGTGCAGTCTAGCTTGAGTCCCCTCTTGGTTCCCCAGGAGACTCCTTGGACTCTCTTTTTAGGGATGCCATATATGTCTCTTATTTTCCTCCCCCCTCTTCTCTGTTTCTCTTTCTCTTCTTCCCTTCCTTCCTTGTCTTATCCCTCCCTTGACCTGCACGGTGGTTGGAGTCCCCTGTCCCAGACATCTAAATGTACTTCCCCCTCCTCTCGTGGGCATCTTATTCCTTTTTCAGTTTATATCCTTTCCTTTTATTATCCTTCGGGATCCCTTGCCTTGCCCTCCCTTTCTTCCTCTGTCTCTTATTTTCCACTCTCTCCTGCAAACAGAACTAAGGCGGTGGAGGAGTCTGCATCGGTTACTGGCCAACCTGTGAGCTCCACGCGATGCATCGGCTTCAAGGGCAGCACCGTCCCGGCACCAGCTGTTTCCCCTATTGGAAGAAAAACTAAACTATAGCTCCCGCAGGGTCCTGTCGCCTCTGGCGTAGTACCCACCAGTGATGAATGGTGAAGATATACAGTAAGATCAAGAATTACGGTAGGTACGTAATTTTCGTTTCCCTTCCTTCAACATTCACTTATGGCCATACTCGTAACAGATGCCTCCCTCCTGGGCTGGGGTGCTCACCTGGAGGACCTTACTGTAAGTGGTATCTAGAGTACACGAGAGACTCAGGAACACACAAATCTCCTGGAGTACAGGGCAGTGTACCTGGCAATGCAGGCTTTTTCTTCCTACATCAAAAGTCAGTTGTCCAGATCGGAACAGAACAGATGACACCACAACTGTGTATTACAGAAACAAATGACTAGGAACAAGACCTTCAAAACTGTGAACAGAAACAATAAAGATCTGGAACCTGGCATACTCCCTGGATGTTCAGCTCCCTGCAGTACACCTGCCAGAGAAGGACAATGTGCTGGCAGGTTCCCTGAGCAGATTCAGCCAGGGAAGTCACAAATGGACTGTGAACCAGCAGGTGTTGGCAACCAGCGTTTAGAAGGTGAGGTACACAAAAAAGACGACCAATTTGCATCTTGGGAGAACAACCCACTCCCACTGTTTTGTTGCAGACCTCCAGTGATGGGTACAGTTCCAGAGGATGCTCTAGCCCTCAACTGGTTAGAGTCTCCCAGTTATGCTGAGAATACTACTTAAACTGAGAAGGGAGTCAGCAACAATGATTTTCCTAGCTCCAGATTGAGTCAGGCAGATACTCCCTGCTATTATCCCTCCAAAAGGGATCCTATTAACCTACCCCTGTGATACAGTCTACTGGCATTGTCTTCGGGCAGGATAGCAATTTCAGATCTGAGAGCTCTGCGTGTCAGAGCATGGTTCTTGAAGAACTAGAGTTCCCTGGACTAAATCTCTCAGAGAAAGTTATTGAAGTGCTTAAGGTTTCAAGAAAACCAGCAGCAAGAAAAACATCCACCACAGAATGGAAAATATTTTCCTTTTGGTGTTTTTCTAGATAGCGCAAACCATTGCAAACAAGTTCAGCTACAGTTCTGGACTACCTACTACATCTCCTGTCCTTGGACCTTAGGCCCTCAACCCTGAAGGTTCATTTGGCAGCAGTGTCTGCTCACACTTCACCTGGCAAGGACAGGTCAGTGGCCTCATAGCCCATTTTCAAAGGTTCTTTAACATAGAAACAGAGAAGTTGACAGCAGATAAGGACCGCGAGGCCCATCCAGTCTGCCCTTTTCTTTTTCTACCTTATAAATGTGCCATCGGCCTTTGCTCTGTCAGTGGCCTATCTATTCATACTCATTTGTATTGCTCCCTTATGCCTATCCCATGCCTGTTTGAAGCCCTGCACTGTATTCATAGCCCCACTTCTTCAGGTAGGCCATTCCATGCATCCACCACCCTTTCTGTGAAAAAGAATTTCCTCACATTCCCCCTTAATCGGCCCCCCTCTAATCTCATGCTGTGTTCTCTTGTCCTGCTATTTTTCTTATATTTAAACATGTTAGACTCTTTCACCTTGTTAATGCCCTTAAGGTGTTTGAATGCCTCGATCATATCACCTCTCCCTCCCTTTGCTCAAGGGTATACATATTGAGCTCTGTTAATCTGTCCTCATATGTCTTCTGATGCAGTCCCTGCACCATTTTGGTTGCCCTTCTCTGGACTGCCTCAATTTTGGTTAATGTCCTTGTGAAGGTGTGGCCTCCAGTACTGCATGCAGTACTCCAGATGGGGCCTAACCAGTGTATTGTAAAGAGGGATTATTACCTCCCTCTTACAACTTGTGATACCCCTACTAATACACCCTAACACCCCCCTAGCCTTACCTACTGCTTTAGAGGTCTGCTTGGATGATTTCAGGTCATCAGTGATGATGATGCCCAAGTCTCTTTCTTCTTTTGTGACTGCTAGCAACTCCCCTCCCAGCCTATAGGTGGCTTCAGGGTTTCTCTTCCCTATGTGCATGATCTTGCACTTCTTTGCATTAAATCCCAGTTGCCACTCTTCTGACCATTTTGCTAGTTTATCCAGATCTCTTCTCATTTTGCCCACCCCATCTGGATCATCTACTCTGTTGCAGATCTTGGTGTCATCTGCAAACAGACAAGCCTTACCCTCTAGTCCATCTGCAAGGTCACTAATGAAGATGTTGAAGAGGACTGGCCCCAGGACTGATCCCTGAGGTACCCCACTTGTGACTTGCATCTCTTCTGACTGTATACCATTTACCACCACTCTCTGTTTTCTGCCCGTCAACCAGTTTGCCACCCAGTTGACCAACTTCTGACCCACCCCGAGCCTACCCAGCTTATTTATCAATCTTCTATGTGGAACGGTGTCAAAAGCTTTGCTGAAGTCAAGGTAGGCGACATCAACTGCTCCCCCTTTTTCCACCACTCTGGTTACCCAGTCAAAGAAATCTATGAGATTAGTTTGACAGGACCTTCCTTTTGTAAACCCATGTTGTCTTGTATCCTGTGCCCCTCTTTAAAAGCTTTAATTACCTGTACCTCCAGTAAGTGATCCTGTCCCCTATGGGACCTGAATCTTTGCATTGCCCAGTTGATAGATTCTCCTTCTAAGCCTGTGGCACCTGCTGCTTTAAAGTATGTCAGCTAGAAAGCAGTTTTCTTGATGGCACTGGCATCTGCCAGAAGGGTGAGTGAGCTGCAAGCCCTCTGCATAGATCTTAACCGTATCGTATTTCACAGAGACAAGGCCGTCGTAACAGAAAATTCCTTCCTAAAGTGGTGTCTCTGTTTCATCTGAATCAGTCGGTTACACTTCCACTGTTCTTTACAGCAAAATCCAGCTCAGGGGTATAGAAGCTCCACAGCCTGGATGTTAAGAGAGCTCTGAACTATTACTTGGACCATACCCAGTATGTCAGGTCCACTAGCACTCAGTTATTTGTCCCCAGTGGGGAAGAGGAAACCAGCATTCAAGAGAACCATTTTTCATAGTTTCCTGCATACAGTTCTGTTACGACGAAACTGACAAGCTGCCGTGTGTGAAGGCCTTAGGACTCACTCCACAAGGGGTACCTCTGCCTCTGAGGCAGCATTAAGAGGTGTTTCCCTGCAGGAAATCTGTAAAGCAGTGACTTGGAAAACAGTACATACTTTCACAAAGCTCTACTGCCTGGACATACAGTCCTGAAGGGACGGCCAGCTTTGGCACTGCTGTATTGCAGAACCTTTTTTCTACATAGATTCTGTACCCAGCCTCCCAAGGTCCTGCTACGAATTCTGCAGTTGCTAAGCATAAGTGAGAGATTCCTGAGGTTTGAAGAAAAAATTACTTACCATAGTAATGTTTGTTCCAAAGGGATCCCTTATTATGCTTAACAATCCCTAATCCCTACCTCCTCTTCCAACACCTGGGAAAAGATTCATATGAAGAATCAATTCCTTCTGTTTGCTTGATCTTTGTTACAGTGCTCTTTACAGCTGATACTTGGCAGACTCAGCTTTTTGTAATTATTCATAGCATTTTTAAATTGCTGTGCCACGTAAAACAGTTTTTCAAACTTTTTACAATACTTTTTTTGATATATTTTTTGGTAGTCTTTTAGCTAGTTTAGTGATCACTGCTTACCTTACCTTTAAAAATAAATCTTACATTAGAATGCAGCAGTGAGCATGACTACACAGCAGGGTTTGAATTTCATTCTGAGTTCTCTAATTATCATAAAATTCTAAAGCTCCCAGGCAGCTCATTCCAAGGGAATGATTGTAGTTAAGCATAGCAGGGGTTAAAATTGGCACCGGCCCACTAGCCAAATGCTGGTAGATTTTGTATTGTGCTGGTAAGATTTTCCTATAACTAGCCCCACAGGTTTGTAATGGAGAAGGTCACATTTCAATAAGTACACAAGCTGAGACAGTGGAAAAGTTTGTGGGGCTAATGGATTTTCCCAGTCACCAACTCTGCTGGCAAGTGGCTGCAAAACTTAATTTCATCCCCTGCATAGTGAGGGATCCCTTTGGAAGAAACAATATTACATTTTCTTCTGGAGGACTTAAGGGCCTTTTTCCCTCTTAAAGGTGAACTGCAAAGTTTAGCTGCAGCCTGTGTCCTTCCCCACATACCTTGCCATGCCTCCACAGGAGTCAAAGGCTACTATGACCAACATTTTCTGAGATATATTTAGGTCTTAAATCACTGCTGAACTATACCACTGAATCCAAAGCCTTGAAGGAGCCACATGGCTCCCTAGTGAGTGCACGCGAGGCATCATGGGTATTCCAGCCCATTTAGTGATGTAGATATCATCGCTGTTGTGAATATAACAGCAGTGGCAGGAGCTTATTATTTTATTGCTTCCATGGTGGTGGTGATGACTAAAATAACGCTTACAGCAACATCCTGTCCATGTGTTGACTTTGCAAGTCACCTTTAGCCTCAATACTTGAAGTCTGTGACGAAGATTCCTGTTTGCTCCTTGGTGTTGCAATAGTTGAGCCATCTGTGGCGCCAGTTATGGCATCCCCGAAACTTCCTCCAGGGTCTTGCCTTGGGGTGGAACTCTGGGATGATTCACTGCTGGTGAGGTTAGTCTCAGAATTCACCTTACCTAAATCTCTTCTACAGATGGTGATTGGTAAACAGCTCTTACCATTCCAGTCATCAGATGTATTTCTTTGGCCTTGAAAACTGTAGTCTGGTGTACAGGTGTTGAGTTTTTCCTCACCTTGCCTGCAGTTTCTTGGGAACACTGCAGGATTTTTCTCTGGGGTCTCTGACTTTTTCCCCACATCAGTTCTTGCCAGTGGTTTCTCTGGTAACAATGTCTGCCACTCCTGGCCTGGGCTGTGTGGCTTTGTCTTTCTCTGTGGTGAAATTGGTGTCTGCTCCTTTTCTCCTCTTACCAGGCCCACCTCCTCTGCTCTGATTACTCATGTTGGTGCCGACTTCCACACCAGTATACTGACCTTGGCTCAGTTTTTGTCTTTGCCAGGGTGCTGGTGTTGCATGTTATTTTTTACTTTTTTGCTTGGGCTTGGTACCGCTGCTGTCCTACTTGGTGATGGCAGCGCTCAGTGCTCTTGACAGTTGGAGAGTCTCATGCCTCTGCTAGTAATCTTCCTCACAGAATAGCAGCTCTTTGTTGGCTTTTCCTGAGATAAGGTCTTCCAATACTTTTCTCCTTCTATGGCCCCTATTGGAGGGCAGCTATGGGACAGAACAGTGATGGCACTCAAGACAGGATACAGTTGATGTAATTTAATGAAAAAAAAATACAAGTACTGTCAGCAATGGAAAATACAACCGCAGTCTAACAGCGGTTCTTGCTGTACCAGTAACAGACCCACTGACAGTATTTGTATTTTTTTATTAAATGACATCAACCACATCCTGTCTTGAGTGCCATCACTGGTCTTTGGATATCATTGAGCTTTGTTTGGGGCAGGCGGCCCCTTTTGTGATGAGTACTGGCCCTGCATTGGCGATTGCGATTATACTTTTTTTTTTTTCTCCCCATATAGGTTTTTCTTCCCTTACTTCCCTTGCTGCCCCCCTTCTGACTGCCCCCCCCCAGCCCTGTCTCCCTGGTATCATCGGGAGTTACCCAGAGTTCTTGCCCAGTCACCGAGTGCAGAGTCTGCCAAGGGTTGGTTGTCATCTGCAGCCAGTGTTTTTTTTCTTCTCCCTTCCCTGTTGCTGGGGCGCACACGCCAGACGTGTGTACGTGGAGGCGTGCACATGTCCGTGGAAGTCCCACAGCAACCTCCCTTTCAAACAACATGAAGTCTTGCTATATTATGACTATTGCAGTTTGCCCCAGCCTTAGAACTGCTCCGGAGGTGAAAGAGTTAACTTCCATGCAGAGCATGGAGCTTAGAGCGCGAGCTCGGTTCAGAAGCTCTGTTTGGCTGGTTTCAAACCCGAAACCGTCAGATTCTTTACTCCGCCTCACTGAACAGTCGCTCCGGAGATTCCTCCTGTTGCTTGGTTCATTTCTTGGTTTAAGCGCTATTTCTCGGTTTAATTTAACGGCGAATTCATTATTTAACCATAAAACCCGATCGGTTCAGGCTCTGTCTATGGTAATCGTAAGTAATAGATAGGGTTTTTCTGTGTGAAACTTATGAAGTATTATCGGTTCAGTTGAACGATCGATTGTATTTAAATATAAGTTTGAAGCCTTTTAAGGCTTTTTGAAGTCTCGAGTTCCGGTTCTTATCGGTGCTAAAAAAGCGGATTTCATTACGATTTTTCCACGACCCGTGACACGGTTTGGAACCGATAAAGGGTGTCTTGCCTGGCACTGCCATCAAAAGGCAAGTTGGTTGGTTAGGCTGGCATCATGTCGAGAAACCCAAAGAAAAACCGTGCCCACTGGGTTTCAACACTGTAGTGTCTGTGGGAAGCCTTTGCCAAGGCTGACCCCACACTACATGTCTATTGTCTGGGTTTGACCACCTCAATTCAGACTGCCAGATTTGTAAAATTTCCTGCAGCCACCCTGGACAAGAGAGTGGGCAGACTCAGGAGCGAGAGGCCAAAAGTCCGCTGACCGGATGGCCAGCCTGGTTCGGTGCCAACCGAACGGAGGGAGTGCCCTCTGACCAGGCGAGACTTCCTCGGGCAAGCGAAAAGCTGGCTCTGAGGAGCCAGTTCCAGCAAAAATCTAAAAATCAGCAGGTTTGGAGTCAAAATTCCTTCTCCAACTGCTGCTGAGATAGCCAGGGCAATACAGATTGTCCAGTCCCTGTCCCAGTTCCCTCCGAACCGCCACTGTCTGGCAAAGGTCGGTTCGGTCGGTTCCAGTGGTTCAGGATTATGATATAGAAGAGTTCTATGAACCAGAGGAGGGGATGAGGATTATGATCAGTGTGAATGTGATTTTGAAAGTCTGGATGTGCCCATTGAACCGGACATCTCCCCAGAAAGACCTTCAGGTGAGTCTCCCCCTAGGCTTTCTGAGTCCCCTTCTCATTTTTTGTTTTATAAAAAAGTTGCTGAGACCCTCCAGCTTCCCTTAGAGGAGGCTTTGGATGAGCAAGAGGAGCCTGACTATGTGGAGATGATGGATATCCCAGAGTCCAGGAGGTTGTCCATCCCTTTACATAAATCTTTTAGAAAACAAACAATAAAAATTTTAAAAGCTCCTAATTCTGTGCCTCCTGTGGATAAAAAGATGGACAGGAGGTACACTTTGTCAGGTCCTGATACAGGATTTTCTTTCACAGCAGTGTAGTCATGTTGGGGTAGTTCAGGCTGCAGCCTGTGATAAAGCTAATATTCCACTGGCTTCACATCCTCCTGACAAGGATTCCAGGAAGATTGATGCCATGGCCAAAAAACAATACATGGCAGCATCCTTGGGACTCAGACAAGCTAACTATATGGCTTATGTTGCAAGATACCAGAAATCTAGATGGGATACTGTCATGGCCTTAGCCAAACAGGTCCCTGGCCAGCTCGAAAAGGAGCTGGAACAGGTGGCTCTTGATGGTACTGAGGCATCTAAGGTGCAATTCCATGCTGCAGTGGATTCTAACGATGTATCCTCTAGAGTCATGGCTACATCTGTGGCTTTTTGGAAATTGGCCTGGCTCAGGTGTACTACTTTGTCACAGGATACCCAGTCTAAGGCTATGGATTTTCCTGTGGTGGGAAATTCTCTGTTTGGGAGCAGACAGAAATTATATGAAGAAAATGGATGAATATAGAACCACTTACAGGAGTGCACAAGCCAAGGAGCGCAAGCTACTCCTCAGAGGCAGCCCTCCAGGGGTAGGGGTGAGCCTTTTCACAGGCCTTTTACCAGACTCAGGCCCCTCCTCTTCAGCTTATGTACAGAGGGTTCTTCAGAGGGAGAGGCAGGCGGGGTTCGAGCAGGCCTGCTCCCACCCCTCAGCCTAAAGCCCCTGCCAAACAGGCACCCTGATGGGATGCCCAGGGTCGGCTCTCCACTACCTGTAGGGGGCAGGTTGGCTCACTTCGTCCAGGACTGGCCGTCTTTAACTTCAGACAGGTGGGTCCTGGAAGTAGTGAGCCAGGGTCTGGTTCTCAGCTTCAAGAAATTTCCAAAGATGAGAGCCAGATCTTTTCCACCTACAAACCCTTTAGAGACTCTTGCTTTGGAAACAGAAATCTCAACCCTCCTGGCTCTCAGAGCTGTAGAAAAGGTTTCTTCCCTTCACCAGGGCAAGGGTCTGTACTCCAGGTACTTCCTTACCCCAAAAAAGACAGGAGAGTGGCGGCCTATCCTGGATCTAAGATATCTAAACAAGCACCTTTTAAAGCCAAAGTTCAAAATGGTGATACTGGGAATGATTTTACCCTCCCTAAGGCCAGGGGACTGGCTAGCCTCCCTGGACCTCAAAGATGCCTACTTCCATGTTCTTATCAGAAGCTCCCATCGAAAGTACCTCAGATTCGAACTGCCCTCAGGCCATTATCAGTTCAGAGCAATGCCCTTCGGCCTCACTTCTGCCCCAAGGGTGTTCACAAAGTGTCTGGCAGTAGCAGTCGCTCACCTAAGAAGGCAAAAGATTGGCATTTTTCCCTACCTGGACGACTGGCTCATTGTGGGTCAGTCTCCAGACCAGGTCAAATCACACCTGCTAGTTACCCAGCAGCTGCTTACCTCTCTGGGATTTCTTCTCAATCTTCCAAAGTCAGTTTTGAAACCTGTCCAAGTACTCACCTTTATAGGCGCAGAACTGGATACAAAGCAGGCCAGAGCCTTCCTTCCCTTGGAAAGGGTAAGGACCTTAGTGGCCCTGGCCGCCTCCTTCACTCTGCAGGTCTCTCGACCAGCAAGGCATTTCCTGCAGCTCCTAGGGCACATGGCTGCCTCCACAGCTGTGGTGCAAGGAGCAAGATTTCAGATGAGGGACATTCAGTTCCATTTGAGAGCTTTCTGGTCTCAAAGAAGAGATCCTCTATCAAGTTAATCCCAGTGACTCGAACCCTGATCCAGGCCCTTCAGTGGTGGCAGGATCAGAGCAATCTGAGACAGGGGTGCCTTTCATCCCTCTGTCCCATTCCTTGACCCTTACTACAGATGCATCCTCTTGGGATGGGGAGCTCACATGGGCGACCTCTCCACCCAGGGTTATGGTCCCCTCAGAATCTCTGCTCCACATCAATCTGTTGGAACTCAGAGCTGTTTTTCTAGCACTTCAGGTTTCTCTGCATCTGTTCAGAACAAGGTGGTACAGGTCAGAACAGACAACACCACTACAATGTGGTACATCAGCAAACAAGGGGCACTCGGTCTTGACCTTGTGCACAGGCGATAAGTTGTGGTCTCTGGCTTACTCCCTGAACACTTCCCTCATAGCAGTTCACCTCCCAGGCGAGGACAATGTCCTGGCAGATGCCCTCAGCAGGATTTCCCAGGGCCATCACGAATGGTCACTGGATCCCTTAGTACTGGGGATAGTGTTTGCCAGATGGGGCACTCCTCAGATAGATCTTTTCGCAGCCCCAGACAATTATTAACTTCCACTGTTTTGTTGCAGGCCCCCAGTGTTGGGCTCAGTTCCCCTGGATGCCTTTCTCCTCGATTGGGAAGGGAAGTTTCTTTATGCCTTCCCCCTTCCCTCTCCTGTTCAAAGTACTAGTCAAAATCAGGTCTCAGCCCTGCAAAATGATCCTGATTGCTCCAGACTGGGCCAGGCAGCCCTGGTACCCACTCCTTCTGTCCTTAGCAGTCCATCTTCCCCTGTGTCTCCCAGGAACCACAATCTGTTAACCTGTGCTCAGGGAGGTTTGGTATCCGAATCTCAAATCCCTCAACCTCAAGGCTTGGCTCTTGAGCAGTTAGAATTTGCTGATTTGCAACTTTCTCAAAGTGTTCTCAAATCCTGAAGGCTGCTAGGAAGCCTTCCACCAGGGCTACCTATAACTCCAAGTGGAAAGGTTTTCCATATGGTGTTCTGGGAAGCATGTTTCCCAGAATCTGCTGATCTACCCACTGTATTGGACTACATGGTCCATCTTAATTCTTTAGGACTGAGACCAGCCACCCTGAAAGTGCACTTGGCTGCTGTCTCTGCCTTCATTCAACAGGGAAGCCCTCTTCTCTTTCTGCTCATCCTGTATTTTCAAAGTTTTTAAAGTTGCTTCACACCAATCCTCCATTCAGGGACCCTGCTTGACTTGGGATCTTAATGTATGCATAGCTCAGCTAATGCAACCCCCTTTGAGCCTCTGTCTTGGCAGAGCTTAAGTATTTGACTTGGAAAACTGTATTTCTGGTAGCCATCACTTCTGCCAGGCGTATAAGTGAGTTACAGGCTTTATCAGTAGAAACTGACTTTATTTCCTTTCTCAGGGATAAAGTGGTCCTCAGGACTAACAGGAAGTTTTTGCCTAAGGTGGTTTCAGATTTCCACCTTAACCAATCTATTTCACTTCCAGTGTTCTTCACTGATCATTCCTCCTCTGGTGAGAGGAGGCTGCACAGCAGATGTTAAGAGGGCCCTAAGTTACTACGTAGAGCGTACCAAGGGTCACAGGTTTGACTCCTCCAACTGTTTCTCACTTATGGTGAGGTTGGGAAAGGGAGAACTGCCACTAAGAGATCCATTGCCAGGTGGATCGTTTCTTGTATTCAATTTTGCTATCAAAAGCTGGGTAAGGTTCCCCCTCAGGCCTGAGGGCTCACTCTACCAGAGGTACAGCTGCATCTCTAGCTGCTGCTGGAGACATCCCTATCTTGGAGATATGTCAGGCAGCTACTTGGAGGCAGTACACACTTTCACCAAGCATTACTCCCTGGATATTCAGGCCAGGAGGGATGCTCGGTTTAACACAACCGTGCTTCAGAGCCTATTCCTAAGTAGGTTCTGTCCCTCCTCCATGGAGGTACTGCTGTGTAGTCTGCAATAATCATAATATGCAAGACTTCATGTTGTTTGAAGAAAAAATTACTCATCTTAGTAATGTTGTTTCTTCTAATGGAGTCTTGCTATATGACCTTCCAAACCTGCCCTCTCAGAACTCCTACTTTGGGGTATGGGGTGGGTAGTCCTCTGTTGGCATCTATTGATGCCCTCTTTCATGTTTGGGTGTTGTGTTTATTTAGTTATTTTATCTTAATTTTCTGGTCCGCTGACTTGAGTCTTTGTGTTGGGACCAGCAAAATGTATTAATATATTAGTGGCCAGTTGGCTAGTGTGAGTTACGGCTTCCATACAGAACCTTAGTGAGTTTTTGCTCGTAAAGATTTGATGGTTTCGGTTTGAAACCAGCCAAACAGAGCTTCTGAACCGAGCTCGCACTCTAAGCTCCATGCTCTGCATGGAAGTTAACTCTTTCACCTCCGGAGCAGTTCTAAGGCTGGGGCAAACTGCAATAGTCATAATACAGCAAGACTCCATTAGAAGAAACAACATTACTAAGGTGAGTAATTTTTTCTTCTTGGTGCCCTGCAAACCCACACTGCCATCTCACCTCCACCTGGGGGCAGTCATTTGGTGGGAGTGCCAGTCCTCCCTCCCCGGAGAGAAGAGCAGTCCTTCGGACGCTAGATCCTCCCCCTCCCCAGCCATCTCCCGGCGGCCTACTCACACCAAAAATATGGGTCTCCGGCCTGGCAGGAGGTAAAGCACTGATGCCTCAGCCCTCCACACCGCTGGGCCAGCTATGACCATACTTTTTGGATTCCTCTATGGGACAGAACAGAATGTGAGAAGGTGTGCAAAAAAAAATGATAAAAATAAAACTTAAGCCGGCCCGGTGGCACTGAGGGTTGAGGCGTTGGATGCCACACCTCGCTCCACGCTGGCGACCCGGGTTCGGGCTCTGGTTGCTTGTGGGTGTTCCGGGGGGGAGATAGGCTTGAGCGTCCAACAGCTCATCTTCTCCAGGGAGGGTTGCAGCCTTAGCCTGAGCACTTGTCTGACTGCTCGGGGTACTACAAGCCCCAATTGCAGGGGAACGGGCAGCTGCTTTACAGTGCGGACATTGGCACTTGCCGCCTTGACGTCAGGGGGTTGTGCACTGTAGGGGAGGGAGAAAAAGAGGAAAAGATGACTGCTGGCTCCAGGAAGACTGACTTCTCAGAGCGTGCCTCCGATGTGCCCCGCTCACCAGGACCACCATCTCGGCCTGACTAGGTTAGATTATGGGGTGTTGGACCCCGTCTTGTCCCCGCTCAGGGGAAAACTGAAGCTCCATGGAGGAGTGAGAGGTGAGTCCTGGTGGGTGTGTGGTAGGAAGATGACTCGTTGGATGTCCCGAAGGGTCGGGGCTAGCGGGTAGTGAGAAGAGATAGAGTAATTTAAAAAAAATATATAAAACTTAAGCAAATTTTAACTGCTGAGTGCTTTTATTGTGCTAAAACGGATAACTGATCAAAAGACAGGCCGCTCGAGCCCCTCCGTCCATTGCGTCTGGTGTGTGTCCCCAGTGGAGTGGGGGACACCTGCCACCAAGTGTAGAAGGGAACAGATAATGCTAGACACTTTCCAGGATAACTTCCTGATGCAGCTGGTCAGCGAACCAACTAGGGAAGGGAATACCCTTGACCTCGTACTGTCTAATGGGGAGTGGGTGAGGGATATGAGGGTGGAGGAACCACTAGTGGGGAGTGACCACCGGACAGTATGGTTCCAGTTGCAGCTGGGTGGGTGGGTGGGGCATCTGGCACAAAGGTGCTAGACTTTAGAAAGGCTAACTTCAGAAACATGGGTGAAGTGGTGCAAGGGTTCCTGGACAGAATTCAGCCTAATATGGACATGAATCAGAGGTGGGAACTCATTAAGCTAGGGATAGTGGAGGTAACAAATTCCTGCAGTAAGGCCCAAAGTAAACAGGCTAGAGAGAAGAACCCTAGCTGGATGAGCAAGGGTGTCATAGACAGGGTGAGGAGGAAAAGAGTCACCTATAGGAGATGCAGGAGAACTGGGAGGGGGGAGGACAGGGAGGAGTACCTGAAGGAAGCAAAGGAAGTGACCAGGGAAGTAAGGACAGCAAACATGTCAAGGGAGCTCAGGCTGGCAAAGGGAATTAAGGAGGAAGGGGGGAAGACTTCTTCGGGTACATCAGGGAGAAAAGGGGTTTTGAGGACCAAATAGTAAGAATTAAGAAGGAGGGGGAATGGGTGGAAAAAAGGGGGTGAAAAGACAGAAGTGCCTAACAACTACTTCTGCTTGTTTTTTACTAGAGCGAAAGGTGGTGAAATACCTAAGATTGGGGGAAGGATAGGATCAGAGGGGGAAGGGGTGATGGATGGGGAAATCGTAGAAGATAGAGTGCTAGAGGGGTTAAGGGCACTGAGGGTGGACGAGACACCAGGACTAGATGGCATACACACCAGGGTACTGAAAGAAGTGGCAGAGGTCCTGGCAATTCAATTCAGTTTTGAACCAGGAAATACACCATTGAAATACTCATTTGCAAGTTGGTCCTGGGGATACAGACATAGTGTACATAAAAGGAAAACACTACAGATTTATACAATAGTTAACACAATACAGTGGGTAATACATAACATGGTACAGTCAGATTAAACATAGAATTTGACGGCAGATAAGGACCACTTGGCCCACCCAGTCTGCCTATTTCCCTACCTAATGGATAAGCTGCAGATCCTAGTTAACCAGCAGCCTACTTCTTCCTACCCCCAACCCCTAGAATTGCCTTATGACTGTCCCATGCATGCTTGAATTCCACCACTGTTTTTGACTCCACAACCTCCTCTGGAAGGCCGTTCCATGCATCCACAACCCTCTCTGTGAAAAATACTTCCTTAATTACCTCTGAGCGCCCCCCATCTTCAAATTGTGCCCTTGTTCTTGCACACCTCTTTTTGAAAGATGCTATCCTCTTGGACTTTGTTGATTCCCTTGAGGTACTTGAAAGTTTCTATCATGTCCCCCTCTCTCTCCTTTCCTCGAGGCTATACATATTAAGCTCCTTCAGTCTCTCTTCATATGTCTTCCGTGCAGACCCTGCACCATTTTAGCTCCCTCCTCTGGACAGCTTCCATCCTGTCTATGTCTTTGTGGAGATTGGGTCTCCAGAACTGCCGCAGTACTCAGATGGGGTCTCACCAGCTGTCTGTACAGAGGGATAATAACTTCCTGTTTTCTACTGGTGATGCCTCCCCTATGCATCCCAGTATCCCCCAACCCTCCTTGCTGCCCTCTCACATTGCTTGCCCGCCTTTAGGTCATCTGATATGACTACCCCAGGTCCCTTTCCATTTTGTTGTTGTTAGTATCTCACCCCCACATTGTGTACCTTCCCTGGTTTTTGTTTCCCAGGTGCATTACCTTGCACTTCATAGCATTGAATCTAAGCTGCCATACATTTGACCATTCCTCTAACCTTGAAGTCCCTTCTCATCGTTTCCACCCACCTTGTGCATCAACTCTGTTGCAGATCTTTGTGTCATCTGCAAAGAGACATACTTTCCTTCAGTCCCTCTGCAATGTCGCTTGCAAAGACATTGAAGAGGACCGGAATCTAATACTGAACCCTGCGGTGCCACTATAGCCCCCTTTCTTCAGAGTGGACTCCATTTACTATTACTCCCTGTGTCCTATTCTCCAGCCAATTCTTTACCCAGGCTGTCATCTTGGGACCCACTCCCAGGCTGTGCTTGTATATTAATCTTTGTGTGGGACTGTGTCAGATGCCTTGCTAAAGTCTAGGTAGGCCATGTCCACAGCCCCTCCCTGATCTACTACTTTGGTCACCCAGTCAAAGAAATCTATCAGATTCGTCTGGCATGACCTTTCTGCTCTGAATCCATGCTGCCTTGGGTCCTGAGCCCCTCTGGCCTCTAGATACTCGACAATTCTTTCCTTCAGAAGTGATTCCATCATTTTCCCTATCACTGAGGTTAAACTAACAGGTCTGTAGTTTCCTGCTTCTGCCTTGCTCCCACTTTTGTGAAGGGGAATCACATCTGCCCTCCAGTCCTCGGGTACCACCCCATCCTCCCATGATTTGTTAAAGAGGGTAGTCAGTGGTGTCATTAGTTCTACCCTTAGTTCTTTTAGAATTCTGGGATGAATCCCATCAGGCCCCATTGCTTTGTCCACCTTCAGTTTTAAGAGTTCTTTCAGAACCCTTTCTTCTGTAAATGGGCTGGTATCAACTTCTGTATCCAGAGTGTTTCTATTGTCTGTTTTAGGTACCTCCTCCTCTTAATTTGTAAATACTGAGCAAAAATATTTGTTTAGTATCTCTGCCTTTTCACAGTCATCCTCTGCCCACCCCCTCCCCTTTATTAAGCCTCACTATCCCTCCCTTGGTCTTCCTTTGCTCCCTGATGTTCCTATAAAAGGTTTTATCCCCTTTCTTAACTGAGTTGGCTGTCTTTTCCTCGGTTTGGGCCTTTGCTGTTCTGACTGCCTTCCCAGCTTGCTTTTGCTTTAACTGATACAGTTCTCTGTCCTGCTCCTTTTGTGATTCCTTGTACTTCCTGAATGCTTTCTTTTTCTCTTGAACCTTCATTGCCACTTCCTTTGAGAACCATAGTGGTTTCTTACATCGTTTTGTTTTGTTTATTTGCTTCACACAAAGGCTTGTTACCTCTGTGATGGCAGTTTTTATTATTCCCCATTGTTCTTCCACCCCTCCTTCCTGCCCATTTGCTAGTGCATTCCTTAGGCACTCGCCCATTTTGGCAAAGTCAGCCCTCCTAAAGTCCAGTACTTTTGCCTTTGTGTGGCTTGACTCTATTGCTGTGTTTATTGTGAACCATTCTGTTTGATGGTCGCTAGTTCCCAGATGGCTACCCACTTCTACATCTGTGATCCTCTCTCCATCTCCATTTGAGAGAACCAGGTCTAAGATTGCTCCCTCTAGAGTGGGTTCCAATACTAGTTGTCTAAGGCATGCCTCCTGTAGGGCATCTAGAATAACCCCACTCTTCGAAGTGGCTGCTGCAACTGCACTCCAGTTAACATCTGGCATATTCAGATCACCCATCAGCAATACCTCCCTTTATCTGCCATTGTAAGTATACTTTTATCATTTCCTCGTCCATTTCCTCCCCCGAGAGGGGTCTGTATCTAACCCTGTCCGGATTGTGGTGCCATTGCCTGTCTCCAAATTGACCCACAGTGCTTCTTCTCCTCCCTGTTTACCCTTTTGTTCTGTTGCTTTAATTCCTTCCCTTATGTAAAGGCTACTCCTCCTCCTCTTTTACCCTCCCTGTCCCTCCTGTAGATAGTGTATCCTGGTATGTTTACGTCCCAGTCATGGTTTTGTGTGTACCATGTTTCTGTGACTGCCCGATATCCAGATGTTCCTCCTCCATCAAGGCCACTAATTCAGGAAGCTTGTTACCCAGACTACGGGCATTGGTACTCATTGCCCTCCGTTTTTTGATTGCTTTACCTTCTATTGCAGCATCCCCCACTGACCTTTCTACCTCGGTCTTTTTCTCATTTAGTACCCTGTTTTGTAGGGAGAGGCTGGGATTTTCCTGCTGCTTATCAGTGTCTCCCCTTGACTAGTTTAAAAGCTTGCCAATGAAGCATTTAAACCGATTGCTCAAAAGACTTGTTCCCTTCCTGGACAGATGCAGACCATCCTGCCAGTATAAGCTGGTGTCCCTCCAGGTGGAACCCCAGTCCCCAATGAAGCCAAACTCCTGTGCTCCACACCATTTTTTCAGCCATTCATTAAACTGTATGGTGCAAAGTACCCTTGCCTCACCCATGCCATTGACAGGCAGCACCTCTGAGAAGGATACTGTGTGTGCTACTTGTCTTAGGCCCCTCCCCAACTCTACAAAGCCCTCGTGCACTGCTCTAATCTCATGATGAGCCAAGTCATTTGTCCCTAGGTGGACAATGGTGTCCAGCTCAGACTCCCGTGCAGCTGTTTTGTGATCCTGAGGATCGCTTTCTGTCCCTCAAGCTATGGCACCAGGCAGGCACCTTACTTAGTTTTCCCTGCTCCCCAGTTCTATCCCTAATAATTGAGTCCCCACCAGGAGCTGCTTCCTTTCCTGTGGTGTCCTCTGCCTCCTTCTGTGGGCCTCCTTGTGACAGTTGTCCTCAGCCTCCTTAGTCTCCTCTGCGGGTGCATCCATAGGGAACTATGCTCCCCCAGAATGGTGTATGGATTATGGGTGGAACAACTGACTGGGTGTGCCTCTGTTCCACCATCCTCACCCTTCCTGGAGCCCACTGTGGTCCAACTGCTGTGCTTCTTCGCAACCTCTGAGGTAGTGGTGGTGGCTCTGGTGCTCCCTGGATGGGGGAGGTTCCCTTCCTACTGTCCAGTGTGGCCTGGGGAAGGTTCCCTTACTACTGTCCAGTGTGGCCTGAAGACGGGCAACTTCCTCCCTCAGGGCAAAGAGTTGTCTGCAAATAGGGCAGCATCTCAGCCTCTAGAAAGACTCCCGGAAGACTGCTGCCCCACAGCCATTACATTGCACTACTCCCCACATGTTTATCTACTTTTTTTTTTTGTGTGTGTGTGATTGGTTTGTTATATAGAAATATATATGTTATACTATGTGTATGCTTATATTGTCAGTGCAGTGTGCTAGAGAGGATATGACAGTGATATGCACCTTGCACTCTTGAGGAACTGTCAGAATCCCAGGTATAAAGCAACTATTTGCGGGGTGGGTGGGGTGAGGGTGGGCTGGGGTTGGGGTTGGGCCTAAACTGTGCCCTCACGAAACAATCCGCTAAAAGCTCTGACCCACCACTGCGATGAGCGCCTTCCTGTCAGCAAGATGCCCTACACAACAATTTGACAGAGAAAATACCCTGCTAATCAAACAGAGAAAAATCCAGACATCCAAGTCAGACACCAGTAAACCTCCCCAGCCCCAAAACAGCCTGGTGATTTGTGCTCTGAAAGCAGTCAGCCCCAAAATAAGTCGGCTGTGCACCAGGACAGACACAGTAAACAGTATTCCATCCCTCAGGGTTTAAACTCTTCCTGCACTGAAAATCTTAATAATGGTAACAAAAGTAAAGCAAGATCCACCTCCCTCTGTTGCTTGAAACACTGTCTTTCCTTATAATTCTAAGTTCTTTATTTCACCTTTCAGTTAGAAGTAGCCTTCACCTGCTGAATATCTACTACAAACCAAAGACAATTGTAAGGTTCACCTCCCTCTGTTGTGAGCACAACCCGCTTTCTTGAAAATCCTATGTTCAGTATTGCAGCTTCCAGCCAGAGGTAGCTTCTCCTGAAGAATATTAGCTGTTACTCAGATTTTTACATATCTACCTAAGTGCAAGCAGCTCACTGCATAATACGATTGGCATGGAAGGAGGTAAGGGGGGGAGGTAGCGCATGATCCATAAGGTGAGGCAGGCATAGCCAAAGATAAGTAGGATGAGGTGGGAAAGAGGTGTAAGGGAGAGAGGCTCAGGGAGTAGCAGGGCATAGATAGACAGGTGTGCAAAACAAAAGAAAGAAGGGGCTGCAGGGAGAGCCAGGGGCAAATATAGTGGTAAGTGCCATATAAAATATCAAAAGGGGGACCCTAGGCATAGCACTGGCAGTTTTCCTTCAACAGAGGTTTCAGAAGAGATTTAAAGGAGGATAGTCTAACAAGGTGAGTCAGTTTTAGGGAAATTTGGAGGGAGTTCAACAAGGTTGGTAAGGCGTGACTAATGGACATGGTACCAAAATGCGATTTTACCCCGGGGGGGTATCAAGCGAGATATAATTATATTTCCTAAGTGAGAATGTGCAAGGTGTTGATTTAAAGAGGCCAGATATGTAAAGAGGGAGTTTGTCAGTTAGGGCTTTGAAGGTCCAGATGTTAGATAAGGTAGATAAGGAAGTCCAGCCGAGTTGGCTGATAAGTGAGCAGTGGTGTGTTTTGAACGGAGAGTTTGTCACAAATCTTAAGGCCCTGTGGTACAGGACGTCCAGCTTAGTAAGGACAGTTTTGGGGCAATGACTGTAAGCAAAGTCAGCATAGTCAATTAGTGGAAGGAATGTTGTTTTGACTAATCATAGTTTTGCTGCATTGGTAAGCAAACGTTTGATACGGAGGAATAATCCCAGCCTTTGTTTTAGCTTTTTGGTGAGTTCTTCAACATGACGGATATATGAGAGCTTATTGTCCAACCAGAAGGATAGATGCTTAAATTTGTCCACTCTCTCCACGGTTTCACCCTGCATATATACTTAATGCATACTGGCAGGCTGATGTGATCCAAAGATGTATTAGTTGATGGGGAGAAGGACATGATTTTTGTCTTTTTGGCATTGAGTAGAAGTTTCAGATGTAGCAGATTTTGCTGTAGGATATAAAATTCTTGCTGTAAATCCCTGTAGGCAGATTCAATGGTAGGACGAGAGACATAAAGCACAGTATCATCTGCAAATAGGTGAATACTGGCAGATGTAATACTCTGGTCAATATTGTTTATGTATATTGAGAATAATAAGAGGCCCAAGATTGAACCTTGAGGTACCCCTGTTGGAAGGATTTTGCAGGGAGAAAGGTCGCCCTGAACCTTCACCTGTTGCTGCCTTCCAACAAGGTAGCATGAAAACCATTTTAGGGCATTATCGTCCAGCCCGATGTGATAGAAACATAGATTTTGACGGCAGATAAGGACCGCTTGGCCCACCCAGTCTGCCCATTTCCCTACCTATTGGATAAGCTGCAGATTTTGTTAACCAACAGCCTACTTCCCCCTACCCCCTACTATAATTGCCTTATGTCTGTCCCATGCGTGTTTGATTTCCCCAAACCTCCCCCAGGAAGAGCGGTTCCATCGTCCTACTCTCCATGAAAAAATATTTCCTCCACGTTGCCCCTTAGCCGTTCCCCCTCCTATCTTTGAATTGTGCCCCCTTGTTCTTGCACATCTCTTTTTTGAAAGATTCTACCCTCCTGGACTTTGTTGATTCCCTTGAGGTGCTTGATAGTTTCTATCATGTCCCCCCATCTCTCCTTTCATTAAGGGTATACATATTAAGCTCTCTTGTCTCTCTTCATATGGTTTCTGATGCAGACCGAGCACCATTTTAGTTGCCCTTTTCTAGACCACCTCCATCCTGTCTATGTCCTTGTGGAGATGGGGTCTCCAAAACTGCATGCAGAACTCCAGATGGGGTCTCACCGACTGTCTGTACAGAGGGATAACCACTTCCCTTTTTCTACTTGTGATGCCTCTTCCTATGCATCCCAGTATCCCCCCCAGCTCTCCTTACTGCCTTCTCACATTGCTTGCTCAACTTTAGGTCATCTGATATAACTACCCCCAGGTCCCTTCCCAATTTTGTTGTTGTTAGTACTTCCCCCGCCATTGTGTATTCTTCTCCTGGGTTTTTGTTTCCCAGGTGCATTACTTTGCACTTCTTTACACTGACTCTGAGTTGCCATACGTCTGACCATTCCTCCAACCTTGCCAAGTCCCTTCTCATCTGTTCCACCCCCCTTGTGTATCAACTCTGTTACAGATCTTTGTGTCATTTGCAAAGAGACATACTTTTCCTTCCAGACCCTCTGCAATGTCACCTGTAAAGACATTAAAGAGGACTGGACCCAGTACTGAACCCTGAGGTACTCCACTAGTAAGGCCCCTTTCTTCGGAATGAGTTCCATTTACTATTACCTTCTGTGTCCTATTGTGCAGCCAGTTTGCTACCCAGGCTACCACCCTGGGACCCACTCCCAGGCTGGCTAACTTGATTATTAATCTTTTGTGTAGGACTGTCAAATGTCTTGCTAAAGTCTAGGTAGGCCATATCCACAGACCCTCCCTGGTCTATTACTTTGGTCACCCAGTCAAAGAAATTGGTTAGATTTGTCTGACATGACCTTCCTGCTGTGAATCCATGCTGCCGTGGGTCCTGTGCCCCGCTGGCCTCTAGGTACTCAACAGTTCTTTCTTTCAGAAGTGATTCCATCATTTTCCCTACCACTGAGGTCAAACTAACAGATCTGTAGTTTCCTGCTTCTGCTTTGCTCCCACTTTTGTGAAGGGGAATCACATCTCCCTTCTCAAGTCTTAGGTACCACCCCATCCTCCCATGATTTGATAAAATTGTGGTCAGTGGTGTCACTATGTCTCCCCCCTTAGTTCTTTAGGATTCTGGGGTGAATCCTGTCAGGCCCCATTGCTTTGTCCACCTTGAGTTTTAGGAGTTCTTTCAGGACCCTTTCTTCTGTAAATGGACTGGTGTCAACTCCCTGCCCAGAGTGCTTCTACTGTTTGGTTTAGGTAACTCCTTTTCTCCTTCTTTTGTGAATACTGAGCAAAAGTATTCATTCGGTATCTCTGCCTTTTCATGTTGATGAAACAGGGTCAGTAGCAGATCGTGATCCACTGTATCAGATGCTTTGCTTAAGTCAAGGAAAAGCGTAGCGACATGATTCCTAGTGTCAAGTGCAATTTGCCAGTCATTGGTAACCTTGGCTGATGCAGAGACTGTGCTGTGACTTAGCCTAAAGCCAGACTGTAGAGGGTTTAGTAGGTTGTGATTTTCCAAAAATTCCCTTAGTTGACAGTTTGCCAGCTTTTCAAGACATTTTGACAATAGGAAGAAGAGAGATGGTTCTGTAGTTGTTCAGGTCACTCGGTTCACCAGATTTGAGCAGAGGGATGACATGGGCTGTTTTCCACACTGGAGGGAGTGCTCCTTGAAGAAGTGACATATTGAAGAGGTGAGTGATTTGCGGGGCTAGATGATAATAGTCTAGTTTCAGAAAGGGGGCAATTTGGTCAGCCCCTGTGCTTTTTTTAATATCTAGGTGGGTTAGGAGGTCTTCAATGTGCTTGAGTGAGGCAGGAGTAAAACTAAATTTGGTAGAGCAGTTGGAGGTGCTGGAAGGGGTCCAAGGTATGGCGATGCCAGTTTGCTGGTTCAGAAATTTGCCTACGGGAGAGGTATCAAAGGCTAGGGCAGCAGTGGCAAAGTGCTTATTGAGGACTTCTAAGACTTCATGTTTGTTGGTGCAGGTGGCATCTCCAGAGATGATTTTGGATGGAAATGAGGAGGACAGTTTACATCCTTCTACATCATTCAAGATCTGCCAGAATTTAGCACCGTTATTCTTCTTGGACTCCAACGCACTTTGGTAGTAATTTGCCTTTTCTGATCTGATTAGTTTGGTACAGTGATTCCTAATCACTCTAAAGGCAGCCCAATCTGATTCTGATTTGGTTTTTCTAGCCTTTTTCCAGAGGGCATCCCTGTGAAGTAGGGCTGATCTTACTTTGAGAGGGCTCTTGCAGTAGGTATTCACGTATAGGACTAAGCTGCCAGGTTTCAGGACCCCACAGAAAAATTTCTAGCTAGCAGTCTCTGGCGGGGGAACGCTCCCACGTCAGGTGACCAGCGTCGGCCGACGTCAGTATAAAGGGGCGGTCTCCCACGCCTGCCTTCCAGTTCTTTCCTGCCGTCGGCTTGCGAAAGTACCTCATGGAACAACAGCGCCTTTTCGTCTCGCCATTTTGGTTGAGTATTACCTTTTTCAATACCAATCCTTTCAAATTTCTTCTTAAATTATTGTCAGATTATTCCACTGTGTATTGTTGTCTCCGACACCCACTGAATTGCACAAGAACATGTGCGACTCGTGTGGTTCCCAGCTCCCTCACAGGGACGGCCACTCTCTGTGTCTTTTCTGTCTAAGACCGGACCACTGCATGGAGGAGTGCCAGCACTGCTGAAAATTCAATTCCGCTACCCGTAAATGGAGACAGCAGTCCCTAGAAGCTCATCTACTTAAAAAGAAAATGGTCTCCTTGGAAAAGGAATTGAAGAAATTGAGGCAGGCATCCACTTCCCCCGAAAGCCACCTTAAGGAAAAGGAGGACAAGGGAAAACACTGGGACTCATTGTCCACAGCTGCCTCAACTTCGGCTGGAGTCACGGCCCTTCAGGTATTTTCCTCGGGGACCGATCCTCGACAGCCGTCTTGGTGATTATCAAGCTGGCGTCACGCTGACTTCGCAGCATCGCTCAGGCCTGCCAGGAGCCTCCAGGGCAAAGGAGGCCTCCACTCCCGCTACAGCCACTAAAACCTCTCGGCCTACCGGTAAGAGTGGGTTTGATAAGTCGGGTGCGGCTTTGCCGACATCTGCCTGGACAAGGCTGCTAAGCCAGTCGTTGGCCCCTCCAGCGACCGCCCAGCCCGTGACCCCACATCAGACTCTGAAGCCACGCCTGACGTCCGAGAGTCACCACAACGTAACGTTTCATTGCCTTCTGAGGCTCCTCTGTCCCCTCAGACTCCCCCTGGAGATTCTGCTCTTCCTCCCAGCTAAGCCGGGGCGCTGCCCGTCATGAGTGTCCCCCTATGCCGGATCCTCAGATGCCAGACCCAACACCGGTTAACACGACATCGCGCTCCAGCATCCCATTACGTGACGACAGACCCATTCCACTGTCGGGGCTGGCAGGGCTTCCGGACCCTCCCGTGGGTCCACCTACTCTGGGCTCTTCGCCCTCCGGGCCGATGCCTGACCCGTCCAGTCCGCCTGCTGGGCCGACGCCAGGACCTTATGCTCCGTCAGAGCCTCTGGCGCCAGGAAACCCGACTCTGCAGTATCCGGCTCGACAGTATCCGACGCCGCAGTACCTGATGCAGCAGTATCCAATGCCACAGTACCCAGTGCCTTAGTACCTGATGCAGGGCCTTCCGCCGTCGGGTTACGGGTACCCTTACTACGGGTTTCCAAGTTACTCATACCCGAGTCCTCCTCCACCTCCCCCACAGTCTCAGGTGGACTTGAAGGAGGTTTTGGCCTCCTGGTGGGCTGAGGCTAACACCCAGCTCACCAGGGAGGTCGAGAGCCGTTTGCCAATGCCGGTCCTTACGCCGGACCCCTTCTGTCAGCGACAGGAGACTCCTCCCCCCTTACCCGACGTCAGAGCTGAACTATCTGGATCCCGGATCAGGGAGGACACGCACCCCTGGGGTATCCCCAGAGGGGTCGATCCACCACCCAACGGGGTAGATTCCTCCTCCTCTTCATCATCAGAGCCATCAGATTCTGAAACTGATTTTTGATCCCTCTCATCCTGGGGACGAGCCCTGCACTCTAGAAAACCCCAGGCCTAAAGACTCTCTGAAGTCTCCTCCAGAGGATGCTTCTTTTCTGGAGCTGCTAACGAAAATCCAGGTTGCCTGTAAGTGGCAGGCAATGGAGCCAGATCCACAACACAAAAACTTGCTGCCCATTTTGATCTTCCGGAAACCGCTCCCACACTGATTCCACCCTGGATTGAGCATCACACGGATCTTGTTTCCACTATATGGAAACAACCTTCCTCGCTAGCCCCTCTTCCTAGGAAAGCTGACAGGCTGTATCAGGCTCCGGAGGGTAAAGACTTCCTCAGTCTTCACCCCAAGGCAGATTCGGTGGTGATTAGCACCGCTCACGACTGGTCCGCCAACCCCAAGCACCTTAGCTTTCCCCCCCCCGACAAGGAATCTCGACTTCTGGACCAGTATGGGAAGAAGAGCTACGCATCCTCTACCCTGGGTATGAGGGCTCTAAACTATGTCGGTTACATGGGGGACTACCAGAAGTCCATCCTTAGTCAGGTCGAAGCCAAATTAGAATTTCTCCCAGATTCTCAGACCAAACAGGATCTGGGAGACCTGGTCCATTCTGTGTGTTTGGCCTGTAGGCACATGTTACGTGCCACATACAATGCGGTGGACACTGCAGGTAGGAGCTCAGCTTTCATAGGCTTACAGCGCCATGCCTGGCTCTCTGTGTCAGATTTGGTCCCTGAAGTGCAGACTGCTATTCAGGATGCTCCCTTCAGGGGATCTGTGCTAGTTGGTGGCGATGTCAAGGACATGATAACCGAATTGCAGGAGAAGGGTTTGGCACTTAAGTCTGTCCAGACTATGTACAATTCCTCTCAAGGGCAGAAACGTCTTTTTCAGCTCCAAAATCGCCAGAAACAACCACAGGCCAAACGCCCTAATAAATGTAGAGCCGCGTCAGCAGCCAAAACTTCCCCCAGTAAGAAAGCTTCCAGAGCTCCTGATGCTGCTCTGCCCTCTGCCTCCTGACTCCCTGGCTCTCCCTCTTCCTCAGGCTGTTCCAGAGGAACCGGTAGGGGGGAGATTTTCCTCTCATCTGCCGGGTTGGGAGAGGATAACTGCAGATGCTTGGGTGCTTCAGCTGGTCTCAGCAGGGCACTCAATAGAGTTCTTTGAAAGACCTCTTCGCAGACCTCCCCCTCAGTCCTCGTACTCCCTTCTTCATCTTCTATTGGTACTAGAGGAGATTCGCTCTCTTCTTCTGAAGGCAGCAATAGAACTCGTCCCCTTCCCCCTTCAGGGGATGGGTTACTATTCTCGTTTCTTCCTAGTACCAAAGAAGACCGGAGACCTGAGACCCATCTTAGATCTCAGCTCCCTGAGCCAGTATGTGGAGTACAAGCGATTCAGAATGCTCTGCCCATGCTTCAGCCGTGACAGTGGCTATGCGCTTTGGATATGCAGGATGCATACCTCCATATCCCCATATGCACTTCCCACCGCAAATACCTCTGTTTTTGTTTTCAGGGGCACACTACCAGTTCAGGGCTCTTCCATTTGGCCTTTCCTCGGCTCCCCAAGTATTTACCAAATGCCTGGCAGTAGTGGCAGCCTTCCTGCATACCCAGGCAGTACAGGTCTTCCCCTACCTGGACAACTGGCTTCTGGCAGCTCCGTCCAGGGAGGAACTCTTACACTCCCTTTCGCTTACCCTACAGGTCTTCTCCAGTTTGGGTATCACAGTCAACAGGCCAAGTCCCATCTGGTCCCTTGCCAATGGCTGCAGTTTATAGGGGCAGTGTTGGATAAGACCCTAGGCAAGGCTTTTCTGCCCCCGACAGAGTCGAGATGCTTCTGAACCAGATTCGCCTCTTGTTTGGCCTCGTCAACGGGTCAGAGCCAGAAAGATCCTTCATCTTCTCAGGCTCATGGCGGCCGCCATTCCGACTGTCCCTCTAGTGCGGACTCTTCAGTCTCAATGGGACCAATGTCAGGACGACCTGGACCACGAGGTCCTAGTGTCGGACCCGATGATCAGGGACTTGCAGTGGTGGATGGTTCAGCAGAATCTCAGCCTGGGGATCCCATTCTGCACCAGTCCTCCCACCCAGACGTGTCAGGTGCAGGCTGGGGTGCCCACCTAGGGTCTCACAGGACTCTGGGCAGCTGGTCTTCCTTTGAGCAGAAATTACACATCAATGTTCTCGAGCTGAGGGCAGTTCTTTATGCCCTACAGGCTCTCCTTCCCTTCATTCTCCCCGGTCTTCTTCAGATTCAGTCAGACAACATGTATGTAGTCTGGTACCTCAACAAACAGGGAGGGACTCGTTCCTATCCCCTGTGCCAGGAAGCAATGAGAGCCTGGTATTGGGCATCTCAGCGCAACCTGCACCTGACGGCAGTCCACATTCCAGGAGTGGAGAACACCCTGGCTGATGCTGTCAGCCACTCGTCGGACAGGTCTCAAGAGTGGGAACTAGATCAAGATGTTGCAAATGACATCTTCCAGCAGTGGGGGACTCCTCAAGTGGATCTCTTCACCTCCTCCGACAACGCCAGGCTTCCCGCCTTTTGCTCGCTTGCTGCAGGGTGAGACATTTTCTGGGGGGACGTGCTCTCTCTCTGTTGGAAGGGCAGATTCGTCTATGCCTTCCCTCCCATTCCTTTGATTCTGGGGGTGCTGAACAAGCTTCGGGCAGAAGGAGCACAAATGAGTCTCATCGCTCCCTTCTGGCCGAGGCAAGTTTGGTTCTCTCTTCTGCAACAGTTTTCTGGGGAACCTCCTCTTCCGCTTCCTCTGTTGCAGCATTTGCTAACCCAGGATCAGGGGACCCTAGTCCATCCAGGACTCAAATCACTTCATCTTCATCAAGGTCCCTAGAATTCTTTGGCCGCAGAATGTTGCGCAGAACTTGCAGCCTACCACAGAATATCTGCAGTGCTGCAGAATTCACTGTTCTTAGTGATTCTTTATTAATATTTTCAGTTTGTCTATAGTACCTGGTTCCCCTCCCCTCCTTTTATATCCAAAACCTCTCTGTGCTCAGCATGTAATATTATCAGTGCTGTCACATCATACATTAATGACAGAGATGCATTCTGCCACATAAATGAATAGTTGCTTATCTGTCACAGCTCCCACGCCCAGAGAAAGTGGCACAGCACATCAGGTACTGTGATAGTTGCTCAACCTGTACTACAGCCTAATGAAAGTTTTTTTTTTAATTCTATGGATGTGACAGGTAAATGTATAATTGATACTATCCTTGACATATTGTTCAACATCTTACTGTAATTACAGTTGCTTTTCAGTTTATAACTTTGAATCTAATAAAACCTTACTGTTGCTGTCATCTCTAGTGACATGCTGATATTTAGATAATGATTGAAATCTTCTACAGTGACATATTGCTCCCAGATAATGTGTAAAGTAACATCTCCCCATGACTGCAGATCAGTCTTTTGTGATTTGTCCAGATTTCCCCACATCGTTTAGGTCCCTCCCTGCCATAAGTCTCATATAATGGGACATAGAGAGGCTCAGTGAATAAAGTCAGAATCATGGGCTGAGAAAAATATCACCTAGGGTCTCCATAATGGTTCAAACACTGATTGTTTGTTGTGGAGTGTAGCTGAAGGGGATTCCATATGATATATGTCCGCCACCAACCCCCTTCAATCCTTAATTGTTGGAACAACTAGGGTCTCCAACGCTGTTTTATAGCCTTTTTGGCTGCCAAAATATAAATTGGTAACAGGGTCTGGTACCAAGATGGGTTGTGTTGAGGAAAAATAGAGAGCAACACCATCTCTACTGTGAGTTCAGTCGATTCTCCTAAACATTCTGAAATTTCTTGTTGTAAAGAGCACCAAAAGGGCATTTGTTGGGGACATGACCAGAAAATGTGTCCATGATCTGCAAGCTCGTAAGAGCATTTCCGCCAACACTTCCCAAATGAAGATGGAAGGTATTTAGTTAATATTGCAGGAGAACGGAAATGGCGGCCTCTTCATTTCCATGCGAACTCTCGCCACCTAGTGGCTTGTGTAACTTTGCATGCCTGAGAAGATGCCTGAAGCCACTCATGTTCTGATATATCCAATTCTAGGTCCCTGCACCAGCTGTTAAGAATTGAAATTGAGGAGTCACTCATTCCCTCCCTTAATATTTTATATAAAAAAAACCACCTGGTGAGGCCACAGCTGACCCTTAATATTATCCTCTAAATATTTCCAAGCTGTAGGCAGTGGGTCTGGCAATTTAAGAGTAACATCTCTTTGTCTCAGGAGATCATTTTTCACCTGGTTGTATCTAAAATGATCATTGTTGGATAGGCCATAATTTATTTTTAATGTTTCAAATGGGATAATACCAGAGGGGGCGAGAAATTGCCTAAAAAATTGAAGCTCTACTTGTCTCCATTTGGAAAAAGTATGATCGAGGGATGCCGGAAGAAATCGATCATCCTCCGAGATATGGGTATAGAAGAAAAAAAGTTCCCTAAAGGATTTATGTAATTTTAGCTTATACCATAGTTTTAAGACTTGAGCTGTAAATGGAGTAAAGTTGCGAAGGGGAGGTAGCCTAGCAGCCGGAACTAGTGCCACATTAGTAATGTCGTATAGGTTTTTAATGGCAAATTCCAGATCTTTCCGGGGAGATTGATAGGTAGGTGATAACCATAAAGATAATATTTTGTAGAATGATGCTTTCGCATAGAATTCCAAATTTGGAAGATTAGCCCCTCCCGAGGAAAGTGGAAGTTGTAAAAGGGATATTCTCAGTCTCGGCTTCTGCCCATTCCATATAAAAGTGGATATAAGTTTATTCCAAGATTTAAAATAAAAACCAGAAGGAAAAGTAGTGATGTTCTGGAATAAATATAATAATTTTGGGAGGACTATCATACGGATAGTCTCTATTCTTTGGAAAAAATGTAATGGTAGCTGAGACCAGGCAGACAAATCCTTTTGGATCTGAATGGATAAAGGTTTTTAGTTTAGCAGTTCCAGGTTATCCAGATTTTTCGGAACAATGATTCCCAAATATTTAAATTTTGTTTTATACCACTTAATAGGGTATTTATTTTTAAGAGACTGGGAAGGAGTAAAATACAAGGGAATCAATTCTGTTTTAAATACATTTGCTTGAAACCCGAAATTTTTTTGAAATCCTCCAGTAGTTCCCATAAAGCCGGGAGAGAAGTATCAGGGGACAAAGCAGTAACCAAAATATCATCTGCGAACAACGTCATTTTATGTTGTCTTTGGCCCAATGGGACCCCTTCTATATGAGCATTCTCTCTAATTGTCTCTGCTAGAGGTTCAATGTATAGGGCAAACAATAATGGGGATAAGGGACACCCCTGTCTTGTGCCCCTTTGAATATGGATTCATTGAGAAGAAACCATTAACCCGAATATAAGCACTCGGTTGAGAATATGAATTTTTCAAACAAGTTATAAAAAATTCTCGGAAGGAATATTTAAGCAGGATAGCCTACAGGTATTCCCAGCTTACCCTGTCAAATGCTTTATTGGTGTCTAAACTAATAGTGGTGGATGGAATTCTTGCATGAATGTGTTCTAGAAGAAGCATAAGCCGTCTTAGATTATCAGAGGTGTTTCTCTGTTTTATAAAACCTGATTGATCTTGGTGAATTAGTTGGATGAGAATTGGTTCCAATCTTTTAGCCCATATGGCCGTAAATATTTTATAACCCCACGTTTAATATTGAAATTTGACGATATGATCATGGGAGGATGGGGTCCTTTTCAGGCTTAAGTAGAGGAGATAAGACTGCGTAGTTCCAAGAGGGGGGTGGGGTTTCTTCCTCCTTTACTGCACAACATGCTAATAACAAACTAGGAAGCAGCTGAGGGATAAAAGCCTAATACCATTCCGGTCCAAAACCATCTGGGCCTGGGCATTTTAGGGGTTTTAAATGTTTAACCTGGAAGAGGATTTCCTCAGAACTAATAGGGTATTCCAAGAGTTCCCTTTGAGAGTTGTTCATGCTAGGTAATCGAAGGTTGTTCAAGAAACTCAAAATAAGCTCTTCTTAATTATGGGGTGGGTGGGGAGCAGTATATTAAGGCCTCATAAAATTGTTTAAAGGCCTGTTTAATGTGTTCTTCTGTATAGGTAGGAATATCTGAGGTGGAAGGTTTTATTTTTAAAATAGTAGAGGCTCTTTTATTTGCTCTTAATTTCCAGGCCAGTACTCTGGCACCTCTAGCACCTCCCTCATAATTATGATGGCATCGATAATTCAGACTCTGGAGGGTCTTGTAATCTATTATTTTTTGTATATCTTGTTTTATAGATCGTATTCGACATTGTAAAGTCTTATCCCCTTCCCTATGTAACATTTGGTACAATGCCAGAAGGACTGTTAGGAAATTTAATCTTGCTTGTATCTCTCTTTGTTTACAGGATGCATATTCTAACATCTCCCCACGTAATACCACCTTTAATGCCTCCCATTGTATGGCATAAGGTACCTCTGGGGAGGAGTTATCTTGGATTGCTTGTGGGATACGTGTCTTAAAATGGTCTAAAAATTTTTGATCTCTTAACAGGAAATTATTAAGCCTCCAGAGTCTGAGCTTCTTTTGTTTTCCCAGATTAATCTTAAGAATTAAAGGGTTATGATCTGACAAGAGTCTAGGTTCAATTAAAATGTCTTGCATCTGGGTTAAGATGTTCTCCTGTCACAAAAAAATAATCTAGGCGAGAGTATGTATTGTGTCTCCCGGGAAAAAAAAGGGATATCCTGGGGTGGATGGGAAGATTCTTCTCCAGGTGTCCTCTATGCCTAAAAAATATAAATTCCCCTTTAAATACTTGACGGCTTTAGAGAGCCTTTGTGGCTTAGGATTTGAGGAATCAAGGTGGGGGTGAAAGGAGATATTAAAGTCCCCACCCATTATTAAAATACCCTTAAGTCTCTCCATCACTTTTTGCAAAAAAGTCCTTATTATTGGAAGCAAAGTCTGTGGAGGGAGATAGGTATTTACTAAGGTTACCGTCTGAGAGTACAGTGTTTTGTAAGGATCACATAACGACCTTGTGGATCTGAAAGTGTCTTGGATTTCTAATGGCGTAGATGTTGGGATTAAAATCGCTGTTCCCCTCTTGTGTCCACTCCGGTGGGAGGATGCCAAAACCCGGTAGTTCCCGCCCCAGTGGAGTTTTGAATGTTCAGGAGTGGAAAGGTGGGACTCTTGTAAGAAGTATAAATCTGCCTTCTGTTTACCCAGATGTTGCATAATTTTATAGCGTTTAATAGGGGAATGTAAGCCGTTCACATTCTGAGAAAAATTTTTTTAACGGTACATTAACCATAGTCCCAGGGAAAAGATATCAATATTGTATATCTGGCAGCGTGTCTAAGATCCTGAGGGCCCACGAAAACCCAGGATTACAAGGCAAGCTTCCCATTTCCTGTCCAGAGGTCTTATAAGACCAATTCCAGCATATCTGACCAAAACTGGATACCAGTATCCCATGACCCCCCAGTCTCCCACACCCAGTGCCAGAAGGGGGGAGTACATATCTGTTAATTTGTAGTGTGTCACCATTCTTTTTTAAGTTTACCAAAAAAAAAAAAACATAAAAATAACAATCTTATTTGTAACCTAATATAATCATTAACCATTAATCTTCCGAAGGAAACAACTGTGTACAAGTGTTCTTCCACAAAAGGGGGAGATTTATCCATCTCCAACCCGGGCCCTAGGATGAAGGAACTTCTTTCCTCCTAGGTAAGGGGGGAATGACCCATTAAATGTGGATCTTAGTCCACTTGAGAGGGAACTCCCTGTCTAGAAACTAGCCCAACGTAGAGGCTAGACCTGTAGTGGTGGGACATAAACCTGATATAGGTTTCAAATCATAAATTAACTCTAATAATCAAGGGAAGAGTGCCTCGTTCACCAGTGAATAAGAATCTTATCCCCTCGGGGAGGCGGATCAGATAAACTAGGTGTATAAAGAAAAAGAAAACCGTCTTAACTTTTCCTCTAGAGGATATGTTGTGCCTAGAGAAATCTCACATAGACCCTGGATTCCCCCGTCCCTCTCTACACGTTTTGTTCCAGACACGAAGTTAGAAAAACAACCTCACCTTACCCCCTAACATTCTAACTATGAGGGGATCGGTAGTTCTCCATTTAGGGGATATCTGAAAGGTACATCTCCTCTCCATTATAAGTGGACTCATCAAGGTCTGCGTCAAAACAAACTGTGCCCTTTAGGGTACAGCCCTCTTTGATCTGGTTCTGTAATATATGAGGTATAGCACATGGATTGGGAGCGAGCGGGGAATCTCTTAAGGACAGCTCACCTCTTAAGCCCCCGTGGTAACAGTGAGGATGGAAAAATAATTGTTGTTTAATATAGTCTGCTCTCATATCTAAGTCCCCTCCACTCTTCTCCCCACCTTAAACAAATCTAAACCAAAACATTTGTCATTTATTTTATTTTTTTCACTTTTACAGGGTGCTTTAAAAATTACCCTGTCCCAGACAACTATCTCTTTTGGCTCATTTAGTTCAGTGGGATCAGAACTTAATGTGATGGTCACCCAGAAAGGCTCTGTAATAGTCCGAGCAGGATTATTCTTGTAGGACAAGAGAGGAGGGGACCTACTCAGCCACGAGCACCCGACCCCAAGAGAAGGGATCTCTGTGGCACTCCACATCGAGTGAGGGGAGAATCGAGCACTCCAGAGACTGCCCCTAGAGGCCTTATTTATATTAGAGGCCCACAGTGTGTGTGTATATGTATATGTGTGTGTGTGTGTTTGTGTATATTCCCCCCCCCGGCATCGTAAGCCCAACCTAAAGCAGTACCTCTCTTAACATTGAAACATTTCTGTCCACTTGGAGAATCAAGTTCCCCATAATTCTCATAGTGTCCAATAGTCTCCGCAAATGCTGATCACCGAACTCTGTTCGGTCTGAATCTTAAGGTGTCACTCTGGTATATAGTCTGCTCTCTGACCCAAGCCTCTCCAGCCCCCACCCCACCTTCTCAAAACAGAGCAAAGGCAGAACATGTATTATTGTCTGCACTGTAAAAGATGGTCTGAATCACATAGTCCCGAATTACAGTCTCTGCCAGTTCACTTATCTTAATGAGACCAGAACTAAATGTGACGGTCGTCCATAACGTCTCAATGGTGGTTTGGGTGGAGTCCTGCTGAGTAGAGCACCTCATTAGCATAGAAGACGAGAGAGGAGACCTGTTCAGGCACGAGTCCCTGGACCCAAGAGAGGGAGAAGAAGGAGGGATCTCTATAATATTCCACATCGAGTGAGGGGGAAAATTGAGCACTCCAAAGATCACCCCTTATGGGCCTTGTTTATATTGAAGGCCTTCAATATACAGTATTTCTAGGGACATGGATATGTTGTTCATCCACACTGTCTGGCAGGTATCCTTGCCGCTTTAAATCTTTCTGGAAGGTCTTCAAGCTGGCTCCGCCCACCCACCCCGGGTGGTAAAACTCTCGGCTCCGCCCCATGACGCCAGATCTTCCTTACCGCTTGGAAGCTCAGGTTCCCTCCTTAACGCTCTGCGTATAAGACTGGTTCCTAACTCTTCGGTTTTCCAAAATTAAACTTTAAGGTTTTCTAGACTTCGGTCAACTATTTCCCTTGCGGCTGCGATGGACAAATCGACTCCCGGTTTCCGGAGATGCCCATGCGGGCAGAAGATGTCTCGGACGGATCCGCAATCCACGTGCGTCTACTGCTTGGGCCTTGAGCACGACCCGCAGGCTTGTGGCCTGTGCTCTACTTTCTCGGCCTACATCCTGGAAGACCGTGCTGCCCATCTGCAGCAGGCGACCCAAGCGCTACCCTCCGGTAAAGTCGAAGGAGGCCCGGTTGGCGGTTTCCGCGGCTGCGGGCTCGGCGGAACAGCTAGAGCAGATGATCACCCTCAAAGAGGAGGCAGCGCGGGCCGCATCTTCCTCGGCCGCGGCATTTATCCCGCTCTCCCTGGGATCCTCATATTCTGCTTCCTTTAAGGAGCTTTGTCTGTCTCTCTCCGCTAAGGGAGAGGGATCAACATCTGCTGGACCTTCCTCTCGGTCCAAAAAGAAGGATAAGGGTAAGTCCCTCCGTCGATGCTCTTGGGAGCGGGCGAGGTCCCCCTCCCCGAGTGGTCGACCATCGACTTCAGTCGATCCTTCGGCTTCGGCCACTGGCTTCACGGTGTCCCCATCAGGTCAGTTGATCGAGACTCCCGTCAGCGCGGTAGAGATCTTTCTCGATCCGTTGGGGGGTTGTCGACCCGGCAAAGCGAAAATCCCTCTCCCGGTTCCCCGGTGGTGGTTGAGGATCCGTGGGCTTGCCAGTGCCTCAGGTTCCGGAGCCCTCGGGTGACCCCACCGAGCCGAGGGGAGAGCGGGTTTCCCCCACCCCTCCCCCGCACCCTCCTCGGAAAAGCGAAGGTTCGCGGTCTCGGTCTTGGACTTCTTCGCTGTCCAGCCGATCCCGCCGCCATAGGCAGTGTCGGCACCACGGCAAGCGGCGCCGCCGCTCGTCCTCGTCCTCGGACGAGGGGAGGCTTCGACACAAGTTGCGTTGACGATACGAGGACCTCATGTGGCAACAGCTTCTTCTGGCCGGCAACAAGCCGACGTCGTCACCTTCCCCGGCCATTAAGTGGCTGTCACTGGAGCGGCCGAAGCAACCCCTCACTTTAGCCGAGGCGCCTGTTTCCATGCCTGTTGCTCAGCCAAAACCAGCTGCTCCACCGATTCTGGTGGAACCTCCGCCTCCACAGCCGTTGTTTGGGGCTCTGACCAAGAACTCTTGGTCGGCTCAGGGTCTGCCCCACAGGCTGTCTGTCACCCTCACTCCCAATCGCCCTTGGCAGGTGGAGGGTGGCTCAGGCCCGAGGCAGCTCTTTGCGGACTCTTCTGAGTCCGACACAGATTCCTCCCTTTTCTCCAGGCGAGTGGACTTGGAGTCCTCTGGAGATCAGTCGCTGGACGATAGCCCTTCGTCCTTCCTGGGTTTGCTTAGGCTCATCTCAGAGTCCACCGGGATGCAGCTCGAGCCCGTATCCAAGCAGGCCAAGTATCCCCTCACGGAGATATTGGACCGAGGGGATTCCCCTACGGAGGCCTTTCCTGTGGCTGAGGCCATTGTGGGCCCGGCCTTGGAGCTCTGGCAGTGCCCTGCTTCCTGCCCTGCGCCTTCGGCCAGGATGGCCAGGAAGTATCACGGTCCCTACGGTTCCCTGTCCGGTTCTCGGAACATCCCTCAGCCAAGGGTTAATTACTGACAGCATTTTCTGGCGTGCCGGAAATGCTAGGGACGTGGACAAACCTCCCGACAAGGAGTCCAAGAAATGGGACTCTGCCGGGCGAAAAGTCTACGCTGCGTCCTCCCTTGGCCTTCATCAGGCCAGCTCGGCCGTGCTTATGGCACATTTCTCCCATGCCCTGTGGGGCTCCCTGGACGAGGTAGTCCCTCATCTCCCAGCTGACCTGCAGACCACGGTTAGGCAGGTGCGGGGGCAGGGCAGTGGCCAAGCAGCAACTTCAGACTGCTCTGGACATTGGAGACTCATGCGCCAGGTCAGTCGCGGCTGCAGTGGCTATGTGCCATCGGGCATAGCTGAGGATATCCACTTTCACATCGGATACCCAGCACAAGTTGGCGGATGTCCCCTTCCTGGGGACCGACCTCTTCGGCCCTGGGGTGGAAGGCCACCTCCAGAGGATCGAGAAGTCCAATGCCACCTTGGATTCAGTCTTATCCACTCAGAGGGACAAGGGCCGCAGACCACAGCCTAAGCCCTTTCGCCCCTCTGCGGCCGCGGCATGTCCGGCCCAGCAACGTCAGGGCCAGCAGGCTCGCGCTTGGCATCCCAAACCCAAGCCCGCAGCTTTCTCCTCCAGGAAGCAGGGGGGTAAAGGCCCAGGAGGTCCCTCGGCCGGTCCCCCCTCCAAGCCTGCCCAGTGACGGGTTGAGGGGTGTCGCCCCCAACCTCGTCGCCTCACCCCAGGTTCCCCACGTGGTGGGGGCGGCTCCGCCACTTTCTTTCCACCTGGTCTGTTATTACCACAGACCGGTGGGTGTTGGAAGTGGTGGGAAAGGGCCTGCCTCTGGAGTTCGAGCAGGCCCCGCCCTTCAGAGCCTTCACACCTCGGGGGGCCTCTGGGTCCACAGCCTCACTGTCGGCTTGCCGAGCCGACATCGCTATCCTCCTCAAGAAGGAGGTGATCAGAGAGGTTGCGGATCCTCCCTCAGACCCGGGGTTTGTGTCCAGGTACTTCCTGGTTCCGAAACGGACGGGGGGCTGGTACCCCATTCTCGACCTGCACGACCTAAACAAGTTCCTCAGGTCTCGGACCTTCAGGATGGTCACTCTGGCTCAGATAATACCATCCTTGGAACGCGGCGTGTGGTTCTGCTCTCTGGACCTGCAGGATGCGTTCTTTCATGTCCCTATCCGTCTGTCACATCAGAGATTCCTTCGCTTTCGAGCGGAAAGATCCCTTTTCAAGTTCCGAGCCATGCCCTTCGGCTTGTCTCCTGCTCCCAGGGTCTTCATCAAATGCATGGCAGTGGTGACAGCATTTCCTGCGGCGCGAGGGTCCGGTGTAACCTTACCTGGACGATTGGCTGATAGCAGCCCCTCCAGACAGGAGGTGGGCGGTCCAGGGATCTGGCCTCCAGGTTTGCTCTCAGGTCGGCCTCCTCATCAATGAGGCCAAGTCGAACTTCGAACCAGCAGGTGATTCTCTTCATCGGGCAGAGCTCGACTCTCTTCGAGGCAAAGCACGGCTCCCGGCAGACAGGGCGAGGTTCTTTCCTCCTTTGCCCAATCATTTCTGGTTGGGCAATCGCTCCTGCCGAATTTCCTCGCCTCCTGGGTCTCATGGCGGCCTGCACCAGCATGGTCCATTGGGCCGCTGGAACATGCGCCCCCTTCAATGGGGACTGGCCAGCCAGTGGTCTCAACGCTGCGATCCATTGGACCAGCTAGTGACGGTGACCCAGGGGATGTGGAACGCTCTCCAGTGGTGGATCGTTCCAGCTCATCTGCAGGAGGGCATCCCGTTTGTCCGCCCCGAGCCGACGGTCTCTCTATCGACCGATGCCTCTCTGATGGGTTGGGGTGCCCATCTTGGGGAACACCGAGCGCACGGCCTCTGGTCCCCGTGGGAGTCCGATGCCATATCAACCTGCTGGAGCTCCGAGTGGTCCGCCTAGCTCTCACCGCCTTTGCTCCGTTTCTTCAGGGTCAAGTGGTTCGGGTCCAGACGGACAATACCACGACCATGTACTACCTAAACCGCCAGGGCGGGACGCACTCCATGCTTCTATGCAAGGAAGCTCTCCGCATTTGGTCACTCGTGCGCAGCCTGGAGGCGGATCTCCTAGCCATTCATGTGGCAGGAGCCTCCAATACCCTGGCCGATTCCCTAAGCTGGATAGGGGCTGTGTCCCACGAGTGGTCTCTCCTGCCGGAGGTAGTACAAGATCTGTTCTCCCATTGGGGTACACCTCAGGTGGACCTGTTTGCCTCCAAGGAGAACACGAAGCTGAGGCTGTTCCATGCCCGGCCCCCTCAGCAGGGCTCGCTGCAGGGGGATGCCTTCTCGAGGCCATGGACCCCGGGCCTCTTCTACGCCTTTCCCCCATTCCCTTGATTCACAAGGTGCTTCTCAAAGCAAGGAGGGACAAGGCGCAGGTGATTCTGATAGCCCCAGACTGGCCCCATGCTCACTGGTACCAGATCTCCTCAGCCTCAGCTCCAGGCTCCGAGGCAGCTTCAACTCGCCCGGACCTGCTCTCAGTCAATCAGGGAAGGTGTTCCATCCGGACCTTCAGTCCCTGCACCTGAGCGGCCTGGTTCCTGGCTGCCAGGTTCCAGGCCTTGGGTCTTCCGACGAGGTCCTCAGTGTAGTTGAGGCGTCCCGTAAGAGTCGACCAGAAAATGCCACACCTTCAAATGGAAGAGATTTTCCATTTGGTGTCAGGGCAAGGGCCTTGACCCTTCCTCCTGTTCCTTGGCGAGCATATTGGACTACCTGTGGTCCCTTTCTCAGCAAGGGCTTAGGTCGACGACCCTTAAGGTGCACCTGGCAGCCATCCCTGCTTACCGGGCGTGGGCCAGGAAGCAGTCGGTGGCGCAGGAAAAAGTGGTCGGGCGCTTTTTCCAAGGCCTTGATCACATTTTCCCCTCCGGTGCGAGAACCTCCACCTCCGTGGGATCTACTGCTGGTACTGGCAAAGCTCATGGGCAAGCCATTCGAACCAATGCACAGGTGTGATCTCTCACCTGTCGTGGAAGACCGCCTCTTGGTGGCTATTACGTCAGCCAGAAGGATGGGAGAGCTCAGGCGCTCTCACGCCAGTCTCCTTACCTGGTCTTCCACAGGGACAAGGTTGTCCTCGCCCCCACCGAGAATTCCTTCCGAAGGTGTTGGCCGGGTTTCACGTTAACCAGGTGTTGACTCTGCCGGTGTTCTACCCCAGTCACACTGGGAGGCGAATATAGGCTCCATACTCTGGACCCTAGAAGGGCCGCTTACTATAAGGAGGCTGCGACTGAAGATTCGAGGAGAGGTTCGCCAGCTGTTTGTCACCTACGCTGAAGCCGCACCTGGCAGACCTGCAGCCAAGCGGACGATAGGCAGGTGGGTCACCTCCTGCATAGATCTCTGCTATAAGTTGGCGGGCATGGAGCCTCCCAGAGGGATAAGAGCCCATTCTACCCGCCATACCGCTGCATCGGTGGCTGCTTCCAGGGACGTCCCTATCCAGGAAATCTGCAGGCTGCTACCTGGAAGTCAGCACACATCTTCATCACCCACTACCACATCGACCTTGAGTCATGCCGGGATGCTGGTTTTGGGGCCTCGGTTCTCAGTCTCTATTCCCTAAGTAGGGGTTTGCGCCTTGCCTCCCCTCCTCTGGAGAACTGCTAGGAGTCTGCCAGACAGTGTGGATGAACAACATATCCATGTCCCTAGAAATACAGGTTACTCACCTGTAACAGGAGTTCTAGGAATGGTATATGTTGTTCATCCACACGACCCACCCAACCTCCCCGGCTTCGACGCACAACCTGAGCTTCCAGCGGGCCAGATCTGGCGTCATGGGGCGGAGCCGAGAGTTTTACCATCTGGGTGGGTGGGAGGAGCCAGTTTGAAGACCTTCCGGCAAGATTTAAAGCGGCAAGGATACCTGCCAGACAGTGTGGATGAACAACATATACCATTCCTAGAACTCCTGTTACAGGTGAGTAACCTGTATATGTAGTGGCCTTTCAATAGAGCTATAGCTCGCTCTCTACCCTCGCATCCTTCTATGTGGCCGATCTCCCCCCACTCCCGGGCACCGTAAACTCAACCCAAAACAGTACCTCTTTTAAGGTTTAAACTTCTCTGTCCATTTGGAGAGTCGGGTTCCTCAAGGATCTCATTTTATCAACAGTGTCAGTGGCTCAGTAGGTAGCACACTCGCCTCTGAGGCTGGGAGATCAGAGGGCTGTGGGTTCAGTTCCTACATCTGGCACTTGGGTTAATATCCCAATACTGACACTGTAGTGCAGCATGAGGGGGTGCCGTCTTTCGGATGAGACGCTAAACCGAGGTCCCATCTGCCTGGATTGGTGGTAGTTCAGGTGGATGCTAAAGATCCCATGGCACTTATCGAAAAGAGTAGGGGAATTTCCCCGGTGTCCTGGCCAAATTTCTCCCATTCACTAAAACTACCACCAACAGCTTAATCTGGTTCAATTTCAGTTGCTTACCCTCTGTATCCCCCCTTCCCCACGGTCGCCCCTGAAAAAGGGTCTTCTAGGCCCAGTGGGCTTACCGGGTCAACAAAAATTCAATAAATTAAATAAATCTAGTAGTCTCTGCAAGTGCTGATCTCCGATCTCTGATCGGTCTGTATCTTGAGGCCTTGATCTGGTAATTATCTGCCTTTCCCTCGCAGCCCATTTAGGATCATTTTTGGTGATTATGCTTCGCTGGAGCAGGTCGGATTTTGCTTCTGTTGCTGAGTTGTAGGTGACTAAGCCATTAGAGAAGTGAGCCAACAACTTGACGGGATAGGGAGTCCGAAATTTTAGATTTTTAGCTTGTAGGAGGGGAAACCGGGGAATATTCCCTTCTCAAACGCTGTGTCATCGGGGCGTAATCATTGTCAAATATGATGTGGCGATCTCCTAACATTACTTTTTGTTTGCGCCAAGCTTTTGTCAAGATTTGGTCCTTTTGGGAGAAGGTAGTAAATCGCACTACAGACTATCTTGGTCTGGCTTCTGGTTTCGTAGGTTGGGGACCAAACGCCCGGTGAGCTCTCTGTATCTATTTGAAATTCTGGGCTTAAATCCAGGATTAAACGTAAAAAGTAGTCAGCAAAAGCAGTAGGGTCATTCACCTCCTCTCCCTCTGGAATCCCATATAGCTATATGTTTTTTGCCGACCCCTGTTCTCCATATCTTCCTGTCTCAAGGCTAGATAGAATTGCTCCTCGGCCAAAGAATGTACTGCTCGTTCAAGAATAGTTATTTTGTTGGTATTTTCTGAGATCAGGGCACCTGCCTTAGCTACCCGCGACTGCAGGTCTCCCAAATCAGTGCGGATTTCCTTCAGGGCATCTCTCATCTCCGATCTAAACTCTGAAATAGCTGAAAGAATTGCTTCAGCATGTAAATTTTCTTGCATTGTTATTTGTTTTTTTTTAATCGCCCCTTTTCCCCCGTTTGATATCAGATTGGGAAGCAGTGCGAGAGGGCGTCTCAATGTCTGGTAGGCCGCAATCCTCAGTTTCTGACAAATCCTGTAGAGACTGATATTGTTTTTTCTCTAGCCTTGCCATACCCCAAGGGGAACAAATTGATTGCTCTAAAGTCTCTCCTGAAGTAAATGGTATTTTTTGCTACAATTTTAAATAGTTTTGTAGATGTTTAGAGAGAGAGAGAGAGAGAGAGAGAAATGCTGGTTTTTAGCAGCGGTTTAGTGGAGCTCAATTCCCTGCATGCTCACGCCACCATGTCTTCACCGGAAGTCAAAATGTTTCAGTCTTAAGTTATTACACTAGGGCCAACTTAAATATTTGACAATAGCATAGACCTGTTAACTCCATACCTTACTTTGTACAGATTTATTTGTGCCTTTAAGGTACTGTATAGGGATGCGATCTGAAATGAATAATTGATAAAGTGAATTAACTTGTTTTTAAGAAAAATAAAGTAATTATGCCCAGAAAGCTGGAATATAATAATGTGTAGACATGTAGAAAGAATGGATCTGCTAAATGAATAATGCACTGTACAATTTTTTTTCCAGAGTTATTGATTACGGGTTGATAGAATTACCTAAAAGTTATGGGGAAATGTTGTGTGCAGGGCCTGCCATTGGGCTGTTGGGTAGCATTTTGTGTTTCCATGCTGGCAACTCAGGTTCGGGGACGAGCTCTGGGAGCTGGCAGGGCAGCACAAGGATGGGGGGCAGCCTTCTCGCACACCACAGCTCTGAGCCTGGGAAGATATGGTGCAGTGTGTTGTGTTACACAGGTGACACCTTGTGACTGGCAGGGGAGCCCTCTCTCACAAGGGGTCCACATGCATGTCTTGGCCTGATGGGGTTACACAGTGTGTCAGGAGAAGTGGGTTGATATGAAAAATGAGTCTTGCTACATCTTCTCTGTTCTGTTAATTCCACTTCCAAAGGGACCTGTATGAATGAGGATACAATTTCAGAGTCACAAAAAGGGAAATTTGTTTTTTTAAACTATGCAATAGATTGCATATAAATATATAAGTGATGCACAGTGGGGACCTCAAGAGTGGTGTAACCAGTACGAGTATATAGATAACTTACTTATCACATAAGATCCCCTGTGGGTATGTGCAGTAGGATAGGCCCTTAAGTGATAGATTTTGTTTAGCTTTTTTTAATTTTAAACTAGGGTTACTGCGTGTTCCCCCATCCTGATTGCCATAGCTGTTGCCATGGATGTGAAATCAGGATGATAAGCTGATGCTGTGATGTGGCAGTTCATTGGTGCCGCAGAACTTCTACAGAAATTACAAACCACTGCCGCAGATGTTTTGCGGCAGATGGTAATCCTGCCGCAGAACTTGGTACCAAAGTGCCGCAGAAAAGTAAGGGCCATGATCTTCATGCATGGCTTCTACAGACGTAGCCAAGGTGTGCTTTGGAGTCTCGCCTTTAGTAGCAGATATTTTAGTGGAGGCCAGGAAGCCTTCCACCAGGTCCACATACGCTATCAAGTGGAAGCGATTCTTCATTTGGGCTGGTTCTAAGAGGTTGGAACCTTTCTTCTGCACGGCTAATAAAGTCCTGGATTACCTGAGGCATCTGTACGATCTGGGCCTTAGCTACTCCTCTTTGAAGGTACATATGGTAGCTATTTCGGCCTACCACATTCCCTTCGGGGACAGGACTTTCGCTCAGCTGGAACTCTCTAAGACCATCCTTAAAGGGGTTCTCCATTTGAGACCCCCTCTCCGTAATCCTGCCCCTCCTTGGGATTTGAACTTTATTCTAGAAAAGCTCACGCTACCTCCTTTTGAACCAGCAGTGGATGTAGAATTGAAATTCCTCTCTTGGAAGACACTTTTTCTCGTGGCCATCACCTTTGCTCGGAGGATTTCCGAGCTTCGGGCCCTGATGTGTAAGATCCCGTACTTGAACTTTTACAAGGAACAGGTGGCCATGTGCACTAACCCTAAGTTTCTTCCATGGTGGTGGCTGAATCCACACTGAATCAATCCATCGAGCTCCTGACCTTTTTCACGGGGCACTCCAATCATGGAGAGTACCTTCTGCATATGCTGGATGTACACAGAATCCTGAGCTACTACACAAATAGGACTAAGGATCTCAGAAAAATGGATCAGCTTTTCGTTTCCTTCGCTCACAGCAGAGAAGGTAATGCTGTTTCCAAGCAATGCCTTTCTAAGTGGTTAGTGAATTGCATCACTTTCTGTTACAAGTATCACAAAACCCTGCAGGGTCAAGTCAGAGATCACTCCAATAGAGAGGTAGCTGCCTCTGCTGCTTGTTTCAGGAATGTGTCAGCGGCAGAAATCTGTGCAGCCGCAACTTGGACTGTCGTCCATACCTTCACGAAACAGTACAGTTTGGACATTGCCTGTCGCCGCAGAGCAGACTTCGGGTTGGCTTTTTCGCAGGGGCTCCATTCTTGATATCTGCTCAGCCCTTTTTTTTTTGTCATTTGTGGATGACGACACCTCCTTCTGTATCCTGTTTTGTTCCAGACTGCTTGGGACTCCGTCCTATATGTGAATACCTACTGCAAGAGCCCTCTTGAAGTAAGATAGTACAGTTACGTAAGAACTTACCATAACAGTAGATCTTTGAGAGAGGCTCTTGCAGTAGGTATTGCCTTATGTCCCCCTGAGTTTCTTCTTTTTCTTCTATGGGGGCATATCCTCTTCTCTGTTGTCATGCCTCTTCTGGTGGGAAAGAACTGGAAGGTGGGCGTGGGGGACCACCCCTTTATACTGACATCAGCTGACGCCGGTCACCTGACGTGGGGGGGTTCCCTGCCAGAGACTGCTAGCTAGAAATCTTTCCGTGTGGTCCTGACGCCTGGCGGCTTAGTCCTGTATCTGAATACCTGCTGCAAGAGCCTCTCTCGAAGATCTACTGTTACGGTAAGTTCTTATGCAACTGTACTTTTTTAAGGTGCTTTTGAACCAGGGACATGATTTTTTCCTCGATCTGGATTTTACAACAGGTGCATGGGAGTTAATCACCTTTAGGACTAGAGTCTGAAAGGTGGTGTAGGCATCAGTGATGGATTGAGCAAGGTAGAATTCCTGCCATCTAATTCTGCTAAGATCAACAAAGAATGCTTTGGGGTTGAATTTGCGGTAACTCCTTTTGTAGGTGTGCCCTGCCCCGGAGGATATTTTTGGCATGTGCCTTACACAAAGCTATAGCCCTGTGGTCACTAATGTGGGTGTGAAATACTCCTACGTGGGAGGCCCATTGGCAGGCCTGTTTAATGCCTCTCTGGATTCAGAGTGCATACCTCAGGATTGAAAGATGGCTCACGTGGTTCCACTCCATAAGAGGTGCAGGACAGTTGCAGCATAGCTTTGTCAAGGGCAGATCCTGCCAGACCAACCTAGTGGATTACTGTGACTGGGTGACTAGGGGAAATGGACAAAGGGCATGCACTGGATGTCCTGTACCTGGACTTCAGTAAGGCATTCGACTCTGTGTCACATGGAAGACTAGCATGTAAGCTAAGGGGACTCGGGCGGGGGCAAAAATTGGTGGGATGGGTGGAGAACTGGCTGCAGGGATGGCAGCAGAGGGTGGTGGTGGGAGAATTATCATCCCCAAGGGCAGTGACGAGTGTGGTCCCACAGGGTTCAATGCTGGGGCCGGTGTTATTTGGGGTATTTATTGCAGACATACTGGTAGGCATAAATAGCGAGATAAGTCTATTTGCAGACGACACCAAGATGGGAGCAGTGGGATGACCAAGGAGGTAGCAGGGATTGCAGGAAGAGCTAACAAGGCTGGAGACATGGTCTGACACCTGGCAACTTAGTTTCAATGCCAAAAAATGCAAGGTGCTGCATTTTGGGGCAAAGAATCCAAAAAGGAGCTACCATCGATGTGGAGGGGGATGTGCAGCTAGCTGTGACAGAGGAGGAAAAAGATCTGGGGTGCTCATTACAGGAGCAGTGAACAACTCTGCACAGTGTAGGAAAGCAGCAGCAGTGGCCAGCAAGATGCGGGGTTGTACTGCAAGGGGTATAACCTCTAGGAGGAGGGAGGTGATTCTGCCGATCTTACCTCAAGAAACGGCTCTTGCAGCAGGTTACACCATAAGACTGAAACTGACAGGCTGCAGGACCCCACTGAAAACCTCTAGCAAGCTACGCCCAGTGGGGGACCTCCCCGACGTCCGATACCTCATAAAAGGGCGGTCCCCCAGCATCCCTCAGTTCTTTTCCTGCCGACGACTCACAAGCATCAGCTCCATGGATGCCATCAGCTACCAAACGATGCCAGAACTTATCACCCTTTCTTCAGAAAATTACTTCAGAAATCAACAAGTGATCTATCCCCTTTCGCATGTCTTCTTCCCCGACGCCTTCCATCGAAGGATGCCCCTCCAAGTGCGCATGCAGCAAGCAGATTCCATTTAAAGACCCGCACTCTGCCTGCATTCAGTGCTTAGGCCCCAAGCACGACACCAAGGCCTGTACCATTTGCCAGCGCTTCAATAACCACATGCAGATCCGCCGCCAGAAGGTGCTTGAGACCTTCCTGCTAGAGGAAAAGTTACTGGTCATGGAGAGAAGCTCATCCTCCTGGGGGGAATCATCCCACAAATCAAGGAAACATAAGGAGAAGAAGAAGGAGAAAGATGGAGAGCGATCCCCATCTGCCCGTACATTGGACTCTCGAGCCAGCTTGGGGTCAGCCCATTCCAACAGGTCCCCTTCCCGGGCAAAATCTCAGCCTCCACCGGCTAAGGTCCAGACGACCAGTGGCTCGGGTATGTCTTCTTTGCTTCAGACCCTCAAGGTCCGGCCCAAGGACTCCTCCCACAGCTGGCCATCGGGCTCTTCCGGCAAATCTGCATTGTCAGATCTCCAGCGCAAGGTGCACTCCAGGTCGGCCGCCCTAGTAGGCCCCAACTCCCTGGACCAGCGCCAGGACTCCGACCAGAGATCGGACTCCCAACCACCTCGGGGTATCCTGGACACGTCTACTATTCGGACTACGGTACTGACGTCCCTTAAATGGGCTTAGACCCTAAGTGGTGGTTGGACCAGACACCAACCAAACGTCCGAAGGACACCACGACTCCAAAGAGGGACGCACCCCTGCCCACACTGTACGCCGCCACTGGGCCTCTTGAGGACACTGTACTGACGCCGCACTCAGCCAATGTTTACCATCAGACGCCAGAGGACAAAGATAAGGCGCACCTGCCTTAAGACCCAGGGCCACCCAAAGACTTGTCAACAGGTGCATCAGGGCCTCAGAAACCAGACTCCGGTATCGAGCAGATGCCCGTGGAGGACCTGACACCAGGTCCGTCGTCAGGCCTCAATATAGAGGAAGTTAAGGAGTTATTCTCCTACTGGTGGGAAACCATCAGGAAGGATATGGTCCCGACAAAACCTCCAGGGGAGAACTTGCCCCCGCCCAGGGCCAAAACCCCGGATAGACCCCCCGAGAAGACTCTTCCCTGCCTAGGGGCCAGTCTCAGGAGAAGCCCAACAGGGAAGATAAGTGGAAGCGGTCCCCCTCTCGGACCCCTTCCCACTCGCCTAGCACTCGAAAGCACAAAAAGCCTTGCAGGAGGTCAGACTCTTCATCCTCCAACAAATCTCGCCCTGAGTCCTCAGGGCCATCTAGGCCATCCTCTCCCTTTAGTGTCCTTTCTGCAGATCCCTGGGATCTTCCAAGATCACCCCCAGATGATCCAGCATTCATGGATATCATGCGGCATATCCAGGAGAATATGGGCTGGGACACTGAGGACCTGGACCCAGAAAGGCAACGCCTAGCGAGGTACTTGAGACAAAAGGACCCAAGGCCTGTGGTAGTTCCACCGTTGGTGGACACCTTTCAGGATGCGGCAAGGGCCACCTGAAAACACCCCTTCTCCTCACCTGCAGTTCCTAAGAAAGCGGATCATTTGTACAGGGCACCCCTAGAGGATCCTTACCTAGGGGAACAACTGGTGGTGGACTCTGTCGTCACGGTCACTCCTAAAAGGTCCCAAAGACTTCAGCATCTCAGCATGCAATCCCCAGATCGAGAATCAAAACAGCTCAGCTTCATGGGGTGAAGGATGTACACTGCAGCGACCTGCTCCATACAGTCCCTAAATTATATGACCCACATGGTGCAATTTCAGAATGCCTGTGAGAACAGGGTCAGGATCTTGTTAAGGACCTGCCAGACTGCCCAGGTTGCATCTGGAAACGAGTGGTCCTCCGCTCAGTATGCCTGCCTGGTTAAACTCTTGAATAAATAAATAAATAAGAAAGAGGAGCTGTTAAAGCTACTCTAAACAGGATCCAATGTTGGGACACAGGTTCTCCGGGCAGCTTATGATTCCGCAGACTCAGCCGCCAGGGGTGCGGCAGCAGGAATTTGCCTCGGGAGACATTCATGGCTAAGAGTCTCAGGTTTTACACCGGATGTCCAGAAGGGCATCTTGGATGTTCAGTTCAACAGCTCGGTCTTGTTTGTGGAGGAATCTGAGAAGGTCATTACCAAGTTGCAAGACGCTGGTAAGGCCGTCAGGTCTGGACAGGCCATGTATAGACCCAAGCAGAAGCCCTTTAATAAAAACCAAAATAGTTTCAGAAACAAGCAAGGCCAACAGCCCCATTCTGGTCAGCAACCTAGGGGCAACTTTTATCGGAAGGGTCAGCCTCTCTTCTCAGGAGGCCAAGGGGCCAGGAATACAGAATCCCCACAGGCACCCCGGCCAAACCCCTCCACTGCCTGACTCATGTCAGACCCCTGCTTCTCCTCTGGATCAAAGGGAAGAGAAGGTCGGGGGTCACTTTGTGCACCACCTATCAGGGTGGTGAAGAATCACCTTGGACCAGTGGGTGCACCAACTTATCCAAAGAGGGCACTGTATCAGATTTGTAGGTCCTCCTCCGTCCAGACCACTACTGCTACCTACACTACCTGGTACTTGGGACAATACACAGCTCTTATCCAGCAAGAGATCACTGCCCTCCTAGAAAAGGAGGCCATAGAGAGGGTCTCTTGGAACCAGAGGGGAAGGGGATATTTTTCCCACTTCTTTCTGGTCCCAAAAAAGACGGGTGACTTATGCCCCATCCTACATCTCAGCGATCTCAAAAACTTGGTGACGTACAAACATTTCAGAATGGTCACCTTGCCAGGTCTAATCCCGATGCTAAGACCAGAAGCTTGTCTTGCCTCGCTAGACATGCAAGATGCCTACCTCCATATTCCAATCGCACTACCGCACCGGAGGTTCCTGCGATTCGAGTTCCGAGGATGCCACTATCAGTTCCAGGTTCTCCCATTCGGCCGTTCATCGGCTCCACAGGTGTTTACCAAATGCCTTACGGTAGTAGCAGCAGCCCTCAGGAGACAGGGCCACTACGACTTCCCCATCTAGACGACTGGCTTCTGATGGCCCCGTCACAGGGAGAGTTAAAATGGGCGTTGCAGGACACCTACATGCTGTTCGGCTCCCTAGGCTTCACAATCAGCCTGGAAAAATCATCGCTGATACCCTTACAAAGGCTTCACAGTTCATAGGCGCGGTACTGAATACCCGCCTAGGAAGGGCCTTCCTGCCAGAAGACAGAGTGGAACACCTAAGAGCGCTGATCCAGCCGATCGGCACGCAGAAGCAGGTCTCCACAAGAACCATGCTATGCCTCCTAGGGCAAATGGCGGCCGCCATAGCCACAGTTCCCCTTGCATGCCTTCATATGAGGGCCACCCAGTGGACACTCAGGGTACAATGGGATCAGCGTCAAAACCACATGGATCAGCTGGTATCGGTTTCCAATTCCATCATCAGAGTCCTATCGTGGTGGCTGGTCCCAGAACACTTCTCTGTAGAGGTTCCCTTTATGCCACTCACCCACTCTCTGATCCTCACCATGGATGCATTGGGGTCCTGTTGGGGTGCACACCTGAACAACACAAGGACACAGCGCCTGTGGTCCCCGACGGAGGCGTTCATTTCACATCAGTGTCCTCGAAATGAGGGCAGTTCTCTATGCGCTCCAGGCTTTGCGATCAGAGATACCCCCAGGACACTTACTGATTCAGAGGGACAACACATCAGTGGTGTTCTACATCAACAAACAAGGGGGCACTCACTCCTGCCGGCTTTGCCGGGAGGCCATGAGGATACGGGATTGGGCAGTGCAACACAACACCACACTGGCTGCGTGCATGTTCCCCGAATTTGCAATGAGCTGGCAGATCTGCTAAGCGGGTCACGGTCCAGCACCCACGAGTGGGAGCTCCTCCAGTCAGTGGCGGAAATATTATTCGTCAGATGGGGAACACTAGATCTAGACCTGTTCACATCCCCACACAATGCAAAACTGCCCAATTTCTGCTTGCTAGATCCAGGACCTGGTGTTTTCTGGTGAGACGCGTTATCCCTCTCTTGGATGGGCAGGTTTTTCTATGCCTTCCCTTTGATCCAGAGGGTCCTGCTCAAGCTGCAGGCCGAAGGGGTGACCATGATTCTGGTGGCGCCATTCTGGCCCAGGCAAATATGGTTTCTCCTCCTTCATCAGGTGGTGAACGGATCACCACTTGCCCTCCCAGTTAGCTCGCAATTGCTGTCTTAGGACAGAGGATCACTGGTTCATCTGAACCTCAGATCTCTGAACCTTCACGCATGGCTCCTAAAGACATAGCCATATTCCGACACGGAGTATTGGATGAGGTGGCGGACATCTTGGTGGTAGCAAGGAAGCCCTCAACTTGTGCAGCCTGTGCCATAAAGTGGCACAGGTTTTGCCTTTGGGCTTCTACCCAGGATCTAGATCCCCTCCTCTGTTAGGAGACGTCTGTTCTGGATTACCTTCTTTGCTTGTCACAAGCGGGGCTTGAGTACTCCTTGATAAAGGTGCACCTCTGTGCTATTTCAGCATACCATGCACCAACTGGACAGAAATCGCTAGCACAGCTAGAGGTTTTGTGTACCTTTCTGTGTGGCATCTTCCACCTGAAGCCACCCGTTAAGGAACCAGGCCCTCCCTGGGACCTCCTCTTCATACTAGAACAGCTGACATTGCCTCCCTTTGAACCAGCCGCGGATTGCGAGCTATGCCTTCTCTCTTGGAAGGCACTATTTTTAGTTGCAGTCACATCAGCAAGGAGGATTTCGGAGCTCCATGCACTGATGTGCAAAGAACCTTATTTAGTTTTTCACAAGGACTGTGTCCTTGAGGACAAACCCCAAGTTCCTTCCCAAGGTAGTGTCAGAACTTACCCTCAGTCAGGACATAGACTTGCCAGCCTACATCCCCAATTATTCTAACAAAGGAGAAGCTCTCCTGCACACCCTAAATGTGCATAGAATCCTCAGATTTTACCTAACCAGAACCAAACCTCACCATGAATCCGAACAGTAGTTCGTGTCCTTCGCCCACAGAATGCTTGGGGCACCAGTGTCAAAACAGACACTCGCGAGGTGGTTGGTGAACTGCATCATATTCTGCTACCGGGAAGTGAAATAAGCCCTTGCCTGAACAGGTAAAGGGTCATTCCACCAGAGCAGTGGCCACTTCATTCACTTCACTGAAGAACGTTTAAGCCTCCACTATTTGTACAGCGGCTACCTGGAGCACAGTACACACATTCATCAGGCATTACAGCTTGGACATTGTTCCAGGCGTAGGGCAGGTTTCGGCCTTGCAGTCCTGCAAGGGCTGCTTTCTTGAGAGTGACCTCTCTCTCTCTCTCTCGCCCTAGATGATCCCCCTCCCAATTTAGGGGAACTACCAATACTGCTTGGAACTCGGTCCGAAAGGTGTAATCTCCTGCAAGAGCTGTTTCATGAAGTAAGATAGTACAGTTACGTAAGAACTTACTGTAACCGTAGATCTTCAAGAACAGCTGTTGCAGTAGGTAGTTTCCCTCCCAACTTCCCTTCAGGAGGTCTACTTCTCTTCATACAAATTTCATTGTTCTTCCTCTGGAAGCGGATCCTCGGTCTCCCCATCAGAATCACATCGCTATGTCAGGAGTCTCTGGCGGAAGAACTGAAGGATGCTGGGGGACCGCCCCTTTTATGAAGTATCTGATGTCAGGGCAGGGCCGAGGTTGGGGCCGGTCCCCTGCTGGGTGTAGCTAGCTAGAAGTTTTCCGTGGAGTCCTGCAGCCTTCCTGCTTCAGTCCTAATGGTGTAACCTTCTGCAAGAGCTGTTCTCGAAGATCTACTGTTACGGTAAGTTCTTGCGTAACTGTACTTTATACAGATCGCTGGTCAGACCCCACCTGGAATACTGCATTCAGTTTTGGCACCCATACCTAAAGAGGGACATTAGATTACTGGAACGGGTGCAATGCAGAGCAACAAAGATGATCCAGGGTCTGGGGGAGTTACCATATCAGGTTAGACTGAGGGAGTTGAACATGTACTCTCTGGGAGAGAGGAGGGACAGGGGGGAGATGATTGAGACCTTTAAGTACATGAGAGGAATAAACAGAACAGGCACTGAGGGACTGTTCAAGGGGAAGGTGGGGAGAGACACTCGGGGTCATGACATGAGATTGGAGGGTGGAAGGTTTATGAGGGAAATGAGGAGGCATTTCTTTACAGAAAGTGTGGTAGCAGAGTGGAACACACTACCGGCAGAGGTGGTGGCCTGTAATACAGTGGGATGCTTCAAGAGGGGCTGGGATAGGGCAAAAGGAGGGTCATGGAAGTGGGGTAGGGTGGGAGGTGCTAGCTGCAAAATTGAGCAGATGCGACAGACCAAATGCCTTTTTCTGCAGGCAGTTTTGTATATTTGTACGTTTTAGCACAGTAAAAGCACTGAGCAGTTAAAATTTGCTTTCTTACTTATTTATTTTTTTGAGCACCTTCTTACATTCTGTTTGGTTCTGAGTTCAAGGTGCTGCATACTGTACATCCCGTGCGCCCAGCGGGTTTTTTTCGTTGATTCTTGTTCAGCTATGGCGCAGACAGGTTGTCTCTGAGGGCAGATTGTTTCCTCCCTGCCTCTGTTCCTGCCACTTCTGTCTCCAGTTGCTAGTGCAGTGACTGCACATTTTGTAAGGCCAAGCTCTGTGCCTGTTTTTCATTCCTGGCCATGGGATGTTCCCTCCTACTTTATCAGAGGGGACAAACACCTCTGGTTTGGCCTTCCCTTCTGTGCAGGAGGGCTTTTTCTTTCATTCTTTGCTAGGGAACATGTAAAGGGTACCTAAGTTCCCAAGTTCGTAGTGAGCACCAACACCTTTCTGACTGACTTGCCCTTCTGTCTGTTGCTTGCCTTCTGGTCTCTTCTTTACAGCCTGCACTCAGAGCCTCTGTGCTTGCTGCCTGGAAGCATCTATACCACTTCTCCACCTTTCCCAGTGGTTTGGAGTCTCATTATCTTTCAAGGAGTTTCTTAAAAACCCTTGTTGGATATTCCTGTCTGTCATTCCCCCTAGAGTGGTTCTGCTTACCCAGCTTCCTCTGCAGAGGCTCAGCATTTGAACCAACAGATCTACAGGCTCCACTCTTCAGTCTTGGAAGCTCTGCCTCAGTCAGTCCTATGTGGCCCAATTTCAGCAGGGCTTGTGGACTCTGATTATTTCTTTAGATGGGTCAGACTTTGCTTGGTCAGTCCAGCTTCAACTCTTTCCCATGCAGATACACAGTTGGCATACCCACCTCCTCCCATCAACTCGGCAGCATATGATTCAGTGAATCTTATGGTTCAGCTCTCAGGTGGGACATTATGCTTGAGACGACTTGCTTGGCTCAGGAGTACAGCTTTGTATCCTTAGGAAAGGTCCGTCCTTTTAATGGTTCCTCCATCTTCACACTGAAGTTTAAGAAGCATGTCGGAACCTCTTATCCAGTTCTCTTTCCCCATTAGACTAGACTAGCAAGCTGAAGGCTAAATATTCGGCATCTGCTGCCTCCATCCCTTTCAACTGGCCACCCTAGCCTGGTCTGCACTCTTAACAGTTTTTCCTCTACTGAATTGCAGCTTATCTCAGGAAGACCAGGGTACCTCTTTCCTGGATTTTTGTTTTTATTCCCTTCTGTCTTTGCCCTCCCCACCCCCCTTCAGGGAACTCTGTTACTTCGCCAAAGAGCTGGGGAAGATTAGAAAGTTACGAAATGTACTTAACATAACCCTTGATGGTCTAAAGTATCTTCTCCATTGAGCCACACTCACCCACCCTCCGTCCTCGTTTCTGGACCACTTCTGGTTGGTCTTCCTCAGGCTAACTTTTATGGGTTTTTTTTTTTTGTTACCCCGGTTACTCCCTTCAGGGTTTTTTTCCACAATTGTTTTCTTTAAAGTCCACTCATTGCTGTTCCTTATTGTTTAAATCGATTTTGTTTCTCCCTGGTGAGACAAGTCCCTACCCATAGTGCCCCCCCAAAAGAAAAGAGGGACAGTGTGGTGTAAATGGTAGTCAATAAAGGGTTTTGCCGCCTTATAGTATTTGTATTTATTTGTTTTACCAGGAAGAGCTCCATTGAGCAGTGCTGATTTGCATGGAGGGCCTAGTTAGGATATGTAACCGTACATAAAACAAGTTACGTAACAGATTTGACATAATAGAATACAGAAATCATAAGCAACAAGTACACAGAATACACAAGGATGAAGTGCAGCAGAAAAACAAGGAATGAAATACTGAGGCTGAAATGAGCAGTTATGAAAAATGAGGGATACAGCAAGGAGTACAAAAGTCAGAGTGTTCTACCGACAAGTGCATTTATCTATACAGTGCCTGTCATCAGTTTGAATGAGTGGAGGCTGATCGTTAAATTTAAGAGCGACTTGTAACTTGTTCAGGATGCCTTTTTCTGCTTGCTTGTATTTTATTTTGGTATAGGACAAGTCTTGCCCGTTCCTTGTTAGACGTGAATATTTTTTATTTCTTTTCAATGTTTGTTTGCTACTCTTAGTACTTACTGCACCTGGTTAGTCTCCTCTTTATGATACTCTTGCCTCTATCTAAGGCTCTTGAAAAAATAGTTGCTGACCAATTAACTGAATACATAGAAAAGTACAATATACAGTGCCCACAGCAGCATGGGTTTTGCAAAGGACACAGCACTACTACTGCATTGCCAGAGTTTACCGATTTATATTCACAGTTCCCTGGATCATGACGCTCACGAGTCGATGCCACATTCATTGACCCGTCAAAAGCCTTTGACACGGTTAATCATGATCTTCTAGTCAAAGAGCTTGCATCTGTTGCTTTGTCTAATGATACTGTCACCTAGTTTGAGGCACCTCACGAATCGCTCTCAGCAAGTTGGGATTGATGTCCTATCTGACAGTAGACCTCTTCATTCCGGTGTGCCCCAGGGCTCCATCCTGGGCCGCGTTTTATTCAGTTTGTTTCTAAACAGGCTCTCACTTGCCAGGAGCTGTCCAATTCTGCTCTATGCAGATGATGCAGTCCTTTATACAAGTGACCCTGATCCCTTTACCTTGGAACGCATACTCCAAGACAGCTTTACTACAGTTGAAAGATGGTTCAGAGAAAAAAAATTCATTATGAACTATAAAAAAAAAAAAAAAAAAATACTGTTTTCCAGTCCTCAGAATAGGCATCGGTCATACCCACTCAATATAACAAACGAGTCTGGAACTACATTGGTACTCATCCAGCATTTCAAATATTTGGGGGTCACTATAGACAGCACTGTGTCATATGCTTACCACGTTGAAAATGTTGCAAAGACTGTGAACATCTGTATTGGTGTGCTTCATAGGCATAAGCAAAGTCTTACCCCAGAGACCTTAAAATTCGCTATCCAGAGTACAGTGGTCTCTCTTGTTGACTATGGCATAGTAGTCTACGACTTGGCTACGGACACAGCCCTCTGCTGTATAAAAGTCGCTCTAAATAAAGCCTGTCGACTCCTAACTGACTGTATGGCTCACACATACGTGTGACCCATATGACCAGGCTAACTGGCTCCAGTTCACAGGTAGGCTCTGGTTCCAAACGTGCCTCCTGGCCAAGAAAGTGGGTCTGGGCCTCATGCCAGTGGGTGTCCAGAAGCTCCTTACTCCCTATGAAAACAGCCGTTCCACCAGAAGCCCAGATAGTCTTTATAATTACTAGGTGTCGCACCTCTCTTGGTCAAAGAGCCTTTGCCCACCGTGCTCCTAAATGGATTAATAATCTTCCTCCTGCCGTCTCCTGTATAACAGCATTAGGTCCCTTCAAACGCGAACTCCGAAAACATCTGTGTTAATGCCAGCTGTGAGTGCTTCCCCTTAGCCCCTCAACTGCTGTTTTACCTTGTGCCTAGGCAGCACTCCCTCATGACCACATGCCCCTAGTATCTTGCACTTGTTGTTTCTCTCCCATCCTGTGTCTTAATCCTTCCTTTATGAAACTCCCCTCTTACCCCAACCCCTCTGTTCTCCTACAGTCATCTCCATCTGCCTTCAGCTCAACCCCCCCCCCAAAAAAAAAACTTCGACAAGGCCTTCCTAGGCTGATGTTTCTCTACTTCTTGAGCTGGTGTGGCCGCCCTGGGCTGCTGTAATCCCTGTACAACACCCTCCATCCCTGCAACACAGGCTGCGGCAGTATCTCTCTCTGCCTTTCAGGCATCCCAGTCTGAGTTGTCCTGTCTCCCTTAACTGCCTTAACCCTCTCAGATACAGTCTGTGCTTATAATAGCCAGTTGACTTAGTCCTCTGTGTTTGTCGTCTTGTTTATATTTAGATTATACTTAGGCGGGGATATTCAAAGAGGTTGCGCCTGGCGCAACCCTGCATTGCGCCCCGGCACGATATTGAAAAGGCTGCCCAGCGCAGCGCAAATCCCGATGTGCTGGGGCACAATGTAATCTATGCAGCGCGCAGATGCAGGCGTGCCCATGCATATGCAGCACATCCCGATATTCAGCCTGGGATGTGCGGCGCATATGCTGACGCAACCCCTACATGCGTCACGCACTGGTGCTCAAAGTTGAGCCGAAATTACAAGGCTCAAATGCTGGCCACCCACAGGCGGGCAGCTGTATTGCAAGGCGCAACACAACAGCCGCCAGCAATGGGTGGCCGCCCGCCCAGCAGGAACACCGTCCACAAGCACCTGGACCCTCCCTGGTAGTCCAGTGGCCCTGCTCCCTCCCCGTATGCCCGATTGCGGGTGTCTGAAATATTAATTTCTAACCTGGTGGTCTAGCATTCATTCACGGATCTGGTCCTGTATAGTACAGTATGGTCTGCAACCCATTGGTCACACTGGACCAATAGGCGTCTGAATCATCACACTACCGCTATCGACCAGCCGTGGTATCCGGGCAGGGCTGCCGCCCGCCGATGAGGGGGGGGTGCTGGGTGGCCAGAGGTCCTCGGTGGGTGGGGGGGGTGACACTAGACCACCAGGCTAATATGTAACATTACAACAGCCCGCGATCGGGCATACGGGGAGGGGACCACTAGACCACCAGATCCGACATTCATATTTCAGAAGCCCGCGATTGGGCATACGGGGAAGGGACCACTAGACCACCAGGTTAATCTTTCATAGTACAGAAGCCTGTAATCGGGCGTACGGGAGGGGAGGGGGTTACAGTAGCCCACCAGGGCCCCAACCCTGATGACAGCAGCAGCGACAGTGCGCCCAGGCGAGTTTCCACCGGGACTGTGCAACCTGGCGGGGCTTATACGACAAGCAAATGGCCCCATTTGCGCCTTTGCCATATTATGGCCTCATTTGCATGCCCCGCTGAATATCGCGGGTGATGCGCCTAGCACAACTGCACTTGTGCTGGCGCATCCTCGTGCTCCCTCTCTGTGGCTTGCGCTGGTGCAGTATGTGCGCCGACCTTACCATATTCGATGGTGCTGCGCCATGGCGCATCACCGTTGAATATCTCCTTGTTCTGGCCCCGGCACAGCCCAGTTGTGCTGCGCCCAGGCTTACTCCACTGCCCGGCGCAGTCTGAATATCCGGCCCTTAGACTCCTGTTTGTTATTAGCCTGCACTTACAGTTCTACTGTATACCTAAATGTCTTTTTTATTAAATCACTCTTAATGTAATTCTGACGTGGAACCTATGTAATGAGCTTGTTCTCAAAGGTGTTAATCCGAGATCACAATATAATGTATAGCCCTTTTTCTGTTTCCTTTATTTTTCTCTCTTTACAGTCCTTTTTTTTTTTCTTTTCCTCGGATTGGAAAACAGTGAGATGGTTTGGGGCTGGTCTTTGGGCAGACTGGGTGGGCCAAGCGGTCCTTATCTGCCAACAAATTCTGTGTTTCTGTGTCATCTCCTTGTATGGTGCCTGTGCACAGGACTTTGCACGCACCGTTACCAAATACCAAGGCAGACCCAAAAGTTCTAACCCCCGGGAAATTCTTACTTCTCCAGTCCTAAGACAAAAGAGTGTGTCTCCATGAAAGAGAGATTCTAGAAGATCAGTAGTGTAATGTAATTTTCCTGTTATTTTGCCTTAAACGAGAGGAAGAATTTCATCTGCAGAAGATTTTTGGAGTTGCTCAGCTGACATGTACTTGCTTGTTTTACAGTGCCTCAAGGTATCATCCCACCATTTCCTCCTGGAATATTCCCTCTGTGGCCACCCATGGGCCCCTTCCCTCCAGTCCCTGGTGCACAGGCTCCGAACAATCCCCAAGCTCCAGCAGGGAATTCCTCTGGTACACCCACCTCTGCACCCTCCACTTCAGGGACTCAGACAGCTGGTAAATAAATGCTGGGGTGTGTGTGTGTGTGTGTGTGTGTGTGTGTGTGTGTGTGTGTGTATTGAACTCTGCATGCTAAGCAGTGATCCAAAATATGCTGATTTCTTTTCAAAATGAATGTTTAATGGCTAACCGGGTTGGCATGCTTTGTAAAGTTTCAAAAAGCTAAATTACTGGATTTGAGGTGACTATAGAATTGGTTTTGAGAAAAAGAAAATATCTGAAATACCCTCTGACAGTAGTTATCCTTTAAATCCCAGTTTGAGTTCATGTGCATGTAATTAATATATTGTTTTGGAAGAAGCAAATGTTTAAAAAAAAAAAAGATCAACGAGACTTACTACCATTGGGCTTGCCATTTGGAGTGAGATTTGTATCTATGAGAGGAATTTTGTTTTTCAGGAAGTTTTGTAATGTGAGCATTGCTGTAAAATGTGCTGCCTCCATATAGCCTTTATCCTTGTCAACGTTTGAAAGTGTAAGGGAGAGGTGACTGAGTTTAGCTGTATTTTTTAATGATCTTTGTCCATAATTTATATACTGTGTGTAATATGGAATCTTTCCACCCAGGCAGTGCTGCTGGCACTTCCCGGCCCAATGATGCTGCCTCAGGCACCGGATTGGAGAATCCACCCAATGGGGCCATCCCAGGATTCCCCTTTCCTCCATTCCCAACACCCCCCTGGATGGGTATGCCTCCACCACCTCCATTTGGTAAGTTGTTTTTCTAATCCACTTTTATCGGTTGTCTTGTGTAAAATATGGTTGTGGTTCAGAAGTAGTCTGAATGTTGATACCATCCTCTTCTACACTGAAGAGGTGTTAGCCTGTTTCAGCCAGTAAGTAGACCTTAGTAGCCAGTGCAATCGTGATGTGTTGCTTGGCTTATGTGGAAGTGGGCAGAGAGTTCCCAGGATAGCCACAGCTGCCTGAAGCAAGCTTTAAGTAACTTGTTATATAGCATCCTTTAATCTAGTTTATAAAATGGGCATGAATAAATAAGCTCAGTGATTGGCTAGAAAACCAGTGTACTATCTGTATTACACATAGAATAAAAAAAGTACAGCAAAGAAATCAATGCCCTTAAATGGAATGTTCTGAGCTAGGCATGGAACGTTCATTTTTTAAAGGCCGCCATTGTTTTAACACTGTGGCAGATCACAGAAGCTTTGGAGCCACTCGCTCTTGAATTTGAATTGCAGCTTTTTTTTTTTTTTTTTTTTACTTTAAGGAGAGAAATAATTGTTGTGCCATTCAGGTATGTAAACCAGAAGCAGTTCCTGATGCAGTGTAGCTGCGATGGGCAGACATGAGACACACAGTTTCAGTCTGTTCGTTCGTCCGTCAACAATGCTTGCTGTATCACGGAAAGAAGGGAGCACTCGGTCCTGCAGTCCTGTGTGACTTAAAACAACAGAACCACCTCATCATTAAAAAATCTGTTATTTTAAGTGGTTTTTTTTAGTTATTATTTAACTCCAGGAAGCTCACCAGTATTTGGAAAAACTCCACCGAACAACAAGCACTTCCGGCTCGCTCAGCAGCAGCACTTGAGAGAGACGCTGCTCAGTCCTGCATCATTGAAATAAAAAGAAAATCACTTAACAGTCCAGCACAGTCACAAAAAATATACCAGGTTCTCCCAAAATCCAAGGGTTTGTGTGTGTGTGTGTGGTGGTGGTGGTGGGGTTCCTGCCTGGCAAAACCATGACGTCATTTCTTGCTGGCGAAACATTAAAAAAAAAAAGATTTGTTTACAAAAGCGCAATAAAACACTCCAAAGTGTGTGCTGAACAGATATTTTACTGCACTTCCAGGGGCTGAAGGCACTCGACAGGCCCTCATGCCTTACTACGCTCGTGAGCGTGTGGTAAAATCTGTTCAACATACACCCTGTCATGTCTTATTGCTTACTTAATAGTCCACGTTTCCAGAAGTAGTTTACATCAGAAGTGAAACTGCTAGATCTTCATCGGGGTTATCTCAATAATCAGGTTACACCGTAAAAAACCTTCGCCGTTAGTGAAGGGGAATCCACACTGAAGATTTTTAGCAGTCAAGCTGGGGCCACCCACGCTGTCAATGTCTGTCGATGTCACCAACCCTATAAAGGCGTGAGCAGCCCCGCTCCCTCCTCGATTCTTTCCCACCGTCGTCTTGCTCACATGGGTGTCCACGGAAGCTCCACGGTATTCACGTCATTTTTCGCCTACGGCTTTTCTTCTGTATTTTTTCTGAATCTCTTATTAAAGAGATTCCTCTAATTTATTTATGTTGAGTTAATCCTTCTGTTTCTCTCTTCCGTCACTGCTGCTGTGGAAAGAAGATTGCATTCTCAGATGAACACACACTCTGTGTCTGCTGTCTAGGGCCAGAACCCAAGATTTCTGACTGTGAGCTCAGCCAGAAGTATAACCAAACAACACTCAGGTGATGCAAAAAGGCTCTTCAAAATTTCCTGATGGATCAACAGATAGCCAGTTCCGGACAGGGGTCCTCCGGGGTCCCAGCCTCTCAGTCGCCGATGAGATCGTCAAGCTCCCAGGCCTCCAAGGCCCAAGACAAATCCTTGTGGAAAAGTCATAAAAAAGGTAGCGTTCGCAACTGCTCCCCCCAGCGTCGATCTAATTCCCCGATGGTCTCTTCTTCTTCTTCTGGGGAATCCTTGTTGGCTGCGACTGCGCCAATAAGGAAGACTGCTGTCCAGGTCTCTGTGATCACCAGATCCATACCAATATGCCTCCGCCCGATTTTTTCAGGGTGGCCGGTCATTGGCCTGTTGTCGATGACACTCATGTCTAGGCCTGCCTTTTCTCCCTCCAGGGTTATGGGCTCTTCGGGCTCTCAGGACTTAACAGGTGGGTTGTTGACTCCTGTGCCTGCGAACTCCTTTCTGTCAATGACTGCGATCGACTTGAATGAAGTCCTGCTCAAATTCACTAATGTGCTTGTATGGCAGCTGGGAGTCTTTAGGCCTCCCTTCCCGACACCGTTGACAGCAGCTTCGTCGTCGACACCTACTCATTTGGTCACAGAAGGCTCCCCATGGACCATCATCGGTGCATCCAGCACCAGACCCAGAATTTGAGGAGGCTGACATTGAGGAGGAGTACCACCCAGAACTCATTCTTCCTGATGATGAGGAAGATGAAGAGGAGGTGATCATGCTCTCTGACATATCTACTACCTCATCTGTCAGTGAGGACTCAATGTAGCATACTCCCAGGTCTCCTCCTGAGGACCCCACATTTTTTAATGTGATGAAGCAGCTGTCCTCAGCCATGGGCTTCCACACCAAGGAAGAGGATGCCACCAGAAAGGAGCTGGTGGACTTCCTGGAGATCCCTGAATCTCCCCCAGAATCATTCCTCTGATCCTACCTGTCTCTTGAGGAATGCAGCCACAGCAGCCTGGCACATACTAGACGTGCCAGCAATGTCACATAGGGCAGATAAACTCTACAGTGCCCACATGCGCTCCCCTGCTGTGCTGCCCAGCCCGAGACAGACTCCCATGGTCATCAAGGCGGCTCATCACAGGTCTAAGGCACCTAAGTACCTTAGTTTTCTTCCCCAGATAGTCTCACAGAATTGACCTTTGGGGTAAGAGGGTATATGCCTCCTCCACCCTGGGTTTGAGGATTGCAAATTACCTGCTTCTCATGGTGAAATACTTAAATGCCAACTTGAAAAAGGGCAAGGCTACAATACAGACCCTTCCAGATGGCACTCAGAAGCAGGAACTGATTCAGTGCCTCCAAGTAGCTGAAGATGTTAGCAGACACCTCCTCAGAGCCCTGTATGATATAGTTGACACTGTTGCTAGGTCGGCTGCCATGGGCATATGCCTACGTAGGCACTCCTGGCTCGGAGTATCAGGGTTTGCTGCTGATGTACAATCAAAAGTGCTTAATGCCCCCTTTAATGGCACTAAGCTGTTTGGCCTTGATATCCAGGATATTAATGATCTACAAGCCTCGGGTAGGGCCCTCAAGTCTGTTCACTTCCTCTGCATACCCAATCAAGAGGTAGAGGGTGCCTTTCCTTTTGCAAAGTGCCCAGTAGACCCGGTGCGCCCTCCTGGCCCCAAGGGAAATGCAGAGCCCCGGCTGCCTTGCCTGCCCCCTCAAGCATTGGAGCTGCAGCCAAGCACCCCAGAAATGAGGGACCAGCCCAAGCGGTTGACTCTGCCTCCCCTTGACTCCTTGCCAAACCTCTCTCTTCTGGTCCTGGACAAAGAGTCGGAGGTCGGTTCTCCTTCCATTTGAGTCAGTGGAGAACCATAACTTCAGATACATGGATTCTGCGGATCATAGAGAAAGGGCATACCCTGGAGCTCAAAGAGCAACCTCCAGAAACCTGTCCTTCACCCTCCAGTCACCCCCCCAGCTCACCTGTCTGTCCTCCAGGAGGAGGTGCAGTCCCTTCTACACAAGCAGGCCATCGAGCCAGTTCCCAGGTGCCAGAGAAACAAGGGGTTCTATTCCAGGTTTTTCATGGTACCCATAAAGACCCATCGATCTGAGGCCCATTCTAGACCTGAAAGACCTCAATCGATACGTCCAGTACAAAAAGTACCGGATGGTAACCTTACCGAGCCTAATGTACCCTTCTCAAAATGGGATTGGCTATGTTCACTTGACATGCAGGACGCTTATGCACATTTTGGTCTTCTCCCCCCACAGGAAGTTTCTCTGCTTCGTATTTCAGGGTGAGCATTATTGGTTCAAAGTGATGCCCTTTGGCTTGTCCTCTGCCCTGCAGGTGTTTGCCAAATGCTTAGCGGTGGTAGCAGCAGCTCTCAGAAGGGAGGGACTGTATGTTTTCCCTTATCTGGACGATTGGCTCTTAAAGGCCCCATCCAGGGAACAACTTTTTTTAACTCGGGAGCAAATTCTCCAGCTTTTCCACCTCCTTGACATCACCGTTAACCTGCTCAAGTCAGTTCTGGTATTGTCCCAAAGACTACAGTACATAGGAGCGGTTCTGGATTTGGCACAAGGGAAGGCCTTCCTGCCCCAAAACAGGGCAGAGTGCCTTATTGCACAAGCTCAGTAAGTCACTTAGTCACCACATTCAGGCCAGGGTGTATCTGAGACTGTTGGGCCTGATGGCAGGTGCCATACTCACTGTTCCACTGTCCAGACTTCATATGTGTGTTCTCCAGTGGACCCTCCACATGCAGTGGGACCAGCACACAGACGAGTTGGACCGTCTAGTTGTAGTTTCTTCCCCAGTCCGCAAGGTACTGCAATGGTGAATGGACCCCTTGAATCTGGTTCAGGGTGTTCCATTCCAGATCTCCTTCCCGCAGCAGATCCTCACCACGAATGCCTTGGGTCTGGGCTGGGGAACACACCTGCACCCCTTTCAGACCCAGGGCTTTTGGTCCTAACTGGAGACAAGAGTGGTACTCTACACCATGCAGGCTTTTCAGGGACACGTTGCTCCAAGGCAGCTGCTAGTACAGTCAGACAGTTTGAGTGTAGTATACTGCATTAACAAGCGGGGGGGGACTCAATCGTACCCCCTATGCAGGGAACTCATGAGTGTGGTACTGGGCACTGGATCAAGACCTAACTCTCTCGGTGGTCCACGTGCCAGGTGTGCTCAACTCTCTGGTGGACAGCTTCAGCTGGACTCAGTCCAGCCTGCACGAGTGGGAGATCCTCTCATCCGTTGCAGAAGACTTGTTCGACAGATGGGGTCACCCAGAATTGGACCTTTTTGCATCCCCACTCAATGCAAAACTGCCCAATTTCTGCATACTAGATCCAGGGCCTGGAGTTTTCTGGTGAGACATGTTGTCCCTCTCTTGAAGCGGCAGGTTCCTTTATGCCTTCCCCCCCATTTCCTCTAATTCAGAGGGTGTTCATCAGATTGCAGATGGAGGGTGCCAGCATGATTCTAGTAGCTCCATTCTGGCCTCAGCGGATATGGTTACCCCTGCTTCAGCAGCTGGCAGAGGAGCCCCCGGTTCCTCTTCCCCTCTGCAGGAACCTGCTGACCCAGGCAACCCTGGTCCATCCCAACCTCTGGTCCCTCCATCTGCATGCTTGGCTCCTAAGGGCGTATCCCTCGCTAGGTGTGGGGTCTCAAACAGAGTGACAGACGTCCTTGTGGCCACCCGGAAGTCTTCCACTTGAGCCACATGTGGCATGAAATGGAAACGCTTTGCCATCTGGGCTGCCAAACATAGATTGGACCCTTTCACCTGTCACGAACCCACTCCTGGGGGACGGGTCCACTGAGCTGACAGTGCTCTTCCCTAAGTGCAGCCCGTGATGAGGGTCAGAAAATACCCTGCTCATGCCATTTTAGAGTGCTTGCTAATTTCACAACTGAACACTCGCCATGATGGCCCAGGACTTCATCTGTCTCTGGGTAAGGGTAAAATACGGTCTCAAGTCTGTAGCCAGGTGAGAACCCTCTTCGGTTGCTGTGCTGGGGGGGAGGACTCGGACATTACAAGCTCTTCAGTCAGGGCTGTCCTTGTAACCCTGATTGAGTCTTCTCCCACAGGTGGTACAGGAACCTGGTTCAAACCCCACAGACCCCCTCCAGAGAGACCTTGTGTACTTTCTATACTTTAGGCCCTCAGATTGCCTTCCAGCATCCTAGTTTTGGTAGTACATGGCACCTTAGCATTAAACAGATGTGTCACAGATTGAATAAACTTTCCCAAAGCCTTCACACATAACAAAATCACTCCCAGGCAGTACTACTTATAAATAAAAGCAAAAGCTTTTACTGATTACTTTAAATAATTATCATACAAAACATACAGACAAAAGATTTAGGTATTTGGTTACAGGATAACTACAAAAAAAGTTGGAAAAATGCATGCAAAACGAACTAGTGAATTAACTGGATAATTTCTACCTTTTTTCTGTAGAGAATCAGAGTCCAGAAAATAAATGAGGGATCTAGGAGTTATCATATCAGACAATTTGAAGGTGGGCGGACAGTGTGAAAAGGCAGCAAAGAAGCCCAGCAGAATGCTAGGATGAATAGGAAGGGGCATCACAAGTAGAAGAAGAGGTGGTACTGCCACTATATAGGTCACTGGTGAGACCCCACCTTGAGTACTGCATCCAGTTCTGGAGACCTGTCTTAGGAAGGACATAGATAGATTGGAGACCGTGCAGAGGAAGGCAACAAAAATGATACACAGTCTCCATAAATTACCATATGATAGTAGGTTACAGGAACTCAACATGTAATCCCTCGAACAGCGCAGAGATAGAGGGGACATGATTGTGACATTCAAGTTTCTGAAAGGTATAAGCAGAGTTTCCACCTAGGAGCTCTTTAATGTCAATAGCACCAGTAGGACAAGAGGACATGAGATGATATTAAAGGGAGGAAGGTTCAGGGGCAACACAAAAAGTTTTTCTTTATAGAGAGAGTGGTTGACCCATGGAATGCCCTACCGGCTGGAGTCATTGACTCCAAAACAGTAGGGGAATTCAGAGCAGCTTGGGACAGACACAAGGGGCTTATCTCACAGAAATATAAGGAGCGGGGTAGGACTCTGGGCAGACTAGAAGGATATTTGGTCCCCATCTGCCGTCACTTTCTATGAGTTTTGCAAGATCTCTGTCTTCTTTCTGTGTCTCAGAGTCCAAGTTTTTCTTATAGTGGTCTTCAGTGTGTGTCTGGCAGTGTTCAGGTGTCAGGAAATTTGATTTCTGCCCAGAGTCTCTATTGAAGAGGGCTTATATAACCACTTTCTGCAGTCTGCAGTTCTGGCCTGTGATTGGCTGGGGTCCTTAATATTTCCAGATCCAGCTGTTCATCACTAGGCCAGCAGGGGGGTCTCTTGCTCTTTTCCAAAATTTTAAGTGAACCAACATTACGAGTATTTTGATTTTCCACAGTCCTCCTCCCCAGGCTTGCTTTTGATCTGCATTCCCTTCCTGACTCCCATTAAAATGGAAATTGAGTGTGGCAGTAGGAAGAGGTTTTTAACAATAGCTTCCTAGACTGGGTGTCTGCATGACCCTGTTCTCAAGCCATTCCCCTTTGACATTCAAAGTTTTATAACCAGAGGGGAGGGCCTTCCATCCCCTGTCATTTGTGGAACCTTCCCCTTTGATCAGCTACCAGGAAATTCCAGTCCCCTATTTACATGTCAACTCCTGTTTACCTCTAAACAAGACTTTGTCTTAGGCAAAGGGGAGATGTCAGACACTGCAGTACACAGCAACATTCCCAAGTATCCTTACAGAAAATTGGGCATCTTTCTGACAAACCTTAGGTCCTGGCCTTTTTGGAGATTAAACAATAAAAAAATTACAGATAAACATGAGAGCAGTATGACGGCTGTGGCCAAATTGCCACATTCCTCCTTCCTAAGACTGAATCTGTGGGAACACGCCCCTCTTGTATGGCAGTGTTTCCACACTTTGGTTACTGTTCTAATTGGCGAGATGGGCCATCTGTGTTCGCGTTGGCAGCCCCTGACCTGTGCGTAATGGGCATTTCATAGGCCTGCAGGGCAATACTCCATCTGAGGAGCTGTCCATTTGTTTTGACCATCTGATTTAACCACACCAGAGGATTGTGGTCAGTCTGTACATCAAAGCTCCTCCCCATAGAGATATGGCTTTAATTTCTTCAAGGCCCATACCAGTTCAAGGCATTCCTTTTCTACCATGGAGTATGCCTGCTCCTAGGGAAGTAGCTTCTTGCTAAGGTACACTATCGGTTGGTCCCTTCCCTGATTGGAAATCTGGCTGAGGACTGCTCCAATCCCCACATCCGAGGCATCCGTCTGTACCACAAACTGCCTAGTGTAATCTGGACTGGCTAGCACAGGGGCACTGCACAGGGGCCACTTTGAACAGTGCAAGACCCTTTCACAGGTTGGATCCCAGTTTACCTTTTTGGGCTGTCTTTTCTTTAGCAAGTTAGTTAGGGGAGCTGCCAGGGTACTGTAAAAGGACACAGACTTTCAATAGTACCCTGCGGTCCCTAGGAAGCTCCTAACTTGCTTTTGGGTTTCAGGCCTGGGCCACGCCTCTACTACCTCAGCTTTTGCTTGTTAGGGATGGAGCTGCCCCCGCCCCACTATATGGCCTAGGTATGCCACCTCCGCCATAGCCACCTGGCACTTTTTGGCCTTTACACTGAGCCATGCCACCTGTATCCTGTCCAACACTTTCTTCAGATGGGACAGATGTTCCTTACAGCTGGTACTGAAGATGGCAGTATCATCCAGAAAAACCACTGCGTACTCTTCAGTACCCTGTAACTCCTGGTTGACCAAGCTTTGCAATGTGGCAGGGGCATTCTTCATTCCAAAAGGCATTACCCGGAATTCGAATAATCCTGTTGGAGTGATGGAGACTGACCGTTCCCTAACTCTGGCAGTTAACTCCACCTGCCAGTGCCCTTTTGTTAAGTCAGTTGTGGTAAGGTATGACGCCCCTCCCAGCTTGTCTAGTAGCTCGTCCATCCGTGGCATTGGGTGAGCGTCAGACTTCATGTCTGCGTTGAGTCCATGATAGTCCACACAGAAGCGAGTAGACCCACCTGGCTTGGGGACGAGGACTATGGGCGAGGCCCAGGGACTGTGGGATTTCTGGATTACCCATAAATCCAGCATTTCCTTCACCTCCCTCCTAATGTCCTTTAGGATGGCCTTAGACACCATGTAGGCTATCCATCGTATGGGTGCTTGCATCCCTGTGCCTACGGCATGGGTCACTAAGGGGGTTCGTCTGGGCTTGGCCATAAATAAAGGGGCAAAGTCCTCTAAAACCTCCCTCACTTCCTGGGTCTGTTCCGGGGTCAACTGGGGCGACAGCTTGATTGTCTCCACAGATGACTCCTGCTTGCTTTCCTCTAGCAAGTCCAGGAGAGGGTCTTCCTTATCCGTCCCCTCCCCAGGACTACACACTGCAAACACCATGTTGGCCCTATTTACATATGGCTTCATCATACTGACATGGTACATCTCCTGTCAGGCACTTCTACAATATAGTTCACATCATTGACCTGTAGGAGTACCTTGTGTGGTCCAGCCCACTCGGCCTGCAGCTTGTCTTTCCGGACTGGAATTAGGACCATTACTTCCTGGTCTGCACTGTACGAGTGAGCTCTGACTCCATGATTATACCAGACCTTTTGTTTCTGCTGGGCAGCTGACTGGTTGCTTTGGGCCACTCCCATAAGTTCCTTCAGCTTCTCCCTAAACTTAAGGACATACTCCATTATGGGAGTCCCCTGGCTGGCATGCTTGCCTTCCCAGTCTTCCCGGATCAAGTCTAGGGGCCCACGCACCATACATCCATATAAGAGTTCAAAAGGGGAGAACCCTGTCAACTCCTGGGGCACTTCCCTGTATGCGAACATTAGGTGGGGAAGGTATTTCTCCCAGTCCCTCCCATGCTGTTCAGCACACGCTTGCAGCATCGTTTTTAGGGTACCATTAAAATGTACCACGAGCCCATTGGCTTGTGGGTGATAAGGTGTCATGCGTCTCTGCACCACCCCTCACTTCTCCCACAAACACTTCATCAGGTCTGACATGAAGTTACCCCCTTGACCAGAGATATCCTCCTGCCAAAACCCGCCATGGGAGAAAATCCCTAGCAAGGTGTCTGCCACTTTGTCTGCCTTAATTGAGGAGAGGGCGGCCGCCTCTGGGTATCGAGTGGCAAAATCGACCACTGTCAGGATATGCTTTTTCCTTGAGGAGCTTGAGGTATTTAAGGGCAGGGCTTTACAAATTTTAAAATTATGTACTTGTCCTCGGACAAGTGGCTTGTCAAAAAGTAGTTGTCCCGGTGCCTGAGTTGGTAGTCCAGGTATAAAATGGTATATTTTTAGTGGAAAGTATAAAAATACAGAAAATCTAAATGGATTTATTGTGGAAAATAAAGTAGTCTGCTTTGGCTTATTTCTTTGCATTTTGTTTTAACTTCAATGCAGTTGTGAAAATATTGAAATATTGTACTCAGTAAAATTTTATTTTGTTATCTTTGTGTGTATGTGATTTTTTTTTTTTTTTTAACCTTAAGCTGCTGTGCTTAGTACTTGCACCTCACAGCACTACAAGATGATCTGGGCAGGACAGAGTAGGAGGGAGCAGGAGCCAACTACTAGTACCCGGAGAGAGCCTGCAGTTGTTCACTTCTCCAAGTTCCTATAGCCTCTCTCACGCACTCTCAGGGCAGATAGGTCTCTCCCACAGCCACACACATGCACCTCCACCAAAGAAGAGTTTTTTTTTTTTTTCTGTAGCTGTGTAGTATGTTTTTCCGTCAAGTTTTTTTCTAGTAAGTCAATAGTTGTTCCCCAAGTTCCACTACCCTCTCAGGGAAGGTTAGGTCTCAGCACACACACACACACACACACACTCCTCCGCCAAAAGGCTGATTATTTATTTTTCTGTAGTACAAAAACTGTTTTTTCCCAGTTTTAGTTTATTTCTAAGAAGTCTTCAGTTGTCCCAAGTTCCTGTCTGACCTCTACCTTTTTAGGACAGCACACAACGCCTCTCTATAACACAGCCCACACAGAGTTAGTTGGCTTTTTCTAATGCTCCTATTTAATTTTCTTTAAAATCTTATTTTATAGCTTTTTCTTATTTTTTTTAATCAACTTGAATTACTTTTTCTGATTTTCTCAGTGGTCAGGTGGGTCACTGGTCAGGCCAGGGAGGTGAGGGCAACAGGGTCCACTTTTCAGTAATGTCTCTAGTTTGTAATAGTAAGTAATCTCTTGCTTGCTCCTTTGCAGAATTAGTATTTTATATATAATATGCTTGTCCAAGGCAAGTTGTCCAGTCATTGGTTATTGTTAGGCAGTTCAGGTTTTTGTTCAGTTCTGCTGCCCAATTCTGTTAGGAAGTTGGAACTTAGTTTTCAGTTAGGCAGGACTTTATTAGGAATCAGGATCACAAAAATTAAAAAAGCCCCCAGCCAACCTGCTGCCTGCCTGCCTACACACAGACTGGTGCGTTCCCTGAGTCACTGACTGTACTATGTATGTAGTTAACAGTGCACTTGTACTGTCAGTCAGTTTTTTTCTCAGATATGTCCGATTGCCCAAAACGCTAGTTTGAAAGTACACTGGTTTAGCTTTCTGTTTTGAAAGATTCAGATATTCAGCCCTTTATGTACTGCAGCTGGAATCCTACACTGCCACCTCTGGTCTACTGCAGAAAGTTACCATGCGGCTCATACCCTTGCCCCTCTCTTCTCTCTCACCCGTCCGTCTGTCTCCCTCCTTCAGATTCAATCAAGTGCTGCAGCTACAAATCCCCGACATAGCCTTGTCTGTGTAGGGCAGTTGATGAGCAAATTGCAGCAGTAGTAGTTCAATGCAGCGGTCCCCCGATCCTGCACTCAACAAGAGAGCTATGGCACAACTGAAGAGTCATCCCTTCACTGTGAAAGTCAGACAGTGAATGAGGGACTGAGTCCGAGATGTCTCCATCCTGTCCTATACCCGGGAAATCACTGCCATGGTCAGTGGGCTTCCCCTTGCCTTGGAGCTTTGTTTCCTCATTGGCTTTGCAGGTCTGCCACTAGAGGACTGCCTCCTCCTTCGATCCCTCACAGACGCTGCTCGCTGCCATGAAGTAGGTGATCGCGCTCTTACCCACTTTACAACTGCGATCACGTAAGTGTCGCTCAGCGGGTCAGATGACCACTGGGACTCGGGGAACTCCTGGGATACAGGACGGGGAAAGCTGAACGAACTGCCTGGAGTGAGTAGCAGCCTACTGATGGAGGGTTGTACTGCAGTCTGGTAAGAAAAAAAACGTGCTAACCCGGGGACAACTGGCACAGAGTAAGCTGCCAGTAAATTGCTTGTCCTTAACATTTTCCTGGTAACCCGGGACATCGGGCTATGGGATTTGTCAAGCCCTGTTTAAGGGTCCCACAATATCCATTCCTACCTTCTGGAATGGCTCCTTCTCAATGGGCAAGAGAATTAGGGCACCTTTTGTTTTACTACCTGCCTTCCCTATCTGTTGGCACCAGTGACAAGATCTACAGTAATCTTACTTCGAGAGGGTTCCTTCAGTAGGTCATCACATATAGGACTGGCGCCACCTGGCGTCAGGCCGCACAATAGACTTTTCTAGCAATCCCTGGCGGGGGACCGCCCACACGACATCACGTGACCGATGTCAGCGTGACTGTATATATTGGGCAGTCCCCACGACCGCCCACCAGTTCTTTCCCGCTGTCGCCTTATGTCAGTCGCTCCGCAGACTTCCACTTGCGATCGTCGAGAAAGTTTCAGTCGCTTGGTAATCCCTCGCTACTTATTTCTTCAAAACTGCTCTTTTTAATGTCTTCTCCTAAGAAGAAGTGCTTGTGTGGCACCCAGATCCCGCACAAAGACAGACATCTGAAGTGCATCATCTGCCTAGGCCCAGACCATCCAGTCTCCTCTTGCCCTGAGTGCCAGTCCTTTAATCAGGCCACAAAGAAACCGGAGACAACAGGCTTTGGAGGTCCAACTGCTCAAAGCCCGCCTAGTTTCACTAGAGAAAAAGATGGATCGGCTTAGGGACCCATCTGAAAAATCTTCCCCTTCGAAAAAACACAAGGAGAAGTCTAGGGAGCGGGGGCTCGCTCTGCAGACGACGTCAGGCCCTCAATGAGCAAGGCCCAGCTACCGCCTAAGAAAACGGACGGTAAGTCGGACAAAACTCCAGCGGATAAGTCTATCGTCGGCTCCTCCGCGATCAAAGGCCAGCCGGGTAAGTCGGCCCCTGCCTCCGGTGACCACAAGAAGCGGCCGGGTAAGTCGGCTTCCCAAATGGGAACAGCCACCCGCTACAGTTGATAAGTTGGCCAGGGTTCTACCCTGACCACCCGATCCCACCTGCTAAGTCGACCATCTCAGACAACCGCACGGGCTCGGGTTCCTGCCGGGGCCGAACGGCTCCACACCCGATGTCCAGCGGGACCAGAGGAGAGCCCTCCCTCCTCCTCCCAGCCCTGCGGTCCTCAAGATTCTCATGTGGACACGTCCATGTAAGATGGGACGCCCGAACCTGTGGATATGTTGGTTCTTTTCTCCGCGCCTACCTGCTGGGGTCCAGGCACAGGAAGCTCCTCCTCGGCCGGATGGTCTTTCTCTGGAGGCCCCTCCACAGCCTGACGGTGGGCTGCCGGACCTTCAGATGCTGGCAATCCCGATGATAGTCCCTCTGCCGGGACTGGCTGTCAGGCCTATACCTTTGGCCCCAATGCCAGACCCGACTCCGACGTCATTGCCCCTTCGTCCTGTGCCAACGCCGGCTCCTCCTGCACTGGATCCCCTTCCGGTGCTGGATCAGGTAGCGCCGGTGCCGATGTCTGTTCCTCTAATGTGGACTGTCCCGACACCGGACCCTCCTCTGACCTATACCACGGCGGGTCCGACGTGGGTTCCCCCGACATCAGGCCTGACGATGGGGATTTACACCGGGGGGGGTTCCACTCCCGATTGGAGTCACCTGGGACAGTTCTACCTGGGATATAACCCCTATTCCCACTGCATGGGAACACAGGGTTATTATCCCCCATCGGTCACCCTTCCTCCTCCCCCCCCAGCCTCAGCCGGCTCCACCTCCCCCCTCCAGTTGTCCCGGATTTCAAGACCCTAATACAGTCTTGGTGGCAGGGAGCTAGGTCGGAGCTGGTTTCGGACCTGGAAACTAGACTCCCACAATCACAGCTTCCTAGGTCCTCTTCCCTAAGCAGCTCACTTCCGACTGTCCACATCTCGGGGAAGACTAGACAGGACGTTTCCCTTCTGGGTTTTTCTCATCGTCCTGTTGAGGAGGGGGATGATGATGACAGCTCAGATGGGAGGGAAGATTCCTCGGAGGAGGAGATTGTGGAGGACCCCAAGGAACCAAGAGGTAAGGCCTTGCCGAAATCGCCGCCAGAGGACCCTTCCTTCTCGGACCTCTTGAGGGCCTTGAGAGACTACTTCGACTGGGAGTTGGAGGAACAGGACCTGATGACACAGAGACTCGCGGAACACCTGGACTTGGAGTCTGTCTCCTATCCCAGTTCCTCCGTGGGTGGGTCCCCATCAAGACCTCACCACGACCATCTGGCAGATGCCTCAGTCTATTCCAGCTGTCCCCAAATGGGCGGACAGACTTGACTAGACGCCGAAGGATGTCCCTTTCTTAAAGTCTCATCCTAAGGCTGACTCTGTAGTCATTTCATTGGCTCATGATCGCTCTTCTGTTTCTAAGCACATGAGCACTACTCCGGAGGACAAGGAGGTGAGGCAGATGGACCAGTTCGGAAAAAAGGTCTACTCGGCCACGTGCGCTCTCGCTCCCTCAGTTACGAGGCCGATATGGTGTCCCACCAAAAAGCGACTATAGCCAGATTAGAGACGAAGGTCCAATCTATGGATCCTTCACCTCTCAAGGAGGAACTTGCCAAGGATCTCCGACTCTTCAAAATCTCCTGCAGGCATGCTGTGCGGGCCACTTAAGACTCTGTTGACGTAGTGGCCTGTACCTTGGCAACTGCCGTTGCCCTTAGACGGCATTCCTGGCTTTGCCTTTTGGGCCTCGCTAACGAGGTCCAGTCGACGATTCAGGATGCCCCTTTCAAGGGCTCCATCCTGTTTGGAGGGGACACCAAAGATATTATAACGGATCTACAGGACAAGGGAGTTGCTCTTAGGTCTATGTATCAATCGGGCACTCAACAACGACAGCAGCAGCAGCCCTTTCGGAAAAGGACCTGGAGGCAGAGAAAAAACACTCAGGCGCGCTGCCAAGGGAAACGTAAGGCCACGGGTACAGCCACCCCTCCTGCCTCCATGAATCAGAGACATTCAGGAGGTCCTCCGCCTGAATGTCCTGCCACTTCTTGACTCCCCGGCCCCACTGCCTCCTCAGTCTTGCGACGGGAGCAGGTGGGGAGGAGTCGCCCGCCATCACAGAGGAATGCAGGGGGCGACACTCCCACGAGTGGGTCCTGCAACTGGTGTCCATCGCACACCATAGAGCTCCTGGAGTTTCCCCAGAAACCCTCCGCCAGAAATCTCGTACTCCCAAGACAGGCACTTCTGGTCACGCAAGGAGGTAAATTGCCTCTTGCTAAAGGAAGCTGATTGAGCTGCCCCTTCAGGGCAAAGGGGAAAGGGATTCTACTCCCATTTTTTCTTGGTTCCAGAAAAGACCGGGGATTTCCCACCCATACTCGACCTAAGTCAGCTCAACCAGTTTGTCGAGTACAAAAAGTTCCGAATGCAGACCCTTCAGAGCCACCTTCCTCTTCTCTTGGAGAAACACTGGCTCTGCGCCCTGGATATGCAGGATGCCTACCTACATATCCTTATTTTCCCCAGCCACCGCCTCCTTTCATTTCCGGGTGTAATACTTCCAGTTTCAGGCATTCCCCTTTGGTCTGTCTTCAGCACCACGGGTTTTTACCAAGTGCCTGTGGTGGTCAGTGCATTCCTGCGCCTGCCGGGTATTATGGTGTTCCTGCACTGGATGACTGGCTGATTGATGTTCCGTCCAGGATTCCTTGCTGAGGCTCTTTCCTTTACACTGGACTTGTTCAACCGTTAGGATAACGGTCAACGTACCCAAGTCATCCCTGATCCCTGCCCAGAAACTCCAGTTTATCGGGGGAAGTCCTGGACATGGTCCAGTGTAGAGCCTTCCTTCCTCCAGACAGGGTGGAGACCCTTATTCATCAGGCCTCCAAGGTGACTTCCAGCAGGACTGTCCCGGCCCAGGAAGTCCTCCGCCTCTTGGGCCTGATGGCGCCTCCATTACTACCATTCCGCTAGCCAGGCTCCACATGAGGATCACACAGTGGTCCTTGCGGGTGCAGTGGGACCAGCTTCTGGACAATCTGGACCATCCAGTCCTCATCTCTTCAGCGGTTCAGAAGTATTTGCAATGGTGGATGGATTCTCGCAGTCTTTCCTTGGGACTTCCTTTTCGGAGCCCTGCATCAGTAGCTACCCTCACCACAGATGCTTCGAACATGGGATGGGCTGCTCACCTGGGGGAATATCAAGCCCAGGGACTTTGGTCCCGCTTGGAGAATTCTCTCCACATCAGTGTTCTGGAGCTCAGGGCGGTCCTGTACGCATCACAGGCCTTTCAGACCCTCCTTCCGAAGGGAACGCTGCTAATCCAAACGGACAATATGTCGGTAGTTTGGTACATCAACAAACAAGGAGGAACCCGGTCGTACCCTCTTTGCAGGGAGGCAACCAGGGTGTGGAACTGAGCTCCAGCACCATCTGGCCCTAGTGGCCGTGCATGTGCCGGGTGTTCTCAACGTTCTGGCGGACAGTCTCAGCAGATCTTGGACCCGAGCTCACGAATGGGAACTGCATCAGGAGGTGGCAGATTCCATCTTCCGAAGTTGGGGGCATTCGGAAATCTACCTTTTCACCTCCCAATCCAACACAAAACTTCCCAAGGTTTGCTCGCTCGTTCCAGAGCAAGGTGCTTTCTGGAGCGATGCATTGTCTCTATCCTGGACAGGGAAATTCTTGTACGCTTTCCCTCCATTTTCCATTCTGCAGAGGATTCTTCTCAAGCTTCAGGCGGAGAGGGCGAGGATGATCCTCATTGCCCCTTTCTGGCCGAGACAGATCTGGTTCCCACTGCTACAGCAGCTTTCCAGAGAACCACCGGTTCCACTTCCAGTGACTCATGACCTCCTTACTCAGGATCAAGGCCGTCTGGTTCACCCAGGGCTCAGGACCCTGCATCTACATGCATGGCTCCTGCAGACATAGTAATATCCCGTTTTGGGGTTTCCTCTCAGGTGGCACAGGTCCTAATTGAGGCCAGAAAACCATCTACCCGTTCCACTTACACCATGAAGTGGAAGTGGTTTTCCATATGGGTGACCGCAGAGGGCTGGAACCCCTTCTCTTGCTCAGCCTCCCAAGTCATGGAATACCTCCTTCACTTGTCAGACTCCGGTCTGTCCTACTCTTCCTTAAAGGTACACCTATCAGCTATTTCAGCATACCACGAGCTAGTGGATGGTAAACCCGTGGCTCAGTTGGATGTCTCTAAAACTTTTCTGAAAGGGATTCTCCATCTGAAACCCCCCATCCGCAGCTCAGCCCACCTTGGGACTTGAACTTCGTCCTGGAAAAGCTCACCCTTCCTCCTTTCGAGCTGGCTGTGAGCTGTGATCTGTGCTTCCTGTCTTGGAAGGTGCTTTTTCTGGTGGCCATTACATCAGCCCGAAGGATTTCGGAGCTTCACACTCTGGTCTGCAAGGAGCCCTACTTGATTTTCCATCAGGACCGGGCGGTCCTTAGAACCCATCCAAGGTTCCTCCCAAAGATGGCGTCGGAAGCCACACTGAACCAATCGGTAGAGCTTCCGGTGTATTACCCGTCCCCCTCTAACAGAGGTGAGGCACTCCTTCACACGATGGCTGTCCATCGTATTCTCCGGTGTTATACACACTGGACTAAGGAGCTTCGCTCTTCCGACCAGTTGTTTGTCTCGTTCACCCCGAGATTGAAGGGCAAACCGGTTTCTAAGCAGGGCTTTTCCAAATGGCTGGGCAACTGCATTCGATCCTGTTACCAGAAGTATGGTAAACCTCTGCCGGGTTCCATCAGAGGTAACTCTACTAGGGGCATGACTGCTTCCGCGGCCTTCTTTCAAAACGTTTCAGTGGCTGACATTTGTGCTGCCACTACTTGGAGTTCTGGCCATACCTTCACCAAACACTATAGTCTGGACATTACTTCTAGGCGGAGGGCTGGCTTTGGCCTAGCCGTCCTGCAGGGCCTTCTGTCCTAGACTGGGTCCTTTCTGGACTTCAGTTGTTTCCATTGGAGTTTGTTTTCCTCCTCCCTAGTTTCTCTCGGTCTCTTCTTGGAGGGACTGCTTGGGACTCAGTCCTGTGTGTGATGACCTACTGAAGGAACCCTCTCGAAGTAAGATAGTACAGTTACATAAGAACTTACCATAACAGTAGATCTTCAAGAGAGGTTCCTTCAGTAGGTCATATTTTTCCCTCCCTCCTTCCCCTCATTTTCTGTTTTACAGGGTCTCCAAATCCTGTTCGCTCCTGCTGTTAGGCCTCTTCCTGGCTCCGGCGGGAGAACTAGAGGGCAGGCATGGGGACCGCCCAATATATACAGTCACGCTGACGTCGGGTGGGCGGTCTCCCATCATGGATTGCTAGAAAAGTCTGCCGTGCAGCCCAGTGCCAGGTGGCGCCAGTCATATATGTGATGACCTACTGAAGGAACCTCTCTCGAAGATCTACTGTTACGGTAAGTTCTTGCGTAACTGTACTTTCTAGGGACATGGATATGTTGTTCATCCACACTTATTGGCAGGTATCCTTGCCGCTTTAAATCTTGCCAGAAGGTCTTCAAGCTGGCTCCTCCCACCCACCCGGGTGGTATAACTCTCGGCTCCGCCCCATGACGCCAGATCTTCCTTACCGCTGAGCGCTCAGGTTCCCTCCTTAACGCTCTGCGTTTGAGACTGGTTCCTATTTCTTCCGTTTTGCAATTTGAAAGTTTTGCTAAAAAAGACTTCAGTCTTGATCCTCGCGGCTCGTGGGGACAAATCGACTCCGTTTCGGAGATGCCCCTGCGTGGAGAAGATGTCTCGGACGGATCCACACTCCACGTGTGTTCATTGTTTAGGCCTTGAGCACGACCCGCGGGACTGCGACTTGTGCTCTTCCTTTTCGACCTCGTCCTCGGAGACCGTGCTGCCCGATTGCAACTGGGCGTCCAGAAGCGTTTCCCTCGGTGAAGTCAAGGAGGCCCGGTCGGCGTGTCCGCGGGCGGGAGCTCGGCGGATCAGCTCGAAAGCAGATGATCGCTCAAGAGGAGGCGGCGCTGGTCAGATTCTCCGGCCGCGCATTTATCCCGCCTCTGGGTTCTTCCCTACACAGCTTCCTTTAAGGAGTTTTGTCTGTCCCTCTCCACTAGGGAGAAGGGCTACGCCTGCTGGACCTTTCTCGGTCCAAAGAGGGACAAAGGTAAGTCCCCTCGTCGGCGCTCTTGGGAGCGGAAAGGTCCCTCTCCTGAGTCGCGATGAACCGTCGACTTTGGCCCACCGCTCGCTTCGGCCACTGGTCTCACGGTGTCCCGTCAGGTCAGTTGACTGAGACTCCCGCGGCAAGTCGAGATTTTCTCGACCGTTGATCGGGTTGTCGCCTTTAGAGTAGACTCCTCTCCCTGCCCCCGGGAGTTGAGGATCCCGTGGCTTGCTCTGTGCCTCCTCTCTGAGCCTCGGATGAACCTCCTCGAGCCGAGGGAGTGCCGGTTCCTGCCGACACTTCCCCGCACCGACCTCGAAAGCCGAGGCTCGGTCTGACCTCTTCGCGGTCAGCCGATCCCCGCCATAGGCGGTCTCGTCTCAGCATCTTGATAGCGGCGTCGCCGCTCTCGGCCCCTCCTCCTCGGACGAGGAGGCTTCGGCGTAAGTTACGTCGACGGTACGAGGACCTCATGTGGCAACAGTTCCTCCTGACCGGGAATAAGCCGACGCAGTCGCCTTCCCCGGCCATTAAGTGGCTGTCACCGGAGCGGCCGACACAACCCCTCGACTTACCCGAGGAGCCTGTACCCAGGCCGGTTGTTCGGCCAAAACCAGCTGCTCCACCGATTCCGGTGGAACCTCCGCCTCCACAGCCATTATTTGGGGCTCCAACCAGGGATTCTCGGTTGGCTAAGGGTCTACCCCATAGGCTGTCTGTTACCCTCACTCCCGACCGACCTCGGCAGGTAGAGGGTGGCTCAGGCCAGAGGCAGCTCTTCGAGGACTCGTCTGAGTCCGAGGATAATTCCTCCTTTTTCTCCAAGCGAATAGACTTGGAGTCCTCAGGAGGACAGTCAATGGACGATAGCCCGTCGTCCTTCCTAGGACTGCTTCGGCTCATCTCGGAGTCCACCGGGATGAAGCTCGAACCCGTTTCCAAACGGGCCAGGTATCCCCTCACGGAGATTCTGGACCGAGGGGATTCTCCAACGGAGGCCTTTCCGGTGGCCGAGGCCATAGTGGGTCCGGCCTTGGAGCTTTGGCAGCGCCCTGCTTCCTGTCCTGCGCCTTTGGCCAGAATGGCCAGGAAGTATGCGGTCCCTACCGGTTCCCTGTCCGGTTTTCGGGCACCCCTCTGCTGAGGGTTGGTTGCAACAGCGTTTTCCGGCGGCGCCCGGCGCCAGGGATGTGGACAAACCTCCGACAAGGAATCCAAGAAATTGGATTATGTCGGCTAAAAGTCTATGCTACGCCCTCTCGGCCTTCGCCAGGCCAGTTGCCGCTCCTCATGGCACATTTTCTCATGCCCTGTTGGGCTCCTGGATGAGGTCATCCTCATCTTCCCGCGGATCTGCAGACTACGGTCAAGCAGGTGCGGGACCAGGGCAGGGCAGTGGCCAAACAGCAGCTCCAGACTGCTTTAGATATTGGGACTCATGTGCCAGGTCGGTGGCGGCGCAGTGGCTATCGTCGGACGGGCTTGGCTGAGGAGATCCACCTTACTCGGATACCCAGCACAAGTTGGCGGATGTTCCTTTTGGGACTGACCTCTTCGGCCCTGGGGTGGAAGGTCACCTGCAGAGATCGAGAAGTCCAATGCTACCTTGGACTCGGTCTCTTCCGCTCAGAAGGACAAGGCCATAAACCACAGCCTAAGCCCTTTCGTCCTTCTCGCGCGCCCGGCCCAGCAACGTCAGGGCCAGCAGGCTCGGCCTTGGCATCCCAAACCCAAGCCGCCGGCCTCCTCTAACAGGAGGCAGGGAGGAAAAGGCCCAGGAGGTCCCTCGGCCGGTCCCTCCTCCAAGCCTGCCCAGTGACGGGCTGAGGGGTGTCGCCCCCATCCCCGTCACCTTATCCCTGGTTCTCCCCGTGGGGGGATGGCTCCGACACTTCCTTTCCGCCTGGTCCGCTGTTACCACGGACAGGTGGGTACTGGAGGTGGTGGGAAAAGGCCTGCCTCTGGAATTCGAGCAGGCCCCACCCTTCAGAGCCGTCGCTCCTCGGGGGGCCTCGGGGTCCGTAGCCTCACTGTCGGCTCGTCGAGCCGACATCGCTCTCCTCCTCCGAAAGGAGGTGATCAGGGTGGTAGCGGACCCCCCCTCAGACCCAGGGTTTGTGTCCAGGTACTTCCTGGTTCCGAAACGGACGGGGGGCTGGCGCCCCATTCTCGACCTACACGACCTAAACAAGTTCCTAAGGTCTCGAACCTTCAGGATGGTCACTCTGGCTCAGATACTACCATCCTTGGAACGCGGCATGTGGTTCTGCTCTCTGGACTTGCAGGACGCGTTTTTCCACGTCCCTATCCGTCCGTCTCACCAGAGATTCCTTCGCTTCCGAGCGGAAGGATCCCTTTTCGAGTTCCGAGCCATGCCCTTCGGCTTGTCTCCAGCTCCCAGGGTCTTCACCAAATGCATGGCAGTGGTGACAGCATTCTCCTGCGGCGCCGGGGTCGGGTGTACCTTACCTGGACGACTGGCTGATAGCAGCCCTCCAGGCAGGAGGTGGAGTGGTCCAGAGATCTGGCCTCCAGGTCTGGCTCAACTGGGCCTCCTTATCAACGAGGCCAAGTCGGAACTCGAGCCGAAGCAGGTGATTCTGTTCATCGGGGCGCAGCTCGACTCTCTTCGAGCCAGAGCGCGGCTCCCGGCGGACAGGGCCGAGGTTCTTTCCTCCTTTGCCCAATCATTTCTGGTTGGACAATTGCGCCCTGCCCGGGACTTCCTGCGCCTCCTGGGTCTTATGGCGGCCTGCACCAGCGTGGTCCGTTGGGCCCGCTGGAACATGCGTTCCCTTCAGTGGGGACTGGCCAGTCAGTGGTCATAACGCTGCGATCCTTTGGACCAGCTTGTGTCGGTGACACAGGAGATGTGGAACGCTCTCCAGTGGTGGATCGTTCCAGGTCATTTGCAGGAGGGCATCCCGTTCGTCCGCCCCGAGCCGACGGTCTCTCTATCGACCGATGCCTCTCTGATGGGTTGGGGTGCCCATCTGGGGGAACACCGGGCTCACGGCCTTTGGTCCCCACAGGAGTCCCGATGCCACATCAACCTGCTGGAGCTCCGAGCGGTCCGCCTAGCTCTCACCGCCTTTGCTCCGTTCCTCCGGGGTCAAGTGGTCCGAGTCCAGGCGGACAATACCACGACCATGTACTATCTAAACCGCCAGGGCGGGCGCCGCTCCATGCTCCTATGCAAGGAAGCTCTCCGCATTTGGTCACTCGTTGCGCAGCCTGGAGCGGATCTCTAGCCATTCATGTAGCAGGAGCCTCCAACACCCTGGCCGATGCCCTAAGCCGGATAGGGGCTGCATCCCACGAGTGGTCTCTCCTGCCGGAGGTAGTACAGCATCTGTTCTTCCATTGGGGCACACCTCAGGTGGACCTGTTTGCCTCCAGGGAGAACGCGTAGCTGAGGCTGTTCCATGCCCGCCCCCCTCAGCAGGGCTCGCTGCAGGGGGATGCCTTCTCGAGGCAATGGACCCCGGGCCTCTTCTACGCCTTTCCCCCATTTCCCTTGATCCACAAGGTGCTTCTCAAGGCGAGGAGGGACAAGGCGCAGGTGATTCTGATAGCCCCAGACTGGCCTCGCCAGTTCTGGTACCAGATCTCCTCAGTCTCAGCTCCAGGACTCTGCGGCAGCTTCCAGCTCGCCGGACCTGCTCTCAGTCAATCAGGGAAGGTGTTCCATCCGGACCTTCAATCCCTGCACCTGACGGCCTGGTTCCTGGCTGCTGAGTTCCAGGCCTTGGGTCTTTCCGACGAGGTCCTCAATGTAGTTGAGCGTCCCGTGAGAGTCGACCAGAAAATGCTATGCCTTCAAATGGAAAAGGTTTTCCATTTGGTGTCAGGGCAAGGGCTTGGACCCTTCCTCCTGTTCCTTGGCAAGCATCTTGGACTATTTATGGTCCTTTCTAATCAAGGGCTTAGGTCAGCGACCCTAAGGGTGCACCTGGCAGCCATCTCTGCTTACCGGTGCGGGCCGGAAGCAGTCGGTGGCGCAGGAGAAGGTGGTCTGGCGCTTTTCAAAGGCCTTGATCACATTTCCCTCTGGTGCGAGAACCTCCACCTCCATGGGATCTACTGCTGGTACTGGCAAAGCTCATGGGCAAGCCATTGAACCTATGCACAGGTGTGCTCTCTCTCACCTGTCGTGGAGGCCGCCTTCTTGATGGCTATCCGTCAGCCAGAAGAATGGGAGAGCTCCAGGCGCTTTCCATCGAGTCTCCTTACCTGGTCTTCCACAGGGACAAGGTTGTCCTCCGCCCCACCGAAATTCCTTCTGAAGGTGGTGTCGGAGTTTCACCTTAGTCAGGTGTTGACTCTGCCGGTGTTCTACCCCAGTCACACCTCGGAGGCCGAATATAGGCTCCATACTCTGGACCCTAGAAGGGCGCCGCCTATTACAAAGAACGTGACGGCTGAAATTCGGGAGAGGTTCGCCAGCTGTTTGTCACCCACGCTGAAGCCGCATCTGGCAGACCTGCAGCCAAGCAGACGATAAGCAGGTGGTCACCTCCTGCATAGATCTCTATATGTTGGCGGGCATGGAGCATCCCAGAGGATAAGAGCTCATTCTACCGCCATACTGCTGCAACGGTGGCTGCTTCCAGGACGTCCCTATCCAGGAAATCTGCAGGGCTGCTACCTGGAAGTCAGCACACACCTTCATTACCCATTACCACATCGACCTTGAGTCACGCCGGGATGCTGGTTTTGGGGCCTCGGTTCTCCAGTCTCTCTTTCCCAAGTAAGTATTGGGGTGTCGTCTTGCCTCCTCCTCCCGGAGAACTGCTAGGAGTCTGCCAATAGTGTGGATGAACAACATATCCATGTCCCTAGAAATACAGGTTACTCACCTGTAACAGGAGTTCTAGGAATGGTATATGTTGTTCATCCACACGACCCACCCGACCTCCCCGGCTTCGACGCACAACCTGAGCTTCCAGCGGGCCAGATCTGGCGTCATGGGGCGGAGCCGAGAGTTATACCACCCGGGTGGGTGGGAGGAGCCAGCTTGAAGACCTTCCGGCAAGATTTAAAGCGGCAAGGATACCTGCCAATAAGTGTGGATGAACAACATATACCATTCCTAGAACTCCTGTTACAGGTGAGTAACCTGTATTTCCTTCACCTGCTGGGTGAAACTGAGCCAATAGAAATTTGGGGCTAATTGCTGTGTGGTGTGAGTGATGCCCAGATGTCCGCACATGGGGATATCATGAGCAATCTTGAGCAACCTCTCACGATACCCCTGGGGAGTGACAAGCTGTCTGCCCATCACTTCTCCCTTTGTCCTCACGTCCTCTGTATACAACAGTCCGTTGTCCCAAAATACCCTATGTCTCAAGTCATATCCCTGTGCCCTGTCAGATTCTGCCCAAGCCCTCAGCCTCTCCAAGCTAGGGTCAGTCCTCTGCGTGGCTGCAAAATCTTCACATTTTCCCAAAGTGTGGGACATGTCCCCCCTCAGTTCCTAAACTGACGTCCTTCGCTCTAGCATCAGGGTATTCAGAATCACTGCTAACCCTAACTTTCTGACCATTTGTTATCCCTCCCTCCTCAGAGTAACCTTCTGTAGCTGTTTGGTGAACGACTACTTGGGGAAGTTCTACCTCCCTTTCACTACTCTCCTTTTCAGGAGAAACAGACTGGGGAACCAGCCTCCTATTCTTTTCCACAGGGGCTTCTGTGGGGTTCAGGGAATTACAGGCAGCCTTCACTATCTGATTGCGGGTAACTGCACACACCACCTCCTGTTGGAGATTATTCCCTATAATCGCATCCAGGGCGAGGTTGTCTGCCACTGCCACTTTTTGCTCCCTCTCCTGTCTCACCCCAATCCAGGAGAACACTAGCTAGTGGCAGGTTTTCTCCTACAGTTACAAACTGATTAGGTATAAGTTGTTCAGGCCCAACCAAATCCCGTTTTACCAGGATAAGAGATGCCTCGGTGACCCTTAACCTGTGGGTCTGCACCCCATTTATGGTAACCGGGTGTATGTGCTCCCTCATGTTCACAGGCATATTCTCAGGGATATACAGTTCACCCACCTCCTTTTGAGGGACACTTTTTCCACTCTCTGCCTTGTTAGGACACTGTCTAGCAAGATGCCCTGGCTGTTTACAAAACCAACATTCATCACTTTTTTTAATCCATGACATCCCTTTTTGGTAACTTGGGTCTTTCCCATTTCTGCAGAGGCAGTGAAGGTTTTAGCTGCCCTGAAGGCATGCTTTTCTCTTTTGCCCCTGCAGCACCTGCTCCCCCACTTCCTTTCAGAGCAGGCCTGCTCCTGGTATAGCGATCTGAGAGCTCAGCAGCTTGCTGTGCTGTTTTAGGATCCTGGTCCTCTAGCCAGATTTTCAGCTCCACTGGCAAGCCCAAAAGAACTGTTCCAATAATACAACCTGCTCAATTTCCCCAGCATTTGCTTCCACCCCCCCCCTTCCACCAACGTTTCCAAAACTGATGTTTCTTTGTGGCGAGTTCCTCAAAGCTTATTTCGGAGCTCTTTCTGAGCTTCCAGAATTTAACTCTGTAGGCCTCAGAGATTAGTTCTTACTCTTTCAGTAAAGCAGTTTTAAGTTTTTCATAGGCTTTACTGTCTTCATTTTCCATTTGACCTAGCGCCTCACACCCCTTACCAGTAAGCACGGGGACAGCTGAAAGCTCCAGCCCTCTTTGGGTATCTTGGCCTAGATGCAGACCTTTCAAACAAATTCAAAATACATCCATATCCTCCCCCTCTTTAAATTCTGCTATTAATTTGTACCTTAGCCCTGGAGTTTCAGGTTCACCCCTGCCACTTAACTGTCCTGGCGCTGGTGATTGAAGCTTCAGCCTCTCCAGTTCGAGCTCTCTTTGACGCTGTTTGTCCTCCATCTCGACCTCTCTTTGGCGCTGTTTGTCCTCCATCTCCATTTCGAGTTTTCTCTGCTCGAGTTCCCTCCAGTGCTGGGCTTCACTCTGCTGCTCGGCTCTGCTCTGCTGCTGAGCTTCTAGGGCAAGCTGTCCTGTATGGCAAGCTGCACTCTCTGCAGTTCCAACTGAAGCTTCAGCTTCTCCAGCTCCCTTCTGTGGTGGACATCCCCTGGGGCCATGTCTCTGGGTTACCGCTGGTCTCGCTGTCGTCCTCCCTGGGACTGGACATTGCGATGTCCCCTGCCACCTCCATGACCAAGCTGTGATTCTTTCCGGTCACTGGCCGTGACTCAATCTTACTTCGAGAGGGCTCTTGCAGTAGGTAATTACATATTTGACTGAAGTCGATGGGCGTCAGGACCCCACAGAAAAATTTCTAGCTAGCAGTCTCTGGCGGGGGACCGCTCCCACGTCAGGTGTCCGGCATCAGGTAACGTCAGTATAAAGGGGCAGTCCCCACGCCTGCCTTCCAGTTCTTTCCCGCTGTTAGCTTGTGAAAGCGCCTCACAGTTAAGTTCCTACTGCTTCGTCAGTCTGTCATTGGTTATTTTTACCAATTTTTCACGTCTCTCATTATATTTCTTCCAGATTGCTGTGTATGTCGTCCCCTACTCCCTCCAGTTCGCATAAAAACAAGTGCGACTCGTGCAGTGCCCAGCTCCCACATAAGGATGGTCATTCCCAGTGCCTCTTCTGTCGAGGCCCGGATCACCCCATGGAGAAGTGCCAGCACTGCCAACAATTCAACACCGCCACCCGCAAACTGAGGCAGCAGTCCCTGGAGGCGCACATTTTAAAAAAGATGTCCTCCATGGAAAAGGAGCTGAAAAAGCTCAGGCAGGCATCAACTTCCCCTGAGGGTCACCATAAGAAGGAGGAGAAACACCAGGACCGGGACTCGACTTCCACGGTCACCGCAACTCTGGCTGGAGTCTCCGTGCTCCAGGTAACGTCCCCCCCTGGGGGACTGACCTGCGACGACCGTCTTGGAGGTGTCCAAGGCGGCAGCATCCCTCCTGTCAGGCTCATGCTCGGGAACCTCTGGGACAACTGGTGCCATCGACGTCCACCCAGACAGGGCCGGTAAGATGCCCGCCCTGTGGGCCTTGCGTCCCAAAGGCATCGTCAAGGCCGCTCTTTCATGCGTATCCGTCGGACGTCGTATCCAAAAAGTCTGCTCCTCCAACGTCCGCCCAGATCCCACCGGTAATACGAACGTCTGCTCCTCTGACGCTCGTACAGCGTTAGAGCCAACACCGGACTCTGTCGACCAGTCCACCGCCCCTGGCTCGCAGCTGACAACCGAGGCTCCAGTGTCTCCCCTGTTGGACCCCCGGGGATTTCAGTCTTCCTTTCCCGGGTGACACAGAGGATGCCGGTACGCGGCTGTCAGGTCTCCCTCCCGTAGGGCCGGATCCCCTGACACCGGACCCTCAGACGCCGGCTCTGACACCAGTCTACCCGACGCCGGGCAACATCCCATTACTGGACGCCGTCCCAACGCCGGAACAGACGCCTGCAAGGCCACCTGTTTCTGGCCCGCCTGCTGGGCCTCTTCCAGGGCCTTCTGCTTTGGCAGAGCCCCTGGTTCCCGGGTATCCGACTCCGTCCTATCCGATGCCGTCCTGCCCGGGACCACAGTATCCTGCATCACAGTACCCGACACCGCAGTACCCGACGCCGCAGTACCCGACGCCGGGCATCCTGCTGTCTGGCTATGGATACTCGCCCTACGGATACTCTCCATATCCGTATCCCCCTCGTCCTGCTCCACCACCACCCCAGCCGCTGGTGGACTTGAAGGAGACTCTGGCTGCCTGGTGGGCTGAGGCCAAGGCTCAGCTCACCAGGGAGGTGGAGAGCCGTTTGCCAATGCTGGACCCGGTACCGGATCCCCATCGCCAGAGACGAGAGACTCCCTACCCGACACCAGAGGCGAGCCCTCGAGTGCCAGGGCCAGGGAGGACATGCTTCCTCGAGGGTTGCCCAAGGGGTCCGTTCCTCCCCCGCGCTGGGAGGGGTCTTCATCCTCTTCGTTGGAGACCTCTGACTCATATGCAGAGGGGTCCTCAGACCCTGACGACGAGCCACGCATTCCAGACTGTCCCAGGACTCCTCTGGAAGATCCTTCCTTTCTGGAGTTGCTGAGAAAAATCAGGAAGTCCACCAGTGGCAGTCTCTGGAGCCGGATCCACAGCGGAAGAAGCTCACTGCCAATTTGAATCTGCTCGAAACTGCTGCAACATTGATTCCACCCTGGATCGAGCCTCATGCCGACCTTGTCTCCACCATTTGGAAACAACCGTCCGCGTTAGCCCCCCTTCCAAGGAAGGCGGATAGGCTATACCAGGCTCCTGAGGGTGTGGATTCCTTGAACACACACCCAAAGGCCAACTCAGTCGTGATTAGCGCCACGCATGGCCAGTCGGCAAACCCAAAACATCTCAGCTCGTCTCCACCTGAGACGGAATCCTGTCTTCTGGACCAGTACAGGAGGAAGGTGTATGCTTCTTCCACTCTGGGGATCAGGGCCTTGAACTATGTTGTACATATGGGGGACTACCAGAAGACTATCTTGAGTCAGGTGGAATCCAAATTGGACTCCCTTCCTGATTCTCAGACCAAGCAGGAAGTGGCTGATCTCGTCCGTTTTTCTCGTTCGGCCAGTCGGCACATGCTTCGTGCCATGTACGATGCAGTTGACACAGCTGGTCGGAGCTCAGCTTTCGCCATAGGTCTTCGGCATCATGCCTGGCTCCGGGTGTCAGGATTGGTCCCAGAGGTGCAATTCGCTATCCAGGATGCGCCTATCAGGGGTTCTGTGCTATTCGGTGGAGATGTCAAGGACATCATCACCGACCTGCAGGAGAAGGGCACTGCACTTAAGTCTGTTGACTCTTTGTACAGGCCCCCTCAGGGGCAGCGTCGCCCATTTCGCAGACAATCTCAGCTTAAAGCGAAACCTCAGGGCAAGCGGGGCCAACAAACATCGGGCCCTCCAGCTGCCAAGCCCCCGCCCAAAAAGTGGTGGGAGCTTCAGCCGCTACGTTGCCTCACACCTCCTGACTCCTTTCCTCTCTCACAGCCTCTGGACCTCACAGAGGAACCAGTAGGAGGGAGGTTCTCCTTCCATCTACTGGGTTGGGAGAGGATAACATCAGATGCTTGGGTGCTCCAACTGATAGCAGAAGGACACTCAATCGAGTTTCTCCAGAAACCACCCAGAAAACCACCCCCCAGGTCGTCTTACTCCCCGGAACATCTTCCTCTGGTCCTAGAAGAAATTTCCTCCCTTCTCTTGAAGGCGGCGATGGAGCCTGTCCCGACCCACCTTAGGGGAACAGGTTACTATTCCCATTTCTTTCTACTTCCAATGAAAACTGGAGACGTGAGGCCTATTTTAGACCTCAGCTCCCTGAACATGTTCATGGAGTACAAGCATTTCAGAATGCTCTCCCTGCAGAGCCTTCTGCCGCTCCTTCGGCAGGGACTGTGGTTTTGCACACTGGATATGCAGGCTGTCTACCTGCATGTCCCCATCCGCCCTTCCCACTGCAAATTTCTTCGTTTTTTGTTCCAGGGGACCACTACCAATTCAGGGCCCTCCCATTTGGTCTTTCCTCAGCTCCCCGAGTGTTCACCAAATGTCTGTCTGTGGTGACGGCCCACCTGCGTACCCTGGGGGTGCAGGCATTCCCATACCTGGACGATTGGCTCCTGGCAGCCCCCTCCAGGGAGGAACTTATGCGCTCCCTCTCAGTTACCCTGCAGGTTTTCACCAGCCTGGGTATCACCATCAACCAGGTCAAGTCCCATCTGGTCCCTTGCCAAAGGCTCCAGTTTATAGGGGCGATCCTGGACATGACCCCTCGGCATGGCCTTTCTGCCTGTGGACAGGGTGAATACCCTCCAGGCTCATGCAAGCCTGCTGTCCAGTCACAGACAGGTCAGCGCCCGGTCAGTCCTTCACCTACTCGGGCTCATGGCGGCTGCTATTCAGACAGTCCTGCGCGCTCGGCTCCATATGAGGATCTCTCAGTGGATGCTTCGGTCTCAGTGGGACTGGACAACCTAGGCCAGGTAGTTCTGGTCTCTGGTCCGGGACTTGCAGTGGTGGATGGTGCGAGAGAACATTAGCCGGGGGATTCCCTTTTGTCTCGAACACCCTCCCAAACATTGACAACAGATGCCTTGGGAGAGAGCTGGGGGGGGCCTATCTATGGTCTCACAGAACTCAGGGCTCCTGGTCCAGACTCGAGCAGACTCTCCATATAAACGTGCTGGAGCTCATAGCCGTTCTGTAGGCTCTCCAGGCTGTGAACTCTCATGTCTTTCCTGGCCATATGACCATCCAGACGGACAACATGTGCGTAGTCTGGTACATCAACAAGCAAGGAGGAACACGTTCCTACCGTCTGTGCAAGGAAGCATTGAGAGTTTGGAACTGGGCTGTTCAATGCAGCGTTCACCTGATGGCAGTTCATGTTCCGGGAATCGAGAACACGCTGGCGGACCACCCCAGCCGGTCCTCAGCAAAGGCCCATGAATGGGAACTGGATCGAGGGTTGGCAGACGTCCTTCGGCAGCGCTAGGAACCCCAGTAGACCTGTTCGTGTCCCTCAAAGCATAAAGCTTCCTGCCTTCTGCTCGCTTACTCCAGGGCAAGGCATTTTTTGGCAGGACGCTCTGTCTCTCGACTGGAAGGGCAGATTCATCTATGCCTTCCCGCCGATTCCCTTGATTCCAAGGGTCTTACACAAACTCAGCTTAGGAGGAGCTCGGATAATCCTCATCGCTCCATTCTGGCCCAGGCAAGTTTGGTTCTCTCTTCTGCAACAATTTTCAGAGGAATCTCTGCTTCCTCTTTCACAGCATATGCTGACTCAGGCTCAGGGGACCCTGATTCATCCAGGTCTCAGATCGCTTCAGTTGCATACGTGACTTCTACAGATGTAGCCTAGGCCTGATTCAATGTTTCTCCGCTCGTGGCCGATATTCTAGTGGAGGCCAGAAAGCCTTCCACTAGATCCACCTACGCCATGAAATGGAAGCGATTCTCGATTTGGGCCTCTTCCAAGGATTCCGAGCTGTTCTCTTGCCCTGTTGGGAAAATCCTGGACTACATGCGTCATCTCTTTGACCTGGGTCTCAGCCATTCCTCCTTGAAGGTTCATATGGCAGCTGTCTCTGCCTATCATGTCCCTTTTGGAGACAGAACTTTCGCACAGTTGGAAGTCTCTTAAGATTTTCCTTCAAGGGGTTCTCCATTTATGACCCCCTATCCATGTTCCAGCCCCTCCTTGGGATCTGAATTTTATTCTAGAGAAGGTTACCCTGCCTCCCTTTGAGCCGGCAGCCTCCGCAGACTTGAGGTTCCTCTCGTGGAAGACTCTCTTCCTAGTGGCCATTACTTCAACTCGAAGGATTTCCGAGCTTCAGGCCTTGATGTGTAAAATCCCATATTTGGTTTTCCACAAGGAACGAGTGGCTCTGCACACTAATCCTAAGTTTCTTCCTAAGGTAGTGGCAGAATCTACGCTGAATCAATCCATTGAGCCACTTGCCTTTTTTACGCAACACTCCAATCTAGGGGAGTACCTCTTGCATGCTTTGGATGTTCACAGAATACTGAGATACTACACCACTAGGACTAAAGTTCTCAGAAAGTATGATCAGCTTTTTGTCTCTTTCGTTCACAAAAGGGAAGGCAATGCTGTTTCTAAGCAATGCCTGTCGAAATGGTTGGCTCATTGTATCACTTTCTGTTATAAGTACAATAAGACCCTGCTGGGTCAGGTCAGAGGTCACTCCACCAGATGAGTAGCCACCTCTGCAGCTTGTTTCAAGAATGTGTCAGCGGCAGACATCTGCACAGCCGCAACTTGAAGTTCCTTCCACACCTTTACGAAACACTAGAGTTTGGACATTACCTCTCACCGTAGAGCAGGCTTCGGGTTGGCTGTTTTGCAAGGTCTTCTTTCCTAAGACCCTTACAGCCAGAGGTTTATTGGTTGGTAGTTTTCCTCCTCCCGAGTGCTTTTCCTTGTTCCAGACTGCTTGGGACTCAGTCCTATATGTAATTACCTACTACAAGAGCCCTCTCGAAGTAAGGTAGTACAGTTACGTAAGAACTTACCATAACAGTAGATCTTCGAAAGAGGCTCGTGCAGTAGGTAATGCCTTCCGCCTCCATCCCCTTAGCTTTTCAGCTCCTTTTCCAGGAAGGAAATATCCACTTCTCTCTTGTCTTGCCTTTTTGGCCTTGGCGAAAAGAACTGGAAGATGGGCGTGGAGCCACTATACTGACGCTGCCTGACGCCGTCACCTGACATGGGTCTCCTCGCCAGAGACTGCTAGCCAGAAATTTTTTCTCTGGGTCCTGATGCCTGCCGGCTTCAGTCCCATATACCTACTGCAAGAGCCTCTCAAGATCTACTGTTACGGTAAGTTCTACGTAACTTTACTTATAGGACATGGATATGTTGTTCATCCACACTTATTGGCAGGTTCCTTGCCGCTTTAAATCTTGCCGAAGGTCTTCAAGTTGCTCCTCCCACCCACCCGGTGGTAAACTCGGCTCGCCCATGACGCCAGATCTTCCTTACCTTGGAAGCTCAGGTTCCCTCCTTAGCGCTCTGCTTTGTTGACTGGTTCCTGGAAATTTTGGTCTTCGAATTCAATTGGAAGTTTTCTGAAACTTCGATCTTCTTCTTCTTCGCTGCGGCGATGGCTCATTCATTTTCCGGCTCGCGGAGGCCCGGCATATTCCTCCAGAAAGATCCGCATCTCACGGCGTTTACTGCCTTGACTTGGATCATGATCCTCAACTTTGCAATTTTGTTGTGCCCTTTCGCCAGCGCTCTGAGGATCGCGGCCTGCTTGGAGCTCCGGGCGACCAGAAATTTTTCCCCGTCCGAAAATTCCTTGGAGACTCGTCGGGCAGTGTCCAGGCCAGCGGCCTCGGCTGAGCAGCCTCGATCTTCCTCCTCCGGAGGGACGTCAGCCTCCTTCTTCCTCGGTCGCGGCACTTATCCCGCCTCCTTGAGTTCTCCTCATGCAGCTTGCTCAAGGAGCTCCAGTCCCTTTCCTCAAGGGAGAGGGACCTTCAGGACCTGCCCTCGCCCAAGTCCAAGGAGTCGCAGGCTGTCCTTCATCGCGCCCGGAGGAGCGGGAGTTTCCTCCCTGCGGATCGATCTCCGACTTCAGTCGAGGATGCGGCTTTGGCCGCTGGCCTCACGGTGTCCCCGTCAGGTCAGCCGGCCAGGACTCCTGTCGACGTTGTTGAGCCTCTCGACCCATCATCTGGGCTGTCTTCTGCTGGAGCCGCCATCCCTTCGCCGGTTCCCCAGCGGAGGCTGAGGTTCTGCCTGTACCTTCGGGTTGACAGACCTTGGCCCTTTCTTCCAAGCCGAAGGAGGAGGGCGCCGCCCGCCCTTCCCAGGCCCGCCTGCGAGTTCCCCCGAGGATCTGGTCTCAGTCTCGGGTCCTCCTTTCGGGCCAAGTTGCTCACGACCGTGTTCTCGGTCAGGCACCGAGTCAAGTGGCATGGCCGACCTTCCTCGCCCCCTTCGGATGAGGAGTGGCTCATGCCGCGCATGACGACGCACGAGGAGCTTATGTGGCAGCAGCTGTTGTTGTCCAGGAATCAATTGACCCCGATTCATTCTCCGGCTAGTAAGCAGCTGCCGCCTGGTCGGCCGACGCAACCGCTCGAGGTAGTCAAGGTGCCCTCTCCAGGGCCGGTTGCTCGTCCGATCCCTGCTGCCCCACCGTCTTCGGTGGAACCCAGGCTGGTCATGACCTGTCCCGAGAGGTTATCTGTTCCTCACTCCTGCTCGCCCTTGGCGGATGAAGAGGATCTATTCATGGCAGCTTTTGCAGACCCTCGAGCCCGAAATCGACTCCTCTGTTTCCTAGCAGGGAGGACCCAGGGTCTTCTCCGGAACATTCCATGGACGACAGCCCATCGTCCTTTATGGGTCTACTCCAGCTCATCTCGGAATTCACCGGGATGCAGCTTGAGCCTGTTTCCAAATGGCCCCTTACCCCCTTATGGAGATTCTAGACCGAGGGGGTTCACCCTCGGAGGCCTTCCTGATGGCTGAGGCAATTGTGGGCCCAGCCTTGGAGCTCTGGCGGTGGCCTACTTCCTGCCCTGCGCCATCGGCCAATATGGCCAGGAAGTACTCTGTCCCTGTCGGTTCTCTGCCAGGTTTCTCGGAACACCCCTCGGCTGAGGGGGTAGTTACCGACAATGTTTTCCAATGTTCTGGAAACGCTAGGGATGTGGATAGGCCCCCTGACAAGGAGTCAAAAAGGATGGACTGTGTCGGGCGCAAGGTTTACGCTGCGTCCTCCCTAGGCCTCTGTCAGGCCAGCTCGGCGGCACTGATGGCACATTTCTCCCACGCCCTCTTGGGCTCCCTGGATGAGGTCCTCCCTCATCTCCCGGCCGACCGTGGACCACGGTCTGGTGGGTGCGGGACCCAGGGTAGGGCGGTGGCGATACAGCAGCTCCAGACGGCTCTGGATCTGGGCGACTCCTGTGCCAGATCGGTGGCCATGCGCCGCAGGGCGTGGCTGAGGTTATCCTCCTTCTCTTTGGAAACCCAGCACGAGTTGTCGGACATTGCCTTCTTGGGGACTGACCTTTTCGGCCCTGGAGTGGCGGGACACCTCCAGGGGTCCGAGAAGTCCGATGCCACTCCGGACTCGGTCGCTCCCGCCCGGAGAAAGGGCAGCCGGCAGCCTTTGCGTAAGCCCCTTTGCCCCCTCCCAGTCCCTGCGGCTCGACCGCCCAGCACGAGGGCCAGCAGGCATGCGCCATGGCCTGACTCAAACCAGCATCTTCCTCCAAAAGGAAGCAGGAGGTAAGGTCCAAGAGCTCCTCGCCTCCCTCCCCAAACCTGCTCAGTGACGGGCTAAGGCTGTCCCTGGCCTCAGCCGCCTTTACTGGGTCCCCTTTGGGGGACGGATCCGCACATCTCCTCCACTTGGTCCACTTCCCGGACCTCTGGGGGTGGAGGTGCTCTGGAGTGGGACCTGTCTCGGGTTTGTGAGCAGGTTCCACCCTTCGGCTCCGTTGCCCACAGGGGATCTTGGGGTCCACACCCTCTTCGCCGGCCTGCTGAGCCGATTTGTCTGGCCCTCTAAATAGAGGTGATCAGGAAGGTGTGGATCCTCCTTCTGACCCTGGGTTCAGTGTCCAGGTATTCCTGGTCTCAAGCGGACGGGGCCTTGCGCCCCATTCTTCCGCCACGCCTGGATGGTCTCTCTCGACTTGATATCCCATCTCAGAAAGGGCGTGTGGCTTCGCTCCTGGGCCTCCAGGACATACTTACTCCTCGTTCCATCCGTTTCCTGGGAGACTCCTCCCTTTCCTAGCGGGGGATCTCCTTACGAGTTCCAGGCCAGGCCCTTCGGTCTTTGCCCAGCAGCTCTCTGCAGCATCGAGGGTCCCGGGCGTAACCCCACCCGGATGGCGGCCTGACTACAACCCTTCCAGGTGGAAGGGGTCGATCCAGAGTTATGGATCTCAGGCTGGTCTCCTGTTATCGGAGCCATGTCGGAACTCGTGCCTTAGCGGGTGATCCTTCTTCGGGACCTGGCTCGACTCTTGAGTCCGAGCTCGGCTCCCGGCGGACAGGGCTGGGGTTCTTCCTCCCTTACCTGGTCAGGCCTGACTGGGCAATTGCGCCCTGCCGGGACCTCCTGCTCCTCCTGGGCCTCGCAGCGGCTGGCTCCAGCGTGGTCTGTTGGACCCGCTGGTTCATGCGTTCCCCTTGTGGGGACTGGCTAGCCAGCGGTCACAGTGCTGCATTCCTTCGGACCGGTTCGTGACTACAGCCCAGGAGTTAGGGAACGCTCTCCTTCGGACCGTTCCAGCTCTTGCAGGAGAACATCCTGTTCATCCGCCCCGAGTCGACGGTCTGCTCCGACCAATGCTTCTCGGATGGGTTGGGGTGCCCATCTAGGGGAATACAGAGTGCTCCGCCTCTGGTCCTCTTGAGAGTCCCGATGTCTTTCCTAGCCGCTGGAGCTCCTGGCGGTCCGCTTTGCTTGCATCGCTCGCTCCGTTTGTGCGGGGTCTAGTGGTTTAAGTCCAGGCGGACAACACCAAGACCATGTGCTACCTACCCTGCCAGGTTTGGACAAGCCGCTTGCATCTCGTATGGGGTCTTTCGCGCAGCTGGGAGGCAGTTTCCTAGCCATTCGATGGCAGTAGCCTCCAGCACCACAGCTGATGCCCTAAGCCGGACATAGGCTGCGCCTCATGAGTGGTCTTCCCTGCCGGAGGTAGCACAGGATCTTCTCCCTCCTTCCCTCCAGGTAGAATACTTGGCTGAGACTGTCTCATGCCCGCCCCCTCAGCAAGGTTTGCTGTAGGGGATGCCATCGAGGTCGCAGACCCCGGGCCTCTTCTACGCCTCTCCCCCATTTCCCTTGACCCATGGGCAAGGCGAGGAGGGACTAGGCGCAGGCAGTGCTAGTAGCCCCAGACTGGTTGGCCAGCTCTGGTATCCAGCTCTCCTCAGTCTCAGCCCCAGGCTCCCGAGGCAGCTTCCAGCCCACCCGGTCCTGATCTCTGTTTTCAGGGGAAGGGTTTCCATCTTTACCTTCAATCCCTGCACCTAAAGGCCTGGTCCCTGTGTGGCTAGGGGCCAGGCCTGGGGTCTTTCGGCAAGGTCCTCATTGTTTTCGAGGTGTCCTGCCGGGAGTCGGCCAGATATGCTCGCCTTCAAATGGTGGAGTTCTGCATTTGATGTTGGAACAGGGCCGGGGCCCTCTCCCATCCCTCAGCGAGCATTCCGGACCATCTGCGGTCCGTTCTTTTGAACTAGGGCTTCGGCCGACGACCCTCTGGGTGCTTCTGTTGGTCTCCCCTGTCTTCTGGGCGCGGGCCGGCAGGCAGTTGGTGGTGCAGAAAAGGTGGTCTGGCGCTTTTCTAGGCCTCGATCACACCTCCCCTTCGGGAAGAGTATCCCCATTCTGGGGATCTTCGCTGGTATGGGCTTAGCTCACGGGCAAGCTGTTCGAACCTTGCACAGGTGCGAGTTCCCCACCTGTTGTGGAAGAACACCTTCTTGGGGCTACTCTGCCATACAGAAGGAGGGGAGAATTCCAGGCGCTCCTTTGAATCTCCCTATCTGGTCTTCCACAGGGACATGGTTGTCCTGCACCCCACCCGAAGTTCCTTCCGTTGGCGATGGCGGAGATTTTTCCCTATCTGGGTATTGCCTCTGCCGGGTTCATCCCCATTCACGCCTCGGAGGCCGTATATGGGTTCCCTTAGGGACCCTATTTATACACTCGCCTACCCAGGGACGTAGGGCTGAAGTTCGGGAGAGGTTCGCCAGCTGTTTGTCATCTACGCTGAAGCCGCACCTGGTAGACCTGCAGCCTAGCGGACGACGAGTGGGTGGGTCACCTCCTGCATAGGTCTCCGCTATAGGTGGGCGGGCATGGAGCCTCCCAGAGGGATAAGTGCTCATTTTAACCACCCTTCCGCTGCATCGGTGGCTGCTTTTGAGGATACTCCGGTCCAGGATATCCGCAGGACTTCTACCTGGAAGCAGGCTTTACCATTTTTCCCCTTCCACATCGACCCTGGGGTCACGCCGGGATGCTGGTCGGGGCCTCGGTTCTCCAGTCTTTCTACCTAAGTAGGGGGTGTGCACCTTGCCTCCCTCCTCCTGGAGAACTGCTAGGAGTCTGCCAATAAGTGTGGATGAACAACATATCCATGTCCCTAGAAATACAGGTTACTCACCTGTAACAGGAGTTCTAGGAATGGGATATGTTGTTCATCCATTACCACCAAGCGCCCCGGCTCAACGCACAACCTGGCTTCCAGCGGGCTAGATCTGGCGTCATGGGGCGGAGCCAATAGTTTTACCACCCGGTTGGGTGGGAGGAGCCAGCTTGAAGACCTTCCGGCAAGATTTAAAGCGGCAAGGAACCTACCAATAAGTGTGGATGAACAACATATACCATTCCTAGAACTCCTGTTACGGGTGAGTAACCTGTGTTTTCTGGGCAGTCGCTTGCTCATTGGCTGCCACAAGAGCCTCCATGAGGTTCTGTTTGTTTCGCCCCTCATAATGGACCCCTCTTTCCTGACACAACTGCCTTAACTGGTCTGCAGTGCATTCACTGTAGTTGGAAGCCATCTTCTTCCCTAACTACTGCTACACTAGCTTACACTGTAACAAAAAAAAAAAAAAAAACGGGTAGGGAACTTTAAACTGTAACCAAATGTGTTTTTTTCCAGTCTCTGTCCTGTTTGTGTGTGGTTTGTTTACAGTTTACCAATCTGATACACTGGCCTCGAATCTGACCGCTATGCCACCAGTACTGTCATGAATGCACTCCTGGGGGCTGGGTCCACTGAGCTCACAGTGCCCTCCCCTAAGTGCAACACGTGACAGGGGTCAGGAAATACCCTCCTCGCATCCTTTTGGAGTGCTTGCTGATTCCACAACTGAACACTTGCCATGAGGGCCCAGGGCTCTCTCTCTCTCTCTCTCTCTCTGGGTAAGGATAAAATACAGTCTTGAGTCTGTAACCAGGTGAGAACCTCTTTGGTTGCTGCGCTGTGGGGATGACCCAGGTGTTGCAAGCTCTTCGGCGCTGTCTTTGTGACCCTGATTGTGTCTTCTGTCAGAGGTGCTGCAAGAACCTGGTTCAAACCCCACGGACCCCCTCTGGAGACCTTGTGCACTTTCCCTACTTTAGACCCCAGATTCCCATCCTGAATCCTAGTTTTGGTAGCACGTGGCACCTTAGCGCTAAATAGGTGTGTCAGATTGAATAAACCTTCCTAAAGCCTTCACACACAACAAAATCACTCCCAGGCAGTAATACTTCAATATAAAGCAAAAGCTTTTACTGATTACTTATTTACCATACTAAACATACAGACAAAAGATTTAGATATTTGGTTACAGGATGACTACAAAAAAAGTTGGAAAAATACACACAAAACGAACTAGTGAATTTATTGGATAATTTCTACCTTTCTGTAGAGAATCAAAGACCAGAAAATAAATGAGTTTTGCAAGGTCTCTCTCTTCTCTCTCTCTGAGTCCCAAGATCTTACTTTGAAGGGGCTCTTGCAGCAGGCAACACCACGAGGACTGAAGCTGGCAGGTGCCAGGACCCCACTGAAAACTTCTAGCTAGCAGTCATTAGCGGTTAACCACCCCTCACATCAGCCTGCCCCGACATGCCCCTATAGTATAAAAGGGGTGGTCCCCCAGCCCAGCCTCGGTTTCTTTCCTTCCGTTGACCCATGAATGTTAGACTTCCATGGATGCCTTCTGCTCTAGTTGACCGCCATTTTCTTTGCGTTTACCCGTGCTTTATTATTTTGTATATTATAATCTTCCTGGACTTAGGTCTTCATCGTTTATTCACACTTCAGGGTTCTAGCTGGAGGCACTAGGACCCAGCGGGAGCCAACAATCTTCAGGAGGACCAGCGCTTTGGTAGGACCGTGCATGTGCCGCATTGTGAGATCAGCTCGCGCCTGTATAGCCTACCTTGGCATCGACCCTCCAACTGCCTCAGTTCCTTTTTTCCCCCCGCTGTTGAGTGCGCTTCAGTGATGATGTCGCTCGCCCACCAGGAGTCCGTTCTTCACATCTGTAAGACAGCAGCATTTAGTCTTTCAGTTCATTTAGTGTTTGTTATTCTTTAGTCTTTTTTACTTAAAAAAGAAAAGTGAAAAGAAGAAAAGGTTTCTCTTAGCCCTGCCATCGATGGAGTCGACTATAGACGATCTTGGTGACAGTAGAGAGACTTCGCTGGAAAGCTGACAGGCAGTGGGCTGTGTCCGGTCCACTCCCCTTTTCGGAGGGGATCTCTGACCATGGGCAGTTTGGTGCTCGAGAGGGAGGGTAGTCCTGTCTTAAGCCCAAAAAGAAGCGGGCCCATTCCTGGTCTCGATCAGGGACCCAGTGCTGCTTGGTCTGGAGTTCTTCTTCCCAGCGAAGGAAGAAGAGACGGTACCACTAGAGGTCGCCTTCTGGTATGTCAGTGAGGGAATCCTCAGTTCTGGAGAGTGGCAGGCCCACCCCAACCCCTCCTGGGTCCCCAGTGGCCTCTGCTCTCCGGGACTCTCGACACCGGAGCCCCTCTCTGTCCTCTTGTGGGGTTTACGTTGAGTAGTTTCATCATTTTGCCATTCTTATGGAGCAGTGGGCTCAGCATCTGTCTTGGGTGCCTTTTCTGACTGACCTGGTTCTGGGGCCTTTGGTCCTAAGTGCTGCTGTGCCGTGGCAGATCATCTAGGACATCACGCACATTCAGTGACGGCAGCGGGCATTCCCACCTTGCCGACGCCATTGGTGCCTGTCCCATGTGCCTTTCCCCCTCACCTTGACTCTTCACAGGGGCCGGTACAAGTACCACTTCCCTTCCCCCTCCCTTTTTTTTTTTTTTCTTTAGCTCTGGTGGTTCTCAGACTCCGGTTCCACATCCAGCGACCCTGGGCCTTCAGCACCATGCGCGGTGCCAGGTCTCACTGCGCTGCCGGCTCCTCCGATGCCACGTGCAGCACCGAGGTTGTTGACACCATTGCCAGTGCCAATGTCTCCAGTCTACCCCTGACCCAGGCCAGGCTTTGGCCTGTCAGTGCTTGATTTCTCGGGGGTTGAGGTGGAAAACGATGAGTCAGATCCTGACCTTATCTTGTCTAACAACAGTGAGGATGACTCGTGCCTTGATGGGAAGCCTTCTGCTTTGGGTGAGACAGTAGTCGAAGATCTTTCTTTCCAGTCTCTCCTTAAGAACATGAGGACAATCCTGGCTCTACAGACTTCTGCTGTAGACCCAGATAGGGTGTTGCACCTGGAGTGCCTTCCTAATGTCCCTATGAGTCTTACACCCCCTGTCTCCCCCACCCCCACCCCCGCGACCTTGTCTCCGGCAGTGTGGGAGAGAGTGGTTCTGATCCCTTCTGTGGCCCAGTCCATAGACAAGAAATATAATCCCCGGACAGACCTTTCTTAGCATCTCTTCCCATTGCAAGTGTGTTAGTGGTCCTTGCAGAGAACGACAAGGCTCTTCTCCCTCAGGGGGCTTCAGCTCACTCCATCAGTAAGGAATCTCACAAAAATTGATACCTTGGGGAAACCGGCTTTTGCAGCCACCACTCTGGGCATGCATATTGCCAGTTATCAGGGACACTTTTCTCAATATGAATATGTGCTTTGGAACACTCTTAAGTCTGATTGAGAAACTCTCAGAATAAGATTCTACCATGGAGCTTCTTCAGACTGTTATGAGAGGCATAGAATCCAAAAGCCATCAGTTGAAAGCTTCTGTGGATGCCTATGACACTGCTGCTAAGTATATGTATCGGGTGGCGCTCTTGGCTCAGAACATCATGATTTTCTTTTGTTTCGCAACAGCAGGTTATTTATTTATTTTTAATTATCTTTTTATTAAAAGAAGGTGACCAGCTCATCCATTTTTGATAACTTTAGGCATGACATTTTCACTCATCAATATAAAAACCCACTTGTGATGATTCATATACAAGACAAATATTGGAAGGAAAAACAAAATATCTTGAAATCTATCACATTGTTGAATTTATAACTCAAAGTTTCCACCTATAATTTAGAAGGGTTAGTGCTACCCAAATTGTTGGCATTAAGATCATTCCCCTAGGTACAGACAGTCTCATTATGTGTGATCTACACTCATCTCACACAAACAAAGCTGTGTCTTTCCTTGCAACAGTAGGTTATGAATGTCCCATTTGATGGTTCTTATTTGTTCGGCCCCCAAGTGAAGCAAGCTCTAGAGTCCATTCAGATGATCAGGACTGCCATTAAAATGCCCAGGCTGGCTCCTTCTGCCCCACAAAGGGGTGGGGGCTGTCGACAGTTTTGTAACAGGCAGTCCTTTCGAGTCAGAGGCCAGGGAGCCTTTAGCAACAATCAGACTCCTCAGCTGCAAAAGAAAATGCAGCACAAGGCACAGGGCCCAGTGCCACCTTCTGAAGATCTGGCCCCGGTCCGCCTTAACTGCCCTAGGTGGACATGTCGGGGGTGGTGGGAGGTCATCTGACTCAGTTCTATGATCAGTGGAAGCTCATCACCTCGGATAAATGGGTCCTCCAAATTGTTCGGGAAGGTTATTCCCTGAATTTTGTGGAGATTCTGCCGGATTTTCCACCCAAGCAACAGCACAGCCTGTCTGCCACTCAGTCAGACCTTCTCACCTCCGAGATACAGGGCCTTCTCAGAAACAGGGCAGTAGACGTGGTTCCTCGTACAGAAAGGAACATGGGATTCTACTCCCATTACTTTCTGGTTCCAAAGAAGACAGGCGACATGCGTCCTGTTCTCGACATCAGAAACTTGAACAAGTTTTTATTTAGGGAAAAGTTCAAGATGGTCTGTCTGGGGACACTACTTCCATGTCTTGATCAGTAAGATTGGCTGGCATCTCTGGACATGCAGTATACCTACCAGCACGTTCCACTGCACCCAAACCACTGCAGGTACCTCAGCTTTGTGGCTTTGGGTAAACACTATGAGTTCAGAGTCCTGCCCTTTGGGCTCTCCTTGGCGCCTCAAGTCATTACCCAGTGTTTCACAGTTCTCGCTGCACACCTTCGGAAGCTCGGCATTCAGGTATTTCCCTACCTAGATGATTGGCTCATAGCAAGCCCTTCAAAGCAAGAGACACAAGATGCTGTCTCCACGTCATCTCAGTTCCTTACCTCCATGGGGATTCTGCTAAGCCTGGAGATGTCACATCTTCAAGCCTCTCAGCAGCTCCTCTTCATAGTGGCTGTCCTTGACTCTTCCAAGGCGAGAGCCTTCCTTCCAGAGGACAGGAGAAATGACACTCTCCAGATGGCTCGCTTCATCTGGGAGAACAACCCTGTGCAAACTCATTGCATGCAACAGATACCGATCTCATGGCCTCATCCGTTTTCATGGTGCCTCTGGCTCAATTACACATGAGAACCACTCGGTGGATGCTTAGCACACAGTGGTCCCCAATGACGCACCTGCATCAAGGTGACACATTCTCTGAGGAGGTCATTAGCATGGTGGACTCAGGAGGACACCCTTCAGCAAGGTTTGCCCTTTGCCCCTCCAGAGTCTCAGATTACCATCGCCACATATGCATCTTTGAGTGGCTGAGGGGCTCACTGCAAGGAGTTCCACACTCAAGGGGTCTGGAACCAGGAGGAGTCTCATCTTCATATCAGTGTTCTGGGGATGAGAGCGATCCTGTACACTGTTCGAACCCTAAACGATGTCCTCTGTCACAAAGTAATTCTTCTTCAGACGGACAATAAGGCTGTGATGTATTACATCAACAAACAGGGAGGGATGCACTCCTACCTCTTGTGCAGAGAAGCCATGAGGGTATGGGAATGGTGCCTTGAACACAGTGCTCTGATTCAGGTGGTTTACCTGCCGGGAATTCAGAATGACCTGGTGGATCATCTCAGCAGGACAGAGGCGAACCCTCACAAGTGGTCTCTTGCACAGTATGTCATGCAGTCACTCTTCGACTGGGGATGGCCGGACATGAACCTTTATGCATCCCCGTTCAATGCAAAACTGCTATTCTGCTCCATAAATCCAGAACCTGGCGTTTTCTGTCAGATTGCATTCAGACTGTGGTGGACAAGATGCTTTCTGTATGCATTTCCCCCGTTATCGCTAGTTCAGAGGGTGCTGCTCAAACTAGAGGCACGGGGGGCAAAATTATTCTGATTGCACCATACTGGCCTTGACAGATCTGGTTTCCATTAATCAACAAGTTGGAAACTTCTCTGAGTCAACTGCTTCTACGGGTGGACCTCCTGACACAGGGATTCCTGGTTCATCCCAGTCTGCACTCCCATCATCTCCATGCCTGACTCCTGAGGAGATAGAAGTGGGATGGTTTAAGGTTTTCCAGAGAATCTCTCAGATTCTCTTAGCTGTGTGTAAGCCCTCCACCAGGAAGATTTATACCACTGAATGGAAGCGTTTCTTGATTTGGTGTGTTAAGATCCCTCTGGAGCCATTCCAGTGCCCACCGAGTAAGGTGCTGAACTACAGTACCTGTTAAGACCTTTAGATGCAGGACTGCAGTATTCTATGATCAAGGTGCACCTGTGCACGCTTTCTGCCTATCACGAGCCAATCCACAATGTCTCTAGCTTAGTTGCCTTTGTTCAAGAGATCCCTCAAAGGCATTTTACATAGAAGGCCTCTAGTTAAGAAGCCGGTGACTGCCTGGGATATTAATCTCGTGCTAGATATGCTCATTCGCAAGCCTTTTGAGCCGTTAGCTACATGTGAGTAGAAGTTCTTGACCTGGAATACCGCCTTTCTGGTGGCCATCACTTCGGCTTGCAGGGTCTCTGAGATACATGCCCTAGTCACAGACCTTTCACACACCGTCTTTGGCAAAGACAAAGTGGTTCTTTGTACTCGCCCTAAGTTCCTACCTAAGGTTGTTTCGGAGTTTCACCTCAAACAGCCCTTGGTTTTGCCTACTTATTTTGCTAACTTCCAAGATGAAGGGGAATGCACCCTTCACTCCCTGTGTATCAAGAGAGCCCTGTGATTCTACATAGATAGAACTGGGGACATCTGTAAAGCAAAGCAACTCTTTGTGTCATTCAGTGTGGCCTGGCTGGGTCAGCTGGTATCCATCAGATGTATTCACTATTGTTATTCTATGGCGCAGGTCAAATTGGAAGGCCAAGTTTGTGCCCACTCAACAAGAGCGGTTGCTGCGTCCCTGGTGGAGATGCGCTTGGTTCCCCTTACTGAGATTTGCAGTGCGGCAACCTGGAGCTCAGTGCACACCTTTTGGAAACACTATGCTCTAGATGTCCATGCCAAATAGCATGCTTCCTTTGGCAAGACAGTCCTTAATGGGATTCTGTCATGAGTGAGCTCTGTCTCCTGCCACCCTGCTCGGGGGATTGGTTTAGCTTGGTACTCTAACCCAGAAGTGTGAATAAACAGTGAAGACCTAAGTCCAGAAAGATATGGAAATTACACACCTGCCGTAATTCTTGATCTTCTTGGACAGGTCTTCACTGTTTATTCACACACACACACTCACCCACCACCCCCCAGGCTCACTTATTCGGTTCCTGGTCTTCACTCCCTCGTTGGTTTGGGATGTGAAGACATTGTTAATTGATCCTTCTTATATGGGTCAAACAGGGCTATCTTATGCCCTGGTTAGGTTAGGTGTTTATCTAGTTTAATTTACGCTGCACCTCCTTGGTAAAAAAGGTATTGAGGCGGTTGGAGGTCAGCGATGTAGCCTGTACAGGCGCTAATACTGATCTCGCGGTGCCACGCATGCACAATCCTAACGCGGCACCAGCCCTTCTGAAGATTTTTGACTCCCACAGGGTCCTAGTGCCTCCAGCTAGAACCCAGAAGTATGAATAAACAGTAAAGACTTGTCCGGTAAGATCAAGAATTATGGTAGGTATGTCATTTCCATTTTATAGTATTTTTTTGCATGTCTTCCTCTCCATCCTGTTCTTCGGAGCGCCAGCGGACAAAGTGTGCTTGTGGCAAACAGCTTCCCTACAAAGATGGCCACTCATTGTGTCTGCTCTGCCTAGACCTGGACCACAATACTGAGGCCTTCCAGCACCGCCAGGATTTCAAACAGCGCACCAGACATCACTGCCAGAAGACCCTGGAAGCCTTCCTGCTATAGCAGAAACTTACAGCATTGGAGAAGGAGCTCCAGGGCAAAATCACTACTACTTCCCCAGTTTCTGGGCCTCAACTACTTTTTCGTCCCACAAAGAGAAGTCCATGGGAAAGCACAAACACCGGGACAAGCATAGGGACAAACAGTCTGCTTCTTGAGCCTGGTCCCTGTGTCTGTCGGCAAACGATTCTGGGTCCTTCTCCCGTGGGAGGTCGACCTCTTCCACTCAGGCAGTCCTCACTTCCTCCAGGCTCCCGGTTGTCAAACCACCTGCTCTCATCTCAGTCTCAGGTGGTGGTACTTCAGGGTTCTGGACTTCTTCCCCGGCCTCTCAGCCCCAGATGTTCAGGCCCCTCCACCGTGCCGGTCCTCAGCCAGGTGGCTTAACTGAGTCTTCAAGAGGCAGGTCTTTGCCCGTTGCCCTCCCAGTCAAGACGTCAGCCAAGTTTGCCCCGACTTTAGGGTCCAGCATCTCTGGGTGACGCCCGGGACATGCACTCATTCTCCCTCGTGAGAGTGACGCCCCTGCCCCGCTCAAGAGTTAGCTCCCCGGCACAGGCCTCTCCTTCACGGCTGACGCTGGCTGCTTCACCAGACAGGCGTTCACCTACGCCTGTATGGACAACACCGGCCACCCCAACATTGTCTCCGGCAATACCTCAGCCATCGTCGCCTGACTCCCTGCGGGCGCTGGCCAAACCCGAGGTCACCCCCTAACCAACGCCTGAGGGACTGATGCTCGGTTTGTCGACTCCCACTAGACAGACGCCAGCTCATCCGATGCCTTTGGGGCTGACGCCTGCTAACCCACTGTCTCAGGTACCAATGCCCGGGTTACCTCAGCTTAAGGAACCGATGCCGGGGATGTCTGCTCCTGCTCCCCGATGCAGGTCCCCCACCCCCCACCCCAATCACCCCTCAAAATCTGCCCACAGATCACAACGCTCTGTTTGCAGCTTGATGAGCATACTTTAAGGACAAGGAGTCCCTGAGGAGGCCTCCTACTCCTCCTCTTAAGGATCCTCCTCCAAATTCAGACAAGACCAAGTACCCCGCCAGGAGGTCACCATCGCCACCTTCTAGAGAGCCTACCCTGCAACCAGACAGGGCTGGGGCCAGCTATCCAAGAAAGCACTGACATAAGCATCGTTGCTCGCTTTCTCCATCTCCAGACCCCAGTGAGTTGAACAGGCATTCTTCCTCCTCATCCTCAGATGAATCGGAAGGCTCTGACCTGACTTCAGAATTGGAAGATCCCAGAGATACCCCTAGGTCTCCTCCAGGTGATCCCTCTTTTATGGATGTAATGAGGCACATCCAAACCATCATGGGTTTTGACACAGAGGAATTGGACCCTGAGCGACGTCGGTTGGCCATCTTTCTCCATAAAAAGGAGTCACTTCCCGTGGTCGTTCCTCCCCTTATTGATTCTTTTAAGGACATCAATAGGGCAGCCTGGATGCATCCATCCTGTACTCCGGCGATGTCCAAGAAGGCAGATCGCCTGTATAATTTCCTTAGGGAAGAACCCTTTTATGGGGGGCATCCTGAGGCAGACTCTGTAATTAACACTGCCCATGACTGCTCCAAGCGTCCTAGGCACCTTAGCACTCAGCCTGCAGACAGAGATACTAAACAAGTGGACCAATTCAGAAAAAAGGTCTATGCCTTGGCCACCTGCACCGTCCGTCCCCTGAATTTTCTAGCCCACATGGTCTAGTACCAGAACGCTTTGTGGGAAAAGGCTCTGGAGATGTTGCAAGTTCAGCCTGAATATCCTGGTAAGGCTGAGGTTCTGCACATTCTAAAATCAGGCTCTGTCATCAGTATTTGCGTACTCCGAGCCTCTTATGATTCAGCAGGTAGAGCTGCAGCTACAGGAGTTTGCCTTTGTTGCTACTCTTTGCTCAGAGTCTCAGGTTTTGCCCCTGACGTACAGTCCAAGATCCTGGATGCCCCTTTCTGGGGTCCAGTCCTTTTCTGCCAGGATTCTCAGAACATAATCACTCACTTCCAGGAATCGGGCAAGGCTCTGCGCTGGGTACACACCTTGTATCACTTGCAACCTAAATCCACCCAGCGTCCGCACTTTCGATGGTCTTCCAAGCAACAATCCAGGATTCAACAGCCCAGGAGTGCCTTCAAATGCAAAGTCGTTATTCCAGCCACTGGAGGTTCTGCCCTTCGGGCCCTCAGAACCTCCCAGGCTGCTCTGCCTGTCCCCTGCTCCTCAGCCTGACTCCTTACCTGACCCCTCTCCCCCGAGACCCAGGGGGAGGTGGGGGGGGGGTTGTTTCTCACTCTACCTGGAAGGATAGCACAAAATAACCTCATTTCTTCCTGGTTCCAAAGATAACTGGAGATCTGCATCCCATTCTAGACCTCGGCCACCTGAACCAGTGCATAGAATACAAGCGCTTCAGGATGGTCGTCCTTCCTGGCCTTCTCCCCCTACTTAATCAGGGAGATTAATTTTGTTCACTGGACATGCAGAACGCCTATCTTCACATCCTGATCTTTCAACCCCACAGGAGGTTCCTTTGCTTCCGCTTCCAAGGAAACCATTACCAGTTATGGCCTGTGCCGTTCGGCCGGTTCTCAGCCCCCACCCCCAACCCGAGTCTTTACAAAGTGCCTAACAGTAGTGGCTGCAGCCTTGAGGAAGGGCCATTATGTCTTTCCTTACCTGGACGTCTGGCTTCTGACAGCCCCCACCAGGGATCAGTTGATCAGAACCTTGGCAGCCACCTTCGCCTTGTTTCGGAACCTAGGGATCACTCTCAGCCTCCCCAAGTTGTCCCCTTGTCCAAGCCAGAGGCTTCAGTACATTGAGGCAATCCTAGACACTGTGCAAGGCAAAGCCTTTCTGCCCCCAGACGGAGCAGAACGCCTACAAGCGCAGGCTCAATTGGTATCCTCCTCTCGGCAGATTCCTGCCATGTCATTTCTTAGACTGCTAGGGCACATGGCAGCGGCCATTTACGTATTAGATAGGTTTATCTATCCCAATATGGCCACCGGGCTGGGCAAGTTGTCGGTTGATCTTACAGCTTAGCGTTTTTACTGCGTTTTATAGTGTAGCGTTTTTAAGGCTTTTTATTTACTGTTATTTTGTTATGGGGAATCGGTTTATTTATTCATTTGCCTGCCTGTGCATATCGTTTGTTTGGGATGTCCGGAATTGAAGTGTTGCTCTGAATCTGTACTGCATGGTTTTGCCCTCTACGAGTTGAAGCTGAAGTGCCGCAGATAGTGTGCCGATCGCTTGAGCGGTATCGGGTGTTATTGCAGAAGACTGCTTTGACGTGTGCACTGGGGCAGGCCTGTTTTGGCCCATTACCGCCCCTGCACTTTAGGTTCGCCAGGCCTCTGCCTTCTCTTTTTGATAAACTCTGTGGGGGCTTTCTTCATTGCTGGAGACCTTTGCCGAGTTCTGCTGCTGGTATTTGTAGCTTTGTGTGTGACCGAGGTGAAGACATTGGGAAGATACTGCGATTCAGAGAGGCGAGGGGAATTTAGCTACCTGAGGTGAAGACCATTGGATTATTGTAGCAGACATGATTTTTGGATTAACTGCAGAGGAGTTACTCTGAATGGTAGCAGTCCATTCGAGTCCAGGAGCAGTGGGTATATGAAGACCAGCTTTGATTTGGTGTCTGGAGTTAATGCCCTGACCCTGCGGGTGGGCGGGCTGCGGTGTGCGGCTCTGCGGGGTTCCTGGTTCTATTCCGCTAGATAGCCGACGATTTAGCCCGGTGTCCCCTGGGCTCTCTCCCTGGGACTTGGAAAGTGAGCCTGGGTGGGGGTCTGATAGCAGCAACCATGGACTTGCAGTTTGGCCGACCAGCTAGATTTGTTGGAGCTTTCTCTGGTTCCAGAGCATCCTGGACTTCTTTCTCCTCAATTACAGTCAGACTCATCTTTACTATTCATATATAAGTCTGTTTAAGGCAGCGAGAATGCCTTGTTCATCTCCCAACCTGTGGTACAGTGAGTGTGCGCCCTGATATTAAAAAGTTGGACATATTTTAACCCCCCCCCCCCTTTTTTTTGCAATGAGAGTATTCAGGAGGTCGAGGAGAGTTTTGAGTCTTCTTCATTAACTGGTTCCCTCTGGTGGTGTGAGGACCACTGGGGGGATGGAATTTCCGAATCTCCCAGCCATTAACTACAGTTTAAAGTTCTCCGGCTGTTTATGCTCTGACTGCGACTAATCTAAAACTGCGTGCTGGGCCTGGATGAATGGGACATTTTATGTTTACTGTATTGGTTTTATAAATAGTTTTTTGGTTGGGTATAAGTTAGCGTTGTTGTTAGGGTAATTTTGTTCTTAGTTTATGGTTATTTACTTGGTTATAGATTTTATCTATTCCCTCTCCCCTCTTGAAGTGAGAGTTGAGGGATCTACCTGAAAGAGCTGCTGGTCTCCTACTGCCCTGGGTAATCACTTCGCTCAGCCGGCGAGGGGTTGCTAGAGACTCCTAAAGTGCGTTTGAAATCTTTGGGAGCCATATCTTTTATGTTCGTGGCTCCCACATTATGGAATTCTCTACCTCGTCGGTTACGGGAGTGCATGACTGTGGAAAGTTTTAAATCCGCCTTAAAGACCTATTTATGGCACCAGGCTTATGGAAGTGATTAGTTGATTGTAATAGTATACTGATGTTTGTTTGGTTTAAATTGTTTTATTTGATCTGTCTGATTTTATCTTGTACGGCACCTTAGTTTTTGGGCTACTCAAGTGTGTTGGAGGCCTGCGCCCACGGTCATGCGCTATTCATTCTCTGCCCCTTTATCTCCCCCCCATTGCAGTTTACAACCTACCAGCACTGTAGAGCGCTAGGCATTGCTCGCCGGAAGTCGCAGTGCGAACAGTGGAGGGTGACTGAGTGGGGCCACCGCATCGAGGTTGTGAGATCCAGGAGACGCCCTTGGGCGAAATGGAATCCAGACCGTGGTCCTCCATATCTGGTCTCCATACCCAAGGTCACCACCAATTTTGGTGGGCAGGTGGCTCGGACGGCCCTGGAAGTCCATCCAACTCGAGCTGTGTTATGTAATGCCAGGTACTTCAAAAACAAGACTGCAATTATTGCAGATCTTGTCGGAACAGCGGACCTGGCATGCCTCACCGAGACCTGGCTGGACGAGAATTCTGGCCCCATATTGAAGGCTGCAACTCTGGCCGAGTACTCAGTGATTCACCGCCTGAGATTGGATCGCCGGGGGGGGGGTTGCGATCTGTTTTAAGACCGAGCTGGGCCTCACGAGTGTACCGGTTGAAGAGACCCAGTCATTTGAATGTACTGTGTTAGCAGGTGCAGGTTGTAGGATCGCCCTCATCCACCATTCACCCTGGGATGAGAAGCAGTTCCTTCAGGAAGTGGCAGACTTCGTGATCGATATGGGGTTTGAGTCACCCAGGCTGATGGTCCTGGGTGACTTTAATGCCTCGGTCAATGACGAACTCTCGCAATTTGGTCAGTGCTTTCTTCAGTTGATGACATCTCTGGGCCTTACACAGATTGTTTCTACTGCTACCCATAAACACGGTCATTCTCTTGACTTAGTTTTCCTCCTGGAGATCAAAGCCTCGGACTTGGGGGTGGAACCAGTCGGATGGTCCGATCATTACACCGTGCTGTTCAGTTTTTGCGACCCCCTTTGTAGGCCTACCCCTGTGGAGATGGTCAGGTACCGCCCTTTACGAGATGTAAGCTCTGAAGGCCTGGCAACGGTGCTTGACCTATCAGTCCTTCCATCGGCAAACAATGACGCAGAAACCCTAGTGATGGCCTATAAGAAGGCCGTATCGACGGCCCTGGATATCATTGCTCCTGTCCGCGTTCGTCCCTTCCCCCTTTGCCCTCGGTCCCCTTGGTTTGATGGGTCCTTGAGGGAGATGCGGCGACTAGGACGAAGGTTGGAATGTTGCTGGCAGAGATCCTCCCTCGATGCCGATCACCTTGGATTGATGTACCATTATCAAGCCTATCAATCCGCAATCACCCGTAAGAAGGCAGAGTTCCTGTCCAGGGAGATTGCAGTTGCTCAGAACCGACCAGCTCAGCTTTTTTGAACCATGGACAGACTGTGCAATCCAGCCTGTCTACAAGTCTGAAAAGCGTTTTCGCAAGTTGAGTGCAGGGAGCTTGCTCGATTCTTTGTGGCTAAGGTGGTTGAACTCCGGGCGGAACTCCAACTGGCACACACTATGGGCGTTGCTTTGTACCGGTGTTTGGTCACTGCCCCTCAGTTTTCCTGGAGTATCTTCAACCGGCCAGAGTTTGTGGATATCATGCAAATTGTCCAGGGTATGCTTCCTACATGCTGTAGTTTGGACCCAGGACCAACCATCCTGATTTTGGGTTGTAGTGACATCTTAGGTCAGGTCCTAGCATGGATAGTCTGGTGCTCCTTGGAAACAGGTGAGTTTCCTAGCTCCCTGAAGGAGGTGGTGGTGACACCTCTCTTGAAGAAAGCTTCTTTGGACCAAGACTGCCATGCGAACTACAGACCAATCTCGAACCTCCCCTTTATTGGGAAGGTGATTTGAAAAAGTAGTAGCCGTACAACTGGAGAACCATTTGACCATCCATAATCAAGGCCCCTAGAATTCTGCGGCCGCAGAATTTTGCAAGAACTTGCAGGTTCATCATAGAACTTCATGTGTCAGTAGAATTCACTCTTCTTGGTGAGTTTTATTAATATTTCTGTTTATCCATAGAATCTGTTTCCTTCCTCTCTTTTTATATCCAAAACCCCCCTATATGCTGAGAATGTGATGTTATCATTGCTATAACATCATACTTTAGCTAATGAAATGGCTGCATTCTGCAACAGAAATGAACAGTCACTTATCTACCACAGCTCCCACTGCCAGAGACTGTGGCAGAGCACATCATGCATGGTGATATTTGCTCAACCTGCACTACAGCCTAATACAATTTTCAGTCTTACATTATTGCACTAGGGCCAACTTAAACAAAACCTTGTCAAAAGCACAGACCTGTTAAGTCCATACCTCACTTTGTACAAACGTATTTGTGCCTTTAAGGTATAGAGATGCCATCTGAAATGAATAACTGGTAAAATGAATCTTAACTGTCATTTTTAAGAAAAATAAAGTAATTATGCCCAGAAAAGTGGAATACAATAATGTGTAGATCTGTTGAAAGAATAGACCTGTTAAATAAATAATTGCACTGTACACATTTTGCCAGGGTTATTGATTACATATTGTCATTGGTTGATAGAATCACCTAAAAGTTATGGAGAAATGTTGTGTGCAGGGACAGCTGTTGGGCCAGAGGGTAGCATGCTGTGTTTCCGTGCTGGCAACTCAGGTTCAGAGATTAGCTCTGGGAGCTGGCTGGGCAGCACAAGGATTGGTGGAACACATCACTGCTCGGAGCCTGGGAAGGTATGGTGCAGTGTTCTGTCACATGGTGGACACATTGTGATGGGCTGGAGAGCACTATCTCACTATCGGTTCACATGCATGTCATGGCCTGATGGTGTTACGCAGTGTGTCAGGGAAAGCAGGTTGACATGAAAAATGAGTTTTGCAATAACTCCTGTATTCCATTTCCAATGGGACCTGTATGAATGAGGATGCAAGTTCACGGAAATAAATATATATATATATACACACACACACAGTATCTCTGTCTCTCTCACCACACACACACACACATATTTGTATGTATGTTACAGATTGCATATAAATATATAAGTGATACACAGTGGGAACCTCATGAGTGGTGTAGAAAGCACATACAAATATGTAAGTGATAGACAGTGGAAACCTCATTAGTGGGATAGATAGCATGCATATAGAAATACATTATTTATCATGTAAGATCCCCTCTGCATATCTCATTTATGCAACAGGCTAGAACCTTAAGGGAGAGACATTTGTTTTGCTTTTTTAGGCATAAAATTATTTTTATAAGTCTGTTATTTTTGAACTAGTGTTATTGTGCTTTCCACTGTCATGAAAGTGAAGTCAGGATGACAAGCTGACACTGATGTGGTTATTTGTTAGTGCCACAGAACTTCCGCAGAAATTACAAACCACCACCGCAGAAGTTCTGCGGCAAATGGTAGTCTTGCCGCAGAACTTGGTCCCACTGTGCCACAGTAAAGTAGGGGCCCTGTCCATAATATCTATGAACCTCTCCAGTCCGGTTTTCGAAAGAGGCACAGTACTGAGATGGTGCTGGTTCAGGTGCTCAGTGATCTCCTGATGGCAAGAGATTTGAAAAAATGCTCCATCTTGGTTCTTCTAGATCTCTCTTCAGCATTTGACACTGTGGACCATGGCGTTCTGATCGACCGCTTGAGGTTCATCTGTGGCCTGCCAAGTACAGTCCTCAGGTGGTTTTCATCTTGCCTCACCGGAAGAACTCAGAGGGTGGTGTCGGGGATTTTTTCCTCTGACCCAGTTCCGTTATCATGTGGGGTCCCTCAGGTTGGTGTTGTCCCCCATGTTGTTCGCAGTGTACATGCTACCCCTTGAGACATTGTAAGAAAGTATGGGCTGAGGTTTCACTGCTATGCTGATGATACCCAGCTCTACCTTTCTTTTGTGCCTGACCAGGTTAGAGCTCTCTCAGTATTTAATAACTGCCTCGCAGAAATCCAGGAGTGGATGAGTTTGAGCTGGTTGAGCTTGAACTCGGAAAAGACTGAGGTGCTGGTGGTGGATTGGGAATGGGTTCACCCGTAGGACTTTTTCTTGGGGTTGCCACCCCAGCCTCCAAATGGGTGTGAAACCTGGGGTAATTTTTACAAGGACTGACACTGTGTTTGCAGGTGTCAGCTGTCGACAAATCCTCAAATCCTCTTTTTACCATCCTAGGAATATCTCCAGAGTTAAGCATCTTGTTCCGTCCGGTGACCTGCCTACATTGGTCTACGCCTTTGTGTCCTCATGCCTGGATTATTGCAATGCCCTATACCTAGGACTACCGGGGGTGGATATTCGCCACTTGCAGCTGATGCAGAAAGCAGCGTCCCGGTTATTGACAGGAACCTCTTGGTCCTGTCATATTACCCCGGTGCTGCACAAACTGCACTGGCTGCCAGTACAGTGGCAGATGACCTTCAAAGTCGGACTTCTGATTTATTCAGCCCTACATGGACAGGGCCCGGATTATCTGAAAGAGCTTCTGGCCCCTTACTGCCTTGGGTGATCGCTCCGCTCGACTGACAGGGGGTTGCTAGAGATTCCAAGGGTTTGTTTAAAATCTTCCAGGGCCCGGGCATTTATGCATGTGGCCCCTGCCCTCTGGAATTCTCTACCCCGTCGGTTACATGAGTGCATGACCATGGAGGGATTTAAACAAGCTCTGAAAACCTTTTTATGGACTCACGCATTTGGGGAATAATTTGATTACTGTTTGCTTGTTTTATCTGTATTTTAAAATACTTATAATATATGTGATTTTATGCTGTAACTGTTTTAACGTTTTGTGAGGCGCCTTGGCAATTGAAAGGCCCTATATAAATAAAAATTAATTGATTGGTTGATTGAACAGTCCCCCTGGCTCGTCTGCACATGAGGGTATTCCAGTGGAACCTTCGGGTCCAGTGGGACCAACACACGAACGATTTGGAGCAGCCGGTGTTAGTCTCCAACCCAGTCTGACAGACTCTGGCATGGTGGCGGGACCCTTCCAACCTTTTTAAGGGGGTCCACTTTCAGACAGCATTACCTCGTCAGATCCTGACTACGGATGCGACAGGGCTGGGGTGCCCATCTGGCAGACTGACTGACCCAAAGGACTTGGTCACTACAAGAGCAGCATCTCCACATCAGTGTTTTGGAGATGAGAGTGATTCTTTATGCCCTGCAGGCCTTCCAGATGAACCTGCTTCTGGGCCCTCTTTTGATTCAGATGGACAACATGTCAGTGGTTTTCTACATAAGTAAGCAGGGGTGTACTCATTCTTGCCCCCTCTGCAGAGAGGCCATGAGAGTCTGATATTGGACGGTAGCGCATCACCTGAAGCAGACTGTTGTACACATTCCAAGTGTACTAAACACTTTGGTAGACAGCTTAAACCAGTCCCAATTCAAGGCACATGAATGGGAACTTCTTCCTTCCATGGTCGAAGAGCTCTTAAAGAGGTGGGGCTGTCCCGAACTGCACCTTTTTGCGTCCCCACTCAATGCAAAACTGCCCAGTTTCTGCTCACTAGATCCAGGGCCTGGTGTTTTCTGGCAAGATGTGTTGTCCCTCTCCTAGACAGGAAGGTTTCTGTATGTCATCCCTCCCTTTCCATTACTGCAGAGAGTTCTTCTCAAGTTGCAGTCAGAGGGGGCAGAGCTCATCTTAATAGCCCCTTACTGGCCGCACCAGATATGGTTTCCACTCCTTCAGCAACTAGCAGTGGAACCTCTGATTCCCCTGCCCCTGTGCTCTGACTTGCTCTCCCAGGAGCAGGGCATTCTGGTCCACCAGGACTTCAGGTCACTGCATCTTCATGCATGGCTCCTGTAGACTTAGCAGTTGCCTGCTTTGGGGGTTTCCTCCAGGGTGGAAGATGTTCTAGTGGCAGCCAGGAAGCCTTCCACTAGAGCCACTTATGCTGTGAAGTGGAAGCGGTTCTGTATCTGGGCCACTGCTCATCACCTGGATCCCTTTACCGATCTGGTGAATCTTGTTCTAGAATACCTCCTTTCCCTATCGGACTCAGGCCTGAGCTACTCTTCAATTAAGGTGCACTTATCCACCATCTCTGTGTACTATGCACCTATTGAATTCAAGACTCTTGCCCAGCTGGATCTTTCCCGCACTGTCTTGCGGGGTATGCTGCATCTGAAACCTCTCATTAGGGACCCCGTCCTTCCATGGGAGCTTTTGTTTTTTAGAAAAGCTTACTTTGCCTCCCTTTGAGCCTGCCGCAAGTTGCGAGCTGCATCCTCTGTCGTAGAAAGCACTGTTTTTTAGTTGCTGCTACTTCTGCTCGAAGAATTTCTGAGCTTCAGGCTCTGATGTGTAAAGAGCCTTATTTAGTTGTCCACAAGGACAGGGTGTCCTAGCGAACTAATCCTAGGTTTCTGCCTAAGGTGGTGTCTTGAGTTTACACTGAATCAAGACATCCACCTGCCTGTCTATTACCCAGAGTATTCGAATCGAGGAGAGGCCTTCCTTCATACACTGTATGTCCATAGGGTACTTTGCTGATATTTATACTGCACCCGTACCATTAGGAAGTCTGATCAGTTGTTTGTGTCATTCACCCCTAAAAATGAAGGGGCTCCTATTTTGGAACAATGTTTGTCTAAATGGTTATCCAGTTGCATTGTTTTTTGTTACCGCAAGTACAGCAAGCGCTTACCAAGACCAGTTAAGGGCCATTCTACCAAGGGCATGTCTGCTTCCTTTGCTTCCTTCCGAAATGTGTCAACTGCTGATATCTGTGCAGCTGCCACTCGGAGTTCTGTCCACTCTTTCATTCGCCATTACAGTTTGGACATTGCATCTAGGCGTAGGGCAGGCTTTAAACTGGCAGTCCTGCAGGGCCTCATCTCTTGAGAGCCTTGCACTGATTACTCTCCCTCCTCCCAGTTGACTGGGGTCATTCCTTACACTGCTTGGAACTCAGTCCTAATGGTGTTGTCTGCTGCAAGAACCCCCTCGAAGTAAGATAGTACAGTTATGTAAGAACTTAACATAACAGTAGATCTTCAAGAGGAGCTCTTGCAGCAGGTGCTGCTTTCCCTCCTTCTATCCCCCTGGTGATTGCTTCTCCATTACTGCTGTTGTGTTTCCTCGGTTCTCCAGTTAGTATGTATGTTGGGTCTTCAGTGGGAGAACTGAGGTTGGGCTGGGGGACCCACCCCTTTTATACTGATGGCGGACGTTGGGGGAGGGAGGGGCGTCATCAGGGGGTGATCCCCCGCTAATGACAAATTGGCCTCGCATATCTCAAACCCTCTACCAGTCACTACCGGCGTCCCCCAAGGATCAGTCCTAGGCCCACTACTTTTTTCCATTTTTTTAAATGACCTCCCCTCAGCCTGTTCCCACTCATCTATCCAAATGTATGCGGACGACACTGTCCTGTATGCCTCCGGTCCCTCTACGCAAAGTGTCGCAACCATTCTACAGGAGGATTTCTATGCTATCCAGTGCTGGTTGCAGACAAACCAGCTATTCCTAAACCCTAAAAAAACAGTATCACTAACATTCGGAACCCAACAAAGACTCTCTCGCCAATCCACCTGTCCCCCCTCATAACCTCGGACGGGACACCCCCGGACAACTGTACCTCCCTCAGATATCTAGGCGTCTGGTTAGACCAGCACCTAGATTTTACCGTTCATATTGACTCACTGCTAAAGAGACTCCTACCCAAACTGGGGGCTCTATTCCGCAACAAAAAATGCCTCCCTACGCAAGCTAGGCACGCCATTGTCCAACAAATGATTCTCCCTGTTTTCGACTACGGTGACATAGTCTACTCCACAGCCCCCCCATGTCCGCTCTAGCCAGCCTAGACACCATGTTCCACTCATTCTGCCGGTTCATTCAAGACTGTCCGCAATCCACACACCATTGCTACCTATACAGTTCCACTTCCCTGCCGTCCCTACATGAATGTAGACAAATAAACTTCACCAGGTTCGCTGCCAAATTCTGGTCCCACTCCCTCCCCTTATATCTGGCCTCTACACTCTCCAAACAATCCCCTCCGGCTTACTCCTTCAGGAATATGGACCCCAGACTGCTGCATGTCCCGTTTATGAGAACTGCCAAAGGCCAGGCCACCTTTAGTTACCGAATCCCACAGATTTGGAATACACTGCCAGCCGCCATAAGACACGCACAGAACACTTAGCAACGCAACCCCTCTTCTTAGTACCCACTTCGCTTCCAGCTGCTCCTGTTATGACTGATTTCTCAAATTATTTTTGCTTGTTGCAATACAAGTGTATAAGAAATGTATATTGACCTTGATACTCTGTAAAATGTTATTGAACCCTTGTCTGTCCTCTAAATCAAATGTTTATCTACAAGTCTTGGCTTCCCTAACTGCTCTGCTATTGTATATATTCCATGTATTGTTATTGGGTCTTGGCCCCCAGGTCGCATCTGGAATCGAGCTTTTAGCTCAGTATGCTTTCCTGGTAAATCTCGTAAATAAATAAATATAAATAAATAAATGACTGCTAGCTAGACGTTTTCCATGGGGTCCTGCCTCCTGCCGGCTTCAGTCCTAATGGTGTTGCCTGCTGCAAGAGCTCCTCTTGAAGATTTACTGATCTTACTTCGAGAGGGCTCTTGCAGTAGGTATTTACATATAGGACTGACCCGCCAGGCGTCAGGACCCCACGGAAAAATTTCTGGCTAGCAGTCTCTGGCAGGGGACCACCCCCACGTCAGGTGACCGACGTCATATGACATCAGTATAAAGCGGCGGTCCCCCACGCCCGCCTTCCAGTTATTTCCCGCCATCAACTTGTGAAAGTTCCTCGCGGTAGAGTTCATCGCTCGTCAGTCTTCCGTCGGTTCAGCTTTTGAACTTTTTGACCTTTTTTTTTCGATATTTTCTCAATTAATACACCATGTATGTCATCCCCAATGCCTTCCGAGTTGTATAAAAATAAATGCGACTCGTGCAGTTCCCAGCTGCCACATAAGGACGGCCACTCCCTGTGCCTCTTCTGCCTAGGCCTGGATCATCCTGTGGAGGAGTGCCAGCACTGCCAGAAATTTAATTCAGCTACCCGAAAACGGAGGCAGCAGTCCCTGGAGGCCCATCTTTTAAAGAAAAAAATGGCATCCATGGAGAAGGAGTTGAAGAAGTTGAGGCAGGCATCCACTTCCCCCAAAGGCCACAAAAAGAAGGAAAAGGACTTGGATTTGACCTCCACGGCCTCCGTGACTCCAGCTGGAGTCGCGGTTCTGAAGGTAATGTCCTATCCGGGGGACTGCTCCATGACGACCGTCTTGGTGGTGTCCAAGAAGGTGTCACCCCCTCCCATCGGGCTCGGGCCCCTTGAGTACCTCCAGGGTAAAGGAGACCTCTGCTCCCGGGAAGGCCGCTGCCATTCGGCCCTCAGGTTCGAGCGGGTCCACTAAGTCAGACGCCGGTGCCACCGACGTCCACCTGGACAAGACTGGTAAGTCGCTTGCTCCTTCGGGAGGGTGCACAGTTGCTCTTCCGCCTGACAAGGCCGCATCTCCAACGTGGCCCCCTTCGAGCAAGGGATCCGATAAGTCGGACGCCGGCTCCTCTGACGCCCGCCCAGATCCGACTGATAAGCTGGACGTCGGCCCCTCCAATGACCGCCCAGCCAAGGAGCCTGCATCGGACCCCTTTGACCAGTCCGACGCCCCAGGCTCCCCGCAACACTTGGTGTTGCCCTCTGAGGTGCCTGTGTCTCCTCTACTGAACCCCGGGGATTCCAGCCCTCCCTTCCCGGTCATCATGGAGGACTTGGATACGCTGCCGTCAGGGCCCCCTCTACTGTGCCAGACACCCTGACGCCGGATCTGACACCGGCTTACCCGACGCCAGCTGATGTCCCTGTACTGGACGGCACTCCCACACCGGGCCCGATGCCCGTGGGCCCTCCTTTACCTGGCCCACCAACTGGGCCTCTGCCAGGTCCTTCTGCTCCGTCAGAGCCCCTGGTACCCGGGTATCCGACTCCACAAAACCTGGCGCCACAGTATCAGATGCCACAGTACCCAACGCCGCTTTATCTGACGCCTCAATACCCGACGCCGGGCTTCCTACCATTGGGTTATGGATACTTTATATATGGATTCCCTCAATATCCATATCCCCCTCCTCCTCCGCTCACACCCCAGCCGCCGGCGGACTTGAAGGAGACTCTGGCTGCCTGGTGGGCTGAGGCCAAGGCTCAACTCACCAGGGAGGTAGAGAGCCGTCTACCTGCGCAGTATCCCCTACACCGGAGACGGGAGACTCCCTCCCCCTTACCCGACACCAGAGGAGAACCCTTGGGTGCCAGGGGTGGGGAGGATATGCATCCCAGAGGGCTTCCCAAAGGAGCCGTCCCTCCCCCGCATCGGGAGGAGTCTTCCTCTTCTATGTCGGAGACCTCTGACTCGGACTCGGGGATGCTGTGACCCGGATGACGAGCCTCGGAGTCCAGACTGACCTAGGCCAAGAACCCCTCTGAAGTCTCCTCCGGAGGATCCTTCTTTTCTGGAGCTACTGAGAAAGATCCAGGAAGTTCATCAGTGGCAATCTCTGGAGCCAGATCCACAGCTTAAGAAGCTCGCTGCCCACTTGGATCTGACCAAGACCGCTCCTACATTGATTCCACCCTGGATAGAGTGTCACGTGGACCTTGTTTCCACTATTTGGAAACAACCATCTGCATTAGCCCCCCCTAGCAAGGAAGGCAGATTGGCTATGCAAGACTCCTGAGGGAGTAGATTCCTTGAATCTACACCCCAAAGCGGACTCAGTCGTGATTAGCGCTGCTTACGGCCACTCTGCTAATCCCAAACATCTCAGCTCATCTCTGCCTGACAAGGAATCTCGGCTTCTGGACCAATATGGGAGGAAGGTCTATGCGTCTTCTATCCTGGGTATTAGGGCCCTGAATTATGCAGCTTATTTGGGGGATTATCAGAAGACCATCCTTAGTTAGGTAGAATCAAAGTTAGACTCCTTTCCTGAGTCTCAGAAACAAAACAGGAATTGGCAGATCTTGTCCATTCTGCTCGTTCGGCCAGTCGGCACATGTTTTGTGCCACCTACGATGCAGTGGATGCAGCGGGATGAAGCTCAGCTTCCGCCGTGGGTCTTCGGCATCATGCCTAGCTCCGTGTGTCGGGATTGGTCCCTGAGGTGCAATGCGCTATTCAGGATACCCCCTTCAGGGGTTCGATGCTGTCCAGCGGTGATGTCAAGGACATCATTACCGATCTGCAAGAGAAGGGCACTGCGCTTAAGTCCTTGGAGTCTTTGTACAGACCCCCTCAAGGGCAGCGGCCCCCTTTTCGTCGACATAACCTACAAAAACCAAAACCACAGGGCAAATGGGCCAACAAGCGTCAGGGCCTCTCCAGCAACCAAGGCTTTTCTTCCCAAAGCTGCTGAGCTCAAGCTGGGCGCCTGCCCCAGACCTCCTGACCTCACCTCTCCCACGGCATCTGGAGACACCAGAGGAACCAGTAGGAGGGAGGTTCTCCTTCTGTCTACCGGGTTGGGAGAGGATAACGTCAGATGCTTGGGTGCTCCAGCTGATTGCAACCGGACACTCAATAGAGTTTCTACAGAAACCGCCCTGAGGACCATCCCCCCCCCCCAAGTCGTCTTACTCCCCGGAACATCATCTTCTGGTCCTAGAAGAAATCACCTCCCTTCTCTCGAAGGTGGCAATAGAACCAGTTCCCAACCACCTTTGGGGGACGGGTTACTATACCCTTTCTTTCTAGTTCCAAAGAAAACGGGAGATGAGGCCTATTTTAGACCTCAGTTCCCTGAACATGTTTGTGGAGTACAAATGCTTCAGAATGCTCTCTCTGCAGGGCCTTCTGCCTCTTCTTTAGCGGGGACTGTGGCTGTGCGCTTTGAATATGCAGGATGCTTACCTGCATATCCCCATACGCCCTTCCCACCGCAAATTCCTTCGATTTTGTTTTCAGGGGGACTACTACCAACTCAAGGCCCTCCCATTTGGTCTTTCCTCGGCCCCCGAGTATTTACCAAATGCCTGTCTGTGGTGGCGGCCCACCTGTGTACCCAGGGAGTGCAGATATTCCCGTACCTGGACGATTGGCTCCTGGTGGCCCTGTCCAGGGAGGAACTTCTGTACTGCCTTTTCCCTGCTGGTTTTCACCAGCCTGGGTATCACCATCAACCAAGCAAAGTCCCATTTAGTCCCTTGCCAATGACTCCAATTTATAGGGGCGATCCTGGACATGACCCTTGACATGGCCTTTTTGCCTCCGGACAGGGTGGACACCCTTCAGACTCAGGCCCATCTTCTGTCCAGTCGCAGCAGGGTCTGAGCCAGGTCAGTCCTTCGCCTCCTCGGGCTACTGGCGGCTGCCATTCCGACAGTCTCACGCGCTCGGCTCCATATGAGGATTTCTCAGTGGGCGCTTCGGTCTCAATGGGGCCAAACACTGGATGACCTAGACCAGGAGGTACTAGTTTCCGATCCCATGGTCAGGGACTTGCAGTGGTGGATGGTACAAGAGAACCTTTGCCGGGGAGTTCACTTCAACATTGAACCCCCTCCCCCGAGACGTTGACAGCAGATGCCTCAGAAGAGGGCTGGGGAACTCACCTCGGGTCTCACAAGACTCAGGGCAGCTGGTCCAGGTTCGAACAAAATCTGCACATAAATGTGCTCGAACTTAGAGCAGTCCTTTATGCCCTCCAGGCCCTGCACTCCTCCATACTTCCCGACCATCTACTCATACAGACAGACAACATGTGTGTGGTCTGGTACATCAAAAAGCAGGGAGGAACATGTTCCTACCCTCTATGCAGGGAAGCAGTGAGAGTGTGGAGCTGGGCCACCCAGCACAACCTTTACCTGACTGCCATTCACGTCCCGGGAGTAGAAAACACACTGGCAGACCACCTTAGTCAGTCCTCAGCCAGGGCCCAGGATTGGGAACTGGATCAGGAGGTAGTAGACAGCATCTTCCTGCTTTGGGGAACCCCTCAGGTGGACCTGTTTGCGTCTCCTCAAAATGCAAAACTTCCCACCTTCTGCTCGCTAGCTCCAGAGCGAGACATTTTTTTGGCAGGATGCTCTGTCTCTCAATTGGAGGGACAGATTCGTCTATGCCTTCCCTCCTATTCCATTAATTCCGAGGGTCCTGAACAAGCTCAGATCGGAGGGAGCTCAGATGATTCTCATTGCTCCATTCCAGCGCAGGCAAGTTTGGTTCTCTCTTCTACAACAGTTTTCAGAGGAACCTCTACTTCCTCTTCCTCTGTCGCAACACTTGTTGACCCAGGATCAGGGGACCCTTGTCCATCCAGGTCTCAAATCCCTTCATTTGCATGTGTGGCTCCTGCAGATGTGGCTAAGGCCTGCATCGGGGTTTCTCTGCTCATAGCAGACATTTTGGTGGAGGCTAGAAAGCCTTCCACCAGGTCCACCTACGCCATGAAGTGGAAACTGTTTTCTATTTGGGCCACATCAAAGAACTTCAAACCTTTCTCTTGCCCAGCCAACAGAGTCCTGGACTACTTATGTCATCTCTTCGATCTGGGCCTCGGCCATTCCTCTTTAAAGGTCCACATGGCAGCGGTTTCAGCCTACCATGTCCCCTTCGGAGACAGGACATTTGCTCAGTTGGAAGTGTCTAAGACATTTCTTAGAGGGGTCCTCCATTTGAGACCCCCCCCCCCATCTGCATTTCTGCTCCTCCTTGGGACTTGAATTTTGTTCTTGAGAAGCTTACTCTGCCCCCTTTCGAGCCGGCAGCCTCAGCAGATATAAAGTTCCTTTCCTGGAAGACTCTCTTCCTAGTGGCCATTACTTCAGCTCGACAGATTTCTGAGCTTCAGGCCTTGATGTGCAAAATCCCGTATTTGATTTTTCACAAGGAACATGTGGCTCTGCGCACCAATCCTAAGTTTCTCCCTAAGGTGGTGGCGGAATCTATACTGAATCAATCCATTGAGCTACCTGCTTTCTTTACGCAACACAACACTCCAATCAAGGGGAGCACCTCTTGCTTACTTTGGATGTTCACAGGATACTGAGATACTACATCACTCTGACGAAGGGTCTCAGGAAATCTGATCAGCTCTTTGTCTCTTTTGCTCCCAAAAGAGAGGGCGATGCCGTTTCCAAGCAATGCCTATCTAAATGGTTGGCTCATTGTATCACTTTCTGTTACGACAAGTACAAGACGACCCTGCCCGGGTCAAGTCAGAGGCCACTCCACCAGAGGAGTAGCTGCCTCGGTGGCTTGTTTCAAGAATGTGTCAGCGGCAGACATCTGCGCAGCCGCAACTTGGACCTCTGTCCATACTTTTACGAAACATTACAGTTTGGATATTGCCTCTTGCTGTAGAGCAGGCTTTGGGCTGGCTGTGCTTCAAGGTCTTTTTTCATAAGACCCCTTCAGCCGGAGGCTCCATACCATGGATAGTTTTCCTCCTCCCGAGTGCTTTTCCTTGTTCCAGACTTCTTGGGATTCAGTTCTATATGTAAATAACTACTGCAAGAGCCCTCTCGAAGTAAGATAGTACAGTTAATGCCAGCCCGGTGGTGGTGAGAGTTGAGGCACTGGACACCACACTTCGCGTCACGCTGACGACCAGAGTTTGGGGTCGGCTGGGGAGGGAGATGGATCGTGCGCCTGCAGGGCTGCTCTCCTCTCCCGGTGGGAGGGCATGGGTTATCCAGCGCTCTGGTGACCGGTGGAGACCGGAGGGCACTACGAGCTGCCGGATCGCATGTAGAGGCGTGGCTGATGCAGACAGGGTTGCCGTGGCGCCATAGCGTAGACGTGCACCACGCAGGGGGTGGTATCCGGTTTCACCACAAAATATACCTCAAGGCCTAGATAGGCGACGCCCCTGCCAGTGCCACTGTCACACTCCCAATGCTGGTTCCCTGCCACTGCTCCCCTTGGTTTCTCGGGGTTGACCTGCCGACCTGGGGGAACTTGAAGCTTGAAGATGGTCAGGGAACACAGCGGGAGGTCGAGCAAGCTGGTGAGTGCAGGGGGCCTGAGAGAGTTCCAGGCTGAGGGCTACAAACATAATTGAAAAAAAAAAGATAGTACAGTTACATAAGAACTTACCATAACAGTAGATCTTCGAGAGAGGCTCTTGTAGTAGGTATTGCCTTCCCGCCCTCCATCCCCCTTAGCTTTTTTTAGCTCCTCTTCCTTGAAGGGAAATATCCGCTTCTCTCTCTCTCGTCTTGCCTCTTTTGGGCCCTTGGTGGCAAAGAACTGGAAGGCGGGCATGGGGGACCACCCCTTTATACTGACATCGTATGATGTTAGTCAACTGACATGGGGGCGGTCCCCCACCAGAGACTGCAAGCTAGAAATTTTTCCGTGGGGTCCTGATGCATGTCGGGTCAGTCCTATATACCTACTGCAAGAGCCTCTCTCGAAGATCTACTGTTATGGTAAGTTCTTACGTAACTGTACTTTACAGTAAGTTCTTATGTAACCGTACTTTTTTCTTACAGTGGTCTTCAGTGTGTCTGGCAGTGTTCAGGTGTCAGGAAATTTGACTTCTGCCCAGAGTCTCTGTTGAAGAGGTCTTGTATATAGCCACTTTCTGCAATTTGCAATACTGGCCTGTGACTGGCTGGGGTCCTTAATATTTCCAGGTCCAGCTGTTCATCTCTAGGCCAGCAGTGATCTCTCTTCCTCTTTTCTCCAAAATTTTAGATGAAGCAGCATTATCAGTATTTTGATTTTCCACGGCCCCCTCCCCGGGCCTGCTTTTGATCTGCATTCCCTTCCTGACACCCATTAAAATGGAAATAAACTGTGGCAGTAGAAAGAGGTTTTAACAGTAGCTTCCTAGAATGGGTGTCTGCGTGACTTTGCTCTCAAGCCATTCTCCTTTGACATTCAAAGTGTTATAACCAGAGGGGATGGTCTTCCATCCCCTGTCATTTGTGGAACCTTCCCCTTTGATCAGCTACCCGGAAATTCCAGTCCCCTGTTTACATTTCAACTCCTGTTTGCATCCAAACAAGACTTTGTCCTAGACAAAGGTGAGATGTCAGGCACTGCAATACACATCAACTCTTCTTGAGTATCCCTGCAGAAAATTGGGCATCTTTCTGGCAAACCTTAGGTCCTGGCCTTTTTGGAGATTAAACAATAAAAAATTACATAAATATGACAGCAGTATGACTGAGGTGGCCAAATCACCACATCACCTGCCCGGTGAACCACATCCTGGACTACCTGATCTATTTGTCTGACACAGGTCTCCAGTACTCCTCCCTCAAGGTGCGCCTTTTGGCTATTTCTGCTTTTTATGAGCCCGTGGGTGACCGCACGATTACTCAGCTGGATGTCCCTCGTACTTTTCTCAGGAGCATCTTGCATCTGAAGCCCCCCATCCGTTCTCCTGTCTCAGCTTGGGATTTGAATTTTGTTTTGGAGAAGTTGACCCTGTCTCCTTTCGAGACTATTGCAACTTGCAATCTGCGCTTTCTCTTTTGTTATTTTTAGTTGCCATTACTTCCACTCGGAAGAATTTCAGAGCTTAAGGCCCTCTGGTGTGAGGACCCTTATTTGATTTTTTCACAAAGACGGGGTGTCTTTGCACACAAATTCTAAGTTTCTCCCTAAGGTGGTCTCAGAGTTTACACTCAGCCAGTCTATCCACCTTCCTGTTTACTTTCCTGAGGATGCCATTCCAGGGGAAGTACTGCTCCATACGCTAGATGTGCGCAGAGCCTTGAAGTACTACATGCTTCGGACCAAGGAGAATCACAAGTCGATGCAGTTGTTTCTTGCAACCCAGGTAGAGAGGGCGCTGCTGTTTCTAAGCAATGTTTATTCAAATGGTTGGCTAATTGCAATGTTTTTTGCTACAACAAGTAAGGCAAAAGTTTGCCTGCTGTTGTCAAAGTACACTTGACCAGAGGCATGGCTGCCTCTGTGACTTGTTTCCAAGGGGTCTCAGCTGCTGACATCTGTGCGGCTGCCACATGGAGTACCGTCCATACTTTCACCAAGCACTACAGTCTAGACATTGCCTCTAGAGCCCATGCTGGTTTTGGCAGGGCTGTACTGTAGGGCCTCCTGTCTTAAGTTTATGGAGAGCCCACTTTCCAGGCTGTCTGTTTGTAACTGTCACTGCCTGGGACTTGTTCCTACGGTGTAACATGATGACTGAGATCACACCGATGAAGATGGAACAGTTACATAAGAACTTGCCATAACAGTAGATCTCTGAGGGGACCTCAGTCATCAGGTCTGCTTTCCCTTCCACCATCCCCCCCTTTTTTGGGGGCTCATGTCTAGGAACTGACTGTCTGGTGTATCCAACCTTTCATATGGTCTGGGCACCTCTCCCCCGTGCCTAGGGCTATGCTCCCTTTGTCTCCGCGGGGAAAAAATACAGGAGGAAGCAGGGCCTCTCACGCCTTTATAGGGTTGATGACGTCGACGGTGTGGGCGGCCCCAGTTGTACTGCTGAAAATCTTCCATGTGGATTCCCCTTCACTGACGGCGAAAGTTCCTACGGTGTAACCTGACTGAGATCCCCTTGAAGATCTACTGTTACAGTAAGTTCTTGCGTAACTGCTCTTTTCTGTTTATGTTGCTACAGCTCAGAGTAAATGCAAGTCATTATGGATGCTGCTGATCTTAGTCACAGGCCACTTTACTCTCTCACAACTGTGGAGAACAACAGCTTCCACTAACTATGAACCTTGATGTCTTTACTGTCCTCAGCTGTCTTATGGTTACCCTAATTGCTTTATTTTACATCCTTATTATGATCTATGCCTAAAATGTACCCTTATGTAACTATTACTGTGCTACCCAATGTATATCTTGTTTTGCTCCTGTACACCTATATTATGTCTGTGCATTTCTGCATATTGTAACCAATGTCCTGTGCTCTCCCGGGTCGTGCCTGAAAATAGGCAGGTCTGTTGCCTAGCGCACTTACCCGGTTACCAAAAACTAATAAATAAATAAGGAGGTTTATGTAGTATCAAACAAGTGTAGCACAGTGGTGCCAGCTTCTGAAAAGGTCAGTCTTTCTTTCTGTTACTTTCATTAGAGTTGAGCCAGCAAGGTGTGTTGATACGTTACAGATGCAAAGCATTGTAGTCATTTATATCATTGTGAGAAATGTCATGGTCTTTCATTGTCCCTCCAGAATTGTTTGTGAAGTACCAGATACCAGTTAATTTCTGTTCCTTGAATCAGTGAACAATTCCAATAATGATTCAGATGACAGTTCATGTAACATTGCTAAAAGCTGCAAAGTGCTATGCAACATTTACCCCCTTACTTATTCCTTTATTAGAAACATATGTTATCTTTTGTATTAGAGCCACTTCACTGAAAAAAAATATTTTCTAGCCTCAAACCTACTGACTTTAGACTAATAGCGATAGACATCTTTTTTGGATGACGCCTTGACTGACACTGCCTATAGAAGTGCTCTACTAAATCTTTTGTATGCACTTCACTCTGTGTTAATTTTGATTTTCTTGAGAAATTTTTGTCATCCTCTGCATGAAGGAAAACAGTGTAACCATGTGATGTATTTAGGTATATGTTGGATTACACTGTTACACGGTTTTCATTCATGCAGAGGATGACAAAAGTGTCACAAGAAAATCAATATTAACATGGAGTGCGGTGCATACAAAAGATTTAGTAGAGTACTTCTATAGGTGGTGTCAGTCAAGGCGTCATCCAAAAAAGATGTCTCTCGCTATTAGTCTGAAGTCAGCAGGTTTGGGGCTAGAAAAGAATTTTTTTCAGTAAAGTGGCTCTAATTTAAAAGATAAGATATGTTTCTAGTAAAGGAATAAGTAAGGGGGGGTAAATGTTGCATAGCACTTTGCAGCTTTTAGCAATGTTACCTGAACTGTCATCTGAATCATTATAGGAATTGTTCACTGATTCAAAGAATAGAAATTAACTGGTATCTGGTATTTAACACAAAATTCTGGAGGGGCAATGAAAGACCATGATTAATAATGTTAGACAATGGCCTTTTGAGGCGTATGTCACTGTCAGCAGTATACTAACTTGAGTATAGTTTGCAAGTCAAAAAAAGAGAAACATAAATAAACAGCATGCAGCATACAGAAGCTACTTTATTGTCAGAAGTGCACACAACCCGGCGCTTAAAGTGTGCTGCTGTTAGTACTGGCATATCCCAACTGTACATTAATAAAGTAAAATACTGTCAAGTTGAGAATAGTTCTGGAGCAGTCTTCTGACAGCAAGGCAGACAGCTCTAATTCACTTTCCCTGCTGAATGAGTGGGCTGTCAGGACACCATCTGATAGGTGGATCAGGAGCAGATGTCACGTACAGTTCAGCAGCCAGCACAGCGTGGTTGTAAACAGCGAGTCTCAGTCAGCTAGGGAAAAGCTGAATAAAAAGAAATCTACAGCATATAAATTAAAGGGCTTGTTGCAATTCTGCTAGATAAAGCATTGATATGCTATATAGGAGATAGGCTCAGAATTTTGTGCATTTTTACCTCTGGAGTCCCTCTTTAAAAGAATAAATGACAGTTAAACCGTACCATGGACTAAAGCCAGTGTTGGGACGCTGGAATCAATGCACAGAGTTGGGACACCACTTTCTCTATGAGATGCAGAGAGTTTAAAGTGGAAAAAAGACGGCTGTCCCACCTACTGAGAGAAAGCTTGTTTTTCTGAGAACCGTGGTGTGGAACAGGTTAGTTTATAAAATGGCTGCAATTGTATCTGAACAGGTTTGCCGCCAATGCCGATGCCACCAACCAACTTTGCAGGGCTAACTGATGAGGAGCTGCGAACGATGGAGGGGCATGAACGCCAGCATCTGGAAGCCAGATTGCAGTGTCTGCAAAATATCCACACTTTGCTAGATGCTGCCATGTTGCAGATCAACCAGTATCTTACTGTCTTAGCCACCATTGGGGCCATAAGTGTTCTATTTATTTATTTACTGAAAATTGTTGACCCTGTAGGCCCACTGAGACGAGTGTCCCTTTTCCGGAGTGACTCAGAATTAATTACAAAACAGTAACAGAATAGTATACATACATGATCAGGATGTACAATAAACAGATTAGAAATTACAATATCACACAAGTGTGGGAAGCATTATTGCACAAGTTGTAGAACAAGAACTCATAGGTTACATTGCACAACTTGAGAAAAGGTACAAGGATCAGTATTACAGGATCAGAGTCTTCAAGTTAGATCACTTGTTACCATGAGCAATAGCATAGACAGTAAAAAAATAAGTACAGTCATTGATTACAGTCATGACTACCCACAAGCAAATGAGCCGTGAGGATATTTTTGAAGGTGGCTGCAGAACAGCTTGTTCAGCACCTCCAGCGGTAAGCTATTCCATAGTGAAGGCTCAGAGACAGCAAAAGACCTGTCACCTGCATATGTCCAGACCCTAGTGACCTCCAGCAGTGGACAGGTTGAGGACCTCAGTGCCCTTTTCTGTGTTTTGGCCTGGAGGCTACCATGCAGACTGGGAGGGGCAGCAGTTTTCAATAGCTTAAAGGCTAAGCAGATGACTGGATAGGTTAATCTTGCTTCAAGGGAGGGCCGGTTTAGGGTAGAGAGCACATTACTTTGATGGTCTCTAGGCTGAGCCCCTGGTGCAGTGCCACTTTGTGATACAATACCTGTAGTCTGTGTAGCTAAGAACCTTGGAGGGGTTTTAGGAGTAGGGCTTCATAAAGTAAAACGGGCATTAGTGTGCCGGTGGCAGTGGCCAGCCATGCTTTGTTACTGAGGTACCCACTGAGTCTGTACAGAAGTTGGGCCAGTGATTGTCCGCAAATGCAGAATAGCAGACAGAATCATGGAAAATGCTCATGGCTTATGAAACGTATGGAATTGCAAATTTGAGTTTCTGATGACTCAGCAAGGGTTACATTGGGCAGTGTGGGAGCAGTGTGACAAAAAAAGGGGATGGTCGAATATAAAACAGCCTATTTCCTTGAAATAGAAAGTCACTAGACAGCACAAAGGAGAAAACAGTCCGGTTTCAGAGTAGTAGGCAGGTAGAGCACTGACCTGTCAGACAAACCAATGTGTTGCTGTTTCTAGAGTCTGTGAGATGACTCTGGGGTGGAGCAGAGCAAGATGGCATAACTGACTAAACAGCGAGTATGCTTTTGAAAAATTTTAAATACCGACTGCATTAGGAAGCTTAAGCCGAGCAAGCAAAATCATAATTGCAGGTAGTGAGAAAGAGAGAGTGAGTGTCTTAAGGAATTAAAGGGAGAGTCTTAGGCTGGCTAGCAGTATGTATGCAGGGGGAAAAGGACAACATCAGCTGCAGCAACTAGGTGGTTTCCTGAGGGAAACAAAAATAAAGCTCAACATATTGAAAAAAGCCCAGTAAAAATAAGTAAGCATTAATGCACGACAGGGTGTGCTGATAATGTGGATTAACGCACACCTCGGGGGCATTGCGAGGTATGAGGCCGCATGTCAGGTGCCCTCACAGCCCCCGGGGTGTGCATTAACCCTCATTATCGTCACACCGTCATGCATTAATGCATTTATTACATTGGTTATGTTTATACAGCAAAAAAGTATAAAAGATGCTTTTTTGCTGTTTAAAGACTGAAAAAGGTACTGTATCCTGCCCCCTTGCAAAATAGTTCCTAACAAATAATGCATCCTGCATTGCTGTTATGCACATAGAAAAGTCAGATACACTACTGATATGATCTGTGACATCTCTTGTGCATAACATCCACCACTACACATGCTGCACATGCACAAAGCAACCCCCAAACACACACACACACACACTCAAGAACTGTGCCCCAAGAGGACTGTACAGTGCTGTTCCACTGTCTGACATTTACAACCTCACAAACACAGGGGAGACACATTTACTGTCTGACAACCTACCCTGTTACTCTCTAAGACACCGAGCAACAGGCCATCCCATGCTACAAGTTCTGCACAGTGCAGGGATAGACACACGCTAGGGAGAGCGCCCCCCCATGCCCAGTGCGAGTAGGTGGTCACCGCAACAGCAGTAAATGTCTTCAGTCCCCCTTGAAATACCCACCGGGAACATGTCACAGTGTTGAAAGAAAACAGGAGCAGCATATGTGATACCAGGTGTGCGGCACTCTGTCAGTGTGCTTTCTTCGCTCTTACTGGCTCTCTGTCTCCCTGCACCGCTACCTAAATACCCACCCATCTGCCCCACGGATCTGCTACTGACTGTAACCCCCGCTGTGCATTAATGCTGACATCATTGTTGCTGCACTGCCCATGCGGGATGGGATGCCCGCCGCACTACAGGAAGGGGAACGGATAGAGAGAGGCACAATTGACTCTGCTGCTTTTTCTTTGCACGCAGACTGGGAGCTACTTGAACCATGACAGTGGGTCGGGACTGGACATGGTACAGGGAGGGAATGCCCCATGTTGTTGCACTGTCCGTTATGGAAGACCACTTCCACGCACTGAGCTGCAGCATTCATTACTGACAGCGGGTCGCAGTTGTGTCTCAGCTACAATACAGCTGACCATACAGTTGTGACTCATTGTCATTACTTGAGGGTGTTTGGTGTGCTGCAGTAGCCCCATCAGATGTTCCTGGGACTGCACATGGTAGAGAAGAGGGAAGCAGCTGCTGTAGCAACTTTCCTGTGTTGCTACACTTTACGCTTAGGGTGTTGAGCTCAGTTGGGCGAGTAGGTGAGCAAAGAAAAATTGCAGTGCTGAGGGAGCTAACTCATGTGCCACAGCCGATTGGGTGGCATTGGGATGGACCCACTGCAGGGATAGCTGAGTATGCTACAACGGGAATGTGACAGCACAGGTAAGACAGTGTAGGCGTGCGGGTACTTCACTGGTAACACACCGAGAGATGTGCATCATAAAACCTGCAGTGGGAAAGGGGGGCCTAACGGTGCGGCCAGCTGTCTGCACAGATGACGTTTGCACTTCAGGGCTACACCTTGTGAGGGGTGTCCAAGGTCTGTGGGGTGGGTAGGTGGGTGGGAAAAGTTGGAGCTCACCGGGTAACATGATGTTGTTTGTTTGTTTTTGTTTGTTTTTTTTTTGTTGTTGTTTTTTTATATATGTACTTTCTCTTTATGCACTCCTTCGCTGTGCTGGAATTCCTTTCTTCCGAGATCCCTAGGCTATGTATTCCCATGGATTTCACGCCCCAGTTACACCCTCTGGGTGCTGGTAGCCATTTCCCATCCTGCCTCAGTTTACCCCTGGTGGGGAGGAGAGGGACACCCCCCAATTAGTCCCCTTCTCACACCTCGAGTATGTGTCGGAAGGCATCACCAGCCCCATCTATGGAGCCTGGTTAAGGGTTATCTCGGGACAGCCGGGTCCCGTCTACAGGAGCCCAGCACAGGGTTTTTCCGCTTTGGTCCCACCCACAGGACGCCTGCACGCAGCGGGGCCAAGGAGCGACGCACGCCACGACGCGGCTAACGCCCGCTCCCAGCAGACGCCGCCCTCCCTTTATTCTGTCTTGCTGCACCTCCCCACGTGGTCACCCAGGTGGCAGTATTGCAGCGGGACCCGCATCCCACCCCTCCCGGAGGAGGAGGAGAGCAGCCCCGGCGCCAATCCTCCTTCCCCAGCCGCCCTCCAACCGCCCGAGTCCGTTCCCAAACCGGCACTGGCGCCGCGAGTGGTATCCTTTACTGCGCCGGTGGGCCGGGTTGGCAAATATGATGTTAGATGATATGACGTATGGGGGGGTGGTATATAGCTGCGATCGGCAACCACACAGCAACTTGCCAACCGTGACAGTGAACAGTGTGCGGACAGTCAATCTGCCGTCACCCTGGAATTGTGATTCTGTGTCTTGAGGGGTCTCCGAGGTCCGCCGGGTGGGTAGGTAGTGTCAGACAGTGGCTGTGACAGTACTGTTCTGCTAGGGACGTATGTCCCGTTGGCTGCACAAGGTCCCCGAGGTAGGTATACTCCACCTTAGATGGAAACCTGGTGCCCGGTAATGAATGTGTTCTGATCCCATGTGTTATCGGGATGGGTTGCGGAGGAAACTCTATTCTGACAACAGAGCAATAAAAAACACCGCAGCTATGTCACTATTGAACTGCAGTCCCCTGGCACCCAGCAACTTGCCGATTCTGCCGCAGTGCACAGTATGGGGAGATTGTATTAGACAGCACTATCATACAGCTGTGCCTCACATCAGTTTGATGACTTCTCCCCCCCCCCCACACACACACACAGTTTATTTCCTCTGGTTGCCAGTCCTGAGGCATCCTCAGCTTGTTCCACCCAGCCTCAGATCCCCCTCTGCTTCCGGTCCCCCCCAATCCCCTGACCTGGCACCCTATCCACCATGTGCCCCCGGCGTGGCCACCCTCCACTTACCTGAGCACTCCATTCATCCAGCTTTGGTGGTCAGGTGCAGGCCGGGAGATATCTGGACCGAAGGAGGCGGGGTCCAGCGGTGGGCGTGGGTCTGGCATGCTGTCGTCTCCAGCAGGAGTCAGGGTTGTTCCCTTGTATGTGACGATCCCTCGACGGTGCGGACGTGCAGTGATGTCCAGCACGAGCTGAGCATGCTCCCGCACCCCACTAGCAGACGTCTGCCGGCGCCTCCGCCCCTTGTGTGCGCAACCCCTGGCTGATGCACTCCCGGTCTCCACTGGGAGTCACTGCTGCCAGGGCATCGTGAACCCACACTTCCCAGGAGAGGAGAGCTGTCCTCCAGACGCTCTAGCCTCTCCTCCCCGGCCGACTCCTTGCAACCCATGCTCGCTCCCAAACACAGGTCGCCAGCATGGTATGAGGTGTGGCATCCAGCACCTCAGCGCCACCGGGCCAGCTGATTTGATGACTTCTTAGCAAGGAAAACAGTGGCTGCTCTACTGTGTTTGGGAATGTGATGTGAAAAGAAGCACCATTGTGCCACTTGATCTTGGCCGTGGTGGACCTTATCACCCTGACAGTGCCGATAATGTGGATTATCACACTGTTGGGTGATGCTCGTGGTCCAATCAGATCACTCACTCATCAAGCCCATATATTAAGTGTGATTAAAATAAAAAAGACTGCTCTCTCCCTCGGTGTCACACAGCCAGATAACACCTAGGGTCACAGGTTAGGCACAGCATACAGCACCGCTAGTTGGGGGAGGGAGAAAAGTTGAAGGAGACACTGAACATATTGCAGGGAGAAAAATCAGCAGAACTAGCATGCCCTCAAAAATGTGGGAATACCATAGTGGCATATCTACATTACTTTTTGTTTAAGAAAAATCCCAGAAAAAACAGAATTTGCAGTCTTATAAAACGGAATTGACTGTTTTTAAAAACAGAAACTCATCTGCCCTACAGAAGACCAATCTTCTGATACAGAGATTTCATCACAGCTTGAACATGAGGTGTCAGTATGGACTCCTGGTGAACACAGACCCCAGGATATTTTACAGTCAGTCACTTCTAGCTGGGTATCAGCCAGTGAGGATAGATGGAGAAGATTTAGTCTTACTTCACCCAGGTGCCTGAAACCAAACAGCATGACTTTGTTTTTTTTGACATTTAGGACAAGCTTATTGTTTAAAAGCCAGCCCTCCAATTTCCTAAAATCAGTGTTCTAGGATCGTGGATGCATTCTAGCCACACTAGTTGGCATGTCCCTTTCCCCTTTAAATCTTGCTGGAAGGTCTAAAAGCTGCCTCTTCCCACCCACCCGGGTGGTATAAGCCTCGGCTCTGCCCCTTGATGCCAGATCTTCCTTTCCGCTTGGAAGATTCAGGTTCCCTCCTTACCGCTCTGCGTTGAGTAGGCCCTGGCGCTTAATTCTTCGGACAGTTTACCGAAAAACTTGTTAGAGTTTCTCCATGTAAATTCATGATTGCGACTGCAATGAAGAAAAAGTCCTCGCCTGGGTTCCGCCAGTGTCCCTGTGGGCAGATGTCCCTACTGACCCACATGCCACGTGCGTCTACTGCCTCGGCCATGCACATGACCCTCAGTCCTGCAATTTTTGTCACGCCTTTCATCCAGCAGTTTTGGATGATCGCCTCGCACACTTGCAACTCAGATGACCAGAAAAACGGCACCTGCTGGTCAGGTCTAAAGATGCCCGCTGTGTGGTCTCCACGGTCATGGGATCCGCCGACCAACTAAAGCAGATGAAAGCCTTTGAGGAGGAGGTGGCTCATGCCACTGAGCAGTCCTCTTCAGTATCGTTTTTTGTTCCCGTAAAACTGGGCACTTCCTTCTCCGGATCCTTCATGGAGATGTGCCAGTCTCTCCCTATGAAAGGAGAGGGCCTATCCAGTTCGCATACCTCCCGGTCCCGTAAGAAGGACAAAGGTCGAGAGGAGTCTTCACAACGTCGACACTCTTGGAACAGAGAGAGAGAGAGCGAGATCTCAGTCCCAGGAGTCTCCTATCTCGACTTTGGTCGAAATTGCAACTTCGGCCGCTGGCTTCTCGGTACCCCCGGCAGGCCAGATGGCTCAGACGTGGCACGACGACCAGGTCGAAATAATAATCTACCTCAATAACCTGTTGTCAACTGATAAGGCCGACAATTCTTTATTTAGGACTCTGGTCCTACTGACCGAGGAGGAGACCCAGACAGCTGGGGCTCCACCCGTGGTCACTCTCCCTGATCCAGAGGAGTCGCGGTTCTCCCCGGCCCCTTCCGAGAAGCCACGTTGGCCCCCCTTGACAGATAGGCCAAGGAAGTCTCACAAGCGGTGCTCCAAGGAGCGGCGCTGCCACCATTCATCCTCAGGGGAGGAGAGGCTTCAACACAAGCTCCACCATCGCTGCGAGGACCTCATGTGGCAGCAGCTCACACTGACTGGTCCGAAGCTGACCCTGGCTTCCACTCCAGCCATCACTTGGCTGTCACCTTATAGGCCAGCGCCAATTCCTTTGGAGCTAGTCGACACCTTTCCTCTGCCCACAGAGCTGGTGAAGACCCTCCTGGCTCGGCCAAAGCTGGCCTCTCCACCCATCCTGGTGGAGACGCCACCTAAACAACCTCCTTCAGGGGCTCCTGCCAAGAAGTCTCGGCCTTTTCAGGATCTCCCACACAGGCTGTCAGTCACCCTTACTCCCGACCGCCCGAGGTGGGTTGAGAGTGACTCTGGTGGTCGGCTGCTCTATCCAGACTCTGAGTCTGAGGATTCAGACCTGAATTCACATCCCTGTGGCAACAATTCCATGAGTCTCTGGACGGAGGAGGGGCCCACGTCCTTTCTGGGCATCCTCCGTTTCATCTCCGAATCAACGGGGATGACTCTGGAGCCTGTTGAAAAACAGGCCAGATATCCTCAGAAAAGAGGATTCTCCATCTGAGGCCTTCCCAGTGGCCGAAGCCATAGTTAGCCCAGCTTTGGAGCTTTGGCAGCAGCCAGCCTCCTACCCTGTGCATTCAGCCCGCATGGCCCGCAAGTACGTGGTTCCCATGGGCTCCCCTTTGGGGTTCACACAACATCCCTTGGCTGAGGAGTTGGTGACCAAGTCGGTGTTTCGGCGCTTGGGCAACTCAGGAGACACTGATAGACCCCCGGACAGAGAGTCCAAGAAATTGGACCATTTGGCCAGAAAAGTCTATACTGCCTCTTTGCTCAGTCTCAGACAGGCGAGTTCGGCTGTCATTATGGCACACTTCTCTTGCACCCTCCTGGGCTCTCTTGATGAGGTGCTTCTTCATCTCTCTGCAGACCTTCAGACCACTGTCAAGGAGGTCCGTGAGCAGGGCCGAGCGGTTGTCAAGCAGCTACTCCAGACGACGGAGGACATCGGGGATTCATGTGCCCATTCAGTGGCAGCTGCAGTTGCCATGCGCCGCAGGGCCTGGCTAAGGGTCTTGACCTTTACAGCAGACACTCGGCACAAACTGGCTGACATTCCTTTCTTATGTACCGACTTGTTCAGTCCAGGAGTTGAAGGTCACCTCCAGTGGATCGAGAAGTCCAGTGCCACCTTGGACTCTGTTGCCTCCGCCCAGAAGGGAACCCCAGGGTTTGAAGAAGCAGAAAAGGAAGGCTTTTTGTACTTCTGCCCCTGCAGCCAAACAGTCCCAGTACCAAACTGGGCAGCAGCAGCAGCAGGTTCGGCCTTGGTGCCCTCGGCCCAAGTTAGGGGCTTCAGCAGCCCGTAAACCCGGAGGGAAGGGCCCCGGCAGTCCCCCTGCTGCATCCTCCTCCAAGCCTGCACAGTGATGGGTTGGGGGTAGCCAACACCATGCCCGTAACAGTCGCTCTAGGTAGTCCCATGGTGACCGGCTCCGCCACTTCCTTTCCTCCTGGTTCGCTGTCGCAACGGACAGGTGGGTCTTGGAAGTGGTCGGCCAGGGTCTGCCTCTGGAATTCGAGCAGTACCCTATAAGCCATGCCAAGCCAAGCCCCATGGGAGGAAAAGGTATCTGCCCATACTCTGTCGACTCAGAGATGACATTGCCCAGCTCCTCCACAAGGAAGTAGTGGTCAGAGTCACTGATCTCCCTGTCAACCCAGGGTCATTTCCAGGTACTTCCTGGTCCTGAAACAGACGGGCGGGGGCTGGTGTCCCATTCTAGATCTGCACGACTCTGAATCAGTTTCTCAGGTCTCGCACGTTTTGGATGGTAACTCTGTCCCAGATCATACCATCTCTCGAGCAGAACATGTGGTTCTGCTCACTGGATCTGCAGAACGCGTTCTTTCACGTCCCGATCCGTCCATCCCACCGAAGGTTCCTCCGCTTCAGGGTGGAGGGAACCCTCTACGAGTTCCAAGCCATGCCATTCGGCCTGTCATCGGCCCCCAGGGTCTTCAAATGTAAATGGTGGCGGCCCATCTTCAGCGTCAGGGTGTACTCCTATCTCAACGTTTGGCTAATAGCGGGTCTCTCCAGACTGGAGGTGGAGAGGTCCAGGGATCTGTTCCTCCAAAACTGCCTCAGCCTTGGCCTCCTAGTCAACGAGGCCAAGTTGGAACTCGTGCCCTCACAGGTGGTTTGCTTCATCAGGGCAGAGCGCAACTCTTGCAGAACCAGAACCAGGTTTTCGGCGGACAGCGCGGATGTTCTCTGCTCCTTTGCCCGATCATTTCTGGTTGGACAGTTGCGCCCTGCCCAGGACTTCCTGCAACTTCTGGGTTACATGGTGGCCTGCACCTCCATGGTCCAATGGGCCTTGTGGGATGTACGCTCCCTTCAGTGGGAGCTGGCCAGCCAGTGGTCTCAGCAACACAGTCATCCTCGACCAGTTGGTCACTGTGACCCAGAAGATGTCGGACGCCTTCCAGAGGTGGACCATTCTGGAACATCTGCAGGGAGGGATCCAGTTTGTCTGCTGCTAGCTGACGGTCATCCTGGCGACTGACACCTCTCTTAGGCTGGGGTACCCACATGGGGAATCAGAGTCCACAGGCTCCAGACCCCTGAGAAATCCTGATGTCACATCAACCTGTTGGAGCTCCGAGCAGTTTGGCTGGTGCTGACTGCATTCGCTCCGGTCCTTCGGGGTCTGGTGGGTCAAGTCCAGATGGACAACACCACAAACATGTACTACCTCAACAAACAGGGCGGCACGCACTCCCAGCCTTTGTGCAGGGAAGCGTTCTGCATCTGGACCCTTGTGAGCCGACTGGAGACAGACCTCCTAGCCATCCATGTGGCAGGAGCCTCAAATTGGTTGACTGACACCCTCAGCCATGTGGGCGAGACGTCCCACGAGTGGTCTCTCCATCCAGAGGTAGTTCACAGCCTGTTCTCCCAGTGGTGCAACCCTCAGGTGGACCTGTTTGCCTCCAGGGAGAACACAAAGATGAAGCTGTTTTCCTGCCTGCCCCCCTCAGCAGTGCTTGCTGCAGGTGGATGCCTTCTCGAGGCCATGGACCCTTTGCCTCTTCTATGCCTTCCTGCCATTTTCCTTGGTCCACAAGGTGCTCCTCAAGGTCAGGAGGGACAAGGCACAGGTGATCTTTGTAGCCCCAGACTGGCTTCGCCAGTTCTGGTATCCAGATCTCCTCAGTCTCGGCATCAGGCTCTCGAGGTATCTTCCAGCATGCTCTGACCTGCTCTCCATCAATCAGGGGAAGGTACTCCACCTGGACCTTCAATCCGTGCACCTGACAGCCTAGTTCCTGAGCGGCTAGAGTTCCAGGCTTTGGGTCTTTCCGACGATGTACTCAGTGTAGCTGAGGCATCTAAGAAGGAGTCGACCAGGAGGTGCTATGCCTTCCAATGGAAGAGATTCTCCATGTGGTGTCAGGGCAAGGGCCTGGACCCTTTGTCCTGTCCAGTGGTTTGCATCCTCGACTACCTATGGTCTCTGTCCAAAGGTCTTCGGTCTATTACCTTAAGGTGTACCTGGCAGCCATCTCTGCTTACCGGGTGCTGGCCAGTCAGCAGACAGTGGCACAGGAGAAGGTGGTCTGGTGTTTCTTTAAAGGCCTCAACCACATTTCCTCTCCATTGCATGAACCACCACCTCTGTGGGATCTACTTCTGGTACTGGCAAAGCTCATTGGCATGCCATTTGAACCGATGCACAGGTGTGAGACGTCATACCTGTTGTGAAAGACTGCCTTCTTGGTGGCTATGACGTCAGCCAGAAGGACTGGGGAGCTACAGGTGCACTTTGTCAAGCCTGCCTATCTGGCCTTCCACAGAGACAAGGTTGTCCTGCGCCCCAACCTGAAGTTCCTTCCAAAGGTTTTGTCAGAGTTCCACCTGAACCAAGTGTTGACTTTGCCAGTGTACTACCCCAGCTACACCTTGGAGGCCGAGTACAGGCTCCATACTTTGGACCTGAGACGAGCGCACTCTTATTATAAGGTGCAAACTGCTGAAGTCTGGGGAGAGGTTTGCCAGCTGTTTGTCACCTGCACTGAAGCCACACCTGGCAGACCTGCTGTAAAGCGGACGATTGGCAGATGGATAACATCCTGCAATGATCGACGCTACTGGTTGATGGGCAAGGAGCCTCCCATAAGTATAAGAGCTCATTCCACCCACCATACTGCTGCGTCAGTGGTTGCATCTAGGGATGTCCCTATCCAGGATATCTGCAGGGCTGCTACTTGGAAGTCAACAAACACCTTCATTACCCACTACCACGTCAACCTAGAGTCATGCTGGGATGTTGATTTTGGGGCCTCAGTTTTCCAATCTTTGTTCCCTAAGTAGAGGGTGTGCGCCTTGCCTCCCTCCTCCCGGAGAATTGCTAGGAGTCTGCCAACTAGTGTGGATAGAACAGCATGTTCACAATCCTAGAAAAAACAGGTTACTCACATGTAACAGTAGATCTTACTTCGAGAGGATTCCTTCAGTAGGTCACTACGTATAGGACAGGTGCCACCAGGCGTCGGGCCGCACAGCAGACTATTCTAGCAATCCCTGATGGGTAACTGATCACCCATCATGTGACTGATGTCAGCATGGTCGTATATAGTGGGCAGTCCCCACACCTGTCCTCCAGTTCTTTCCTGCCATCGCCTTGTGTCAGTCACATAGCAGACTTCCAGTAGTTCTTGTGTCGGATTTTTTCCCTCGCCATTCCTTTCAAAATTTTTGCTTATGTCTTCACCCAAGAAGTGCTCATCCTGTGGCACACAAATACCTCATGAGGACGGCCATCTGAAGTGCATGATCTGTCTGGGCCCAGACCACCCTGTCTTATTCTGCTCAGAGTGCTAAACATTCAGTCAGGCCACCAAAAAGCGGAGACAGCAGGCTTTGGAGGCTCACCTTTTAAAAGTCTGTCATTCTTCTCTTGAAAAGCAAATGGACAGGATCCGTGAGTCCTTTTCAGAAGAATCTTCTCCCTCCAAGAAACACCACAAGGAGAAACCTTGGGAGCGGGAGCACTCCACGGAAGCCCAGCTTGAGGCCTCGAGGCCCTCAACGAGCAAGGCCGCCTTACATCCGCCGCCTAAGAAGACTTTGGACGGTAAGTCTGATAAAACTTCCGAGGGCCAGTCGTCCATCAGCTCCTCCGATGGCCGCACCACCACGGCCGCTAAATCGGCTCCTGGCTCCTCCGGGGACCCATCCGGCTTCAGCCTATAAGTCAGCCGGGGGCTCCTCCCCAGCCCACCCGCTCCGTCTGGTAAGACGCCCATCTCTGGCAGCCGCTCAGGCGTGGTTTTCCCGTCTGGGCCTAATAGCGCCACCCCCAGTGCCCAGCAGAACTAGAGGAAGACGGACCCTTTCTCCCCTTCTTCCCCGCCAGTACCCTCCCCTTCTCAGGCGGGTACCTCAGGCGAGGACAGTGTGGGACCCCTCGACATCAAAGACCATTCCCTGGGGTCTGTCTCACGCTCTCCTGATGGGATCACAGTGAAGGAGGCTCCTTCTCAGTCGTCTGGCCTTACAGTGGAGGCCCCTCCTCCCCCATAGGGTGGGATCCCTTCAGATCCGGCAGATGTCCCGGTCCCGATCCCACCATCGGGTCCCGTGACTCCCAGCCCGACGCCAGAGTCTCTGACAACTATTTCTCAGAGTGGGCCCAGTGGTCTGCCCCAGCCTTTGGCTCCGGCGCCAGACATGGTCCCTCCATTGGGTCCCCGTCGTCCGGCCCCGACGCAGCCCCCTCCAACGCCAGATCCCCATCCGGCGCCGGATCGGGTAGTGCCGGTCCCGACGTCGGTGCCCCTGATGTTGGCGATCCAGACGCCGGATCCGCCACCAATTTATACAATGGCGGGTCTGACTTGGGTCCCCCCTCTGTCAGACCCCCTGACGACAGGGATTTTTTCCAGACCCCGAACTGTTCCTCATTACCCACTGGGTGTATCCTGGGGACCACTACCCAGCTGGTCCTCCTCCTGATTGGAGTTCCTTGGGACAGTATTACCATGGGTACAATCCCTACCAGGGTTACCATTTCCAAGGTTGTCAGGGATATCATTACCCCCCACTTTCTCCACCAGTAATTCCACCTCCTCCTCCACTGCCCTCCAGCCTCAACCTCCTCCCCCTCCACCACCTCTGGCTATGCCGAACTTCAAGACCTTAATCCAGTCTTGGTGGCAGGGGGAGCGCTCGGAGTTGGTCTCAGATCTGGAGAGTAGGCTCCCACGCTGTCCGGGATCTCTGTCCCTGAGGAGCTCCTCTCCTTCCACGGTCCATGTCTCGGGGACGACATGTCAAGCCATCATTCTTTCGAACATTCTTGGTCTCCCAGACGAAAGGGCGGATGGTGACAAGGATGCAAGCGAGTCGGCGGAGGGTGTTTTGGAGGAACCTGAGGGTCTGAAGGGCAAGGTTTCCCCCAACCCCCACCCGAGGACCCAGCCTTTTCGAACTTGTTGAGGTCCATGAAAGATTTTTTCAGCTGGGAGTCAAAGGATCAGGACCTCAGAAGACAGAGACTAGCCGAATACCTGGACTTGGAGTCTCTGTCCCTGGTCCCGAGTCCTCCTTGGATCGGACCTCACCTCTGTGGTATGGCAGATGCCTCATTCTCTCCTGGCTGTCCCCAATAGGGCGGACAGAGTGTACTGGGCACTGAAGAAAGCTTCCTTTCTTAAGACACATCCCAAGGCAGACTCTGTCGTTATCTCAGCTGTTCATGATCGCTCCTCTGCACCTAAGCACATGAGCACCTCTCCTCCAAAGAGTTGAGGCAGATGGACCAGTTCAGCAGGAAGGTTTATGCTTTGGCCACATGTGCGTTCTGGTCCCTTAACTATGTGTCCCACATGGTATCACACCAAAAGGCTACCTTGACCAGGTTAGAGGCCCAAGTCCAGGCGATGGACCCCTCGAGCCTCAAAGAGGAGCTTGGCAAGGATCTTCGCCTCTCTCGCTTCTCCTGTAGGCATGCTTTGCGAGCTACATACGACTCCATCGATTCTGTAGCTCGTGCCTCGGTGAGTGTCATCACCTTAAGACGGCATTCCTGGCTTCGCATCTCTGGCCTCGCCAACAAGGTACAGTCTGCAGTTCAGGATGCCTCCTTCCGGGACTTGGTGCTTTTTGGTGGGGACACCAAAGATGATTATCTAGAGACATGGATATGCTGTTCATCCACACTGTCTGGCAGGTTCCTTGCCGCTTTAAATCTTGCCGGAAGGTCTTCAAGCTGGCTCCTCCCACCCACTCGGGTGGTAAAACTCTCGGCTCCACCCCATGACGCCAGATCTTCCTTACCGCTTGGAAGCTCAGGTTCCCTCCTTAACGCTCTGCATATAGACTGGATTCTAATTCTTCGGTTCACCCGAAACTCATTCTTAAATTTTCAAGACTTCAGTCAAATTACTCCATCCATGTGGCAGGAGCCTCCAACATTCTGGCCGATGCCCTAAGCCGGATAGGGGCTACGTCCCACGAGTGGCCTCTCCTGCTGGAGGTAGTACAAGATCAGTTCTGGCACTGGGGCGTGCCTCAGGTGGACCTGTTTGCCTCCAGGGAGAATGCAAAGCTGAGACCGTTTCATGCCCGCCCCCCTCAGCAGGGCTCACTGCAGGGGGATGCCTTCTCGAGGCCGTGGACCCCAGGCCTCTTCTATGCCTTTCCCCCATTTCCCTTGATCCACAAGGTGCTTCTCAAGGCGAGGAGGGACAAGGCACAGGTGATTCTGGTAGCCCCAGACTGGCTCCGCCAGTTCTGGTATCCAGATCTCCTCAGTCTCAGCTCCAGGCTCCCGAGGCGGCTTCCAGCCCGCCCGGACCTGATCTCAGTCAGTCAGGGGAAGGTATTCCATCCAGACCTTCAATCCCTGCACCTGACAGCCTGGTTCCTGAGTGGCTAGAGTTCCAGGCCTTGGGTTTTTCCGACGAGGTCCTCAATGTGGTTGAGGCGTCCCGTAAGGAGTCGACCAGAAAATGCTATGCCTTCAAATGGAAGAGATTCTCCATTTGGTGTCAGGGCAAGGGCCTGGACCCTTCCTCCTGTTCCTTGGCAAGCATCCTGGACTAACTGTGGTCCCTTTCTCAGCAAGGGCTTCGGTCGACTACCCTTAAGGTGCACCTGGCAGCCATCTCTGCTTACCAGGCGTAGGCCGGGAAGCAGTCGGTGGCGCAGGAGAAGGTGGTCGGGCGCTTTTTCAAAGGCCTTGATCACATATCCCTCGGTCTTGAACATCCATCTGTGGGATCTACTGCTGGTATTGGCTAAGCTCATGGGTAAGCCATTTGAACCAATGCACAGGTGTGACATCTCTCACCTGTCGTGGAAGACCGCCTTCTTGGTGGCTGTCACGTCAGCCAGAAGGATGGGAGAGCTCCAGGCGCTTTCCATAGAGTCTCCTTATCTGGTCTTCCACAGGGACAAGGTTGTCCTGCACCCCCAACCGAAATTCCTTCCGAAGGTGATGTCGGAGTTTCACCTTACCCAGGTGTTGACTCTGCCGGTGTTCTACCCCAGTCACACCTCAGAGGCCGAATATAGGCTCCATACTTTGGACACTAGAAGAGCGTTCACTTACTATAAGGAGCGGATGGCTGAAGTTCGGGGAGAGGTTCGCCAGCTGTTTGTCACCTACGCTGAAGCCGCACCTGGCAGACCTGCAGCCAAGCGGACGATAGGCAGGTAGGTCACCTCCTGCATAGATCTCTGCTATAGGTTGGCGGGCATGCAGCCTCCCAGAGGGATAAGAGCTCATTCTACCCGCCATACCGCTGCATTGGTGGTTGCTTCCAGGGATGTCCCTATCCAGGAAATCTGCAGGGCTGCTACCTGGAAGTCAGCACACACCTTCATCACCCACTACCACATCGACCTTGAGTCACGCCGGGATGCTGGTTTTGGAGCCTCGGTTCTCCAGTCTTTATTTCCTAAGTAGGGGGTGTGCGCCTTGCCTCCCTCCTCCCGGAGAACTGCTAGGAGTCTGCCAGACAGTGTGGATGAACAACATATCCATGTCCCTAGAAATACAGGTTACTCACCTGTAACAGGAGTTCTAGGAATGGTATATGTTGTTCATCCACACGACCCACCCGGCCTCCCTGGCTTCAACGCACAACCTGGCTTCCAGTGGGCTAGATCTGGCATCATGGGGTGGAGCCGAGAGTTTTACCACCTGGGTGGGTGGGAGGAGCCAGCTTGAAGACCTTCCGGCAAGATTTAAAGCGGCAAGGAACCTGCCAGACAGTGTGGATGAACAACCTATACGATTGCTAGAACTCCTGTTACAGGTGAGTAACCTGTATTTACTGATCTCCAGGACAGAGGCCTTGCCCTCAGATCAGTGAGGTCCATGTACCGATCGGGCACTCAGCAGCAGCCCTTTCAGAAAAGGACCTGGAGGAAGTAGGCCCCAGTTCGATGCCAGGGCAAATGCAGGGCCATGGGTTCCGCCACTCCTCCCACCTCCAAAAACCAGAGATGTTCAGGAGGCCCTCCCCCGAACGCCGTGCCACTTCCTGACTCCCTGTCCCCACTACCACCTCAGTCACATGACAAGGAGCAGGTGGGGGGGAAGGTTCGCCCGCCATGTAGAGGAATGGCAGGCAATAACCTCAGACGCATGGGTCCTGCAACTGGTGTCCATCAAACACACTACAGAGTTTCTGGAAATCCCTCAAGTATCTCCGCCAAAAAGGTCCTCTCACTCCAGGGATCAGGCTCTTTTCGTTTGGGAAGAAATTCAAAGCCTTTTGCTCAAGGAAGCAATAGAGCACCTTCCCCTCCGGCAAAGGGTTCCGAAAAAGATGGGAGACTTGAGACCCATTCTCTACTTGAGCAGTCTCAATTTATTCGTCGAGTACAGAAAGTTCTGGATGCTAACACTCCAGAGTCTTCTTCCACTCCTTTTGGAGAATCATTGGTTGTGCGCTCTGGACATGCAGGATGCTTACCTGCACATCCCGATCTTCCCCAGCCACCGCCGATTCCTGCAGTTCCTTTTCCAAGGGGAACACTTCCAGTTTCGGGCCCTCCCTTTGAGGTCTATCCTTGGCACCTTGAGTGTTGCAAGTGCCTGGCGGGGGGTGTGTGACCTTTTGCTCGCCAGGGTATTGCGGTTTTCCTTACCTGGATGATTGGCTGATCTCAGCCCCTTCCAGGACTCTTACTGTAGGTTTGTCCTTTACTCTGGACCTTTTTGGGAAACTGGGAATTACTGTCAGTATTCCCAAGTCATCCATGACCCCGTCCCAGAGACTACAATTCATTGGGACGGTTTTGGATATGATCCAATGCAGAGTCTTCCTTCCTTCAGACAGGATGGAGACCCTGGTCAGTCAGGCTTCTTTGGTGGTGTCATCCAGGACCTCCCCAGTCCGGGAGGTCCTTCGCCTTCTTGGCCTGATGGCAGCCTACATCACTACCATTTTACTGGTGAGGTTCCACGTGAGAGTCACTCAGTGGTCCTTGTGGTTGCAGTGGGACTAACTCCTGGATGACCTAGACCCATCCGTTCCTGGTGTCCTCAGCAGTTCAGAAAACACTGCTGTGGTGGAGGGACTCCTGCAGCCTTTTCTTGGGTCTTCCTTTCAGGAGCCCAGCTCCCTCGGCCTCCCTAAATACAGATGCATCGAACATGGGATGGGGAGCACATCTAGGGGAGCACCAAGCTCAAGGACTGTGGTCCAGCTTGGAAGCATCATTACACATCAGTGTTCTGGAGATGAGGGCGGTCTTGTACGCCTTACAGGCCTTCCAGACCCTCCTTCCCAAGGGATCACTGCTTGTCCAAACGGACATATTATCGGTTGTTTGGTACCTCAACAAACAAGGAGGAACTCGTTCGTACCCCCTGTGCAGGGAGGCGATGCAGGTGTGGAACTGGGTGGTCCAGCACAGTCTGACCCTAGTGGCTGTGCATGTTCCTGGCAGACAGTCTCAGCAGGTCTTGGACCCTAAATCACGAATGGGAATTAAATCAGGAAGTGGCAGAGTCTCTCTTCCTAAGGTGGGGTCGTCCTGAAATCAACCTTTTCACCTCCCAATACAATGCAAAACTTTCCATTTTTTGCTCACTCGTTCCAGTCCATGGTGCTTTCTGGCACGATGCGCTGTCTCTCTCCTGGACAGGGAAATCTTTGTACACCTTCCCACCATTTCCCATTCTCCAGAGGGTCCTTCTCAAACTTCAGGCAGAGAAGGCGAGAATGATCCTTGTGGCCCCTCTCTGACCGAGACAAATTTGGTTCCCGTTGCTACAGCAGCTAGCAAGGGAACCACCAGTTCCACTTCCAGCGACTCACGACCTCTTGACCCAGGATCGAGGTCGTCTGGTCCATCCAGGGCTCAGAGCACTGTATCTTCATGCATGGCTCCTGTAGACGTAGCAATTTCTCACTTTGGGGTTTCCTCTCGAGTAGCTCAGGTTCTCTTAGAGGCTAGAAAACACTCTACTCGTTCCTCTTATGCCATGAAGTGGAAACGTTTTTCCATCTAGGCACTTCCAAGAATTGGAACCCCTTTTCTTGTTCTGCCCCACAAGTCATGGAATACCTCCTTCATCTGTCAGACTCAGGTTTGTCATATTCTTCCTTGAAGGTTCACCTTTCAGCAATTTCAGCATACCACGAGGATGGTAAACCCGTGGTGCAGCTGGAGGTCCACCTCAGGAGTGTTGTTTGGTAAGACGGTGTGCACAACTGTCCCGCTGAGGAAAGTACTGTGCTGGCAGTCTGCCATTTTCTGTCATGCCGTAGTTGCTCCTGTATTATCAGACTTACTGCGGCCACAGCCACGCAGGTGTACTTCAGTGCACCACTGTACGGCGACTCATGATGGCTACAGTCACGCAGGTGTAGTTCAGTGCAGCACGGTGCGCCATTGCCATGGATGTGCCAGTATGGTGAGTCTTCAGGTCGTATGGCTGCCAAGGATACCAAGGGCTACCCTATGCAGCTTCTGTGAGATATCGAGCATGATATGTTTCACACATCTGACCCCACTGTCTGAACTCGTGCGCTTGTTACCAACTATGGATGCTGTGCAACCTGCTTATCAGAGGCATGAGATGGTCATCACGAGTTCTGCATTATCGAGTAGTAGGAATGTATCTGGGGCCCCAGTGTGTCAGGAACAGCGCCCACAGTGTTGCAAAATACTACACAGCTCCAGGACGGGTATACTGTATCTAGGTCCGTGGAGCAGGTGGCTGATAAAGTCTGATTTCCATATAGGAAGTTGACAGTGGGTTGCCGCAATTAGCAGCTGCAGCTTGTGCTGTTGCACCGACCCGCTACGTATATGGGATCCGCTGCTGCAGAACAAGGTCTGTGATGTGTTCTTGGGAGTACACATACAATGAGGCGTGCCGCTGGTCTACCGACTGGGCACACTGCCCTTAATGTATCCACACCGACTGCAAGGTCACTTTGCCTAACACGCTCTCTCTGTCATGCTTCCTCCCTCTCTCCGGACCCCACGCTGTGCTGAACTTGCATAACACACATCTGGTTTGCTAGCCGTCTGCAAAACATAGTGGCTGAGAGTGGTGTTTCCAGCAGTGGTGTGCTGCTAACACACACCCATGCCAGTAATAACTACTGCACTGTTTGTTAACGGTGACAAAGGGGGAAGGGAGGTTGTGGCCACATTCACCGTCACACCATTTCCCAAGTACTGCAATACACCATGGATTGTCTGCTGATTCCCACTATAACAAATATTGGCATAACATTGGCCAATATTGGGGTGGGTCAGAAGTTGGTCAACTGGGTGGCAAACTGGTTGACGGGCAGAAAACAGAGTGTGGTGGTAAATGGTATACAGTCAGAAGAGATGCAGTTCACAAGTGGGGTTCCTCAGGGATCAGTCCTGGGGCCACTCCTCTTCAGTATCTTCATCAGTGACATTGCAGATGGACTGGAGGGTAAGGTTTGTCTGTTTGCAGATGACACCAAGATCTGCAACAGAGTAGATGATCCAGATGGGGTGTGCAGAATGAGAAGAGATCTGGATAAACTGCCAAAATGGTCAGAAAAGTGGCAACTGGGGTTTAATGCAAAGAAGTGCAAGATCATGCACATAGGGAAGAGAAACCCTGGAGCCACCTATAGGCTGGGAGGGGAGTTGCTGGCAGTCACAAGGGAAGAAAGAGACTTGGGCATCATCATCACCGATGACCTGAAATCATCCAAGCAGACCACTAAAGCAGTAGGTAAGGCTAGGGGGATGTTAGGGTGTATTAGTGGGGCTATCACAAGTCGTAAGAGGGAGGTAATAATCCCTCTTTACAAGACACTGGTTAGGCCCCATCTGGAGTACTACGTGCAGTACTGGAGGCCACACCTTCACAGGGCATTAACCAAATTGAGGCAGTCCAGAGAAGGGCAACCAAAATGGTGCAGGGACTGCATCAGAAAACATATATGAGGACAGATTAACAGAGCTCAGTATGTATACCCTAGAGCAAAGGAGGGAGAGAGGTAATGTGATCGCAACATTCAAACACCTTAAAGGCATTAACAAGGTGAAACAGTTTAACATGTTTCAATATAAGAAAAATAGCAGGACAAGAGGACACAGCATGAGATTAGAGGGAGTCCGATTAAGGGGTAATGTAAGGAAGTTCTTTTTCACAGAAAGGGTGGTGGATGCATGGAACGACCCACCTTAGGAAGTGGTGGACAGTGCAGGGCTTCAAACAGGCATGGCATAGGCATAAAGGAGCAATACATATGAGTATGAGTAGATAGACCATTGACAAAGCAAAGGCCGATGGCACATTTATAAGGTAGAAAAAGAAATGGGCAGACTGGATGGGCCTTGCAGTCCTTATCTGCCGTCAACTTCTATGTTTCTATGTATCTCGGAGGCTGGGAGTTCATCACGTCAGATGCTTGGGTGCGCCAGCTAATAAAGCTTTGTCACATCCTACAATTTCAAGAAAACCTTCAGACAATCCACCAAGGTCTTCTCATTATCCAAGGGCGCATATCCCCCTCTTAGGGGAGGAAATCACCGCTCTTCTTCACAAAGAGGCGATAGAGCCAGTGCCGGCAAACCAGATAGGGAAAGGATTCTATTCTCACTTCTTTCTGGTGCCCAAAAAGACAGGGGATTTTCGCCCAATATTGGATCTGAGCACCCTGAATCTCTTCATAGAATACAAGACGTTCCGGATGCTGTCATTGCAAAGCCTTTTGCCACGCCTTTCCAAGGGCCAGTGACTCTGTACTTTAGACATGAAGGATGCATATCTTCACATCCTAATCTTCAGTCCTCACCAAAAATTCCTCAGGTTTTGTTCCCAAGGGGAGCATTACCAGTTCAAGGCTCTCCCTTTTGGTCTGTCATCCACCCCGCGGATTTTTACCAAATGTCTGGCAGTGGTGGCAGGGACCTTGTGGTGTCAGAGACGTGCCATTTTCCTCTACCTCGATGATTGGCTCTTGGCGGCTCCGTCGAAGGAGGAGTTGGAAGCTTCCCTATCTGCTACTCTGCACCTGTTCGAGCACTTGGGAATCACAATCAGTTACCCCAAGTCACAACTGGTTCCATCCCAACACCGCCAGTTTATTGGGGTGGTTCTGGACACAGTGCAGGGCATGGCCTTTCTCCCCTTGGACAGGGTAGATACCCTGATGGGTCAGGCCATGATGGTTTCTTCCAACCATTGTATCTCGGCCAGAGCGATCCTCTGCCTTCTTGGCCTCATGGCAGTGGCTATTCCCACGGTCCCTGTGGCCAGACTCCACATGCTGATTTCACAGTGGACTCTCAGCTCTCAGTGGGATCAAAGGGAAGACAATTTAGACTGCCTGATCCTCATTTCCACCCCAATGCAATAGGACCTGTTGTGGTAGCAGGACCCCAGCAATCCTTTGCTGGGAGCCCCCTTCTAGACTCCTCCCCAGTTCCAAGTGCTGACTACAGATGCTTGGGATAGGGATGGGGTACTATCTGGAATCCCACAGAACCCAGGGTCTGTGGTCCGCTGTGGAATTGCACCTACACATAAATGTGCTGGAGATGAGAGCAGTGCTTAATGCACTTCAGGCCTTTCAGCACATACTTCTCCACGAAGTGCTCCTGATTCAGACAGACAAACGTGTGTGATGTGGTACATCAACAAGCAGGGGGGCACCCGCTCGTATCCTCTTTGCAGAGAAGTGATGCAGGTCTGAAACTGGGCAGTTCTGAACAGAATACGCCTAAGAGCAAGTCACATCTCAGGAGTTGAGAATGTTCTCACAGACACTGTCAGCCACACCAGGGTAAGGGCCCACGAATGGGAGCTAAAGCAGGAAGTAATAGATCATATCTTCGACCTGTGGGATCATCCAGAGGTAGATCTGTTCGCAGCTCTATCAAATGCAAAACTTCCCAGGTTTTGCTCATTCGATCCCGAGCATGGTGTTTTCTGGCTAGACACACTGTCGCTTTCTTGGACCGGGAAGAGTTCTTTTTTTTTTTGTACTTTATTTTTATTGTTATTGACATGTATTTGTACATAATTACATCCATATCTGAGCAAACCATACATGTTATATTTCCCAAAGAGACAAGCTCATTAATCAAAGGATTTCTGTATCCCAAATATTTTGATACCTCAGTAGGAGTTGTCCTAGGTTAAATACTAAAGACATATTCGTTATAAAGCTGTTAAAGGCAGCCCATGAGCAGTATGAATAATACAATTATCTAAAGGACTGTATTTGATTTCCAACAAGCCATACCCTATGCGGGTTAATGGTGTCATACTGTATATCTAAAGAAAATACATATCTTCCTAAAAAAGGAACTATTAGGCAGCAAAATTTCTACTCTCTAACCATTCTGTGATAGAATAAGGAGACAGAGGAACATTTTTAAAGTAGGAGTTATTTTAGACGTTCATGACACCCTCTAGAGGCTATAGAACTTCAGGTCTCATTTAAGTCTACTTTTCCCCTTGTAGATTTTGTCCTTAATTTAAAGTTCAAGTAAAAATTATAACGGGGAAGGTGTCACTTAAAAAATTTTCAAACAAGGGACCCATAAATTCCAAAGTCACTCTGCAAATCAGATCTTGCAAGCAAAGAATTAGTGGTACTTTAATAAGTTCAGCCTTCTTCTGTTTCAACTCAAACCCCTTCTTCAGTGTCTGAGTCTTGCGAGAGACTTCTGCGTCTCGTGGCAAATCGAGAGGCCCATTTAGCAGCCTCATTAGAGTCAGAGAAGACCCAGACTTTCCCAGCATGTACTATTCTGAGGCGAGCCGGAAAAACCACCGCATGGGTAATGGAGGCCTCTCGAAGTAGTTTCCTGGTATTATCGAATTTCTTTCAGTGCATTCTGGTTGAGTAACTAATGTCCGGGAATAAGTACACAGGGCGATCTTCTTGAATTAGAGGACCCGCTTGTCTGGTCATCCTGAGTATTTTATCTCTGGTGCCCACACCGTCAGTAACTAAAAGGATTGTGCAAGGGTTTCCAGGTCTTCCCTATACCCTCGAGGTGTAATACCGTAAGCGTTCTACATCCCCGGTTGGAGACTTTGACCCTCCGGTGCAATTGTATCTTGTAGCCAGTCTTGTAAAAACATAAGAGAGTGATCTCCCTCTGACCCTTCAGGCAACCCTAGGATCAGAATATGAGACGTTCTGGCTTGGTTCTCTAGGGTCTCCAGCCGTGCTCATAAATGTGTTTTCTTTAATCACTATTGCAGTTGCAGCAGAAGACGATGACTCAGTTCCCCTCTTTAAATCCGACATTTCTGTTTGTAATCCCTCCACGGTTTTCTCTACCAGGGACACTCTAGAACCTATCGCATCCATTTTGGTACTTAAATCTGGTACTGATTTAATCAGTCATTGTAACTTCAGGCCTATAGATGCCATATTTTCTTCGGGCTCAGAACTCATGGCGGCCTATGTTTCTAAAGTCGATCACGTGGTCTGCACAGTTCCTGAGGGTTTTCCTCCAGTACCACCACCTTTATCTCGCTTCGGGTTTCCCATTCTGGAATTTCAATACTCCTCTTTCCAATGAGCTAAAAATATTATTTCACTTCTGGCTCAAAACTGAGTATTTTAAGAATATTTATAAGAAGGTCAGAGAGCTGATGCAAATTGCTGCTGACAAGTTCGGGCTCCACAGCGCCCCCCCGGACAGGGAGATTTCTGTAAGCACTCCCTCCCTTTCCTCTTCTACAGAGAGTGTTGACCAAGCTGCAAGCGGAAGGAGCAGAAATTATTTTGATACTCTGTTTTGGCCTCAACAAATCTGGTTCCCTCTGCTTCAACAGTTGGCAGTAGAACCTCCAATCCCTCTTCCGCTGTCCTGCGATCTTCTCACTCAGGAACAGGGCACATTGGTACACCTGGGGCTAAAGTCTCTTCATCTTCATCGTGGTGCCTCAGGACATAGTTGTTTCTAGGTATGGGTTCCCCAGGGTAGCTCAAATTCTGGACCCTTTACGCATGTCGCCGTTGTCCGCCCCTCCCCCATTGATGGAATACCTTCTTCATCTCTCAAACCTGGGCCTGAGTTATTCGTCTTTGAAGGTGCATTTAGCAGCCATTTCTGCCTACCATGATCCAGTTGGAGGCAAGACAATGGCTCAGTTAGAGGTCTCCAAAACCTTTTTGAAAGGTATCCTACATCTGAAACCCCTGGTGCGTAATCCTGCTCCACCGTGGGACCTTAACTTTATGTTAGAGAAATTGACCTTACCTCCCTTTGAGCCAGCAAGTTCCTGTGAGTTGTGCTTCTTGTCCTGGAAAGTGCTATTTTTAGTTGCAGTTACCTCTACCCGTAGAATTTTGGAGCTTCGGGCCCTGATGTGTAAGGTGCCTTATTTGAGTTTTCATTGATATAGGGTGGCTCTACGTACAAATCCTACACTTCTTCCTAAAGTCATGTCGAAAACTACTCTCAATCAGTCCTTGGAATTGCTGGTATATTATCCCGAGCATTCTAATCGAGGGGAAGCAATCTTGCATACTTTAGCTGTTCACAGGATTTTACTGTATTACGCAAATAGGACTAAAGATGTCCGCAAGACGGATCAACTTTTCATTTCTTTTGCACTAAAAAGGGAGGGTGCAGCAGTTTCCAGCAGTGTCTTTCGAAATGGCTGGCAAACTGCATTACGTTTTGTTACCATAAGTATGGTGTGATCCTTCCGGGTCAAGTAAAAGGACATTCTACCTGGGGAATGGCTGCTTCTACAACCTGTTTCAGAAATGTGTCTGCTGCAGATATCTGTTTGGCAACTACACGGAGTTCTGTCGCACTAAACATTACACTCTGGACATCGCCTCAAGCATAGGACGGTTTGGACTAGCAGTCCTCCAGAGACTGGTAGCACCCTGCTTGGGACTTCCTGTACTTACTGGGATTATGTAGCCTGCACCAGCATGGTCTGTTTGGCCCTGTGGAGAATGCGCTCCCTGCAGTGGGAGCTGGCCCATCAATGGTCTCAGCAAAGGGCCACTTCATCCAGCTGGTCACTGTGACCCAGCAGATATGGGATGCCCTCCAGTGGCGGTTGGTCCTGGAACATGTGCAGGAAGGAATCCCTTTGTCCCTTAGAGCCGGCGGTCACCATCATGACCGATGCCTCCCTCATGGGCTGGGGTGCCCACCTGGGGGAACAGAGTCCACACATTCTGGACCCCCAATGTCATATCAACCTGCTGGAGCTTTGGGCAGTTTGGCTGGCGTTGACAACCTTTGCTCCACACATTTGGTGTCAGGTCATTCAGGTCCAGATGGACAGCACCATGACTATGTACTACCTCAAAAAACAGTGTGGGACACACTCCCTTCCTCTGTGCAGGGAAGCTCTCCGCATCTGGGCCCTCATGCTCAGACTGAACGTCGATCTCCTGGCCATCCATGTGGCTGGTGTGTCCAGTCAGCTGGCGGACACCCTCAGCCAGGTGGTGAGGCATCTCACGAGTGATGTCTCCATCCGGAGGTAGTGCACAGTCTGTTCTTTCAGTGGACCCCCCCGGTGGACCTGTTTGCCTCCAGGGAGAATGCAAAGCTGAGGCTGCATTGTGCCCGCCACCCTCAGCAGGGAACGCTGCAGGAGATGCCTTTTGGGGCCTTCCTCCTTTTCCACTGATCCACAAAGTGCTGCTCAAAGCCAGGAGAGACATGGCACAGATGATCCTGGTGGCTTGAAACTGACCCCACCAGTTCTGGTACCCCGATCTCTTCAGCTTCAGCTGCAGGTCCCCTGGCGCCTTCCACTCCACCCAGACTTGCTCGCACTGGACAGCCTGGTTCCTGAGCGGTAGAGTTCCAGGCTTTGGGTCTCTCCAACGATGTCCTCACTGTAGTTGTGGCTTCTCAGAAAGAATTGACCCGTAAATGCTGTCCCTTCAAATGGAAGAGGTTCTCCATTTGGTGCCAGGGCAAGGGGCTTGACCCCTTATCTTGCCCAGTGGCTGACATTCTCAACTACCCTTTGGTCCCTCTCCCAGTCGGGCCTTCTGTCGACAACCCTTAAGGTGCACCTGCAGCAATCTCTGCATACTGGGCGCAGGCTGGTATGCAGTCGATGGTGCTGGAAAAGGTGGTCTGGTGCTTTTTTAAAGGACTCAACCATATTTCCCCTCCAGTGCGTGACCACCGCTGTGGGACTTGTTGCTGGTGTTGTCAAAGCTCATGGGCAAGTCATTCGAACTGTTGCACAGCTGTTCCATCTCTCACCTGATGTGGAATACCACCTTCTTGGTGGCTATCGCATCTGCCAGAAGGATCAGTGAGCTCAAGGCGCTCTCAGTGGAGTCTCTTTATCTGGCCTTCCAGAGGAACAGGGTTGTCCTTCGCCCCAACCCGAACTTCTTCCCTATTGTGATGCCTACCTGCATATCCCAATCCACCCCACCCACCTTCAGTTCTTTCACTTTTACCTGCTAGGACAACATTACCAATTCTGGGCACTCCCATTCGGTCTTTCTTCTACCCCAAGAGTGTTTACGAAGTGCCTAGCAGTAGTGGCGGCAGCCCTACTACGGGAAGGACACTTTGTCTTCCCACATCTGGACGACTGGCTCATAAAAGCGGGAGTCCAGAACTTCTCTCCTTTCCTCCCTTCAAGCAATCCTTACTCTGTTTCACTCCCTAGGGATTATGGTCAACTGGCCAAAATCCAAAACGACCCCATCTCAGTCGCTCCAGTATATAGGAGCGGTCCTAGATACCACCTCCACCAGGGCTTACCTCCCTGCCACCTGGCAAGACGAGCTTCTATCTCTGACTTCCCAGATGCAAACTCAAAAAGTTATCACAGCCATACTTTTATGCCTTTTAGGGCACATGGCCGCTACCATCCCTACAGTTGCATTTGCCGTCTACATATGAGACCAGTCCAGTGGATTCTCCAAACCAATGGCGTCAAAGAACCAGAGACTTTGAAAACAAAGTCAGAGTTGCTCCCACTCTGCGGTCAGCCCTGTCCTGGTGGACCCAACGTGCTAACCTCTCTCAAGGCATGCTATTCCAATCTCCCCCACCCCGGCAGATGTTGACCACAGATGCTTCTCTCAAGGGTGGTAGAGCATCTGGGTCCCTACGGGACGCAGGGCAAGTGGTCCCGATCCTCCACTCTTCCTTCATATAAATCTCCTGGAATTGAGGGTGGTCCACCTAGCCCTTCAGGCCTTTCAGCCCCACCTTTCCCTGGGACCTCTGCTGATCCAGTCAGACAACACCTCAGTGGTATATTATGTCACCAAATGAGGAGGTACGAAGTTCCACACACTGCAGAGAGGCGATGATGGTTTGGCAGGAAGCAGTACAGCAACACCTGTCGTTAACAGCTGTCTATCTACCGGTACGCCACAATACCTTGGCCAGTGTTCAGTCACCAGTCCTCCACGCAAGAATGGACACTTCATCAAGAAGTTCTTCAGAGAATCTTTCACTTGTGGGGGACCTGCATCTGGACCTGTTTGTCTCCCCCATCAATCACTGTCTCCGCAAATACTAATCCATTCTCCCAAGCAAAAAGGAACAGTCTACAGATGCCCTGTCCCATCCATGGACAGGACTCTTCTTATATGCTTCCCCCCGTACCATTCCTACAGCGGACTCTGCTGAAACTGCAACTCGAACCTGCCACCGTGATCCTCATAGCCCCTCTGTGACCTCAGCAGATGTGGATTCCCCTTCCTCTACAGTTCTCAGTGGCGGAACCCATTCCATTACCGATCAGGCCAGACCTGTTGACTCAGAATCAGGGAACCCTCCTTTATCCCAACCTGAGATCACTACACCTTCATGCTTGGCTCCTGAGGATGCTTTCATAGCCCATCTCCAGGTCTCGACACCAGTGGCCAACATTCTGTTAGCCTCACGTAAACCAACAACCAGGGAATCTTATAATGGTAAATGAAAACTCTCTTCCATTTGGGCCGCTTCCCAGTCGTTGGACCCCTACTGATGTCCACTGACTACTTTCCTGGATTACCTGGCCTCACTTGCCGAGACAGGGTTGAGCTATTCCAGTCCATTTGACCTCTGTTTCGCCTTCCATGAACCTCTGAATGGAAGATTACTGTACCAACATCATCTAGCCAAAATCTTTCTAACAGGAATGTTACATATCAAACCTCCCATTAGATGACCCACACCTCCGTGGGATCTGAATTTTCTTTTACAAAAACTGACCCTTGAACCTTTTGAACCGGCAGCCACTTGTGACCTCGTTTTCTTTCTTGGAAGACACTATTTCTAGTGGCCATCACTTCAGCTCAGCGCATCTCCAAGCATCATGCTCAAATGTGTAAAGAGCCTTACGTAATCTTTCACAGAATGGCACTTCGGACAGATCCATCCTTTTTACCTAAGGTGGTCTCAGAACACACCTTAAATCAGTCCATAGAGATGCCAGTATATTATTCTGAACACTCCTGTCTGGGAGAATACCTCCTACATACCCTAGATGCCCATTGTATATTATACTAATCGCACCAAATCGATTACAAAGACCTCTCAACTTTTTGTTACCTGCGCCTCAACCAAGGAAGGTCTTCCGGTCGCTAAACGGGCCCTCTCCAATTGGCTAGCACACTGTATCGTCTTTTGCTACAAGAAATATAACAAGCCATTACCAGGAGCTGTCTAAACCCATTCTACCAGAGCTATGGCCACTACAGCAGCCTGCTTCAAGGGGGCTTCTATCACAGATATCTGCAACGCAGCCACATGGTCCACGATACATACCTTCACGAAGCACTACAACTTAGACATTGCTTCACACCATAGGGTGGCCTTTGGCCGAGCAGTCCTACAAGGCCTTTGGTCATAATTCCGCCCTTCTTGGGGGTCACTGCTTGGGAATCATCCCAAGTGTATTACCTGCTACAAGAGATCACCCTGTGGAAGATAGTACAGTTACGCAAGAACTTACCATAACAGTATATCTTTGAGGGGTATCTCTTGCAGCAGGTACAATCCCTCCCTCCATTCCCCTCCTTCTGTAGGAGGACAACTTCTGATCCAGTTATTTATGGGATGGGATATCTATGGTACCTAGGCTCTCCCTCGGTCCTCACTTAGCAAGCTGAATCCAGCAGGGGAACTGAGGATACCAGGGACCACCCACTCTTATATAGGAAATAGGAAGATGATGTCATGTGAGGGTAGCCCCTGGAAAAGACTGCTAGAGGAGCTGCCATGCACAACAGTGCCCTCTGGTGACGACCCAAGTGTATTACCTGCTGCAAGAGATACCCCATAAAGATCTACTGTGTACTGTAAGTTCTTACATAATTGTACTTTCTAGGAGTGGTATATGATGTACATCCACACGGACCCACCCATCCTCCCCTGGCAGTGGCACACAGGTATACTTCCAGCGGGCAAGAACTGGCATCACGGGGCAGTGCTAGGGGAGTTACCACCCGGGTGGGTGGGAGGAGCCAGCTTGAAGACACTCTGACAGGATTTAAAGGGAACGGGCACTGCCAGAATGTGTGGATGTACACCATATACCACTCTGAGGACTACTGTTACAGGTGAATAACCTGTTTTTATGACCCTTGGCAGTTAGTTGAGCTTTCTCAATTCTCAGACAAGATCCTACATTCTGAAACCATTGTGCTGTTGTAGGAGAGGCCTCTGATATCCATTCCTGAGCAATGGTTTTCCTCTCTTTTTTTTTGTGTCATGTATTTATTAGCATTTTCTCTGAGAATAACAATTAGGCAATACATCAAACAACCATAAAGATATGACTTTTGATACAACCAAATAATTGATAACTGTTGAGGCTAAGAGCCACCCCTTAGATCTTCCCCACAATACCCAAATATGTAATTCAAAACCTTCGATAACCAGTATAATATGGAAGTATCCAAACGCATATCTATTATCATAAATAATTAAAATATATATTCATATATATATATATATATATATATCTTTCTTTCTCTCTCTCTCTCTATATATACATATATACACACACACACACACGCACAAAGACACGAGACACCACCTCTGGTGTACCATTACACGCTCTGTGCTTTTCGAACGTTGTTTGAAACTTAAGGCTTTTCTGAGGTTTTTGTGAATGAAACCCTACATGGCTTGAGTTATAGCTTGACTATAATAGTTTCGGTAGCTCAGAAGCCGTGAAAAAAACTGAAATTCAGTGCCTTTGTTTTGATCGGTTGTTGGCATTTTTTTTTTTTACTGGCATTTTGTTACCTGCGTTCTTCAAGCAGTGTTGATACGCTGACCTATTGAGCGATATCGAGTATTATGGAGAATTTTATATAGAATTTTAATTCTCAGTTCTCAGCCCTTATGGAGTCGTTTTTCTGCTCGGGACATATGTTAAAACTATGCTCTGAACTTATGCTGGATGTGAGATTTAATCCTGGTGGTCCAGTAATGGATGGCTGCTTCTGTAACGGATGTTGTTCCGAAGAAGCTACCGATTTGAGAGAGTTACGGCAGTCCCGTAAGTTTGGCCATACAGGCAACAAGAAGATAAGTGAGGAGAAGCGAGCACCTAAGGTGCTCGTATGCATTTAAAGTGAGGTATGCCATATCATTGCCTAGGGCCGGGGGTTGTTGCTTTATCAAAAGTATTGAATTTATGGCGCTTAGTGGAGCGCTGTTCTTGTCTTTTCTTTTTTCCCCTAGGCCAAGGTTATTATGGCACTAATCTTCAGTAAAGGAAAAAAAAGGATTTAAAATAAATTAGTGATAAGAGATGGAAGACGGAGACAGTGATACAGAGGAGCAGCTGATTTAATGTGAAAGGGTTCTGAACAGCTGTTATGGACGATAGTGCTGAAGTAGAGAGGAGTGGAAAACCTTTTTTCTGTTTTCCTGAGAATTGAGATTTACTGAAATAATTTTGAGGATGCTTCTTGAAGTTTGGCTTGTTTCCTAGGGCCCTGGTGCATTCCTGATAGACAGCTTGCACTGTTGCTTCAGAGGTATTTTTCTCAGGAGGTATCTTTGACATCTAATTTGGGGTGAATTGCTCATTTTATAAGTTTGGAAGTTAATATCCTATTATTATTATAGAGACTAATTTTTTTTTTTTTTTTTTTTTTTACTGTGCAGTAAAATAAAAACGGTCATGCAACCATAAGCTGAACTGAAGAACACTCCCTAGCCTAGTATTTATTTACTTGCTTGGGAGAGGTGGGACAGCAGTCTTCCCATAATAAATAACTAAATCGGTTCTCGCCTCAGGTAGAACAGCCGACAGCTCATAGAGAGTGACAGAGGAAAGAGAAACAACTTCCATTCATTACGGCACTACACTCTCCTGAGGATTTGTCCAGTGCTGTAGCTTCAGAGGTAAAGGTAACACATTACAAGATACCCTGTTGAAGTAAGGCCGCCTACGGGGTTGGCAGGGCATTAACATATTATGTTCCCCAACTAAGGGAAAACAGTTCCTCTGTGTCATGCAGTATATACGTTAGACGCACCAGAGCTAAAGTTTGCAGCACCAAAGCCCTCTGTTGTGTCACCATCGGCCTAATATGCAATAGTCATGTGTTCTATATGCATTGATGTGCTAGCACCAGTGGTTTTCTCTCATTAATGAAAGTTAAGAAATGGCTTGTGAATTTTAAGGCATCTGATTGGATGCTACCAGTGTGTTAAAGTTTCTAACACACACAGGCTAGGTCAGCCATGCCAGTTGGGCACTGATTCTAGAGAAGTGCCAACATGAAACGCTCAAAAATAGTCAGCCATCTTGCATTTGCCACCACACAGTAAACAGCAGATAAGCTAGTAATAAAAAAAAATACCTGATCACTTAGCCTGTACCAAACTTTGAACTCTGCTTTCTGAGGAAGATCTCATGTTGTTCCTCCAGCCTGAAAACGAACCCGTTGAAACAAAAACAGTGGAAGTTCAAAATGAGTTGCCGCCATGCCAACCTTCTGTCACTGACACAACCATAAGTAAATGGTTTGAAATTCTGAGTGAAACTCAGCTGGACAACCTCGAGTTGCAGAAAAATGAAAAAAAAAACAGTAAGAGCCACCAGCTGGGCACTAAAAGTAATAGGCGAGTGGGCAGCAGCAAATAACACAATAATAAATTGGGCAACGGCAAGCAAAGCAGAGGTAAATCAAATTTTCCGAATGTTTTACGCAGAAGCACGGATGACCGCAGGGTAGGAGTATGCCATCTCCAGCTTCTGCGGTCTTCGTGCAGCGTTAAACAGACACCTGGGTTCTGTGGCTGTAGCCTGCTCGATGAATATAATAACGGACGCTGAATTCAAGTCCAGTAATTCATTGTTTACAGCAAAAATGAAAGCATATTGACGCTCACAAAAAGACACTTCTCAGCACCATGAGCCTTAAGTACTACAGACTTTGCATAAATTGAGGCATTCAGTGGTACTTTCCCTAACCATGCCTGGCTTAGTTAGAAGAGTGTGGACAGACATTCAAATCCACATGGCCAGGTGCAGCAGGGGACTATGTATGGCAACTCAAGCCTGAAAATGTCAACATTAAAACTGACGAGAATGGGCTAGAATATGTAATGCTCAACTTTAATGAGCACACTAAGAACAATTGCAATCCAACAGAAAATGGCAAACAAGGGCACAGAGGCTACATGTACTCTCAACCCGGCAATCCCCTGTGCCCTGTTCACAGTTTTAAAAAATACATAAGCAAACTGCCTACTGACCCAAAGGCACTGTATCTCCACCCTCGCAGGTTGCCCCCAAAAAAAGCTAAATGAATTACCAATATGGTACTCATCTGAGCCTGTGGGGCTCAATTACCTTGCCACGATGATGTCCTGATTAAATGAAGAAGCGAGCCTCAGCCAGCGCTACACTAATCATTGCCTCCGTGCAACAGCGGTCCAGCTACTATCCAATGCTGGCTTAGAAACATGGGAAGTAATATCAATAACAGGCCATCGCAATGAATCCAGTCTCCAGGGCTACTGGAGACCCACTCCGGATGACAGAAAAAAATGGTGACATATCCTAGGGCCAAAAAACCAAGAAACACCGGAGCAGCATCCTAACAAGCACAAGTTTTGCCTTCTAGCTCCTAAAGAGGAACTCTGCTCACCGGATCCGAAAAGCAGGAAGTTATGTAACACAAGCATCAGCAACAAACCAACAGTAGAAATACTTAAACAGGAAAATCCACCCACCAGCATTCAATTTCACCAGCAACAAGAGAACCTCGGAAGTTCGGTCACCAGAACAGAAATGCTGAGCGTCGCCACAGGATCAGGAGGCAGCAATCCAAACCTGCAGTTTGAGGGAATCGAGTGCAGCACTGCAATCTCACCTTTAACGGACCAGTTTACTTTGGAAAATAAACCTGGTACACAATGAAATGCATCTACAACTGCAATAAAATAAAACGTGAAAAAGTCTTTCAAATTAAATGTACACCACCATTGTTAAAGTATGTAAACTTACTAATTACATGTTTATAAAAAAAGTTTACATGTTGTTAAAAAGTTTGCAGATAAAAAATACAAATCTTCACAATATTACTTTACTAGTATGTTCTTAAAGGAAAGTAAGCAGTACTTTAGGAATGCAAAAAAAAAGTAACAAAATGGAACTACTTTTTCCAGCGTAGTGATTTTTCATCCAGTAAATATAATTTTTTTGAAATTACATAGATTTTGACTTATTATTTAAATCCCAAAAATTCACAAGCCATTTCATAAGCTTAATAAGCCACTTCAGGGTGTATGTTAGACACTTTAACACACAGCTGAGCTAGATTAACTTTAATGGTGCATGATGGGTCAGCACCTAGTAGGAGTTCTAAAGCGACTTTGGAAGTTGCTTTCCCAAAATCCCCTCCATTATATTATGGACTGCGTACCAAAAGGGAATAATCTTGGGCAGGTCAGAGTCATGTTTAAGAAGGACCCATCTTGGCACTGGCACTTGGGACAGAGCGGTGATCTCGTGTGTAGCCTACGGTGGCTGTTGATCAGATTATATATGATTAATACAAATAGTTTAACTGGATTTGTCTCCGCTTGTTGCTTCTGGAGCAGGTGGCTAGATGTTGTGCAGCTTTTTTCCAAATCTCTTGTATGAGTGTAATGCATAGGTCTGATTCCCACTTCCTCAGTATGCTGTCTCTAGGTATAGCAACACTCCCCTTCAAAAGAGTATAATACACTGAGAGAGTTTTACACACCGTTGAGGTGATAAAGCTTTTCCTCAAATGGGGATAGATGGGAGGACCAACCCAAGTCGCCAACTGATCCTGGTAACATTAACGTGCTCAGTATTTGTCTGATTCTTGGGTAGGTGAAAACTCCCCGGAAGGACATTAAAAAGTTCTATATATGGAGAGAAAATCAGACAAGAACCCACCGTTAAACAGTTGGGCTGTCAAAGTGAGCCCTAGTTTCTCCCATCTCAGCAAGACCCAGTATAGGGTGACATTGTAGTTGGGATATTTTTTTGAAGGTAACCCAGATTAGGGCACAGGGTGACAGGTTGGGAGTCCAGCCCACATGTTTATGCACGGCTAACCAAATCAAGGTGGTTGATTTAGTGAAAGGGTTAGAGAACTGGGGAAGTCTAAAATGCTCCAGGATGGGGGACAGAAGCCCTTGCTTTAGAGCTACTCCCAGTTCCTCCTCTTCCATGGAAACCCAAGAAGGTGGCTCGGAACTACCCACAGGAAGAAAACTAAACTGTCAGGGCTAGAAATAATGGTCCGGTCACTACATTTCCACTGGAAATGTGAGCCTGGCAGTTTACATTTCCTTGGTTCCTTTCACATTTCCACACTAGAAAGTGTTTTATGCCCTACAGTTATTTATTTATTTATTTGCTTTTGGTAACCGGGTAAGTGCACTAGGCAAACAAACCTGCCTATGTTCAGGCATGACCCAGGAGGGTACAATAGAAACATACAGCAGTGACAATAAGGTACAAAAAGACGATAAACAGTAAATGCAAACAATTACATCAGCTGAGTAAGTTACAGCAATTAGAACAGCATCAAGCTAACATCAAGAATAGAGAAGATGAAGTAGAACTACAAGTACATAGCATCATAGCACATTAGTATCATAATAGTGAAAAATGGATTAGTGGTACCTTGCTAGGGGAGACAAAGGCAAGTAGACACATATTCACATAAAGGCATACATAAGGATGAGCATGATGGCCTGTAATTGAGAGACAAGCAAAAGTTAAGTGCAGTTGCAGGTATGTAGAGCATTAAGGTGGGGGGCGCAAGTTCCAGAACCTGGGAGCAAAATAGGAAGAAGCTTGTCCCCCCATTTTAGTGGAGCAGTGCTGAACAGTGAGCAAGGGAGAGGTGGAGGACCTAAGAAGAATGGGAGTGAGAGGCCAGGGTGAGCATATCACCTACTGAGGAGGGGCATGGGGTTCTGGTTAGGGAGTCAATAAAACAATCAAGTGTATAAGACCGGAGGGCAGTGGGAGACAGCCAATTCAAGGCACAATAGAGTTGGCAGTGATGTGTAAGGCTAGGAGCCGATAAGGCAGATCTACAGATATTGCTATAAGATATGTCCAATTGTCGAAGGACCCCTGCATGAGCATGAGAGAGTATTGGAGGGCATATAACAGTTGTGGGAGTAGAACTCCTCTCAGCTACGAGATCGGAGCAGCGGAGTGAGTGAGTGAGTGGCATACGCTGAGGCCGCACACAATCTTGGCATTGACCAAGCGGCAGACCTCCTGATGTGCAGTAAAATCAAGTACCAGATCGAGGGTAACCCCAAGATATTTGAAGGATAATGTGTTACAGACAGTAGATCCGTCACAGCAGTGGATCAAGAGCTTAGGGGACTCAGAAGGCACCTTTTTAGAGGACCCAAAGAGCATGGCCTGGGTCTTGGATATATTCAGGATTTGATAGCTGGAGGAAAATCAAGCTTGGGGAGTCTGAAAGACTGATGAGAGATATAGATTATTGTCATCAATCGACTTGGAGGCAGAATAAAGAACCAAGTCGTCGGCATACATGATAAGACTGCAGTGAATAGACAGAGTAGGGTTATCATTAAGAAAGAGAAAAGAGTAGAGGGCCTAAAATAGATCCCTGAGGGACTCCACAGGAGATAGTAGCCAGAGATGAGAGAACTTTACAGAAGGAGACAGTCTGAGAGCGAGATTCTAGATAGCTGCCAAACCAGGATAGGGCTGTATCAGAGGCACCAAGAGAGTGTAGTTTGGCCAGCAGAAGGGGGTGGTGCACCATGTCGAAAGCTTTAGAAAGGTCTATAAACACAGCTCCCGTGAGTAGCCCCCTGTCCATGGTGCATTTAACATGACTGGTAAACGGGGTTAGAACAGTAGCTGTGCTGCGTACAGCCCTAAAGCCATGATGTGCAGGAGATTGCAAGTTAGAGTTAAGAAGGTGTGCAGAGACCTGCTGATGAGTAAATTTTCAAGCAACTTGCTGAGTGTGGGCAGGAGTGAGATGGGACGGTAGTTCGATAAGTTTTTGACATCACCTTTCTTATACACAGGGATGGTTCTGGCAACTTTCCAGACCAAGGGGTCTGAGGATGAGCAGATTGATGAGTTGAAAAGCCTGGATACAGGTGCTGCCAAACACGAGGCAAACTGTCTAAGGATCCTCGGATGGATACCATCAGGGCCAGCAGTACCATTAGCTGGCAGAGATTTTAGTAGCTTAAGGACCTCTAGACATGTGATCGGAACCAGCACAAGGGCAGGAGGAGAAGTGCCTAGAGGAGTAGGGAAAAGCATGGAAAAAGTTGGGTGAGGGAGGGGAGAGAGGAAATGAGGGAGTTAAAGGCATTGGCGATGGTGAGAGGGTTATTTCAGTGCGTGTTATTAACATTTCATTTGGGAGCACGGGATTGTTGTTCCCAAGGATTTCTTTCATCTGTGACCAGTACCGTTTAGGGTTGGAGACAGAGGAAGCGAGAAGGCTCCGGTAGTATTTGCTTTTAGCCACACAATCTCCTCCTTACAGGTGTTTCGTAAGGACCTGTAAGCCTCAAAGTCGGCTTGGAGGGTGGAGGACTTCCATGTATGCAGAACCCACAACACAAGTATGTCAGCAAAATGGTGCCCAACGCTTACACTATTTATAAATAAAATACTGTGAAATAAAATGCTTTTGTGTGTCTTCTTTATTCATTGCTGTCATTTTTACTTTCCTTTCCCTCATGTACATTTATTCCTTGTCTTGTTTATTGAATCTTTCTTCATCACATGATATATTCTGTTCTGTATTACTCTTCATTGATCATTTTCCTTACCTTCTCTGTGTACAGAATTTTCTTCTGGCTTTCCTGATCTTTGCTTACTACCAAGCCCTCTCTCTCTGCCTCATTGCTTTATAGACGTCTCACTTTATTTCAGTCCTGCATGCTCCCATCCATGAAATCTTTTTTTTTTTTTTTTGCTTTTTTACTAGCCTCCTTTTCAGCTTATCCTAGCTGTGCCATTCGTTACAACACTGACCCACGGAGCTGATCCCCCGAATCAGCGCGTTCAGCACAGGATGCGTGACAGCTCATTCCCGCCTGCAGCTTGCCTGCTTCAGCGCATGATTCACTAACGCACTTCCATATCTGTAGCTGAAGGATTCTGTCCCCCTCAGCGCATGACCCAATAACAGCCAGCATATTTCTGTGAGAGTCTCCTCTCCCTGCCCACTTCACCACATGATGTGTTGTTTATTCCCAGGTTTTTTTTTTTTTTGTTTTTTTTTTTAAAACAGCTGTCCTGCTTTAGGTATGGCATGCTTGCTATACACAGACTTGCTACTGCCACCGGAGCAAAGCGACCAATTCGGCACACTGCAGTAAATACATTTCCATTAGGAAATGTTGGCTGCAATAATACATTTCCAGGGTTAGAAGTGCCTTTCCATGGAAAGGTAATTTCTAGGAGCATGGATATGTTGTTCATCCACACTCTCTGGCATCTCCCTTTCCCCTTTAAATCTAGCCAGAAGTCTTCAAGCTGGCTCCTCCCACCCACCCGGGTGGTAAATACCTTGGCTTCGCCCCATGACACCAGATCTTCCTTTCCGCTGGAAGATTCAGGTTCCCTCTTGCTGCTCTAGCAATTTGTAGGCCCTGGATTCGCAACGTCGGTTTTCACCGCAAATTACCTTAAAACTCATCTGAGTTCACGACTCTGATTACAGCGCATCGGACATGGAGGACAAATCGTCCCCTGGATTTTGCCTGTGTCCCTGCGGCCAGAAAATGTTGCGCACTGATCCCCACCTCTCGTGTATGTATTGCCTAGGTGTCGTTCATGACACCACATCTTGTACCTTCTGTTTGGCCTTCCATCTCAACGTTCTGGGTGACCGCAAGGCACGCCTAAAATTGGGGAGACCAGAGCTTAGAAACCCACCGGTGAAATCTAAGGAGGCAAGGTGGGTGGTTTCCGAGGCCGTGGGATCCGCCGAGCAGCTGGCTGCTTTCGAGGAGGAATCAGCTCAAGCTTCAGCCAGTCGCAGTTTTTTCGTTCCTCTCAACCTTTCTCTACTTTTTTGGGCTCCTTTAGGGAGTTGTACCAGTCTCTCCCCACCAGGGGTGAGGCGCCCTCGGGCTCGCACTCCTCCCACCCTCGGAAGAGGGACAAGGACCCCAAATTTCTTCACCAAAACAATCCACCTGGGTTTAATCCCAGTAGTTGTCATGGCTTCTCTTCAGGCAGCCACCATCTCATTTGCCTAGGGTCAGGACCACCCTGACCCAGCGATCTTTCCCCTTTAGAGCTTCATCCTGGTACAATGCCCTCCCACCAGCCGTCACATCAATAAGCAATCTAGGTCCTTTTAAAGCTGCCTTAAGGGCCCATTTCCTCTCATGTCAATGCCAGTGTAACTTCCATAACCTGTGGATCCTGCACCACGCCGCTAGGCCACACACCCGCCTTGCCTGGCAGTGGTGAGCCCTCACTATTTCTAACCTACAGGCTCTCACCTCTCGGTTACCATATAGTTGCACTAGACTATGAATGTATTGTATTATGTATAAGACAAGGCCTCCTGAGGCGCTTACTACCAACTCATATCATGCATTGCTTTTGGCTACCAATTGTATAGGTCTTAACCTTCATTAGGTAAATATGTCGATAGCTCTGCCCTGTTTTAGCTACCAAATGTATAGGCATTAACCCGTGCTCATTGTGCTTATACTCTGTATGATTGCTCACCCACATTTATTCTATGTATGTACTGTATGAATGTCTGTTTTATTCTGACGTGGAGCCTTTGGAAACGAGTCTATAACTCAAAGGGTTGTAATTCCGATTTCCTAAATAAATAAATGAAATTCTCCTCCTTGGTCCTGTCGCCGCTGGTAACCACTATTCCCTTCATTATGTCCCGACCCTGCTTGAATCCCCTGTTTTCACACCCACCACCTTAGCTGACAGACTGTTCAAGGTTCCACCACCCTTTCTATAAAGTAGTACTTCCTCACATCTCTCCTGAACCTTCCTCCTTTTAAATTCCATTCATGTCCACGTAACTGCTGAATTTGTATTCAGGCTAAATAGTTCCTACAGTTTACTTTAATTCCTTTAAGGAACTTGAAGGTCTCTGTCATATCTCCCCTCTCCCTTCTGGTTTCCAGTGAGTACATATTTAGTGCCTTGAAGCACTCCTTGTAGAATCTTCCCTGCTGGCACTGAATAATTTTTGTTAATCTGCGCTGCACTGTATCCAGCCTCTCCTTATCCTTTCTGAGGTGAGGACTTCAAAACTGAGCGCAGTACTCTAGGTGAGGCCTCACCAGGGATCAGGAAAGGGGAACTATTACCTCTTCTGCTATCAGTACCCCTCTTGATACATCCCAGCGTCCTGTTAACCTTGCTATAGGCCTTGTTGCACTGACTCGATAGCTTAAGTGAGTTGGTAATGATAACTCCCAGATCCCGTTCCTCAGCTGTAGTGCTAAGTCTCTCTCTCCTCCCATCCAGTATTCTGTCTTGGGGTTCTTTTTTCCTAGGTGCATTACCTTGCACTTTCTAGCATTGGATTTTAACTGCTAGACCTTTGACCACCCCTCTAGCTTTTGTAGGTCTCTTTGCATTTCCCTAATTCTCTCGTCACTATCCACCCTCCCTCATAGTTTTGTGTCATCTGCAAAGAGACACAACCTGTCCTGGATTCCTTCTCCAGTGTCTCTAATGAACATGTTGAAGAGGACCAGACCCAGTACCGATCCCTGTGGAACCCCGCTAATAGCTTCCCTCTCCTCTGATTTACTCCATTGACCACTGCCCTCTGCTGCCTCCCCTCTAGTCAGTTACCCACCCAGTTCACTATAGGTTTAGCTATCCCCAGGTCTTCCATCTTCTTGAGCACTTGTTTTTGAGGTACCGAGTCAGAAGCCTTGCTGAAGACAAAGTAAAGCAGATCCGTAGCGTGGCCCTTGTCTAATTCCTTTGTCACCCAGTCAAAGAAAACTATAAGGTTAGTTTGACAAGATCTTCCTGCCATGAAACCGTACTGTTTACTACCCTGGAGCCTGTTGCTTTCCAGGTAGTCTGAGGTCCTCTTTGATCAGTGACTCCCATCAGCTTCCCTACAATAGAGGTTAGACTGACAGGCCTGTAGTTCCCTGGTTGCTCCTTATTGCCCGCCCCCCAAATGAAGCAGTACAGTGTGCACCACCTTCCAATCCCTTGGAACTTCCCCAGACCTAAGTGAGCTGTTGAACAGCCATACCAGTGGTTCAGCCAGCTCCGTTGCTAATTCCCTGAGTATCCTTGGATGTCACCCAACTGGTCCCAGTGCCTTATCTATCTTAAGGGCAGCCAGCCCTTTCAGAACTTTTTCACTAGTAAACAGTGGCCATCTCATTTCTGGGATTCCCTTAGTGGCCACTTTGATGCCACTCTCTGACTTGAGCCCACTGTCCTATTTAGTGAAGACGGAGCAAAAGTAGTCTTTTAGTATGGCGACCTTTAGCCCATCCTCTTCTATTACCCTACCTCCCTCAACTAGCCTTACGATTCCCCCACCCATTTTCCTTTTTTCACTAATTTATCTGAAAAACTGTTCTTCCTGTGTATCTGACCCCCTCCGCAATATGCAGCTCTCTCTGCTTTGGCCTCCCTAACGGCCCTCCTTGCCTCCCTATTTTTCTGTAGATAATCCTCCCATTTTACCTCCCCCTGTTTGCTTTGGCCTCCCTAATGGCCCTCTTTGCCTCCCTATTTTTTTGTGGATAATCCTCCCATTCAGTCCCCCCCCCCCTTGCTTTTCTTTGTATTTATAGGCTTCTTGCGGATTATATAAAATGGCCCAAGGGTGCCCGCTGGGTCTCCCTGGATCATCTGGGGTGGGAGGAGAGGCTCAAAGCTTACCTGAATACAGAGGGCATGTAGATCATGGGAACCCAAAAGTGTATTAATGGAGGGCCTCGAGGCATGGTAGAAAATACAGACCTTATGGTTGTAGAGAGATGGGTACTTATTGGCACCAGTCTACTGTTACTGAGATTTTCTCCTGACTTGGAGGATCATGGCTTTCAGATGTGGGACAGGTATGATATTTAATGTGTGGGGACTTGTCCTACTCCCTGGGGTTTAAATCATTTAACCAGCTGAAGGACAAACTGGGGCTTCCATACTTACGATTTGTCTGGTGTGGGTAATGCATGCATTGGAGGCATTGGTGCCATGGTGGGCTCCTATAATAGAGTGCTATCTGACACCATTGACTCCCTCGCACCTGTCTGTGTACGACCCAGATCTTCCAACTTGAGGTCCCAGTGGTTTGATGGGGACCTCGGGGAGATGAAGAGAAAGGGTCGGAGGTTGGAGCGCTGCTGGAAGAGGTCTGGCCTGGAGGGGGAACAAACTGGCCCTGCGTGTGCATTATAATGCATACCAGGGGCAATCTACCATAAGAAGGCAGTGTTCCTGTTCAAGGAGATTGCTGCCCGAAAGAACTGACCAGCTATACTTTTTCGGACTGTAGACAGGCTGCTTCATCCAACTTGTCTACAGCCGAAGAAGTTTTTTTCTAATGCTGAATGCAAAGAGTTTGCTCTGTTCTTCTCGGACAGTGTGTCCAGTACTGGCCGGGAGTTCCTCCAGTCAGCATGCCATAGCTGGCAGTGGTCGCTCAAGTGTTCTGGAGTGCACTCCACCTGGTTTTGGGGGTTTAGACCAGTGAGGTAAGTGAGGTCATCGGGTGGCAACCAATCTGAAGCACACCTTTGCGAATTGGACCTGGTGCCGACTCATTTCTTTGATGAGATGCGTCGACGCCAGGTCTGTTCACGCTCGATTGTCCGGGTGTTCCTTGTCTTGAAGGGTCTTTCTTGATGCCTTGAAGGAGGCATTGATGAGACCACTCTTAAAGAAGCCATCTTTGGACCAGGAGGTTAGGGCGAATTACTGACCTATCTCCAATCTTCCCTTTTTGGCAAAGATTGTGGAGAAGGTAGTGGCACTTCAGTTGGAGGAGCACCTCGTGACCCATGAGTTGTACGAACACTTCCAGTTGGGGTTTCGGGTGAGGCATAGCACAGAAACCGCGCTTGTTTGAGTGCAGAATGATGTCCTCAGGGCTAGAGATTGAGGAGAGAGGAAAATTCTTGTTCTCCTGGATCTCTTCAGCATTCAACACTGTAGACCATTGTGTGTTGCTCGACCGCCCAGGGAATTCCCATGACTCACCGCACTGTCATCTGCTGGTTTGAGTCTTTTTAACCAACGGGAGGCAACAGGTTGTGATGGGGAATTTCTCCTCCACCCCTAGCCCCCTATCTTGTGGAGTACCTCAGGGGTCAGTATTGGCCCCAATGTTGTTCGCAGTGTATATGCTGCCCCTGGGAGGGATCATTAGGAAGTATGGCATGGGTTTTCATTGCTATGCTGATGATACCCAGCTATACTTATCCTTTGCCCCAGGAACATCCAACACGGTGGATGTGCTAAACAGCTGCCTTGCTGAGATCAACGATTGGATGGCCTCTAGCTGGTTGCGCATTGAACCCCTCATAAGATGGAGGTATTGGTGGTGGAGTCGAACAGAGTGCATGATAGGATGTCCTCAGGATCAGAGACTGGACTTGTTCTGGGATCTGTTCCACTGAAGGCCTCCTCTAGGGTGCGAAATCTTGGTGTCATTCTGGATAGGAGTTTGACGATGGAGGCGCAGATATCTTCCACCATCTGATCCTGTTTTTTCCATCTCAGAAATATCGCCAGGATAAAGCCCCTTGTTCGGCCTCTGGACCTCCCCACTTTGAGACATGCCTTAGTTACATCAAGGCTTGACTGCTGTAATGCGCCTACCGCAGGGTTGTGGAGGATCCTCCACAGACTGCAACTAGTGCTCAACCCGCTGCCCAGTTGCTTACTGGGCAGCCAAAGTTTTGCTCATATTACCTCGGTGTTGCGTGGAGCTGCACTGGCTGCCGGTCAGGTGGAGGATCCTCTTTAAATTGGGTCTTCTCACCTATAAGGCCCTACATGGTCAGGGCCCTGGTTATCTGTTAGACCTTCTTGTACCTGCTTTCTTGGTTCACCCCTCCGCTTGTGGGGACCCCCTGGTGATTCCCAGGACGAGGTTGGAAATTGGCTGGCGACAGGGCTGCTTAGTGTCACCGCCCCATCCTGAGGAATTTGTTGCCCTCAGGGTTAAGGGGGCCCCTACATTGAAGGTATTCAAAGCCCGCTTGAAATCCATCCTATTTGCCCAGGCCTTTTTGGATTAAGCTGTTCATTTAGAGTTTTAAACACAGCTACTGGTAATTTTATGGTTTGTTTTATTTATGGGAAATGTTCTTATATGGGATAATTATTCTTATGTTTATATAATCTTCCTGGACATAAAGTCTCCACCACTCATTCACACTGATGGGATCTATGCCAGAGGCACTAGGACCCAGCGGGAGCAAACTTTTTTACAAGAGGGCCGGCGCCGGAGATGGAGCTGCGAGGAGCGGCGCCGCAAGCTTCGGCTCGTGCAGCAATGACTTTCTTGGTGTCAACCCTCCAGCCACCTCAGTTCCTTTTTTTTTCCTGTCCGAGTGCACTTCAGTGATGATGCATAGTTTTCAGTTTATTATTTTGTAATAGATATCGAATAAGTACACGCTTACTATAATTTATTCTTATTTAAGAAAAGTCAGCCTACATTGGCGGAGGTTGACCATGAGCGGGTCAGGTGGCGGTAGGAAGACTTCATGTAAACTGTTCAGTCAGCGGGCTGGGTCCGGTCCGCCCTCTCCAGGGGCTGACAGCGGACGGTCCAATGCCCGAGGAGGACCACGAAGCATAAAGAAAACTGTCACATTCTGCACCGTTCGGCCTTGAGCTCTTCAACTCAGCCCACAGGTCAAAAAGAAGGCATCACTCGAGGTCACCCTCTGGTATGTCTGCTGGCGTCGGCAGTCGGTCATTAGGTCAGTTGCGGTCTCCTCCTCCGAGTCACGGTTTCTGTTTCTGGTCACCGACCTCTTGACATTGGAGCCCTTCCCTGCCTTCTGGTAGGGCTTCAGATGAGCAGTTTCATCAGTGGGCGCTCTGATGGAGCAATGGGCTCAGAGGTTGGTCCAGCTGCCTGGCCCTGTCGCCGGGGCCCTCGGCGGATCAGGTGAAACAGTTGGGCCTCCCTAGTCGTGGCGCTTCTTTGGTGCCACGACTACCAGGTGTTTTCACCTCACATGGCTGTGGCGCAGGGGCCACACCGATGCCTCTATCTCCTGGTATTCTTCCTTCCTTCACTCGAACCCTAGTTTTCGGAGCCCTGTTTTGGTTTTGCACCGTCGGCGTCAATGGGTCGCTCAGCGCGTCCTCTCTGTGTGCCGACAGTGCTATCGGCACCGGCCCTTGGTGCCTTTGGGATTATCAGCACCGTGCAGCTTGTCGGCCCGAGGGCTCTGTCACGCCTTTGCTCTTGTTCGCGCCGATGCTTGATTTGACATCTTCAGGGCTTCTCAGCTCCAAACCCCTTTCCTTCCTCTTTTCCTTCTGATTTTCACCTTTCCTGTCCATACAGGCCCTCCTGGGCTGTCAGGAGATGATATTGAGCCTGACCCAGACCTTAGGCTGGGTGATGACATGGAAGGAACAGGATCCAATCCTGTTGCAGAGCCTGTGGTCAAGGACCTGTCATTTAAGTCTCTGCTGAAAAATTTTAATTGCACTCTTTCTCCAGACTACAGATATCGATCCTGGGAAGCTTTTAAGGCTCCAATACCTTCATGTCCTGGAATCCCTATGGATTTAATCCCCCGGTACAGCCTTCCTTTGAGATGCTTTCTCAAATGGTATGGAATAATCCTGCTCTCATTCCTTCTGTGGCTAAGTCCATAGATAGAAAGTACACTGCTCCCAAGGATCGACCCATTTTGGCCTCCCAAGCCTTTGCCGACCCTACTGTGGTCTTGGCAGAGAATGAGTGATCCTCCCTCAGACTACTACAGCCGACCTATAAACAAAGAATTTCATTAGATAGGTACTTTAGGCAAGAGAGTCTTTGCTGCATCCACCCTGGGTATACGTAGTGCCAGTTACCAGGGTTATTTCTCTCAGTACGAGTATGTTCTTTGGCATTCGCTCAGACAAATGGTGGAAACTCTACCAGAGTCGGACACTGATTCAGAGCTTCTTCAAACCATAACCAGGGGTATCGGGTCCAACAACCAGCAGGTTAAAGCAGCTATGGACGCTTTCAATACTGCCTCCCAGAGCGGCGGCGGGCATTGTACCCGCCGTCACTCCAGGCTGCGCATTTCAAGCTTCACAAATGATGCCCAGCAACAGGTCATGGCATTACCCTTCAATGGTATGTATCTCTTCGGTCCTCAAGTCGAACAAGTTCTAGAGGCCGCACAAAAGACTAAGTCTGCCATTAAATTGGCCCGACCTGCTCCCGCCCCTTCTCCAGTGGGTTTGTTAATAAGCGTCAATTTCACAACTGTCAGTCCTTTCGAGGCAAGGGTAGGGGAGGTTTTAATAAAAACCAAGCCCCTCAGCATCAAAAGAAAATGCAACAGAAAGCACAAGGCCCCAAAGTGCCCAGTGCAGCCTTCTTGAGTTTCTGGCCCAAGTCCCACCATAGCTACCGAGGAGGACTCTTTCTCAGCTGGAGGTCATCTGACTCAGTTTACAACCGTGGAAGTCCATAACATCGACAAATGGGTCCTCCGATAATTTGACGAGAGGTATTCCTCAGTCTTTCAGAGACCCTCCGAATCGGCCCTTCAAACGACAGCCCAGGCTGTCAGTATTTCAGTCGGAGCTTCTCGCTTCCGAGATACAAGGCCTTCTGAACAATATGGCAGTAGAAATAGTTCCGCTGGATCAACGGAACACAGGGTTGTACTCCCATTACTTTCTGGTTCCAAAGAAAACCGGGGGCATGCTCCCCAATTTTGACCTCAAAAAATTGAACAGATTTCTCCCCAAGGAAAAGTTCAGAATGATTTCGCTAGGAACCCTGTTACCTTTGCTTCATCAACATGACTGGCTAGCCTCCTGGACATGCAGGATGCTTACCAGCATATTCCATTCACCCAAAGCATCACAAATACCTACAATTTGTGGCTTTGGGCCAGCATTATCAGTTCAGAGTCCTGTCCTTTGGCTATCCTCAGCGCTCAGTTCTTACAAAGTGTTGTGAAATTCTCACAGCGACCTCAGAAAGATTGTAATACAAGTGTTCCCATATCTGGATGACTGGCTTCTAGCAAGCCCTTCCAGGCAAGGAACTCTCGATGCTGTAGCCACGACCTCAGATTTTTTCATCCATGGAGTCCTGCTAAATCTCAAGAAATCTCAGTTGCAGCCCTCACAGAAGCTCCTTTTCATAGGAACTCTTCTGGACACCTCCTGTCGAAAGCTTTCTACCAGAGGACAGAAGGAGCGATATCCTACAGATGGCCTGATACATCAGAGAGAACAGCTCGGTTTGAGCTATCTCGATGCAACGGATGCTGGGTCTCATGGCATCCTCGGTGTTCACTGTACCCCTAGCACGACTCTACACGAGAACCTCTCAGTGGATGTTCAGTACTCAGTGGTCCCCAACCACTCACCCTTAGTCCTTTCTCATCAAGGTGACAGAACCTCTGAAGAGGTCACTCACCTGGTGATCGCAAGAGGACAATCTTCTGGAAAGGTATCCCTTTGCTCCCCTGGATCATCAGATTTCCATTACCATGGAAACGACCCTGATGGGGTGGGGAGCTAACTTTCAGAATCTCCACACCCAAGGTACGTGGACTTGGGACGAGTCCCAGCGTCACATAAATGTCTTGGAAATGAGAGCCATCCTTTATGCAGTCCGGGCTTTGAAGGACATCCTCTGTCACAAGAACATTCTCCTTCAAACGGACAACAAAGCAGTGATGTATTACATCAACAAGCAGGGCGGCGCACACTCTTACCCTTTATGCAGGGAAGCAATGAGAGTGGGAATGGTGTCTAGAGCACAAGGCTCTAATTCAGGCGGTTTACCTGCCGAGAGTGCAGAACTAACTGGCAGACTGTCTCAGCAGAACAGAGACAGATCCTCACGAGTGGTCTCTAGACTCAACTATAGTTCAGTCACTATTCGCAGAGTGGAACTCCAGACCTGGACCTTTTGCATCCCCACTCAACACAAAACTGCCTCTCTTCTGCTCCAGAAACCAGGGCCTGGCATTTTCTGTCAGGATACGTTCAGACTGCAGTAGACAAAACGCTTTCTATACGCCTTTCCTCCTCTTCCTCTAATTCAGAGGGTACTTCTCAAGTTCAATCCTAGGGACAAAATGATCCTCATTGCTCCTTCTGGCCTCGACAGATACGGTGTTCAAGTACATTCAGCAGTATGTTGAAACCCTCCAAAACCACTTCCCTTCAGACGAACCTTCTGACTCAGGGGCCTGTGGTCCATCCCAGTCTGAGGTCGCTCACCTTCACACTTGGCACCTGAAGAGATAGAGGTGAACAGGTTCAATGTCTCACAGAGTCTCAAATATTCTTTTGGCTGCACATAAGCCAGCCACTAGAAAAACGTACACAGCCAAATTGAAGCGTTTTTCTCTCTGGTGTGCAAAATCCTCTTTGAATCCTTTTTTGCTGCCCACCAAATAAAGTTCTGGAGTACCTTTTAGACCTCTCAAATTCAGGGCTGCAATACTCTACAGTCAAAGCTCACAAAGTCACCTTTGTGCCATTTCAGCTTATCATGAGCCAGTACTTTCCTTGTCACTGGCTCAGTTGCCTGTAGTTAAGAGGTTTCTTCAGGGTATTCTGCATACCAGACCTCCTATCAGATGTCCAGTCGCAGCCTGGGACATTAACCTTGTGCTAGACATGCTCATTCGAAAACCTTTCGAGCCTCTAGCTTACTGTGAGCTGAAATTTCTCACTTGGAAAACGGCCTTCCAGGTGGCTATTACCTCAGCCCACATGGTCTCTGAAATACTTGCCTTGGTCACAGACCCTCAGTATACTGTGTTTCATAAGGACAAAGTAGTTCTTAGGACCCATCGTAAGTTTCTTCCTAAGGTTGTTTCAGAATTCCATCTAAACCAACCTTTGGTCCTACCTACTTACTTTGCGAACTTCCAAAATGAAGGAGAGCATAGCCTTCATTCTTTGGATGTCAGAAGAGCTCTGTGTTTCTATTTGGATAGAATAAAAGAAATTCGCAAGGATCAACAACTGTTTGTTTCCTTCAGCGAGACCCGGCTGGGTCAGCCTGTCGCTATCAGATGCATTTCGGCATGGCTAATGGCATGCCTTCGCCACTGTTATTCCATGGCACAGGTTAAGCTGGAGGGCAGAGTGTACACTCACTCTACTAGAGCAGTCATGCGTATCCCTGGCAGAAATTGGAACGTACCCATTGCAAATATTTGCAATGCGGCTATTTGAGCCAGTGCATACTGCCAAGCACTATGCCCTGGATGTCCATGCCAGGTGACATCTTTCGCTTTGGCAGGACTATTCTTAACGGACTTCTGTCCTAAATTTGTGAACTCTTGGTTTCTTCTGCCACCCTCTCGGGGGATTATTAGCTCGGTACTCTCCCATCAGTGTGAATGAGTGGTGGAGACTTTATTTCCAGGAAGATATGGAAATTACGTACCCACCGTAATTCTTGGTCTTCTTGGACGAAGTCTCCACCACTCATTTATACGCCCACCCACCATCCCCCAAGCTCACTTCTGTTGTTGGTCTTCACCCTCAATGTTTAGGCTGTGAAGACTTCTTTGTTGACCCTTCTTATATGGGTCACGCGGACCATTCTTTTGTCTGTTTTTTGTTAATGCTATCCTTCTAGGTTAGTTACGCTGCACCTCCTCGGGGGGGGGGGAAGGTACTGAGGCAGTTGGATGGTCGACACCGAGATAGTCATTGCCGCACGAGCCGAGGCTCGCGGCTCCATCTCCGGCACCGGCCCTCTTGAAAAAAGTTTGCTCCCGCTGGCTCCTAGCGGCTCCGGCGTAGATCCCGTCAGTGTGAATGAGTGGTGGAGACTTCGGCCAAGAAGATCAAGAATTATGGTAGGTACGTAATTTCCATTTTTAACTTTTGCTTTCTATCTTGCTTTTAAATGTGTACTCATTTGTTTGTACGGTGCCCAGAGCTTCTGGGATTGGGCATCTTTTTAAATAAATTTTGCATTGCCTTCTATATGTATAGATATTTTCAAGTGAGAAATTGGGTCCGGCAACTGGATCACCTACAACCTCAGGACTCCTCACTTGATGAATTAGAGAATTACATTTTGCAGGCTTGGATTAACCCTAGGGGCACACTGGCTAAGCTCTATGGATGTCTGTGGGCTCAGATGTCTGACTGCTCACTTAATGCAAAGTCCTTATGGGAGATGGACTTGGGCGAATTGATACCAGAGCAGGCATGGAGCAATATATGCGAGTCACACATGAGCTTATTTGTGATTGCTATACAGAGGCCCAGTTTAAGTTTCTGTATAGACTGTGCTTGCCACCAGTTATTACAGCATTAGTAAGTTCAACCCAGGCATCTCACCCTTTATATTGGCGCTTATGTGAAAGAGGGCGTGCATAGATTCACTATTTTGTCATTTTAGAGAACTTGAGCCCTTTGGACTAACATCACTCCAGTGCATTGAGTGGTCCATGGATGATGCTTTTCAGGGTAGAATTGAAAGGGGAGGGGAATGGGTCCTTTTCCCTAGCACGATCCGTTCAGGCAGGTGATGGCATGGAGTTGTATTCGAATACATTAGCTGTTGCACGATCGCCTCTACTCTGAAGATGTGGAGGATTCAGCTTGAATATTTAATCTATGATCTTAGGGAGGGACTGACAGATTTGAGAGGCAGTGGGGTCTTATATAGATTCAGTTACCCCAGAGGAGCATGCAGTGATACGATTGTGTGAGCTGTCTAATCTGATACGTCCCTCTGTCCTGGGCTTTGTAGTCTGGCCCTGTCCCTTTGCTTGTTCTATGCAAAATGACACCCATTGGAATGTTTAGGTTAGTGACGAGATGGCTTGCCCCACCCCACCCCATGCCGGCATTGGATAAATTTGGTGTAATTTGTACTGTCTAGCCTGCGTGTCTGGTTTTGTGTGGTTTTGTGAAAGAAACTGGTAACCAGCACCTGCAGCGCAGCTGACTGTTGGTATAAGTTAGTCACAACCAAAATGTCTTGTTAGTGGTCACTTAAAGAATGTAGCCAAGGAAGAGAGCACACCTTGTAAGTCCAAACCAGTGCTTCTTTTATTAGAAATCCACACAGCATGTATAAAAGTTAAAAGGCAGCAAAATGGATCCAGGATGCTATAGTTCTCCTTGTTCCCTCATAACACACAGTAACTCGCACGTCATCTGACGCGTTTCCCACACAACTGCATTTTTTTTAGGTATGGTGTATGGTTTTGTAGAGTTTCTCCAAAAGTTAAGTGTCAGCCCGTGGCGCTGAGGCACTGGATGCCTTACCTCATGCCATGTCAGTGACCCAGGTTTAGGAACAAGCCAGGGTCGTTCAGGAGCCGGGAGGAGGGAGGGGGGAGGGAGCTGATTGAGCAGCCGCAAGGCAAGCTCTCCTCTCCCAGGAGGGATCCTGTCACCCCCCCCCATAGTTCCACTGCCCCCAGGTGGAGGCCTGAGGGCAGTGTAGGCAGGAGGGCACTATGGAGAGGGAGGGCACCCCAGAACCGTGGCGTGCGCGGCATGGTGTGAGGGTAACCAGGGACACAAAAAAAGGGGGAGAAAATGTAGATTGGGGAAAAAAGGTTGTGTAGTTTTTAGTGTCCCAGCTATCCGTATTTCATATACTTATATTTATTTGTTTACCTTGCTGCTGCTATGTCTTACTAAGGCTGTTGTCAGTTGGTATATGGAAAAGCTGTTGTTGTATCTGTTCTTATTCTTGAACATTTTCAATAAACAGAAGTTACAAAAAAACGCACTTCTTTTAAATAGAGGTGATTACTTTATTAGGTGTCCACAAATAGTGCTGTCTAGAGAAAGGAAACAGACCAGCAGGATGGTGGCAGTTGAAAAACAAACTCCAGATGCGTTTCACATGTCAAAACTTTGTCAGTGGGTGGAGTAGCCAACCACTGACCTGCCTTTTTATAAGCAAAATGTATTTAGTGGTTCAGCACACAGGGCCATAGCACCCTGTGCAAAGAAAGCTAAAGGTGTCAGTTGTGTATAGGTTTCAAAAAATAAGAAAATGATAGCAAAAAAAATCTTTTAATGCAGGTATTAGGGTTGAGGCAAAGCATAATAAGTAGGGAAATTAAAAAGTAAGGTAAGAAGTCCCTGGAACCTAGGCAAATCTGTTGTGTGGTGTTCCTTGGGGTTTAAATGAATATAGAAGCTAGTGTTGCCATTACCTTAATTTCAGCACAGTCTTGTCAGACAAAGTAAAACACTGACACAACAGTGCTTGAACAGAGGGTGCCTAAATTAAGGTAATGCCAACACTGCATTGCATGATTGTTCAAACTTGAGGAATATCAATACTACAAATTCACCAAGGTTACCTACATTTTCATTTCCTTACTTCTTGTGCTTTACCTTAGCTCTAATACCTGCACTAACATAGTTTTACAAGTGACAAAATCAAGTGTATGTGTAACCATTGACTGATCTGTATCTTTATCCATATTATTTTATCATATCACATATTATTTTTGTGCTTTTGACCAAAGTGCTCCATGACTGGAAGTCCATTATATAGCAACAAAATGTCACAAAGTATACACACGTGACATTTTTTTTCTTCTTTCTATTTCAGGCCATACCGACTCAGGGATCGCCCCACCCAACACAGAGTCTGCTGAGGCAAATTCCAGTAGCACAGCGCCTCTCATTCAACTGTAAACACACCTCACTCTGGGATTCCCCAACCCTGGCTGACTCAAGTACCCCTGAGCACACAGGTATGAAATGCAGTGATTCTGGAACCAGTATGCTTTTTTTCTCTCATGCGCTCTTTGACTTGCAGGTGTATGAGCATCATAGACTAAGACAGAGTTTATTCTCTCTAGTCATTCTGATGTCCAAATGGGATACTATACCATAAAAAAGGTCTGTCTGACTGCTGTGTGCCTCGACTAATTAGGTTAACTTCCCATTGAAAACAATGGAGTTGTTGCATTATCCAATACCTCATTTTCTGCAGAATTCCACAGCATGCGGGAACTTTTTTTTTTCTGCCCACCACTATATATCCTTATTAAGAAAGAAAATATTGATTTGAGATTCTGATTTTTTTTTTTTAAAGAGCCGGGTATTGAGTAACAGTAAAATAGGTGAGTGTCCTCCGGGAGAGTCATATAGGTGGGCTGCCTAACTAAGGTAATATAGGTGGGCTGCTACGGATAGATTAATTCAGGTAGACTGCCCAAGTGTGTAACAGGTGGGTCAGTCAATAGGGGTGGTATCCCAGCAGACTCTATGTACAGTGGGTATTTTTCTGCTACCCTGTCAGATTGCCACTGTTTTGGACTATTTGGTACATCTTAACTGTTTAGGCCTCCGGCCTACTATTAAAGTACACTTGGCAGCTGTGTCTGCTTTTCTTTCAGCTGGTAAGGCCTCTTCCCTAGCTTCTCATCCAGTTTTCAAGCAGTTCTTCAAAAGCTTGGTCCATGTCAACCCTCCCTTCCGGGAGCCTACTCCTTCTTGGGATCTGAACATCTGTATTGCACAGCTTATGCAGCCCCCTTTTGAACCTTTATCTTCAGCTGAGCTGAAATATTTGACTTGGAAAACTGTATTTCTGGTAGCCATTACCTCAGCTAGGAGGATCAGTGAACTACAGGCCTTATCAGTGGAACCTGATTTCCTTTCCTTTCATAGAGATAAGGTGGTCCTTCATACCACTAGAAAGTTCCTTCCCAAGGTGGTGTCAGACTTTCATCTGAACCAGTCTATATCCATGCCTGTCTTTTTCACTGATCGTTCTTCCTCTGGGAGAGGAGGCTACACAGTCTAGACATGAGAAGGCTCTCAGTTACTATATTGAGCATACTAAAGCCCATAGGAAGGATTGTTCCCAATTATTTCTCACTTAAGGTGAGGTGGAAAAGGGCAAGCCTGCTACCAAGAGGTCTATTGCCAGGTGGATTGTCTCTTGTATTCAATTCTGCTACTCTAAACTTGGGAAGGAGCCTCGCTCAGGCCTGAGAGTTCACTCTACCAGAGGTACAGCTGCTTCTATTGCAGCAGCTAGAGATATACCATTAGTGGAGATATGTAAAGCAGCTACCTGAAATCTGTTCACACCTTCACAAGCATTACTCTTTGACATTCTGGTTTAAGTGATGTTAGGTTTGGCATAGCTGTGTTGCAGAGTCTGTTCCCAAAATAGGTTCTCTAACTCCCTCCTCCAAAGGGGTACTGCTTGATAGTCTGCATAAAGTCAGAATACAGCAAGACTTCATGTTGTTTGGAGAAAAAAATTACTCACCATAGTAATGTTGTTTCTTCTAATGGAGTCTTGCTGTATTCTGACCTCCCTCCCTGCCTCCCCTCCTGGAACCTAGTAGTTCTGGGATGTGGTGGGGTAGGCACAGTGCTGCACCCCAGAGGTGTACTGGACACGCCTCCATCTCTTAGGGGGTTTCTTTTGGTTTGTTATTAAACATTTTGGTAAATCACTACCTGTTGTGTTCTTTTTGGGTGTTCTTGACTTGAGTTTTTTGACCCTAAAGCTTTGTTTTACCATTTGGCACACCATTTTGGAAACAATTTCTTCCTTTGAGTTAGTTAGTTTAGTGCTCATAAGAATCTGATGGTTACACTTCAGAGTACCACAGACAGAGGTTTGAAAACCGAGCTCGAGCTCAACATTCTATGCCTTTGCATAGAGTTAACCCTCTACTCTCCGGGGCAGTTCAAGTGCTGGGACTAACTGCATATAGTCAGAATACAGCAAGACTCTATTAGAAGAAACAACATTACTATGGTGAGTAATTTTTTCTCTATCCGGCTGTGCCTAAGAGAGCTGACAGGACATACCAGGTACCTAAGGATGCCCCTTCCTTACTGCGCATCCCAAGGCAGACTCTGTGGTCATCTCTGCTGCTCAGGACCGTTCTTCTGCTCCTAAGCACCTGAGTTCCGTTCCTCCTGACAAAGAGTCTAAGCAGTTTGACCAGTTCAGGGAAAAAGGTATATTCCTCGGATACATGCGCGTTGAGGTCCTTGAACTACATAGCCCATATGGTGTCCCACCAAAAGGCCACCCTTGTCAGGCTGGAGGAACGAATTCAGACCTTAAGGAGGAACTCGCCCGGGACATCCAACTCTCCCAAGATTTCTTGTCGGCATGCTGTTCGGGCCACCAAACCTCAGCGACCGCTGTCTCCCTTCAGCGGCATGCTTGGCTTCGCATTGCGGGCCTCGTCAGTGAGGTCTAGTTGGCCATTTTGGATGCCCACTTTTGGGGCTCAGTGCTCCTTGGTGGGGACACAAAGGACATCATCACAGACCTCCAAGAACGTGGCCAGGCTTTTAGATCTGTGAGGTCTATGTACTGTCAGGGCAGCCAACAGGGTCAACCTCAGCAGTCTTTTCGGAGACGGACCTGGAGGCAGAGGCGTGGGCGCACCCAGTTCAGACAGGGTAGCGTGGAGCCATGGGGAGCGTTTCAACCCCGCCTCAAAACCCAAGCGTCACTCTGGAGGACCTTCACCCGACCCGCCACCTCCTGACTTCTTGGCCCCACCCCCTCCTCCGTCTCTGGAAGAGGAACTGGTGGGGGGAGGTTTGCACACCGCGCGCAGGAGTGGCAGCGTATTACCTCTGACAAATTGGTCCTGCAGTTAGTGTCCATAGGACATAGCATAGAGTTCTTGAAGGTTGTACCCGATTCTCCTCCTCAAAGGTCCGCCTACTCCAGAGACCAGGTTCTTCGCACTAAGGGAGGAAGTGCAAGTTCTCTTGCAAAAACAAGCAATAGAGCCAGTCCTTCTTTGTCAGAGAGGTCGGGGGTTTTACTCCCATTTCTTCCTGGTTCCAGAAAAGACAGGTGACCTGAGACCCACACTCGACCTCAGCAGGTTAAACCTATTTGTTGAGTACAAAAAATTCAGGATGCTCACACTCCAGAGTCTGCTGCTGCTGTTGCAGGAGAACCATTGGTTGTGCGCTCTGGACATGCAGGATGCTTACCTGCGCATCCTGATCTTACGGAGTCACCGCCGCTTCCTGCGGTTTGCCTTTCAGGGGGTCACTGCCAGTTCAAAGCACTCCCCTTTGGCCTTTCTTCGGCACCCAGGGTTTTTACCAGCTGCCTAGCGGTGGTGTCCAGAACCTTGAGACGCCAATGTATTGCGGTTTCTCCATACCTGGATGACTGGCTGATCTTGACCCCCTCCAGGGAGTCCCTTGCAGAGACGCTCCGGATTACCTTGGACCTGATCTCCAGATTGGGGATTACTGTCAATGTCCCCAAGTCTTCCTGGCTCCATCTCAGCGACTTCAGTTTATTGGAGCTATTCTGGATACAGTTCAGGGCAGGGCCTTCCTCCCTGTGGACTGCAGGGACACTCTGATGGAGCAGGCCACCTTGTGGCCTCTTCCAGGTACCTACCAGCCTGGGAGGTCCTCTGTTTTTTCGGCCTGATGGCAGCCTTTATCTCCACGGTCCCCATGGCAAGGCTCCACATGAGTTTTTCAGTGGTCCCTCTGGGTTCAGTGGGATCAGCTTCAGGATCAGCTGAATCAACCGTCCTCATTTCCACTGCCTTCCAGAAGGATCTTTCATGGTGGAGGGATCTGTGAACATCTCTCTTGGCCATCCATTTCGTGGCCCAGCTCCCACGTGCAGTCCTCACTACGGACGCCAACAGGGGATGGGGAGCTTCATCTGGGGACCAGGACGCAGAAACTTTGGTCCCGACAAGAGATGTCCTTACACATCAACGCTCTGGACATGAGAGCGGTGCTGTATGCTCTTCAGGCATTTCAGACCATTTTCCCAAAGGGACTCTTGCTTATTCAGATGGACAACACTATGGTTGTCTGGTATGTCAACAAGCAGGGTGGCACTCGCTCGTATCCCCTTGGCAGGGAAGCGATGAGGGTGTGGGGCTGAGCAGTCCAGCACAGTCTGACACTCATAGCAGTGCACGTTCCAGGAGTAGAAAATGTCCTGGCCGACAGCTTAAGCAGATTGTTCACCCTCAATTACGAATGGGAGCGAAATCAGGAAGTGGCGGAGTCACTATTCCAGCAGTGGGGATGACCAGAACTCGACCTATTCACCCCATTCAACGCAAAGCTTCCCAGCTCTTGCTCACTTGTTCCAGAGCATGGTGCTTTCTGGCACAACACATTGTCTCTCTCTTGGACAGGGAAATACTTATACACCTTCTTTCCATTTCCCATTCTTCAGAGGGTTCTCCTCAAACTTAAGTTGGAGGGAGCACAAATGATTTTTCTAGGGACATGGATATGTTGTTCATCCACACTCATTGGCAGTATCCTTGCCGCTTTAAATCTTGCCGGAAGGTCTTCAAGCTTGCTCCTCCCACCCACCCGGGTGGTATAACTCTCGGCTCCGCCCCATGACGCCAGATCTTCCTTACCGCTTGGAAGCTCAGGTTCCCTCCTTAACGCTCTGCGTTTGTGACTGGTTCCTATTTCTCCGTTTGCGGATTTAAAAATAATATTTTGCAAAAAGACTTCAGTCTTGATCCCTGCGGCTGCGATGGATACATCGACTCCGGTTTCGGAATGCCCATGCGGGCAGAAGATGTCTCGGGCGGATCCACACACTCACGTGTCTACTGCTTGGGCCTTGGTACGACCGCGAGCTTGCGACCTGTGCTCATCTTTCTCGTCTCCACGCCCCTCGAAGACCGTGCTTGCCCGATGCAACTGGGCCCACCCGAGCGCTTTCCTCCGTGAAGTCAAGGAGGCCCGTTGGCGGTGTGTGGGCGGCGGCTTCGGCGGATCAGCTCGGCGGATGGTCGCCCTCAAGAGGAGGCGCGCTGGCCGTATCTTCCTCGGGTCGCTGCATTTATCCCGCCTCTGGGTTCTTCCTACACGGCTTCCTTTAAGGAGCTTTGTCTGTCCCTCTCCACTAAAGGAGAAGGGCCTCGCGTCTCTGGACCTTTTTCTCGGTCAAAAGAGGGACAAGGAGTAGGTCCTCCGTCCCGGCGCTCTTGGGAGGCGGGAAAGGTCCCTCTCCCGGGCCGTCGACCCGTCGGCTTGATCGACGCTCAGATGCGTCCACTGGCCTCACGGTGTCCCGTCAGGTCAGTTGACCGAGACTCCACACTGATGAAGTCTAGATTTTTCTCGACCCATTGGACGGGCTGTCGCCTTTAACGGCAATTCCCCTCTCCCGGTTCCCCGGAGGAGTTGGAGATCCCGTGGCTCGCCTGCCTCCGGGTTCCGGAGCCTCGGATGGACCTTTCCGAATAAGGAGTGCCGGTTCCGCCGACACCTCCCTGCACCGACCCGGAAATTCCGGGACTCGGTCTCGGTCTCGGGCTCTCGGGTCCAGCCGCTCCCCACCGCTATAGGCGGTCTCGGGTCTCGCATCAAGGTAATGGCGAGCCGCTGGCCCTCGGCCCTCCTCGATGAGGGGAGGTCAGCGTAAATTACGCCGACGGCACGAGGACCTTATGTTGCAACAGTTCCTCCTGGCCGGAATAAGTCGATTCGCGCCTTCCTCGAAGCACAAGTGGTTGCCACCGGAACGGCCGACACAACCCTCGACTTGCCCGAGGAGCCTATACCCAGGCCGGTTGTTCGCCAAACCAGCTTTGCTCCACCGACTGCGGTGGAACCTCCGCCCACAGCCACCACTTCCAGTCTGACCAAGGACTCTCGGTCTGCCAAGGGTTTACCCCATCGGTTGTCAGCTACCCTCACTCCCGACCGACCTCGGCAGGTGAAGGGTGGCTCAGGCCAGAGGCAGTTTCTTCGAGGACTCTTCCGAAACCGAAAGATGATTCCTCCTTCCAAGCGACTGGACTTGGAGTCTCAGCAGAGGTCAGCCATCGGACGGCAGTCTGCCGTCTTCCTAGGGACTGCTTCGCTCATCTCGGAGTTCACCGATGGAGCTCGAACCTGCTTTCCAAACGGGCTAGGTATCCTCACGGAGATTCTGGACCGAGGATTCTCCGACGGAGTGCCTTTCCGGGTGGCCGAGGCCATAGTGGGTCAGCACTGGAGCTTTGGCAGCGCCTGCTTCCTGCCCTGCGCCGGCCAGGATGGCCAGGAAGTATGCGGTCCCACCGTTCCTTGTCCGTTTTGGAACACCCTCTGCTGAGGGGTTGAGTCACCGACAGCTTCTCGCGCACGCAACGCCAGGATGTGGACAAACTCCTGACAAGGAGTCCAAGAAATTGACTATGTCGGGCTAAAAGTCTACGCTAGGCTCCTCTCGGCCTTCGTCCAGGCCAGTTCGGCCGCCCTCATGGCACATTTTTCTCATGCCCTGTTGGGCTCCCTGGATGAGGTCATCCTCATCTTCCCGCCGATCTGCAGACTACGTGTTACCAGGTGCGGGACCAGGGCAGGGCAGTGGCCAAACAGCAGCTCCAGACTGCTTTGGATATAGGGGACTCATGTGCTAGATCGGTGGCGGCCGCAGTGGCTATGCGTCATGGCTTGGCTGAGGATATCCACCTTACTCGATACCCAGCACAAGTTGGCGGATGTTCCTTTGGGGACTGACCTCTTCGCCCTGGGGTGGAAGGTCACCTGCAGAGGATCGAGAAGTCCAATGCCACCTTGACCGGCCCTTCCGCTCAGAAGGACAAAGGTCGCAAACCACAGCCTAAGCCCTTTCGTCCTTCTGTGCCTCGGGCGCCTGCCCAGCAACGCCAGGGCCAGCAGGCTCGGCCTTGGCATCCCAAACCCAAGCCGCCTTCCTCTAACAGGAGGCAGGAGGAGGCCCAGGAGGTCCTCGGCCGGTCCTCCTCCAAGCCTGCCCAGTGACGGGCTGAGGGGTGTCGCCCCATCCCCGCTACCTTACTCCCTGGGTCCCCCTGGGGACGGCCCGCACTTCCCCGCCTGGTCCGCTTTACCACGGACAGGTGGGTCTTGGAGGTGGTGGAAGAGGCCTGCCTCTGGAATTCGAGCAGGCACCACCCTTCAGAGCCGCCGCCTCGGGGCTTCGGGATCCCCAGCTCACTGGCGGCTCGTCGAGCCGGATCACCTCCTCCTCCAGAAGGAGGTGGTAAGAGGTGGTGGACCCTCCTTCAGACCCAGGGTTTGTGTCCAGGTACTTCCTGGTTCCGAACGGACGGGGCTGGCGCCCATTCTCGACTCCACACACACCTAAACAAGTTCCTAAGGTCTCGAACCTTCAGGATGGTCACTCTGGCTCAGATAATACCATCCTTGAACGCGGGCGTGTGGTTCTGCTCTCTGGACTTGCAGGACGCTGCTTTTTTCACGTCCCTATCCGTCTGCTCCCACCAGAGATTCCTTCGCCCGAGCGGAAGGATCCTCTTCGAGTTCCAAGCCATGCCCTTCGGCTTGTCTCCAGCTCCCAGGGTCTTCACCAAATGCATGGCAGTGGTGACAGCATTCTCGGCGCCGAGGGGTCCGGTGTACCTTACCTGGACGACTGGTGATAGCAGCTCCTCCAGGAAGGAGGCGGAGTGGTCCAGAGATCTGGCCTCCAGGTCTGCTTTCAACTGGGCCTCCTTATCAACGAGGCCAAGTCGGAACTCGAGCCAAGCAGGTGATTTTATTCATCGGCGCAGCTCGACTCTCTTCGAGCCAGAGCTGCCCCATGGACAGGGCCGAGGTTCTTTCCTCCTTGCCCGATCATTTCTGGTTGGGCACTGCGCCTGCCCGGGACTTCCTGCGCCTCCTGGGTCTCATGGCGGCCTGTACCAGCGTGGTCCGCTGGGTCTGCTGGAACATGCGTCCCTTCAGTGGGACTGGCCAGCCAGTGGTCACAACGCCTGATCCCTTGACCAGCTTAGGTCGGTGACAGGATGTGGAATGCCTCCAGTGGTGGACCGCTCCAGATCATTTGCAGGAGGGCATCCTGCTCGTCCGCCCGAGCCGCGGTCTCTCTGTCGACCGATGCCTCTCTGATGGGTTGGGGTGCCCATCTGGGGAACACTGGCTCATGGCCTCTGGTCCCTCACGGAGTCCCGATGCCACATCAACCTGCTGGAGCTCGAGCGTCCGCCTAGCTCTCACCGCCTTTGCTCCGCTTCCTCCGGGGTCAAGTGGTCCGAGTCCAGACGGACAATACCACGACCATGTACTATCTAAACCGCCAGGGCGGGACGCGCCCATGCTTCTATGCAAGGAAGCTCTCCGATTTGGTCACTGCAGCAGCCTGGAGGCGGATCTCCTAGCCATTCACGTGGCAGGAGCCTCCAACACCCGGCCGATGCCCTGAGCCGGATAGGGGCTGCATCCCACGAGTGGTCTCTCCTGCCGGAGGTAGTACAGCATCTGTTCTCCCTTTGGGGCACACCTCAGGTGGACCTGTTTGCCTCCATGGAGAACGCGAAGCTGAGTCTGTTCCATGCCCGCCCCCCTCAGCAGGGCTCGCTGCAGGGGGATGCCTTCTCGAGGCAATGGACCCCGGGCCTCTTTTACGCCTTTCCCCCATTTCCCTTGATCCACAAGGTGCTTCTCAAGGCGAGGAGGGACAAGGCGCAGGTGATTCTGATAGCCCCAGACTGGCCTCGCCAGTTCTGGTACCCAGATCTCCTCAGTCTCAGCTCCAGGACTCCGCGGGAGCTTCCAGCTCGCCCGGACCTGCTCTCAGTCAATCAGGGAAGGTGTTCCATCCGGACCTTCAATCCTGCACCTGACGGCCTGGTTCCTGAGCTGCCAGAGTTCCAGGCTTTGGGTCTTTCCGACGAGGTCCTCAATGTAGTTGAGGCGTCCCGTATGAGTCGACCAGAAAATGTTATGCCTTCAAATGGAAAAAGGTTTCCATTTGGTGTCAGGGCAAGGGCTTGACCCTTCCTCCTGTTCCTTGGCAAGCATCTTGGACTATTTATGGTCCCTTTCTAGTCAAGGGCTTAGGTCGACGACCCTAAGGGTGCACCTGGCAGCCATCTCTGCTTACCGGGCGCGGGCCGGGAAGCAGTCGGTGGCGCAGGAGAAGGTGGTCTGGCGCTCAAAGGCCTTGATCACATTTCCTCCAGTGCGGGAACCCCACCTCCGTGATCTACTGCTGGTATTGGCAAAGCTCATGGGCAAGTTATTCAACCTATGCACAGGTGTGCTCTCTCTCACCTGTCGTGGAAGACCGCCTTCTTCTGGTGGCTATCACGCCAGCCAGAAGGATGGGAGAGCTCCAGGCGCTTCCATCGAGTCTCCTTACCTGGTCTTCCACAGGGACAAGGTTGTCCTGCGCCCCACCCAAATTCCTTCCAAGGTGGTGTCGGAGTTTCACCTTAACCAGGTGTTGACTCTGCCGGTGTTCTACCCCAATCACACCTGAGGTTAATATAGGCTCCATACTCTGATCCTAGAAGGGCGCCGCTTATTATAAGGAGCGCACGGCTGAAATTGGGAGAGGTTCGCCAGCTGTTTGTCACCACGCTGAAGCCGATCTGGCAGACCTGCAGCCAAGCGGACGATAAGCAGGTGGGTAACCTCCTGCATAGATCTCTCATGTTAGCGGGCATGGAGCCCCAGAGGATAAGAGCTCATTCTACCCGCCATACTGCTGCAACGGTGGCTGCTTCCAGGGACGTCCCTATCCAGGAAATCTGCAGGCTGCTACCTGGAAGTCAGCAACACCTTCATTACCCACTACCACATCGACCTTGAGTCACGCCGGGATGCTGGTTTTGGGGCCTGTTCTCCAGTCTCTCTTCCCAAGTAAGTATATGGGGTGTGCTCCTTGCCTCCTCCCGGAGAACTGCTAGAGTCTGCCAATGAGTGTGGATGAACAACATATCCATGTCCCTAGAAATACAGGTTACCACCTGTAACAGGAGTTCTAGGAATGGTATATGTTGTTCATCCACCACGACCACCCGACCTCCCGGCTCGACGCGACAACCTGAGCTTCCAGCGGCCAGATCTGGCCATGGGGCGGAGCCGAGTTATACCACCGGTGGGTGGAGGAGCAAGCTTGAAGACCTTCCGCAAGATTTAAAGCTGCAAGGATACTGCCAATGAGTGTGATGAACAACATATACCATTCCTAGAACTCCTGTTACAGGTGAGTAACTCTAGTAATTGCTCATCTGTGGCCCAGACAAATATGGTTCCCGCTTCTACTGCAGTTGTCAAGGGAACCCCTAGTTCCACTTCCATTACAGCATAGCCTCTTAACTCAGGACAAGGGCCGACTGGTGCACCGGAGTTCAGGACTCTGCATCTTCATGCTTGGCCCCTACAGACATAGCAATTTCCCTCTTCGGGGTCTCATCGAGAGTCGCTGAAGTCATAGTGGAAGCCTGAAAACCTTCCACAAGGTCCACTTACACTATGAAGTGGAAACATTTATCCATTTGGGCACCCTCCAAGGGTTGGGACCCTTTTACTTGTTCGGCCGCTCACTTAATGGAATGCGTGCTCTTCCTGTCAGATTCTGGGCTTTCTTATTCCTCTTTAAAAGTTCACTTGTCGGCTATCTCGGCCTACCATGTGCTGGTGGATGGAGAACCCGTGGCTCAGTTGGAAATAGCCAAGACATTTCCAAAAAGCATTTTCCATCTGAAACCCCCCATCCGCAGCCCTACACCACCTTGGGATTTTAATTTTGTTTTGGAGAAACTCGCTGTCCCTCCTTTTGAAGCAGCAAGGAGCTGCGATATGCACTACCTTTCTTGGAAAACGCTCTTTTTAGTTGCTATTACTTCTGCCCGAGGGATTTCCAAGCTTCAGGCTCTCCTCTGTAAACAGCCGTTCCTTATGTTTCATAAGGACCGGGCGGTCCTTCGCACTCATCCTAGCTTTCTTCCTAAGGTGGTATCGCAGCTCACCTTTAGTCAATCGGTTGAGCTCCTGGTGTACTATCCAGTCCCAACAAATAGAGGTGATGCTCTGCTTCATACGTTAGACGTACACCGGATTCTTAGATGTTACACCTTCCATGCTAAAGAGTTACGCAAAGCTGCTCAGCTCTTTGTATCCTTTGCACTGAGGTCCTTGGGTAAGGCAGTTTCTAAACAATGCTTTTCGAAGTGGCTAGCCAATTGCATCCACTTCTGTTATCAGAAGTACAAGAAGCCTTTGTCGTGGCCTGTCAAGGCTCATTCTACTAGGGGCGTAGCTGCTTCTGCAGCTTTTCTCCGCCATGATCAGATCAGAGGGCTATGGGTTCAGTTCCTACATCTGGCACTTAGGTTAATATCCCAGTACTGACACTGTAGTGCAGTATGAGTGGGGTGCTGCACTTCTGAGGTGCTGTCTTTTGGATGAGACGTTAAACCGAGGTCCCATCTGCCTGGATTGGTGGTAGTTCAGGTGGATGTTAAAGATCCCATGGCACTTATCGAAAAGAGTAGAGAAAATTTTTATTTAAGATTCAAAGACAGAAAACAAAGAAGTTACAATAACATAAAGAGTAATAATAAAAAAAAAATCAAGCCTTCTATAATATAGATTCTTGTGTAAAACAAAACAATTTGTAGATTTCCCCAACAAAGTCCAAAACATTTTTGCAGACAAAAAAACATTAAATCCCATCACCAGAAATAACCACAAACAAGTAAATAGAAACTATTTGTCATCTGAGAGTGTATAAACATATTTTCCAAACTAAAGGAGAAAAAAAGAGAAGCATTAGCAGAGCATATTAACCCACCCATCCAACATTTTCCATAGCTTTGAAACCACCATCTGCCCCAGTATCGTTTTCATAATCATAAATTTTATCAAGTTTTGTCTGTATACTAAAAAAAAACATATTGTGGCGTAACCACTCTACCTTGCAGGAACCTGAGGCATCTTGCCTGCCAAATGGACCACTTAATGCAGGCCAGAAGAACTTAAATAGTGCTTTTAGTCCATTTTGCCCAGGAGGCTGGAATTTGTCCTAAAATCAAAATCTCATAAGTCATACATTGGAACAATTTTTCCCCTCACAAATCGGACAATTTCCAAAAATCAGAGACATGTATGCACTCAAAAAAGGATGTTGCATAGTTTCCATTTTATCAGCACAAGTGCTCTCCCTACATCTTCTGTCTTCTTGCTGTTTATGTTTCTGATTTCCCCTCACCTGCAATTTCTGATGTCCACATAACCAAATAAAATATTGCATCTTAAGGGGAATTCTGGGTTCTATCATGCAATCCAAAATTAGCCCTGTTTTAATTGTTGAAGAAACCTGAAAACTGGTTCCTCCCAATACCATCTATCAAGAATACAGTTATAAATTTTTTTTTCCTTTTCCTATACACCATTTCAGCTCAATTTGCCAGGTTCTTATATATCGCAGAGCAGTTTTCACATAACCCGGGAGTAATTTATCCACAGGATGCCATTTACCTCTACCCCACAACTGCATACATGCTTGACCCATCCTTCTTTTGAAACAATAAAGGGCAAATGGAACTATATAAGAAGTTCCCAAATAAGTATACTAGAGGGTGAATCATATTTAAACCTCCCTCCTTCCATGCCCTATAAGTGTGTACTCTTTTGACAGGGTTCAATCTACTGCCCCACAGAAAAAGAAAAATAAACCCATAACTTTAGTGTGCATATTATAAGAGAGGGGGAAAAACATGCAAAACATATACAAAAATAGGTGCTGTATATGCCCTCAATAAAAAAACATGTTTCTTCCTAGTCATCTTCCACGATAGCCAAGATAAAACCTTAAGCTTTGCTCTATCATATACTATATTCCAATTATGTCCCTCTGAATCCTTGGTTCCAAAAAACAAACCTAAAATTTTAACTTCATTCGTAGCCATAAAGATTGGAAAATCTGCTATCCTCCCTATTGCCCCTAATGCTAAAACAATACTCTTCCTCATATTAAGTTTAATACCTGTGACATCATATACATTTTGTAATGTATTTAAGATTCGAGTACCAGACTCCACATCCGCTACTGTAAAAATACAGTCATCCGCATAAGCAGAAATTTTATTAAAGACAAATCCCTCATGATTCGTGATAGCTCTAATTTCTGTATTCCTTTCAATTATCCTTAGTAAGGGATCAAGACCAAAGACATATAAGGGGCTCAACGGACATCCCTGCTTCACCCCATTTTTTAAATATATTGGCACACCCAAGTAACCATTCACTAGCGGAGTAACCTGAAGTTCAGTATACAATACTTTAATTAAATCCAAAAATGTTTTAGGAATTCCATAATATTGCAAAACCATCCAAATATATTCCTGTCACTGCATCAAAAGCAGTCTCTGATCTACTGACATTAAATAACCTTCTAGCTTCATTTCTAAACCTTGCTCCACTATCTCCCTAACAAAAGACAAATTCTGAATAATATTCCTACCAGGAATTGCACAAGTCTGCTCCGGGTATCTGCTTTTGTGCAATTCTAGCCAATTGTGTAGTAAGAATTTTGGTCAGGATCTTATAATCTGAGTTTAATAAAGTTAATGGCCTCCAATTCTTAAGACCTTGTGGGTCTCCCTTTAATATAAAAAGTCATGATCCCCATTTTCATACTCGGACAAGTCGGTTTTCTCCCAAATGGCTTGACAAATCAATTTCAAACACGGAAGCAGAATTTCAGAAAAACTTTTGTAGCAATCATTTGGTATTCCATCATACCCTGGAGTAGTCTTAGTAGTTAGCTGAGAAATAGCTTCTAATTTCTAGTTCTGTAATGGGTAAACCAAACTCTCTATGTCATCTAAAGGATAACTATTAAGTTATCAAAAATGGTTCCACCCCTTTATCCTCCTTTTGAAACGTAGCTACAATATGATTTTCAACAATGAGCATAAGCTCCTGATTATGCATCCTCAAAGTACCCTGTTCATCTTTTAAAGCAGTCATTACCAACCTCTGAACACCTTGTGTACTTGAATCATACGGATTTACTTCTTCCCTTGATCCCTTAGTTTGGTATTTTTGTTGGCATGCCACCCTTTTAGTACTCTCCTGTAAATACTGACACATTTGTTCCTTAAGACTTCGTGATTGTAGTAAAACATCATTTGATTTATCCACTGCCTTTTTCAAGACTTGCAAATATTTTGCTCTGAGCCCCAAATATTTGATGTATTTATCCTTAGCTTTTGTCTTGTGAGGATATATATCAATTTTGCAAATCCTTTCGTATCCTCCCACCAATCTATGGGGCTATCATATAAATCTGCCCTTAATGCAAATAAGCCTTTTACTGAATCTTGTATCAAAACTTCCTGCAGAACTACAATATTCATTTTCCAATAACCCCTGCCTATTACCAGTTTCTGTTTTTCTCCCAAAAGCTTAACCGCTAAATGGTCTGAAGTCTCTAAGGGCATCAAGACTACTTTTTGACAGGTTAGACGTGCTGACACAAACCAAAAATCTATCCTAGTGGATAATCGCCCCTTATAAAAAGTATGTTTAGGTACCTGATATAAAACCTCATAAACGTCTTTTAAATTATTATTTCGTAGGATTGCAAGCAGAATATTGGAGTCATTATAAACTTTCTTTGTAGTCCTCCCCCAATCTCTATGCGAGAGACCGGAATTAAAGTCTCCTCCCCATAGTACTAATTTGGAGGTGTGTAAATAAGGCTCTATTTTTCTAAATAATGAGGACCTGTCTGCCTTAGTCTGAGGTGTATATATATTGATAATTCTAAATACCACTTCCCCCAAGACTACATCTATAATCATAGCTCTGCCTGGTTGAATATCAAAAACATGAAGTATTTTTACCGACATTCCAGAAAAAAGAAATCCTAATCCTGAACATTGCTCCTCCCCTATTGACCAGTAGGAGACGCCCCACCTCCATTCCCTTTGCGCCACCTGCATTTCTACTAAAGAATGTAATCTAGTATCTTGCAACAGTATTATTTGTCCACCCCCTGTGCTAAGACTTGCAAAAGTATTTTGTCTTTTCTCAAGGGACTTACTACTATTGACATTAACTGTGAGCGAAGAAGTAGCAGAATGCATAGTAAATACCTTTTAAAAAAAAGAAAAATCCATTTTAACATCATTTCTTTTTTTCCTCTTCCTTGTTTTGGGTTTATCAGGAGGACCTATTTCTGAAGCACCTTCTGCCTGAGAGGAGGCAACTGAAGAAAAATCTGAGTCAATACCATCCTCATCTACCCCCTGTTCAAACAACAAAGCATAGGAATTCTGTACCGTTATCCCTTCTGTTTCTTTAGATACTGTCTGAGAGTCTACTAGGAGTTTGCCTGCTTTAGGCCTGGTCACTCTTTGAAATGCTGTCTCTTGCTGTGGGGGGGAGGCATGGAGACTCCTTCCTCCATCCTCTCAACACCTTGTTCTGTGTCAACTAATGCTTCTGTCCCCCTGTCTTCTTCTACAGACTAAAGAGGGAGACTCTCCATACCCTCAGTCACCCCTGACCTTAGTTCACCATCGGGTCCTATTTCTTTTCTAATGGGTTGCTCCACTAATGCATCTTTCTCCACCCCCTTCTCCTGTGTGTCAGATCTGTTTTCCTCGGGATTCCCTGAGGCAGGGGATTCCTGTCAGGAACAGTATTGAGTAATTCTACCATTCGCATTTTTTGTTTCTGAGCAGTGGCAACATAAGCATCTTGTTCAGCTCTAACAGATACATCTACATTGTTATGTGATGGCCAGAACATGTACAAACAAATGCCCTTGTTTGTCACATAAATTACATCGTGAGGCTGACGACAGTGAGCCCCTAACATGACCCAGCTCCCCCACACAGACCACACTTCAGTTTATCACATACATTACTAAGGTGTCCTATATGATATCTCCACATTTAAAGCAAGCTCTGGTGGTTGTCCAGGATAAAATCTCTCCCCATCCGGCCCAAGAAAAACAATTAGGCAAATGACTGGTCTGACCTTTTCAAGTTTCAAAACTACTTGATACTTCCAACCCCGAGTCCACAATTGTTCGTCATCTAAGATAGGTTCTGGAAACCCTTTAACAGAGCAGTGCTGTTGCAACCAATAGGTTATGTGACGTGTCATCACTCCCTCATTCCTGAACAAAACAGTAATCTTCTTAGTAAGGGGCTTAGTTAGAGGAATTGCCAAGAAAGGCCTCCATAAAGGAGAGTGTTTTAAAAGTCGTGTTGCTTCCAAAACCTTTTAAGCCTGCAGGATGCTTGAAATTAATGTCAATATAAATAAATAGAACACAAAAAATACTTTTCTAGGGACATGGATATGTTGTTCATCCACACTCATTGGGTATCCTTGCCGCTTTAAATCTTGCCGGAAGGTCTTCAAGTTGCCTCCCACCCACCCGGGTGGTATAACTCTTGGCTCCGCCCCATGACGCCAGATCTTCCTTACCGCTTGGAAGCTCAGGTTCCCTCCTTAACGCTCTGCGTTTGAGACTGGTTCCTATTTCTCCGTTTGCGGATTTAAAAATAAATTTTGCGAAAAAGACTTCTCAGTCTTCTATCCCCGCTGCCGCGATGGACAAATCGACTCCGATTTTCGGAGATGCCCATGCGGGCAGAAGATGTCTCAGACGGATCCACACCCACGTGTGTCTACTGCTTAGGCCTTGAGCACGACCCGCAGGCTTGTACTACCTGTGCTCATCTTTTCGGCCTACGCCCTCGAAGACCGTGGTTGCCCGATTGCAACTGGGCCCCCGGAAACGCTTCTCTCGTGAAGTCCAAGGAGGCCTGCTGGCGTGGTGTCCTGCGGGCGGGCTCGGGCGGATCAGCTCGAGCGGATGGTCGCCTCGAAGAGGAAGCGGCGGCGTCAGATCTTCCTCGGCCGCATGCATTTATCCCGCCTCTCTGGGCTCTTCTTACACGGCTTCTTTTATGAGCTATTCGTCCCTCTCCACTAAAGGAGAAGGCCTACTCGCCTGGGACCTTATTCTCGGCCAAAAAGAGGGACAGGGTAAGTCCCTCCGTCGACGCTTCTTGGGAGCGGAAAGCACCTCTCCCCGGTCGCCGACCGTCGGCTTGCTGTCGACCGCTGGCTTCGCCACTGGCCTCACGGTGTCCCCGCAGGTCAGTTGACTGAGACTCCCACCGATGAAGTCGAGATTTTTCTCGACCCGTTGGACGGGCTGTCGCCTTTAGCAGCCGAGATTCCTCTCCCGGTTCCCCGGGAGGAGTTGAGATCCCGCTGGCTCGCCTGTGCCTCTGGTTGCGGAGCCCTCGGATGGACCATCCGAGCCAAGGGAGTGCGCGTTCCAGCCGACACCTCCCGCACCGACCTCGGAAATTCGGGACTCTCGGTCTCGGACCTCTTCATGCGTCCAGCCGATCCCACCGTCATAGGCGGTCTCGTCTCGGCACTGCTGGTAAGCGTCGCCGCTGTCTCGGCCTCCTCCTCGGACGAGGGAGGCTTGCGAAATTAGCGCCGACAGCACGAGGACCTTATGTTGCAACAGCTCCTCTGGCCGGGAGTAAGCCGACCTCGGCCCTCCCCGGCCATTGCGGTTGTCACCGAGCGCCGACACAACCCCTCGATTTATCCGAGAAGCTACCCAGGCCGTTGTTCGGCCAAAACCAGCTGCTCCACCGATCTCCGTGGAACTCCGCCTCCACAGCCACCAACTGGGGCTCACCAGGATTCTCGGTCGGCTAAGGGTCTACCCCATCGGCTGTCAGTTACCTCACTCCCGACCGACCTCGGCAGGTGAAGGGTGGCTCAGGCCAGAGGCAGCTTTTCGAGGACTCTTCCGAGTCCAAGATGATTCCTCCTTTTTCTCCAAGCGACTGGACTTGGAGTCTTCAGAGGTCAGTCAATGGACGATAGTCGCTCGTCCTTCCTAGGACTGCTCGCTCATCTCGGAGTCCACCGGATGGAGCTCAACCTGCTTTCAAACGGGCCAGGTACCCTCACGGAGATTCTGGACCGAGGGATTCTCCGACGGAGGCCTTTCCGTGGCCGAGGCCATAGTGGGTCCGCACTGAGCTTTGGCAGCGCCTCGCTACCTGCCCTGCGCCTTCGGCCAGGATGGCCAGGAAGTATGCGGTCCCTACCGGTTCCTTGTCCGGTGTTTCGGAACCCCCCTCTGCTGAGGGGTTGGTTACCGACAGCGTTTTCTGGCGCGCCGGCAACGCCAGGGATGTGGACAAACCTCCTGACAAGGAGTCCAAGAAATTGGACTATGTCGGGAATAAGTTCACGCTAGCCCTCTCTCGGCCTTCCAGGCCAGTTCAGCCGTCCTCATGGCACATTTTTCTCATGCCCTGTTGGGCTCCCCTGATGAGGTCATCCTCATCTTCCCGCCCGATCTGCAGACTACGGTTAAGCAGGTGCGGACCAGGGCAGGGCAGTGGCCAAACAGCAGCTCCAGACTGCTTTGGATATAGGGGACTCATGTGCCAGATCGCGGTGGCAGCAATGGCTATGCGTGCTGGGCTTGGCTTGAGGATATCCACCTTTACTTCGGATACCCAGCACAAGTTGGCGGATGTTCCCTTTTGGGACTGACCTCTCGGCCCTGGGGTGGAAGGTCACCTGCAGAGGGATCGAGAAGTCCAATGCTACCTTGACTCGGCCCTTCCCTCAGAAGGACAAAGGCTTGAACCATGCCAGCCTAAGCCCCTTTCTTGGCCCTTCTGTGCCCCTGGCGCGCTCGGCCCAGCAACGCTAGGGGCCAGTGGGCTCGGCCTTGGCATCCCAAACCCAGCTCCGGCCTCTAACAGGAGGCAGGGGAGGGAAAGGCCCAGGAGGTCCCTCGGCGGTCCCTCCTCCAAACCTGCCCAGTGACGGGCTGAGGTGTCGCCCCATTCCGTCCACCTTGGGTCCCGTCTCGCGGGGACGGCCCGCACTTCCGCCCGCCTGGTCCGCTGTTACCACCGGACAGGTGGGTCTTGAGGTGGGGAAGAGGCCTGCCTCTGAATTGAGCAGGCACCACCCTTCAGAGCCGTCGCCCCTCGGGGGGCCTCGGGATCCCCAGCCTCACTGGCGGCTCGTCGAGCCGACATCGCTCTCCTCCTCCAGAAGGAGGTGATAAGAGAAGTGGTGGACCCTCCTTCAGACCCAGGGTTTGTGTCCAGGTACTTCCTGGTTCCGAAGCGGACGGGGGGCTGGCGCCCCATTCTCGACCTACACGACCTAAACAAGTTCCTAAGGTCTCGAACCTTCAGGATGGTCACTCTGGCTCCAGATAATACCATCCTTGGACGCAGCGGCGGTGGTTCTGCTCTCTGGACTTGCAGGACGCGCTTTTTACGTCCCTTCCTGTCCGTCTCACCAGAGATTCCTTCGCTCCGAGCGAAGGATCCCTCTTCGAGTTCCAAGCCATGCCCTTCGGGCTTGTCTCCAGCTCCCAGGGTCTTCACCAAATGCATGGCAGTGGTGACAGCATTCCTCATGGCGCCGAGGTCCGGTGTACCCTTACCTGGACGACTGGCTGATAGCAGCTCCCTCCAGGAAGGAGGCAGAGTGGTCCAGAGATCTGGCCCTCCAGGTCTGCTTTCAACTGGGCCTCCTTATCAACGAGGCCAAGTCGGAACTCGAGCCGAAGCAGGTGATTCTATTCATCGGGGCGCAGCTCGACTCTCTTCGAGCCAGAGCGCGGCTCCCGGCGGACAGGGCCGAGGTTCTTCCCTCCTTTGCCCGATCATTTCTGGTTGGGCAATTGCGCCCTGCCCGGGACTTCCTGCGCCTCCTGGGTCTCATGGCGGCCTGCACCAGCGTGGTCCGTTGGGCCCGCTGGAACATGCGTCCCCTTCAGTGGGGACTGGCCAGCCAGTGGTCCTGGCGCTGCGATCCTTTGGACCAGCTTGTGTCGGTGACACAGGGGATGTGGAACGCTCTCCAGTGGTGGACCGTTCCAGATCATTTGCAGGAGGGCATCCCGTTCGTCCGCCCCGAGCCGACGGTGTCTCTATCGACCGATGCCTCTGATGGGTTGGGGTGCCCATCTGGGGAACATCGGGCTCATGGCCCTGGTCCCCGCGGAGTCGATGCCACATCAACCTGCTGGAGCTCCGAGCGTCCGCCTAGCTCTCACCGCCTTTGCTCCGTTCCTCCGGGGTCAAGTGGTCCGAGTCCAGGCGGACAATACCACGACCATGTACTATCTAAACTGCCAGAGGCGGGGACGCGCTCCATGCTTCTATGCAAGGAAGCTCACCGCATTTGGTCTACTGTGCACAGCCTGGAGGCGGATCTCCTAGCCATTCACGTGGCAGGAGCCTCCAACACCCTGGCCGATGCCCTGAGCCGGATAGGGGCTGCATCCCACGAGTGGTCTCTCCTGCCGGAGGTAGTACAGCATCTGTTCTCCCATTGGGGCACACCTCAGGTGGACCTGTTTGCCTCCAGGGAGAAGCGAAGCTGAGTCTGTTCCATGCCCGCCTCAGCAGGGCTCGCTGCAGGGGATGCCTTCTCGAGGCAGTGGACCCGGCCTCTTTACGCTTTTCCCCATTTCCTTGATCCACAAGGTGCTTCTCAAGGCGAGGAGGGACAAGGCGCAGGTGATTCTGATAGCCCCAGACTGGCCTCGCCAGTTCTGGTACCAGATCTCCTCAGTCTCAGCTCCAGGACTCCGGGCAGCTTCCAGCTCGCCTGGACCTGCTCTCAGTCAATCAGGGAAGGTGTTCCATCCGGACCTTCAATCCCTGCACCTGACGGCCTGGTTCCTGAGCGGCTAGAGTTCCAGGCCTTGGGTCTTTCCGACGAGGTCCTCAATGTAGTTGAGGCGTCCCGTATGAGTCGACCAGAAAATGTTATGCCTTCAAATGGAAAAGGTTTTCCATTTGGTGTCAGGGCAAGGGCTTGGACCCTTCCTCCTGTTCCTTGGCAAGCATCTTGGACTATTTATGGTCCCTTTCTAGTCAAGGGCTTAGGTCGACTGACCCTAAGGGTGCACCTGGCAGCCATCTCTGCTTGCAGGCCTTGGGCCGGAGAAAGCAGTCGTGGCGCAGGAGAGGTGGTCTGGCGCTTTTCAAAGGCCTTGATCACATTTCCCCTCCAGTGCGGGAACCCCCACCTCCATGGGATCTACTGCTGGTACTGGCAAAGCTCATGGGCAAGCCATTGAAGCTATGCACAGGTGTGCTCTCTCTCACCTGTCGTGGAAGACCGCCTTCTTGGTGGCTATCACGTCAGCCAGAAGGATGGGAGAGCTCCAGGCGCCTTTCCATAGAGTCTCCTTACCTGGTCTTCCACAGGGACAAGGATGTCCTGCGCCCACCTGAAATTCCTTCCGAGAAGGTGGTGTCGGAGTTTCACCTTAACCAGGTGTTGACTCTGCGGTGTTCTACCCCAATCACACCTCGAGGTCGTAATATAGGCTCCATACTCTGGACCCTAGAAGGGCCGCTTATTATAAGGAGCGCACGGTTGAAATTGGGAGAGGTTCGCCAGCTGTTTGTCACCTATGCTGAAGCCGCATCTGGCAGACCTGCAGCTGCCGTGATGATAAGCAGGTGGGGTCACTTCCTGCATAGATCTCTGCTATAAGTTGGCGGGCATGGAGCTCCCAGAGGATAAGAGCTCATTCTACCCCCATACTGCTGCAACGGTGGCTGCTTCCAGGGACGCCCCTATCCAGGAAATCTGCAGGGCTGCTACCTGGAAGTCAGCAAACACCTTCATTACCCATTACCACATCGACCTTGAGTCACGCCGGGATGCTGGTTTTGGGGCCTCGGTTCTCCAGTCTCTCTTTCCCAAGTAAGTATTGGGGGTATGCGTCTTGCCTTCCTCCTCCCGGAGAACTGCTAGGCGTCTGCCAATGAGTGTGGATGAACAACATATCCATGTCCCTAGAAATACAGGTTACTCACCTGTAACAGGAGTTCTAGGAATGGTATATGTTGTTCATCCACACGACCCACCCGACCTCCCCGGCTCGACGCACAACCTGAGCTTCCAGCGGGCCAGATCTGGCGTCATGGGGCGGAGCCGAGAGTTATACCACCCGGTGGGTGGAGGAGCAAGCTTGAAGACCTTCCGCAAGATTTAAAGCTGCAAGGATACCTGCCAATGAGTGTGGATGAACAACATATACCATTCCTAGAACTCCTGTTACAGGTGAGTAACCTGTATTTTTCTCTCCACACCACTGTCTGTATCTTCCTTTGGCACCAGTATACTTGTCGCCTGTTACTCATGTCTCGTATCCTTACTAGTCTCTACCTTGCAGATTAACTTGTTGATAACCAAAACTGTAACCAGCATTCTAACCATCGTATACTTGATATCTGGTACCTAATTTTGTCTTGTTCTTTGTATTTGAACTTGTACTGTTATCCGGGGTCGCCCCTGAAAAAGGGACCTTCGGGGCTCAGTGGGCTACCCGGTTACCAAACTTTAATAAATAAATAAAGTAAAGACTCCCCTGGTACATGTATAAGGGCATATATTTCGTATGCATAATACTTCATACTGTCCTTTAGTAAGGCCCGTCCAACAAAGTGCCTGTCAGGAACAGTGGAAACATCACCCCTACATTTCAGCCAAACTGCATTCCTTCTAACTGCAGGTTCTGATAATGGGCCCCTCTCAGGTGGAAACAAATGATCTCTTACTTTATCATGCCATACTGTTTCAGGGGTTTGTGCAGGGATCTAAGGCCGACTGGATGTCCGGAATAAGGCCTTGTTGCAGGGACAGAGTTATCCACCTGTTCCTCTCTAGAAGAATTTGAAAACTCAGCTTCTTGCACTCTAATCTCTTCCAGTGAAGGATGAGGCCCATCTTGTTGCTGGATTGATAAACTCCCTTTAGGAGAGTGTTGTTCTGGTAGTATTGAAGAGTCAGTAATATCAGGAAGTGAAACAGAAACGCTAGGGGAATTTTTTGGGAAGATCCTGAAAAATCTATATTTTGTAAACTTGCATCCCACCCTGTACCTGTAGGACTTTTTACCCATCCTGCAGCTTGTAAGGCTGTAGAAACCTAATTGACAGGGCCCTGGTCCAAGTTCTGGGTATTAGTGATATTATTTTCCAGTAAAGGAACATCGGACATGTGAGTATGCAGTCTGTTTTTCCCCACCCCCTCCTTCATCAATCGCTTCATACCACCAGACGAGGGTCCTATGTTAAAAGTCACAGCAGGCAGCAATTGGGAAATAGGGCTCTCTGATGGTAGAATAATCAAGTCCTTGGCCTGCATATCAAGTATATCAACGCTATGAGAAACAACCACCGTACTAGATGCACTCTCCTTTACTCGAGGCCCCTGAAATAACAACTGCTTCAGAAGCAGGAGAACTGCTTACCATAGCCGTTACAGGAATATCCTCTGCTGAAACCACCAGAATTTTCTGCTGAGTTAGAGACTGCTACGGACGACTCTGTGTTCATTGCCTCGGTCTGAACGTCCAGTTCCTGTACATCACCAATTTCTTTCTGCCGTCTGAGTTCCTCTCGTAATCATCATCATCATCAAATCTTTATTTATTCAGGCGAACATCACTGAGCAAGGCTCATTTACAAGATGGACCTGATAAGGTCATGGTTCAATAGTTGATACACAACAGATACATCATACACTTATATAAGACAGTTATACATACAGGGGAAAATAACGTTTATAAACACAGTGATGTACAGTAAATTCACATGATAAAAAACGGTTACAGGAAAGTTAAGCTAATATTTACAGTATGTACAGTATATACATATCCCAGTGAGTATGGCAGACACTCAACATAATGTAATACTAGGATGGTGAAGGTATTACTGGGTGCCATAAGATGGGGTGTCTGTCTGGAAGGAATATGCTATATATGGTTTGGAAGGAGATTTGTGAGATGACAATGCTAGCTCTAGTGGTAGCAATTGCATTTCTTTTGAAGAAGACTGTACAATGCTGTTTAAAGGATGCAAATGGAATGATATTGGACAGTTTTAGGGATTTTGTAGGGTGTCCATGCTATAGCTAGAGAATAGCTGATTGCTGCCCTCCCTAGCCTGGTGTTGAATTTGGGCAATTTGAACAGGATGATGTTGCTTCTTAGGGCATAGGAGAGGTCTGGGTGAAGCAGACCAGGATATAGTTTGGAAGTTTTTTTGACAACGCCTGTAAATCCATAGTGCTGCATTTCTGTTCCTTCTGAGGTGAAGGAACCCACCCAACTGCAGCATAAAGAGAGCAATGATGAGTATTAGATGGCAGATCTGTAATGAACCTTATTGCTCTATGATATAAGGTATCCAACTTGTGATGGTAGGAGATGGGCAGTGACTATAAAGGAAGTCTGCATAGTCAACAACTGATAGAAAATGGCCTGGACTGACCTCATCTTTGAGTCTCTGTTTAGGAAGGGTTTTAATCTATAGAGAAGGCCAAGCCTTTTGCAAAGCTTTTTCAACAGTTCTTCTAAATGATGAGTGAAGTCAAGTCTGTTGTCAATCCACATACCTAGGTATTTGAAGTTTTCTACATACTCCAGATTTTCTCCAAGTATAGTGCATAGCTGGGGGAGAATGATTGGAGAGGATGTGCTGGTGGAGCTTTGATTTGTGAACATCATTGCTTTAGTTTTCTTTGCATTTAACAGAAGCTTTTTCTCGAGTAGCTGATATTGTAGCAAGGAGAATTCTGTTTGTAGGATTTCACAGTAGCTGAAGATGAGGGTTGCTGACATACAGAACAGTGTCATCAGCAAAGAGGTGTACAGAGGAATTGGTAAGGGTTGAATCAATGTTATTTATATAAATGGCAAAAGGATAGGACCCAGAATAGAACCTTGGGGACTCCTCTTGACAGTGGTTTTAATGGGGATAGGTCACCTTCAGCTTTTACCTGCTGTGACCTACCGTGAGATAGCATCTGAACCACTTAAGGGAGGATGGATCTAGGCCAGTGGAGTACAGGGATGAAAGTAGTAGCTCGTGGATCCACAGTATCGAATGCTTTGCTCAGGTCCAGGAATACTGCACAGACATTATTCTTTTATCTAATTCGATTGCCAGTCATTTGTGACCTTGGCTAGTGCAGTGATAGTGCTATGCTTGGCCCTGAATCCAGATTGAGCTGGGTTTAGAAGGTTAGCATTGTCAAGATACTCCCTTAACTGATTTCTCACTAATTTCTCCAGCATCTTGGATAGCACTGGTAGAATGGAAATGGGCCTGTAATTATTAAGATCCATAGGGTCCCCTGATTTTAGAAGGGAACCACTTGGGCTGTCTTCCACAGTGTGGGAATAGAGCCAGAGTTTAGGTAATCGCTCCCTTGCTTCCTGGTAGGAGCGTTCCGCCAGCTCTAGCTGTACTTGTAGGTCTGCCGCGGTATCAGGCTTTGCAGACATACCTGCGACACGCAACACCTGGGCTCCCGACTCCAAATCCTCTGATAAGTCGGCATCGAAACCATCTCTCTGTTGCTTTGTGAAATCCATGTCCTCCTCAGCCAGCAAATCCACGCCATTATCGGTCTCCATTAGAAAGGGAGGCCAAGGAGGAGACCAACTCCTCAGCCACCCACACGTCTGTCTCCTTAGAGTGTCCAAGCGCCACTGAGCAAGTGACTCTCAGCCACACAACGCCCTCTTTCGAAAAGAGTAGAGAATTTTCCCAGTGTCCTGGCCAATTTCCTCATTCACTTAAAATACCACCAACAGCTTAATCTGGTTCAAGGTCAGATGGCATTCATCTGTATCCCCCTTCCCCGGGTCATGCCTGAAAATAGACAGGATTTGTCTAGTGCACTTACCCGGTCAACAAAAACTAAATAAATAAAAAAAATGTTTCTGCAGCAGAGATCTGTGCAACAGCAACCTGGAGTTCCATCCATACCTTTACCAGGCAATACAGTCAGGACATTACTTCTAGGAGAAGGGACTGTTTTGGCCTAGCTGTCCTGCAGGGCCTTTTGTCCTAGGAACGCCTTTCTATGTTTCATTCGTCCTCCTCCCATGTTTCTCTGGGTCTCTCTCTCGAGGGACTGCTTGGGATTCTGTCCTGCATGTTATGACTTACTGAAAGAACCCTCTCAGTAAGATGGTAACAGTTACGTGAGGAACTTACCGTAACAGTAGATCTTCGAGAGCCGGTTCCTACAATAGGTCTTGTTTTTCCCCCCACCCCCACAAAATCTTTTCTTTTGGGTCTCCAGACCTGCTTCCTCTCCTTCCAGGGCTCTGGTGGGAGAACTGAAGGGGATTGGGGACCGCCTCCTATACAGGCTCACGCTGACATCATTGCATTACGTCGGGTGGGCGGCCCCTCGTCGGGTATTGCTGGAAAAGTCTGCCATTGGGTCCTGATGCCAGATGGTACAAGTCCTGCATGTTATAACCTACTGAAGGAACCTCTCTCGAAGATTTACTGTTACGGTAAGTTCCCATGTAACTGTACTTTCTGGGCTGTGTCTTTCAGCCTGTCCTTGGCACCCAGAGTTTTCACAAAATGCCTAGTGGTGGTAGCAGCAGCCCTAAGACGCCAAGGGCATTTCTTGTTTCCATACCTGGATGATTGGCTCATCAAGGACTCGACCAAGGAAGAATTGCTGCAATCCCTACATGCCACCTTCAGCTTTTTCAGGATCTAGGCATCACGCTGAATTGGCCAAAATCTCATCCAAATCCAGCTCAAGGACTACAATACATAGGTGCTACCTTAGACACACAGCTAGGTCGAGCATTTCTTTCTGAGGACAGACATCGAAAACTAATGTCTTTGGCTGCCCATTATTAGTCCATCACGCACATGACAGCACGACAGGTCATGTGCCTACTAGACCACATGGTAGCCACCATCTCCACTGTCTCACACGCACGGCTTCACATGTGAGATCAGTACAATGGGCCCTACACCATTAGCGGCAGCAAAAGAGTGGCGATTTCAAAGACCAGATAGAGATCACTCTCACACTTCGCAACGCCCTGACATGGTGGGCAGTACAATCCGATTTGACCAAGGACTCCCTTTTCAGACACTCCCTCCAATCCAAACTTTAACCGCATGATGTCAGATTATTCTTTCTGCTGAAAGAACAGGTCACTGCCACCTTAGCGCCTCACTAAGGATTCTTCTCTGCGCAAACCGTTCTGCAAAGATCTTTGGGGTATTTCAGTCATCTGGTCACACCGTAGGAACTTCACCATCAGTGAAGCAGGATCCAAACGGAAGACTTTTCCAGCAGTACAACTGGTGTCTCCCACGCTGAGTTGTCACCTCGCCGATGTCATCAACCCTATAAAGGAGTGAACAGCCCTGCTCCTCCTCAGTTCTTTCCGTCGTCTGCTCCTCTCGCATGGATCTCCGTTGAAGCTCTGTCACAGTTCACACCTTTTTGCCTATGCTTTTTTATTCAGCGTTTTGTTTGAGAATCTCTTTTTAAGAAAGAGCCGCTCTCTTCCCCCCCCCTTCCCCAGCAGCTTCTTTGAGGGGTACTCCGTCTGCTGCCACTGCATCAAAGGCCTCTGCTCCTACCGGGCCCATACCGACAGCCCCACCTCCTTCTTTGCAGGGAGGCCAGCCTTTCACTCTTGGGTTGCAGCCACTCTGTCGTCAACCCTCTGGTCTTCAACCCTGGTCCCTCCCACAAGGCCAAATACCTCTCCAGGCCCTCTATTGCTGGGGCATCGGGCTCTCAAGAACTGAAGGACAGTTCATTGCACCTTGATCCGATGATTCCTCTGCCTTCGACACAGCCTTCACCTGCCGTCGATCTCAGTGGTATCTTAACTCATTTGATGTCAGCTCTTGTGCACTAGCTTGGTGCTTAGAGACTGGTATCTCCGCGACATTGGGTGCCCTGTACACGACAGTGCCTGTTCAGTCTTTTGGGACGACTCTTTAGGGGCTTTTGTCCCTCATTTGTTGGACCCTAAAGTAGAATGTGTTGACATAGAGGAGGAGTGCCATCCTGATCGTATCCTCCAGGAGGAGGATGAGGAGGAAGCTGATTCTTTGGTCAGATCTACAGCCCCTTCAGTGAGTAAGAACTCTGTGAAACACCCCCCAGGTTCCCTCCTTAAGACCCCACCTTCTTCAACATTATGAAGCAACTGTCTGCTGCATTGAGGTTTCACACCGAGGAAGAGGATGCCACCAGAAGGGATCTGGTGGACTATTTGGAGATCCCTGAATCTCCACCAGAGGTCATTCCCACCATTTCGCCAGTTCTAAGGAATGCCACTACTGCTGCCTGGCACCTCCCAGGCATAGTCCCAGCCATGCTTATGAGGGCAGATAAGCTCTTTCATGCCCCCAGGGCTTGCCCTATTGTGCTGCCCAGCCTGAGAGTGATTCTATGGTCATCAAAGTGGCTCAGGATCGGTCCAAGGTGCCAGAACACCTCCGCTCCCTCCCCCCAACAGGGAATCGAGAAGGATTGACATTGACCTCTGGGGTAAGAGGGTTTATTTCTTCCCTATCCTGGGACTCCAGATTGCAAATTAATTATCCCATATGGTCACGTACTGGAATACCTTATGGAAAAAGGGCTGGGCGGCTGCTCAGACCCTTCCAGAAGGTTCCCAGAAGCAGGAGATCCTTAAGTCCCTCCAGGCCACCAAGGATATCAGTAAACATCTCCTCAGGGCTGTGTATAAAATATCCGGCACTGTTGCAGGGCTGCTGCCATGGGTATTTTCCTGCGTAGACACACCTGGTTGAGAGTATGTTGTTTTGTGGTGGATGTCCAGCAAAAGGTACTTTAATGCCCTTTTCACTGGCTCGACACTCTTTGGGCCTGATGTCCAAAACATAATCAATGATTTGCAGGCCTCGGGCAGGGCCTTCAGGTCTCTCCACTCACTCTACCATACCCAGCCCCAGAGCAGACAGAGGCCACCCTTTCATAAGGTGTCCCAAAAGTCCAGTACAGGCTCTAGATTCCAGGATAAAAGGAAAGTCAGTTCCACCTTGCCCACCTCATCCTCCACCTCGGGTCCTGCCGCGAAATGGCCTAGAGGCAATGGATCAGCTCCTGTGGCCGGATCTGCCTCCGCCTGACTCCTTGCCAGACCCCCCTCTTCTGGTCACTGACCAAGAGGTGGTGGTCAGAGTTCGGTTCTCCTCCATCTCAATCACTGGAGAACCATGACCTCAGAAGTTTGGATTCTTCAGATAATAAAGAGGGGGTCACACTCTGGAACTTTTAGAACAGCCCCCAAAGACTCCTCCAGTGCCTTCCACCTACTGTCAAGACCACACAGTGGTCCTTCGGGAAGGAGGTGCAGTCCCTTCTGCAAAAAAGGGCGATTAAGCCAGTGCCCAGGTGGCAGAAGAACAGAGGGTATTTATTATTCCAGATTTTTTCCTGGTCCCCAGAAGACCCGGAGATCTGAAGCCTATTCTAGATCTCAAAGACTTCAACTTATACATTCAGTACAAAAGGTTTTGCATGGTCACTCTGCCAGGTCTGTTGCCCCTGCTCAAACAGGATGACTTGCTGTGCTCCCTTGATATGCAGGATGCCTACCTGCATTTTTGGGTGTGCCCACCGCACAGGAGGGTCCTCTAATTTCTTTTTCAAGGGAAACATTACCAGTTTCGAGTCTTCCCTGTTTGCTTGTCCTCTGCGCTGTGGGTTTTTGCAAAATGCTTAGCAGCAGTGGCTACTGCCCTTCAGCGAGAAGGCCAGTATGTCTTCACCTGTCTGGACGACTGGCTGCTCAAGGCCCCATCCAGGGCTCAGCTTTTAAGGACTCTGGAGAGGACCCTCCAGTTGTTCCACCCTGGGCATACTGTCAACCTGCCCAAGTCCATTTTGATCCCTGCTGAAAGACTGCAGTACATAGGGGTGATCATGGACTTGGCACAGGGCAAGACCTTTCTGCCGCCAGGCAGAGTGGAGTGCCTCATATCACAGGCTGATGTGGTGGCTGAGAGCTGCTATATTTACGCAAGGATTTACCTGAGGCTACTGAGCCTCATGGCCGCAGCTATAGCCACTGTCTCTGTGGCCAGGCTGCACATACAAGTGCTCCAGTGGACCCTTTGGGTGCAGTGGTACCAATGCACTGACAACCTGGAGCAACTGGTGCTGGTCTCTTCTCCAGTCCGCAGAGTCCTTCAGTGGTGGTTGAAACCCCAAAATCTTGTAAGAGGGATCCCATTCCTGATCTCGTCTCCCCAACAGATTATCACCATAGATGCCTCCAGCTTGGGCTGGGGGTCACATTTGGGTTCCTTCCAGTCTCAGGATACCTGATTGCCAATCAAGATGTCCCTCCATATAAACGTCCTTGAAATGAGGGCAGTCCTGTATGCCATGCAGGCCTTCCAGAACCACCTCTCTCCGGGTCAGTTGTTCAATCTCAGAGTGGTCTACTATATCAAAGGGGGATGAATTTGTACCCCTTTGCAGGAAGTGATGGGTTTTGTACTGGGCACTGGACCATGGCTTGGAACTCCGGCAGTCCATGTCCTAGGTGTGCTGAACACCTTGCTGGACAGCCTCAGCCAGGCCCAGTCCGAATGCATGAGTGGGAGCTTCTGTCATTGTCGAGAAGACCTGTTTGACAGGGCGATGGGGTCGCCCAGAGTTGGACCTTTGTGTCCCTCACCTATGCAAAACTGCCCAATTTATGCTCACTAGATCCAGGGCCTGGAGTTTTCTGTCAGACACATTGTCCCTCTCCTGGAGCTGGAGGTTCCTTTATGCCTTCCTCCATTTCCTCTGATCCAGAGCGTGTTACTCAAGTGGCAGATGGGGTCACCTGAACCAGCCAGTCTTAGTGACCCAGCCGATGTGGTATGCCATCCAGTGATGGCTGGTCCCAGAACATCTGGAGGACAATCCGTCAATCTTTATTTAACTAGGCTAAACACCATTGAGAAGCACTCATTTGCAGGGTGGACCTGGCAAGGCTTACCAGAACAAAACAATTAGATATATACACAGACAGGGCCATCAGTGGAAACAATTTCAGGCCTTCATATGTAATGCATGTGATACAAATCAATAAGTAGTAATCAGACTGTACAGCACTCAGTTGATATCCAACCATAACCAATGTACAATATATACAATAAAACCTATATACAATAGAAACGAAAGGAGAAGTTAGACAGCAAGGTGGATAAGCAGCAGTGGCAACACAAGTAGCAGGAAGGAGTCCGGGGTGGTGGTGGAGAGAACAGAACTAACCTAGCAGAAAAGCACAAGATATGAGGGCCATCAGCAGAAACAATTACAGGCCTCCTTGAATGAACTTGCAAACAGGGTTTTGAAGGTGGTCAGCTTTACAGGGCTTGCAAATTTTAGTTTTTTTTGTATGTTGTTCCATAAGACGGAGGGCGTGACTTGTTGCTGAACTACCATAACATGTTCTGACTTTGGGAATAAGGAGTGAAATATAGGACAAACTTCTCAGTGGGTAGCTTCCAGCAATGCATACTGGCAGACTGTCCAAAATGTACCGGGGGAGCTTGTTTATGATGGCTCTATACGTCCAGAGAACTGCGTTTTTCTGCCATCTAAAACTATGTGAATTCCAGCCATCTTGAGCATAGAGTGTGCAGTGATGGGTGGAATACGGTGCTCCTGTAATAAATCTAAGTGCTCGGTGGTAGAAGGTGTTGAGTTTGGACAATGCTGAATTCAGGCCTTGCCCATACAGTAAGTCAGTATAGTACAGTAATGGCATGAAGGTAGTTTGTACCAGATTGGTTTTTGCATCATAGGTAAGTAAATGCTTGATCCGAAAAAAGAGACCAAGCCTCTGCTTTAATTTTTTTGACAGTTCCTCTGTGTGTTCGACGAATGAAAGCTTTTGATCAATCCAGAACCCTAAGTACTTGAAGTTTATAGCAAAATTTAAGAGCTCTCCCAGTAGAGTGGTTAGTTGAGGAACCGCCAGAGGTGCAGGGTTTAGATGCATTGACAGACGGTGAGAAGAGCATGGCCTAGGGTTTTTTTTTTTTTGCATTTAGCATGAGCTTTAGGTGCAAAAGATTTTCTATAGAAGGTTAAATTTGATTTTGGAGCTCCTGCAGGACAGTTCCGAGGTAGTTTTTCTATATAAAGAACAGTGTTGTCAGCAAACAGATGAATGTGTGCTGATTTCAGTCCTGTGTTGATGATGTTCATGTAGATGGCAAATAGTAAGGGCCTAGAATAGATCCTTGAGGCACACCTCTTAGGAGGGATTTTAGTGGGGAGAGGTCCCCATCAGCCATGACTCTGCGGTTGGTGACCAGTGAGGTAATTAGTAAACCATTTTATGGCAGAGTGATCCAACCTGATGTTATTTAGAGTGACTAAAGCAGGTCATGATCCACCGTGTCAAAAGCTTTGTTCAGGTCAAAGAACAATGCGCACAAATTTTTAACATCCAGTGCACATTGCCAATCATTTGAGACGTTAGCAAGCGATAGTACTGTACTATGACATGGTCTAAATCCTCACTGTGCCGGGTTGAGCGGGTTGTGGTTTTCCAGATACTGTCTAAGTTGTGAGTTTGACTACCTTTTCAAGTCATTTGAATAGGAGAGGAAGTAGATATTGGACAGAATCCCATTTTTCTGCCCAGAGCTAACCATCATATTGACAAAGGATGCGTCTCTGGTAGGGTGGGGAGTGCACCTGGAAACCCACACTGCCAATGGGTTCTGGTCACCCAGAGAGTCCTGTCACCACATGAACCTGCAGGAGCTCCATGCAGTGCAGTTGGCCATCATGGAATTTGCTCCTCTAATCAGGGGTCAAGTCATTCAGGTGCAGACAGACAATTCCACAGCTGTATTTAGCCTGAACAGACAGTGCAGCACACACTGCTTTCCCTTGTATCGGGAGGCACTCTGCACCAGGACCCTCATGTGCAGCCTGGGTGCCAATCTCCTCGTGATTCACGTCATGCGGAAAGTCAGCTGGTAGATGCTCTCAGCCGGGTGGGAGAGACGTCACATGAGTGGTCTCTGCATCAGAAGGTGGTGAACCACCTGTTTTCCTGCTGGGGCTCACCCTCACCGGATCTGTTTGCCTCCCAGGAGAATGCCAGACCGAGGCTGTTTTGTGCCCAGCCCTCACAGTCTGGGACACTGATGGGAGATGCTTTCGCAAGGCCTCGTGTATGCCTTTCTTCCCTTCCCCTTGATCTACAGGGTTCTGGCAGGGTCAGGAAAGACAAGGAACAGATGATCCTGGTCACTCCAGACTGGTCATGGCAGGTCTGGTACCCACATCTCCTCAACCTCAGTAGCAGGCCTCTGTGGCAATCACCTCTGTGCCCAAACCTGCTAACCAGACACCAGGGGACAGTCCTCATGGCCTTGTTCCTGAGCGGCTAGAGTTCCAGGCCTTGGGTCTCTCAGAGGTGGTCATCCACATTGTGGAGGCCTCCAGAAGAGAGTCAACTCATAGGTGCTATGCCTTTAAGTGGAAGAGATTTTCCATCTGGTGCCAGTGCAACGAGCTTGATCCCCTTGCCTGCCCAGTGGTTTGCATCATGGACTATCTCTGGTCCCTTTCCTAGCTGGAACTACCAGTGACAACCCTTAAGGTGCACCTGGCAGCCCTTTCTGCTTACCGGGAATGGGCCAGTGTGCCGACGGTGGCCTAGGAGAAGGTGGTTGGGTGTGTTTTCAAGGGCCTTGACCATTTGTCCCCTCTGGTGCGAGAGCCTTCTCCACTGTGGGACTTATGACTCTGGCTATACTTACAGGCAAGCCGTTTGAGCCAATGCAAGGGTGTAACATCTCACACCTCTCATGGAACACGGCCTTCCTGGTGGCCTTATATCCGCTTATAGGATTTGGGAACTCCAGGCACTCTCGGAGAACTCTCTACCTGGTCTTCCACAGAGAGAAGGTTGTCCTTCGCCCCAACCCAAAGTTCCTCCTGAAGGGGGTGTCTTAATTTCACCTTATCCAGGTGCTTAACTTGACAGTATACTTTCCTGACCCTTCTTTGGAGACTGATCACAGGATCCCTACTCTGGACCTGCAGAGGGTATACTCTTATTATTTAGAGCATACGGCTGAAGTTCGGGGTCAGGCCCTCCAGCTGTTTGTCACCTAAGCTGAAGCGGCACCTGGCAGACCAGCAAAGCAGGCGTTTGCAAGGTGGATCACATCTTGCATGGACCTCTGCTATGGGTTGGCTGGTGGGAGCCTCCCATCGGGATCAGGGCTCATTCCACCAGACATACCGCTGCCTTGTTGACTGCTTCCTGGGATGTGCCCATACAGGAGATCTGTAGAGCCACTACTTGGAAGTCGGATTACACCTTCATCTTCCACTACTGCTTTGACCTTGAGTCATTCTGGGATGTGTATTTTGGCACCTTGTTTCTTCAGTGTCTGTTCACTAAGTAGGGGGGTGCACCTTGTCTTCTCCTAGAGAGCTGCTTGGAGTCTGCCGGAGTGTGGATAGTGTAGTGTATCTTATCCACACCCCTAGAAAAGTAGTTGCTTAAGAATTTACCATAACAGTAGATCTTCGAGAGAGATTCCTGCAGAAGGACATAACTTGTAGAACTGCACCCTCTGGTGTCAGGACTGCACAACAAACTTTTGCTAGCAGTGTCTGATGGGACCGCCTCACCCGACATCATGTGACGGACGTCAGCATGACCCTATATAGTGGGCGGTACCGGCCCCACCTTTCAGTTCTTCCACCAGATACCCAAAGTGGGAGCAACAGGAGAAAGGATGAAATGCTGGAGCCCATCCCAATAAGTCTGAAAAGCCTGCAGAGAAAAAACGGACCAGGAGGGAGGGAAAAGGTGACCTACTGCAGGAACCTGTCTCAAGATCTTCTGTTACGGTAAGTTCTTACGTAACTGTACTGTCTTACTTCAAGAGGGTTCCTGCAGTAGGTCATAACTTGTAGGACTGAATCCCAAGCAGTCAAGCTCAGTAAGACAAAAAACTGAAGCAAGGGAGGGGAAAGTCTGCAGATAGATCAGAACAGGTCTAGGACAGAAGGCCCTGTAAGACAGCTAGGCCGAAATCTGCCCTACGCCTAGAGGCAATGTCCAGATTGTAATGCTTAGTGAAAGTGTGGACCAAACTCCAGGTTGCTGCAGCACAAATGTCCGCTGCAGAATTGTTTTTGAGGAAGGCTCCGGAAGCAGCCATACTACTAGAGTGACCCTTGACCTCCCTCGGAAGGGGTTTGTTGTACTTCTGATAAAAATGGATGCAGTTAGCCAACCATTTGGACAAGCACTGCTTAGAGACTGCTGACCCCAGGGTCTTGGGGCGAAAGAAAGAAACAGTTGATCTGATTTTTGGACCTCCTTGGTCCTGTCAACATAATAACATAAAATCCTGTGCGCATCCAACGTGTGCAGGAGAGCTCCTTACTGGAATAAGCAGGGTGGTACACCGGTAGTTCAGCAGGTTGATTTAGCGTGAACTCAGAAACCACCTTGGGAAGAAACTTAGGATTTCTGCGCAGAGCCATTCGGTCTCTGTGAAAAATTAAATAAGGGTTTTTACACATGAGAGCCTGAAGCTTGGAAATTCTGCAGGTAGAAGTGACTGCAACTAAAAAGAGCGCTTTCCAGGGCAAATAGTGCAACTCGCAACTTACTGCCATCTCGAAGGGGCAACGTAAGCTTTTCTAAAATAAAATTCAAATCCCAAGGGGCAGGGTTGCAGATGGGGGCTTCAAGTGGAGGATCCCTTTAAGAAGGTTTTGGAGACCTCCAACTGGCGACAGTTTTCCTTCCACTAAAGGGTGGTAGGCAGATATAGTGACAAATGAACTTTCAGTGAAGAGTAGCTTAGTCCAGAGTCATACAGGTGCAAAAGGTAATCCATCACCTGAGCCACCGGGCTGGAAAGGGGGTCCCATCCTTTTAAGGTTGCCCAAATAGAAAATCGCTTCCATTTCGTAGCATAAATCAATCTTGTGGAAGGCTTTCTGGCCAGAGGATTGAGCATCCCAACAGATGCCCTCCTCCTCCTGGGGTGGGTTACCAGGGGTGCCTCGTGCACCTGAAGCTCCTGGGGCCGGTGAAAGCGTGGACTTTCAGGGGCAATGGCGGCTCTTTGGAGCCAGGGAGGGGAGGACACTCTGGGCACTTGGCAACGGCGTGCGTTAGCACATCATCTGCCTGGACATATGTCCTTAGACGGCATCCTCGGGGTTAAGGGGAGAAAATGGGAAAAAAGTATACACCCTAGCCCCGAACAACAGTGAAACTGGAGAAGAGATAGCCAGGCGGACAGAGTAGGAGGGGGATGAGGCCTCCGAAGCCGTGGGAGCCGGCAAGTGCAAAAAAAAAAAAAGGAACTTGGGTAACTCTCTGGATATTCCAAAACGTGACGCACTATGTCTGAAGGAGCCACACATGAAGATGCAGGGACCTGAGGCCCAGGTGCACTAATCCTGTGTGAGAAGATTGTGCCTGAGAGGCAGAGGTACTGAGGGTTCTACTGCTAACTGCTGTAGTAGTGAGAACCATATTGGCCTGGGCCAGAGGGGTGCGATCAGTAACATTCGAGCCCCCTCTGCCTGAAGTTTCAGCAGAACTCTCTGTAGAATGGGAAAAGGAGGGAAAGCCAGATACCCCCAGACCCTTGAACGAGTGAGCAAAACCTGGGAAGTTTTGCATTTAATGGGGAGGCGAAGAGATCTACCTCCAGATGCCCCCACCGATGGAACAGAAGATCTGCTACTTCCTGATGAAGTTCTCATTCGTGAGATTATGCTGAGGACCGGCTGAGGCTGTCCGCCAGGACATTGTGAACGCCTGGGACGTGCACGGCGGTGAGGTGTAGTCCTTGCTGGACTGCCCAGTACCAAACCCGGATCACCTCCCTGCACAGGGGATACGATCAGTGCCTCCCTGTTTGTTGATGTACCAGACCATGCACATGTTGTCAGTCTGTACCAGCAGTGTTCCCAGATAGAAGTGTCTGGAAAGCCTGAAGGGCGACAGGACCACTCTATTTCCAGAATGTTTATGTGTAGAGAAGATTCCAGCTGGTACCACATCCCTTGGGTCTGGTGGTCCCCAGGTGGGCTCCCCAACCCATACCCGAGGCATCCGTGGTGAGGGTCCAGGAGGGAGGAGGTATCCTGAGGGAGACGCCTGGTGAAAGGTTCAGGAGGATCCTGCCACCAAAGAAGATCCCTGTTTAGGGTGCTGGATACCCGGATAGGTTGGGTCAGGTCATCCATGCGCTGATCCCTTTGGAGCCTTAATGTCTGTTGGGTGACCCTCATGTAGCCTGGCCAAGGGGACGGTAGGGATGGCCGCTGCCATCAAGCCTAAAAGGCATAAAAACACCCTGGCTGGTGCACTGCCGGAGGTGGCTACCAGACTGACCTGCTCCTGCAGAGTATCCATCCTGTCCGAAGGAAGGAAGGCCTTGCCCAGGACTGTGTTCAAAGCCACTCCAATGAACTGGAGATGTTGAGAGGTAACTAGACACAACTTTGGGTAATTGACTGTAATACCCAGTCATGCAGACAGGTTCAGGGTCGAGGACAGAGTCTCCTCCAGGCTGCTCCTGGATGGGGCTGCTAAGAGCTAATCGTCCAGGTACGGGAACACATAGATTCTTTGGCAGCGGAGTGCTGCTGCCACCACCGCTAGGCACTTGGTCAAAACCCTGGGTGCCGAGGAAAGGCCAAAAGGGAGGGTTTTGAATTGGAAGTGCTCCCCTTGGAAGGAGAAGCGCAGGAAGCAACTGTGGTTGGGGAAGACTCGAATGTGCAGGTATGCATCCTGCATGTCCAGTGCACATAAAGAACAGGAGCGCCCAGCGGAAAGGCGGGTGCTCATTCCAAAAACAGGCACATGTAGAAACAACACAATGAAGGAAGAGGCACTGGTGGTAAATGAAATAACGAGTCAGCAAAGTAAAATACTTTTTAAGCAAGGAGCCCGTGGCTACTAAACCCCAGCACTTCGGGTCTTACTTCTGTTTCCACAGAGCCAGTGGTCTGTCTGGAGTAAGGGCAGATGACCCTGGATTGTCAGCATGTGGAACCTTTTGTATTCTACATAAAGGTTCAGCTGGCTGAGGTCTAGAATGGGCCTTAGGTTGCCTGTCTTTTTGGGGATGAGGAAGAAATGGGAGTAGTACCCTTTTCCCCTCTGAACCCAAGGAACTAGTTCTATGGCAGATTTTTGGAGTAGAGCCAGTATCTTGTCTCTTACCAGAGGGACCTGGTTTGAGGGATAATGATGAAGTTTTGGGAGAGAGTCTGGAGGCCTTTCCATAAACTCAATGGTGTGCCCTTTTTTTCTACTATTTGAATCACCCATGAGTCCATCGTGATGCCCTGCCACTCCTTTAGGCAAAGGGAAAATCTTCCCCCCACTGACTCCACACTACTGGGAGGTGGAGGACTGGGTGAGTCAGGAGGCAGAGGAGCGTGAGGGGAGGTTCCCTCCTGCGGCTCGCTGAGTTTTGGAGGCAGGGGGAGAGGTGACAATGGGCCCCGATGCCCTCCTTTTGGTTTGAAGTCTGGGGAAGGGCTGCTTATTCTGCCGCTTCTGCTGGCGTTGAAAGGGCTGCTTTGACTTGAAGCCTCCCTTGTACATAGATTTAACTGACCTGAGAGTCTGTCCACTGTCCTATAGGCCTGTGACAATATCTTTGGTGTCCCCCCCACCCCCCAAAAAAAAGCACAGGACCCTGGAAGGGGGCATCCTGAATGGCTGCCTGCACGTCTGGGGAAAGCCCAGAGATACTTAGCCAGGCATGACGCCTGAGGCACACAACAGTGGCGGTGTACTGACGACTGCATCTACGGAGTTGTAGGTGGCCCTCAGGGCATGCCTACAGGAAATCATGGATAGGCGCAAGGCCTTGGTGAATTCAGATTTGAGATCTGAATCCTCCACGGACTCAAGTCTAGCCTCTAATTTGGCCAGGGTGGCTTTTTGGTAGGACACCATGTGTACAATATAGTTCAGAGAATGAAGGGCGCACATAGAAGAAGCATAAACTTTACACCCAAACTGGTCTGTCTCAATTTCTTGTCAGAAGGAGAGGTACGCATGTGTTTGAGCCTAGTTGTACAATCATGAGCCATGGCTATCACGATCAAATCAGCCTTGGGCTGAGCACAAAGATGGGACATGCCCTCCGGTGTGTGGAAGATTCAGTCTGCCTTTTGGGAATGGCCAGAATTGAGTGAGGTAACTACCAGATGGTAGAGCAGAGGTCCTCGTGGAGGCAGTCCAGGGAGGAACAGAATAGGAAGTTTTTTCTCATGTCAAGGTGCTCTATGTCGAACACGCTTGTTTTTGGTTCCTCCGCTGCTCCAGTCATTAGCTTGCTGGAGGATGCGGAGAATCTATGAAGGAAGGGTCTACTAGAGGTGACTTGGGCGACTCTTTGCCCTTAGTCCCTGTGGTTCCAGAAAGATCTCCCGAAGAGGAGGCAGAAGAATCCTCTTCAGAATCCCGAAGATTCCTCCCTATCAGGAGATCTGGGTCCCGCAAGGGTAACCTCCTCCTGAGATGTGCACCATGACCGAATGGTGGGAGCCCACTGGCGACACGGAGTGTGGGGTGAGGGTAACCACCGGGGCCAGCAGTCGCTTGTCCAGGTCAGCCACCAGCTCAGATCTAGCAGCTTGACACCAGGACTGGAACATGGCCTGGATGTCCACTTGAGGTTGGGGAAGAGGAGCTTGGTAGTAAGGGTGGGCCATCCCCGAATAAAGAGGGGGAGAGGATACCCTGGCCCCTGGAAGGAGGGCAGTGCATAGCCTGGTGCCTAATAGCCTGGGTAATAGCTGTTTGCATAAGGTGCCGATTTCGTGCCTGACAGTGGGTAGCCCAGCGTCTGGAAGCCAGGATAATGATGGAAGCCGAAACAGGGGCCTTGGGGGATGGTATGATAGGCTGGGGCAGGACCCTGTGGCCCGGAAGGGCCTGGGAGAGAATCTGGCACTGGATGGGCTGGCGTCAGATTGGCTGGCATCCAGGGCAAATGTATGGGCCCTGACGACTGCTCTGACAGTTGCAGGTCTTCTGATGGCGCCTCGGCGCCTGAGGCCTGAAGCCTGATGGAGGAACCTCTGATGTCAGGGCAAAGATAGGGCCCAGCGGCAGAGGAAGGTCCCTGGGAGACGCATAAGGGCCAGCTCAGATGGAAGATTTCTGGGGAGGGTATCCGCAGGGGTCTCGGGGGTAACCTGAACTGGAGTGGGGGACAAAGTACCACTTCCAGAGGACCCACTTTCCCCCTCCGTCCCAGAATGGAGGTTGGGCAATGGAGCTTCCACCTGGGGAAGTGGAGGGGAAGTTTCCTGCTCAGCGGGACAGGAAGACTGTCCAGGAGAGGTCAGCAAGCTTGACCAGGCATCTGGTGATCCGGCATAAGCCCCCAACAGGCGAGCTTCGACCAGGCGGCCACTGACTTATCGGTCGTGGAAGGAGAGTCATGCGCGCGGAGGGCGAGCCTCCACCCGGCTTATCAACTAGTGTCGGGCAGGTTCCCTCAGAGCAGATATCCATCTTACCGATGACTAGGCAGGCTCCAGAAGAACTGGAGTCCAGCTTACTGGTGGGGACCAGGTGCTCGCCAGATGAGCCAGCAGGCGACTTACTGGTCAGAGATCCAGGTTTTGGGCCTGCCTTGATGGGCATCAAAGTAGAAGTAGTACCTGGAAAAGCAGAAGATGAAGCCTGGACTGTCAACAGGGAAGGCGCGGGGAGCAACCTCATCCAATGGAGTCTTGGGGCCAGCAGCCTTAGAGGATACCCGCTCCCAGTCTTCCAGGTTCTCCTGCTCTCGATGCCTCTTTGTCTTTCTTTTCTGCTCCAAGAAAGAGGAAGCAGACTCTCAATTTTGCATTTCCTTCTCTGAGGAGGCCATCCTGGACTTAAGGAGATGGGCTTCCAGGGCTTGCTGTCTGCATTTGCAGTGGCCTGGTTGAAGGGCTTGCAATCAGTGCAGGCCTCTATGTCATGGCTAGGGCCGAGGCAGAGTTTATGGTTGTCCTTATGCAGGATCTGCGTAGCATTTCTCGCACTTCTTAGTCTTGGATGGAGAAGACATGAAAGACAAAAAAACAGACTGATTTCGGGAATATAAGAGAAAACTGAAGACAAAATGGCGATCGACTTGAGCGTTTACCACGAGGTTCTTGCACAGGTCGACAGCGAGAAAGAACTGGAAGGTGAGCACGAGGACCACACACTGTATGGGGTCACACTGACGTCGGTCATGTGACATTGGGTGGGCGGTCCCCCACCAGCCATTGCTAGCAAAAGTTTGCTGTGCAGTCCTGATGCCAGGGGGTGCAGTCGTACTAGTTATGACCTACTGCAGGAACCCTCTCGAAATAAGATAATAGGTTACTCACCTGTAATTGTAGTTCTTGGGTGGCACATGGTTCACATCCACACAACCCACCCACCCACCCCTGGCAAGTGGCAGATATTCTGTTTCCAGCTTGCAAGATCTGATGTCACAAGGTGGAGTCAGAGGATATGTCTCCCCAGATGTTGGGTGGAGCTTAGCTTAAAGATGTGTGGCCAGTTTTCTCCTTCCAGAGGAACTGCCAGTGTGTGGATGTGTACCATATAAGACTCCAGAACTATGGTTACAAGTGAATAACCTTTTCTTTCCTGACATTTCCTTTCATCCTTCCCCCTCACTGCTTTAGTTTTTACCCCCTTGTTCTGCTATCCCATATTAATTGAAAAAAGCTTCCCTTTTGGCCCACTCTGTCACCCTTTTCTTTGTAACTTCATCTTTTTTTTTTTTTTTTTTAAAGAGCTATTTGGTCCCCGTCGCCTCCTTCCGCCAACTGGCGATGGGGACATATAGGTATTTTACAGGTTTTCTCCCCTGATCCCCAGGCCCCGGCACACGGCTGTGCGAGCATGTGGAGGCAAGCCATCCCACCCTCAGGAGAGGAGAGCTGCCCATCGGCATGCTTGATCTTTCTCCACCCCCAACACTAGCACCCCAATGACCCAAGGTCATTCCCAAACCTGGGTCGCCAGCATAGTGCGAGGTGTGGTGTCCAGCACCTCAACCCTCAGCGCCACCGAGCCAGCGTAACTTCATCTTTTTTAAAAATGATCATGCATACATTTTCATAGAAAAAGGGAACATCACCAGCAGCACAAACATAAGCTTTCTCATCCTTTTGTCTCACAATATTTTATAGCATAATATCAAACTTAGTATAGCTTGCACAGATTATTGTGTAATAAATCAACATTAGATTTGTCTTTTACAAACTGCATTCTTTTAACCTGTGCCTTTAGAAACAAATGTTAAAACAACATTGAAAAGAATTGAAACGACGTATGTGTCTTATTATCTTGTCCTCTATTCATTATCATATCTCAGTTGGTGACAGGGACCTGATGATACCTCAAAAATGAGCAATGTCACGATTCTGCCTCAATTTGTTCTGAAACATCCTTCAGCCTAAAAAGGGATGGAAAGCAGAACAGTTTCTTATCCCCATGTATAATCCCTTTCAGGCATTTTCAGTGGAGTCTGATAAAAATTCCAATTCAGAGGTAGAAATTATAGAGGAAAACGGGCAACATTCCGAAATCAGTGATGTTAGTGATATAACCTCTTCTACATTACTTGTAGATCTTGAACCACCATGTTGCTTAAATGTCACAAAAGCTGTATTTCATAAAAATAAAGAAAAAAAAAAAACACCTCTAAACAAAACAAAACTTGCCCATCAATCAACCAATACCTCAGACCTCCTCCATTCAGAATACTAGCTTAATGGACACAACAGATGCCACTACTCCCAAGGAACCACCCAGACAAGTTTATCTACTGGGAGACTCAATGATTAAACATATCAGTAGGGCAGTTTGCAAACCTGACAAAGCTAATCGAACATGCTCAGGTTTCAGGGGTGCCAAAGTATCAAATATAACAAATATGGTAAATACCATACTTTCTGACGCAGGACATAATCCGCTAGTTATAATTCATGCTGGGACAAATGACATCAATTGTACCGATACCATACAACTAATGGAAGATTATGTTGCATTAAACAATTTATTGGTAGAAAAAGGCTGTACCGTATGTTTCTCTGATATTCTTCCTGTACCGAGAGCCACATTAGCCACCTCGGACAAAATGAAACAAATAAACAACTGGCTAAGGATGCGGTGCTTAAAACAAGATATTGTTTGTATACCTCATTGGAGAAATTCTCGACAGGGACTCTCTCTTCTGCTGGAATGGTCTCCACCTCAGCAGAAGTAGGAGTACCATGATGGGTAAATGGTGGCTTCAGTTATCGATCCACATTTAAACTAGTGCATAGGGGAAGAATGGGCAGAGCCCCAATTTTCTAAATTAAAGCAATGAACAACAACTTAGCAAATCTTGTAACACATTATCCTTTAATGCAAGATTATTAAATAACCTAAACATGTCAGAATTACAAGTTAAATGTAGACTGTTGGATTTAGGAATCATTGCCATAACAGAGACTGGTGGGACCCCTCTTGATGGTCCAGAGAAATCCCAAATGACAAATTATACCACAAAGATAAAATAAATAGAAATGGTGGAGGTGTGTGCTTATTTGTGCTTAATGACATTCCTAGATGGCCGCCAGGCTGACGATGCATTGCTTGCTCTCTAAAGATTGTGCTGCAGTTGAAGCTGTTTTTATTTTATGTTTTAAAGCTTCATTTTATGTTTTACTTTGATGTTTTATTTTATTTATTATTACTTTTATGAGTTGTGTATGGCCTTTTGTTTATTGGCTTTTCCATTTTAAGATTCGGGACTATGGAGGATCTGGGGGACGCTAGGAACTGTATTACCCCCTTGTCTTTCAGTTCGGGGCTGAGTACTGATGCCGTATATCTATTCTCAAGCTGCTGGTTTTGATAAACAGTCAGGTGTTTATTACACTGACTTTTACGAGCTGTGGTGCTTGGTGCAAATGCTGTGATTCTCGTTTCTTTGGAGCATATGGCAGCTAGTCTACTCTGCTGTCTATCTGCTTTTTTGGAGCTTGAGGATTCAGTGAGCCAGTGACCGTGGATTGTATGGGGAGTTGATCTTCTTGGCTTTAAGGACTCTGGGACCTATTTGCTTCGTTGGACTTTTCTTTTCCATCTTGGTTTATGACATTTTGGTCCATGAGTACTGAGGCCGGAGTCTAACTGGATTCCAGCCTGGTTTTTCCTTTTGTTCTTGGATGAATTCCCGGGAAAGGTTTATGCTGAAGAAGATGGAATTCTCCTGGGCTGAGTTCCTGGTACTGGATTTTGATTATTTCGTGGGTGTTGTTCAGACCGGGATTTTAATTATTTCCCTGCTTTTATTGCTCTTTCCGGTAAATCCTGGCCCCTCCGACTATAGTGGTGCTGGGGGGGCTTCCTCACTGGGGAATCAGTGGGTGGCGGTCTCTTCCTGTAGGAACCCGGGTGACCATCTGGGTGGGCTCTTCGTGGTCCCGTAGAATCTGCTGTAGCCTGGTGGTGGGCTGGGGATAACCAGTTGGGTTCTAGCAAGGGTAATATAATTAGTCCCGAAGTCTTCCCTGTGCTTCATTCTGTGGACAGACTGTTTGGCTGACTTAAAACCCCTGAATCAGTGAGAGTGTTTCCGGGGTTTCTGGCCGTTGGACACGCACCAAACTTTGGCTCAAGTTTTTGTTCTTTTTTACCATTTATTTTCCGCGTTTGGAGAACCCTTATACCTTTGGAAGATCTGGCAGTGAGAGTGCCTAGAACTGGGATTTCCTGACGTTCTTTAATGACTTTAATACAATATTTGTGTTAATTTTGTTTGCTCTGTTATTTTATTTTATTTATTTAATATTTATGTGGTGGTGAGAGTACCACTCTGCTCCTCCTGGCTACCATAGTGAGAGTATAGTGTAGCCTGGGGATTTATTTTATTTTATTTTTATTTCATTCTTACTACGTATTTTTGGCTTATTAGTTTGTTTTAATTAGTGGCACCAGTTAGTGAGAGTTACTGGTTGCCTGTGGGGTTTATTTTATTGGAGTAGTTACTGTTTTTGTTTGATAAGTTGGTTTATTTTTTAGTTTGCTTTGCCGTATTTGGGACTTACTGGGGTGCTGTGATTTATATTTTAAAAGATTTCAACTGCATCTTTATTTAGAAAATTGGGATTGTTTGTGGTGCTTTGCCACAATTTGGGGATATTTCACAGAATGTGTCTGCTTGCTCCCCAGTCCTGCGCTATTCGACCTCCTCGCTCCATGCCCTCTGCCCGTTCTCTCCCTCCCCCCAGCTGCCTGCTTTTATCTACCAGCGCTGTCGGGCGGTGGAATTGCCCGCAGGGTGAGGGGGTGGGGGTGGGTCGGAGGGCGCGGACACTGGAGCTCGAATGAGCGGTTCTAGGGACATGGATATGTTGTTCATCCACACTGTCTGGCAGGTTCCTTGCCGCTTTAAATCTTGCCGAAGGTCTTCAAGCTGGCTCCTCCCACCCACCCGGTGGTAAAACTCGGCTCGCCCATGACGCCAGATCTTCCTTACCACTTGGAAGCTCAGGTTCCTCCTTAACGCTTCATGATAAGACTGGTTCCTAATTCTTTGAAATTTCAAATTAAAAGTTTTTTGCTAAAAGACTTGGTCTTCTCTCCCTCGCGCCGCGATGGACCAATCGACTCCGGTTTCGGAGATGCCCTTGCGGGCAGAAGATGTCTCGACGGATCCGCACTGCACGCGCGCCTACTGCTTAGGCCTTGAGCACGCACCGCAGGCCTGCGACCTGTGCTCCTCCTTTTTCGCCTACGCTCGTTCCGAAGACCGTGCTGCCCGTTTACAACTGGGGCGTCCGAGAAGCGATTTCCTCGGTAAAGTCAAAGAGGCCCGGTCAGGCGGTGTCGCGGCGGGTGGCGTGGCTCGGCGGATCAGCTCGAGCAGATGATCGCCCCTCGAAGATGAGGGCGCGGGCCGCTTCCACCGGCCGCGCATTTGTTCCGCTTCTCTCGGTGCCTCTTATTCAGCTTCTTTTAAGGAGCTTTGTCTGACCCCTCTCTACTAAAGGTGAGGGACCTCTTCTGGACCGCTTTCTCGTCCAAAAGAGAGACAAGGGTAAGTCTCAATTATCGACGCCTTGGGAGCGGAAGATCCCTCCTGAAGTTTTGTCGGCCGTCGACTTCGGGTCGATTCTGCGCCGCCACTGGTCTCACGGTGTCCCCATCAGGCCAGTTGACCGAGACCCGCTGACGCGGCGAGATTTTTCTAGACCTCTGGATGGGTTGTCGGCTGGAGAAGCCGAGAATCCCCTCTCCCCGGTTCCCCCAGTGGGAGTTGAGGACCCCGTTGGCTCGTCTGTGCCTCCGGTTCCGGAGCCTTCAGTTGAATCTTCTGAACCGAGGGGAGTGCCGGTTCCCCGCGACACCTCCCCGCACCATCCTTGGCAAAGCCGAGGTTCTCGGTCTCGGACTTCTTCGAGGTCCAGCCGATCCCGCCGTCATAGGCGGTCTCGGTCTCGGCACAGTGGCAAGCGGCGCCGCCGTCGCCCTCTTCTCGATTAGGGAGGCTTCGCAAGTTGCGTCAAGATATGAGGAACTCATGTGGCAACAGTCTTCTGACCGGGAATAAGCCGACACCGTAGTCTTCCCCGGCCATTAAGTGGCTGTCACCAGAGCGGCCGAAACAACCCCTCATTTTATCCGAGGAGCCTGTACCCAGGCCGGTTGTTCGACCAAAACCAGCTGCCCCACCGATTCTGGTGGAACCTCTGCCTCCACAGCCATTAGTTGGGGCTCCGACCAAAAATTCTCGGTCGGCTCAGGGACTGCCCCATAGGTTGTCTGTCACCCTCACTCCCGATCGACCTCGGCAGGTGGAGGGTGGCTCAGGCCCAAGGCAGCTCTTTGAGGACTCTTCCGAGTCCGAAGACGATTCCTCCCTTTTCTCCAAGCGAATGGACTTGGAGTCCTCAGGAGGACAGTCGGTGAACGATAGTCCTTCGTCCTTCCTGGGATTGCTTCGGCTCATCTCGGAGTCCACCGGGATGAAGCTCGCAACCTGCTTTAAGCGGGCCAGGTATCCCCTCACGGAGATTCTGGACCGAGGGATTCCCCACGGAGGCTTTTCGGTGGCCGAAGCCATCAGTGGGCCTGGCCTTGAGCTCTGGCAGCGCCTGCTTCCTGCCCTGCGCCGGCCAGGATGGCCAGGAAGTATGCGTCCCTACCGGTTCCCCTGTCCAGTTTTTTCAGAACACCCCCCGGCCGAGGGGTTAGTTACCGACAGGTTTCCAGCGTGCCGGGAACGCTTAGGGATGTGGACAAACCTCCCGACAAGGAGTCCAAGAAATTGGACTATGCCGGGCGAAAAGTCTCATGCTGCGCCCTCCCTGCCTTCGCCAGGCCAGTTCGGCCGTCCTCATGGCACATTTCTCTCATGCCCTGTTGAGCTCCCTGGATGAGGTCGCCCTCATCTTCCGCTGGATCTGCAGACCACGGTCAGGCAGGTGCGGACCAGGGCAGTGGCCAAACAGCAGCTCCAGACTGCTTTTAGACATTGGGGACTCGTACAGATCTGTGGCGGCCGCAGTGGCTATGCGTCGTTGGGCTTGGCTGAGGATATCCACCTTTACTTCGGATACCCAGCACAAGTTGGCGGATGTTCCCTTTTTGGGGACCGACCTCTTCGGCCCTGGGGTGGAAGGTCACCTGCAGAGGATCGAGAAGTCCAGTGCTACCTTGGACTCGGTCTCTTCCGCTCAGAAGGACAATGATGATGAGCTTGCTCGATTTTTTGCTGATAAGATTGCCGGCATTAGGGCGGATCTCAGCCGTGTTCAATCTATAAGGGCTTGCAGTGATCGGCGAGGGAAGCAAACACCTGTGTCACCTGGTCTGACTTTGTAGGCTGGAATTCATGGACATTATGAGGATTGTCCAGACGTGCACGTCCAACTAGCTGTAGTTTGATCCGGCCCTACACCACTTTTTATTAGGTTGCATAGATATTATCTCACCCGATCATTGCTGAAATCGCCTGAAGTCCTTGAAGCAGGGATCTTTCCTGAACCCCTATAGGAGGCGGTCGCTCGACCACCCTAAAAACCTTCACTGAACGGACTGCCCAGCTAACTACAGACCTATCTCTAACCTCCCATTCTTGGTAAGGTTATTGAAAAGGTAGTTGCACTGCAACTGGACCATCTTACAAATCATAATGTCTATGATACTCTTCAATCAGGATTCAGGAAAAGACATAGTACTGAGACTGCTCTTGTCCGGGTTCTAAATGATCTCCTGATAGCGAGGGATCAAAAGGCTTGTACTATTCTAGTCCTTCTTGATCTCTCCGCGGCCTTCGACACTGGACTATGGTGTGCTTTTGGAACGCCTGGTGCTCCATTGTGGACTGTCTGGTACGGTCCTAAAATGGTTTCAATCTTCTCTCACAGGGCAGAGACATAGGGTCATCACTGGAACTTATTCTCTGATGCCGCCTCCTGCCTTGTGGGGTCCCGCAGGGTTCCATTTGGCACCCATGTTGTTCGCTGTCTATATGCTGCCATTAGGAGACATTATTAGCATTATGGCCTGGGTTTTCACTGCTATGCAGATGACACCCAGCTATATTTGTCCTTTAGTCCCGGCAAGTAGATGCGGTCTCTAGACTTAACAACTGTCTATCTGAGATCAGTGATTGGATGAGTGCCAGCTGGCTAAGGTTAAACCCGGATAAGACTGAGGTGTTGGTGGTGGACCCAGGTCGTCGAGAGGCGGGCTGTAGGGCTGGTCTTCCTTTGGGCATATGGATCGATGGAGCCTAGCTCTCGACCTCAGACCGGGTGCGTAACCTGGATGTTATCATTGACGATAGTTTGATGCTAAAATTTCAGGTGTCATCTACCGTCAAATCCTCTTTTTACCATCTGAGGAATATCGCTTGGGTGAAACACCTTGTTCCTCCAGCTGACCTCCCGACATTAGTCCACGCCTTTGTTACTTCTCGCCTTGATTACTGCAGTGCCCTGTACCTAGGGTTGCCGGGGGTTGATATCCGCGCTGCAGCTGGTGCAGAATGCTGCAGCCAGGCTTTGACGGGACATCAATTAGGAATCATATTACGCCTGTGCTGCGCAAACTGCACTGGCTGCCGGTTCAGTGGCGGATCACCTTTAAGGTCGGTTTACTGACCTATAAAGCCCTACACGAACAGGGACCGCAATATCTGCAAGATCTACTTGTTCCCTACCGTCCCTCCCGCTCACTCAGATCCACCGACGAGGGATTGCTAGAGGTTCCCAGGGTTCGTTTAAAAACATCTGGGGCACGAGCGTTTTCTTATGCTGCCCCGACCCTGTGGAATTCTCTACCTCGTCGGATACGAAGCTGCCTGACCGTCGAAAGCTTTAAATCAGAGTTAAAAACATATTTATTCCAAAAGGCTTATGGGGAGTAGTTATTACACTGACATGAAATTGGAACTGTATTTTATTGTTGTTTGTTATGTTACATGTATGTCTTATGTATTTAATTACTGTACAGCGCTTTGACTTTGAAAAGCGCTTAAAAAATAAATTTTTACTTACTTACTTTACTTACAAAGGCAGCAAACCACAGCCTAAGCCCTTTCGCCCTTCTGCGCCCGAGGCACGTCCGGCCCAGCAACATCAGGGCCAGCAGGCTCGGGCTTGGCATCCCAAACCCAAGCCCGGGCTTCCTCCAACAGGAAGCAGGGAGGTAAAGGCCCAGGAGGTCCCTCGGCCGGTCCCTTCTCCAAGCCTGCCCAGTGACGGGCTGAGGGGTGTCGCCCCCAACCCCTTCACCTCACCCCAGGTTCCCCCCGTGAGGGGACGGCCCGCACTTCCTTTCCGCCTGGTCCGTTATTACCACGGACAGGTGGGTGCTGGAGGTGGTGGGAAAAGGCCTGCCTCTAGAATTCGAGCAGGCCCCGCCCTTCAGAGCCGTCGCACCTCGGGGGGCCTCGGGGTCCGCAGCCTCACTGTCTGCTCATCGGGCCAACATCGCTCTATTCCTCCAAAAGGAGGTGATCAGGGAGGTGGCGGACACTCCCTCGGACCCGGGTTTGTGTCCAGGTACTTCCTGGTTCAACGGATGGGGCTGGCGCCCATTCTAGACCTCAACGACCTGAACAAGTTCCTAAGGTCTCGAACCTTCAGGATGGTCACTCTGGCTCAGATAATACCATCCCTGGAACATGGCGTGTGGTTGTGCTCTTCTGGACCTGCAGGACGCGTTCTATCACGTTCCTATCCATCCGTCGCATCAGAAATTACTTTGCTTTCGAGCGGAGGGATCCCTTTTCGAGTTCTGAGCCATGCCCTTCGGCCTGTCTCCAGCTCCCAGGGTCTTCACCAAATACATAGCAGTGGCGACAGCTTTCCTGCGGCGCCGAGGGGTCCGGGTGTACCCTTACCTGGACGATTGGCTGATAGCAGCCCCCTCCAGACAGGAGGTGGAGCGGTCCAGAGATCTGGCCCTCCAGGTTTGCTCTCAAATCGGCCTTCTTATCAACGAGGCCAAGTCGGAACTCGAGCCGAAGCAGGTGATTCTGTTTATCGGGACAGAGCTCGACTCTCTTCGAGCCAGAGCACGGCTCCCGGCGGACAGGGCCGAGGTTCTTACCTCCTTTGCCCAATCATTTCTGGTTGGGCAATGCGCCTGCCCGGGACTTCCTGCGCCCTGGTCTCATGGCGGCCTGTACCAGCGTGGTCCGCTGGGCACGCTGGCACATGCGCCCCTTCAGTGGGACTGGCCAGCCAGTGGTCACAACGCCCGATCCGCTGGACCAGCTAGTGACGGTGACCCAGGAGATGTGGAATGCTCTCCGGTGGTGAACCGTTCCATCTCATCTGCAGGAGGGCATCCCGTTTGTCCGCCCAGAGCCGACGGTCTCTCTATCGACCGATGCCTCTCTGATGGGTTGGGGTGCCCATCTGGGGGAACACCGGGCGCACAGCCTCTGGTCCCCGCGGGAGTCCCGATGCCACATCAACCTGCTGGAGCTCCGAGCGGTCCACGTAGCTCTCACCGCCTTTACTCCGTTTCTCCGGGGTCAAGTGGTCCGAGTCCAGACGGACAATACCACGACCATGTACTACCTAAACCGCCAGGGCGGGACGCGTTCCATGCTTCTGTGCAAGGAAGCTCTCCGCATTTGGCCACTCGTGCGCAGCTTGGAGGCGGATCTCCTAGCTATTCATGTGGCAGGAGCTCCAACACCCTGGCCGATGCCCTGAGCCGGATAGGGGCTGCATCTCACGAGTGGTCTCTCCTGCAGGAGGTAGTACAAGATCTGTTCTCCCATTGGGGCACACCTCAGGTGGACCTGTTTGCCTCAGGGATAACGCCAGCTGAGGCTGTTCCATGCCCGCCTCAGCAGGGCTCGCTGCAGGATGCTCTTGAGGCCGTGGACCCCGGCCTCTTCTACGCCTTCCCCCCATTTCCCTTGATTCACAAGGTGCTTCTCAAAGCAAGGAGGGACAAGGCGCAGGTGATTCTGATAGCCCCAGACTGGCCCCACCAGTTCTGGTACCCAGATCTCCTCAGCCTCAGCTCCAGGCTCCCGAGGCAGCTTCCAGCTCGCCCGGACCTGCTCTCAGTCAATCAGGGAAGGTGTTCCATCTGGACCTTCAATCCCTGCACCTGACGGCCTGGTTCCTGAGCGGCTAGAGTTCCAGGCCTTGGGTCTTTCCGACGAGGTCCTCAATGTTGTTGAGGCGTCCCGTAAGGAGTCAACCAGGAAATGCTATGCCTTCAAATGGAAGAGATTTTCCATTTGGTGTCAGGGCAAGGGCTTGGACCCTTCCTCCTGTCCTTTGGCAAGCATCTTGGACTATTTATGGTCCCTTTCCTCGTCAAGGGCTTAGGTCGACGACCCTAAGGGTGCACCTGGCAGCCATCTCTGCTTACCGGGCGCGGGCCGGGGAGCAGTCGGTGGTGCTTTTTCAGAGGCCTTGATCACATTACTCCTCCGGTGCGAGAACCTCCACCTCCGTGGGATTTACTGCTGGTACTGGCAAAGCTCATGGGCAAGCCATTCGAACCAATGCACAGGTGTGAACTCTCTCACCTGTCATGGAAGACCGCTTCTGGTGGCTATCACGCCAGCCAGAAGGATGGGAGAACTCCAGGCGCCTGCATCGAGTCTCCTTACCTGGTCTTCCACAGGGACAAGGTTGTCCCTGCGCCCCACCTGAAATTCCTTCCAAAGGTGGTGTCAGAGTTTCACCTTAACCAGGTGTTGACTCTGCCGGTGTTCTACCCCAATCACACCTCGGAGGCCGAATACAGGCTCCATACTTTGGACCCTAGAAGGGCGCCGCTTATTATAAGGAGCGACGGCTGAAATTGGGAGAGGTTCCCAGCTGTTTGTCACCCACGCTGAAGTCAAACCTGGCAGACCTGCAGCCAAGTGGGACTTATAAGCAGGTGGGTCACCTCCTGCATAGATCTCTGCCACAAGTTGGCGGGCATGGAGCCTCCCAGAGGATAAGAGCTCATTCCACCCGCCATACTGCTGCATCGGTGGCTGCTTCCAGGGACGTCCCTATCCAGGAAATCTGCAGGGCTGCTACCTGGAAGTCAGCACACACCTTCATTACCCATTACCACATCGACCTTGAGTCACATCGGGATGCTGGTTTTGGGGCCTCGGTTCTCCAGTCTTTATTCCCTAAGTAGGGGGTGTGCGCCTTGCCTCCCTCCTCCTGGAGAACTGCTAGGAGTCTGCCAGACAGTGTGGATGAACAACATATCCATGTCCCTAGAAATACAGGTTACTCACCTGTAACAGGAGTTCTAGGAATGGTATATGTTGTTCATCCACACGACCCACCCGACCTCCCCGGCTTCGACGCACAACCTGAGCTTCCAGCAGGCCAGATCTGGCGTCATGGGGCGGAGCCGAGAGTTTTACCACCCGGGTGGGTGGGAGGAGCCAGCTTGAAGACCTTCCGGCAAGATTTAAAGCAGCAAGGAACCTGCCAGACAGTGTGGATGAACAACATATACCATTCCTAGAATTCCTGTTACAGGTGAGTAACCTGTATGTCTCTCCCATGGGGTGGTTAAGACCAGAAGACGCCCTGGGGCGAAATGGAGCCTGGAACGTGGTAATCCATGTCTAGTCCCTATACCCAAGGGCACCTCTTTTTTGGGTGGGCAGGTAGCCAGGACGGCCCACGAGCATCGTCCAACCCGGGTATTGTTATGCAATGCCAGATCCATTAAGAACAAAACTGCATTGATTGCGGATTTTGTTGGAACAGCAGATCTGACTTGCATCACCGAGACCTGGTTAGATGGTAATGCTGCCCCAATTTTGGAGGCAGCTATTTCTCCCGGGTACTTGGTGATGCTCCGCCCGAGGTTGGATCGCAGGGGCGGGGGGGTAGCGGTCTGTTTTAAGACCGTATTGGGCCTCACTGGTGTACCAGTTGAAGAGGCTGGATCATTTGAGTGCACTGTGGTAACTGGTGTGTGGTGCAGGATAGCTCTTATTACTCCACCAGGGGATGAAAAGCTGTTCCTGCAGGAAGTAGCGGACTTTGCTGCCGACATGGCATTGGAGTCACCCAGACTGATGGTTCTGGGCAACTTCAATGCCTGGGTCGACAAATCCTCGCTTTTTGGACAACACTTCCTCCAGTTGATGACATTACTGGGCTTCACACAGATCGTTTCCTCAGCTACCCACAATGGTGGTCATTCTCTTGATTTGGTCTTCCTCCAGGGGATCGAGGCCTCCGATTTGGGGGTGGAACCTGTCAGTTAGTCTGATCACTACACCTTGAGGTTCAATTTTTCTGCCACCCTGAGTAGGTCTGCCCCTGTGGAGATGGTCAGCTACCGCCCTTTGCGGGATGTGGTCCCTGATGACCTGGTGGCGGCGATTGACCTCTCTGTGTTCGGTGAGACCAGCACCGATCCAGAGCACTTAGTGGTGGCCTATAATAAGGCTATTACTTCAGCTCTTGATCAGATTGCTCCGGTCCATGTTTGTCCCCTTCCTCTTCGCCCTCGGACTGCATGTTTCGATGGATCGCTGAGGGAGATGCGGAAGTTGGGACGCAGGTTAGAATGTCGCTGGTGTAAATCCGCCTTGGATACCGACCATCTTAATTTGTTAGAGCATTACCAGCTCTACCAATCAGTGATCTCCTGTAAGAAGGCAGAATTCCTGTCCAGAGAAATCGCTGTTGCTGGGAACCGACCGGCTCAACTCTTCCAAACTGTGGACAGGCTGTGCAACCCAGCCTATCTGCAGCTCCGTCGAGTTTTTTCACAAACTGAGTGTGATGAGATCACTCGATTCTTTGCGAATAAGGTGGCCGACATCAGGCAGGAGATTCGTCCATTCCGTTCTATGGGAGATAAGGTTGGTCAGTGCTTGGTCACTATGCCCGGTGTCTCCTGGAGTACCTTTGACCTGCCCTGCCAGATTTCGTTGATATTATGAGGATTGTCCAGGGGATGCACCCCACATGCTGTAGTTTAGACCCAAGCCCTACCTCCCTAATTTGGGGTTGTAGTGATGTTATCGGCCCGGTCTTAGCTCAGATTGTCCAGTGCTCCCTGGAATTGGGTGAGTTTCCTAGCTCCCTGAAGGAGGCAGTGGTGACACCTCTTCTGAAGAAAGCTTCTTTGGACCCGGAGTCCCTGGCGAACTACAGCCCTATCTCGAACCTTCCTTTTGTGGGAAAGGTTATCAAGAAAGTGGTGGCAGTTCAACTGGAGAACCATTTAACCATCCATAATTTATACAAACCTCTCCAGTCGGGTTTCCGTAAGCTGCATAGTACTGAGATGGCTCTGGTTCGGGTGAAACATAGAAACATACATAGAGGTTGACGGCAGATAAGGACCACAAGGCCCATCCAGTCTGCCCATTTCTTTTTCTACCTTATAAATGTGCTCTGTCAGTGGCCTATCTTTTCATACTCATCTGTATTGCTCCCTTATGCCTATCCCATGCCTGTTTGAAGCCCTGCACTGTATTCATAGCCACCACTTCCTGAGGTAGGCCATTCCATGCATCCACCACTCTTTCTGTGAAAAAGAATTTCCTCACATTCCCCCTTAATCAGCCTCCCTCTAATCTCATGCTGTGTCCTCTTGTCCTGCTATTTTTCTTATATTTAACATGTTAGACTCTTTCACCTTGTTAATGCCCTTAAGGTGTTTGAATGTTTCGATCATATCACCCTCTCCCCTCTTGCTCAAGGGTATACATATTGAGCTCCGTTAATCTGTCCTCATGTCTTCTGATGCAGTCCCTGCACCATTTTTGTTGCCCTTCTCTGGACTGCCTCAATTGGTTAACGCCCTTGTGAAGGTGTGGCTCCAGTACTGCACGCAGTACTCCAGATGGGGCCTAAACAGTGTCTTGTAAAGAGGGATTATTAACTCCCTCTTACGACTTGTGAGATACCCCTACTAATACACCCTAACGCTCCCGCTAACCTTACCTACTGCTTTAGAGGTCTGCTTGGATGATTTCAGGTCATCACTGATGATGATGCCCAAGTCTCTTTCTTCCTTTGTGACTGCCAGTAACTCCCCTCCCAGCCTATAGGTGGCTTCAGGGTTTCCCTTCCCTATGTGCATGATCTTGCACTTTTTTGCATTAAATCCCAGTTGCCACTCTTCTGACCATTTTGCTAGTTTATCCAGATCTCTTCTCATTCTGCCCACCCCAATTGGATCATCTACTCTGTTGCAGATCTTGGTGTCATCTGCAAACAGACAAGCCTTACCCTCTAGTCCATCTGCAATGTCACTAATGAAGATATTGAAGAGGACTGGCTCCAGGACTGATCTCTGAGGTACCCACTTGTGACTTGCATCTCTTCTGACTGTATACCATTTACCACCACTCTCTGTTTTCATCAACTGCTCCCCCTTGGTCTGTCACTCTGGTTACCCAGTCAAAGAAATGTATGAGATTAGTTTGACAGGACCTTCCTTTTGTAAACCCATGCTGTCTTGGATCCTGTGCCCTTATGGATTCCAGGTGTTGCACTATCCTTTCCTTAAGGAGTGCCTCCATAATCTTGCCCACTGCTGAGGTAAGACTGACTGGTCTGTAGTTCCTTGCCTCCTCCCTGCTACCACTCTTGTGGAGCGGGTTCACATGAGCCCTTCTCCAGTCTTCTGGGACCCCTCCTGTGCTCAGAGACTCACTAAACAGTTCTGCTAATGGCTCTGCTAGTTCCACCCGTAGCTCCTTAAGTACCCTGGGATGCATGCCATCAGGTCCCATTGCCTTGTCCACCTCTGAGCTTAGCGAGCTCTTGTAGGACCCTTTCTTTTGTGAAGGGAGTATTGCTCACCTCCCCTCCCCCATCCATGGTTCTGAGCTGTGGGCCCTGCCCTACCTTCTCTTCAGTAAATACTGAGCAAAAGTATCTATTTAGGATAGATGCTTTACAGGTCCTCCTCCACATGCCCCCTTTTCTCCTTTGAGCTTAGCAATACTCCCTCTGGACTTTCTCCTTTCACTAATGTATCTATAGAAACTCTTGTCACCTTCTTTTACTGTTCATGCTAGTGTTTCCTCAGTTTGGGATGTTGTCTGCCTTCCCTGCTTCCCTTAGGGCAGTTTGGTATGCCTCCCTATCTTCATCCCGCTGTGTTCCCTTGTATTTCCTGAAGGCCAGCCTTCTGATGGCGAGAGATTGGAGGAACCGTTCTATCTTGGTACTCCTTGATCTCTCTTCAGCTTTCGACACTGTCGACCATGGGGTTCTGCTCGAGCGCCTGAGGTTCATCTGTGGGCTGACTGGGACAGCGGTCAGATAGTTTTCAGCTTTTCTCACCGGTCGAACTCAGAGAGTTGTCTCGGGAATATTCTCTTCCGAGTCTTTCTCTCTGCCTTGTGGGGTCCCCCAGGGCTTGGTGCTGTCCCCCATGTTGTTTGCAGTGTATGTGCTGCCCCTCGGAGACATTGTAAGATGGTATGGGCTGAGATTTCACTGCTATGATGATGATACCCAGCTCTAACTGTCTTTTGCCCCCGACCAGGTCGGTGCTCTCTCAGTATTTAACAGCTGCCTCATGGAAATCCAACATTGGATGAGTTCCAGCGGGTTAAAGTTGAACGCGGGAAAGACTGAGATTTTGGTGGTGGACCCTGGTCGCAGGATAGAGGGGTTGGGGACTGATTTGCCATCTGGTTTATTTCTGGGGAGGTGAGCAGATCCTTACCTCTGAACGGGTGCGTGACCTGGGAGTGATACTTGATGATGGTCTGACCCTTCGTCATCAGGTGTCTGCAGTTGTCAAGTTAGCCTTTTACCACCTTAGGAACATTGCCAGGATCAAGCACCTTGTTCCGTCCAGCGACTTGCCTGCTCTGGTCCACGCCTTTGTGACCTCGCACCTTGGCTACTGTAACTCCGTGTACCTAGGGCTTCCTGTGGTTGTTATCCGCTGCTTGCAGCTAGTGCAGAATGCGGCGGCACGTTTATTGACTGGGGCATCAAGGAGATCTCGTATAACCCCAGTGCTGCTCGATCTGCACTGGCTGCCAGTTCAGTGGCGGATCACCTTTAAGGTAGGTTTGTTAACCTACAAGGCCCTACACGGACTGGGTCCTGACTACTTGAAAGAACTTCTGATTCCTTACACCCCTATGTGACAACTCCGCTCGGCTGATGAGGGGTTGCTGGAGATTCCGAGGGTTAGATTGAAATCATCTGGGGCATGGGCTTTTATGTTTGTTGCCCCATCCCTTTGGAATTCTCTACCTCGTCAGCTATGGGAGTGCAGGACTCTGGGGAGTTTTAAGCAGGCAATGAAGACCTTTCTATGGGAAAAAGCATTTCCTTATTTATTGTTTAATTGAGTGTGTTTGTATTTGTGAAGCGCTTTGATACTTTGAAAGGCGCTATACTAAATAAAATTATTATCTTATGAAGTAAATACTACAACAAATTCTGAATCTTTATTGGTTACAGTTCAACTTAAGGGTCAACCTAAACTTACAGTTGGTGTTTGTTATAGACCGCCTTCATCAGATGTTTCTTACACAACTGATTTAATTAACCTTATTGCCCACATGGCTAATAAAGAAGATATTCTTATCCTGGGAGATTTTAACATGCCAGGTATTAAATGGGATTCATTTACTGCTAAAACTGAATAGGAAAGACTACTAACTTCATTATGTATAGATTATGGCATTGAACAGGTAGTGAGACATCCCACTACGGGAACTAATATACTCAATCTCATTATTACTAACACTGGAAAATACATTTTCAAACATAAATATCACTGCCCCAGTTGGAAGTAGTGATCATAATTCGATTCACTTCAGTATGATTACTAAAAATCCAAAACTTATTGTAGGTACTACACATAAAAACTATAATAAAGCAAATTTTAAACTGATAAACCTCAAACTTAAATAAATTGGGATAGCAAATTTAAGGATAATTCCTTTAACTGTGCATGGAAAGAGGTTAAACAAGCTATTCTTGATCTGGAACATAAATATGTGCCTACCAAGGTTAAATACAGTAAAAAAGGTAAAATCCCCATATGGTTTACAAAGTCTATTCATAAATAAATCAAAATAAAAGAACGTTTATTTAAAAAACTAAAAACCGGGCGCTGTGGAGCACTCAACAGGGCAGACATTCTGAATTTGGGCTGTGTTCTACGACCATTTTAGCTGTAAAATTTAATCTCATCTCGCACTAATAGCGAAGTATCTTTGAGCTGACTGCATATCAGAATCTCTAAAGTTTAAAATGAGCCAAAAAAAAACAACCCCATCTTACCTCCTCAGGGCTTGATTCTTATTTTAGTGGTCAAGGCACCAGCGTTTCGGACAAATCTGGAGGCCCAGCTTCTTCTGCTTCATTGGAACTAACTCAGCTATTCCCACTCCTAACTAAACTGCAGGAGACTGGCAATGAGACCAACAAAAGATTAGCCGCAATGGAAAAGCGGCTCACGAACCTTGAGCAGAAGATTGCAGATAACTCTTCCGTGATTACCGACCTTACCAACTCCTCCGTGTGGCAATCGGAAGTCACCACGGGCCTCATCAGGGACATCAGTTTCCTCCGTTCCAAGGTTGAGACCTTAGAAAACGGTCTTCAGCAGAGGAATGTGTGTGTTGTGGGCCTTCCACACACACACACTGCAGTCGCACAGAACTCTTATCCACACTAGACCGAATGGTCTTTGAGGACTTACAGCTTTTAAACAGAGACATGGGAATCTCCATAGTACAAGCTTTTTCTGTTCTCATGTGTGCAGGATGTCGGAGAAATTCTTCCTCTCGGTCATTGACAGTGATCATGACCCTATCCACACCTGAAGCTCGAATACCATTACTGCAAGAAGCCAGAAGGAAGGGAGACATTGTCTGGGAGGGGAATCATCTAGGTTTTTTCCCTGATCTGTCATCACAGACACAGGACAGAAAGAAAAAACTTCAAGAAGTTAAGAAAGTACTCTTGGCGAAGGGGGTAAAGGCCCAAATGTTATTTCCAGCACGGCTACATATTGTGCATAAGCAGAAGCCATATTCACTGACCCTGAGGTAGCATCTAATTTTGCTGAAGCACTGTCCTCTCAACCAGAAGCCAGGACCTCAGATCAAGACTCTGATGTAGAGCCCGAGTGACTGTAGTGGCCTATGGTCTTTATGTGTTCCCCAGGAATTATACTTTTTTGGACTTATATTTAAGTACCTGTTGAGTGTTTCAATTATAAAATCCTAAAGGGCAGTATGGAGCCTGTAATTCTTAATTTTATGAAGTTACAACTGTTTTTCTCCCATTTACTGCCTTCTTTTCAATATATACAGTACATGATTGGACAGTATATAATGATGGTATGCTTATGCACACAGCTCAGTTTGTGGACTGTGTAAAATTCTAAGTTGAATATTTTAACCCCTGCACAGCCTCCTGTTGGAAGCCTTTGGGTGCAGGGTTAAACTATAACTTAACCGAGCCCAGACAATCTTTAAATTATAGTCCATCTGTATTGACCAGCCCCCCCCCCACTAGTGTATTTGTTACCTGCTAGTGGGGCGAAAGCTCAGTATACCAACGTGAGCTAACATTCGTGCGGAGAGCATCAGATCCTACGATCTTATTGCCCTATATTGTTACTACTTCTTAATATTAGGACGGAAGGGCACTTGTCTGAGAACTTGTTGCCCTATCCATACCTGTACAATTACAGTTATAGTGTACCCTTTAGTCATTGTCAAGCTCTGTATGTACAAATATACATCTTGCTTCATTGTATGTGTATGAAGAAAATTAAAAATAAAGTAAAAATAAATAAATAAAGAAATAAAAACAAACCAAAGTACTAGCATTAGGTATAAATATAAATCTCTAGTTTCTTTATTAAAAAAACTGAACAAGCAAAACTTAAACTGGAATTTACTTTGGCCCGTACTAAATCTAATAATAAATCACTTTTTTTCTTATATAAATAGTAAAAAGAGTAACACTAGGATAATTGGCACCCTAATAGAGGATGGACTATTATTGAAAACGATCCAAACTCAGCAAACCTTTTCAATAAATATTTTTGTTCTGTTTTTAATAAACCAGTTCACTTCCCCCAAATATATAATAACAATTCTATCCCACCTAAAATTGAAAGTTTTGAGGTTAGAAAGGCCTTATCATTTTTAAAAAAAATCCACTAGTTCAGGACCAGATAATATTCAATCAAGATTTTTGATAGAAACATCTGATTCTTTGGTTTTACCTCTTGCAATGCTTTTTAACAAATCATTATCTGAAAATAACATCCCTGAAGACTGGCGCAAAGCCATAGTCATTCCAATTTATAAAAAAGGAAATAAATCTAATATTCAAAATTATAGGCTGATAAGTCTTACATCCATTATAGGCAAGGTTATGGAGCGACTAGTAAAGTCACAAATTGAGAACGAAATTGAACAACTAGGTATTTAAAACATAACTCAACATGGATTTAAACCTGGATCATCCAGTACAACTAACTTGGTTTCTTTTTACAATAACATAAGCAGATATTTGGATAATCACATTCCTTCGGATGTTATTCTTTTAGATCATAGCAAGGCATTTGATAAAGTGTCTCATTCAATACTTATAAATAAAATGCATAAGCTTGGTTTTCCCCAACATTTAACAAATTGGGTTTCACGATGGTTATATCACAGAAAACAGGTGGTGAGAGTAAACAGGTCACTCTCCGATTTAGGCATGGTTACTAGCAGTTTACCCCAGGGCTCGGTATTGGGACCCACTCTACTTAACATCTTTATAAGCGACTTGACTATATCCTCTACAAATCATATTTCTAAATTTGCTGATGACATCAAACTTGGTGGTAGAGTTGATACAAATTCTAACATCACTACATTTAAACAGGATCTTAAAAATATTGAAACATGGGCAAAAACTAACAGTATGTCCTTTAATACCGAAAAATGTTTAGTTCTCCATTTTGGAACAAAAAATCCTCAAACTAGTAAATGTCCAACTTAAACAATCTAATTGTGAAAAGGACTTGGGCATACTAGTCAATAAGTTATCACCCATTTCACACTGTAGTAAAGTGGCCAAATCGGCTAATATCATATTAAAACAAATCAATAGCACTTTTATTAACAAATCTGAACAGTGTTTAGTTCTACTATTCAAGGCATACGTAAGACCATATTTGGATTATGGATCTCCTTTTTGGAGCCCATACCTTAGAGGGGACATAAATCGACTGGAACAAGTTCAGAGACGATTGACCAAAATGATACCTAGATTAAAAAATAAACCTTATGATACCCGTCTTAAAGAAACTGGACTCTACCCTTTACACGTAAGAAGACTTAGAGGGGATATCCTGTTTTTGTTTAAAATATTAAGATCCCCTACACAAATGAAGCAGTGTGTATTAGTATTTTCTAGTAAACGTACAGCAGGCAGACTCCATAATAAGCAGTTAATAGTCGAATGGGCTAACACCAATAAGAGAGACACATTTTTCAGTATAAGGGCATCCAAGCAATGGAATTTATTGCTACAGGACCTAATTAATTTGAATAACTTTGATATGTTTAAATCAAGGTTGGATATTTGGTTATCCCAACAAAAATAACTAATGATCCACTATTGAGGGGGACAATCTCAATGGGCCTTGGCCTTCTTTTGTCCCACTTTAATCCAGTAAACCCCAACTGGGGCCCTGGGAGGGCATAGGCATGCCACCTGGCCCATGTCTCAGTAAAGTTGTCCAGTTTAAAGATGCATTCCATTGAGATCACTACATCCAGCCTGTCTCTTCATTCCTGTAGGGTGGGAATTGTGGTGGATAACCAATGACTTGTGATCCCTTTAACTGTCACCAGGCACATGATCCTGAAATGTTTTAATATATCTGGTGGCCTAAACCTGTCGGGGGAAGACCCAAGATGTGTTTGGGAAGTTACCCTAATGTCTATTCCCCCAATTTTGCTACATTCCCTATTAATTTGAGTCCTGTAGGGCACTATCTTTTGGCAGCCACAAAATACATGGTAGTGGTCCCCACAGTCCAGGCAACTACGCCAACATCTGTCAGTGTTGCTAGCACCAGGGAAATGCATGGTGATCATTGCAGTGTGGAAATACCTTGTTAGGACCTTCCATCTGTATTCTTGCCATGTTGGTGAAGCTGACACCTTCCACCCATCTGTCAGCACTTTATCCCATTTCGGGTCTGTAAGTGGATAATTCATTTCGTGTTCCCATTCATTTCTGATCATGGTGTGAGAGTGGCCATCTGGCTTAAGGAGAAGTTTATAAACAGGAAATGTACCGACATTTAGTGGTCAGTCTCATTACTCAAAACAGGACATCCTCCAAGGATGTTAGTTCCAGAACTCAGTGGGACAAATTCTCCCATGTAGTAATATAATGATGTATTTGTAAATATCTGTAAAATCACCATTGGGGATGCAGGATTCCCTCTTAAGGTGGTCAAATGTCACACAGCGGCCAGTGGTGATCAGTTGTGTGCATCTAGTCAGAGCCCTATGGTTCCATCTAAGGAATCCTGGGTCTCTGTACATTAGAGTGATCTCTGGATCCCCTATAATCACTGTGAGGGAACCTGTTGGATTAGGGGTCTTGGTAAGGTTTCAGATCTTTTTAAGGATTTGCAGGCTGTGTTTTGTCCAGGGATTCTCAAATCTGCTGGAGAAGTTTTGGGGTAATTTGTGCTCCAGGAAGAGTATATAGCGGAGCTGGGAGGTTTCCTCCAGTTTTCCAAAATGTACCAGCCTGAGTACACTGACTGTTTGATGATAGTAACTAGTTGCGCTGCCTGAGCTGCCAGATAGTATCGATAGAAGTCAAGCATATTCAGCACCCCCCTTTCCTTTGGTAAAGTTATTGTATTCGCCCCCACCCTGACCCGTGTCCCTGCCATAGAAATTTTTTGTTAATTGTTTCAGTTTGTACCAGAACAGGGTAGGTAGGGAAATGGAGAGTGCCTGGAACAGAAACATAAGGAGGGTGGGGGGGATGTTCATTGTAAGTATTTCAATCCTACCTCTGAAGGACAACAGTAAAAGACTCCAGGTTTGGTTGTCTTTGACTGTCACCTCCAAGAGGAGGAGGTAATTCGGTTTGTAAAGCTTTGCCAGGGCTGGGTTGACCCTGATCCCCCGATACCGAAAGGTATTGTAGTTGGCCCACTTGAATGGAAGTCTGGCCCTAAAGACAGAGGGACAAGTGGATGACACCACCATGGCCCCTGATTTTGTAAAATTGATTTTGCATCCACAGACTGCTCCAAACTGCAGAATTCATCCACTAACGTGGCACAGGGGTATCTGGATGACTCAGAGAGAAAAAAGAGAAATTATCAGCATTGAGAGATCTTCTGTTCCATGTTTACTACTTTAACATCTCTGATATCCCTGTTTTGTCTTGCTGCCATTGCCAGTGCTTCTATTTAGGCAGACAAGGTGGGGCACACTTGTGTGGTTCTCCTGTATAATGCAGACTTTGAGGATAACACCCCATTTACCCTTACCTAGCGCTCCTTTTCACAAATTTTTTTTTTTTTTGTACCGCTATCATGTTTACACTTACCATCTCTTCTCCAGTCTAAAGATACCTGTGTTCTTCCAACTCTCTTCATAGGTCAGCCCCTTTAACCCTCTAATCATTTTTGTATCTCTGTACTGTATGCTCCCTACCCCTTCTGTATGTCCCTTTTATGTTTTGGTGACCAGAACTACACTCAGTATTGTAAAGATGACCTCTCTGATACCTGTACAATAGTAGTAGTAGTAGTACTTCTGTTGTCCTACTTGCTACCCCTTTTATGCAGCCCAGCTTATGGTTAGCCTTGCTTGCTACAGTCACACATTATGGGGGATGCCTCGACTTCCCATATATTTCCACCATCATGTCTCATTCCTGGTCGGTTACTTCTTACCTTTTAACTTATATTTTGGACTCTAGGTACGATACCTTGAACTTTTCTACATTCCATTTCTTCTGTCCAGTCCCCCATTGTGTCAAGTCCTTTTGTGGCTATTCGCCCTTCCCATTCTCTGAGTCCACCATTGTTATCAATATTTTATCAAGTACAAATTTGGGTATGCTAGCTGTCCTTCATTTATCCAAGTTGTTTTAACAGTGTTGAACAGAATTGGTTCTATAAATGACCCATAGGTTCCTCTGGACCACCACCCTCTGTTTCCTACTCTTGATTCACCCCCACACACACACACACACACATACCCTGTATTTATATAGTAACTTCTGAGGCCTTGCTAATGTCTAGTTATATAATATCTACTGCCTTCCCTTTTGCCTGGCTCCTTGGTTTCCCTTTCAAAGAAGCCAAACAAATTAGTTTGGCATGACCTCGCCTTTCTGAAGTGGTTAAATTGAAAAATGTTTGGGTGGAACTACTCGTATCATTTTCTAGATGGTGGAACTCACCTATAGTAGTCAATCGAGAAAAATGACAGTGATGGTGGAGCCATCATAGTGGGTTTTAAGAGGTGGTGGAACTGAGTTCCTGTAGGCTCCTGCACAGTTTAACCCCTGCCTGGTTGGCCATCTCTTTTCAGTCAAGCATTTTTTAAATGCCTCCCAAATGGCTTATTTGAAAGAGTTACATGGATCCTTTAACCAACCCCTTTTACTTACCTTGCCCCACGTCCCTACTGATCATCACTCATATTCAGTAAACACTACTAAAAGGTGAAAGTTCTGATTCCATTTTATTTCCATCCTGTCTGCTTATTTCAGATCTGAATAAACTGTGAGCATTAGCTCCCAGCTGCTCTCCAACCACCACTACCACCAGAATTGTCACCTTTGATTGTTATCAGTTATCATTAGATCAAATATAATCCCTTCTCCCATGCCGTCCATTACAGACTGTATTTAAAAGTATTCATTTGGGTCAGCTCAGTGGTGTCGTAGCAGCATATCTCATTTTGAAGGGGCCTTTGCAGAAGGTTACACCATAATGACTGAAGCTGGCAGGCACCAGGACCCCACAGAAAACTTCTAACTAGCAGGTCTATAGCAGGGGACTGCCCCTGACGCTGCCCCCACCCCCGATGTGCCTTGAGGTATAAAGGGCAGTCCCCCAGCACCACCTCAGTTCTTTTCCTGCTGTCGAGCCACAAGTGTGACCTCCACAGACTTATTCTGCTCAAAGTCGACCGCCATTTTCCACGTTACCCGCGCGTTCCTATTTTTCAGTATATCCCAGTGTTTTTGTGCATGTCTTCTTCTCCTTCTTTGTCGAACGGCAGTGAATGAAGTGTGCTTGTGGTAAGCAGCTGCCCCACAAGGATGTCCATTCAGTGTGCTTATTTTGCCTAGGCCCGAGTCACAAAGTTGAGGCCTACCAACACTGCCAGATCTTCAATCAACGAACCCAGCTTCACCAACAGAAGACCTTGGAATCCTTCCTGCTGCAGCAGAAACTTTTTTTGATGGAGAAGGAGCTTCGCCAGAGTACCTTCTCTTCCCGGCCTCCGGGGCCTCCACTTCTTAAGCGATGGAGTCAAAGAAATCTTCAGGAAAGCACAAACACCTGGAAAAGCACAGAGATAAACCCCGGTCCTCTTCCCACTCCAGGTCCCCATGCAAGTTGAGCTGTGACCATGGGTCTTCCTGCTGCGGGAGGTCGGCCCTCTCCACTCCATCAGTCCTCTCTCCTTCCAGGCTGCCAGTGGTCAAACCACCCACTCTGATTTCTATCGTGGGTGGTGGTTCTTTGGGACTCGGGTCTCCGACCTCAGTCTCTCAGCCCCTGAAGCTCAGGCCCATTCTGAACATGGGTACTCAGCCAGGTGGCTCAACTAGGTTTTCTGCTTCAGGCAGTGGGTCCTTGCCCGTTGCCCTCCCGGTCAAGGCATCTGCAAAGTCGGTACCTAAGTCCGGGTCCGATTCACCTCGCAACGCCCAGAGCATGCAGTCACCTCCCGGGGAGGGTGAAACCTGTACCCCGCTCAGGAGTCAGCTCCCCTATTCAGGCTTCTCCCTCCATGCCGGCGCTGGCTGCTTTCCCAGACCAGCGTCAGCCAACTCCTGTCCCGACAACACCGCAACCGTCGTCCCCTGACCTTACACAGCCGACGCCAGTGGGACTGATGCCCGACCTTTCGACCCCAGTCACACTGACGCCAGGGGGTCCTTTACCTAGGGACCAAACACCAGTCAACCCAACACTAGTGAAGCCAGCACCGGGGTTACCACAACCTGATGAAACGACGCCGGGACATTCCAAGCCTACCCCTCAGAAGCTGGTTACCCTGACCTCGCCCCAATGCCCACCCGCAAAGATTAACTCACTTTTTGCTGCCTGATGAGCATATTTTAAGGACAAGGATTTTTTATTTATTTAGTGATTTGGAAAAGACCTTTGAGCACAAGCTCTTTTTACAAAGGTTCCACGTCAAAGATTGCAAAACACAGTAGGAGAAAGCAAAGGTACATCACAAGGAATAATACAGCTTGGATTCAGAACTTACAGAGTAACTCAAAACATAGGTACAAGTTAAAATAACAAGAAAAAAACTTTATGAGGGTGGGGGGATAAGCAGCCACAAAGTGCCTTGTCAGTAGTTCAGAGGGATGAGGATAGCTGGCAGTTGGGTGAAGAAAGGAGGTATGAGAGAGAGAATAGGTACTGCGGTGGAGGTGAAGGGAGAGGGGAGGAAGAAGGGTGATAAGATATAGGGAGAAATGGGGGTGAGGGAGGCTGAGCGGAGAAGACATGCTAGAGTAAATGGTGGGGTGCGAGGGGGCATGGTCAGGCAGCTTGCATTAGTAGTGACTGTTAGGGAGGCCCCAAAGGAGCCCCCAACTACTCGGACCCCTCTAAGAAGGCTCTGACGCCTACTCATAGGGAGTCAACACCACAGCTAGCTATTGGTCATTCTACACCTCGTAAGGCTAGGCCTCGACGCTCACCCTCTCCCTCACTGGATTCAGGTGACTCAGGAGGGTATTCTTCCTCCACTTAGTATGATGGCTCTGGAGATTCAGATGTTCCTTAGGAGCTGGAGGAGCCCAAGGACACTCTGTGGTCTCCCCCAGATGACCCAACGCTCATGGATGTGATGAGGCACATCCTGGCCCTCATGGGTTGGGACTGTGAGGAACTGGGCCCGAGAGACATTGATTGGTCACTTTTCTTCATAAGGAGTCCTTGCCTCTAGTGGTCCCCCCCCATAGACTCCTTCAAGGATGTCAACAGGGCGGCCTGGAACCTTCCATCCTCCACACTGGCAACGTCCAAAAAGGCGGATCACTTGTATAATGCCCCTAGAGATGAGCCCTTCTATGGGAAGCACCCAGAGGCTGACTCAGTCGTTATCAATGCAGCTCATGACCATTCAAAACAACTCCGGCACCTCAGTACTCATTCTCCTGACAAAGACTCTAGGCAGACAGACTATTTTGGCAAAAAGGTCTACTCCTTGGCCACTTGTGCCATCCATTCCCTAAATTTCTTAGCCCACGTGGTTCAATATCAGAACCCCCTGTGGGAGAAGGCCTTGGAGGTGGTTCAAGCTCAGCCGGATCTCCCCTGTAAAACTGAGCTGCTGCACCTTCTCACGTCATGCTCCGTCATGGGGACCCATGTCCTGCGAGCCTCCTATGATTCTGTGGACTCTGCAGGAAGAGCCACGGCTACGGGAATTTGCCTACGCCGCCACTCCTGGCTTAGGGTCTCTGGATTTGCCCCGGATGTCCAGTCAGAGATCCTGGATGCCCCCTTCAGGGGCCCCATCTTGTTCAGCTAGGATTCCAAAAACATAATCACTCTCCTCCAAAGTACAGTAAGGCTATCCAATCAGTTCATTCCCTATATCAGTGTCAGCCCAACTCTTCCCCCACGGCAGCCTTTTCGTCACAACTCCAAGCAGTAACTCAGAGGTCAGCAGCGCTGCTTTAAGAGAAAGGTTACTTCGCAAGCCACAGGAAGTTCAGCACCCAGAGCTCCCAGAACCTCCCAGGCACGTTGCCTGTCCCCGGATCCTCTGCCTGACTCCTTACCCAACCCCCCCCTCCTCCAGCAGAATCCTTGGGGGAGGCGGTGGGAGGTTGCTTCTTTCTTTACAGGGATGGTTGGGGCAGAAAAACTTTGGACCAGTGGGTCATACAGTTAGTGAAACAGAGACATACTCTAGAATTGTTGGAGATTCCTCCAGACAATCCTCTAGCTCCCTCCCATTACCCTCAGGCTTATCTCTATTTGATTAAAGACGAGGTAGGAGCCCTTCTGCAGAAGCAGGCCATTGAACCTGTTCCCCCGACACAACGCGGCAAGGGATTCTACTCTCATTTCTTCCTGGTACCCAAGAAAACAGGAGATCTGTGCCCCATTTTGGACCTCGGCCATCTAAACAAGTTCATAGAGTACAAAAGGTTCAGGATGGTCACTCTCCCCGGCCCTCTTCGCTTACTGCATCAAGGGAATTGTCCATGCTCCCTGGATATGCAGGACGCTTACATCCATGTATTGCTGTTTCCACCCCACAGGAGGTTCCCGTGCTTCCGCTTCCAAGGAAACCATTACCAGTTCTGGGGACTTGAATATGTTGTTCATCCACACTTCTTGGCATGTCTCTTTCCCTTTTAATTCTTGCCGGAAGGTCTTCAAGCTGGCTCCTCCCACCCACCCAGGTGGTATTACCCTCTGCTCCACCCCATGACGCCAGATCTTCCTTTCCGCTGGAAGATTCAAGTTGCCTCCTCTCTGCTACTGCATTCTGTAGGCCCTAGCTTCGATTTCTTCGGACTCTCTGAAGATAAAGCTCATTCGAGCTAACAATTTCACATTTTGCTATTCGATTATGGAAGATAAATCTTCCCCCGTTTTTCACTGGTGCCCGTGCGGCCAGAAAATGTCACGCACAGACCCACATACCACGTGCATCTACTGCTTGGGTGTCGGCCATGACACCCAGGCATGTGAGATGTGTCTGCTTTCCCCCCAAATGTCCTCAATGATCGTCTCGCATGGGTCAAGTTGGGCAGGCCCAAGAAACAGAATCCACCGATGAAATCGAAAGAGGCCCGGTGGGAAGTCTCTGCAGCTGCGGGATCCACCGAGCAGTTTGAACAGATGCAGGCCTTCGAGGAAGAGGCAGCGCAGGCCCGGAGCTCTCCTCTCTGCTGATTTTCATTCCCTCCTACCTGGGCTCCATGTTCTCCTGGCTCCTTTGGGAGATGTACCTTTCTCCCCAGCAAAGACAGGAGGACCTTTGGGCTCGTATACCTCCCGGTCCCGTAAAAAGGACAAGGAATCGAGAGATTCTTCATCTCGGTGAAGATGTTCTTGGGATCGAGAGTGATCTCAGTCACAGGAATCTCTGGTCTCTGCTTCGGTCAAGACTGTTTCTTCGGCTCCTGGCTTCTTGGCCTTGCCGACTGGACAGAAAGCCGAAGTCTCAATCGATGATGCGGTAGAGATCACTCTCAACCCTGTCAATCTGTTGTCGCCCAAGAAGTCAATTACCAGGACCCCGGTCCTAAACTTTCCTGATGAGGAAACCCAGCCTGTTGGCAAACCCATCGAGGAACCGGTCTCCGATCTGGTTTAATCACCAGTTCCCTCAAACGACCCACTCGGCCAGTCCGATCGAGGTTGAGATCTCCCCCCTCAACCGAGAGACCAAGGAAGGTGCATAAGCGCTCTAAAAAGAGGCGACACCACTGTTCACCTTCGTCCTCCTCGGACGAGGAGAGGCTTCGACGGAAACTCCATCGATACTATGAGATCTAAAGTGGCAGCAGCTCATTCTGTCCAGGCAGAAGCCTTCTACGGTTTCCACCCCGGCCATTACCAGGCTTTTGCCTCCCAGGCCGAAACCGACTCCATTGGAACCGGTAAAATCGGTTCCTCCACCCATGGAGCCGGTAAAGCCTGCCCCGGTTCGGCCAGAATCGGTCTCTATACCGATAGTGGTGGAGCTGCCGCCTAATCAGCCTTTGGGAGGGGCTCCTGTGAAGGAATCTCGGATGGTTCCAGGTCTTCCTCACAGGCTATCTGTCACCCTCATGCCTGACTGCCCCAGGCGTGTACAAGGGGACCTTGGTGGCCGACTGATTTATACAGATAACTCAGATTCTGATGACACCGACCTCCACTCTCACCTGCCGGATGATGAGTAGGTGGGTAGTCTGTCGATGGAGGAGGGCCCTTCATCATTTTTGGGAATTCTCCGCCTTATCTCCGAATCCACAGGGATGCCCCAGGAGCCTGTCCAGAAATGGGCGGAGTACCCTCTTACAGATATTCTTAAAAGAGGGGATACCCCTACGGAAGCCTTCCCAGTGGCCGAGGCCATTGTAGGCCTGGCTTTGGAGCTCTGGCAGCATCCTGCCTCCTGCCCAGAGCCAGATGGCCCGTAAGTATGCGATGCCCATTGGGTCCCTCGCGGGATTCACAGAACATCCCTTGGCTGAGGTGTTAGTGACTGCTTCTGTGTTCAGACGCACAGGCAGCTCTGCTGACACTGATAGGCCTCCAGACAAGGAGTCCAAAAAACTGGACCACTCTGTCAGGAAGGTCTATGCAGCCTCCTCTCTAGGCCTTCGTCAGGCAAGCTCAGCCGTCATCATGGCACACTTCTCCCATGCCCTCCTGGGCTCCTTTAACAAAGTTCTCCCGCACCTCCTCGCGGACCTTCAGACTATGGTAAAGCAGGTCTGGGACCAGGGCCAAGCCGTTACCAAGCAGCAGCTTCAAACAGCCTTGGACCTTGGGGATTCTTGCACTCGTTCTGTGGCAGCCGCAGTTGCTATGCGCTGCAGGGCTTGGCTGAGGCTTTCCACCTTTACAGCAGATACCAAGCACAAACTCACTGATGTTCCTTTCCTGGGTACCGATCTCTCTGGCCCAGGTGTGGATGGTCATCTGCAGTGAATCGAGCAGTTCAGTGCCACCTTGGACTGCTACTTCTGCTCCAAAGGACGCCCTTAGCTCCAAGAAACAGCAGAAGAAGTCTTTCTAGGATCGTGGATATGTTGTTCATCCACACTCTTTGGCATGTCGCTTTCCACTTTGAATCTTGCCAGAAGTCTTCAAGCTAGCTTCTCCCACCCACCCAGGTGGTATAACCCTCGGCTCTGCCCCATAACGCCAGATCTTCCTTTCCGCTGGAAGATTCAGGTTGCCTTCTTCGTGCTCCTGCATTTTGTTGGCCCTGGCTTCAAAACCTTCGGTTATTCCGAAACTTCGTCTAGTTTGCATTAGCGATCGCGACTACTTACCTTCGATTTTGGAAGACAAGTCTTCCCCGGATTTCACTGGTGTTCGTGCGGCGAGAAGATGTCACACACTGATCCCCACACCACGTGCGTCTGTTGCCTTGGTGCCGACCATGACACCTCGAAGTGTGATTTTTCTCACTTTTCATCCTAACGTCCTCAACGACTGTCTCGCACACCTGAAGTTGGGGAGGCAGGAAAAACGGAACCCTCCATTGAAATCTAAGGAGGCTCGGTGGGCGGTTTCCACCAAGAAATTGGAACACGTGCAAGCCTTCGAGGAGGAAGCAGCTCAGGCCGCAGAATCTTCCTCTCGGAGCTTCTTCGTTCTGCTCAACCTGGGCTCCACCTTCTCGGGTTCTTTCCGAGAGTTGTGCCAGTCTCTCCCGAATAAGAGGGAGGCTCCTGCGGGCACGCACTCCTCTCAGTCCCGTAAGCAGAAAATGACCCAGGAATGTCTTCATCTTGATGAAGACATTCTTGGGATCAGGAGAGGTGTCAGTCTCAGGAACCGGCAGTCTCGACTTCAGTCGAAATTGCCTCTCCGGCCACTGGCTTCTCGACTTTGCCTTCTGGCCAGTCAACCGAAGTGTTGATCGACGATGTTGAAATCATCATCGACCCATTGTCGCCGACTCCGGTCGCCGACTCTCTCGATCGGACTCAGATCCTTACTTTCCTTGACAAGGAGATCCAGTCCGCTGGGAATCCCGTCGAGGAAGTGATCCCCGACCCCGGGAAATCACCGGTCCCGCCTGTGTCTCCCGAGCGACCAAATTGACCTGTCTGATCTTGATCGAGGTCCAGGATCCCCTTGACCAACAGGCTGAGGGAGAGCCACAAGCGCTCTAAAAAGAGGCAATGCCATTGGTCATCCTCCTTGGATGAGAAGAGGCTCAGCGGAAACTCTGTCGGCCCCGAGGGACCTCATGTGGCAACAGCTGATTTTTGACTGGACATAAGCCGACCCGGCTACCCCGGCAATATGGCTTTTCGCCTCTGGGCGAAGCCGACTCCTTCGGAGCCGATCAAGTTGGTTCCCTGCCCACGGAGCTGGCAAAACCCTCGGTTCGGCCTAAACCGGTCTCTCCACCAATCGTGGTGAAACTACCACCCAAGCAGCTTGTGGGAGGGGCTCCTTCTAAGGAAGATAGGCCAGACACTGGGCTTCCCTGGTGACTTTGTCACTGTCACCCCAGACCGCCCTGGGCGGGTCGAGGGTGGCCTGGGTGGTCGACCACTGTATTCGGATTCCTCAGATTCGGATGTGACCGGCCTACATTCTTATCCTGGGGATGACAAAACTGGTGGTGGGATAGAGACGGAGGAAGGTCCTTTGTCCTTTCAGGGCATTCTTTGCCTCATCTCAGTCCACAGGGATGCCCCTGAAGTCATTCCGGAAAAAGGCGGAGTACCCTCTCATGGACATCCTCAACAGAGGGGGATACCCCAACGGAGGCTTTCCTGTGGCTGAAGCCATTGTTGGCCCAGCCTTAGAACTCTTATCCAGCTCCGTCTGCCCCCATGGCCCGCAAGAATGCAATGCCCATGGGGTCCCTTGCAGGGTTCACAGAGCACCCTTTGGTCGAGAGCCTGGTGACCACCTCTGTATTCAGGCATACTGGCAGTTCTGCCGACATGGACCGACCTCCCAAGAAGGAATCCAAACTATTGGATCACTCAGCCAGGAAAGTCTGTGAGGCCTCTTCTTTAGGCCTTCGTCAGGCAAGTTCGGTCGTTGTCATGGCACACTTCTCCCATGCCCTCCTGGGGTCTTTGGATGAAGTCCTCCCACGCCTCCCGGCAGACATGCAGACCATGGTCAAGCAGGTCCGGGATCAGGGCCGAGCTGTTGTCAAACAGCAGCTTCAGACAGCCCTGGACATTGGGGATTCTTGTGCTCGTTTGATGGCAGCCACAGTTGCCTCTTGTCGCAGGACTTGGCCGAGACTCTCCTCCTTCCTGGCAGATACTCAGCACAAACTAGCTGATGTGCCTTTCCTGGGCACTGATCTTTTCGGCCCAGGTGTGACTGGTCATCTTCAGCATATTGAGCAGTCCAATGCTACCTTGGACACTACTTCTGCTAAGGCTTCTTCAGGCAAGAACCAACAGAAGAAGACAATGACTTTTTGGCACTCTTCCCCTGCAGCACAGCAATCCTCCTTTCAAGGAGGGCAGCAGCAACAGCAGCAGCAGGCTCAAGCTTGGTGCTCCCGACCCAAGCTTGGTCCCCCAAGGCCCATAAAGGAGGCTGAGGTTCGGGTCCTGGATCCTCCTCCTCCAAGCCTGCTCATTGATGGAGCAGGGGCTGCCTCCCTCTCTCCCGTCACGCCAGCTCTGGGTCCTCCCATGGGGGGCTGGCTCTGCCACTTCCTTTCCGCCTGATCCGCTGTCACTATGGACAGGTGGGTTCTCAAAGTGGTCTGTCAGGGTCTGCCTCTGGAATTCGAGGAGTACCCTCCAAGCCGAGCCCGCGCCCCTCGGGAGGAAAGAGTATCCATCCAGACTCAGTTGGCTCTCTGAGACATTGCTCAGCTCCTCCTCAAGGAGGCAGTAGCTCCAGTGGCGGATCCTCCAGCAGACCCAGGCTTTGTCTCCAGGTACTTCCTGGTGCCCAAGCAGATGGGAGGCTAGCGCCCCATTCTAGATCTGCATGACCTGAATCAATATCTCGGGTACCACACCTTTCGGATGATCACTCTGTCCCAGCTCATACCATCCTTGGTACGAAACATATGGTTCTGTTCACTGGATCTGCAGGACGCATTCTTTCATGTCCCAATCCATCCGTCTCATCGGCGGTTTGTCCGCTTCAGAGCCGAAGAGACCCTGTACGAGTTCCGAGCCATTCCGCTAGGCCTGTCATCGTCTGCTGGGTCTCTCTATCCACATCGTAAGCGGCTGATGTGGATTTTGTTTCTCCTTTGCTTAAACGTTATTGCCTCCCTGTGAACTGCTCGTTAATCCTCCGGTGGCAGGCTTGCATGGCGTGAGAGGCTGTGCTGCAGGCTGCCTTGCCCTGTGATATCGGGCTGGAGGTGTGAGTACGAGGGAGCTTTGATTGTGTGAGCAGACTGTCCGTAGGGGCGGAGACTTTGCTGCGGATAAAGGGAAGCGCCACTCGCAAGCGCTTAATCTGCGTGTGCAGACTGTGTCCTGCCATTATTGGAACGCCGCTCTTAAGTGGCTGATGTGGATTTTGTTTCTCCTGTGCTTAAATGTTATTGCCTCCCTATGAACTGCTCGTTAATCCTCCGGTGGCAGGCTTGCACGGCGTGAGAGGCTGTGCTGCAGGCTGCCTTGCCCTGTGATATCGGGCTGGAGGTGTGAGTACGGGGGAGCTTTGATTGTGTGAGCAGACTGTCCGTAGGGGCGGAGACTTTGCTGCGGATAAAGGGAAGCGCCGCTCGCAAGCGCGAGCGTTGTGAGTGGCGCGAGCGCCACTCAGTATTGGAATATCTGTCTGCAAATGGGGAAGAGAAATGGGTTGTTTATGATATGTTTTAATGTGTGTTAAGTTAAGTATTTTTACTTATTTAATTCTGTTTAGAAATATTAAGGTGGAGCTTATTTTAGTATTGGCTTTATTGGTTTAATGTAGGTTAGGTAGATATTTTGTGCTATTTAATAGTGTTTAAATAGCAGTTTGTGATTTTTGCCTGAAATGTTTAAGAATTATGTGGGAGGATCTATGGGGGCTAGGATTACCTATAGCCACTCGCTGCTGTATGGTCTACGCCCCTCTGTCCCTTTTTCTGTGTCTGATGCTATCGCTAGACGTTGTCAGGAAGTGGGGATTGTAGGGGTTACGTTGATTATTGGCACGAGGTGATCAGGCTATGGGTGATGGTCGGATTGAGGTCCTTGGGTCCAGGAGGCGCCCTGGGTTGCGACGGGCATCTGGGAGAGGCCAGACGTGGTTGGTGCCCGTCCCCAAGGAGTCCACCAGTCCGAGTGGCCAGGTAGCCTGTGGGGCTGCACCACCCTCCAATCCCCTGAGGGCAGTGTTGTGCAATGCCAGGTCGATCAGGAACAAGACGGCAATTGTTGCCGCCTTGATTTCATCGGTCGATCTGGCTTGCATTACGGAGACCTGGGTGGGTGATGATGCAGGCCCTATATTTGAGGCTGCGGTCCCTCCCGGGTATACCGTGGTACACTGCCCCAGAGTGAATCGCAGGGGTGGCGGTGTAGCTATCTGTTTTAGATCCAGCTTGACCTTCACCGTGCACCCAGTGGAAGCTCCGGGTTCTTTTGAGTGTGTGGCTATCCGTGGTGGTCTCGGCGCAGGCTGCAGGATTTTCCTCGTCTATCGCCCTTCTGGCCCGGTAAGGGGATTTCCTGCAGGAGTTTGCGAGTTCACTGTTGGTGAACTGTTGGGATCCCCCAGATGTGTCTTTCTGGGGATTTCAATGTCTGGGTGGATGATAGTGATCAAAGATGCAGTGGCGACTTTTGCGGAGTATGTCCTCTCTTGGACTGACGCAGGTCGTTGCTGCACCCACCCACCAGGATGGCCACATGCTGGACCTGGTGTTTTCACTGGGGCTTGAGATCACTGATCTCGGGATTGATCGGGTTTCTTGGTCCAATCACTGCACGGTGAAGTTCACATTTGGAGCTCCCGCCATAAGCCCTTCCCCTGCTGAGATGATTAGCTGTCGCCCTTTGCGGGGTCTTACCCCTAAGGGTTTTTTGGCGGCAGCTAAATTATCTAGTGTGGGTGCTGCATGCGTTGGAGGAGTTGGTGCCGGGGTTGACACCTATAATAAGGTGCTCTCTGACACCATCAACTCCCTCGCACCTGTCCGTGTACGACCCAGAACCTCATACCTGAGGTCCCCATGGTTTGATGGGGACCTCAGGGAAGATGACGAAGAAGATGGGTCGGAGATTGGGCGCCGTTGGAGGATCCCGCCTGGAGGTGGACAGACTGGTCCTGCGTCGCGCACTATCGTGCGTGTCTGGAGGCAATCAATCATAAGAAGGCAGTGTTCCTGTCCAGGGAGATTGCTGCCGGGAAGAATCGACCAGCTTCACTCTTCCGGACTGTGGACAGACTTTATCCTGTCTACCTGCAGCCTAGGAGGGTTTTTTCCACTGAAGATTGTGAGGAGTTTGCTCGGTTCTTCTCGGACAGGGTGTCCATGATCCGGCGGGATGCTTCTTCAGTTAGCAATACCATAGCTAACAGTGGTCGTCAGATGTGCTCTGAGTGCACTCCGCCAAGTTGGGGGAAGTTTAGACCGGTGGAGGCAAGTGAGGTTATTGAGGTAGCAACCAATTTGAGGCATACCTTTTGTGAACTGGACCCAGTGCCAGCGTTTCTTAATGAGATCGTTGGCTCTGTCGACCAGTGTTTGCCATGATAGATCGCGGTGTTCCTTATCTGAGGAGTCTTTCCGGATGCCTTGAAGGAGGCTCTGGTGAGACCCTTTAAGAAACCATCTTTGGACCCGGAGATCATGGCGAATGACGTCTCTATCTCCAACCTCCCATTTTTGGGGAAGGTGGTGGAGAAGGTGGTAGCGATTCAATGGAAGAGCACCTCGTGACTCACGGTTGTACGATCCCTTCCAGTCGGCTTTGGGCCAGACATAGCACAGAAACTGCTCTTGTACGGGTGCAGAATGATCTCCTCAGGGCTAGAGATCGGGGACAGGACAATTCTTGTTCTTCTCTATCTCTCTTGACATTTGACACTGTGGACCATTGTGTGTTGCTTGTCCGCCTTTAGGGAGTTATCCTGGACTCACCAGTACTGTCATCAACTGGTTTGAGTCCTTTCTTACAAACAGGAGGCAGCGGGTTATGATGGGTAATTCCTCATCTACACCCAATCTCCTTCCTCATGGAGTCCCTCAGGGATCGGTACTGGCCCCAATGTTGTTGTGAGTGTACATGCTGCCCTGGGTGGGATCATTAGGAAGTATGGTCTGAGTTTTCATTGCTATGCTGATGATACTCGGCTATATTTTCCCTTTGTCCCAGGAACATCCAATGCAGTGGATGTGCTAAACATCTGTCTGACCGAGATAAGTGACTGGATGGCCTCCAGCTGGTTGCGACTGAACCCTAACAAGACTGAGGTATTGGTAGTGGAGTCGAACAGAGCTCGTGATATGAAGGTCTCTGACTCAGCAACTGGACTTGTTCTTGGGGCTGTCTCATTGAAGGCCTCCTCTAGGGTGCGTAGTCTTGAATGATTCTGGACAGGAACTTGACCATGGAGACTCAAGTATCTTCCAGTGGTTCGTACCTGTTTTTCCATCTCAGAAACATTGCCAGGATTAGGCCCTTGTTCCGTCTCTGGACCTCCCTACCTTGATACATGCCTTAGTCACATCTAGGCTGGACTACTGTAATTCGCTTTATCTCGGGGTCACAGGAGGACTTCTCCGCAGACTGCAGCTGGTGCAAAACGCAGCTGCCCGGTTACTGACTGGGCAGAAAAAGTTTTGCCATATTACACTGGTACTGCGTGAATTGCACTGGCTGCCAGTCAGGTGGAGAGTCCTCTTTAAGGTGGGTCTTCTCACCTTTAAGGCCCTACATGGGCAGGGCCCTGGTTACCTGTCAGTCCTCCTGACACCTGCTCTATCTGTCCGCCCTCTTCGATCCTCCAGCAGTGGCCTCCTGACCGTTCCTAGAGCGAGGCTGAAATCAGCCGGTGACAGAGCTTTTAGCGTTGCGGCTCCTGCTCTATGGAACCTATTACCAGCTTTGGTCAGAGAGGCCTCGACTGTAGATATCTTTAAGGTTCGCCTGAAAACATTCCTATTTTCTCAGGCATTTGATGTTTAGACTACATTAGACTATGATCTATTTATAATTTGTAATTCTATTTATTTTTATGTATTATGTTCTTTTAAAATTTGTACGGTGCCCAGAGCCTCCGGGATTGGGCGTCTTTTAAATAAATTTGACTTGACTTGACTTGACTTGTCTTCACCAAATGCATTGCAGAGGTGGCAGCCATCTCAGGCGTCGGGAGGTTTATCCATACCTCGACGATTGGCTCTTAGCAGGTCCCACCCAACAGGAAGTGGAGAGGTCCAGGGACCTGGCCCTCCAGACCTGCTCCCAACTCGGCCTCCTGATCAACGAGGCCAAGTCGGAACCCGTGCCTTCCCAGGTGATGTGCTTCATCGGGACAGAGCTCGGCTCCCAGCAGGCAGGGCGGAGGTTCTCTCCTCCTTTGCTCAATCATTTCTGGTTGGGCAATTGCACCCTGCCCAGGACTTTCTGCGCCTTGTGGGTTACATGGCAGCATGCACCTCAATGGTCCGTTGGGCCTGGTTGCACATGTGCCCCCTCCAGTTGGAGCTGGCTGCCCACTGGACTCAGCGCCATGGTCATTTCGACCAGCTGATCACTGTAACCCAGAAGATGTGGGATGCTCTCCAATGGTGGACTGCCCCAGACTGGTTGCAGGAAGGAATCCCGTTTGTCTGCCCCGAGCCGACGGCCATCCTCACAATCGATGCCTCTCTCATGGGCTGGGGAGCCCACATGGGGGACAAAAGGGCCCATGGATTCTGGACCCCCGAGGAGTCCCAATACCACTTCAACCTGTTGGAGCTCAGAGCAGTCAGACTGGCACTATCAGCTTTCGCTCCTCAGCTCTGGGGTAAAGTGGCTCAAGTCCAGACAGACAATACCATGACCATGTACTACCTAAACAAACAGGGTGGCTCGCACTCACATCTGCTTTGCAGAGAGACACTCCGCATCTGGAGCTTCGTCAGCTGTTTGGAGGCGGATCTCCTAGCCATCCATGTGGCAGGAGCCTCAAACCATCTGGCGGATGTTCTCAGCCGCTTAGGCGAGACATCCCACGAGTGGTCTCTCCATCCAGAGGTAGCTTACAGCCAGTTCTCCCACTGGGGCAAACCGATGGTGGACCTGTTTGCCTCCAGGGAAAACACCAAGCTGAGGCTGTTTCATGCCTGCCCCCCCCTCAGCAGGGCTCGCTGCATGGGTATGTATTCTCAAGGCAGTGAACCCCAGGCCTCCTCTGTGCCTTCCCTCCATTTCCCCTTGATCCACAAGGTGCTTCTCAAGGTGAGGAGGGACAGGGCGAAGGTGATTCTGGTAGCCCCAGACTGGCTGCACCAGTTCTGGTATCCAGATCTCTTCAGCCTCAGCTGCAGGCCCCCCGGGGCGGCTTCCTGCACCTGATCTCTCTCTCTCAGAGGAAGGTATACCATCCGGACCTTCCATCCCTGCACCTGACAGCCTGTTACCAGGGCGGCTAGAGTTCCAGGCTTTGGGTCTTTCCGAGGATGTCCTAACTGTGGTGGAGGCATCCAGAAAGGAATCGACTAGGAAATGTTATGCCTGCAAATGGAAAAGGTTTTCCATTTTGTGTCGGGGCAAGGGCCTGGTCCCTCTGTCCTGTCTAGTGGTTAACATTCACGACTACCTTTGGTCTCTGTCCAAAGGGGGTCTTCGGTCATCGACCCTTAGGGGGCACCTGGCAGCCATCTCTGCTTACCGAGCGTGGGCTGGTCAGCCAACAGCGCAGGAGACAGTGGTCAGGCGCTTTTTCAAAGCCTGGATCACATATCCCCTCCGGTGCATGACCCTCCGCCTCCATGGGATCTACTGCTGGTACTGCAAAATTCATGGGCAAGCCATTTGAACCAATGCACAAGCGTGCCTTGTCACACTTGTCATGGAAGACGGCCTTCCTGGTGGCTGTCATGTCTGCCAGAAGGACAGGGGAGCTCCAGGTGCTTTCGGTGGACTCCCCTTATCTGGTCTTTCACAGGGACAAGGTTGTCCTGCACCCCCAACCAAAATTCCTCCCTAAGGTGGTGTCAGAGTTTCACATTAATCAGGTATTGACTCTGCCTGTGTTCTACCCAAACTACACCTCTGATGCCGAGTACAAGCTCCATACTTTGGACCTGAGACAAGTTCTCTCCTATTACAAGGAGAGAACGGCAGAAATTCGGGGAGAGGTTTGCCAGCTATTTGTCACCTACACTGAAGCCGCTCCTGGCAGCAAAGCAGACGATTGGCAGATGAATTACATCTTGCTGCTGTAGGTTGGCGGGTAGGGAGCCTCCCATTGTGCTAAGGGCTCATTCCACCCACCATACTGCTGAGTCGGTGGCTGCTTCCAGGGACGTCCCTATCCAGGAAATCTGCAGGGCTGCTATTTAGAAGACAGCAAACACCTTCATCACCCATTACCACATCGACCTTGAGTCAAGCCGGGATGCTGGTTTTTGGGGCCTCAGTTCTCCAGTCTCTGTTCCGTAAGTAGGGGGTGTGCGCCTTGCATCCCTCCTCCCGGAGTACTGCTAGGAGTCTGCCAAGAAGTGTGGATGAACAATATATCCACGTCCCTAGAAAAACAGGTTACTCACCTGTAACAGTAGATCTTACTTTGAGAGGGCTCTTGCAGTAGGTAATTACATATAGGACTGAAGCCGGCAGGTGTCAGGACCCCAGAGAAAAATTTCTAGCTAGCAGTCTCTGGCGAGGGACCACCCCACGTCAGGTGACTGGCGTCAGGAGACGTCGGTATAAAGGAGCGGTCCCTCATGCCCGCCTTCCAGTTCTTTCCTGCCTTTAGCTCATGCCAGCGCATCGCGGTAAAGTTCCTTGCTTGTCAGACTCTAACGTTGGTATTTTCACCGAGTATTTTTTAGGTTTTTGTCCTTCATTCGTCAGGTATTTATCGGTGTATGTCGTCCCCTACATCCTCCGAGCACAAAAACAAGTGCGACTCATGCGGCACCCAACTCACGCACAAGGACGGCCATTCCCTGTGCCTTTTTTGCCTAGGCCCCGACCATCCAGTGGAGAAGTGCCAGCACTGCCTCAGCTTTAATGCGGCCACCCGAAGACGGCAGCAGCAGTCCCTGGAGGCCCATATTTTGAAAAGAAATGAGCTCCATGGAGAAGGAATTGAAAAAGTTCGGCAGGTGTCCACCTCCCTGAAGGCCATGAAGAGAAAAAGATGAAGGCACGGGACAAGGGCTTCTCATCACATGACTTCTCGGGGAATTAGCCGTGCTAAAGTAACATCCTCGGGGACTGCTCGCAAGCCACCTTAGAGGCTTCTAAGGCGGCGGTGGCCTGCCCGTCAGGCTCACGCTCAGGTCCTTCGTGCGCCTCCGGGCTTTTGGAGGCCTCCGCTCCTGGTAAAGCCGTGATTTTGCGGCCTACTGGTGTGAGCGGCTCCAATAAGCCGGACATCAGCTCCTCCAACGCCCGCACAGAGAAGGTCGGTAAGTCGCCCGACCCTTTGGGGCAGCGTGTGACCCCTGTTCCGCCCGCCCAGGTTGCCCCTCCATCATGGCCTGCCTCCAGCGATGGGTCCGTTAAGTCAGACACCGGCCCCTCTGGTGCCCGCCCGGATCCTGCTGATGAGCCGCACGTTGGTTCGCCCAGTGTCTGCACAGCAGAAGAGCCGACACCAGACCCTCCCACGTCCGTCGTTCCTGGCCCCCCGCAGCCTTCGCTGCCCTCCAGGGACCCTGAGTTTCCTCAGCCCAACCCCGAGGATTTCTCTTCTCCATCCCCGGGCAACTCTGAGGTTCCTGTTCCACCTCTGTCAGACCGCCCACCTGCTGGTTTGACCGATCTGACGTCGGTCCCCCGGACACGGGCTCCTTGGCCGCTGGCTCCGATGCTGGTATTGCGGACTCCGGGCGACATCCCGCTTCCGGATGCCACTCCATCGCCGGGCCCTCCGCCCCCCCCAGGCCTCCTGCTCCAGATCCGCCCGTGGGGCCTCCTGCCGGTCCATCTGCTCCGGCAGCCTCCCCCCCCCCCGGCTCCCGGGTATCCGATGCCGTCTTACGCAGGGCCTCAGTACCTGGTGCGGATGTATCCGACGCCACAGTACCCGGCGCCTCAATACCCGACACCGGGCTTCCGCCATTGGGTTATGGATCGTGCCTTATGGGTATAATCCATACCCATATCCCCCTCTCCACCTCCACCACCCCCCCCAGCCACCGGTGGACTTGCAGGAGACTCTGGCCTCCTGGTGGGCTGAGGCCAAGGCTCAGCTCACCAGAGAGGTGGAGGTCGTCTTACGACAATGGTGCCGGTCCCACTTCCCGTATGTCCACGACGACAAACTCCCTCCCCACCTCCGGACACCAGGGCCAAACCCTCTGGGTCCAGAGAGGGGCAGGACATGCTTCCCATGGGCTTCCAAGGGGGTCCGTTCCTTCCCCTCGCTGGGAGAGGGAGTCTTCTTCTTCTTCGGATACCTCTGACGCCTCCGACGGTTGTTCTGAGCAAGACGACAAGCCACGCTCTCCGTCCAAGCCCAGGCCAAGGACTCCTCCGAAGGATCCTTCCTTCACGGAGTTGCTACACAGGATCCAGGAGGTACATAAGTGGCACTCCTTGGAACCAGACCCCCAGCGTAAAAAAGCTCGCCGAGCATCTGGATCTGCCTGTGACAGCTTCCACCTTGGATCAAGCCTCAAGCCAACCTTATCAACAGCCGTCGGCCTTAGCCCCACTTCCTAGGAAGTCGAACAGGCTATACCAGGCTCCCGAGGGTTTTGACTATTTAGATTCTCACCCTCGGGCTGACTCAGTTGTGATTAGCGCCGCTCATGGCCGGTCAGCTCACCCAAACATCTTAGCTCGTCTCCACCTGACAAGGAATCCCGCCTTCTGGACCAGTATGGCAAGAAGATTTTCGCTTCTTCCACTCTGGGTATTAGGGCCCTTAATTATGCAGGTCAAATGGGGGATTACCAGAAGGCGATTCTCAATGAGGGTGGAATCTAAATTGGACTCCCTTCCAGACTCTCAAGTCAAGCAGGAAGTGGCTGACCTTGTCCGCTCTGCATGTTCGGCCAGTCGGCACATGCTTCGTGCGACCTACGATGCAGTGGACACTGCCGGTACGAGCTCATCTTTCACCATAGGCTTACGATGCCATGCTTGGCTCTGAGTGTCAGGGTTGGTCCCAGAAGTGCAGTCCGCCATTCAGGAAACGCCCGTCGGGGGTTTGGTGCTGTTCGGGGTGACGTCAAGGACAACATCACCGACCTGCAGGAGAAGGGGACAGCACTAAAGTCTGTTGCATCATCCCCAACAAACGCAGCGCCGTCCCTTTTACATGAACAGAATCGGCCCAAAGTGAGACCCCAGGGAAGCGGGCCACTAAGCGTTGGGCCCCCAGCTGCAAAGCCCCTCCCGGCCAAAAAGCAGCGGGAGCTTCAGCTGCAGCGCTGCCCCACACCACCTGACTCCTTCCCTCCCCCACAGCCTCCGGGCTTCACGGAGGAACCGGTAGGAGGGAGGTTTTCTCTCCACCTTCTGGGCTGGGAGAGGATAACATCAGATTCTTGGGTGCTCCAGCTAATCGCAGATGGACACTCAATAGAGTTTCTACAGAAACCACCTTGTCACCCTCCCCCAAGGTCGTCGTATTCTCGGGAACATCATCTTCTGGTCCAGGAAAAGATTTCAGCACTTTTGCTGAAAGAGGCAATAGAACCTGTCCCCTTCCCTCTGCAGGGAACGGGTTATTATTCCCACTTCTTCCTGGTCCCAAAGAAGACAGGAGAGGTCAGGCCTATTCTAGATCTCAGTTCCCTGAACTTATTTGTGGAATACAAGAGGTTCAGGATGCTCTCACTGCAGAGCCTTCTGCCCCTCCTTCGCTCGGGTCAGTGGCTGTGCGCTCTGGATATGCAGGATGCTTACCTGCACATATCTATCCGCCCTTCTCACCGCAAATATCTCAGTTTTGCTTTTCAGGGGGACCACTACCAGTTCATGGCACTCCCATTTGGCCTTTCCTCAGCTCCCTGAGTATTTACCAAATGCCTTGCGGTGGTGGTGGCCTTCCTGCGTACCCAGGGAGTACAGGTTTTCCCGTACCTGGACGATTGGCTCCTGGTGGCCTCATCCAGGGAGGAACTCCTGCGCTCCCTCTCCCTTACCCAGCAGGTCTTTGCCTGTCTGGGTATTACCATCAACCTGTCCAAGTCTCACTTGATCCCATCCCAGAGTCTCCAGTTTATTGGGGCGATACTGAACACGACCCTAGGCAGGGCCTTCCTGCCACCGGACAGGGCAGCCACACTCCAGACTTGGGTAAGCCTGTTGTCCTGCCGTAGGCGGGTCAGTGCAAGGTCAGTTCTTCACCTCCTCGGGTTTATGGCAGCTGCTATCCCAACAGTCCCTTGCACTCGGCTCCACATGAGGGTCTCTCAGTGGACGCTTCGCTGTCAATGGGATCAGTTGGTCCTAGTCTCCTCTCCCATGGTTCGAGACTTGCAGTGGTGGATGGTCCGAGAGAACCTTCTTCGGGGAGTTCCATTCTTCCTTCCTCCCTCCTCCCAGACTCTGACCACAGACGCCTCGGGCGAAGGTTGGAGAGCCCATCTCGGTCCACATCGGACCCAGGACTCTTGGTCCAAGCTCGAACAATCCCTGCACATCAATGTGCTCGAGCTTCGGGCGATGCTCTGTGCTCTCCAGGCTCTCCACCTGCATCTTCTTCCAGGCCACCTAGCCGTCCAGACGGGCAATATGTGTGTGGTATGGTACATCAACAAACAGGGCGGGACTCTTTGCAGGGAAGCGATGAGAGTTTGGGATCGGGCAGCACAACATGATCTTCACCTCATGGCAATTCAAGTTCTAGGGGTCGAGAACTCCTTAGCAGACAAATTAAGTCGCTCGTCTGCTCAAGCTCACGAGTGGGAACTGGATCAGGGGGTCCTAGACGATATCTTCCTACGTTGGGGAACACCTCAGGTGGACCTGTTCGCTTCACCTCTAAACGCAAAGCTTCCTGACTTCTGCTCGCTTGTTCAAGAGCGAGGCATTTTCTGGAGAGATGCTCTGTCTCTAGATTGGAAGGACAGATTCGTCTATGCCTCCCCCCCGATTCCTCTGATCCCGTGTCTTGCAGAAACTCGGTTCAGAAGGAGCACGAATGATTCTGATCGCTCCTTTCTGGCCCAGGCAAGTTTTGTTTTCTCTTCTGCAACAATACTCAGAGGAACCTCCTCTTCCTCTGTCACAAATTTTACTGACCTAGGATCAGGGGACCCTGGTCCATCCAGGTCTCAAGTCCCTTCAACTACATGCGTGGCTCCTGCAGACATAGCTCAAGCCCGCTTTGGGGTTTCTCCCAGGTGGCTGAGATCTTGGTGGAGGCTAGGAAACCCTCCACTAGGTCTACTTATGCCATGAAGTGGAAACGGTTCACAATCTTTGGCCGCTTCAAAAAGCTTCGAGCCTTTCTCCTGCTCGGTTGGGCAACTGCTGGAGTACGTGTGCCATCTCTTTGACCTCGGTCTTAGTCACTCGTCTCTGAAGGTACACATGGCGGCCATTTCGGCCTACAATGTTCCCTTCGCAGATGGGACATTTGTTCAACTGGGAGTCTCTAAGGCTTTCCTCAGAGGGGTTCTTCACTTGAGACCCCATCCGAGTTCCCACCCCTCCTTGGGATTTGAACTTCATTCTTAAGAAACTTACTTTGCCTCCTTTTGAACCGGCAGCCTCAGCAGACATGAAGTTCCTTTCATGGAAGACACTTTTTCTAGTGGCCATTACCTCTGCTCGGAGGATTTCCGAACTCCAGGCCCTGATGTGTAAAATCCTGTACTTGATTTTTCACAAGGAATGTGTGGCTCTGCACACCAATCCTAAGTTTCTCCCCAAGGTGGTAGCGGAATCTACATTGAACCAGTCCATAGTGTTACCCACTTTCTTTACACAGTACTCCAATCAGGGGGAGTATCTACTTCACACTATGGACGTTCACTGGATCCTGAGATACTACACTAACAGAACAAAGGATCTCAGAAAGGCTGATCAACTGTTTGTGTCTTTTGTCCCCAAAAGAGAAGGCAGTGCTGTTTCCAAGCAATGCCTGTCTAAATGGTTGGCTCATTGCATCACCTTCTGTTATGACAAGTACAAGACCCTTCCGGGTCAATTAAGAGGACACTCCACCAGAGCGGTCGCTGCCTCGGCGGCGTGTTTCAAGAAGGTGTCGGCGGCAGACATCTGTGCTGCCGCCACTTGGACTTCTGTCCATACATTTACAAAACATTACAGTTTGGATATTGCCTCTCGTTGTAGAGCAGGCTTCAGGCTTGATGTTCTGCAAGGCCTCCTTTCTTAAGGCCTTCACAGCTAGAGAATCTGCTTTGAGTAGCTTTCCTCCCCCCGTGTATTTCTTCTTGTACCAGACTGCTTGGGACTCAGTCCTATATGTAATTACCTACTGCAAGAGCCCTCTCGGAGTTAGATAGTACAGTTACGTAAGAACTTACTGTAACAGTAGATCTTTGAGAGAGGCTCTTGCAGTAGGTAATGCCTTCCCGCCCTCCATCCCCCTAAGCTTTTTCAGCTCCTTTTCCAGTGAGGGAAATATTCGCTTCTCTCTTGTCTGGCCTCTTTGGCCCATGGCGGGAAAGAACTGGAAGGTGGGTGTGAGGGACTGCCACTTTATAGCGACGTCTCCTGACACCGGTCACCTGACGTGGGGCGGTCCCTCACCAGAGACTGCTAGCTAGAAATTTTTCCGTGGGGTCCTGACGCCTGCCGGCTTCAGTCCTATATGTAATTACCTATCGCAAGATCCTCTCTCGAAGATCTGCTGTTACGGTAAGTTCTTACGTAACTGTACTTTCTAGGAGTGGTATATGTTTTTCATCCACACTGACCCACGCGACCTCCCCGGCTAAGATGCACAAACCTGGCTTCCAGCGGGCTAAGATCTGGCGTCATCTGGCGGAGCCGAGGGTTGTACCACCCGGGTCGGTGGGAGGAGCCAGCTTGAAGACCTTCCAGCAAGAATTAAAAGGGAAAGGGACATGCCAGGAAGTGTGGATGAACAACATGTATACCACTCCTAGAACTACTGTTACAGGTGAGTAACCTGTTTTTTTGGCCTTGCCTGTCGGACCCATGAGTCTTTACAAAATGCTTAGTGGTGGTAGCAGTGGCCTTAAGGGGGGAAGGTCATTAAATCTTCCTGTACATAGACAACTGGCGTCTGACTGCTCCTACCAAGAAGAAGTTGCTCAGAACCATGGAGGTCACCTTTTCCCTGTTTCAAGATCTGGGGATGACCCTCAGCCTTCCAAAATCATCCCCTTGAGCAAGTGAGGGACTCCAGTATATAGGGGTGATCCTAGACACCAAACAAGGCATGGCCTTACTTCCACCAGACAGGGCAGAATGCCTTTAGACTCAGACTCTGCCAGTTTCGTCATCTTGGCAAGTCCCAGCCAGAATGGTCCTCAGACTGCTGGGAAATATGGCAGCAACTATTGCAACACTACCCTTGGCTTATCTGCACATGAGTCACTCAGTGGAACCTCCGGGTTCAATGGGACCAGCGTTCAGATGACCTGGACCTCCCGGTATCAGTATCCAACTCAGTCCGTCAAACCATGACGTGGTGGCTGAACCACACCAACCTTTCCAAGGGTGTTCTCTTCTGGTCGGAGTCACCTTGGCAAATTCTGACCACAGACGCACAAGACTGTTAGACTCAGGGGACCTGGTCCCCATGGGAGCAGCATCTCCATATCAATGTTTTGAAGATGCGAGCAGTACTTTATACTCGACAAGCTTTTCAGACACATATGCCCCCGGGTCACCTCTTGATCCAGATGGACAACATGTCAGTGATCTTCTACATAAACAAGCAGGGGGGAATGCATTCTTACCCCCTCTGCAGAGAAACCATGCGAGTGTGGTATTGGGCCATAGAGTATCATCTGAGCCTGACAGCTGTGCATGTGCCAGATGTTCAAAACACCTTGGCCGATGGTCTAAGCTGTTCTCCGTTTAAAGTTCACGAATATAAACTTCCCGCAGTAACTGAAATTCTCTTCGACAGATGGGGCCGCCCAGAGCTGGAGCTATTCGCGTCCCCATCCAACACAAACTTGCCAGTTTCTGCTTACTAGATCCAGGGCCTGATGTTTTTTGGTGAGACACATTGTCCCTCTCTTGGACAGGGAGGGAGGTTTCTGTATGCTTTCCCTTCAAACAACATGAAGTCTTGCTGTATTCTGACTATTGCAGTTAGGTCCTGCCTTTCAACTGCCCCGGAGAACAAAGAGTTAACTTTCCATGGCCAGCATGAAACGTTCAGCGCGAGCTCGGTTGAAGCCTCTGTCTGCTGTTGTTTAAACTCCAACTGTCAGATTCTTTACTCCGCCTCACTGAACAGTCGCTCCGGAGATTTCTCCTTTGCTCGGTTCAAAAAAGTCGGTTAAAGTGTCGTTTTTTTGCTCGGTTTCTACCGAATTTCTGCAACTGAACCTGTCGGTTTAAGTCTCTGTCTGTGGTACCGTGAGTACTAGATAGGTTTTGCATTTAGTTTCTGTGTGGAACTTGTAAACATTGGATCGGTTCAGTTTGAACCTATCAGATTGGTTTTAAAAAACTTTTGAATTTATTAGAGTGTGGTAACCGGTCCGTATCGGTTCTAAAAAAACCCGGATTTAATTACATTTTTTTCCAAGACCCGTAACACGGTCAGGAACCGATAGGGGTGTCTTGCCTGGCGGATTGCCGAAAAAAGGGTACGTTTTTGATAGGATTGGCCGTGTCTGAGAAACCCAAGAAAAAAAACGGGCCACTGGGTTTCAACACTGTAGTGTGTGGGGAAGCCTTTGCTAAGGCTGATCCCCACACCACCTGTGTTGTGTCTGGGGTTTGACCACCTCGATTCAGACTGCCAAATTTGTAAAACTTTTCCCAAAGCTACCCTGGATAAGAGTAGGTAGACTGAGGAAAAGGAGGCGAAATCCGCTGACCTGGATGGCCAGCCCAGTTTAGTTCGACCGCGCACAAGGAGTGCCCTCTTACCGAGGCGAAAACTTCTTGAACCAAGGAGAGCCGATTCTGAGAGTCTGTTCCGGTTAAAAGAAAGAGAGGAAAAATCATCTGGTTCGGATCCACAAATTCTTTCTCCAACCGCTGATGAAATAGCCAAAGCGATAAGGATAGTTCAATCGCTAACCCGGTTCCGGCGAACGGCACCATCTGTCAGGGCTCGGTTCGGTCGGTTCCCCAGATTCGGATTATACTTTAGAAGAATTTTATGAACCGGAGGAGGAGGAGGAGGGAGAGTATGAGGATAATGATGATGGTGATTATGAAAGTCTGGATGTGCCTATTGACCCAGACATCTCCCCAGACAGACCTTCAGGGGTTTCTCCTTCTAGGCCTTCTGAGTCCCCTTCCCACTTTATGTTTTACAAGAAAGTGGCTGAAACCCTCCAGCTTCCAATGGAAGAAGCAGTAGAGGATCAGGAGGAGCCTGATTTTGTTGAGATGATGGACATCCCAGAGTCTAGGAGATTGTCTGTTCCCCTCCATAAATCTTTTGGGAAACAGACATTTAAAATTCTAGACACTCCTAATTCCATACCGCCTGTGGACAGAAGAATGGACAAGAGGTATACCCTTTCAGGCTCGGACACGGAGTTCCTTTCCCAGCAATGCAGCCATGTTGGGGTACTGCAGGCTGCTGCCTGTGATAAGGCAAATATTCCCTTGGCTTCACACCCCCAAGATAAGGACTCCAGGAGGATTGATGCCATGGCAAAAAAGCAGTACATGGCAGCATCTTTGGGGCTCAGGCAGGCTAACTATATGGCCTGCAGAGCTAGATACCAGACGTCCAGGTGGGACACAGTGCTGGCTCTGGCTAAACAGGCCCCTGACCAGCTTGCCAAGGAGCTGGAGCAGGTGGCTGCAGATGGGATTGAGGCATCCAAGGTGCAATTTCATGCTGCTGTGGACTCCAATGATGTTTCATCTAGAGTCATGGCTACATCTGTGGCCCTTCGGAGGATGGCTTGGCTCAGATGTACTAGCCTATCACAGGATACCCAGGCTAAGGCCATGGATTTCCCTGTCATTGGTAATTCTCTGTTTGGGGGAGCAGACAGAGAACTACATGAAGAAGATGGACGAGTACAGGACCACCTACAGGAGTGCTCAGGCCAAAGAAAGGCAAGCCACTCCTCAGAGACAGCATTCCAGGGTCAGGGGCAGGCCCTTTCAAAGGCCTTTTTACCAAGCCCAGGCCTCCTCTTCTGCTTATGCTCAGAGGGGGTTCTTCAGAGGGAGAGGCGGATGGGGAATGAGCAGGCCTGCTTCCACCCCTCAGTCTAAAGTCCCCGCCAAGCAGACACCCTAATGGGTCTGCCAGGGCCAATTCTCCAATACCTGTAGGGGGCAGGCTGGCTTACTTTGACCAGGACTGGAAGTCTTTGACATCAGACAAGTGGGTCCTGGAAGTAGTAAGCCAGGGACTGGTTCTCAGCTTCAAAAAAATTTCCCAAGATGAGAACCAGATCCTTTCCACCTGCAAATCCATCAGAGACCCTTGCCCTAGAGGCAGAGGTTTCTTCCCTCCTGGCTCTCAGAACCATAGAAAGGGTTCCTACCCTACACAGGGGCAAATGATTGTACTCCAGATACTTCCTAACCCCAAAAAAGACAGGAGAATGGCGGCCCATCCTGGATCTAAGATATCTGTACAAGCACCTTTTAAAACCAAAATTCAAAATGGTGACTCGGGGGATAATTCTACCCTCTCTAAGGCCAGGGGACTGGCTAGCCTCCCTGGACCTCAAAGATGCCTATTTTCACATTCCCATCAGGTGCTCCCACAGAAAGTACCTCAGGTTCGAGGTTGCCCTCAGGCCACTGTCAATTCAGAGCAATGCCCTTTGGCCTAACATCAGCCCCAAGGGTGTTCACAAAGTGCCTGGCAGTAGTGGTTGCTTTCCTAAGGAGAAAAAAGATCTCCATCTTTCCATACTTGGACGACTGGGTCAGTCTCCAGACCAAGTCAAGTCACATCTGCAAATAACTCAGCAAGTGCTCACTTTCTTAGGATTCCTCCTCAACCTTCCAAAGTCAGTTCTCGAGCCAGTACAGCTCCTCACCTTTATAGGGGCAGAGCTGGATACAATAAAACAAAAGCCTTCCTTCCCCTGGACAGGGCAAGGACCCTTATAGAACTGGCCTCTTCATTCACCCTTCAGGTGTCTCTCGACCAGGAGGCATTTCTTGCAGCTCCTGGGCCACATGGCAGCCTCTACAGGCAGTGATCCAGGGGCAGGATTCCAGATGAGGACATTCAGTTCCACTTAAGAGCCTTCTGGTCCCAAAGAAAGGATTCCCTTACACAAACTAGTCCCAGTGACTCGAACCCTGATCCAAGCTTTGCAGTGGTGGCAGGATCAGGACAATTTGAGACAGGGAGTTCCTTTTGTCACTCAGTCTCATTCAGTGATACTCACCACAGATGCCTCCTCTGAGGCTGGGAGCCCACCTGGGATCTTACCACCCAAGGGCTGTGGTCACCTCAAGAATCTCTACTTCACATCAATCTCTTGGAACTCAAAGCAGTGTTTCTGGCACTGCAAGCCTTTTCAAATCTGTACAGAACAGGGTGGTCGGATCAGAACAGACAATACCACCACAATGTGGTACATCAACAAGCAAGGAGGCACTCGGTCCGACCTTGTGCACAGAAGCAATGAAGTTGTGGTCTCTGGCCTATTCCTGCAAACCTCTCTGATAGCTTCACCTCCCAGGGAAGGACAATGTCCTAGCAGATGCTCTCAGCAGGATATCCCAGGGCCATCACGAATGGACCCTAGATCCCCTAGTTTTGGAAGTGATTTTCTCGAGATGGGGCATTCCACAGATAGATCTTTTTGCAGCCCCAGACAATCACCAACTTCCTCTCTTTTGTTGCAGACCCCCAGTCTTGGGCTCAGTCCCCCTGGATGCTCTGATTCTGAATTGGGAAGGGAAGTTCCTGTATGCTTTTCCCCTTCCCTCTCCTGTTCAAAGTGCTAGTCAAGATCAGGTCTCAACCATGCAAAGTGATTCTGATTGCTCCAGACTGGGCCAGACAGCCCCGGTACCCACTGTTGCTGTCCTTAGCAGTCCACCTTCCCGTCTCTTCCCAGGAATTACAACCTGTTGACATCCTCTCAGGAGAGGATTTGGTATCCGAACCTCAAATCTCTCAATCTCAAGGCATGGCTCTTGAAGAGTTAGAGTTTGCTGATCTACACCTTTCTAAGGGGGTTCTGGATATCCTTAAGGCTTCTCGAAAGCCTTCCACCAGAAAGACTTACAACTTCAAATGGAAAAGGTTCACTATTTGGTGCTCTAATAAGCATATTTCTCCAGAATCTGCTGGGTTGCCTACAGTCCTGGACTATATGGTTCATCTTAATGGCTTGGGACTTAGGCCAGCTACACTTAAAGTGCATCTGGCAGCTGTTTCTGCCTTCTTGTCAGTAGGCAAGCGCCTCCTCTGTCAGCCCATCCTGTGTTTTGTAAGTTCTTCAAGGGATTGCTGCACACCAATCCCCTTTAGGGACCCTGCTCCTGCTTGGGACTTTAATGTTTGCATTGCTCAGCTTATGCAACCCCCTTGAGCCTTTGTCCTCTGCAGGCTTAAGTACTTGACTTGGAAAACTGTGTTTTGGTAGCCATTACCTCTGCCAGGCGTATCAGTGAATTGCAAGCCCTGTCAGTGGAGCCTGATTTCATCTCTTTCCATAGAGATAAAGTGGTCCTAAGAACTAACAGGAAGTTTTTGCTTAAGGTGGTTTCAGATTTCCACCTTAATCAGTCTGTCTCTCCCTTTTTTCTTCACTGACCATTCCTCCTCTGGAGAGAGGAGGTTGCACAGCTTGGATGTTAAAAGGGCCCTCGGCTACTGTATAGAGCGCACCAAGGGTCACAGGTTTGAGTCCCTCCAGTTGTTCCTCACATATGGAGAGGTTGGTAAGGGCAAATCTGCCACTAAAAGATCTATTGCCAGGTGGATTGTCTCTTTTATACAATTCTGCTATGAAAAACTGGGTAGAAAACCACCCTCAGGCCTGAGGGCTCACTCTACTAGAGGTACAGCTGCTTCCCTGGCTGCTGCCAGGGATATTCCTATCTTAGAAATTTGTCAAGCAGCCACCTGGAAAACAGTCCATACATTCACCAAGCATTACTCTCTGGATATCCAGGCTAGGAGTGATGCTCGGTTTGTCACAGCAGTACTTCAGAGCCTATTCCCAAAGTAGGTTCTGTCCCTCCTCCATGGAGGTAACTGCATGTAGTCTCAATAGTCAGAATACAGCAAGACTTCCTGTTGTTTGAAGAAAAATTACTCACCTTAGTAATGTTGTTTCTTCTAATGGAGTCTTGCTGTATTACCCTCTCAGAACCTGTATTTTGGGATGTGGGTGGGCAGGAGCAGTGTTGGCACCTAGAGGTGCCCTTTTCACCCTCCTTTTATTTTGGGTGTATGTTGTTTTTTTTTTTTGGGTTTCCTGACTTGAGTCTTTGCTTTGAAACCAAAAACCTTTTTTAATAAATTTAGTTGCCAGTTGGCTAGTGTGAGTTTTACAGTTTCCACACAGAACTTCTAGTGAGTATTGCTCGTAAAGATCTGACGGTTGGAGTTTAAACAACAGCAGACAGAGGCTTCAACCGAGCTTGCGCTGAACGTTCCATGCTGGCCATGGAAAGTTAACTCTTTGTTCTACGGGGCAGTTGAAAGGCAGGACCTAACTGCAATAGTCAGAATACAGCAAGACTCCATTAGAAGAAACAACATTACTAAGGTGAGTAAATTTTTCTTCCTTTCCATTGCTGCCGAAAGTTCTGCTCGAATTGCAGTCAGAAGGGGCAGAGGTGATTCTAATAGCCCCTTTCTGGCCACGGCAGATTTGGTTTCCACTTCTTCAGCAGCTTGCAGTGGAACCCCCAATTCACCTGCCTCTGTGCTCTGACCTGCTGTCACAGAAGCAGGGCACCCTGGTCCATCCTGATCTAAAGTCTCTGCACCTTCATGCATCGCGCCTGCAGACTTAATAGGTGCCCATTTCAGGGTGCCCCCCCCCCCAAGGTGGCAACCGTTTTAGTGGCTGCCAGAAAACCTTCCACTAGATCTACTTACGCTATGAAGTGGAAGCAGTTCTGCAAATGGGCCACCGCTTGTCAGCTGGATCCCTTTACTTGTCTGGAGAATCTCATTCTGGAGTATCTCCTTTCCTTGTCTAACTCAGGCCTGAGTTACTAGTCCATTAAGGTGCATCTTTCAGCCGGCACTGAGGGTTGAGGCCTCCGCCTTACCTTGCGCCACGCCGGCGACCCAGGTTCGGGAGTGAGCCCAGGGAGCCAGGGGTCAGACGGAGAGGAGAGGATTGAGCATCCTCCAGACTGCTCTCCTCTCATGGGAGGGAGGGGGTCCATGTTCTGCAATGCTAGTGGTACCCAGTGCACATGCTGGACAGCATTGCACATCCATTCCGGGGGGACCAGAAACACGGAAAAAGCCCTGGCACCCAGGAAGGTGATCATGGGTCCAGGGGATGGCTCCCACGCACATCGCAGAGTCTGCTTCGGCCATGCCTCCATATCTCCTCCCACACTGTGGCAGTCAATCTAGATTATAGGTAGAGCACTAGAAGGAGTACGGTGGTCCTGCCCTAGGGGGCTTAGAGCTGGGGGGATGGGAGGTCGCAGATGTGAAGGGGAGACTTCCCAGTATGGAGGCGTGGTTTAAGGAGACTTTGGGCAGTGCAGGAAGAAAGCAGATCCGAGTCAACCACACCAGAGAGAGTCCTAAGGGGCCAGAGAGGAGCAGGTAAAAAGAGTTTATATAAAAAAAAAAAAGTGCATCTTTCAACCATCTCTGCATACCATGCACCTATTGAAGGCAAGATGCTTGCCAAACTTGACATATTCCGCATGTTCTTGCGGGGTATTCTGCATCTAAAGCCTCCCATACAGGACCCTGTTCCTCCTTGGGATCTGTTGTTCATCTTAGAGAAGCTTCCGTTGCCTCCCTTTGAACCTGCCGCAAGTTGCGAGGTTTGTTTTCTGTCATGGAAAACGTTATTTTTAGTTGCTGTTACTTCTGCTCAAGGGGTTTCTGAGCTCCAGCTGATGTGTAAAGAGCCTTATTTGGTTTTTCACAAGGACAGGGTGTCCTTGAGAACCAGTCCCAAGTTCCTTCTTAAGGTGGTGTTCGAGATTACTCTGAATCAGGACATCCATCTTCAGGGGCAGGGGTAAATGGAGAAAGTGACAAAGGCAAGAAGGACAGGGATGGGGCAAAAGGGGGTAAGGCCATCAGGAAATGGAGGGTAATGAGCACCAATGCCCGTAGTCTGGGCAACAAGCTCCCTGAGCTGGTGGCCTTAATGGAAGAGGGATGCCTGGATATCGTAGCAGTCACAGAAACATGGTACACAGAGAACCATGACTGGGATGTTAACATACCAGGGTACATAACCTACAGGAGAGACAGGCAGGGGAGAAGAGGGGGAGGAGTAGCTCTCTATGTAAAGGAAGGGATAAAAGCAACTGAACAAAAGAGTAAACAGGGAGGAGAGGAGGCACTGTGGGTCACCTTGGAGACTGGAAAGGGCACCACAGTCCGCATAGGGGTTGTGTACAGACCCCCATGTCAGGGGGAAGGAATGGACAAGGATATGATGGAAGGCATTCTTAGAATGGCAGAGAAAGGGGAGATACTGTTGATGGGAGACCTGAATATGCCAGATGTTAACTGGAGTACATTTGCTGCAGCCACATCCAAGAGCAGGGCCATTCTTGATGCCCTACACGTGGCAGGCATTAGACAGCTAGTTTCGGAACCCACTCGTGAGGGAGCAATCTTAGACCTCATACTCTCAAACGGGGGCAGTGAGAGGATCTCAGATCTAGAAGTGGGTTGCCATCTGGGGACAAGTGACCATCAAACAATGTGGTTCACGTTAAACTCAGCTACAGAGTCAAGCCATACAAAAGTGAGGGTACTGGACTTTAGGAGGGCTGACTTGCAAGATGGGAGAGTGCCTCAGAAAAGCACTAGCAAACAGGCTAGAAGGAGGTGTGGAGCAACAATGGGAATTATCAAAACTGCCATCACAGAGGCAACAAGCCTTTGTGTGAAGCAAATAAACAAATCAAAGCGAAAGAAAAAGCCACTATGGTTCTCAAGAGAGTGGCTGTGAAAGTCAGGAAGAAAAGATAGCATTCCGGAGTATAAGGAAACACAGAAGGAGCAGGACAGAGAGCTGTACCAGTTAAGGCAGAAAGAAGCAGAGAGGAAGTCAGAATAGCAAAGGCCCAAACTGAGGAAAGAATAGCCAACTCAGTTAAGAAGGGATAAAACCTTTATAGGTACATCAGCGTGGAGAAAGACAAAGGGAGGGCTAGTGAGGCTGAATAGAATGAACGGTGGTGTGGGCAGAGGGGACAGTGAAAGCAGGAATACTGAACGAATATTTCTGCTCAGTATTCACAAAAGAGGAGGGGGAAGTGCCTAATCCAATTAACAGAAGCACTCTTGATAGGGGGGTCGATCCCAGTCCTTTCACAGAAGAAAGGGTTCTGCAAGAACTCCTAAAACTGAAGGTGGACAAAGCAATGGGTCCTGATGGAATTCAGCCCAGAATTCTAAAAGAATTAAGGAAGGAACTAGTGAAACCACTGGCTACTCTTTTTAATAAATCATGGGAGGATGGTGTGGTACCGAGGACTGGAGGAAGGCGGATGTGATTCCCCTTCACAAAAATGGGACCAAGACAGAGGCAGGAAACTACAGACCTGTCAGTCTGACCTCTGTGTTAGGAAAGTGATGGAGTCACTTCTGAAGGAAAGAATAGTTGAGTACCTAGAGGTCAGTGGAGCACAGGATCCAAGGCAGCATGGGTTCACAGCGGGAAGGTCATGTCAGAGCCAGATCTAATAGATTTCTTTGACTGGGTGACCAAAGTAGTAGACCAGGAGGGGCTGTGGAAATGGCCTACCTAGACTTTAGCAAGGCATTTGACACAGTCCCACACAAAGATTATTAGTCAAATTAACCAGCCTGGGTGGGTCCCAGGGTGGTAGCCTGGGTAAAACATTGGCTGGACAACAGGACACAGAAGGTAATTGTAAATGGAGTCCACTCTGAAGAAAGAGGCGGTTACTAGTGGGGTACCGCAGGGTTCAGTATTGGTCCAGTCCTTTTAATGTCTTCATCAGTGACATTGCAGAGGGACTGGAAGGAAAAGTATGCCTTTTGCAGATGACACAAAGATCTGCAACAGGGTTGATACACAAGGAGCGTGGAAGGATGAAAAGGGACTTGGCAAGGTTGGAGGAATGGTCAGGCGTATGGCAGCTAGGATTCAATGCAAAAAGTGCAAATAATGCACCTGGAAACAAGAACCCAGGGAAGAATACACAATGGGTGGGGAGGTAAATAACAACAAAACAGGAAAGGGACCTGAGGGTAATCATATCAGATGACCTTTAGGTTAGCAAGCAATGTGAGAAGGCAGTAGGGAGGGGCGGTATACTGGGATGTATAGGGAGAGGCATCAGCAGCAGAAAACAGGAAGTTGTTATCCCTCTGTACAGACAGTTGGTGAGACCCCATCTGAATACTGTGTCCAGTTCTGGAGACCCCATCTCCGCAAGGACATAGACAGGATAGAGGCAGTCCAGAGGAGGGCAACTAAAATGGTGCAGGGTCTGCAAGAGAAGCCGTATGAGGAGAGACTAAAGGAGCTTAATATGTATACCCTTGAGGAAAGAAGGAGAGAGGGACATGATAGAAACTTTCAAGTACTTCAAGGAATCAACAAAGTCCAAGAGGGTAGCATCTTTCAGAAAAAGAGACTTGCAAGAACAAGGGACACAATTTAAAGATAGAAGGAGGCGATTCAGGGGCAATGTGAGGAAGTATTATTTCACAGAGAGGTAGTGGATGCATGGAACAGCCTTCCTGAGGAAGTTGTAGGGTCTAAAACTGTGGGAGAATTCAAGAATGCATGGGACAGACATAAGGCAATTCTTGTGGGGGGCAGGAAGATATAGGCTGTTGGTTAACTAGGATCTGCGGCCTATCCTGTAGGTAGGGAAATGGGCAGACTAGATGGGCCTGGCGGTCCTTATCTGCTGTCAGTCTATGTTTCTGTGTATTACCCAGAGTATTCAAACTCAGGGGAGGCCTTGCTACATACTCTGGATGTTCACCAGGGGCTTCGTTATTATTTGGACCACACCCGAACCATCAGAAAAACTGATCAGTTATTTGTTTCCTTTGCCCTGAGAAAAGGGGCTTCAATTTCTAAACACTGTTTGTCCAAATGGTTGGATAACTGTATTGTTTACTGCTACCGCAGGTACGACAAGCTTTTACCGGACTCTGTTAAAGGCCATTCTACCAGGCTGGTAGCTACCTTGTTCGCATCTTTCAGAAATGTGTCCATTGCCGACATCTGTGCGGCAGCCACTTGGAGTTCTGTCTGTATCTTCATCTGGCATTTCAGTCTGGACATCTGGACATTGTGTCTTGGCGTAGGGCAGGTTTTGGACTGGCTGTCCTTCAGAGCCTGCTCTCCTGAGATCCTTATTCTGAGCTCTGCCTCCTCCCAACTGACTGGGGTCAGCCCTCTCACTTCTTGAGACTCGCTCCTTGTGGTATAACCTGCTACAAGAGCCCCCTCAAAGTGAGATAGTACAGTCATGTAAGAAATTGCCCCAGGGTGCATCTGGAATCGAGTGGTACCCTGCTCAGTATGCCTTCCTGGTAAAACTCTTAAATAAATAAATAAATTACCGTAACAGTAGATCTTCGAGAAGCTCTTGCAGAAGGTGCTGCTTTCCCTCCCTCCTTCCCCTTGGTGACTGCTTCTCCCATCATTTTTCCTCGATTCCAGAGGAACACCTTGGTTCTTCTTTTTTTATGCTTGCCGGGGTCTCCAGCAGGAGAACTGAGATGGTGCTGGGGGACCGCCCCTTTTATACCACAAGGGATGTCAGAGGTGGGCCGACGTCGGGGGATGGTCCCCCACTTTAGACTGCTAGCTAAAGGTTTTCCCTAGGGTCCTGGTGCCTGCCGACTTCAGTCCTTATGGTGTAACCCGCTGCAAGAGCTCCTCTTGAAGATCGACTGTTACAGTAAGTTCTTACATAACTGTACTTTCCCACTACCGTCTGGAACATGGGTTTGAGTATAAACTCCATAAGACAGCACTGGAGATGACTGTGATCCGGTGCTTCACAGAGATGAGACACGTAGCTCCCAGGAGGGTGTGGAAAGAGCTAGTGGAACCAAAACACATACAGGAAAATGATCCACAATTTAAGTAGTAGTCAGTTGTAATTTTTTATTTCTTAAGTATTTTTTGTTTTGCTGATTAGAAAGTATTTTTGTGCCGTAATGTTGTGTTGGATGTGTGGAATAGGTCTCAGCCTGGCAGCTGACATTATCTGTCTGCAGTCTCCCCCCCCCCCCCACACACACACACATTACGTCATCAGCATTGTGATCTCACAGACAGTAACATCACAGGTGACTGACCAAGTGTCTATTGAGTGGCTGTTCCTAAGCAGCAATGAGGTCACAGTCATTGAGATCACAATGCTGATGATGTATTGGGAAGGAACAGAGCTAGATATGTCAGCTGCCAGGCAGAGTGCTCTTCCCCCACAGTCCACCTACTAACATCAAATAAACAATCTTCTAACTAACCAAAGGAAAAAGAAAAAGTATCTCAGATATAAAAGGTAAAATGGTTGACTGATTTTAAAAAACTAATATTAGTTGTAGGCAGTACAGTAACTCTTTAAAATCCTCCATTAATGTTTTAAGAGCAGTCATTTGTCCATTCACTCTAGGGATATCCTTTCGTAGTGCATTCCTGGGTTGTCATTTGACTGCCTTCTAGGGTTATGTAAGCAGTAATACCCGACAAGGTGAGCATTATTGGGAAATACCGGACCGCCCGGGGCATAATGAGGTCCGATGCCACAGGCGGAGGGCCTTATAGTCCCTGGAAGGTCTGTTATTTCCCAATAATGCCCACTCTGTTCGGTATTATTGCACTTAGAAAATAGCCCATCGGAGAATGTTACTCTGTGAAGAGGCACTTGGACTGGCTCTTATTTTTAGCTGGGCATCTATTGAAAAATTAATGCCCAGCTTGGAGCCTGTCTCAGCCACTCAGGTTTAAGAATTGATTGTTGCCATTTTCTAACATTTGATAGTGCACTTCAGGATTGTCATTAAGGTGTGCACTCTGGGGACATCATTTGACTGCACTATATGGTTGTCATTTGTTAGTGCACTGTAGGGTTGTCATTAGGCTGTGCATACTGGGTCATCATTTCACTGTGCACTCCGAGGTTATCAGGCTGTGCTGCCTGAGATTTTCATTAGGATGTGCACTTGGGGGTTGTCCTTAGGCTGTGTGCTCTGGAGTTGCCATTTGACAGTGCTCTTTGGGATTGCCATTAGGCTCTGCACTCTGGGGTTGTCATTACGATGTGCTCTCTAGGGTTGTCGTTAGGATATGCACTCTGGGGTTGTCATCAAGCTGTGCACTATGAGGTTGTCATCAGGTTGTGTACTCAGGGTTGTCATCAGGCTGTGCAGTCTGGGGGTTGTCATCAGGCTGCTCACTCTGGTTGTTGTCATACTGCGCACTCTGGGGTTGACATCAAGCTGTGCACTCTGGGGTTGACATCAAGCTGTGCACTCTGGGGTTGACATCAAGCTGTGCACTATGAGGTTGACATCAGGCTGTGCACTCTGGGGTTGTCATTAGGCTGTGCTCTCTGCTTAGAGGCAATGGAATAGGCACAGAGGAGTGGTCATGGGATCGGGGGGGCAGAGATTGGTCATGATGGCTTGTGGGAACATGAACAAAAGTCACAGGGTAGACTGAATGGACTGTAAGATCTTTTGCCGGCAGTTTTCTGTGTTCCTTTTTGGGAAGTCAGTAAAGCCAGCGTAGAATACTTTTCAGAAAAACTGGCAAACATTTGTCCTTTCTTTTTCAGCTCAGAGTGAATTGGTGGGTGCAGAAGGATTCACAGCGCTAATGGCGGATACAACAACCCCAGAGGATGAGGAGAATGCCATTGTAGAAGGTGAGCCAAGTGCAGCGGAACTGCGTCGGCGTCGGCTGCAGAAACTGGAACAAGCCTCATCTGATCCTCATTGACCTCCTGCGTCACCCGCACTTGACAGATACTTGGACTCCACTCTGACTCTCAACAGAAGGGCGAGAGAGAGAGAGAAACAAACTGAATTTATTCCTTTTAGAGAAGATTTTGTAACCTGCATCGAGAGCCATCTGACTTGTGGGGGCTGGCAGAGGGCAAAATCAAAGGACTCGAAGCTACTGTGTCACACATTTTTTGCTTATTTCTACCCCACGCTTACGAGTTGCTTTTTTATTTCATGCTTTTTGGGTGCAGCTGCAGTGACGCTGGGTCACTTTAATTTCCAGTGTTCATCTACCAGATATTTGCTGATAACATTCAGACCTGGAAGTATCACTTCACCAGGCCAAGGAACTTGATTCTTACAGAAAGCAAGATTTTATCCTGCTGAACTGTTGATACGTATTAGTAGTTTTGTATTTAAATTAAAAAAAATAAATAAACCAGCATAACCAGGTGTGAACTTCTAGGATTTTCTGGACATTTGCAACACTTTGCAGCATTAATAATACAAGAGAGAAGAAAGGGGGATATTTATTGTTTTGTTCTGTTCAAGATCCAGGTGGGTTCCAACATTAAACTCTGGGTAAGTTTTACAGTAATTTACAAGCACGAGTGAGCCCATGTTGTTGACCATAGGTTGAAGCTTCTCTCTGCCCCCTCAATACTGGTTTGTTAAACATTCATTTTAAGTTTCGGACATTAGGATGGTTTTGCTACTTTTCCTTAAAATGATCTTTGTTCAGCAAAGGGTAGAGACAAGGAGTGGAAGATTAAAGACAACAGAGTATTTATAAAGAGATATTTAATGATTTTCAGATCAGCTCAGAAGGGGGAATCTGATCAGTAGTATTGACTTATTTCTGAATCCTTTCTGGTTTGTATATCAGACAAATCAATTTTCTGTGTCAGCATAGAAAAAGCATGTATGCAGTAAGCATGCATTTAAGCTGAAGGTTGTAGTCATTTATATGGCTATTTACAAAGATGGCTAGAAATTGGCAGACATTTACAGTCATTTTCTTGCTTTTTTAAAGATGTAGTATCCTTTCTTTTTTGCTAAAATAAAAATGGTACACCCATCAAATGATGGAAGTCAAGGTCCCCCCCAAAGAAATAGTGCTGGACATGAATATTGCAGCCTCTGTAACTGTTACGATACAAATTTGAAATCGACAGCTGAGTGGTAGTGCTAGAATTCTGTTGTTTCATAAGACTCCGTCTCCATGGCTCACACTACTGTGTATCTGTATCTATATTTTCAGTAGTGGCATTGGAGTATTTGGCCATGCATCCACACAATAGGTCCACAGTGGCAGTGGAGGTATAGTTCCGGATTAGGCTGATGCTTCTCTTCATATAGTGGTGTTTTGCTATGAGTAGGTTGAAGCTCCTCCTTGTCCAATGATATTTTGCTGTGATGATAACACTGTTAAAGGTGGCCACTGAACAATCAGGATGCAGGATTTTTCCTTGCCATAGTATAATAAAAGGCATTGCATAAATCAAATATGGCATGGCCTAAATGAGAATATCACTGATATTTTCCCTTGTACAGTTTGACATTTTAACATCACTCTTGGCTTCTCCACTCATAATGTAAGGTTAAACTGCACTAAGGAAAATTATTGGTGCTATTTTCATTAGGGTCATGGCACATCCCATATATATGTATGTATATATTTTTCATGGATATCTTTTCTATTAGACTACACCTTCTGAACTGTAATCAGTCGACATCAGGACCACTTGGAAACTTTTGCTAGCCGGGGGCTACCCTCGATGATGTGCAGCATTGACGCTCACATAATTGTTGGTGATCCCATTGCTCCTCAGTTCTTTCTCTGCTGTCTGCCGCTTATCAGACATGCAAGGAAACAACACTTGTTTTTACAGTCTGTTAGTTTTTCATTTTATTACAGCACACCTACACAGCATTGTACTTTACACCATCGATTCTCCAGCCTTTCCAGATTTTTTTCAAATTACAGAATTATCTCTGCTTAGTGTTAGGACCTGCAAGACCCACCAGTATCACTTAGGGGGACGATGCTTGCAGGTTCTGGAAACAGCTTCTTCTTCAAAACAAGACTATGTGATGGCACCCCCAGCTCAGGCTGCAGAACCCAATCCAGCTTCTCGATCCAGTTTGCCCACCACCAGTAAGAGGCCTCCCAGGCAGTCAGCTATCCTATCACTGATAAGATCAGCAAGATCTTCCTGGAAGACTGGTAAGTCCTCGCCGTCTGACGGTATCGACTATAGCCCCCCGACCATCCTTGGGACACCATGGTCGCAGCTTGGCTCTGGCACTGCTCTACCTACTACAGACGGTATGCCACCTTTGTGGACTGGTTGTGGCCTGTTGACACCTTCAATCACAAACCCCTCCACAGACGTTGTTAATACTCAGGCTATGCTAGCGTCGCTCTCAAACAGAGTACTTCGCCTATTACCGTTGCGGCATGCACCACTGGTGATACCCTTCTTATCAACTAGGCCTTCCCAGTTCAGACTCATCACTGAAGGGACATGGCAGGATGCCTCAGAATCCTCCATCACAACCAATGCTTCTGTCGCCAGCTTCATCAGTGTCCTCCATCGTTGCTCAAGTCGTCAACGAGATTTATTTTCATCCTGACCTGGATATGGAAAGGGATTTGGAGGATTCAGATGGAGGAGGTGATTTTCATACTATAGATCTACTCTCCAGCTATAGGGCACCTAACACTGTGGTCCTCGACCCCAGGTTTTCTTCTGTTTCCCTTTTCAGAAATCACTCAGATGCCTAAGTGAGGTCCAGGGTGTCGGGGAAGGAGAGAGCTCCAGGGATTTATTGGAAGTGGAACCTACACCTGCCATAGTGATGCCTCCTGTGTACCAGATTTGGTAGTAGCAGATCTTTTATACTTGGTAACATACTAAAGCTGTGTTCCTTGCTCCTGGCAGGATTCATAAGCTGTGCCAAGCTACCTCTGTTGTGCCTTTGGTTTCTCCACTGATTCGGCTCCTTAACACCAGGCTGTTCAAGACGTCCTCAGAGACATCTGTGTACTGGATAACTGGCCTTCTGATGCAGGACCAAATTGGCTAGCTATTACAGGCCATACTCCTATCACCTGTACATCTTTTGGCTTGGCCCTGCCAACTTTCCAGGTGTGCGGTTTCTAATACCCAGATATTCAGATATCTGAGAATTGGTTTTCTGATACTTGCCAAGCTGATAGGTGACTCAGGGCCAGGAAGGCTATCTGTGCATTGGATATTTTGGGCAGTAATCTCTTGTCCTAAACTCATTCCTCCAGGGAGGATTCTCTTACCCTGAATCCTTTTTCCCCTACTCCATCAGTATCCCTGGGGGTATGCTCCGTGTACAGTGAGATCAACAGAATGATGATCCAAAATGCAGTATTCTCCTCACGCCACCTCTCCACCAATCCTTGTGGTGGTTGGATCGCCAGCACCGGCTCTCCTTTCTTTTCTCCAACCCCAGTACATGTTCTGGCTACAGCTGCCTCCAGGTTAGGATGGGGTCTCCACCTGGGCCACAAAATGGGGATCCTGGAAGACACAGGCCCAGTTCTTCATATTAATGTTTTGGAAATGAGCAGTCCTTTTTGGTCTCCAGGTCTTTGCACAACAACTCGGCCCAGGCCTTCTCTTGGTAAAAACGAACAATGTCAGTGTAATGCGCTATATCAACAGGTGTAGGCATACTCAGTCTTACCCCTTCTTCAGGGAAGCAGTGAAATTCTGAGAATGGGCAGCATCTCATGGCCTTCAACTATCATCCGTGTTTCTTCCCAATATCCGACATGACCTCAAGGACAGACCAAGTCACTCCCTTTCACTGGAGCTTGAGTGGTCACTATTGACCTCCATAGTGAATGACTGCTTCAGAAGATGGGGTCATCCAGGGGTGGACCTGTTTGCATTTCCACACAATGCAAAACTGACACACTCACTCACTTGATCATTCCTGGCCCAGGAGTTTTCCTGTGAGATGCATTATCCATGTCTTGAACAGGGAGGTTTCTTTATACATTTTCTCTGATACCTTTAATTTAGAAAGTTCTGCTCAGATTAAAGGCTGAGCATACTGCCGTCATACTGGTGTTCCCCTTCTGGCTCTGCCACATTTGGTTTCCACTTCTACTGCATTTGGCAGTGGAGCCTCTGGCTCAGTTTCCCCCTTTATAAAGTCTTACTGACAAAAGCCAGGGGAATCCCTAGTCCATCTGGACCCATGATCCCTGCATCTGCATTCCTGGCTCCTAAAGTCATAACGCACTTCCTGGCGCCTTCTGCCAGGGTTCTTTGCCATAGTTCACTAACATGGCTTCTGCTATTTTGGCATAATATTGGGCCTAATGTTACCCACCCAGGTCTCTCTCCCTCTTTTATATACCTTTTTTGGAGTGATACTGCTCTATATGGATATTGATTTATGTTCACTGGTTTTTACCTGATAATCCAGTGTTCTCTTCTCCAGGCTAACAGGCTACCTGTGCCCTTCTGCAGGGCATCCCGTATATTTACGACTGCTTTGCATATACCTGCCTGATTACTAATCAGTTCTCCTTTGTTTTTACTTCTTTTATGAAAGAGAGATAGCTTTGTTCCAGCCTTCTCGGCTAGTATCGTAAGTTTCCTAAGGCTCTATGCACTCCTAACCTGTTTTGTTTTGCAGCTTTTGGGTTTACTGTACAAACCAAGGCTTTTCACAGTTCTTTCCTGAAAGGTAGGTTTTCTGTACAGCCTCTTACGTGGTACCGCTGGTAGTGCCTGTTCACATGTTACCCACATGGTATGGGATCTGGTGTTTCTCCAGACAGTATTATTGAGGGGAAGATTTTACCACATACCTCAGTTCTGCTTCAAGCCTTTGGACCTGTAAAATTTCTTCTTAGACTCTTTCTCTCATCCATAGTTTTGGGTGCCCTGTTGGTCTCTGCCTCAGGCCTGTTGTAGGCAGTGGTTTACTATATTTCTTTAGGCTATTGGAAGTGTGATATGAGATTTCCTACTTCAGTATGTGGCCTATCTTCTGAAAGTACCTGACCATTTCTGCACCTGCTGGTTGCACTACTGCCCTGCAGGCAACATTGTCTCTCATAGATGTGCTGGCTTTGGTCTTCCGGTGTTGCAAGGCCTAGCTGAAGATGGAACAGTTACTCACCATAGCATTAGATCTCTGAGAGACTCTCCTCTATTGGACCACATCTCTCCCACCCTCCTTTCCCCGTTCAGTGACACAGGCCAACTGTCCTTCATCCACTTCTTGATATGGGAGGGTTCCCATCGGTGACTTAGGGTGTTACTTTCCAGTCCTGTGCCTCCCTTTGTGTACCTAGTACTGGTTTGGACTCCAGATTCCTTACAGTAAGCGGACCTCTGAGCTTATCTCTGGCAGGGAACTGAGGAGCACTGGAGGCTCTGACATTGCATGTCCTCGTGGGTGACCCCAGGCTAGCAAAAGTTTCCAAGTGGTCCTGCCACCAGCTATTTACAGTTTCAGTGGTGTGGCCCAATAGAGAAAATTCTCTTGAAGAGCTACTGTTACGGTAAGTAACTGTTCTGTATATATTCAGATATATATATGCACTCAGGCTAGCCCAGCTGAGATCCAGTATCTCTTTTTTATTGAGGTCCTTTAATTACCCACTTTTATAGCTGGATGAAATGACACGCATGGAGCCTTGCTCAGGGTCACACATTCAGTATTTATTGAGTGACCCTGGTGGCCTTTGAAGCTGTAGTCTTTCAGTGTGACAGAAGTCTTTACCAGTAAGTTCCTCAGATGTTCTGGCCTCTTCATAGATTTATCGCTGAGCCTGGTGATTAAGGTACAGTAGCCCACACTGGAAAAGCTTTGTGTTGTGCAATATCGACTACTGTTTCCATAAGGGAGGGCTTTTTCATATTAACATTGCCATAGACTTCTAGGTGTTGATTAAGATGTCTTTGAGCCAGCAAATTTGGCTGAGCCAAGAGGAAGGAAAAACATATTGAAGTACCAGGCAGTGCACAAATAAAGAAGAAGAAAGCTGCTATTACTGGGCCCTTCCATCATTTACTACTTTTTTGCAGTTAAGCAGATGCTGTTCACTTTGTCCAAAAGATACAGATGCAGTTGTTTTGCACATTTGAAGAGCCAGAATGGCAGTGACTATTAACGTTTATAATAAAGGGCATTGATTAAAGTATTCTTGTCTGCAGTTTTAACCAGTGCAAATCTGTATGCTGCTGCAGAGTTCTATGCTGTGCTGCAAAATTTCCAGTTGATAGCAACTTACATTTGCACTAGTGACAGAGATTATGGGACAGCATAATGAGGCTGTGTGCTGCTGATTTACCACAAGAGGAAAACTGTTAACTGCATTTAACCTCCACAATACATGTGAAGTATCAAGGTATGTATTCTAAATGAGCCCATCAAAATGAAGAACCACAATTCCCTGGTTAGGATACCTGAGGAGAGGGAAAACAAAACCTGTACTATCACCAGCACTGTTCTCATTCTCCATTTATCAGTCATACAGCTTAAGTATTTTTTTCAATATATGACAAACTATGCAACTGGGAACTTCTGCCTGGAAAATCAAGGTCAGGTTAAACTAATTACCTCCCCTCTCCCCTTGACACATCTGCAAGAAAATCCATGGTAAAATGAGTTTGATCGGAACATTCTGAAAGACATAATATTTAGACACAATTTAGCTTATATTTTATAGTGTATTTCTAGTCCTTTTATTCTTCATTACTTGGTTTGTTTACATGAAGCAGGGTCCTTGTCCCCCAGCAGTTGGTCAGCTCCTGCAGTTTAGTCCAATGCTGAAACCACAAGCCTCATTTTGTGACATCACTAATTCCCACAGCAGCAGGCTATGATGGCATAAACTGAGCATTATGATTTTAATGAAGGATTATGCAGTAGAAGCAGATGAACTCTAAGGGACAGGGATCTTGTTTACATTCAAATTAACCTGGTAATTAAGAACAGAGGAAGGAAGACAATGTATACAACTTATATAACTGTAACGTCATTTAAATAAACATGCCATTTTCACTGTTGGGTACCCAAGTGAAAAATAAACAATCTTATCTGTGTCAATCTTCACCATTCATCACAGATGGGTATCTGGCCGGAGGTCAGGACCCCGTGGGAGTTTTTTTTTTTTTTTAAAGGGTAGGCGGAGCCAACACACCATCGGCGCCGCCCTCGAGGCCGACGCACTGCGTGGCGCTCACGGGTTGGCCGTTAGGCTGTGTCGACTCTGCCTGCCTGCCAGTTCTTTGTCTCCCACCGTAGAGGTCGCCTCGTGGGAAGCTTTGAAGAAAATCTTAGGCCTGCTTCAATACCAATCCTTCGGCGTCAAGTCCGTCGGTCTCCTGCTGGTTCTGTTTTTTGCCTCTGCTCGACGTCGCCTGGTAAGATCTTTCCTTATTTTTTGTATTTCCGCGACGTCGAGTCTGTTTTGGTGTTTTTTTCCGTAGGTCGTGTCTTGGTCGGAGGGCAAGAAATCTTCTAAGACGGGTCGGCCCCCCCATGCGACGGTGCCCATGCAGCCGAAAATTCTCCAGCACGACCAGTGTCTCTCGTGTCTTGGCCCGCTTCACGACATGGACTTGTGCGACACCTGCTGCTCCGTGGACCGGCGGGTCCTCGAACAATGCACGTGGAAAGTGGAGCGAGCTCCGCCGACTTTTGGGGGTCGGGTTCGCACTCGGGCCAAGCCATGCTCTCTCAGCCTTTCCTCCGGGTCCCCTCCCGGTTCTGTACGGGCCGAGGAGGAGGGAGCCTCGGCTACTTGTAGCTTAGCCATTGCCGAGGCTTCTTCCGCGGCGCAGGAGGCCCGTCCCGCTCCTTCCCGGGGAGCAGGCGGGAGGCGCCACCATGGCAGTCGCCCGCCGAGGTGAAAGGCTCCCCAGTGTCGTTCAGCGGCTGGAAGGCCAGGTCGGGCGCCGTCCTCGGCGCGCCGGCCCGGCGCGGTGGGAGTCCTCGGCGCCATTCGCGGCACTGTGGGCCTGGACGGGGCCAACTTGTAATGGAGTGCCGTGGGCTCCGTCGACGCCGTTCGCGGCGCCGGCACTGTTTGTGGTGCCATGAGATCCACTGCAACGTCATCCTTCGCCATGTCTCGCCTCAGTGCCGTGCTCGACGTCGAGGTTGAGCACGGTGCCGTGTCCTCGAGGCTCGGCGCTGTGGGACCTTCGGTTCCATCAGTCCATGCCGTCCACGCCATGCCGAGGAGCCGGGCGGGGCCGTGCTCGGCACCGTGTCCGCCTTCAGGGCCATCGGCGGTGCCACCACGGCCCTCGGCACCACTTGGGGAGCCGGGCGGCGCCGGCACCGAGGGTACCGCTGGGACTGTCGTCTGCGCCGTCCCTGTCCTTGGTGCCGCTCCCGGTGCCCTGAGACTGGATGGTACCATGACTGGTCCTGGCTCTGGATCTCTGGCTCGGGCTGGGGCCGTGCCTCCCTCGGATCCCGCTCGCGGGGTTGCGGGAGGCGCTGGCACCGACTCGAGCGCAGCGGTGGTCTCTGGGCCTGGTGGTAGGGATGGTTCTGCCCGCCCTCCTATGGTTTGGCTCAGGGCCTCGGACTCTATCTCCTCGGAGACAGAGTCGAGCTCTGAGTCGGACGTGCAGTCTCACCCCTCGGGGTTGGCTGCTGACGTGGGCAGCACGGTGGTCTCTTCGACCAGTTGGAGCCAGCCCCCTTCTGAGGTGAGGTCAGTGGCTACCGAGACTAGGGTCAGTGGTGCTGACCAGCAGGCAGTGGTGCGCGCCACCATAGCTCTGCAGCCTGGTCTTGGCGGGTTCACCGATCCCTCAGTTGTGGTACCCCCTCCGGTGGTGTGCCTTGATCGCCCGACTTTGGGGCCCATCGGAGCACCTGCAGAGGGGAGGGTACTGCTCCCTGGGTATCCCCTTTGGGGGCTGCCCAGAGATGCCAGCTACCTAGGCTGGCCCTCTCGAGGAGGAGGACTCTTTCGGACTCCGAGGGGTGTGGGGTCAGCGCGTCAGCCTTTTTCTGGGGTCCACCCGGGCCCTGGGAGAAGCCATAGTGCAGATTTCCGCTCTTCCTCCGCGGTCTCTTTGAGAGAGTCCCGTTCTTTTGAGGCAGGGGACCGTCTTTCTGGACCTTTACGGCCCCAGTTGCCTCACTGGGGGGATTCTTCCGGGCGCAGCCAAGGCAGTACCGATGTGGTTGTGCAGCTGTCGGCTGTGGGGTCTTCCGGGGCACCTTCTTCCATGGGTGCCCACGGTCCGCTCCTTAGCCCAGGCGGAGGTCAGCAGACATCTCTTCTCGGCTCTGTCCCCATCCCTCTGCCACACTCTCCTGTGCTTCCAGGCATCCTCGGTCCTAGCGGCCCTCTCACCTGGCAGCAGTTCAGAGCGGTGGCTGCCCGGTTCCCTGCTTACGTTAGGGCAATGGACAGCCAGGTTTTTCAACCTCCCCCCATGCAGCCACCCACTGAACAGATGGTGACCTCCAGCTCCTCATCTCCCTCTTCAGGGGAGAGGAACCCTCTGTCCACATCTCTCCGGCTGCTGATCTCTCTGAGTATCAGCGATTACTCATGAGGATGTTGGAGGATTTGCACCTTTCTCCTTCCACTGTCAGCAATCCTGAACACGCGGCGCACGCCTTTCTAGGCAATTTTGGCGAGGCCACCCTTGTGGTGCCGCCCTGGCCGGCTCCCTTTTGGGAGGCATCGTTGCGTTCCTGGCAGAGGCCCTTCTCCAGAGTTCCTGCCCCAAGGGATCTCAGCCAGAGGTATGCGCACCCAGGTCTCCAGGTTCCATGCCTCATCCACAGTCTGGTTTGGCGCGGTTGGATACTCCTGATGGGCTTCCGCCTTCACGTGACCAGCCCCAGATCAAGACTCCTCGGATTTTGATTTCTGGGGTAGGAGGACTTTCTACTCGGCAGTTACTTCTCTCTATCTCTGCACATCAGGCCCACTATGCAGCCTACAACAGGTTCTTGTGGTCCAGGCTAGGTCAGCTCCTAGCCTCATTGCCTGACACGGGGCAAACCAGACAAGCCATCGCACTCTGTGCACGTGGCCTGGAGCTAGCAAGGCACCAAGCGAGGGTATCTTACGATGCCAACAAGGTAGCTACCAGGGTCGTAGGGACAGCGATCTGCACTAGGCGATCGGCATGGCTACGTCTTTCCCGGTTGTCACCCTTGGCCTGGTGTAGGGTGATTAACTCCGCCCACCAGGGAACCTACCTTTTCTCCCGCAGAGTGAGACGGCACTTGTCGGGGCAACTTCCTTCCCCCTCCGGTGGAACTCCGTCTCTCTCTCCCCACTCTCGGGCCTCTCCAGGCCCTGAAGGTTCCCCCCCCTTAGTGTGTCACCCACTGAGGGCTAAGGGACTTTGTCTCTTAGGGTATAAAGAAACAACCCCCTTCGGAGGGGGGTTTGGTACTCACCCATCTGTGATGAATGGTGAAGACTGACACAGATAAGATATGAAAATTACATACCTACCGTAATTATGATCTTTCTGTGTATCTTCACCATTCATCACAACCCCACCCACCATCCCCCTGGGGCCTCAGTCTCTGGGTCCCCCTCCCTCTCTGTGACTCCCCCTCTCCTCCTTAGGAGTGGAGTAAAGAAGGGACACACAGGGGAGTATTTTTCCAGGAAGAGTGGATAGCTTGAGCGGCACTCCTACTCTAGTACCTTGTCTCCACCTCTGTGGGGTGGGAGTTGGTAGTTGCCCTCCTCCTCTCCTCCTCCTCCCTGTTTCCATCCAACCTATTTCTCCTTAAAAAAAAAAAAAAAAAAAAAACTTTTTTTCACCAAACATCTTTTCTTGAGAGAGTACTGAATCCCTGTATCCTGTCCTTCTTCCAGAATAGCCGACTCTGCTTTCTGATATTGCCAGTTATTCCATGCCTTGAATTCTGGCAGAAAGCTTCTACTCCTTGCAGTTCCTATACAATCTGGAGGCGGACCAGGGTCTCAGATATCTTATACTTCCTTCTCTCCTAAATTCTTTACCCACCCTACCCCTCCCTTCTTCCGCTTCCAGAGATTGGGGCCCCTCCCAATCCCCTTTAGTTTCTAACCTCTTTCTTTGCTGTCCTCTCAGTCGTTATTTCTCCTTTTAGTTCATACATCCTTTCCTTTTCTGTCCCTTGACTCTCTTGTCCCACCCTCCATCCCTTCCTCTTACCTCTCAGCGACTCAGAACTGGCAGGCAGGCGGAGTCGACACAGCCTAATGGCCAACCCGCGGCGCCCGCGGTCCATCGGCCTCAGAGCGCGCCGATGGTGTTGTCGGCTCCGCCTACCTTAAAAAAAAAAAAAAAAGCTCCCGCGGTGTCCTGACCTCCGGCCAGATACCCATCTGTGATGAATGGTGAAGATACACAGAAAGATCATAATTACGGTAGGTACGTAATTTTCATTTAATTTTTCACTTGGGTATGCCATTTCTTTTTATTTCATGTTTGGATGCATCACAACTCTGTTCAGCTGTCAGTCACCTCAACTAAAGCAGTACTCAGATGCTTACATCGTTAGCCAGTCATCCATCCCTCTCAAAAGAATACCGGATGTACTTCACCGCCATATTTTCTTTGCAGCTCTGTAAATATACTTTTCCCATTCTCTTTACCGCCTTTAGGAACCCTTCTTTACTAGATTTAAACTCCCACTCTTGTCTTTTACACACTCATTTTTTTAAACTTTAAATTGGTGCACTTTATAATAGCGTAACTATTGCTCCTGTAGTCATACCCTCTCAAAACACAATTCAATTATGGACACACACATGTTAAAAACTCCCAAACCAGCCAACCCTTCCAGTCAGTACATTACTGTATTTGCATCCTTGTCCCTTTCTGTGACCTTTGTGGCTTCATAAAGAGTTTCTTCTATCACTGCAGCAGACCTAAATAGTAAAGCTTGCATGTAGTTGCATACTTCCTTTCATCTCTCAACTGTAGCCTTCATACCAGTGCTGTCTTCCATGCTAGTTTCTCAGAACACCAAACTTAGAACAGTGCACCTCTCATAGCCTTAATTTAACAAGCTGAGCAACATCATCATCATCAAGCTACAAATGTGAAGATAAAGTCAACAGACAGTACTAGCCTCTTTCAATTTTGAAGTGCCAAAACAGACACGATGGGGGGTTGGGGCATAGCCATCTAATTAGCCAGCCCTTTGCCGAAACAGACAGGTGGAATTACAAGTATAACCATTTAACTAAGCTTCCCTACAACATACACTGCAAAAAAAATACGAGTTGTATAACGTTATACAAGTTATATAAATTAATTTTTTAACTTGTCTAAATGGAACATACAACAGCCTGCCTGAAGATATGCCAGATATAAAGTTGTCGAATTCAAGAATGCATGGGACAGGCACAAGGCAAAACTAGTGGTAGGAAGGAGGAGGTAGGCCGCAGATCAAACAGGATCTGGAGCTTGTACAGTAGGTAGGAAAATGGGCAGACTTGGTGGGCCAGGCGGTCCTTACATGCCGTCAGGTTCTGTGTTTCTATGTTTATTTCCGTTCTTGAGGGGGCAGGATATCTAACTCATTTATGGCTTCACCACTAATGAGTTAACAGTCTCGCACCCTCGCACATGGAAATAAGTGGTATATTCTAACCCCAGGAATTCCTCACTTAATGTTTACACTTTATGTAGTCATCTCAGCTGAGAGTGACACCCCAAAGAAGAGAACCAATGCAAATTTTAGAAATTGGAATGTAGGTTCAAACTCTACGTGCACTGCACTATGGTAGTTGCTCACATCCATTTCTCTGCTTGAAGAGAGCAGTCACCCCTTAGTGAACTCCGGTAACTGCTATTTCTACTGTCAGTTTAGTGTTTTATTATTTCTTTAAGTATAATTACTTCAGTTTTCAATTACTCTGTGTTAGGGATTTTTTGTGTTTCCTGACTCTCTGGTTCCCGATTAATTCCCAGGAACTGGAGACTACCTTACTGGCTGTCGATTTTGTTTTGGGCTCTAAAATGAAGCTAAGCCTAATTTTTCTACTAAATTTTACACTAATTCTGTATTTTAGTTTTGGGCTATAGAAAATAAGAGTTCTTTCCTTTTCCATTTCATTGCATGCCCTTTCACCCTAATTAATCAGTTCCTGTTGCAGGAACTGTGATTGATTGGACGTTTGGCACTGTTTCTGAGTACTAGAGGTTTTTTTTTCTGTAAGGGATCTCTTAAATTAGCATGTCTGAGAGACCTCTTGGACCTACAAGTTTGCAAAAGTGTAAAAAATGTTTTCAGCTCCTGGCAAAGGCAGACTGCCACAAGCTTTGTTTAAAGTTTCTAGGTCCAGAACATGACTTTTCAAATTGTAAGTTCTGTCATATTTTGTTGCCTAAAAACCTCATTTAAAATGGTGAAAAAAATGAAGATGGGTGTGCCTTCTCAGTCTACCTGTGTGTCACCATCAAATAAAAAAGGCTGTTGAGGGAGTTCCCAATGATGGTGGAAAGCATACAGCAGAAGGGTCCCATCTCCTCCTGTATAGCAGAAAATAATGTAAAAGTTAAAAAAAGATATAGCTGCACAGCCATCAGAAAGGCTTGGTAAAGATGGTTCCGACATCAGGGTGTCCAAAAAGGGAACCCTGAATCGAGTGATGGCAAAAATAAAGGAGCCTCAAAGCAGACACTGGAAATTGTGTCTGCCAAAAAGAAATTAATAGAAAAGAATATCACTGTCACTCCTGAACGGAGAAAGAAGCAGGCAGATGGTACAGACAAAATGCCCTCATCGGACAACACATCTAAAGTGTGGCAATTTTTCCAGGCCATGGGAAATTTTAATAAGATACCTGCCACCCCTTCCCTCGGCTCAAGCTTCAACCTATATGCCTGTGGAGAAGAAAGATAAAGAATACTATGTGCAAATAGAGGAAGGTGATCCCATGGAATTGGAAGGTGCACATAAGCAAGATTTCAGACCTCCTCCAAGGTTTAATGAGGACTGTTCTTCTTTTTCCTCATTTTCATACAAACGGTCAGTACCCTCAAAATCCTCCCACTTGACAGCGGAGGAGGAGGAGGATGAAGAGAATGATAATTTAATTTTTTTTTTGAAACTTCTATTTTTACTCCCCCAGCCCCAAGGAGTCTCATCCATCGGGAATGGCCATTAAGCCTGCCCCTGCCAGCACCTACCTGCAACCTCCAGTCCCTCCATCCGGCCAGGGTCGGGCGACCCCCTGAATCTTGAAGTCTCGTCAGGGTCCTGGGTCACAGGCAAGCGCTGGCACATCGGGACCTGGGTCGGCATCCGTCATCCAGGCTCTGAGGGGTTTTTTTCCACTTTCCTCATGGGACGCTACGTGCCCATGCATCAAGGCCCAGGGGAGGGTAGACCTGGGCTTGGGGGGGCATGGACAGGGTACAGGCCGACCTCCGGAGGGAGGATTAGGGGGTCCGACAAAAAAAAAAATTTAATGGGGAAAACCCTGTATTACAACTCAGATGGTTTGCAAAGGTAAACGTGGTATTTCACACCATGCTGTGACTAGTTTTGTTGAAATCTAAAAAAACAGGCACACTGTAAAGTCTAAAGGGTGATTTCACATCATGTTCTCATATGCTAATGAAGCTCTTGGGGACAATGAGATTTTGACAACCATTATATGGAGACCTCCCCAGGATAGTTACAGGGACTGGTATGAACAGTGAAAATAAACTAAAACAATCACATATATCCCAAACAGCTACAGGAAAAGAGTTGTCTGTTGACATGGAAACAAACAAAATTTACAAGGTATAAGGGTGTAGTTTTCCTTTCAGTAAAATCAGCCAGGAAAATCATGAATGGACCTTAAACCAGCAGGTTCTGGCCACAATGTTCAGAAGGTGGGGCACTTCCAATATAGACCTGTTCGCCTTTTGGGAGAATGACCAACTCCCACAGTTTTGTTGCAGACCACCGGCCAGAGGGACAGGCCCGGAGGATGCCATGGTACTGGACTGGACAGAGACATTTCTTTATGCCCTCCCAGCATTCCCACTCATACAGAAAGTACTCTGAAACTCAGGAGGGAGCATACAACAATGATCCTGATAGCCCCAGGCTGGGCCAGACAGGCTTGGTACTCAATGCTTCTGGTCCTGTCCGACAAGAATCCAATCAGCCTGCCACTCCATCACAATCTGTTGACTTTGTTCCAGCACATAATAACATTCCCAAACCCCTAGATGCTACACCTGAGTGCATGGTTCTTGAGGAGTTGAGTTTTCTGGATTGGATCTTTCTGTGGAAGTCCTGAAGGTGCTTAAGGTTTCAAGGAAACTCACTACCAGGAAAGCATATTCCTCTTGAGTAGAAAATATTTTCTTACTGGTGTGCCCCCTCAGAAAATAAACCCAATAGAGATGGTTGCCTACAGTTTTGGAATACCTAGTACACCTACAGTCATTGGGCCTCTGGCCTTCAATGGTGCACTTAGCAGCAGTATCAGCATATCAGCTGGCAATGGAAAGTCTTTGGCCTCACAACCCATTTTCAAATTTTTTTTTTAAGTTCTCAGCCACTTGTACCCACTGGTAAGGGACGGTGTCCCACCTTGAGACCTCAGTGTACGCCTTGCTCAGCTTATGGAGGCTCCATTTGAGCCTGTGGAAGCTGCTGATCTAAAGTATGTCACATGGAAACCCGCATTGCTGGTTTTAATGACATCTGCTAGGAGGGTAAGTGAAAACAAGCCCTCTGCACAAAGACAAATTACATAATCCCTCCCCGGGTAAAGTAATTATTGGAACCAACAAAAAATCCCTACCTTAGGTGGTACCTGAATTCCACCTGAATCAGTCAGTGACCCTTCCTGTACTCTATCCAGAGCATTCCAGTCGAGGTGAGGAAAAGTTGCATAGCCTGGACCTAAAGTGAGTCCTGACTATCTACGTGGACCGGACAAAAGATTTCAGGTCCCAGGGTACCCTGATTTTTCTTACCTATGGTGAGGTTGGCGAAGGCAAACCAGCTACAAAGAGGCCTGCCTCTCACTGGGTAGTCTCTTGCATTCAGTTCTGCTATGAAAAAGCTGTAAAAATGCCACCAACAGGCTTAAGGGCACACTCCGTAAGAGGTACCTCTGCCTCTGTGGCATCCTCAAAGGGCATCCCATTGTTAGACGTTTGCAAAGCAGCTATCTGGAAGACAGTACACACCTTCACAAAACACTACTGTTTGGACATAGAATCCAGAAGGGATGCCAACTTTGGAACCGCAGTCTTGCAGAACTTGTTTTTTAACTAGGCTCAGGACCCAGCTTCCCAAGGTACTGCTGCTGAGTCTGCATTAAGTGTAAACATTAAGTGAGGGATTTCTGGGTTAGAAAAATAAATACCATAGTAATGTTGTTTCTTCTTCTGGGATCCTTCATTATGTATATACTTCCTAACCCTGCTTTCCCTTCCAAAACCTGAAATAGGTTCATACAAGAATGTTTTTATAATGAGGTTGCTTGAGCATTACTGTTGCATTTCCTACAATTGTAAGTTTGCTGTTCAAACAACATGAAGTCTTGCTGTATTCTGACATAATGCAGTTAGCCCCAGCACTTGAACTGCCCCGGAGAGGAAAGAGTTAACTCTGTGCAGAAGCATAGAACATTGAGCTTGAGCTTGTTTTTCAAACCTCTGTCTGTGGTACTTTCCAGTGTAACTATCAGATTCTTTACTCCGCCTAACAGTGAAGTTGCTCCGGAGATTCCTCTGCTCGGTTCGGTAAAGTTTAAAAGCGTTAGGTTTAAACTATTGTATTTGTTATTTTTTCAGATTTCCAGACTCTGTCTATGGTACAGGTAGTGTAGGAGATAGGTAGTGACCGTGTTTTATTTTGGTAAAAGTGTGGAAATTGTTCTTTTCTTCGGTTTCTTGTTTGGTTAGGAACCAACCTTAATTCTACTTTGTTTAAAAATTGAATTTTTCTGGGATTAGAGTGGTGTTCCAGTACCGATCGGTTTCAAAAGAACTGGGCCTTTTTGTGGTTCTTTTTAAAAACCCGTGACACGGTTTGTAACCAATTAGTTATTTATTACCTGGCTTTAAAAGCTGCTATAGGGTAATTTAGTAGGTTGGCCATATCTGAGAAACCCAAGAAGAAAACTGATACCACTGGGTTTCAACACTGTACTGAGGTTGGGGAGGCCTTTGCCAAGGCCGACCCCCACCTTATCTGCTTTTATTGTCTGGGGTTTGACCACCTCAAGTCAGACTGCTAAATTTGCAAAAACTTTCCCAAAACCACTCTAGAAAAAAGATTGAGTAGGCTGAAGGAAAGGGAGGCTGAGAATTCCGTAGATCCGAATGGCCAGCCCGGTTCGGTTGCGGCCAAACCTCAGGAGATGCCTACTGACCTAGGCGATACCTCCTCAGGCAAAAGGAGAGCCAACTCTGAGGGGCTGGTTCCGTCAAAAAGGAAATGAAAGTCTGCCAGTTTGGATCCAGTACCGCATACTCCAACCGCGGACAAGATAGCCAAAGCGATTAGCATTGTTCAATCGCTTCGCTTGGTTCAGTCCGAACCAGTACCGCCGGTTAGGCGGTCGGTTCAGTCGGATCCGTCTCCTTCAGATTACAATCCAGATGCTTTTTATGAGGAGTGGGAGGGAGACGAAGACTATCCTGATGATGAAGACGAAGATGATGACCTGGGGGGTCTGGATGTGCCCATTGAACTGGACATCTCCCCAGACGGGCCCTCTAATGTCTTCCCTCCCAGGCTTTCTGAGTCCCCTTCACACTTCTTGTTCTATAAGAAGGTGGCCAAAACCCTCCAGCTACCTATGGTTGAAACTGCTAAGGAGGAAGAAGAGCCTGATTTTGTGGAAATGATGGACATCCCAGAGTCCAAAAGATTGTCTATTCCTCTTCATAAGTCCTTGGGAAAACAGACACAAAAGATTTTACAAACTCCTAACTCATTACCTCATGTGGATAAAAGAATGGACAGGAGGTATATGTTACCAGGCTCAGGTACAGAGTTCCTTTATACTCATAGCAGCCATGTTGGGGCAGTGCAGGCACAGCCTGTGACAGGGCTAACATTCCTTTGGCTTCACCCCCCCCAACCGGACAAGGACTCCAGGAAAGTTGATGCCATGGCCAAAAAACAATATTTGGCATCTTCTTTGGGACTCCGGCAGGCAAACTAAATGGCCTACACAGCCAGGTACCAGAAGTCCAGGTAGGATACTGTTCTGGAACTGGCTAAACAGGCCTCCCCCAAGCTAGCCAGGGAGCTGAAGGAGGTGGCTACGGATGAATTAAGGCATCTAAAGTACAATTTCACGCTACTGTAGACTCCAGTGATGTGGCATCAAGAGTCATGGCTACATCTGTGTATCTCAGAAGACATGCTTGGCTCAGATGTACTAGCCTATCACAGGATACCCAGACTAAGGCTATGGATTTTCCTGTAGTTGGTAACTCTGTTTGGGGAGCAGACAGAGGCTTACATGAAGAAAATGGATGAATACAGGACCACTTAAAGGAGTGCACAGGCCAAGGAAAGGCAAGCCACTCCACAAAAGCAGCAGTCCAGGGGCAGGCCTTTTTACCAAGCCCAGGCCTCCTCTTCTTTCCCACAGAGTGTTTTTTTTTTTCCAAGGGAGGGGCAGGAGGGGGATGAGCAGGGCTGCTTCCTCCTCCCAGTCTAAGGCTCCTGCCAAGTAGACACCCTGAGGTGTCAGCCCGGATCAACTCCCCAATCCCATTAGGAGGCAGGCTGGCTTACTACTTTCAGGCCTGGAAGTCTGTGACCTCAGACAAGTGGGTCCTGGAAGTAGTAAGCCAGGGACTGGCCCTCGGCTTCAAAAGGTTCCCAAAAAGGAGGGCCAGGTCTTTTCCACCTGCATCAATCTCAGAAACCCTTGCCCTAGAGGCAGAGGTTTCCTTTATCCTGGCTCTCAGAGCCATAGAGAAGGTTCCTACTCAACACAGGGAAGAGGCCTGTACTCCAGGTACTTCCTTACCCCAAAGAAAACTGGAGTGGTGACCCATCCTGGACCTAAGGTATTTGAACAAACACATTTCAAAACCCCAATTCAAAATGGTAACTCTGGGAATAATCCTTCCATCTTTAAGGCCAGGGGATTGGCTAGCATCCCTAGGCCTCAAGGATGCCTACTTCCATATCCCTATCAGGTGCTCCCACAGAAAATACCTCAGGTTCGAGTTGCCTTCAGGCCATTATCAGTTCAGGGCCATGCCATTCGGACTAACATCGGCTCCAAGGGTGTTCACAAAGTGCCTTGCAGTAGTGGTGGCTCACCTCTGAAGACAGGGTATCACCATTTTTCCATATCTGGACGACTGGCTAATCGTAGGCCAGTCATCAGACCAGGTCAGGTCAGCTCTGCAAACCACCCAGGACTAGGTCAGCTCCCTGGGGTTTCTTCTCAATCTTCCAAAATCTGTCCTTGAACCAGTACAACTTCTCGCCTTCATAGGGATAAAATTGGATACTATCCAAGCCAAAGCTTTCCTTCCCCTGACAAGGGTGAAGGCCCTAGTAGATCTTGTTTCCTCTTTTCAACCTCAGGTTTCTCGTCCAGCGAGACAGTTCCTCCAACTCCCGGACCACATGGCAACCTCTACTGCAGTGGTACAGGGAGCCAGATTTCAGATGAGGGACATTCAGTTCCACCTAAGGTCCTTTTGGTCACAGAGAAGGGACTCTCTCACCAAACTGATTCCAGTGACTCAAACTCTGGTCCAAGCTCTCCAGTGGTGGCTGGACCAGGACAACCTCAGACAAGGAATTCCATTTCTCTCTCAAGTCCCATCAGTAGTTCTAACTACAGATGCTTCTTTCCTGGGTTGCAGAGCCCACCTGGGAACCCTGCCAGCTCAAGGGGTCTGGTCTCCATAGGCGTCTCTCCTTATCAATCTCCTGGAACTCGGGGCCATTTTCCTAGCCCTTCAGAGCTTCTCAGATACAGTCAAGGGCAAGGTGGTCCAAGTCAGAACAGACAACACCACCGCAATATGGTACATCAGCAAGCAGGGGGGTACTCAGTCCATGGCCTTGTGCACAGAAGCCATGAAGCTGTGGTCTCTGGCCTATTCTCTTCAGACTTCCCTGGTAGCAGTTCACCTTCCAGGAAAGGACAGTGTACTAGCAGATGCCCTGAGCAGAATTTCACGGGGACATCATGAATGGTCCCTGGATCCTCACATCCTGAAGCTCATTTTCTCCAGGTGGGGCACTCCAGAGATAGATCTCTTTGCAGCACCAGATAATCATCAACTTCCTCTGTTTTGTTGCAGACCTCCAGTCCTGGAGACGGTACCCTTAGATACTCTCATTTTGTACTGGAAGGGCAGGTTTCTCTATGCCTTCCCTCTGCTGTTCAGAGTTCTGATCAAGATCAGAACTCAACCCTGCACAGTGATACTAGTGGCTCCAGATTGGGACAGACAGCCTTGGTATCCTCTACAGCTGTCCTTGACAGTGTCTCGTCCCCTGTCTCTTCCCAGGAAATACTATCTCCTGTCCTCCTCCCAGGGGCGGATCTGGTACCCCAATCTCCAGTCTCTCAACCTCAAGGCCTAGCTCTTGAAGAGTTAGAATATGTAGCACTACATCTCTCTCAGGGAGTTCTGAATATTCTGAAGGTCTCCAGGAAACCTTCCACTAGAAAAACTTACAATTCCAAATGAAAGAAATTCAGTATTTGGTGTTCTCAGAAAGGCATTGTGCCTGATTCTGCAGACATCTCCACAGTTTTAGAGTATCTAGTTCATCTGAATGGTCTAGGCCTTAGGCCTGCCACTCTGAAGGTTCATCTAGCAGCTGTCTCTGCATTCCTTTCAGCAGGGAAGGGCTGTTCCCTGGCATCTCATCCTGTTTTCAGGAAGTTTTTCAAAGGTCTGGTTCACATTAACCCTCCCTTTAGAGAGCCTACTCCGCCTTGAGATTTTAATGTCTGCATTGCTCAGCTTATGTAGCCACCCTTTGAACCTCTGGCTTCGGCCAAGTTGAAGTACCTGACCTGAAAAACTCTGCTGCTGGTAACTATTACTTCTGCCAGGCAGATTAGTGAATTACAGGCCCTGTCAGTTGAACCTGACTTCATATCCTTCCATAGGGATAAAGTGGTTCTAAGAACTAATAGGAGGTTATTGCCCAAAGTGGTGTTGGATTTTCATCTGAACCAAGCTATATTTCTCCCCGTGTTTTTCACTGACCATTCTTCTTCAGGGGAAAGAAGAATCTTACTTCGAGATACAGCTCTTGCAGCAGGTTACACCATTAGGACTGAAGCCGGCAGGCGCCAGGACCCCGGAGATTTTTCTAGCTAGCTATCTTCAGCGGGGACCGCCCGACATCGGCCCACCTCCGACGCCAGGCGTGGTATAAGAGGGGCGGTCCCAACAGATCCTCAGTTCTTTCCGCCGCGTCGACAGTGCATGCTTGACCGGTGAGATTCTTTGCTACTGGCGTCGTGTGGTTTTCCGAAATTTTCGGTTCTTCTGTGGAAGATTTCTTCTCTTTAATCAAGTTAAGTGTCTGATGTCCTCTCCGACCGGGCATTCTTCTAAGTGTGTGTGCGGCAAGCAGATACCCTTTAAGGACCCGCATTCCGCGTGCGTCAGGTGTCTAGGCCCAGACCACGATACCAAGGCCTGCTCCCTCTGCCAGGGGTTCAATAGCCGCACCAGAATCCACCGGCAGAAGGCCCTTCAAGCTTTTCTACTAGAGGAAAACTTGACGATGGCCTCCAAGGAAGATTCGGCAGCCACCGGCATGCGGAAAAGAAGAAGAGGTCCAGGGACTCTGCCCGGTCGCCGGTTCGGGCCTCCGAGTCCCGAGCCCGGGTCTCGCCACGACCGCCGCCCGCCAGGCCTCGCCGCTCCTGCCGCGGCCCCTGCTGCACACCCTGCTCAGGCCTCTACCGCCAGGCCGTCGTCTTCCTCTTCAGCCCAAAAGGCCTTGGCGAAGTCGGGGGAACACCACCACCACCACAAGTCAGGCTCCCGCCCCTTGGGCCCCGACGTCCGGTCTTCCTCTCTTCCCCCGGAAGACCGTAGAAACTCACCCGCTGGGGAAGCGGTGGATCCAGGCGTCGCGCCAGGGCCCTGTCGGTCGTGACGCCAGCGTTCCTCTGTGAGCCGTCGGGTCGGTCGCGCCGTGGCCTCTTCGTCCGCGCCGGACGTCGGTGGGGGACCGGCGTCCATGACGCTTCGATGGGGGCTCCTGCGCCTCCGGCGCCGGGTTGGACAGGAGTCCCCATCGAGGAGGATTCGGCCTTGCCCGATGTCCAGGCGGGCGTTCCCGGCCACGAGGAGTCTCCCTGGGATCCCTCACCACCGCCCGAGGTCCCCGTGGTGCCGTCGCCGGGACCCGACGTCCGGCTCTCATCCTCGGAGCAGACGTCGGGACTGTCCTTGGCCGAGGTGAAGGACCTGTTCACTTACTGGTGGGCTACTGTCAGGAAGGATGTGGTACCCCCAGTCCTTCCTCCTCCACCTCCTCCTCCTCCTGTGGTTCCTGCCCCGGCCCCACCTTCACCTGTGAGGTCGGCTGGCCATTCCGTCCCCAGGGAGCCTGTGACCTCCCAGGGCAGGCAAAGAAGGAGACCTCCGTCCAGATCGCTGCGCCTCCGGGTCGCCCAGTCCCAAGAGATTCAGGAGGCGACGCCGTCGCGTCGCCGGAGGCTACGGGATCTTCTTATTTTTCTTCTAGATCTCCATCTCGGTCTCGCTTCCTCGCCGGACCCACATGAGACTCCAAGGTCTCCTCCGGACGATCCATCCTTCATGGATATCCTTAGACATATCCAGGAGAATATGGGTTGGGAAGCAGAGGAACTTGACCCTGAAAGACTACGCCTGGCAAAGTATCTTCGGCAGAAGGACCCTAAGCCTGTGGTGGTGCCACCCTTAGTGGACACTTTTGTGGACGTCACCAAGGCGGCGTGGAAGCATCCTCATTCGCTCCCGGCAGTGCCGAAGAAGGCGGATAGACTGTACAGGGACCCAAGGGGGGACCAGTACCTATCTCAACAACCTCTGGCTGACTCCCTGGTCATTACTGCCTCTCATGATCGGTCCCAGAGACCGCAGCATTTGAGTGCTCTGCCACCGGACCCAGAATCCAAACAGCTGGACGCTCTGGGGAGGCGCACTTACGCTTCCGCGACTTGCACTATCAGGTCCCTGAACTATCTCACCCACATGGTTCAGTTCCAGAACGCCTGTGGAACAGGGGATTGAGGCTGAGAAGCTGCGGAAGGGTGAGCAGAAGGAGGAGATGCTTCAGCTCTTCGAGACAGGTTCAGGCGTGGGAACCCAGGTGCTCAGGCAGCGTATGATTCTGGGACTCGTCAGCCAGGGCGGCTGCTTCCAGGCGTGTGCCTTCGGAGACACTCGTGGCTTCGTGTCTCGGGTTTCACCCCAGACGTCCAGAAGAACATTTTGGACGCTACCTTTGAAGGTGAGGTGTTGTTTGGTAATCCGGCAGAACGTATAATTACCAAACTGCAAGAGGCTGGAAAGGCGGTCCGGACAGTCCAGGCGATGTACCGGCCAAGGCCTGGCTCCTTTCGTAGGAGCCAAGGCCGCTTTCGTGGGCGGACTCAGAGGCAACAGCCCCGTTCCGCCACACAGCATAGGGGCTCTGGCTTCCGAAGATCCCAGGGGAAGCAGCCCGCTGGCAGAGGTCAACGTCCTTCCAAGGCTACCCAGCCGGCGGGCCCCTCAGCCGCCACAGCATGACTCCTTTCCGGCCCCCGCCCCTCAGGATCAATGGGACGTTTCGGTTGGGGTGGCATTGCCCACTTCCTATTGGGTTGGCAAGCAATAACCACCGACAGGTGGGTTCTTCAATTGGTCAGCAAAGGCCACTTTTTAGAATTCAAAGAACGTCCACCCTCAAGGCCTCCTCTGTTCTCCCGATACTCGGGTCAGCACCGCCACTTCATTTGGCAAGAGGTGATTGCTCTCTTGGACAAGGGAGCGATTCAATCTGTCCCAGGGGACCAGAGAGGAAGTTGATATTATTCTCACTTCTTCCTGGTTCCCAAAAAGACAGGGGACCTCCGTCCAATTCTGGACTTAAGCGACCTCAACCTGTCGGTCGCTTACAAAAGGTTTCGCATGGTGGCCCTTCCGGGTCTCAGTCCCATGCTAAAACAAAGCGCCTATTTAGCGTCCTTAGACATGCAGGATGCCTACCTGCACATCCCCATAGCTCAGGCGCATCAGAGGTTCCTGCGCTTCGAGTTCTTAGGCCACCATTTCCAATTCCGAGCTCTTCCCTTCGGACTGTCATCCGCTCCAAGGGTTTTCACCAAGTGCATGGCGGTCGTGGCAGCTGCTCTAAGGAGGAAGGGCCACTATGTGTTCCCGTACCTCGACGATTGGCTTCTCATGGCCGCCTCCAGAGAGGCGCTTCTGCAAGCGATCCAGGACACTCAGATCCTGTTCAGATCGCTCGGGATTTTGATAAACCAGGAGAAGTCGGTCTTGGTACCGTCGCAGAACCTGCAGTTCATAGGCGCAGTGCTGGACACGGTCCAGGGGAAGGCCTTCCTCCCAGGCGACAGGGCGGAACGCATCAGGTCCATTATAGAGGACCTATCAGCGAATCAGACCGCTCCGGCCAGGTTGGTCCGTCAGCTGCTCGGGTCACATGGCCGCGGCCATTCCACGGTCCCTCTCGCGTCCACATGCGCCAGTAACGCAGTGAATGCTCAAAGCGCAGGGGACCAGAGGCAAGACCATCTGCAGCACCCGGTCAGAATCACAAAACGAGTGATTCAGGACTGGCAATGGTGGTTAACCCCGGGTCACTCTCCAAGGGCGTCCCTTTCGCAGCGCCGTCCCCAGAGATTACCCTCACCACGGACACTTCAGGTCTTGGGTGGGGTGCTCACCTGGATGGGGTGAAGTCTCAGGGCGTATGGAGTCCGCTGGAAGTTCATCTGCACATAAATGTTCTGGAGATGAGCTGCACTCTCTACGCTCCAGGCTTTCCAGTCCTTAATCCCACCGTGTACCATCCTGCTTCAGACGGACAACACGGCGGTGATGACTACCTCAACAAACAGGAGGTGCACACTTACCCCTTTGCAGGAGGCCACAGAGAGTGTGGGATTGGGTAATCGGACACGGCGCAAATCTAGTCGTGGTACACGCCCCCGGCGGACAACACGATCAAGGACGGCCTGAGTCGCCCCAGGCCAGAGTCCACGAGTGGGAACTTCTTCAGGAGGTCGCGGAGGATCTGTTCCTTGATGGGGAACCCAGAGTTAGACTTATTCGCATCCCCATCCAGCACAAAACTGCCCAATTTCTGCTCGCTAGATCCAGGGCCTGGAGTTTTCTGGCGAGACGCGTTGTCCATCTCCTGGGAGAACAGGTTCCTCTATGCCTTCCCTCCTTTCCCGTTGATCCAGAGAGTTCTGCTCAAACTGCGCAGGGAGCAGGCGCGTTTGATTCTGGTGGCCCCATTCTGGCCCAGACAAATCTGGTTCCCATTGCTGGCGCAGCTGTCTCGGGAACCTCCACTACCACTGCCACGCAGTTCTCACCTTCTGTCTCAGGAGCAAGGTTCGTTATTACATCCGGATCTGCGGTCTTTGAACCTGCACGCTTGGCTCCTAGAGACGTAGCCATCATGCGACACGGGGTCTCGCAGGAGGTTGCAGAGGTACTCTCTGCAGCTAAAACAGCTTCACATACGCTTCACCGCCATGAAATGGCGCGAGATTCTGTCTTTGGTCACGGGCTCGTGACCTTTCTCCACTAGGTTGCCCTGTGGGGCAGTCTTGGACTACCTCCTCTCCCTTTTTCACTCGGGTTAGCCTACTCTCTATTAAAGTACACCTTGTGCTATTTCAGCCTATCACCAGCCGTGGGACACCGCACCATTGCTCAACTGGACGCTCTGGGAGTTCCTGAGACGGTGCTGCACCTAGGCCTCCTATTAAAGATCCGATTCCTCCATGGGATCTCCTTTTGTTTTGAGCAACTCACGCCCCTCCCTTTGAACCAGCCACGGATTGCGAGCTACGTTTTCTGTCTTGGAAGACGTTGTTTTTAGTTGCAGTTACTTCAGCCAGAAGGATTTCTGAGCTTCATGCCCTGATGTGTAAGGAGCCTTATTTGGTTTTTCACCGAGACAGAGTGTCTCTAAGAACGAATCCTAAGTTTTTGCCTAAGGTGGTTTCAGCTCTGACCTTAAATCAGGATATTGACCTTCCGGTCTACTTCCTGAACTATTCCAATAGAGGAGAGGCTTTGCTCCATACTCTTGATGTTCACCGCAGCCTGAGGTATTACCTCAATAGAACTAAGTCCTTTCGGGCTTCGGAGCAACTTTTTGTGTCCTTCACACAGAGAATGAGAGGTCGGCCAGTGTCTAAGCAATCCTTATCCCGCTGGCTTGTGCAATGCATCTCTCATTGCTACCAATCCAAACAAAAGCCCCTTCCGGGTTCCATCCGGGGCCATTCTACTAGTGGTGTAGCCACTTCTTTTGCAGCTCTCAAGAATGTCTCAACCTCAACTATTTGCGCTGCAGCTACTTGGAACTCTGTGCATACCTTTATCAGGCATTACAGTCTGGATATCGCCTCTAGGCGAAGAGCTGGTTTCGGCCAGGCCGTGCTGCAGGGCCTCCTGTCCTGAATCGAGGTTGGGCGGCTGCTCCTCGGTTTCTTCTTCTTTTTCCTCCTCCCGATGTGAAGGGGTCAAGCTTTACTGCTTGGGAATCAGTCCTAATGGTGTAACCTGCTGCAAGAGCTGTATCTCGAAGTAAGATAGTACAGTTACGTAAGAACTTACCGTAACAGTAGATCTTCGAGAACAGCTCTTGCAGCAGGTACCTTCCCGCCCACCGTATCCCCCTTGGAGGAGGTCTTCACGCAGTTGCTCCTCTAGGACGGAGGAGTGAGGGAAGAAAGGATGGTGAGTATTTCAGCCAGCCAGTCTGAATGATCAGACAGCAGGATGTTGCTTTCTTCTGCATGGCTGGGCGAGCGCAGGAGTCAGTTTTCATGTGTAAGGGAAATTCCCTTTTCTCTACTCAGGGTTTTCGTACTCCTTTTTGCCTTCTGACGGTGGATCCTTGGTCTCCCCCGCTATTGCAACCTCTGGCCGGGAGTCTCCGGCGGGAGAACTGGGGATTCTGGCGGGACCGCCCCCTCTTATACCACGCCTGACGTCGGAGGCGGGCCGACGTCGGGGGCGGTCCCCGCTGAAGATAGCTAGCTAGAAAAATCTCCGGGGTCCTGGCGCCTGCCGGCTTCAGTCCTAATGGTGTAACCTGCTGCAAGAGCTGTTCTCGAAGATCTACTGTTACAGTAAGTTCTTACGTAACTGTACTTTACACAGTTTGGATGTTAAAAGGACTCTTGGCTACTACATAGAGCATACTAAGGCACACAGAAATGACTGTCTTCAATTGTTTCTCACTTATGGTGAAGTGGGGAAAGGTAAGCCTGCCACTAAAAGTACTATTGCCAGGTGGATTGTTTCTTGTATACAATTTTGCTATGACAAATTGGGTAGAACACCCCCCACCCACCAGGCCTGAGTGCTCACTCGACTAGGGGTACAGCTGCTACTCTAGCTACAGCCAGAGATATACCCTTGTTAGAGATCTGTAAAGCAGCCACCTGGAAAACAGTACATACATTCACCAAGCATTACTCCCTGAACATCCAGGCTAGGAGTGATACTAGGTTTGGCACAGCAGTACTGCAGATCCTGTTCCCAAAGTAGGTTCTGCATTCCCTCCTCCATAGGGAACTGCTTGGTAGTCTGCATTATATCAGAATACAGCAAGACTTCATGTTTGAAGAAAAAATTACTCACCATAGTAATGTTTCTTCTAATGGAGTCTTGCTGTATTCTGACCTCCCCCCCCCCGTCTCCCCTCTCAGAACCTAGTATCTTCCTGGACCTAAAGTATCCACCACTCATTCACACTGATGGGATCTACGCCGGAGGCACTAGGACCCAGCGGGAGCAAGCTTTTTGCAAGAGGGCCGGTGCCAGAGATGGAGCCACGAGGAGTGGCACCGCAAGCCTCAGCTCGTGTGGCAATGACTATCTTGGTGTCGACACTCCAACCGCCTCAGTTCCTTTTTTCCCGCTGTCGAGTGCGCTTTAGTGATGATGTCGCTTGCTCACCGGGAGTCCAACTTCAAACTAGCAGCATAGTTTTCAGTTTTTTGTTTTGTAATTTATCTACGAATAAGTACCACTTACTTTTAAATTTTACTTATTAAGAAAAGAAGTCTTCAGCCCTCCATTGAGGAGTCGACCATGGCGGGTCAGGTAATGGTAGGAACTTCGTATAAGCTGTTCAGTCAGCGGACTGGGTCCGGTCCATGCCTCTCCGGGGGAGGGTCAGCAATGGACAGTCCGATGTCAAGGGATGGGCGGTGCCCCGAAGCATAAAGAAAACGGTCTGACTCCGCACCGCTTTGACCTCGAGCTCTTCTTGCACCCACAAGGTAAAAGAAGGCATCACCGAGGTCGCCTTCTGGTATGTCTGCGCATCAACGGTTGGTCGTTGGGGTCAGATGCTGGTCTCCTCCAGAATCGCCAGTTTCTCTCTTCGGTGACCGACCTCTTCGACATCAGAGCCTTTCCCCACCTATTGAAAGGACTTCCGATGAGCAGTTTCATCAGTGGGCCACTCTTATGGAGCAGTGGGCTTGGAGGTTGGTCCAGCTGCCTGGCCCGTCCTCCGAGGCCTTCAGGCCCTTGAGGGCAGGTAGAGACGGTTGGATTTTCCTGGCGTTGCGCCTTTCATCTTGATGCCGTCGACTCCGCTCAGAGTGTTCCCCCCCCCCGACATGGCTGCAGCGCAGGGGGCCACACCGATGCCTCTGTCTCCTGGTATTCTTCCTTCTTTGTCTTCAAGTCGAAGTCTTCGGACCCCTGGATTGCTTTTGGCGCCGTCAGGAGCTCTCTAAGCGTTGATGGGTCTCAGTGCCGACGCGCCTGTCGGTGCCGTCCTCGCCACCGCTGCACCTGTTGGCACCATCCTCGGCGCCGCTGTGTTTGTCGGTGCCATCCTCGGCGTCAATGCGCCTGTTGGCGCCATGGGCTCTGTCAACACCGTGTGCTGGCTTGTTTCCAATGGCGCCATCTCCCTTGCCTTTGACGCCATGTTCTTCGGCGCCAAGGCTTGGTGCGGCACTGTCCAGCCTTCAGGGATTCTCGACTCCAAATCCTTTCTCTTCTTCGTCTCATACTCATTTTCACTCCATTCCTATCCATACAGTCCCTCCTGGACTGCCAGCAGATGATATTGAGCCTGACCTAGATCTTTGACCGGGTGATGATGTTGAAGGGGCAGGGATCAATCCTGCTGCAGAGCCTGTGGTTGAAGACCTGTCATTTAAGTCTCTGCTGAAAAATTTAAATTCTGCTCTTTCTCTCCAGACTATAGATATTGATCCTGGGAAGCTCTTAAAACTCCAATACCTTCATGTCCCATAGATCCTTATGGATTTAACTCCTCCAGTACAACCATCCTTTGAGAAGCTCTTTCAGATGGTATGGAAAAATCCCGCTCTCATTCCTTCTGTGGCTAAGTCCATAGACAGGAAGTATGCTGCACCCAAAGATCTACCCATTTTGGACTCCCAGGCCTTTGCGGACCCTATTGTAGTCCTGGCAGAGAATTATAAGGCCGATCTTCCTTGGGCATCCACAGCCCAGCCTATAAACAAAGAATCTCGCAAGATAGACACCTTAGGTAAGAGAGTCTTTGCTGCCTCTACCCTTGGTATGCCTATTGCCAGCTACCAGGGATATTTCTCTCAATATGAGTATGTTCTTTGGCATTCACTCAAACAGATGGTGGAAGCTCTGCCCAGGTCGGACGCTAGTTCAGAGCTACTTCAGACCATAACCAGGGGTATCGAGTCCAACAACCAGCAGGTTAAAGCAGCTATGAACGCTTTTGATACTGCTTCCCGAGCGGCAGCGGTGGGCATTTGTACCCATCGCCACTCCTGGCTACGCACTTCGGACTTCACGAATGATGCCCAACAGCAGGTCATGGTGTTACCCTTTGATGGTATGTACCTGTTTGGACCTCAAGTAGAGCAAGCTCTGGAGGCCACGCAGAAAACTAGGTCGGCCATTAAAACGGCTCGACCCGCTCCCACCTCTTCTCGGGGGGGGAGTGTTAACAAGCATCAATTTCACAACCGTCAGTCCTTTTGGGGCAAGGGCAGGGGAGGTTTTAACAAAAACCAAGCCCCCCAGCCTCAAAAGAAAACACAACAGAAGGCACAAGGGCCCAAAGTGCCCAGTGCCACCTTCTGTGTTTCTGGCCCAGGTCCCACCTCAGCTGCCCAAGAGGGACTCTTCCTCAGCAGTGGGAGGATGTCTGACTCAGTTCTACAACCAGTGGAAGTCCATAACATCAGACAAATGGGTCCTCCGGATAATCCGGGAAGGGTACTCCCTCAACTTTTCAGAAGCCCCTCCGGATCGTCCCCCCAAACGACGGCCCAGGCTGTCAACAATAAAGTCAGACCTTCTTGCCTCAGAGATACAAAGCCTTCTGAACAACAGAGCAGTAGAAATAGTTCACCTGGATCAACAAAACACAGGTTTCTACTTCCTGGTTCCGAAAAAGACCAGTGGCATGTGCCCCAATCTGGACCTCAGAAAGTTAAACAAGTTTCTTTTCAGGGAAAAGTTCAAGATGATATCGCTCAGGACTCTGTTACCCTTGCTTCATTGACACAATTGGCTAGCTTCCCTGGACATGCAGGACACTTGCCAACATATTCCTATACACCCAAAGCATCACAACTACCTATGGTTTGTAGCCCTGGGCCAGCATTATCAGTTGAGTCCTGCTCTTTGGGCTATCCTCGGCGCCACAAATTTTTACAAAGTGTGCAATTCTCGCAGCACATCTCAGAAAGATTGGAATACAAGTGTTCCCATATCTGGATGACTGGCTTCTAGCAAGCCCTTCCAGGCAAGGAACTCTCGACGCCGTAGCCACGGCCTCAGACTTTCTCGCATCCATGGGAGTCCTGCTAAATCTCAAGGAATTGCAGTTGCACACCTCCCAGAAGCTCCTTTGTATAGGAATTCTTCATGACACCTCCTGTGCAAAAGCTTTTCTACCAGAGGACAGAAGGAGCGATATTCTACAGATGGCCCGATGCATCAGAGAACAGCTTGGTTCAAGCTATCTCGATGCAACGGATGCTGGGTCTCACGGCATCCTCGGTGTTCACTGTACCCTAGCATGCCTCCACATGAAAACCTCTCAGTGGATGCTCAGTACTCAGTGGTCCCCAACCACTCGCCCTCAGTCCTTTCTCATCAAGGTGACAGAATCTCTGAAGAGGTCACTCACCTGGTGGTCGAAAGAGGACAACCTTCTGGAAGGGTATCCCTTTTGCTCCCCTGGATCATCAGATTTCCATTACCACAGACGCGTCCCTCATGGGGTGGGGAGCTCACTGTCAGAATCTCCACACCCAAGGTACGTGGACTCAGGACAAGTTCCAGCTTCACATAAATGTCTTAGAAATGAGAGCTGTCCTTTATGCAGTCCAGGCCTTGAAGGACATTATCTGTCCTTCAAGCCAGAAGGGGAAGGAAGGAAACATATTCAATTCAGTGCTTTAGAGTAACTGGTAATTGCTATTTTTCTTTTAAACTTAGATTGTGGGCTTGTTGTGACACTATACTTTCTTTGTTGTCTTTTACTTATAATTGTTTTTGGGCTGTTGAAAATTTAAAACATAGTTGTGGTGTAATTCTGTGCTGTCTTTAATTGCTGCAAATTTTATCTTGGTTTGTCTGACTGTCCTGTAGTTGGGTGAAGGGTGTTAATTGTCTGGCCTCTGACCTCAGCTACGTGATAACTGGAGGTGGGGCTTAGTCAGAGTTAAAGTAGCAAGCAGAGGTTTATTTTCTCAGAAGCCAGAAGGGGAAAGAAGGAAACATATTGAATTCAGTGCTTTAGAGTAACTGGTAATTGCTATTTTTCTTTTAAACTTAGATTGTGGGCTTGTTGTGACACTATACTTTCTTTGTTGTCTTTACTTATAATTGTTTTTGGGCTGTTGAAAATTTAAAACATGGTGGTGGTGTAATTCTGTGCTGTCTTTAATTGCTGCAAATTTTATCTTGGCTTTTCTGACTGTCCTGTAGTTGGGTGAAGGGTGTTAATTGTCTGGCCTCTGACCTCAGCTACGTGATAACTGGAGGTGGGGCTTAGTCAGAGTTAAAGTAGCAAGCAGAGGTTTATTTTCTCAGAAGAAGCCAGAAGGGGAAGGAAGGAAACATATTCAATTCAGTGCTTTAGAGTAACTGGTAATTGCTATTTTTCTTTTAAACTTAGATTGTGGGCATGTTGTGATGCTATACTTTCTTTGTTGTCTTTACTTATAATTGTTTTTGGGCTGTTGAAAATTTAAAACATAGTGGTGGTGTAATTCTGTGCTGTCTTTAATTGCTACCAATTTTCGCCCCCCCTCCCCTTCCCCCAACACTTAATTATATGCCCTGATAAATCTGATTGACAGGAGCTAAACACAGGGTATATTAAGAGGTGTGAAGTAGGAGGGGCATAAGGGGGAAGAAGCCCACCCTCAGCACAAGTGTTTTGACACATTATTTATTTATTGGCTTTTTCCTTAAAAAAAAAAATTATCTGAGGATCAGTGACAGGATTTTTAGTACAGTACATTAATAAAAGAGAACCAGGAGAGCTCAGTAGCAGACAAGTAGTGGAATTGCAGTATAATGTGGGAGTGGTGCAATGCAGTGGCTGTGGGGAAGCCATATTCAGAGCAGACCTTCTGGACACTGAGGTGCTGCCTATCTGCATGCATCTCTCTGGACTGCGGGATGAGGTAGCCAGACTCAAGAGCAGAAGTAAACTGGGTCAGGAGTACCATCACCCCTATCCAGGGACCACCCAGTCCAATGCAGCTGCCTCAAAGGATGCTGAGAATGAGGAGCACTTGGATGACAGTGGGCTTCAGGGAGGTTAGAGCAGTCAGGCAGAGGCACATCCCAGATCCTATTCCACTCCAGAACTCCTATGCCACACTGGCAAAGCGAGGACAACCAAATAGGAGGTACCAAGAGAAGTGGAAGGAAAGGATGTGAGGTTAGCCAAGGAGGTGACCTCAGCGGGAAAGCAGTGGACCCCAGAGGAGGAGGGCGAATCCTGGTGGGGGACCCATCTAGAGGGATCCAGCTAGGAACACAGGAGGGGAGGACAGGGAGGTGAGGTGCCTACCAGGTGCCACGGCATGGAGGGATGGAAGGAAGATACACAGGGATCACTGGGAAGGCAAGACGGGAGGTGAGCTGGATGTCATTATCTACCTTGGTACTAATGACTTGGCAAATGAGGAGCCAAAGGAAGTTCAGGAAGAGTTTAGGAAACTGGGGAGGGGTCTCAAGCAAGTAGCTACTTCTGTCACTTTCTCAGAAGTAATACCTGTGAGAGGCAAGGGAGAGCATAGGAGTGCATGCACCAGGAACTTTTAACTCATGGTTGAAGAACTGGTGCTGTGAGGAAGGGTTTGGATTCATTGGTGACTGGGGACCCACCTGGAGGGATGGAGGTTTGTTCAAGCCTGACGGCCTGCATCCATCCTGGAGGGGAATCCAAGCACTCAATGATAAGTTTAAATGCTACATTGACAACATTTAAACTAGCAAAGTGGGGTGGCAGGCCAGCAAGGAGGGTACCTACTTGCTCACCCCCCACAGCTAGCAGTGGAACCGTGAACCAGAGGAGTGGCTATCTCTGCAAAGCAGTGTGCAAAAGATGGAGATTAGTGCCCAAGAGGTGGATAAGCAGAAAAGGGGCAAAATTCAGCAGAAGGGCAGACAGCAAGGAGAACCAGGGATAAATGACAACCAAGGAAGGGGCTGGAGTAGAACAGTGAAGCAGCCTAGGGAGGTCAAATCATGGAAAGCCATGTGTGCAAATGCCAGGAGCCTTAGCAACAAGATGGAAGATCTGGAGGCTGTCATGGTACAGTCAGACCTGGACATTGTGGCCATCACTGAAACCTGGTGTAATGATAACCATGACTGGGAGATGGCCATACCTGGCTACAACATATTCAGAAGAGACAGAGCAGGCAGGAAGGGAGGAGTGGCACTGTATGTGAAAATGACATAAGGGCCACAGAGATCCAGGAGGAACAAATGGGGGAGAGATACTGTGGGTTAAGCTGGAAAGGAAAATGGGGACAGCCATCCGCACAGGTGTGGTCTATAGACCACCAGCCCAGGAGGAAGAAACAGATAGGGAGCTGATGCTAGCCATCCAAAGGATGGCAGACAAGGGTGCAGTAGTACTGGTTGGAGACTTCAATATTCCAGACGTGGACTGGAGCATCCCAGCAGCAGCATCAACTAGGAGCAGATTTATCCTGGACTCCCTTCAGGGTGCCTTCCTCAAGCAACTGGTCATGGAACCAACTCAGCAGAAGGCAATACTGGACCTTGTGCTCACAAACAGGGACAGTGTGATGGGGTAACAGTGGGGAGCACCTGGGTAACAGTGACCACCAGTCATTGTGGTTTGAAATCACAGAAAGAGCAGAACCAAACCACACAAAACACGTATCCTGGATTTTAGGGGGCAGACTTGGGAAAATGGGGAGATACTGAAAGAGGCATTAAGGGAAGGGACAGGAATCAGGGGTTGAGGAACAGTGGGCAGTATTTAAAATGGGGATTATAAGAACAACAGAATTATGCATTAAGCAGGTTAGAAGAGGAAAAGGAAGAGGAGACCATATGGTTTTCCAAAGAGGTAGCAAAGAAAGTGAAAGCAAAAAGATTGCATTCAGGCAATACAAAAGACACAGGCAGAAGGGATAGGGAGAAGTACCCAGGAGAAGCAAAGGGAGGCAGGGAAGTCAGTAAGGGAAGCCAAAGCAGACAGAACACATTGCAAAATCAGTGGGTAAGGGACAAAACCTTTACAGGTACACTAAGGAAAAGAAAGACAAAGGGAGATAGTGAGACTGAAGGGGAGGATGGGAGTCGTGTGGAGGATGACAACAGTAAAGCTGACATATTGAACAGGTATTTCTGCTCAGTCTTTACTGAGGAAGAGGGGAATGGGTCTGAAGGAGTACAAGGGTGAGAATGGTGCAGAAATGGACACAAGTCGCTTTACGAGAAAGGGTCCTGAAGGAACTGGAAGTAATTAAGAGTTGATAAAGCCAATGGGGCCAGATGGGTGCACCTAGGGTCCTTAAAGAACTAAGAGAGGTGGTGGCTGAACCTTTGGCTATCCTGTTTAGCCGATCACTGGAAACAGGGAGGTACCCAAAGACTGGAGGACAGCAGATATAGTCCCACTACAAAAGTGGGAACAAAGAGGAAGCAGGGAACTACAGACCAGTCAGCCTCACCTCGGTAGTGGGGAAGATCATGGAAGCACTACTGAAGGAGAGATTGGTGGAACATCTGGTTGTCAGTGGACTACAGGACCCAAGGCAGCATGGTTTCACCAGGGGGAGGTCATGTCAGACCAACCTCGTTGAATTTTGACTGGGTGACTAGGGAGGTGGATCAGGGGAGGGCAGTGGACATGGCCTATCTGGACTTCAGCAAGGCCTTTGACACTGTGCCACATAGAAGACTATTATACAAACTGGGGAATATGGGTGTGGGCAGGACAGTAGTGTGGTGGGTAGGTAACTGGCTGGGTGGCAGGACACAGAGGGTGGTGGTAAATGGCTGTCACTCCACAGAGGGAAGAGTGACCAGTGGGTGCCACAGGGATCAGTGCTGGGACCAGTCCTATTCAACATCTTCCATCAGTGACATTGCACAGGATCTAGAAGGCAAAATTTCACTGTTCGCTGATGACACAAAGCTCTGTAACAGAGTAGACACACCAGAGGGTGTAGACAGAATGAGAAGTGACCTGCAGAAACTTGAAGAATGGTCAGGGGTTTGGCAGTTGAAATTCAATGCAAAGAAGTGCAAGATAATGCATATGGGGCACAAAAACCCTGGCACAATATATCAGTTGGGGGATGAGGATATAGCATGCACCAAGAAAGAAAGGAATCTTGGGGTTGTCATCTCTGATGACCTCAAGGTAGGGAAACAGTGTGACAAGGCAGCAGGTAAAGCAAATAGGATGCTGGGATGTATAGGCAGGGGCATCACCAGCAGGAAAAGGAGGTCATAATTCACGCTATACAAGACATAGTGAGGCCCCACCTGGGTACAGTGTACAGTTCTGGAGACCATACCTACGTAAGGACATAGGGTAGAGAAGGTTCAGAGGAGGGTAACAAAGATGGTGCATGGATTGCATCACAAGTCCTATGAAGACAGGTTGAAGGAACTGAACATGTACTCCCTGGAGGAGAGGAGGGAGAGAGGGGATATGATAGAGACATACAAGTATCTTACAGGGAGGAACAGGGTGCAGGAAAACACTATTTTTAAGTGAAAAAGATGTTCCAGGACTAGAGGGCATGGGATGAAGTTGGAGGGAGGACGATTCAGAGGAAACATGAGAAAGAATTTCTTCACAGAACGGGTGGTGGACAAGTGGAACACCCTTCCAGAGGAAGTGTTGGGGGCTGAAACAATCACGGGATTTAAGAATGCATGGGATAGACATAAAGGAATTCTAGAGGTCAGGGGTAAGGGGAAACAGACTTCTAGGAAAACAAACTGAACTTACAAGCTCAAATGGGCAGACTGGGCGGGCCATAGGCCCTTATCTGCCGACACTGTCTATGTATCTATGTAACATTCTCCTTCAAACAGACAACAAAGCAGTGATGTATTACATCAACAAACAGGGCGGTACACACTCTTACCCTTTATGCAGGGAAGCGATGAGAATGTAGGAATGGTGCCTAGAGCACAAGACTCTAATTCAGGTGGTCTTCCTGCCAGGGGTGCAGAACCAACTGGCAGACCGTCTCAGCAGAACAGAGACAGATCCTCACGAGTGGTCTCTCAACTCAACCATAGTTCAGTCAATATTCGCAGAGTGGGGAACTCCAGACTTGGACCTTTTTGCATCCCCACGCAACACAAAACTGCCTCTCTTCTGCTCCAAAAATCCATGGCCTGGCATTTTCTGCCAGGATGCGCTTAGGCTGCAGTGGACAAAACGCTTTCTATACGCCTTTCCTCCTCTTCCACTAATTCAGAGGGTACTTCTCAAATTTGAGTCCCAGGGGGACAAAATGATCCTCATTGCTCCCTTTTGGCTCGACAGATATGGTTTCCATTACTCAACAGTATGTCGGAAACCCCTCCGAAAGCGCTTCCCCTTCACTCGAACCTTCTGACCCAGGGGCCTGTGGTCAACCCCAACCTGGGTCGCTTCACCTTCACGCTTGGCTCCTGAAGAGATACCGTAGAAGTGAACAGGTTCAGTGTCTCTCGGAGAGTTTCAGATATTCTTTTGGCTGCACGTAACTCAGCCACCAGAAAAACTTACATAGCCAAATGGAAGCGTTTTTCTCTCTCGTGTGCAAAATCCTCTTTGAATCCTTTTTCCTGCCCACCAAATAAAGTACGAGTACTTTTTAGACCTCTCAAATTCAGGTCTACAATAATCTACAGTCAAAGTTAACCTTTGTGCCATTTCAGCTTATCATGAGCAAGTACTTTCCTTGTCACTGGCTCAGTTGCCTGTAGTTAAGAGGTTTCTTAAGGGTATTCGGCATACCAGACCGCCTATCAGACGTCCAGTTGCAGCCTGGGACATTAATCTCATGCTAGACAAGCTTACTCGAAAGCCTTTCGAGCCTCTAGCTACCTGTGAGCTGAAATTTCTCACTTGGAAAATGGCCTTCCTGGTGGCCATCACCGAGGCCTGCAGGGTTTCTGAAATACACGCCTTGGTCACAGACCCTCCATATACTGTATTTCATAAGGACAAAGTAGTTCTTAGGACTCATTCTAAATTTCTCCCTAAGGTTGTTTCAGAATTCCAAGTAAACCAGCCTTTGGTCCTACCTACTTACTTTGCTAACTTCCAAAATGAAGGAGAGCGTACCCTTCATTAGAAGAACAAGAAGAATCAGCATTTATATAGCGTTTTTTATACACAGTATCCCAAAGCGCTTTACAAACAATGCTTTTTTGGATGTCAAAAGATCTCTGCGTTTCTATTTGGATAGAACAAAGGAAATTCGCAAAGCTCAACAACTGTTTGTTTCCTTCAGTGAGACCCAGCTGGGTCGACCTGTTACTATCAGATGCATTTCGGCATAGTTGGTGGCATGCCTCCGCCACTGTTATTCCATGGCGCAGGTTAAGCTGGAGGGCAGAGTGTACGCTCACTCTACAAGAGCATTCGCGGCATCCCTGGCAGAAATCCACAATGTGCCCATTGCAGACATTTGCAGTGCGGCTACCTGGAGCTCAGTGCATACTTTTGTCAAGCACTATGCCCTGGATGTCCATGCCAGATGACATCTTTCGTTTGGCAGGACTATCCTTAACAGACTTCTGTCCTAAATTTGTGAGATCTTGGTTTCTCCTGCCACCCTCTTGGGGGATTATTTGCTCGGTACTCTCCCATCAGTGTGAATGAGTGGTGGAGACTTTAGGTCCAGGAAGATATGGAAATTACGTACCTACCGTAATTCTTGATCTTCTTGGACAAAGTCTCCACCACTCATTCACACACCCACGCACCATACCCCGAGCTCACTTCTGTTGGTCTTCACTCCCTCAATCTTCAGGCTGTGAGGACTTCTTTGTTGACCCTTCTTATACAGGTTGTCTGGACTATCTTATGTCCAGTTTTTGTTAGGCTATCCTTCTAGGTTAGTTACACTGCACCTCCTCGGAAAAAAGGTACTGAGGTGGTTGGAGGGTCGACGCCGAGATAGTCATTGCCACACGAGCCGAGGCTCGCGGCTCCATCTCTGGCACCAGCCCTCTTGCAAAAAGTTTGCTCCCACTGTGTCCTAGTGCCTCCGGCATAGATCCCATCAGTGTGAATGAGTGGTGGAGACTTCATCCAAGAAGATCAAGAATTACGGTAGGTACGTAATTTCCATTTTTGGGAAGTGGGCTGGTAGGTAAAGTGTTGCACCTCACGGGTGTACCTTGTACCCTCCCTCTTAAGGGTGGGGTAGCTGTTATTGTTACTTTTCTTTTTATAGTTAAATATTGTCACTACCTTTCCTTCTTGGGTTCTCGACTTGTCTTTTTGGACCCAAAATGTTTTGCCCTTTGGCTATATCTTTTGAACAATTTCCACAGTATGGTACTTAGTTTGCTCGTAAGTATCTGACAGTTACACTGGGAAGTATCACAGACAGAGGTTTGAAAACCGAGCTCGAGCTCAATGTTCTATGCTTCTGCATAGAGTTAACTCTTTCCTCTCCGGGACAGTTCAAGTGCTGGGGCTAAGTGCATTATGTAAGAATACAGCAAGACTCCATTAGAAGAAACATTACTATGGTGAGTAATTTGTTTTTATTGTTTACAAGATGAATTTAAACAAACCTACTTTCAGTTTGATGTGATTAAATTCTATAAAAAAATTTAAATGGTGGCGCTGTGGAGCCCGAGCATGACAGATGTTTTGGATTCAATACTCTGCATAACTTATACAAAACTAAGCTTTAAAACTTGATTTTTTTTTTTGCACATTTTGGCAAAAGCAGCATCAATTTTTAGCTTTTGGACAACTTGCTGGATTAATATGGGGAATCTCTTTTGAATCCTAAAAAGGACAGAACTCTGCAGGAGGGAGCAAAAAGCAAGAATGCTCCTGGACCTCCAGCCACGTGGATTGCTCCAGGCCCTTTCTCCCTGAAGCCTTGGATGCAGGGGATGTGGAAGAAGCAATGCAAAGCCTCAGATAGAAAGTTACTTGACTCATTTCTACAATGGCAGGGTTATCAGAGAAATTTGACTCTCTCAGAGGGTCGACACTGGAACGGATCTGACTTTTATCAAAACAGTATCAGTGGAAACTCGTAAAAATATTTGGAGGCAGCCCTTGGTGCGACAGGTAACTTGATCAAAGAAAATATGCACCTTAAGTCTCATTTAGAGAGTCTAGAAAATCAAGCCAGGGTGGCTAATGTTTGCATCGTGGGCATGTCAGAGTGGAGCGAAGGTGATCATTTGCGTATGTTTATCATTGAGTAGCTGGAGCAATCCCTGCAAAATAGTCATATCGTCAGGCAGAACACCTGTAGAGTGGCTTGGCAAGGATGACTGGATAACCCCGAAGCTCCCAGGACAGTAGTTGTGGTCTTAGATGGCATTGGCACTAGGGACTTTGTACTAGCTCTAGCTAGACAAAAAAATACTTTTTTGCAGACTGGCCAACAAGTTTATTTCTACCCTGACCTCAGCTATGCCACCTGTCAAAAAAAAAAAAAGGTTTGATATCATCAGAACTCTTACGAGAAGCTGAGGTGTGTCACGGTATCCTGTTTCCTGCTGCTCCTCATCTAGTCCATCAGGGGAAGGTGTTTATATTTTTGGACTCTGCCAAAGCCCTGAAATGGGTCCGCCACCTCCTGCCTCAATGCAAAAGCGATGACCCGTCTCAGTCTGATGAAGGGGAAGAAGCGGATGGAGGTACCTAAATTACCTACTGGGACAGTGCGCTCCGGTTTGCCTACTTTACCTTTTCTGAGTGGCCCAGTATGCAACAGTAAGATTCGGACTGACTCTAGTATCATGTACTTTTTTTTTTTCTTTTCCCTGTGCAGTCTTTTTTTTTTTTTTTAAGCTTCATATTTATTATTTTTCTGCACAGATCATTCTGCTAGGCAATGACAAATACAATTTAATTGACTGACCAATACATCCATACCTCTCAACTATCACACATTACGAGGTACAACACTCATTTTAACCCTCAGAGATCCTTTGTCCCACATCGAGGTAATGATATTCCACATTTCTCACAGAGGTTTTAAAGCAGAAATTCATAATTATCTATTGTGTTCAATTATCAGCAAACAGTATGAACACTAGTGCACTGATAGCCATAGTGTTCTGAGCTTGCAGTGCTGTGTTTGATGATATGTCCCACATTTTTGTCACACATCTTGTCACATTTTGGTGAAGAAAGGTTGAGAGGTATGAATACATCCTCAAATCTTTCAGTAAAAGGATCAGTCTGTGATGTTAGACGTCCCGCTCTGTTTCTTTCCTTTCCTTTCTTTTCTTTCCTTCGAGAGTTCATGCTTTCAGAGTTGATAAGTCTTTCATGTGCAATGTCTATTTCTTGGTCTTGCCATTTATGATTTTTTTTTCCTCTCTTTTTAAATGGTATGCTCTGTGCTTTGCTAATATACACAATTTATCAAAGTAGCACATTATTCTAATGTCAAACAATTACATTATAACATACACAACCACATAATCTAATCAGTTACGGCTTGAGCAAATGTATTTTATCTTTCTCACCTATTACTTTTAATATCTTATGTTACATATAGGCCTGTTGGGATAGCACTGAGATACCTTCATTGCTTTCAAGCAATTGCATAAAGGGTAACCATACACCATTAAACATGTCCTTTTGCAAGCACAGGCATGGTGTAACTCTTTCCATTCTTTCTATTTCTTTCACTACATCTATCCACTCTTTTAGTGTTGGTGGAGTGGGGGATAACCATCTCTTTGTGATGGTCTTACTAGCTGCTGCCACTAGTATCCCTGAAAAACTTTTTGTTTTATTAGGCATTTTTTTCCTGATGGGCAAACCCAGGACCAAATGTTCGAAGTCTAAATGACCCGAGTAGCCCATCATTTTCCCATAATGTTCCTTTACTTCTGACCAGAAGGTAAGCAATCTAGGGCACCCCCAGAATATATGATGTGGACTGCCTCTCGCTCCACACCCCCTCCAGCAAAAATCTGAGCCAGTAGTTCCATAATGCTTGGTTCTGGTTGGAGTAAGGAAGTATCTATTAATTATTTTCCACCTGAATTCCCTCCATATGTTGGAAGCTGAAGTTTTAAAAACGCCTTCCCAAATCAATTGCCATTGTTTCTGGTCTAGTTGCAGTGCTGCTTCCTGTTGCCATTTCATTTGGCATTTCAGGCTTTCTATTGCTATGAGGTCTTGATAGGTTTCTACCAACTGTGAGGTTATATGTTTGTCTTCTGGATTATTTGTTGCGTTCAGGATGATCTGCACAATTGGATGGGGTTTGACTGTGCTTTTACGAAGTTGGCACCTTGGCTTAAAAGAGAGACCACCTGGAGATACCTAAAAAAATGTGAATTCAGGATATGGTACTCTTGTTATATTTCCTGAAATGTCCTCACCTTCCCTTGTGCTATAAACTGTCTAAAACAAAACAAACCCGTGTATGTCCACCTCCGGAATGTGTCATCTAGTCTTGGTGGGTTAAATAGCACACATGAAGCTATCTTCGATTCTTTAGAAAATGAATGCTCCAGTTTAAACCCATTTTTTACTCTACCCCAAATTCTGTATGTCTGTGTCTGCCATGGATTATTTGATTTATAGAGAATTAACTTATTTGGAGGGTTGTCAAAATCCAACAAAGGACTAGCTGATGGGACAGAGCGGAATTCCATTTCTTTCCAAGCACTGTTATCTTCTTTTGACCAATACACTACCCATGCTGTCAGCTGGGCCATTAAGTAGTAGGTTTTTAAATTAGGTAATCCCAAACCCCATTGTATTTTCGGTCTCATTAGGTCTGTCCAGGCTATTTTCGCTCTACTGTTTCCCCATATAAACTGTCTAATCGCCGTGTTAATTTTTTTCCATTCCAGTACTGGAATGTGTAGAGGCAGGGAACTAAACAGGAACAGAAACCTTGGGAGGACGTTCATTCACACCGTCTCTATTCTACCTAATAGCGTCAGGGGCAGTATTTCCCACCTTTTTAAATCCGTAAAGACTTCTTGTAAAAGTTTCCCCATAGTTACAGCTATATAACTTGTTTAATTGAGTAGGGATATATATACCCAGGTATCTAATGCTTGTTGTTGCCCATTTAAAGGGTATAGTTTGAGTTAGAGAGGGGACTATGTGACCACTCACCTGCAAGACCGCAGTCTTGTCTGTTTATTTTAAAGCCAGAAATTTGGCCATATGTGTCTAAAACTTGCATTAATACTGGAAAGGACTGTTGAGGGTCACCTAGATAGATCATTGTATCATCTGTGTAGAGAGATATTTTATTTTCTACCCCCCCTATTGTTATTCCCTCTATTTGCGGGTTTGAGCGGATATGTTCTGCTAGGGGCTTAATGCTCAACGCAAAAAGTAAGGGGGAGAGGGGACACCCCTGCTGTGTTTCTCTTTGAATCTCTAAAGGCCTTGAGACTGTGCCATTAACCTTCACTCTCGCCTGAGGACACTGATACAACGCCTTTATCCAAACCAGAAATTGGGAGCCAAATCCAAATTTAACCAATGTGGTCTTTAAGAAATTCCATTGCAGGTGGTCAAACGTCGTCTTCTCAGCATCGATTGATATAGTAATTTGTTGTTTTTTTGCATGTTTTGCCTAGTTGCAAAATGTTCAAGCAACACCATACGTTGTCTTGAATATGCCTGTTCGGGACAAACCCAGTCTGATCGGGATGTATCAGTTGTGGCAAAAAGCTGTTCAATCTGGAGGCCAAAATCTTTGTAAATATCTTGGAGTCCACATTCAACAGGGATATAGGGCGATAAGAGGAACAGGTCTCTGGTGGTTTACGCTCCTTTGGTATCACTGCAGTATAGCACTATGCCAGGAATTTGGCAGGTCATCCCCTCTCTTTGCAAGCTGAATATAAATTTCCTAAAATGGGACTTAAGGAATTGCTAAAAGCCTGATAAAATTCTGAGTTAAACCCATCTGGACCCGGTGTTTTATTTTTTTTCAGATTTTTTATGGTCTGTTTTATCTCCTGCTCAGTAATAGGGGCTTCCAACGAGGTCTTAGCTGTACTCAACTGTGGAAGCTGTATCTGGGAGAGGAATTCTTTGATTTTCTCTTGAGGTTCAAAGCCTAATTTCTCTGATGCATACAAATTGGCATAATATTTTTGAAATGCATCGGCTATTTTTTTAGGGGTGTAACTATTAGTTAGTTGACCATTCTTTTGGGGGCGGATATATTTAACATATCTGTCTGTTTGTGTTTTCCGTAGTCTGAAAGCAAGTAATCTGCCTGCCTTGTTTCCCTGTTCATAATAAGATTGGTTTAAATATCTAAGTTTCCCCTCCAATTGGACGTCTAAAAGGTTTTGTAATTCTTTTCTGGTTTTCTCCATCTGTTGCCAAACTAGATTCGAGCCTTCTTTTTTGTGTTCTACTTCCAATTGTTTTAATTGTTGTTCCAATTTTAATTGTCTTGCCCTTCGTTTTTTTTTTTAAGTTGGGAAGAGTATGCTATAATTCGGCCCCTTAAAATAGCCTTCAAGCTGTCCCAGTACCATTTAATTCCCGTATCCTGTTTGTTTCTTTAAATTCTAGTATTGCAGATTCTATCATTTTGACAAAGTCCTTTTTACTCAGGAGTGAGGTGTTCATTCTCCACACAGTTTCCCTCTGCCAATCCCCCAGCTGTAAGTCTAAAACCACTGCTGCATGATCTGATATTAACTTAGGCATTATATCACAATTTCTGACCTTGAATATATCTGCCCGACTGCATAAGAAGTAGTCAATCCTCGAGTAAGATTTCTTAGAATGAGAATAAAATGTATAGTCCCTACTTGTTGGATTATGCTCCCTCCAAATATCAATTAGAGCTAATTCCTGCATGTTCGTTCTAACCATTCTACTCATGTTTTTATTGGTAGATGCAATCTGAGAAGACCTATCTCTCGATGGGGAAATCACAGAATTGAAATCCCCACCTATCACTATCATTCCGTCCCCAACCCTGAGATTTTCTGAAAAATCTTTCTGTAAAAGGATTGATCATCCTTATTTGGACCATATACATTGATCAGATGTATTTTTGGGAAAACATTTGTCCTGAAATGGATACAAATCTACCGTCTTCAGTATGATCCTCCCCAGTGATGGTCAGGGGTATATTTTTTTAAGGAGAATCACAGTACCTGCCTTCTTATGCTGTGGGTGAGATGATCCCACTACTGTCCCTACCTAGGATCTAACTAATTTCTGATGTTCCAGCTGAGACAGTCTAGTCTCCTGCAAAAATCAAATGTCTGTGTTGAGGCTCTTAAGGTAATGAAGGATCTCAGTTAGTTTTGCAGGTGAGTTTACACCTTGCACATTCAGTGAAACTATTTTAATATGACTCGTATCATAAATCAGAGGTGCTCTGCCTGCGTACTATCTCTGTTACACCTGTTACTATCAAAACCAGTACTGGATTAGTGCATACCAAGGTAACATCTATCCCCTTTTTTCTTATTGGCCTCAAGTGCTAACTCATTACAAAGCTCTGCCCTTCATTAAAAACAACCGGCACAACAGGTGCCAACATCCTTAATGTTAATTTTCGAACTGATTTCCCCATTAGTTTCAACATACCAATGCGGTTATTTTTTCAAAGTCTGGAATCCGAAGAAAAAAAGAGAAAAAGAAGGGGGGAAAAGGGGAATATTAGGGAGTAAAATAATTTATTAATGGGCCGGGGATTGGGAATGACGTGGATAGAAAAAAAGTGGGAAAACAAAGATGTCTAGGAGTTAGTGAGATGAGGAATCACCCACCAAAGCAAGTGACCACTCTCCTCGCTCTATTAATACCCCCCTCTGATTATTTTGAAGTATCCAGAAAGAGGAAGAAAAGACAAAAAACAAAAAAAAAAGAGGGGGGTTGCGACTTTCCAAGGCAAAAATTCCATTAAAAGAAAACTGATTTAATAGCATACACTATTATACCTGCTGGTCTTAACAGGTCTGACTTTAAAAAGTCAGGGTAGTGCTTATGTCACTCTGCCACTACTATTCACGTAGCAGAAGTTAGCCCTTAAGATGATAGTGGGCCCTGTGGCTGCAGTCTAAGAACTCAAGAACCCCGCTCTTTTATTTGACCATTACATTCAATCTGAACCTTTATGCATTTCAGAGGGATCGCTTAAAAGTTCTATGTCATCACCAACCATTGCTTCATTTTCCTCAATCCCCCATTTTCATGGGTCATATGACATTGGGGGACAGAAGAAAAGTAGACATCCATTAAGTTAACCTGTCCCCATCGTATCCAACCCCGTCTCCAACCCCTCACCCCAGCCATCCCCATCCCTTCTGAATCCCATTACTTTCTATTGAAATGCATTTTGTCCTTTAAATTGTCCTCACGGAAGGTTCCTCATGGCAACTGAGTCTGCTGTATTTTTTTTTTTTTTTAAAGATACTAGGTCACCTGTTATTTTATTTTTTCAGGGTCCGGTTAATGAAGTGGTTGTTGATGGTCTTAATGCCCCCTCTGAAGTCTTTGTTTCTCTCTTCAGTATGTCTCTCAAGTCAGCTCCAAGATGTGAGGGCCGTGAAATCGCTGTCTGCAGATTATGTCTTGGTATTCCCACTCTGCGCCAAGCTACCTTTGTAATGTCTCTCTCCAGTGCTTCCGCCTGCATATCTGGAATCGGGATCCCCAGGCCTCGCAGAGTCAAGGAGGCCTCGAACAGAGATTCAAAAAGACATGGACCTTCTTCGGTAAAGAGTTTAAGTCGGGCTGGATACTGCAACTGTATTTTTACATTTTTCTCCTTTGCCAATTGTATCACTTCCTTGACTTGCTTCTTTTTATTATTCAGGTAGTCAGAAAAGTCTTGATCAAAAAAGATTTTCTTGCCGTCTATCTGTATCTCTCTATTTTTCCAAGCTGTCTGGAGAATAAGCTGATGATCGTTGTAAGTAAGCATTTTAATAATTATAGATCGAGGTTTAGCATTTTGCTCCTTGGGTCTTGGAAGAAGTGATCTATGTGCTCTCTCCACGATCAGGGACTTAGGTGATTCCATCTTTAACACCGACTCGAAGATGTGCTGTATAAAGTCTTCCATTGTAGAAAATGAAGCTTCCATACCCTCCGGCACACCATAAATTCTAAAGTTATTGTGCCTTGCTCTATTCTCTTGATCGTCTAACTTTGCTTGCAATTCACGTTCCCGTGTTAGCAGGTAGAGGATGGCACGGTCTTGCTGGCCTGATGAATCTGCCAGGGAGCCTATTATCTGCTCAAAGGCTGTGGTCCTTTTATCAATTTTACAGAGATCTGCGCGAACATCAGCCACTGACGACTCTACTCGATGTAAGGCCTTAATTATGCCATCGAGCTTAGCCATAACTGCGTGTGGGTCCAATAATTCTAGGCTTTCTTCTGAATCTGCAATGCTCGCCACTGGAGAGGCTGGTCGTGAGTTCGGTAGCGGGCCTTGCCCTTTGTCCGTGTTCATCATAGCTTTTATTTTCGCTGCCTGAGAGCTCTTTCCTTTATATTTTGAGTTCGCCATCGTTCTGATTTTAGGATTTAGTTATTTAAAGTGATCAAAGGCCGCTCTTTCTAATTTTTAGTATACTTTTAAGAGCGAGTATTCTCCAAGCTCCTCAGCTATGCCACCATGCAGTAGGTGACGTCACCGGAAGTCCCTCCTGTGCAGAGTCTTTACCTCTTTCAATTCATTAACCCCTTGGCTGGGGAAGGACTTTCTGATGGTTTACTTTGGCAAGTTTGCATTTTCTGCTTTGTTTGCTGTTTTTGGCAGGAGGTTTGGAGTTGTTGCTTTAATCCTCTTCATTGCCCCTCCTTGTATCGCTTGATCTTACTTTGAGAGGGCTCTTGCAGTAGGTAATTACATATAGGAGTGACGCCGGCCGGCGGCAGGACCCCACGGAAAAATTTCTAGCTAGCAGTCCCTGGCGGGGACCGCCTCATCGCCAGGTGACCGCGCCAGACGACGCCGTATAAAGGGGCAGTCCCAGACACCCGCCTTCCAGTTCTTTCCGCCATCAGCTCGTGCAGTGCCTCGTAGTGAAGTTCATAACGCCAGTCCTGTTGCTTCATCGGTTTTTCCGAAAAGTATCAGTATTTTGTATTTTCTTCATCAGGTGAACGCTGGTATATGTCGTCCCCTTCAAAAAATAAGTGCGACTCGTGTGGCACCCAACTGCCTCACAAAGACGGTCACTCTCTCTGCCTTTTCTGTTTAGGCCCTGACCACGCAGTCGATAAGTGTCCGCACTGCCTTCATTTCAACACGGCCACCCGCAGATGACGCCAACAGTCTCTCGAAGCCCATCTCCTCCAAAAGAAGATGTCCACGATGGAGAAGGAGTTGAAGAAGCTTCAGCAGGCGTCGACCTCCCCTGAAGGACACAAGAAGCGGGACAAAGAAAGGCACCAGGAGAAGGCCTCCTCCTCCGCGACTCCAGCCGGAGCCACGGCCAAGGTAACGTCCCCTCCGGGGGATCGCCTGAAGGCAGCCTCCAAGGCTTTGGAGGAGGCGTCGGCCCGCCCGTCGGGTTCGCGTTCGAGCCTGTCAGGTGCCTCCGAGCAAAAGGGGGCTTCAGCCCCCAGTACCGCCGCAGGCTTGCGGCCTACTGGTGCGGGCGCCTCCCATAAGCCAGACGTTGGCTCCTCCGACATCCGCTGGGAGAAGGCCGCTCAGACGCCTGACCCTTTGGGGTGGCGCACAGCAGCGTCCCCCTCGGACCGGGCCTCTTCACATCCTCGGCCCACTTCTGACAAGGGACCCCCGAAGTCGGACGCCAGCTCCTCTGGCGTCCGCCGTGACTCGGCCACTAAGTCACACATCGGCTCCTCTGATGTGCACCGGGCCTCGGAGCCTACGGCAGACCCTGCTCCATCTGTCATCCCAGGTTCCCTACAGCCCTCGCTGCCATCTGGGGAGCCCCGAGTCCCCCCTGCCTGACCCCGGGGATTTTTCTCCTCCATCCCCACGCGAGGCTCGGGACGCTGGTCCGCTGTCTGATCCTCTTCCTACAGAGCCGGATCTGATGTCGGCTCCCTGGACGCCAGCTCCGACGCCAGCCCCGGCACTGGCTCCCCCAACGCCGGCTCCGACACCGGCCCCGCTGACGCCGGGTTCCAACGCCAGCCCCTCCGACGCCGGCGGTGGATATTCCTCTTCCATTGGGCCCGCCACCTCATGGGCCTATCACGGTTGATCCACCCGTGGAGTTCCCTACTGGGCAGTCTGCTCCAGCAGCTCCTCCGGTGCCTGGGTATCTGCTGTCTTATCCAACACCGGTTTTCCCAGGTCCACAGTATCCTGCGCCACAGTACCCAGCACCGACTCCACCGACGCCGCAGTACCCAGCTCCGGTATTCCCGCAGCCAGGTTATGGATACTCTCCTTACGGATTTCATCCATACAACTATCCCCCCCTCCTCCTCCACTGCCCCCTAGGCCACCGGTGGATCTCCAGGAGACTCTGGCCTCCTGGTGGGCTGAGGCCAAGGCTCAGCTCACCAAGGAGGTCGAGAGCCGTCTTACGGCGATGGTGCCACCCCCGGTTCCCGTACGCCCCAGACGGCACACTCCTTCTCTGCCTCCAGATTCCCGGGCTCTGCCCTTGAGATCCAGAGAGGGGCAGGACACGCGTCCGGGGATCCCCCCTAAGGAACCCGTTCCTCCCCCTAGACGAACTAGGGAGTCTTACTCTGCTTCGAATTCCTCTTCTTCTTCTTCTCTCTCAGACTCCTCGGATTCCTCAGATGGTTGTTCCGAGAAAGACAACGAGACGCGCTCTCCGTCCAAGTCCCCGGCCAAGGACTCCTCCTAAGTCCCCTCTGGAGGATCCTTCCTTCACGGAGTTGCTCAGGAAGATCCAGGAAGTCCATCAGTGGCGTTCCTTAGAACCAGATCCTCAGCGGGTTAAACTCACCGAACATCTGGACTTGCCCCTTACGGCCCCTACTCTAGTGCCACCCTGGATCGAGCCTCACGCCCACCTTGTTTCCACCATTTGGAAACAACCATCGGCTTTAGCCCCACTTCCTCGGAAGTCCAATAGGCTATACCAGGCTCTGGAGGGTGTAGACTTTTTAGACTCTCACCCCCGTGCAGACTTGGTTGTGATTATAGCAGCTCATGGCCGGTCAGCACACCCGAAACACTTGAGCTCGTCTCCCCCAGATAAGGAATCACTGCCTTCTGGATCAGTATGGAAGGAAGATCTATGCTTCTTCCACACTGGGAATTAGGGCCCTAAATTATGTAGCACATATGGGGGATTACCAGAAGGCTGTCCTTTACCCAGGCGGAATCCAAGATTGACTCCTTACCTGACTCCTAAGTCAAGCAGGAGTTAGCCGACCTGGTCCATTCTGCTCGTTCGGCCAGTCGTCACATTCTGAGGACGACCTATGATGCAGTGGACACCGCAGAACGGAGCTCTGCGTTCGTCGTAAGTCTTCGGCGTCATGCATGGCTCCGTGTGTCAGGTCTGGTTCTGGAGGTGCAGTCAGCAATCCAAGAAGCACCTTTCAGGGATTCTGTGCTTTTGGTGGTGATGTCAAGGACATCATCACTGACTTGCAGGAGAAGGGGACGGCCCTTAAATCTGTTGATTCAATGTACCGTCCCCATCCCCCACAGCGCCGTCCCTTTCACAAATGCAGCCGGCCTCAAGCAAAACCTCAGGGAAGGCAGGTCACTAAACGTTGGGCCCCCACAGCTGCCAGGCCCCCGCCGCCCAAAAAAGCAGCGGGTGCCCCAGCTGCGGTGCTGCCTCACACCACCTGACTCCTTCCCTCTCCCACTGCCTCTGGACATCCCAGAGGAACCGGTAGGAGGGAGATTCTCCCTCCACCTTCTGGGTTGGGAGAGGATAACATCGGATTCATGGGTGCTTCAGATCATAGCAGAGGGGCACTCCATAGAGTTTCTGCAAAAACCTCCACGTCACCCCCCTCTGAACTCTTCTTACTCAAGGGACCATCTTCCTTTGGTCAAGGAAGAAATCTCTGCTCTCCTTGTGAAGCAGGCCATAGAATCCGACCCCCCTCACCTTCACGGAACGGGTTACTATTCCCATTTCTTCCTTGTACCAAAGAAGACAGGAGATCTCAGACCATTCTCGATCTCAGCTCCCTGAACCTATATGTGGAATACAAGAGGTTCAGGATGCTCTCCCTAGACCCTCTTGCTCCTGCTTGGCTGGGCCAATGGCTTTGTGCACTGGATATGCAGGATGCGTACCTGCACATCCCATTCACCCGCCCACTTTTGAAAGTACCTCAGGTTTTCGTTCAGGGGACCACTACCAGTCCGGTACTCCCTTTGGTCTTTCCTCGGCTCCCGAGTCTTACAAATGCCTGGCAGTGGTAGCGGCCCACTCATGCATTTTGGGAGTTCAGGTTTTTCCCCTACCTGGACGACTGGCTCCTGGAGGCCCCATCCAGGAACCTGCATTTTCTCTCCCTCACCCAGCAGGTTTTCACTGGCCTGGGTATCACCATCAACCATTCCAAGTCTCACCTGGATCCTTCTCAGAGACTCCAGTTCATCGGGGCAATCCTCGATACGACAGTGTGCAGGGCCTTCCTGCTTCCAGACAGGGGGGCCTCCCTCCAGTCCCAGATTTCCCTTCTATCGGAATACAGGAGGGTTCCAGCGAGGTCGGTGCTCTGTCTCCTGGGGCTTATGGCGGCTGCCATCCCAACGGTTCCACGCGCGCACCTCCACATGAGAATCTTGCAGTGGACTCTCCGCTCTCAGTGGGATCAACTGGTAGACGACCTAAATCATCTGGTACTGATCTCCTCGCCGATGGTAAGAGACTTGCAATGGTGGATGGTCCGAGAGAACCTATTCTGGGGGTCCCCTTTTTTCATCCTCCCCCCGCTCAGACTCTGACCACGGACGCTTCAGGCGAAGGTTGGGGAGCCCATCTGGGTCCTCACCGAACCCAGGGCTTATGGTCAAAATTGGAGTTAGTTCTCCACCTCAATGTGCTCGAGCTTCGAGCAGTGCTGTATGCTCTCCAGGCCCTTCACCAATACATCCTTCCCGGTCACCTAGCCGTCCAAACAGACAACATGTGCGTGGTGTGGTACATCAACAAGCAGGGAGGGACTTGGTCCTACCCGCTGTGCAGGGAAGCGATGAGGGTTTGGGAATGGGCAATGCTTCACAACCTTCACCTCACGGCAATCCATGTTCCGGGAGTCGACAATGTCCTGGCAGGCAAGCTAAGTTGTTCGTCGGCTCTGCCACACGAGTGGGAACTGGACGAAAAAGTTCTAAAAAGCATTTTCCAGATTTGGGGGACTCCACAGATAGACCTGTTTGCTTTCTCCCAAAATGCAAAGCTTCCAGCCTTTTGCTCGCTCGCTCCAGAGCGAGGCGCTTTCTGGAGCGATGCTCTATCTCTAAGCTGGAAGGACAGATTCATCTATGCTTTTACCCCAATTCCTCTGGTCCCTCATGTGTTGCAGAAACTTGCATTGGAAGCAGCGAGAATGATTCTGATCGCTCCTTTCTGGCCCAGGCAAATCTGGTTCTCTCTTCTACAACAATACTCAGAGGTTCCTCCTCTTCCTCTTCCTTTACCTCGAGGATTGCTGACCCAGGATCAGGGAACCCTGGTCCATCCAAGACTCAAGTTCCTTCAACTTCATGCATGGCTCCTGCAGACCTAGCCCAATCTCGCTTTGGCATCTCTCCTAAGGTGGCCGAGATTCTGGTGGAGGCTAGAAAACCCTCCACTAGGTCCACCTACGCCATGAAATGGAAAAGATTTTCCATTTGGGCAGCGTCCAGGAACGTGGAGCCTTTTTCCTGTCCTGTAGCCATTCTGCTTGATTACCTGCGTCATCTTTTCGACCTGGGTCTCAGTCACTCCTCTTTGAAAGTCCATATGGCAGCTATTTCAGCCTACCATGTCCCTTTCGCGGATAAGGCATTTGCTCAACTGGAGCTATCCAAAACTTTTCTCAGAGGGTTCCTTCATCTCAGGTCCCCTGTCCGGACTCCAGCTCCCCCTTGGGACTTGAACTTTGTCCTCAAGAAACTTACCCTTCCTCCCTTTGAGCCTGCGGCTTCCACAGACTTGAAGTTTTTATCGTGGAAGACGCTCTTCTTGGTGGCCATTACTTCTGCTCGCAGAATTTCTGAGCTCCAGGCCTGATGTGCAAAATCCCTTATCTGATTTTTCACAAAGAATGAGTAGCTCTTCGCACGAATCCTAAGTTCCTTCCGAAGGTGGTAGCGGAATCTACCTTAAATCAGTCTATTGAATTACCTGCCTTTTTCACACAGTACTCCAACCAAGGAGAATACGTGCTCCATACCATGGATGTCCACAGGATTCTAAGATACTACACCGATAGGACGAAGGATCTCAGAAAGACTGATCAGTTGTTCGTCTCTTTTGCTCACAAAAGAGAAGGCAATGCTGTTTCTAAGCAATACCTGTCAAAGTGGTTGGCTCATTGCATCACTTTCTGTTATGACAAGTACAACAAGACCCTCCCGGGTCAAGTCAGAGGTCACTCCACTCGTGGAGTAGCAGCCTCTGCGGCTTGTTTCAAGAATGTGTCTGCGGCAGACATCTGTGCTGCCGCCACTTGGACTTCAGTCCATACCTTTACTAAACAATATGGTTTGGACATTGCCTCTCACCGCAGAGAAGGCTTCGGGTTAGCTGTCTTGCAAGACCTCCTTTCTTGAGGCTTGCAAGATTATTTGCTACTTTCTGGAGTAGTTCCTCCTCCCGGTGCCTTTCATTTGTTCCAGACTGCTTGGGATTCTGTCCTATATGTAATTACCTACTGCAAGAGCCCTCTCGAAGTAAGATAGTACAGTTACGTAAGAACTTACCGTAACAGTAGATCTTCGAGAGAGGCTCTTGCAGTAGGTAATACCTTCCCACCCTCCATCCCCCTAGGCTTTTTCAGCTCCTTTTCCATTGAGGGAAATATCTGCTTCTCTCTCGTCCGGGCCTTCCGGGTCTGTGGCGGGAAAGAACTGGAAGGCGGGCATCTGGGACAGTCCTTTTATGCTGATGTCATCTGGCTGGTCACCCTGGCGTGGGGCGGTCCCGCTTGAGGTCTGCTGCTAGAAATTTTCCATTGAGTCCTGCGCTCAAGTCCAGTCCCTATATGTAATTACCTACTGCAAGAGCCTCTCTCGAAGATCTACTGTTACGGTAAGTTCTTACGTAACTGTACTTTCTCATTTGATATACCTTTTTTGCCAGAATATTTATGTAAAGTTTAGATGCAGAGTGTGTGTCCTTTCTGGGAGATATCTTTTTTGGTAATAACTTAAGGGGTATGCATATATAACTGATTTCCTTTAGTTAGGAAGCAGAGACTGGTAAACTATGTGGTGGTCTTATGGTGTTAATGCATTCGTGCAGCACATGGACTCTAATTAACAGTTTTCATAGTTAAAAAAAATTACAGAGGCACACCTATCAGTTCTACTCACAGGGCCTATACAAGACTTTTGCTCTGTTACAGACAGAATTCTCCATACTCCAATGGGATTGGTTCAGATATCTTCAAATATGACATTTTCATGAACTTACACTAGGCCTACAGGTGGAGCAGGGGAAAGTTCAGCCTCTGATTACATTACTTTTGGCTATACCAGAGGAGACGGTCCCCAGACACTTCATATCCAGGTTTTACCTAGCAGAAATGCTGCAGACTAGGCCCACTTGAGAGGGGATTCATAGGAAATGGGAGGAGGAGATGGGGGTACATTTTACCAATAAGGAATGGTTGTGGATATGGAGAAGACGGCACAGAACCACAGGCTCGTACAAAGGGCATGAGTTTGGCTGGAAGGTGGTGGCACCATTTTTTCACACACCACATGTAACAGTGAAATTCTCACTTACCCATGATGCTTCTTGTTGGAGAGGCTGCGGTACTGAGGTCGCCACCCCAACACGTGTTCTGTGGCTGTTCCATATTAGATCAGTTTTGGCAGGAAGTGGAATGGGTATTAGTGGACTTGCTCCCGGAATTAACCCTTTAACTCCAACAATAGCAATACTGCAACATTTTCCCCCAACATTCAGACATAAGTCAAAGTTATATTTGGCTTCAGTGTTGCTCATTACTGCCAAGAATACTATTGCTAGAAATTGGTTAAAGCCGGATCTCCCCCACACTCAGAGCTTGGGAGGACACGGTTTATGACATTTATATAATGGAAACTATGATTGAGAAACTGCAGGGGAGAACTCCCCAGGTCTCGGGCTTCTGAACAGCATGGTGGGTTGAGATAGCAGAGCATAGCCCTGACCTAGTCCCATAGGTTGCTTTGGGGCGAAGGGACAGGGCACAGATTCCTAGAGTTGTATTGTTATTCATTTCAGAACCGGGCCAGTCAGCCAATACAGTTGTTAGCTTAAAGGACAGATAGAGCCAATTGTCGCTCCTGCCTTTGACTCCTCCCTTATTATATCTCCTACCCCATTGCTACTCCATATTTCCTTCTCTATGCCTTATTCCTAGACTCTTTACCTCTAGCCCCCCCCCACTGGGGATAATAATGTATAAATAGATGTTTTTAACTCCCTCTGTAGTAGGTGGGCATAAGGAGGGGGAAGGATGTAGCTGGCGGTGAGAGGGGAGAACCTAGCTTGTTAGAACTATTGTTACCTCTATGTACAAACAATGTCATTTATACTGACATGTAATATAATATGAAAGTACTTAAATGTATTCCAGTGCCTTATAAAACTTAATAAAAATGAAGTTTAAAAAAATATTAACATTTTTTGGTAACTTTTTAGCTAGTTTCACTAGTTGCTGCTCTACCGTGGCTTGGAAACAGATGTGAGCAAACTGCCATTGTGGAGCGCTGATACAGTTTGAATCTACATTCCAAATTTAAAAATTTGCATAGGTTCTATTTTCTGGGGTGTCACTCTCGGTTGAGGTGACTGCATAAAGTGTAAGCATAAGGGTGAATCCCTTAAGGAAAAACATTACTATGGTGAGTAATTTTTTTCTTTTCAGTCATGCCGTTGTAGATCTTATATTTATACAATGATGGTGAGAGTCATACTTCACAGGTAAAAGATTTATTGTATCCATGGAAACATTCTAAATAAAGATAATTCATTTATCTTAATTTTAACCATTTATCTCCACCTCATACAAGTCACAAAGGAACCCTTAACCAATGGGAGAGCAGCTGGAGCAATTCCTGATGACATCACAGTAGTCTGTGCTGTACTTAAAACAGAGCAGTACAATCAAACAGAAATAGTTTAATCTTCATTAACAGAGTTAATTTAAAAGAATTAAGATTTAAACTACATGGATCAGAATATTCCACTTAGCACTTGAGACGGGGTAGGACTTACATAACTTACTCATGGCTCTGTTACTCGTGAGTTGTTATCCTGCCCCCTCACACATGAAGATAAATAAATGGTATATTCTGAGTTAGGCAATTGCGTATTCTGTATATATAAAATATAAGCTGAACTGTGTTCAAGTACCATGTTTTTCCAAATTTACCCATTATAGATCAAGGGAGCACTCCTTTCCTCTGAGCATGAGACACACTTATTCTGTGACATGTCATACGTGCAGCTGCCCTGGAAACTGGCACATTTGGGGAGGGGTTTTTCTTTTAATATATGGTATTACTGATAGGTTTGCGATTCTCATACCCTAAGAATGTATGTGAGAACACTCTTACAACTGTGCAAATGGTCTCAGCAGTGGTGCTGATGATCAGAAATGCAAACTGGCTTTAAACTTGGTGCAAACAAATCCTGCACACCAGATTTGATGAATCTACTTCACTGATATTTCACCTAAAAATGAAATAACTTTTTTTTTTAATAAGGAATGAAAGTAACCAGGTTGGACTTGTCCAGACAGACTTGTTAAGAAATACAGGTTAACAGTGGTACAACGAAGCATGACATGACCTGGTTTCCTAATGAAACCGTGTTTGAGTGAAGCCTTGTGCAGGAACAAGAGTCAAAAGCGACTTTCAAAAATGCTGAACATAGAGTAGTCCTTGGGTTGAATCTGTTTTATCAAGTATATCAGTCAAACTCTTTATATGATGTAATGCAAGGTGTTGTGTATCATCTCTTAGTAATCCTGCTGCATTTACAGTAAAAAGAAAAAACCCAAGGGATAGGGGCATTAGGGCGTCTCCAGGTGTATATTTTGTCCTCATTTCTCCCACCATGAACACTGATATGAAGATACTTGTGTATACATTCTGCCAGAATCTGTAAAGACCACTGTATCATAGTTCAGAAGATAGCCTTTATTGATAGGTTTTTCTGTCAAGCATGTAGAATTCCAGACGTGATCATTTCCTTACTAGGAACACATAGTCCTGCTCCAAAAGTTTTTATTCAAAGACTGAAACATTAGGAATGAGGATACTACATCTTACATTTTTCCTGATCTTATCTGAGTCAATCTTCTCCATTCATCACCTTTGGGTTCTGGCCGGAGGTCACGACCCGTGGGAGCTTTTTTTTTTGGGATGTGAAGCGGGTCGGCCTTGCAACTGTTGCCACCCTCGAGTCAGCGCACTGCATGGGCTACATGGTTGGCGTTAGGGTGTCGTCGACCCCCCTCCTGCCAGTTCTTCGTCTCCTGCCATAGAGGTCACACCTAATGTGGAGCTGCTATCAAGAGGCCTACTGCTGTTGACTCTGTGTCATCGCCGCCGAGTATTCTTTTCCTGCCTGTTCCATTTTCACCACCACTCGACGCCGCTGTGGTAAGACTGTTCCTTTTCTTTATTTGTCAGTGATGTCGAGTCTTTGTTTAAATTGTTTTGCCGTCAGTCATGTCTTGGTCAGGGGGCAAGAAATTGTTGGAGATGGGGCGGCCCCCTATGCGCGGTGCCCATGTGGCCGCAAGTACTCCATCACCGACCAGCATGATCGTTGCCTCGCGTGTCTTGGCCCACTTCACAACATGGATTAGTGCGATGCCTGCTTCTCCATGGACCATCGTGTCATCGAGCAACACGCGTTGAAAGTCGGACGAGCTTCACCGACTTTCAGGGGACAGGTGCGCACTCATCTGGCCAAGCCGCAGTCTCTCAGTCTTTCCTCTGGGTCCCCTCCTGGTTCTGTACGGACTGTGGAGGAGGGGGCTCCTGCTCCTAGTAGCCTCATCATTGCAGAAGCCCCTTCTGTGGTGCAGGAGGCCCAGTCCATCCCCCCGTGGGCGACGGGCAGGAGGCACCGCTCTGGCAATCACCCTCGAGGGCGAAGGCTCCCCTGGTATCATTTCCTCGGGCTGGAAAGCCTGGGTCAGCACCGTCCTCAACGCCGTCTGTCGGTGCTGTCTTGGGCCTCAGCGCCATTCTCGATGCCATGGGCCCTGATAGCGCCATGGTCCGTGCCGGTCTGCCGCTTGGTGCCGTCTCCTGTCAACACCATTTGCAGTGCTGATGGTGCTGTTGGAGGTTGTACAGTGCCGTTTTCAACCATTTCTTGCCAATGGTGCCGTGTCTAGCTCTGGTGCCACTTGCGGCACCGAGCAAAGACACGGTGCTGTGGGGGCTGTCACTCTCAGCGCTGCTCACGGCACCAAGGGAGCTGTTGGTGCCATCGTGGCACCGTCCCTGACTTCGGTGCTGCTCACGGCGCCGTGGGTCAGAACAGTGCCAAGACAGGTATCGACTTTGTTTCTGCTACCGCTCTTGATGCTGTCTCTTCTTCGGGCACCATTTGCAGTGCTGCTGAAGAGTTTGGTGCCAGCTCTTGTGCAGACACCTGGACTGGTACCCCCTTCGGTTGGGATGGCAGCGGGCATCTGCATACAGTCTGGCACCAGACTGGTCTCTACCTCCTCGGAGACGTAGTCCGAGTCTGGTACAGTCTGGCTGTCTGACTCTTTGGAGTTGGCAGCCCATGTGGTCACCCTGGTAGTTTCTTCAGCTGACCGGAGCCAACCTCCCACTGAGGAGCAGGTGGTTGCCCCCGAGTCTAGGGTCAGGAGTGCTGACCAGCAGGCAGTGGTGCAGGCCATTATTGCTCTGCAGCCTTGGCTCGGTGGGTTTTCTGCCCCCTCAGTTGGTGTGCCTGGATCATCCAACTTTAGGGCCGATCAGAGCACCCACGGGAGGGGAGGGTGCTACTCCCTGGGTGGTCCCCTCGGGGACTGACCAGGGCTGTCGGCTGCCTAGGCTGGTGTTTGCGAGGAGGAGGGCTCTTTCGGATTCTGAGGGGTAGAAGGGCCAGGGTTTGATGTGGTGACCCTTTTCCGGGACCCACCCGGGTTCGGGAAGGAGTCGTAGCATAGACCCCCGCCCTTGTCTCTCGGTCTCTTTGAGAGGGCCCTGGTCTTTGGAGGGTAGGGACTGTTCTTTTGGAATTCCACGGTCCTGGTCACCTCACAGGGGGGAATCTTCAGGGCACAGCCTAGGCAGTTCCAGTATGGTTGATCAGCTGTCGGCTGTTAGGTTTTCCAGAGACCCTTCTTCTCTTGTGGCTCCGAGTGCGCTCTCTTGCCCTGACAGAGGACGGTCGCTTTCTGCAGTTGGCCTTGCCGCCACTCCTCTGTCACCGTCTCCTGAGCTCCCAGGCATTCTTGGTCCTAGGGGACCTCTCTCCTGGGAGCAATTCAGGGGTGCGGCTGCTCGCTTCCCTTCGTATGTCAGGGTCATGGACAGACAGGTGTCCCACCATCACCCTGAGCAGCCAACCTCTGGATCTCCGAGATCCTCCACTTCCTCATCCCCCTCTTCAAGGGGAGAGGAGCCCTCTGTCCACATCTCTCCTGCTGCTGATCTCGCAGAGTATCAGCGTTTCCTCATGAGGATGATGGAGGACCTGCATGTCACCCCACCCATTCAGCACAATCCCGAGCATTCGACGCATGCCTTCCTAGGCTATTTCAATGCGGACACCCTTGTGGTGCCCGCCTGGCCTGCTCCTTTCTGGGAGGCATTGTTGCAATTCTGGCAAAGACCCTTTTCCAGAATCCCAGCCCCTAGGGATCTGAGCCAGAGGTATTGTGCCCCCACCGGAGTCTCCAGGTTGTATGCCTCATCCTCAGTCAGTACTAACGCAGCTGGACACTCCCGATGGGCTTCATGTCCTCCACTGTGACTGGCCCCCGGATCAAGATTCTATGGATTTTGACTTCTGGAGGAGGAGGACCTTCTACTCGGCACGGTTGCATCTTTCAATTTCTACACATCAGGCCCATTATGCTACCTATGATAGGTTTCTGTGGTCCAGATTAGGTCAACTTTTAGCCTCTATGCCTGATTCAGAGGTAACCAGACAAGTCATTGCACTCTCTGCACGTGGCCTGGAGCTAGCAAGGCACCAAGCAAGGGCATCTTACAACACCAATGAGGTAGCTTCCAGGGTCGTAGGGACAGCGATCTGCACTAGGCGGATGGCATGGCTGCGTCTTTTCCAGTTGTCACCCTTGGCCCGGCGCAGGGTGATTTCCTCCACGTACCTGAGAACCCATCTTTTCTCCTGTAGGGTGAGGCGGCATCTGTCGGGGCAGCCTCCTGCCCCCTCCAGGGGGGTCTCTTCCTCACTCTCCCCAGTCTCTGGCCTCATCAGACCCGTGAAGGTTCTCTCTCCCAGTGTCTCACCCTCTGAGAGCTAAGGGACTTAGTCCTTTAGGGTCTAGGGCCCCCTTCAGGGTGGCTCTGTACTCACCCAAAGGTGATGAATGGTGAAGATTGACACAGATAAGATATGAAAATTACACACCTACCGTAATTCCTAATCTTTCTGTGTATCTTCACTATTCATCACAATCTCGGTCTCCATCCCCCTGGAGCCTCAGTCGAGATAGTGAGTGTAAAGTTGGCTACTTAATACTTTTTTTTTATTTTGCAAGTCCCATTCTGTTCCAGATCTCATCCTGACTTTTGCAAAAGTCAGGATGAGGTCTGGAACAGAATGGGACTTGCAAAATAAAAAAAAAGTATTAAGTTAAAAAAGTGTCCCTACAGGCAGCCCTGAACCCAGGTCCACTAGCACCTCAGGTGGTGACTCTGACCACAGCACCATATGGCCAGCTCAAACTGGCTCAACAAAGAGACTCCTACATACTCTACCCTGCATACACTCTGTGGGAAACAAAGTCACTTAATTTAAACTATGCTATTATGAGCACGTAGCCAACTTTACACTTGCTATCTCGACTTTGCCCAAATTGAGTCACTGAAAATGACTCACTATATTCATGGGACACCTTTCAGTCTAGGTCAGTGACTTGGACAAATAACTAGAGTGCTAGATATCAGAATTCACAGACAACTTCAGTGCTCCTGCTGTAGCTAGCTGCTATGCCAGCACCCCTTCATTTGGGACTGAGCCCAGGATGCTGCATCGGGGGTCAGAACTGATTGCAGCTACTGCTGATAGGTAGTACACTGTGGTCCGGGAGGGTTGACGTTGCACCGCTGGTGCCGCAGCACCCCTTGCGGTGGGCCTGGGGAGCTTGCTCACTCTACAGGGATGTTGCTGCATTCATCCAAGGCCCAGATGCTAAGTGCACACCAAGGGGAGGAGGGAGGTTGGAAGAAAAACCCATAGCACAATCTATATGACAGCCTGTGTTCCTGTCTCCTGCAGGTCTTAGTTCCTGCCAACATTGGATCCTGGCTGACACAGTGAGCTGCCTGGGGGGGTGACAGCAGGGTACCTGCCTTAGTGGGACTAGCCGATGGGAGATGTGGGTGGGGCAGAGTGGGCCAGGTATCAGCTGGGCCAGATCAGGGTACATCCCTGGAACCAGGGTTAACCTGCTGGAGCATGGCGAGGGAGAAAGTACAGACAGAAAAAAGAATTCACAGATAAATCAAAAGGGGGGAGTAGCGGAGTCCAAAGAAGATATAAAAAGCTCACAGAAGGATGTGGATAAACTTGTATGGTAAACAGAGAAATAGGGTACAGGTTTTAATGTGGACAAATACACAGTATTGCGAGGGAGAGAGCATGGCTGCCTGTGCTTTCATGTGTCCCTGCAGTTGGACAGGGATGGCTGCCCCTGATGGTAGGTGCTCTGATCTCCAAGAATCAATCTTCTCCATAGATTCCCACTAATGAGACTGAGACGGAGGCGCTGGGACTCCACAGGAGCCCAAACTTTCCTGGAGGGCTGGCACCGCAAGTAGGCCTTGTGTGTGTGTCACTGTACATGGCCACTGATATAGAGCTGCACTAGCCCCCAACAACCTCCGTTCCTATTTTTCTGCTTAGGTCACCTAGACTAGCCAGTCTTGGTGACCCAGCCAACATGGGATGCCATTCATTGGTGGCTGTCCCCACAGAACCTGGAGGAGGGAATCCCATTTGCCCAGAATTGTCTGTCATACTCATGATAGACCTGTCTCCTCTAGGGTGGGACACGCACCTGGGTGACCACCAAATTCATGGGTTCTGGTTACCCTGGGGGTCCTGACACCACCACAACCTGCTGGAACTCCATGCAGTGCATCTGACTCTGACAGAATTTGGTCCATTGATTTGGTTTTAGGTCCAAATGGACAAAATGAGGACCATGTTGTCCACCCCCATCACTGATTGCCATGGGAGACCTACCCTTGCCCTTGGGAGCCAGCAACAAGCAGTGTCTTTTCTAAGGACTGTGGACCAATCAGCTGCCAGGATTTGCATGAGTGAGCGGAGCTAGAAAGCCTGACGAAATTCAAACTTGCGTGTGGCTTTCCTCACTACTACTATGAGCTGCCGACTATCGCAGAAACCTCATCGGGGGTTAGGAGGGCAGTATCCACCTGAATTGTGCCCATCCCAATCACTGATCACCACGGGAGATCCACCCTTGCCCTTGGGAACCAGCAACAAGCCAATGCTGCACCTAAGGACAGTGGGCCAGTCAGTTGCCAGAATTCCACTGTGTCAGGCTGCTGTCCTCCAGAGGCCCTCCATGCTGCAGTCCTCTGTGCAAAGGACCATAGTGCAAAGGATATCACAGGAGTCTGTAAGGGAGGCAGCCAGGAACTCTGAACGTGTCACTAGTAAAACTGTATATAATAAAACAGCTGCCTTACCTGTTTGAACCTACTTAAGCTAGGTCCCAGCAGCACCCTATCTGGGTGAACACTACAGATTAATTTAGCAGCCTGTTTGTGTTGAAGGGATGCTTACTGCTACTTCCTGGTTAATTTAGTAATCTGTGCTAAAGTAGATGCCTACTGCTTCACCTTATCTGGGAGAGCACTAATAGACAATCTGATATGCTGTTTGTGCTGTAGTGATGCTTAATGCTACCACTGCCACTTCCAATTTAATTTAGTAGGCTGCATTATAGTTGAAGCTTACTTCTTTACCCCATCTGGGTGAGCACTATAGTCCATTTTGTAGTGGCACTAGCTGCTACTACTACTACTTCCAGTTTAGTTTAGAAGTCTGAGGAGTGGGCAGTGCAGGGAGAGCAGATAGACACAGAGGAGAAGAGTATTCTGTTTTAAAACAATTTATAGTATAAAATTGTTTTATTTCTGTTGTTGGCAAATTTGTTTTTATTTTATTCATTTGCAATAGATGTTTGTATCTTTGTCGGGGTATCTCAGTCATCAGGTCACACCGTAGGAACTTCACCTTCGGTGAAGCAGGATCCACACGGAAGATTTTCTGCAGTACAACTGGGGCCGTCCACACCGTCGACGTCCATCAATGTCATCAACCCTATAGAGGCATGAGCGGCCCCACTCCCTCCTCAGTTCTTTCCCACCATGAACTCATTCGCATGGGTCTCCGTGGAAGTTCCGACAGTTTTACGCCATTTTTCTCACACGGCCTTTTCTCTTTAATATTTCAGAATCTCTTCTATTAAAGAGATTCCTTTATATTGTTTATGTCGAGAGTTAATCCTTCGACCTCTCTCTTCCATTGCTGCCACTGCGGAAAGAAGATTGCCTCCACAGACTAACACTCACTCTGTGCCTGCTGTCTTGGACCTGACCACGAAGTCTCTGGCTGTGAGCTCTGACAGAAGTTTAATCAAACAATCCTCAGGCAATGCAAAAAGGCACTAAAGAAAGTCCTGATAGATCAACAGGTAGCCAGTTCCGGGCAGGGATCCTCCAGGGTCCCGGACCCTCAGTCGCCGGCAGGGTCATTGAGCTCCCAGGCCTCAAAGGCCTGAGACAACTCCTCAAGGAAAAGTCATAAAAAAGACCGAGATCACGACCACTCCCCCCGGGGGTGGACTCTCTCAACAACAGCCTCTTCTCCTTTGTCTGGGGGATCCTCGTCAGCTGTGGCTGCACCAATGCACAAAATCATTGTCCAGATCCCTGTGCCCTCCAGACCTTTACTGACAGCGCACCTGCCCGACTCTCAGGGTGGCCTGTCATCGACCTTGGGGTCGTTGGCCCCTCTTTCATTCAACGGCCCTCTCGTCGAGACCTGACACTTCTCCCAATAGGGCTGCAGGCTCCTTGGGTCCTCAGGGTCCTTCGGGTGAGTCGTTGCTGCCTTCACTGTCGCCTCTCCCCCTCCCCATCGACGCACTGTTTGACCATTGTTGACCTAACCGTAATTTTAACCAAATTCACTTCGGTGCTTGTTCAGCAGCTGGGCGCTTTCAGGCCCACATCATTGGTGCTGTCTGGTGGCTTCGTCATTAACTCCTACTCGTCCACAGTGGGAGCGTCCCACAAACTGTCATCGGTGCCTCCAGTGTTGGACCTGGATTTAAAAGAGGTTGACGTCGAGGAGTACCAACCTGGCCTCATTCTTCCTGATGAGGAGGAGGAGGAGGAAGAAGTCCTTGTCTGTGACAGGTCCACAGCTTCCTCAGTCAGTGAGGATTCTGTTAAGCATACCCCTAGGTCTCCTTCTGAGGACCCCACATTTTTTAATGTGATGAAACAATTGTTCTCAGCCATGGGCTTCCACACTGAGGAGCAGGATGTCACCAGGAAAGAGCTGGTGGATTTCCTGGAGATCCCAGAGTCTCCTCCTAAGATCATTCCTCCAGTTTTGCCTGCCTTGAGGAATGGGGCTAATGAAGCCTGGTAGAGGCCCGACGTGGTGCCTGCTATGCCCCGCAGGGCAGATGAGCTTTACTGTGCCCCCCAAGGAATCTACTGTTAAGCTGCCTAGCCTAAAACAGACTCAGTGGTCATTAAGGCAGCTCATGACAGGTCTAAGGTGTCTAAGCACCTTAGCTCCCTTCCCCCAGACAGAGTCCCATAGAATTGACCTTTGGGGTAAGAGAGTTTATGCCTCCTCCACCCTTGGGCTGAGCATTGTAAATTACCTGTCACATATGGTGAAGTACCAGAACTCCAACTGGAAGAAGGGCAAGGCTGCCGCCCAGGCTGTCCCATATGGCACACAGAAGCAGGAGCTTCTCAAGTGCCTGCAGACGGTTGAGGATGTTAGCAAGCAACTCCTCGGGGCCCTCTATGGCATGGCTGACATTATTGCCAGGGCATCTGCCTGCACAGGCACTCCTGGTTGATGATTTCTGGCTTTGCTGCTGATGTTCAGCAGAAGGTGCTTAATGCCCCTTTCAATCCCGCTAAGCTTTTTGGTCCTGACGCCCAGGATATTATCAATGATCTGCAGGCCTCCAGCAGGGCTATCAAGTCTGTCCACTCTCTTTACCACATGTAGCCTAGACGGAAACAGCGCCCCCCTTTTGCAAGGCATCCAATAGCCTCGGTGCAGCCTCACGGCCCCAGGGGAAAATCAGAGCCTCCACTGCCTTGCCCACTCTTTCCAATACTGGAGCTGCAGCCAAGCATCTCAGAAGTGATGGACCAGCCCCCGCAGCTGGAGCTGCCTCTGCTTGACTCCTTGCCAGACCCCCTTCTTTTGATCCCAACCAAGAGGTGGTGGTCGGAGGTCAGTTCTCACTCCATCTGAATCAATGGAGAACCATAACTTTGGACGCCTGGATTCTGCAGATCATAGAAAAGGGTCACACGCTGGAGCTCACCAAGTAACCTCCAAAGACCCCTCCCCAGCTCACTTGTCTGTTCTCCGGGAGGAGGTGCAGTCCCTTCTACACAGAAAGGCCATCAAGCCAGTACCCAGGCAACAGAAAAACAAGAGGTTCTATTCCAGGTTCTTCCTGGTCCCCAAAAAGACTGAAGATCTGAGGCCCATTTTGGATATAAAGGACATCAGTCTGTATATCCAGTACAAAAAGTTCCAGATGGTAACTTTGCCAGGCCTGATGCCTCTTCTCAAAACAGGTGATTGGCTGTGTTCACTGGACATGCAGGATGCTTACCTGCACATCTCAGTCTTTTCTCCTCACAGGTTTCTTCTCTTTTTGTTTCAGGGCGAGCATTATCAGTTCAAAGTGCTCACTTTGGCTTGTCCTCTGCACCACAGGTCTTTACCAAGAGCTTAGCAGCAGTAGCAGCAGCTCTCAGAAGGGAGGGAATGTACATTGTCCCTTATCTGGATGATTGGCTCCTAAAGGCCCCATCCAGGGAACAGCTCCTGCGGACTCTGGAGAGAACCCTCCAGCTGTTCCTCTCCCTAAGCATTACTGTCAATTTGCCCAAATCGGTTCTAGTGCCATCTCAAAGGCTGCAGTACATGGGGCGGTTCTAGACTCTGTGCAGGGCAAGGCAGTGTCTTATAGCCCAGGCTTAGGAAGTCACCCAGAGCCATTGTATCCCTGCCAGGGTGTACCGGAGGCTGTTTGGTCTGATGGCGGCTGCCATTCCCACTGTTCCACTGGCCAGGTTCCATATGTGCATTCTCCGGTGGACTCTCAGAGTGCAGTGGGACCAGCGCATGGACAAGTTAGATCGGGTAATACTGGTCCCATGAAACCTGCTGCAAGGAGTTCCATTCCAGATCTCCTTTCCACAGCAAATCTTCACCATGGATGCTTCCATTCTGGGCTGGGGAGCTCACCTGGGCTCTTTCCAGACCCAGGGCTCTTGGTCTCAAGTCAAGGCCTCCCTGCATATCAATGTCCTGAAGATGCGTGCGGTTCTCTATGTCACGCAGGCCTTTCAGAACCATCTTCTTCCGGGTCAGTTGCTGATTCAGTCAGACAACCTCAGTGTAGTGTACTACTTCAACAAGCAAGGTGGAACACATTCGTACCCCCTATGCAGGGAGGCCATGAGAGTGTGGTATTGGGTGTTAGATCACGACCTGACTCTCTCATCTGTCCACTCCCCAGGATGTTAAGAAAAAATTACTTACCATAGTAATCTTGTTTCTTCCAAGGGAGTCTTACTGCATTCTGACTAATACAGTTAGCCTTTCCACTTGAACTGCCCCAGAGATGAGAGTTAAAGCCTATATGCTAATAGTGGAACGTTCAATAGGCTCGAGCTTGGTTTCAAACCACTGTCCCTGGTACATTCTATGTAACTGCCAAATTCTTATGAGCAAACTTATAGTGATAATAGCAATAATGAGATAAACTAAGCTATACGATACAAAAATATGTATATTTAACTAATAACCAATATAGAACATCTGTAGTCAAACAACTATTATTTATTTATTTAATTTTTGTTAACCGGGTAAGTGCACTAGCCAACAAATGACCATTTTCAGGCACGACCCTATAAACCCAACAAGGGCATATAAAAGACTCACGTTACAGATGCCTATGAAAAAAACACCCCAGTGGTCTAACATTTTTGAGAGTGACACCTGGAGTGCAGTGCCCCCAGGTTCTAGTAGGGGAGGCAAGGTGGGAGGTCAGAATACAGTAAGACTCCCTTGGAAGAAACAAGATTACTATGGGAAGTAATTTTTTCTTCAAATTCCAGGAAGTCTTACTGTATTCTGACTAATGCAGACTACCAAGCAGTGCCCCTTAGAGATGGGCACAGAACCTACTTAGGGAATAGGCAGTGCAGTACTGCTCTACCAAACCTGGCATCACTCCTAGACTGGGTGTCCAGGCAGTAGTGCTTGGTGAATGTATGAACAGTTTTCCAGGTAGCTGCTTCAAACAACATGAAGTCTTGCTGTATTCTGACAATCTGCAGTTAGCTCCAGCCTGTAAACTGCCCCGGAGAGTAAAGGGTTAATTTTCTATGCAGTGCATAGAACGCTGAGCTCGAGCTCGGTTGAGGTCTCTGTCTGCAGCCCTTTGAAATCCAACCGTCAGATTCTTTACTCCACCTCACTGAACAGTCACTCCGGAGATTTCTCCTTCAGCTCGGTTCAAAACTTGGTTAAAGTGTCAGTTTTAAGCCGAAATTATTCCGAATTTGTTCTGTATTGTCTGTTCAGGCTCTGTCTGTGGTACCGTGAGTACTAGATAGTTATTTTTCATTACTTTGTAGAAATTGTAAGTTTGTTCAATCGGTTCAGCTGAACCGGTCCTATATACTGAATCCTTGTACTTTGCTTTAGTGTGTGGTTACCAGTCCTTATCGGTTCTAAAAAAACATGTTTTAAACGTTTTTTCCCATACCGATGACGGTTAGGAACCGATGAGAAGTCTTCTAGTGGTTGCGAAAAAGGGTAAGTTTGGGTAGGTTGGCCATGTCTGAGAAACCCAAGAAAAAAAACGGGCCCACTGGGTTTCAACACTGCAGTGAGTGTGGGGAAGTCTTTGCTAAGGCTGATCCCCACACCACCTGTGTTTAGTGTCTGGGGTTTGAACACCTCGATACAGACTGCCAAATTTGTAAAAATGTTCCTAAGTCTACCCTGGAAAAGAGATTAGGTAGACTTAGAGAAAAGGAGGCCGAGAAGTCCGCTGACCCGGATGGCCAGCCCGGTTCGGTTCCGACCGAACCAGAAGGCGTGCCCTCTGACCAAGGAGATACTTCTTCAGGCAAGAGGAGAGCCGATCCTGAGGGATTGGTTCCTACAAAAAGGAAAAGGAAAGACAAATTAGCCGGTTCGGATCCAGTGGTTCATGTTCCGATCGCTGATGAGATTGCCCGAGCCATTCGGATTGTTGAATCGCTTCGCCTGGTTCCAACCAATCCAGCTCCGTTGGCTAGGGGCTCGGTTCGGTCGGTTCCACCGGTTCAGGAATATGCCCCTGAAGATTTTTATGAACCGGAATTTGATGAGGAGGGGGATTATGAACAAGATGATGATTATGATGGAGCAGAAAGTCTGGATGTGCCCATTGAACCGGGCATCTCCCCAGACAGACCTTCTGGTGTTTCCCCTCCTAGGCTCTCTGAGTCCCCTCCCCACTATATGTTTTATAGGAAAGTGGCTGAAACTCTTCAGTTCCCTATGGAGTAAGCTACAGAGGATCAAGAGGAGCCTGATTTTGTAGAGATGATAGACATCCCAGAGTCCAGGAGGCTGTCTATTCCCTTGCACAAATCTTTTGGGAAACAGACACAAAAAAATGTTAAAGTTTCCTAATTCTGTACCTCCTGTTGATAGAAGAATGGATAAGAGGTACACTTTATCAGGCTCAGACACGGAGTTTTTCTACCACCAATGCAGCCATGTTGGGGTCATGCAGGCTGCAGCCTGTGACAGGACTAATGTCCCCTTGGCTTCACACCCCCCAGATAAAGACTCCAGGAGGATGGATGCCTTGGCAAAGAAGCAATACATGGCATCCTATTTGGGACTCAGGCAGGCTAATTATATTTGCTATGCAGCCAGGTACCAGAAGTCCAGGTGGGACACTGTACTGGCACTGGTTAAACAGGCCTCCCCCCCAGCTGGCCAAGGAGCTGGAGGAGGTGGCTGCGGATGGGATTGAGGGATCTAAGGTACAGTTCCATGCTGCTGTGGACTCCAGTGATGTGTCATCAAGAGTCATGGCTACATCTATGGCTCTTCAGAGAATGGCTTGGTTCAGATGTACTAGCCTCTCACAGGACACCCAGGCTAAGGTCATGGATTTCCCTGTGGAAGGTAATTCTCTGGGGAGCAGACAGAGAATTACATGAAGAAGATGAAGGAATATAGGACCACTTATAGGAGTGCACAGGCCAAGGAGAGGCAGGCAACTCCTCAAAGGCGGCATTCTAGGGGCAGGGGCAGGCCTTTTCATAGGCCTTTCTACCAAACACAGGCCTTTTCTCCCTTTTCACAGAGGGGGTTCTTCAGAGGGAGAGGCAGAAGGGGGATGAGCAGGGCTGCATCCACTCCTCAACCTAAGGCCCCTGCCAAGCAGACACCCTGATGGGCCTGCCTGGGTCGACTCTCATATCCCAGTAGGGGGCAGGCTGACTTACTTCATCCAGGACTGGGTGTCTGTTACTTCAGACAAGTGGGTCCTGGAAGTAGTAAGAAAGGGACTGGTTCTCAGCTTCAAAAAATTTCCGCCTGCAAGTCTCTCCGAAACCCTTGCCGTAGAGGCAGAGGTTTCATCTCTTCTGGCCTTTGGAGCCATAGAGAGAGTTCCTACTCTACACTGGGGCAAAGGTCTGTACTCCAGGTACTTCCTCACCCCAAAAAAGACAGGGGAGTGGCAACCCATCCTAGATCTAAGATACCCGAACAAACATCTTTTAAAACCAAGGTTCAAGATGGTGACTCTGGGAATAATTCTTCTCTCTCTAAGGCCAGGGGACTGGCTAGCCTCCCTGGACCTCAAAGATGCCTACTTTCACATTCCCATCAGGTGCTCCCACAAAAAGTACCTCAGGTTCAAGTTGTCCTCAGGCCATTACCAGTTCAAAGCAATGTCCTTTGGCCTAACATCAGCTCCAAGGGTTTTTTACAAAGTGCCTCGCAGTAGTAGTGGCCTTTTTAAGAAGACAGAGGATTTCCATTTTTCCATATCTGGACGACTGGCTCATAGTGGGTCAGTCTCCAGACCAAGTCAAGTCAGACCTGCAAGTGACCCAGCAAGTGCTCTCTTCCCTGGGGTTTCTTCTCAATCTCCCCAAGTCAGTCCTCGAACCAGTACATCTTCTTAACTTTATAGGGGCAGAGCTAGATACTGTCAAAGCAAGAGCCTTTCTTCCCCTGGAAAGGGCAAGAGTTCTTATAGAACTGGCTTCTTCCTTCAGCCTTCAGGTGTCCCAACCAGCAAGGCACTTCCTTCAGCTCTTGGGCCACATGGCAGTTTCTACAGCAGTGGTCCAAGGGGCAAGATTCCAGATGAGGGACATTCAGTTCCATCTGAGGGCCTTTTGGTCCCAAAAGAAGGACCCTCTTACCAAGCTGATTCCAGTGACTCAGACACTGATCCAAGCTCTTCAGTGGTGGCAGGATCAGGACAATTTAAGGCGAGGGGTCCCATTCATCACACAGTCTCATTTGGTGGTCTTTACCACGGATGCTTCCCTTTTGGGGTGAGGAGCTCATCTGGGGGATCTCACAGCCCAGGGACTGTGGTCCCCTCAGGAGTCCCTTCTTCATATCAATCTTCTGGAAATCAGGGCAGTTTTTCTGGCCCTGCAAGCTTTCTCTCAGTCTGTGCAGAACAAGGTAGTTCAGGTCAGAACAGACAACAACACCACCATGTGGTACATCAACAAGCAGGGAGGCACTCGGTCTACGGCCTTGTGCACGGAGGCCATGAAATTGTGGTCTCTGGCTTATTCCCGGCAGGCCTCTCTGATAGCAGTCCACCTTCCAGGAAAGGACAATGTGCTAGCAGATGCACTGAGCAGGATCTCCCAGGGCCATCACGAATGGTCCCTGGACCCCCTAGTGTTGAAAGTAATTTTCTCAAGGTGGGGCACTGCAGAGATAGATCTCTTTGCAGCCCCAGACAATCATCAACTTCCTCTGTTTTGTTGCAGACCCCGGTCCTGGGCTCAGTCCCTCTGGATGCTCTGATTCTGAACTGGGAAGGGGAAATTTCTGTATGCCTTCCCTCCTTTTCCCCTACTATTCAAAGTTCTAGTCAAGATAAGGTCACAACCTTGCTAAGCAATTCTGATTGCTCCAGACTGGGCCAGACAGCCTTGGTACCCCCTGTTACTGTCTCTAGCAGTCCATCTTCCCTGTCTTTTCCCAGGAATTACAACCTGTTAACTCCTCTCAGGGGAGGATTTGGTACTCCAATCTTCAGTCTCTCAATCTCAAGGCATGGCTCTTGAAGAGTTAGAGTATGCAGATTTGCATCTGTCTCAGGGGGGTTCTGCATATTCTCAAAGCTTCTCGAAAGCCCTCTACCAGAAAGACTTATAACTCCAAATGGAAAAGATTCAGCATTTGGTGTTCCAAGAAGCATATTTCTCCAGACACTGCTGAATTGCCTACAGTTCTGGATTATATGGTCCATCTTAATGGCCTAGGCCTCAGACCAGCTACTCTCAAGGTACACTTGTCAACTGTTTCTGCTTTTCTGTCAGTGGGGAAGTCTTCCTCACTATCATCTCATCCTGTGTTCTGTAAATTTTTCAAGGGATTGCTTCATACCAATCCTTCCTTTAGGGATCCTGCCCCTGCCTGGGACTTAAATGTTTGCATTGCTCAACTTATGCAACCTCCTTTTGAGCCTATGTCCTCAGCAGAGCTTAAGTACTTGACTTGGAAAACTGTTTTTGGTAACCATTACCTCTGCCAGACGTATCAGTGAACTGTAAGCCCTGTCAGTGGAACCTGATTTTATCTCCTTTCATAGAGATAAAGTGGTCCTTAGATACAATAGGAGGTTCTTGCCCAAAGTGGTTTCAGACTTCCACTTGAATCAGTCTGTCTCTTCCTGTCTTCTTCACTGATCATTCTTCCTCAGGAGAGAGGAGGCTACACAGTTTAGATGTTAAAAGAGCCCTTAGCTACTACATAGATCGTACCAAGGGTCACAGGTTTGATTCCCTTCAGTTGTTCTTCACTTATGAGGAAGTGGGAAAGGGCAAATCTGCCACCACAAGAACTATTGCCAGTTGGATTGTGTCTTGTATACAATTCTGCTATGAGAAACTGGGAAAGATTCTACCCTTAGGCCTGAGGGCTCACTCTACAAGAGGTACAGCTGCTTCCCTGGCTGCTGCCAGGGATATCCCTCTGTTAGAAATTTGTCAAGCAGCCACCTGGAAAACAGTCCATACCTTTACCAAGCATTACTCTCTAGATATCCAGGCTAGGAGTGATGCTCGGTTTGGCACAGCAGTACTTCAGAGCCTATTCCCAAAGTAGATTCTCTCCCTCCTCCATGGAGGTACTGCTTGGTAGTCTGCAGATTGTCAGAATACAGCAAGACTTCATGTTGTTTGAAGAAAAAATTACTCACCTTAGTAATTGTGTTTCTTCTAATGGAGTCTTGCTGTATTCTGACCTTCCTCCCTGTCTCCCCTCTCAGAACCTGGTTTTTGGGAAGTGGGTGGGCAGGTGTAGTGCTGCACCCCAGGGGTGCTTCTTGCACACCCTCCTTTTTTATTTTGGGTGTTTTATTGTGTTGTTATCCTTATTTGGATTAGTTTTTGGTTTTGGGTTTCCTTACTTGAGTCTTCCTTTGGGAATCCAAAACTTTTGTTGCCAGTTGGCTAGTTAAAAATTGTACAATTTCCACATAGTATAGTTAGTGAGTCTTTGCTCGTAAGAATCTGACGGTTGGATTTCAAAGGGCTGCAGACAGAGACCTCAACCGAGCTTGAGCTCAACGTTCTATGCACTGCATAGAAAATTAACCCTTTACTCTCCGGGGCAGTTTAAAGGCTGGAGCAAACTGCAAATTGTCAGAATACAGCAAGACTCCATTAGAAGAAACACAATTACTAAAGTGAGCAATTTTTTCTTTGCAGGCCTCCAGTAAAGGAACATCCCTTGCAGCTGCTATTGAAGCAGCTGTCCCCCTGGTGGAAGGAGCCCTCAAGCCCACTGGTGGCTTCTTATCCGGTTTGCCATAGCAGAACTGAATACAGGCCACGATCCACTGTGCAATGGTCCTTTTCATGTCTGGTTTCCCCTTTCCCACTTCTCCCTATGTGAGGAACAGCTGGGTACACTCATTCCTATGGCCTCTTGTCTGATCCAAATAGTAACTGATAGCCCTTTTTATATCCAGGCTATGCAGTCTATGCTCACCTGAACTAGAATGGTCAGTAAAGAAGACAGTCAATGTAATGGAATGGTTCGAGTGAAAATCCGAAACCACTTTGGGGAGAAATTTCCTATGTTCTAAGAACAACCTTATCCCTGTGGAGAGCAATGTAGTTTGGTTCCACAGACAAGGCCTGTAGCTCACTGATCCTTCTTACTGAAGTGATGGCTACCAGAAAAATAGTTTTCCATGTCAAGTATTTAAGCTCTGCTGAGGACATGGGCTCAAAGGGGGGTTGCATGAGCTGTGCCATGTAGATGTTCAGGTCCCAAGAAAGAGTAGGTTCTCTATTAGGGGGGTGCAAATGAGCAGCCCCTTAAAGACTTTCTTAAAGAGAGCATTAGAAGCCAGGGAAGGGCCCTTCCCTGCTGAGAGATAGGCAGAGACAGCTCCTAAATGCACCTTGAAAGTGGAAGGCTGGAGGCCTAGAGAGTGAAGGTGTACCAAATAGTTAAACAGGACAGCCAAGCCGGCTTCCGGAGGGTCTTTATCTTTTTGGGAACACCATGTAGAGAACCACTTCCACTTGGAGGTGTACATTTTCCTGGTGAAGGGTTTCCTATAGACCCTTAGGATGTCCATCACCCCTTCAGAGAGATGCAGGCCTGCATACTCTACCATAGAAACATAGACTTTGATGACAGATAAGGACCGCTTGGCCCACCTAGTCAAACCATTACTCTGGATCCTCAAGAGCCAGGCCTTGAGCCTGAGTGACTTGAGGTTGGGGTATTGGATCCTCCCTTGGGAGGAGGTCAGAAGGTTGTGCCTCCTGGGGAGGCAAATCTGGCTTGTGACTGACAGAGTCAGCAACATTGAGTACCACGGCTGTTTGCTCCAGTCTGGGGTAATCAGAATCATTGTCACTGGCTGACATCTGAGTTTGGTTAGAACCCTGAATATCAGCGGAATGGAGGGAAGGCATACAAGAATTTGCCTGTCTAGAAGCAGTGCATTCAGAGGTACTGAGACCCAAACTGGTGACCTGCAGCAGAACTGGGGTAACTGATGATTGTCTGGGGCTGCAAAGAGGTCTATCTTTGGGGTGCCCCATCTCCTGAACACTGCTAACAGGACTTGCTTGTTCAGAGTCCATTCGTGATGGCTCTGATTGATCCTGCTGAGTACATCTGCCAAGACATTGTCCTTCGCTGGTAGGTGGACTGCTGACAGGGAGGCCTTGAGGGAGTAGCCCAGGCTCCAGACCTTCATGGCTTCTGTACCCAGGGCAGATGACCTGGTTACTCCCTGTTTGTTTGTTTATGTATGTAGTACATGGTGGTTGTGTTGTCTGTTCTGACCTGAACCACCTTCCCCTGCATTATTTTGGCAAAAGACTGCAGTGCCAGCAGCACTGCCCTGAGTTCTAGAAGGTTTATGTGCATCAGAGACTCCTGCTTGGTCCATGTGCCATGTGCAGTGCAGTCTCCTAGGTGGACTCCCCACCCTAGAAGGGAAGCATCTGTGGTCAGCACCACAGTAGGAAACTGCTGCAAGAAAGGGACCCCCTACCCTGAAGCTGTCCCTGTCCTACCACCATTGCAGGGCTTGTATCAGTGTGGAGGTCACTGGCACCACTTTGGACAGGGAATCCCTTCTCTGGGACAAAAAGGATCTGAGGTGGAACTGAATGTTCCTCATCTGAAACCTGGCTCCTGGGACTACAGCTGTGGCTGCAGCCATATGGCCTAGGAGCTGAAGAAAATGCCTTGCTGGACGAGGGATGTGCAGCAAGAAGGAAGCTGCTAGCTGAACTATGCTGTCCACCCTTGCCTGTGGCAGGATAGCTCTTGCATGAATTGTGTCCAGTTCTTCCCCTATAAACTCCAGGAGCTGGACTGGCTTTAGAACTGACTTTTTGAGATTTACCAGAAAACCTAGAGACTGTAAGGTATTCTGTGTGGTGATTAGAGATTCCTCTCTCTGCTGGGGTGAATGTCCCACAACTAGCCAGTCATCCAGGTAAGGAAAGACTGTGACTCCTAACCTTCTCAGATGTGCCACGACAACTGCCAGGCACTTTGTGAAGGTTCTTGGTGCTGAGGATAGGCTGAAGGGCAGAGCCCTGAACTGATAATGGTCTGAAGGCAGCATGAACTTGAGATACTTTCTGTGAGACTGCCTGATGGGGATGTGAAAGCAGGCATCCTTGAGATCCAGGGACGCCAGCCAATCCCCTTGTCTTAGAGTGGGACTGATCAGAGCCAGAGAGACCATTTTGAACTTTGATTTTGTCAGATGCCTGTTGAGGTATCTTAGATCCAGAATGGGTCGCCACTCCTCATTTTTCTTCAAGGGTAGGAGGTACCTAGAATACAACCCTTTTCTCTGGTAAGAGAATGGAAGAGGTTCCACTGCTCTGTTTTGCAGCAGAGTAGACACTTCTGCCTCCAACTGGGCTGTTTCTGAGCTGTTGTAAGGTTTGAATTGCCTTGCTCTTGTTTTTGGAAATGACTTGCAGCTTAGAGCAAGACCTTGACTTATAACTTCCAGGACCCACTTGTCTGTGGTAATGGCTTTCCTTGCCTGCACGTAATAAGCCAGCCTGCCCCCTACTGAGGAAGGGGAGGCGACCTGGACAGTCACCTCAGGGGGTCTGTTTGGCAGAGGTCTTGGACTGAGGGCTAGGTCCAGCACAACCTGCACCTCTTCTGCCTCTACCCTTAAAGTAGCCTCTTTGCTGCTGGTAGACAGGAAAGGACTGGGCCTGATAAAAAGGCCTCTGATAGGGTCTGTCCCTGCCTCTCCTACTTTGCTGTCTTCGAGGAGTGACAGCCTTCTCCTTGGCTGCAGAACTCTTGTATGCCACTCTGTATTCGTCCATCTTTTTTGTGTATGCCTCTGTCTGTTCCCCAAAGAGAAAATTCTGCACTAGGGGAAAATCCAGGGCTTTAGTTTGGGTGTCCTGTGAGAGGTTAGTGCACCTTAACCATGCAAACCTCCTCTGTGAGACAGCAGTGGCCATACCTCTGGAAGTACTGTCATTAGCATCCACAGCCATGTGAAACTGATACTTAGCTGCTTCCACTCCATTTTTAGCAGTTTTCCCCAGGTCAGCTGCCAGTTGTGGTGAAGCCTTGCTGGCCAGTTCCTGGACGGATTCCCATAAGGACTTCTGGTACCTAGAGACATAGACCATGTAAGAGGCCTTATGCATAGGGAAGCCCCCAGGTACCCCTTCTTAGCCAGATAATCGATTTTTATGGAGTCCTTTTCAGGGGGATGCAAAGTCAGGAGGATGCCTGCTTTCTCACAAGCAGGAGCCTGAACCACCCCTTCATGGCTTCAGTACTACCCCCAGACTACCTTCTGCCGGTGGATGACCAAGGCTGCGCAAACCGTACCACTGCAAACCACCCAACTTTCTACTTTAAGAAGGTGACAGAAAGGGAAGCCCTAACAATGGTCAGGAAAGTCCTAGGAAAAACTAGGTTAGGGAGCGATGAGATAGACATGAAGATACTATCTCTGACCCTTGATGTTATGATCAAACCCATTACGATGATATTTAACAAATCCCTGGCCCTAGCTCAATTCCCAGAAGTCTGGAAGCAAGTCCTGGTAACTCCAGTGCATAAGAATGGTGACAAGGCACTGGTATCTAACTACAGGCCAATATCTATCCTCTCCCCTCTATCCAAAGCGCTGGAGAAAATCGTGGCAAACCAACTCACCAAATACCTAAACAAGTGCAATCTGCTCTGCCCAAACCAACATGGTTTCTGGCAGAAACACAGTACCACCACTGCATTGCTTGCATACTCTGATTACGCACACAAGGCACTAGATGAAGGTAAATTGGTGGGTTCCATCTTCATTGACCTCACTAAAGCCTTCGATACCATCAACCACCCTCTACTGATATTCCAGCTACAAAGACTGGGAGTGGCACCAAATGCCCTAAATTGGTTCAATGATTACCTATCGCAAAGGAGTCAGCGAGTAAAAATCGGGCAGACATTATCCAGCTCCAGAGAGGTACTCCTAGGAGTTCCTCAGGGATCAATCCTTGGTCCCTTGCTTTTCAGCCTCTTTGTTAATGAACTGCCCACGGCCTGTGACACCAATCTCATCCTGTATGCGGACGATGCTGTGCTGCTGAGTAGTGGCACCTCCCAGACAGCACTACAAACAGAACTACAGACCTCCTTCAACAAACTCGAGGACTGGTTCTGTAGGAAAAGGCTGCTACTGAACTACAAGAAAACCAAGGCCATGCTCCATTCCAGCCATTACAATAAGTGCAGACCCCCTTCCCCATATCACCAATAACGCTGGTGAGCAGATTGAGCAGGTACAATCATTTAAATACCTAGGGGTCACCATTGATGACTCTCTCACGTATGCAAACCATATCGACTCCCTTGTCAGATCAGTAAATACAAAGATCGGGGTCCTCTACAGACATAAGAAATCCCTCACTCTGGAAGCACTCCGAATCTCAGTCTCCAGCTCAATACTTCCCACGATAGACTACAGGCTCGTGGTCTATGGAGCTGCCACTGACACTGCACTCAACAGGGTCCAAATTGCACTAAATAAGGCATGCCGCCTAACCCTGTGCGCAGACCATTACACTCACACTTGCACCCTATATAAGAGCACTAACTGGCTTAACCTAAAAGACAGGCTCAAATACCAAACCTGTCTACTGGGTAAAAAGGCACTTCACAGAAAAACACCACCCTCCATAGAAAACCTGCTCGAGGCCTCTCTCTCATCACATATCACCAGAGGGAAGAAAAAATGGAGCACTGTCCATGCCATTCTGGCGAACTTCACTTGGGCAGTGTACTTTCTCCTACTGAGCCCCCCTCTGGCTAAATGAACTCCCACAGAAACTACAAACACATGGCCTGCCTCAGTTCAAAACTGGCCTCAAACAGCACCTACAGTCTAGCTCACAATGCACATGCTCCTCAGGCCAAACCTGCAAGACTAACCCACTACCGTTAAACCCAGCACTGAAACCGAGAACACTTGCCTCCTCCTAGCCGAACCAGGAGCACTAGTAAGCTACTAATCCTCCTTCAGGATCTGCGTACAGTCCCCACCCCCCCACACCTTTTTTTTTAACCATATTATATCAATAGACCTCACAAGGATTCTAAGGCAGAGCCAGCCCTAGAATCTTCCAAGACATAACCAAATCCCTCTCACGTTAGATTTGTTTCCCACTACTAGCCAATAAATCTCATACTACTCTTAAACTGCCTAATATGCTGAACCCTGTGATAACTGTATTTGTTCTGCAGTCTGTAACCACTGTATTTGTGCTAAATCCTGTAACAACTGTATTTGCTCTGAAATCTGTAATTACTGTACTGGTGTTTTGTATCATTTGTCCACTCTGATGTGGAACCTTTGTAACTGAATTTGTTCCGAAATCTGTAACTACTGTATTGGTGTTTTGTATTATTTGTCCACCCTGACGTAGAACCTTTGTAAAAGAGCTCACGCTCAAAGGTCTTCCGAAAACTCATAAATAAATAAATGGCTGCAGTGACTGAATAAAAAGTCAGTGCCACTGCCAGCCAATAAGTACCTCCTGTCTATCTTCTTATCCACAGGAGATATAGAGGTTGGGGTGTGCAAAATTTTCATAGTGTGCCTTTTAAGAGACTTGTGGATGGGTATTAGGAGCCTCTTAGAAGCAGGCACATCCATCATTTCTACATAATCTGGCTCCTTTTCCTCCTCAGAAGCTTACTGAGCAGGCTGCTCCAAAGCTTCTGCTACCTTTTTAATAAATGCATAATGTGAGGCAGGGTCTCCAGAGAGGCGAGGTGGGGACTCAGGGTCCAAATGATCCGGTGAAACCTCAGGTTCAGTGGGTTCACCAAAATCTTCCTCCTCCTCATCTCACTCCTGCTCATAAAAAAGGCTCAGGTTCAAATGAACCGGAGGGGAGAGAAGCACCTGGTGTTTGAACTGGAGTTTGAGCCTTGACACACTGACTCGGTTCGCCCAAACCGGTCTGCAGTGTCTGGATTATGCGAATGGCTTTCGCTGTCTCTTCAATGGTTGAAACCACAAGCTTCTGCGGTTCCAAACTGGCTGATTTCCTTTTCTTTTTTGCTGCAGGCATTTCAAGGCCTGTATCACTGGTTCTCTTCCCAGTGGAGGTTTCACCCTGATCAGAGGGTACCCCCCTCCAGCTCCACCAGTTTATCCTTGGTGGTTATATACTGTTCAGAAGAGACCAAGGTGCGAAAAGGGGTGGGTGGAGTGGCCCTGTATGTCAATGAAAATATCAAAGCTACAGAAATTCAGAATACACATAAGGAGTCAGAAGAACTGTGGGTCACCATGGAAACAGGAAATGGGACAGCCATATAAACTGGGGTTGTCTACAGGCCCCCCAGACCAGGGGGAGGTCATAGACACATTACTGTTAGAAGATATACAAAACATGACAGCTAAAAGGGAGGTTCTAATAATGGAAGACTTCAACATGCCAGATACAGATTGGTCAATACCAGCAGGAACATCTGCCAGAACTAGACACGTGGTGGATTTCCTGCAGGGGGAAGGCCTCAAACAACTGGCACAACAACCCACAAGATGGGGCTATCCTAGATCTAGTACTGACTAACGGAAAGGATCACAGATCTCCAGGTAGAAGGTCACCTGGGGGCCAGTGACCATCCCATGGTATGGTTCAATTTGGCCACTAGAACTAAATCATCCCATTCCAAGGCAAAAATATGGGACTTCAGAGGAGCTGACTTTGATAAGATGGCCAACAGAGTTAGGCTAGCCCTGGCAAAAAGAAATACAGGTGAGGGGGTACAGGCAACATGGGCAAGCACTGAGGATGCAAAACTTGAAGCAACATCCCATTGTGTTAGAGAGAAAAGGAAGTGCAAAAGAAGAAGGAAACCACTTTGGTTCTCAAAAACAGTAGCAGAAAAGGTCAGCGCCAAAAGGTTGGCCTTCAGAAAATATAAGGGAACACAGCAGGATGAAGACAGGGAGGCATACCAAACTTCCCTAGGGCAAGCAGGGAATGCAGTAAAGCAGGCAAAGGCCCAAACTGAGAAAACACTAGCCCAAATAGTAAAAGAAGGTGACAAGACTCTCTATAGATACATTAATGAAAGGAGAAAGTCCAGAGGGGGTATTGCTAAGATCAAAGGAGATAAGGGGGCATGTGAGGAGGAGGACCATGTAAAAGCATCTATCCTAAATAGATACTTCTGCTTAGTATTTACTGGAGAGAAGGTAGGGCAGGGCCCACAGCTCAACACCATGGACACGGGGGGAGGGAGGTGTGCACTAGTCCCTTCACAAAAGAAAGGGTCCTATAAGAGCTCGATGAGCTCAGGGTAGACAAGGCAATGGAACCTGAAGACATACATCCCAGGGTACTAAAGGAGCTAAGAGTGGAACTAACAGAGCCATTATCAGAACTGTTTAGTGAGTATCTGAGCACAGAAGAGATCCCAGAAGACTGGAGAAGGGCTCATGTGATCCCACTACACAAGAGTGGTAGCAGGGAGGAGGCAGGGAACTACAGACCAGTCAGTCTTACCTCAGTAGTGGGTAAGATTATGGAGGCACTCCTTAAGGAAAGGAAATTGTGCAACACCTGGAATCCATAGGAGCACAGGATCCAAGACAGCATGTGTTTACAAACAGAAGGTCCTGTCAAACTAATGTTATAGATTTCCTTGACTGGGTAACCAGAGTGGTAGACCAAGGAGGAGCAGTTGATGTTGCCTACCTTGACTTCAGCAAAGCTTTCGATACTGTTCCACATAGAAGATTGATTAATAAGCTGTGTAGGCTCAGGGTGGGTCAGAAGTTGGTCAACTGGGTGGCAAACTGGTTGACGGGCAGAAAACAGAGAGTGGTGGTGAATGGTATGCAGTCAGAAGAGATGCAAATCACAAATAGGGTACCTCAGGGATCAGTCCTGGGGCCAGTCCTCTTCAATATCTTCATCAGTGACATTGCAGATGGACTAGAGGGTAATGTTTGTCTGTTTGCAGATGACACCAAGATCTGCAACAGCATAGATGATCCGAATGGGGTGGGCAGAATGAGAAGACATCTGGATAAACTAGCAAAATGGTCGGAAGAGTGGCAACTGGGGTTTAATGCAAAGAAGTGCAAGATCATGCAGATAGGGAAGAGAAACCCTGAAGCCACCTATAGGCTGGGAGGGGAGTTGTTGGCAGTCACAAGGGAAGAACGAGACTTGGGCATCATCATCACCGATGACCTGAAATCATCCAAGCAGACCACTAAAGCAGTAGGTAAGGCTAGGGGGATGTTTGGGTGTATTAGTAGGGGTATCACAAGTCTGAAGAGGGTGGTAATAATACCTCTTTACAAGACACTGGTTAGGCCCCATCTGGAGTACTGTGTGCAGTACTGGAGGCCACACCTTCACAAGGACATTAGCCAAATTGAGGCAGTCCAGAGAAGGGCAACCAAAATGGTGCAGGGACTGCATCAGAAAACATATGAGGACAGATTAACGGAGCTCAATATGTATACCCTAGAGCAAATGAGGGAGAGAGCTGATATGATCAAAACATTCAAACACCTTAAGGGCATTAACAAGGTGAGAGAGTCTAACATGTTTCAATATAATAAAAATAGGACAAGGGGACACAGCATGAGATTAGAGGGAGACCGATTAAGGGGTAATGTGAGGAAGTTCTTTTTCACAGAAAGGGTGGTGGATGCATGGAACGGCCTACCTCAGGAAGTGGTGGATATAAATACAGTGCAGGGCTTCAAACAGGCATGGGATAGGCATAAGGAAGCAATACAGATGAGTATGAATAGATAAACCATTGACAGAGCAAAGGCCGATGGCACATTTATAAGGTAGAAAAAGAAATGGGCAGACTGGATGGGCCTTGAGGCCCTTATCTGCTGTCAACTTCTATGTTTCTAAGTGGTGGATCCAGACCGACCTTCAGTGTTGGTTGCTTTTAGACCATTCTCTCCTGCAGTCTGTTATGGTGCCTATCAAGTGTAGACTGAGGGAAGTTTTTACAAATTTTGCAATCTGCCTTAAGGTGGTCAAACCTCAGGCAGAATACACAAATAAGATGCGTATCAGCCTTGGCAAAAGGTTCACCACACTCAGTACAATGTTGAGACCCAGTGGGACTGGTTCTTTTCTTGGGTTTCTGTTACATAACAACTAGGAAGAATTTTTAACATTTATCCACATCGGGCATTTTAAACCCAGATAAGAGAAGAGATATTTGGTTAACAGTTGGTTTAGCAGCCAAGGAAAAAAAACAAGAAAAACCTTGTTTTTTTAACCAAAAAATCTACCTGTCCCTCAAATTACCAAATACAGTGAAGAACTAAAATTTTTACCTCAAAAAGTAAGAAAAAGTCTTCGGTTCCCTCCTGGTTGCGAAAACTGATCAGAAAACGAAAAACTTATTAGAAAGAAGAAAACCTAGTCTAGTTGAACCTGTAACCGAAGGACAGAGGTTTGAAAATTAAAATAAAATAAATGGTGGTTGTAAAATTGACGAAACTACTACTTCAACTGAAGGAGCTGAGGAGAAACCTCTGAGGTGATTTCACAGGCAGGCAGAGTAAAGAATCTGACAGCTACATAGAATGTACCAGGGACAGTGGTTTGAAAACTGAGCTTGAGCCTATTGAACATTCCACTATTAGCATATAGGCTTTAACTCTTTCATCTCCAGGGCAGTTCAACTGGAAAGGCTAACTGCATTAGTCCGAATACAGTAAGACTTCCTGGGGTTTTAAACACCCAAGCAGACAGTCTCAACAGGACGCAGTCCAGCATGCATGAGTGGGAGCTTCTCTCATCTGTCACAGAAGATCTGTTTGACAGATGGGATCATCCAGAGTTGGACCTTTTTGCATCCCCACTCAATGCAAAACTGCTCAATTTTTGCTCGCTCGATCCAGGGTCTGGAGTTTTCTGGTGAGACGCGTTGTCCCTCTCTTGGAGTGAGAGGTTCCTTTACACCTTCCCTCCATTTTCCTCTGATTCAGAGGGTGCTAGTCAAGCTGCAGTTGGAGGGGGCCAGCATGATCTTGGTAGTTCCATTCTGGCCTCAACAGATTTGGTTCCCATTGCTTCAGCAGCTGGCGGAGGAATCTCTGGTCCCTCTTCCCCTTTGCAGGAACCTGGTGACCCAGGATCAGGGAACCCTGGTCCATCCCAACCTCAGGTCTCTCCATCTGCATGCTTGGCTCCTGAAGACATAGCCATCGCCAGATTTGGAGTTTCTAACAGTGGCGGACATCCTAGTGTCCGCTCGGAAGCCTTCCACTAAAGCCACGTATGCCATGAAATGGAAGTGGTTTGCCATTTGGGCTGCCAGGCATAATCTGGACCCTTTCACCTGTCCGGTGAGCCAGATCTGGGACAACCTGATCTTTCTGTCTGACTCAGGTCTCCAGTACTCCTCTCACAAGGTACACCTTTTGGCTATATCAGCCTTTCATGAGCCGGGGGGTGACTGCACCGTGGCTCAGCTGGATGTCTCGCATACTTTCTTGTAGAGCATCCTGCATCTGAAACCTCCAATCCATTCTCCTGTCCCATCTTGGGGTTTGAATTTTGTTTTGGCAAAGTTGACCCTGTCTCCTTTTCAGCCAATCGCGTCTTGCGAGTTATGCTTTCTATCCTGGAAAACGTTATTTTTAGTTGCCATCACTTCTGCTCGAAGAATTTCACAGCTTCAGGCTCTCTGGTGCGAGGACCCTTATTTGGTTTTTCACACAAATCCTAAATTTCTTCCTAAGGTGGTGTCTGAGTTTACACTGAACCAATCTATCCACCTTCCTGTTTATTTTCCAGAGCATGCCAATCCAGGGGAAGCACTGCTCCATACTTTAGATGTGCGCAGAACTTTGAGTACAGGGGACAGGAACCACGAGGGGAAAGGTTTAAACAGGAATCAGGTGGAAGAGGGAGAAAAGGACACAAGAAGAGAAATCATGGCCCATGAAATCGAGCTACCAATAATAATGGTTAATCATTACTTGGGGGGGAAGAAGGGTAGGGAGAATGGTCACTCTGGAAAAAATAAAATAATAGTCTACGGGGATTCAGTAATAAAAGGAATACAATGGGGAAGAAGTGAGGACCCACACATGAGGACAACAGTGGTGTGCGCACCTGGGATGGAGGCTGGTAGAGCAACACAAAAGGTAAGGGAGCTGATAAGTAGGGCAAGGGAAAAACTGGACTTGGTACTGCACATTGGGACCAATGATTTAGCAGGGGAGGAGACCAGGGTAGTGCAATATAGATTTATGGACTTGGCTGTGGCGTGTAGGCAGTCCGTGAAAACATTAACCTTCTCTGAGATCATTCCTGTACCAAGGGCAGGCACAGCTAGAAAGAAGAGGATAGAAGAATTTAATGGATGGCTAGGCCGGTGGTGCAAGGAGAAGGGATACGGTCTCATAGGTAGGGGGGGAGACACATGGGTAGACAAGAGACTCTACAGCAGGGACAGGCTACACCTGATCTGGGAAGGGAGGAAGAAAATCAAATGCAACATGGGGGAATATATGGCAAGGGAACTGGGTTTAAACTGCTAAAGGGGGAGGCAGAAAAGGGGAGGCTAGAGCACCTCCCCCCCCACAGCGGAGACAAGGAAAGGGGAGCAAGGATGGATTTAGACAGAAGAAAATGGGGAGGCAAGTCAGGTAAGACTAAATCAAAAAAAGAACATGGGCACAGCAGAAACAAAGTGGAGGGTGGTAATGCTGAACGTGCGTAGTCTTGGGAATAAGATGGCAGAACTGCAGGTGCTCTTCGCAGAAAGCAGGGTAGACATTGCAGCCACTACAGAGACATGGGCAACAGCACACCACGACTGGAACCTATCGATTCCAGGTTAAAGGCTATATAGGAAGGACAGGGAGACAGGCAAAGGAGGGTGTGTGGTGGCATACATAAGGGAAGGTATTGTTTGTGCAAGGAAGAAAGAGTTTGAAAAAGGGAGCACAGAGGCACTATGGCTTCAGCTCCAGACAAATGAAGGAAGATAAGGATGGGGATCATATACAGACCACCCAGTCAGGGAGAGGATAAGGACAGGGAGTTATGCACACAGTTAACAGAAGCAGCAGAGAAGGAGGAGATAGTAGTGATGGGCGACTTCAACCTGTCCAAAATGGACTGGGTCAGTCCCACCACATCCTGCGCCAGAAGCCAGATAATCTTGGGACGCAGTCTATGATGGATTCATGATGCAGTATGTGACTAGTCCCACTAGGGGGGAAGCAATTCTGGACCTGGTGCTCTTGAATGGCAAGCACGTGCAGGACATAGACATTGGGGATCCCTTGAGTGGAAGTGACCAAAACATAGTGTGGTTCAACCTGAACATGGGAAGGGAAGACATCCCCACAAAGACCAGAACACTAGACTTCAGAAGAGTAAACTTATAGAGAATGAGGGAAATGATTAGAGTGGACCTAGGGAACTTGGAGAAAGGTTTGGGTGTTAAGGAACTTTGGAACACAGTTAGCAGGGCCATACAGAATGCAACATACACCTGCATAAAATGAGGGGAAAGAAGACCGGAACTAGACAGCCTAGCTGGATTAATAGGGAGGTTGCCAAGATAGTGAAGGATAAGAGAACTGTGTACAGGAAAAGTAGGACGACAACTATGGCAGAGGACGAGGATGAGTTCCACAGGCTGGCTAAACTAGCAAAACAGGAGGTATTACAGGCAAAGGCAAAGAAGGAACTCTAGATAGCGGAAGGGAAAAAAGAGGGGGATAAGGCCTTCTTTCACTACATTAAAGGAAAGAGGGACAAAAAGAATGGCATAGTCAGGCTTAAGAAGGGGGAAAGGATAGTGGTGGAAGATGAGACAAAAGCGGAGGTATTAAACTAATACTTCTGCTCCATCTTTACCAAAGAAAAAGGGGGTCCAATACCACACAGTGGGAAGGGTAGGGAGGGGGCTGGTGTGGACCCAATAGGGGCCATGGGGACTGAATGGTGAGGGATTAATGGCATTGAAGGTGGGAAAATCCCCAGGGCCTGATGGAATATACCCCAGGATACTAAAAGAGATGGCAAAAGATCTGGCAGGCCCACTGACGATGCTTTTCGGTAGATCTCTTGACACGGGAGTGGTGCCAGAGGAGTGGAGAACAGCGCATGTGGCACCACTCCACAAGAGTGCCCCCAAGGAGGACCCTGGAAACTACAGGCCTGTTAGCCTGACCTCGATTGTATGTAAACTAATGCAGACAATATTGAAAGAGGGTCTGGTCAAGTTCTTGGAGGAAAATGGCTTACAGGACAGTATACAGCATGTGTTTGTGGCAGGCAGATCATGTCAAATGAACTTGATTGAGTTCTTTGTCTGGGTCACTAGAACAGCAGACAAAGGCCAGGCAGTGGATGTCATATATCTGGACTTTAGCAAGGCCTTTGACTCTATGCCAAAAGGTTGATAATAAAGCTGAAGGACTTGGGGGTGGAGAAAAGGTTGGTTAGACGGATTGATAACTGGCTGAGCGGCAGAACCAGGTTGTGGGACGGGGGAGGGGGAGTTCTCCAGTACCAGGGAGGTTACCAGCGTGGTTCCACAGGGGTCGGTGTTAGGACCTGTGTTGTTTAATGTCTTTATTAGCGATCTAGGGAATGGCATTCAGGGAAAGATGTGTATGTTCGCAGACGACAGCAAGCTGTGTGGGATGGTGGACACCCAGGAGGGGATAAAGGAGCTGAGGGAGGACCTAGCCAGGCTAGAGAGATGGTTGGGGATATGGCAGCTCGGCTTTAACGCCAAAATGTGTAGGGTGATGCACATAGGGGCAAAGAACCCGAGAACAGAGTACTACATTGGAAAGGTTCAGGTTACACCATCGGAGGAAGAAAAGGATCTGGGAGTGATAATCTCTAGTGACCTGAAACACTCGACTCAATGCAAAAGGCAGTGGCAAAGGCAAATAGAATACTGGAATGTATAGGAAGGGGATTTAACAGTAGGAAGAGTGAGGTCATACTGCCACTGTACAGGTCATTGGTGAGGCCACATTTGGAACACAAAGTAAGATTTTGTCATCCACACCCGAAGAAGGACATAGACATGCTGGAAAGGGTCCAGAGGAGAGCAACTAAAATGATAAGAGAGGCACCATGACAGATCATTTGCAGAGAGGCTGGGGGACCTGGGGATGTACACTGTTGAGGAGAGGAGGCAGAGAGGGGATATGATTGAGGCATTCAAATACTTGAAAGAAATTAACAGAGTGGAATGTGAGGGCCTATTCAATAAAAGGGCCACCACCACCACCAGGGGGCACAACCTAAAACTGACGGGGGGAAGGTTCAAGAGGGTCATGAGGAAGCACTTCTTTACAGAGAGAATGGTGACAGCATGGTATGAGCTACCACAGGAGATGGTGGAGTCAAAGTCAGTGGAAGCCTTCAAAAGAGCCTGGGACAAACATAAAGGAAGGTCAAGTGGCCGGGGGGCGCCAGAGAGCCATTCTCCAGGCAGGAAGCTTTTTCCACAAGCTCTGCATTTCAGCTCCTGAACTTCATTAAAATATTATTTTACACTGCTGGAACTCTTGAACTACAGCTAGATTCGATCTCCTGAACTCTTTAGCTTGCGATGATACCAAACATTTGAAGATTCAACTTGGAAATCTTAATTTTGAAGCTGCTTCTCTTGTTTCTGCTAGCACCAGCAAGGCCGCAAAGCCTACACTTTTGGCTTCTACATTCAAGATGCTCTCCATGCAGAACTCTCCTTGGGAACAACTTTCACTACTAAACGGTATGGACTCTTAAGTTTGAAAACACTCTATGAAGACTGGGGATGTCCACTGAAGCATCTATGGCTCCAAGTGAAGTGATGCGACACTACAGCATGCGACCCCCCGCAGATACTCCAGAGACTGCTGCGGTACTGAATTCTGAGGAGACACAGACCCGGGGCCATCATGCGGCCTTCCATCCTGGGACTCGCAACGGGGTCCTACCGATCAGATGGACTCAACTGAGCGATGTATTGAATGTGGAGTTTTCACCTCATGCCCTGGTTGCAGTCTGTTTTAAGCAGCATTTGGATGGCTACCTTTCGTGGACTAATCTCCCAAGAGTCTGATGCTGACTGCTGAGATTCATTGCACTGCAGTTGGGCGGTTTGACTTTTGGGCATCCGAAGATGGCGGAAGATGCAAGTTTGTGAACATACTGGTGCATAAAAATACTATAATAGTTATGGGGGCTCCTTGAAATACTTCCTGAGGATTAATTGGGCTGGGACTCATGACTGATGGGTTAGTTGGAGAGACCAATACGGTATATTTTGGGATGGGAATCTGATGCAGGTCATTTTATTCCCAGTGGTGGATTTTTCCACCCTCTGTGTTTCTTTTTGTCTTCCCCGGCCCATTTCAGCTGTGTTGACATCAGTTTCCTGAGTCTCTGAATAGGAAGCTCTATGTGTTTAATAAGCTGCATTACTGTCTTACTGTTTAGGGATCAAGTTAACAATTCTGAATCTAGACTTTTTAAAGCTGACAGTGTATTAATTTTTCAGTTGTCTGTAGAGTTGTGTGAGAATTAGCACATATTTCCTGTTTTTCACTGTTTCCTGTTACCTGGATTAACAGCAGTCAGCTAGACTGTGTTTAAATACCTTTATAAGTTCTACCTATCTAGGACATTCCATGGCCGTTGAGATGGCTGGCATTTCTGGGACACTTTGTTAAGAGCAATGCAGGATACTCCCCCGCCCTTCCTATTGTAACAGCTTACAGGGGTCATCTTATGATTATCACCTTTATCCAATACTTTGCCTACTATCCTGTATAAGGTATTTGAATGTATGTATATACATGAAAATTATAAAAATAAAGTATAAAAAAAAAGGAAGGTCAGGTGGCCTTGTCGTGGAAAAGACAAAATTTAGGGGTGGTGAGGGGAAGTCGAGGTAGCAGATGTAAACTTAAGGCCGGAACAAAACCATATTATTTTGAGCAGACAAGATAGACCGAGAGGTTGCCTTCTGCTGGCTATTTTCTTATGTTCTTATGTATTACCTGCTACAGACCAAGGAATGCAGAAAGTTAAGTACGACAAAGACTTGCCTGGAGCTTTAAAAGCTCAATGCACAAGAGGCATGGCTACCTCTGTGGCTTGTTTCTGAGGACTTTCAGCTGCTGACATTTGTGCGGCTGCCATCTGGAGTACTATCCACACCTTTACCAAGCACTACAGTCTGGACATTGCCTTTACAGCCTGTGTAGGATTTGGCAGGGCTGTGCTGCAGGGCCTTCTGTCTTAAGCGTATGGCTGGCCTTCCTCCCAGACTGTCTGCACCTGTAACTGCTTGGGACTCATTCCTATGGTGTGACTCGATGACTGAGATACCCCCAACAAATATGGAACAGTTATGTAAGAACTTACCATAACAGTAGATCTTCAAGGGGATCTCAGTCATCAGGTCTGCTTTCCCACCCACCATCCCTCTTTTGGGGCACCTTACTGTAACTGGCTATCTGGTGTATCCAGCCTTTCCTACAGGCCTGGGCACACCTCTCTCTCTCTCTCTCTCTCTCTCTCTCTCTCTCTCCAGTCCCTCATGGCTAGAGCTATGCTCCCTTTGTCTCTGGGAGAAAGAACTGAGGAGGGAGCGGGGCCGCTCACACCTTTATAGGGTTGATGATGTCGATGGATGTTGACAGTGTGGGCAGCCCCAGCTGTACTGCTGAAAATCTTCCGTGTGGATCCTGCATCAGTGACGATGAAGTTCCTACGGTGTGACCTGACTGAGATCCCCTGGAAGATCTGTTAAGGTGAGTTCTTACGTAACTGTTCTTTATTTATTTGTGGTAGATTTTGGGGAGCGTTTGAGTTGGTGCTTGGTGTTCAGCGCCCAGGGCTTGTGCCCTTTGTTTAGGTACTGTGGCTGTGGAGCTGGGGAAAGGGAGATGGAATCGGGACAGAAACAAGAATGGGACCTGATGAGAGTTGCATGTTTCCAGGTTTTACAGGTCTTTTTTGTTGATTTTGTGGGGTGTTTGAGGCATTTGGGGTGTTTTTCCTACCTTTTTCCCCCTAGTATTGTGACTTCACTGACGGTTGATAGTGTCTTCACATGGTGATTTTGCCCATATACTGTGGCGACTTGCTCTTTTTCTTTGTCTTTTTTCTGCATGCTCGGGGGGGGTACTGTCCCATCTGCAGGATCATAGCAGAACTCCAGGTTCAGCTGGTGGCAGTAAAGGTAAAACTATCTAGGCTGCATTATCAGCTCAACTGGAGTCCACCCCCCACCTTCCCACTCCTCCAGAGGCCCACTGGTCCACGGGGGTTGAGAGGGGCATGAGGAGGGAAGGCAGGGTTAGCCACAAGAAGGTTGTCCAGCCCAGTACCATCCATATGTCAAACTGCTTGGCACCCCTAGAGGAGGCTCAGATACTTGACTCTGCTGGCAGGGCACTCTGAGTCAGTCGGAGGTGAAGGGCAGGACAGCACGATAACACCCAAGGGGATGAACAGGAGCAAGTCTACCAGGAGAGTCCTAGTGACTGAGGACTCCTTGATTAGGGGTGTGAAGAGGGTGGAGGGGGGGTTGGAAGGGAAGGGGTGGTCAGGTGCCTTCCTGGTGCATCGGCCATCTGTGATTTAGATAGGATAGGGAAGATGGCAGAGAGGGAGCTGGGGGTGCTGGTACACCCGGGTACCAGTGATACGGTGAACCATTCTGTAGAGATGGTGAAGTGGAATTTTCATAGATTGGAAGACAGGACACTGAGGTCCTCCCTGTGTGGGGCAAGGAGGGAAAGAAGGATAGAATTAGGAGGGATGAGAAAGAGGAGTTTAATGGGTGGCTTAAGGGATGGTGTCTGGAGAAGGGGGACCACTTTGTGGGGGGGGGGACTTCTGAGACAGGAGGTCTCTTCAAAGGTGATGGACTTCACCTGACAAGAGTAGGGGTCTGCACACTGGGGCAGAAGTTTGCCATCTATATCACATGTTTAAACTGACTGTGGGGTTGACTGGAACTGGTGGAACCAAGGCAACAGGTGAGAGGAAGGGGAACCTTGCTGGTACTAGCTGTTATTTCAATGAGCATTTGAACTATCCAAGGGGGGGTGGCAGAATTAATCAGGGAGTCAGAAACTGCCCCACCCACCCCCACAGGCTGAAGTAGTTAGAACCCAAGGGGAAAGGAATCACCCAGGGTGCAAAATAATAAAGGAAGCAGGGTGGTAGAGATAAAGGGTGAAAGGAATAAGAGCATTAAAAAGATGGGGGACGGAGAAGCAGGAGAAGAAACCCTGCAAACTATTGGGGCAAAACTGTCTAAAATTTATTAAACAGGTGATCCTGCTGTCTGATAAGTTCGACAGCCTCAGCAATCGGGTTACTACACTTGAAACGACTATGGAGGGAACTCAGACAACTGCCCTAGATGCTTCAAAGAGAGCGGATGCTGCCATGGCGCAGTGTCATCCATAATAAAAGAGAGCGGTCACTGGAAAACCCACATAGAGACTCCCAATATTAGAATACTAGGGATGCTGGAGGAAACAGAAGGAGACAGCCTTCTGTTATTTCTATGAGACTGGTTCGGCCAACAACTGGGGGCAGACGCACAACAAAAAAACATGCAATTCCAACAAGCCTACCGGGCCACGCCATGTGGGCAAGTAGAAGACCAGGATGCCCTAAAAACTATCTTACTTGTAACTGATGGAGCCGGAACAAGAAACTATATCTTGAATCTTGCCAGATGAAAAGGAGTTCTTCTCCAAGATGGTCATCGGATCAGCCTTTATCCAGATATCAGCTATGCCACCCACCAGAAGAGGAAGCGGTTCGATGGGGTAAGAGCAATGCTCCGGGAGGCCTCCATCCCCCATGGTATGATCTTCCCTGCGCAGCTGAGGATCGCCCATCGCGGGAAGGTCTGTTTGTTCTCAGATCCAGTTGAAGCTCTAAAATGGGGTCGGAGGAACGCAATTCCACTTCTAAGCCACGCCGAGTCTGACCATCAGTCTTCAGAAGAAGAGGAGACCTGAAATAGAAGATTTGACATGGCTGAGAACTGAGTAAAACCTTATCAGGTACTTTTGGTGTTGGTATACAGATACCTGCCTGGGTAATAAATATGTTTGCAGTTCGGATTTTTCACCTGAAGGGCTTATCTCAAAACTTCATATCTGGGCAAAGAACTTCTAAGGACATAAAAAGTTAATTTGGGATATATGGCTGAGTTAGAGAGCATTGGAAAATATAAGGGACTACAATTTCCTCTAATTGTTTTTCACAGACTGTAAGTTTCCTTCTAGTTATCAGCCCAGACCATTAATTTAGTTAAAGTTTGCTAGTTAAGCACCAGGAAATTTAAAATAAGCTTGATCAAACTTTGGGTTGCACAGAAATTGTGCTTATTTTGGTTAATGCATGGCTACCAATACCATAGTCTCTAGTGAAGGACTTCGGGACTTTTCTTTATTATTTGTAGATAATAGCCATGCTGCTCATGGGTTTCTGTACAGCACTGGCATTATTTGTTATTTTTAGAGGAACAGTAATTTTCTATTTCTATTCCTCTTACGGTATTCCCTCCAGATGATGTATCTGCAAAGCATAAGATGGCTCGTATTGATTTTATTAAGAGGAGTGGCACCCTCTATGGGAATATAAATGTATTAATGTGTAATATCTGTGCTTGGTAATCAATCGACTGTATGTTTGTTTTTTGATAAAATAAAAGTTTAAAAAAAAGATGGGGGGAAGGAGGGGAAGCAAAAAGGAAATAAGGGACAACAAACAGAGTGGAAACAAAATCTGGGAGGCCATGTGTGCAAATGCTAGAAGTCTAGGAAATTAGCTTCCAGACTTAGAGGCCATCATGGCAGAGGCTGATCTGGATATTGTGCCATTACCAAGTCATTGTGCACTTAAAACCATGACTGAGACATGGCCATACCAAGCTATACTCTGCTGAGGAAGGACACTGGGTGGGAAGGAAAGGAGGGGGGATGGTGCTTTATGTGATGGAAAGCATAAAAGTGATGGAGGTATAGGGAATACGGGGTGGGGCAGAGCTACTGTGGGCCACCCTGGAGACAGGAAATCGAGGCACTATTCACACTGGAGTGATCTATGGACCTCCAGCAGAGGGGGGAGGAATTAAATAAGGTACTGGTGGAAGCCATTGACAAGATGGCAAAAAAGGGGGAGGTGCTGATGGTGGGGGATTTCAACCTGCCAGATGTAAATTGGAGTCTCTCAGCAGCGGCTTCAACTAGAAGCAGAGACATCATGGACTCTCAGCAGGGGGTGTTCCTCAGGCAACTAGTCAATGAATCCACTCGTGATGGGGCAGTACTGGACTTGGTACTCACTAACAGGGACAGTGTTGCAGACGTCAAGGTGGGAGGCCACTGCAGGACAGTGGTCACTGTACAGTGTGGTTCAATGGGAGGATGGCAGTAATCACACAAGGGCGAGGGTCCTGGACTTCAGGAGGGCAGATTTTATAAAGATGGGTGAATGCCTCAAGGATGACATGGCATGGGGGGGGATGGCCTGAGTGAGGTGGAGGAACAGAATGTGAACATAAAAGGGAGCATAGTAAAGGCAACAAACTTCTGCATCAAACAAGCGAGCAAAAGAAGGAGGAAAAAGAGACTGCTATGGTTCTCAAAAAGAGGTGGCTGAAAAGATAAAGGCAAAAAAGGGTAGCATTCACAAGGTATGAGAAAATGCAGAGGGAGAAGGATAGGGAGATGAAGCAGAGGGAAGTAGGAAAAGCAGTAAGTGCAAAGGTGCAGACTGAAGAGATAATAGCCCAGCAGGTAACGAAAGAGGACAAGACATTTTTTAGGTATATGAATGAAAAGAGGAAGAGCAGTGGTGAGATTGTAAGGTTAAAAAGAGAAGGGGGAGACTGTATAGAAGGGGACCAGGAAAAGGCAGACATCCTGAACAAATACTTTTGCTTCATGTTCACAGAGGAAGGAGGAGGGGAGGAGCCATGAAGTAACAAGCTTGGGAGGGAGGTGGACACTAGTCCTTTTTTGGAGGTAAGAATTCTAAAGGTACTTGCTAATCTGAAGGTAGACAAAGAAATGGGCCAGATGGGCTGCATCCAAGGGTATGAAGGGAGCTCAGGGATATACCGGCTGTGTCTCAGCTATTTAACATGTAACCCCCTTGCAAATGGGGGTTCCTAATAGCTTCCTGGAGCTAGGTTCTATGCTCCATGCCTGGTTGGTGATCGGCATAAAGCCGTTTAAATGGGCAGCTGGAGAGTGTTTTCGAAGCCTCCGTATGCTGTCTCTTTAAGGACTGCCTGTTGCAGTCATAATTAATTGAAATAGGAGTGGGGGCTATGTGGTTGTATGCCCGAGTCCCGCCCGGGACGCTGAAAAAATAACTCCCTTCTGCCATCGCTAGTGGTGCAGAGGGAGTTCCGTTGGAGAATGCAATTGTTTGTTGAGTATAACATAAAATAATAATGATAATGTGGTTATTCTAACCTGCCTTCCTTTTGCAGTGGGGACTGTTTCGGTTGTCTCCTCCATTTTGTCCAGAACTACTGAATTGGACCAATCAGTACCTTGGGACCCTACAGAGTCGACTGACCAATGGGAAACGCTTGTAATTTGGGGAAAAGGCATTATGGACTATGGCGCCGCATCACTGAGCGTGGAGGAAGTGACTGGCATGTTCAGCCAGCCAATGGGCGGGTAGCACCAGACGACAGGAGGAGCCCACACTGGCTGTTGGGGGGCAGATGCATTGTGTGACTTGGAGAGGAGAGGAGCTCTGTGCTTCTGCGCTGGAGTGGTGTTTGCCCGGGAAGTGCGTGAAGGCCTGCGCCGGCCGTTTTCTCTGCCTTGTGGAAATTCGGACTAAATCCGCTGGCGTGCAGTCGGAGGAGGCTGGTGCCAGCCCAGCTACCTACCAGGCTCGACCTGAGAGGACTGGAGAGGATTGCTGAAGTGCGCTCGGTCCATCCGTGATGTTGAAGCTGCAGTTTGCTGCCTGAGTTTTCTGCAAGTTAATAGAAGTCTGAAAGCAGCTGCCTGGTATGGTACCCCTCTGTTGTTTGCCATATAAATGTGTAAGGAGGCTGGTGAAACGCAGGCTCAGCTCTGTCAGTATGAAGAAATCGTTATTTGCTGGAGTAGTGAGTACTGAGTCGGGGTAGCTCCCTGCCAAGTGTGCAACAGTGTTTTTCAATTGTATGAACCCATCTCTGACTGCAAAATTAAACCCCCTGCCTATTCTGATTTCTCAGGATCTCACTGGTTATCTGTGCCAAGGGCCCCAACCAGCTGCCACGTTGGACTAGCCGTTAGGGCTCGGGTACCCAGAGACATTAAAGACTAGAATCAGGCCTGTGCACAGAGCCCTAGGTAGATAAGTGTAGTGATAAGCAAATCAACTTGATTCCCCCTTTCCTTGTTAATTTTCCCTTGAATAAATCAGATTGTTCTCTGAGCAACTACACCCTGGCTATTGTGTATATTACTGGTGAACTGCTGTCTGGTGACTGTGATATAAGTGCCTTATTTTACAGGGGTCTCTGGAGGAAAGGAGAGATAGTAGCTGGGGATGAGTGTTTGAGGCGAAGTAGTATTTGCGCCCGTGTGAATCCACTAGTGCTGGGACTGAGCGGGGTTGCAGTGACCAGAGGGCTGTGACCGAGGCAATCTAGACAATATTGACCCCGACCCCTGGGTGGAGGCACCCGTCAATGGATCTGGGCCCCTTACCCTGTCTTTGTGGAGGCAGACAGGGGTAGTAGCCTTAAGGGTAGCGCCCCCTGGGGGTTACAAACAGCTCACTGGAAATTAGTGGATCTAACTTCGAGGACGGACCTCTTGCAGCAGGTAATACCATTAGGACTAATGCCGTCAGGCATTAGGACCCCACGGAAAACTTGTAGCTAGCAGTCTGAGGCAGGGGACCACCCCCGACATCAGCTCCACCTGACGTCAGGCGTGGTTTAAAGGGGGCAGTCTCCCGGTGCCCTCTCAGTTCTTTTCCCACCATCGACCCGTGTAGTTTGGCTCCAGGGATGCCTTCTTCAGCAGCCAACAGCCTAAAGAAAAGTGTTTTTTAATCAGTCATTTGTTTAGTTCACCTTGTGTATGTTATCACCTCCTCCACTGCGGCATAAAGCTAAGTGGGCTTGCGGCAAACAGATCCCAGCAAAAGACGGCCACGTGGCCTACCTCATCTGCTTAGACCCAGACCACCGGCCTGACGCCTGCACCTACTGCCAGCAATTCAGTCAGAAGACTCGTGCTAGGAGAACCAACACCCTCAAAACCTTCCTTCTAGAGAAGCAACTAGCCGCGATGCAGTGTGGCTCAGGGGCCAGCTCCTCTTCTCCCGCCAGGGATTCCCTACCAAAAGAGAAGTCCTCAGGTGGGAAACATCACCACAGGGATAAAGACTGGGCCAGGTCTGAGTCCCATCCTAAGTTGCCTTCCAAGCAGGCCGCTTCCTCTTCGACCTCCGGCCGGAGGTCTGGTTCAGTGTCAGCCCAGACGACTGAACACTCCCGTTTGAGTAAGTCCACTCCTGTCTCTTCTCAGGGCAAGCACCGCGAGTCGGCCTCTTTGGGACACCAGTCTTCTCTGGCTCATCGACCTCATAAATCTTCCTCAGTGTCGAACCATGAGGCCAGTCCAAGTCTTCGAAGGACAGGCCTAGTTCATCCAAAAAAAGGAAGCTTTCAGACGAACACCCAGGTAGGCAAGAGGTTGTCTGGGCTTGGACACCTCCCCCTCCTCCAGCTAAGGCTCACCCCCAGTCAAACAGTGAAAGCCTAGCCGGTCATCTTCTCCATCATCCCGCTCCCCGATGCCTGGTATGGGGCAGTTGCTGGCGAATAACCAGATGCCTGCACCCCCTCTCGGGGGTCGGTCACCGGTCAGGCCTACTCTGGATGCCAGCTCCCCAGGCGAAGGTGACACCAGACATCTGCCCACTGACGACAGGGTCCCGGATCTGACGTCAGTACCTCAGGCTCCCCAGATGCCTGCTTTGGCAGGCCCGATGCCTGGCCCGGTGAACCCGCGCCCGGCCCAGCGGTCGTCCCAGTGGCGGACATAGGCTCCTTATTCACCATATGGTGGAATACAGTAAAGGGAATCTCCTTTACAGACCCTTAGATACCACCCCAAATCCACCACCCATGGAACCTTCTCCCACCCCAACTCCTGATGGGGGTGAGAGCCTACGCCCAGATTCTGAGGGCAAAAAGAGGAGGCATCAGCAGTCTCCCTTTCCTTTTTCTCCTCCCTCGTCTCCTCAGAAGAGGGAGATGCAGAATCTGAGCCTGATTCAGAAGGGAAATTCCTTCCTCCCTCCCCAGGACCTAAGGATTCCCTATGGTCCCTTCCGGACGATCCGTCATTTTTAGATATAATGAGGTACATCCAGGCCATTTATGAGTGGGACACAGAGGACCTGGACCCAGAGTGCAAGCGCCTGACCAAGTTCCTGGGTGACAAAGAACCTAAGCCTTTGGTAATACCTCCTTTTGTCGAGCCTTTCCAGGATGTCACTCGCCTGACTTAGCACACCCTTTCCTTAGTACCTGCAGTTTCTCGGAAGGCCAACAGGCTTTATAAGCCACCCAGATCTGAACCCTTTTTGGCAGAACATCCAAAAGCAAATTCTCTGGTTCTGACTGCAGCCCACAGCAGGGGCTCCCAGCCCAAATACTTGAGCTCCCAGCCCCCGGACCCAGTCTCCAAAAAATTGGATAGCTAGGGCCGTAAGGTTTATTCTTCTGCCACAGGTGCCATCAGATCCCTTATCTTCATGGCACATATGGTTACATACCAACAATCCTTATGGCAGAAGACCATGGACCTGGTCAAGTCCATGCCGGACTCAGACTCTAAAGAGGAAGTGCTTGCCTGTGCCCAGTAAGGTCTGGACGTTGACAAACATGTCCTCCATTGTTTATATGATGCAGCAGATATGGCCTCCAGGGCTGCTGCCTCGAGGGTTTGTCTGAGATGGCAATCATGGCTCAGGTTGGCAGGGTTCCAACTAGATCTGCAAGAATCCATTTTGGATTCCCCATTCCAAGGCCCAGTTCTGTTTGGCCCAGAGGTTAAACCCATGGTCAAACAGCTACAGGAGTCTGATAAAGTGGTGGCCAACGTACTCCGCATGTAGAAATCCCAGCCTCAAGAACCCCATCACCATCCCTTTCGAAAAGGACAGGGACAGGGGAGCAAGCCTTCCCAAGGCAAAGGGTTCAAGAGGCAGGCGTCACCCTGCCCACCAAGGTTCCCAGGGCCCTAAGCAGCCCAAAACTCCAAGGGCCCAAGGACCCACCACCCCCTCCACCTGACTCTTCCTGCCCCCCTCCTCTCTTCAGGGACCTGCAGAACGAGACGGTAGGAGGGAAGTTTGACCTCTACCCACTCAAATGGTCCAGTATCACCTCAGACTAATGGGTACTAGACACCATTCGAAATGGGTATGCCATATGCCATTCTGTTCCACTGGACAATCCCCCCCTCCGGTCAATTGTCCACCAGCACACAATCTCCTCCCAGCTGTGGAGATCCAGCAGCTCTTGGAGAAAAAGGCCATCCTGCCAGTTCCCCAAGCCCAGAAGGGAAAAGGTTACTACTCATGTTTCTTCCCGGTCCCAAAGAAAACCGGAGACCTTCGCCTCATTCTGGACTTCAGCCAGCTCAATCTGTCAGTCAGGTACCAGAGATTTCAGATGGTTACTCTGGCAGGCCTATTCCCCTTGCTTCAGCAAGTGGACTGGTTATGCTCCCTTGATATGCAGGACGCGTACATGCATATCAAGGTCCTGAAATCTCACAGAAGGTTTCTTCACTTCAGCTTTCAGGACCAGCACCACCAGTTCAGGGTACTCCCCTTAGGCCTTTTGTTAGCCCCCAGGGTATTCACCAAGTGTTTTGTGGTGGTAGCAGCGGCACTGCAATCAAGAGGCCTCTTTGTTTACCCCTACCTGGACGATTGCCTTCTCTCTGCATCATCGGAAGAGCAGCTCCAAATCACTCTCAAAGAGACACAGAGTATGTTTTATTCCCTGGGAATCACAGTGAACTGGCCAAAGTCATACCCATGGCCATCACAAAGGCTGCAGTTCATTGGGGTAATTTTGGACACTGAACAGGGGAGAGGTTTTCTGCTCTCAGACAGAGCAGAACGCCTTTGGGCTCTGGCAAGCAGGGTCCAAAGAGCACCCTCTATCTCCGCCCAGGTCGTCCTTCAGCCATTGGACCACATGACGGCCACCAAAGTCACAGTACCCCTTGCCAGACTGCACATGAGGGTCCTTCATTGGCACCTCAAGGTCCATTGGGACCAAGCGGTGTATGATCTGGATCTCCAGATCTGGATCTCTCAGGCGGTCCATCGTTCCCTCGACTGGTGGCTCTGCCATGAGAATCTAGAGGTAGGAGTCTCCTTCTGGAGGTCAACTCTGCCTCAAGTTCTTACCACAGATGCCTTTCTGACCGTTTGGGGGGCTCATTTAGGGGATCACAGGACTCTGGGATCTTCGTCCCCCACAGACAGCTCCCTACATATAAATGTTCTGGAAATGTGAGCAGTTCTGAATGCTCTTCGCGCATGCAGAGACCGATTTTCACCGGGTCCTCTTCTGGTGCAGACAGACAACACACCAGTGGTCTTCTACATAAAACAAACAAGGGGGAACTCACTCTTATCCCCTCTGCAGAGAGGCCATGAGAGTGTGGGATTGGGCAGTAGAACACCGTCTAGACCTCATTGCAGTGCACCTGCCAGGGGTCCAGAATGTTCTCACTGACAGTCTCAATCACTCCACCTCTCTGAATCATGAGTGGGAGTTACTTCAAGAAGTCACAATTGACCTCTTCGGTTGCTGGGGCCATCCAGAGTTGGACCTCTTTGTGTCCCTGTGCAATGCCAAACTGCAAAATTTTCGCTTGCTCACTCCAGGGCTTGATGTTTCTGGTGAAACGCATTGTCCCTCTCCTGGACAGGGAAGTTCCTGTATGCTTTCCCTCCCTCCCTTCCCTCTCATTCAGAGAGTACTATTCAAATTGCAGTCAGAGGGGGCCAGGATGATCCTGATTGCCCCTCTGTGGCCGGTATCCATTGCTCCAACAGCTGTCTTTGGAACCTGCAATACAGTTGCCACTTTCCACCCACTTGCTCTTACAGGAGCAGAGGACACTCGTCCATCCTGCTCTTCATTCTCTTCACCTGCACGCGTGGCTCCTGCAGTCTTAGTAGCAGAGAGACTAGGAGTGTCAAGCAGGGTGGCTGAGGTCTTGGTTGCAGTGAGGAAAGCCTCCACTAGAGCTACTTACGCTCTGAAATAGAAGCGTTTCTGTCTCTGGGCTGCGGCCCGTGCCATAGATCCCTTGGATTGTCCAGTAAGACACGTGCTAGACTATCTCCTCCACCTCTTGGACTTGGGACTGAGCTATTCATCCAGCAAGGTTCACATGTGTGTGGTCACCGCATATCATGAGCTGATCGGGGAGAGAACCCTAGCACAATTGAATGTCTGTAGAACCTTTCTCAGTGGGGTTTTAATATGTCAGACCTCCCAGGAGGGACTTCGTTCCTCCGTGGGACTTACTTTTTGTCCTGGAGAAACTCACTCTTCCGTCCTTTGAGCCAGCCACTTCTTGCAAGCTACGCTTCCTCTCTGGGAAAGCTCTTCTTTTCATTGCCATTACTTCAGCTCGAAGGGTTTCCGAGCTCCAGGCATTAATGTGTAAGGAACCTTACATTGTTTTTCACAGGGACAGGGTGACCCTGAGTATGAACCCCACATTCTTACCAAAGATGGTGTCCATCCTGACACTGAATCAGGACATCAACCTTCCGGTTTATTATCCTGGGTTTACCAACCAAGGTGAAGCACTGCTGCACATCTTGGATGTCCATAGAATCCTAAGGTATTACCTTCACAGAACATGTTCCTCCAGAAAGACGGACCAGTCGTTTGTCTCCTTTGAAAAATAGATGACAGGGTCTCCTGTCTCTAAGCAGTCTCTAGCCCGTTGGCTAGTGCATTGTATTTCCTTTTGCTACCAGCAAAATGGTAAACCCCTTCCGGGTCCCGTTAAGGGCCACTCCACCAGGGCTGTGGCCGTTCCTTTGCTTCCCTCAGGAACGTTTCTTCAGCAGACATTTATGCTGCTGCAACATGGAGCACAGTCGATACCTTCATCAGGCATTACAACCTAGACATGCTTCTAGGAGGAGAGCAGGTTCTGGACTAGTTGTCCTGCAGGGCCTACTCTCCTAGAATAGTCAACATCTTCCTATGTTTTCAGTTTTCTCTCTATCTTCCGCTCAGACCTGGGCCTGTCTTTGGGTACTGCTTGGGACTCAGTCCTAATGGCATTACCTGCTGCAAGAGCTCCATCCTTGAAGTTAGATAGTACAGTTACATAAGAACTTACCGTAACAGTAGATCTTCGAGAGGAGCTCTTGCAGCAGGTGGCTTTCCCACCCTCCATCCCCCAGGTATATGAGTCTTGCACCTGTACAAGGTTGGGGAGTTCCTGCTCGGTTCCCCAATGCTGTGTTAGCCGGGTCTCCAGCAGAAGAATTGAGATGGTGTCGGGGACCTCCCCCTTTATACCACGCCTGACGTCGGGTGGAGCTGATGTCGAGGGTGGTCCCCCACCTCAGACTGCTAGCTACAAGTTTTCCATGGAGTCAACGCCTGATGGCATTAGGCCTAGTGGTATTACCTGCTGCAAGAGCTCCTCTTGAAGATCTACTGTTACAGTAAGTTCTTACGTAACTGTACTTTCTAGTCCCACTACACAAAAGTGGATCAGGAAGGAGGCTGGCAATTTTGGGCTAGTCAGCCTGACATCGGTGGTGGGAAAGTTAATGGAATCACTACTGAAGGAAAGGATTGTGGAATTTCTTGAATCCAGTGGGTTACAACACCAGAGGCAGCATGGTTTCAAAGAGGGGAAGTCTTGTCAAACAAATCTGATAGATTTCTTTGGGTGACCAAGGAATTAGATCAGGGTGGAGCAGTGGACATGGCTTACCTAGATTTCAATAAGGCCTTTGACAGCGTTCCACATAGGAGACTAGAAAGGAAGCTGGGTAGCCTAGGAGTGGGTTCAAAGGTGTAAACTGGAGGTTCCACTATGTCAGTTCAAAACCCAGAAGGGCGACCGACATTACAGCAACACCCAAATGACGACAATGCCATGTCACCTAGAAATTGTGCCATCCAACTGCCGCCGCACCCAAGTACCAGGGCACATCTTGGCTGTTTCGGGGCTTTGCACCCGCACCTCCTAGAAAATAATATAATCACCTCCAGTCAGATATGTAGGGGGGGAACAGCTCAACACCCCTTGGGCAGCAACGATGGCAGGCACTGTGAAATCCTGATTATCAGAATGACAGGACAGGTTGCAGTGTTCACATTGCCCCCACCATAATGGTTTCACTGCACTGATGGCATACGTAAACTGGATTAGAAATTGGTTAGGGAATAGGTGACAGAGGTTGGTGATAAATGGAGTTCACTCTGAGGAAAGGAGGGTGACCAGCGGGGTGCCTCAGGGATCAGTGCTGGTACCAGTTCCTTTAATGTCTTTATAAGAGGCATTGCAGAGAAGTTAGAAAGGAAGGTCTGCCTCTGTGGATAACACCAAAATCTGCAGTAGGGTGGACATTTCAGAGGGGTGGAAAGGATGAGCAGAGACCTGAGAAAATTAGAGAATGGTCAAAGGTATGGCAGCTGGATTTCAAGGTGAAAAAGTGCAAAATAATGCACATAGGGCACAGATACCCAGGGGCAGAGTACAAAACGGGTGGAGTGGTATTGTCCACTAGCAAGCAGGAAATATTATTTCTCTCCCTATCCAGGAACACACCGGAACAGACTTCAAATAGGTACTTGCTGCTTTTATCCAAGCCTTCCACCGAGGCACAGGATGAATCAGTTCACATCCAGGTACAGAACACAAATGAGCATACCACCCAGGCCATGTCACGAAAGAAGGCCAACAAAAAACCCTTGCTGATAATTGGAGACTCTATGATAAGAGGAGTAGTCTCACCTACAGCAAAACAACACTCTGTGGTTGGGGTCAGGTGCCTCCCCGGGACATCAGCTTGGAGGGACACAAACCACATTGAGAGAATAGCATGGGACATGGCTAAGGATGCACACATCTTGATTCATATAGGAACAAACAACCTGGCTAGTCAAACTGTAGATGAAACAAAAGTGCAGCTATCTATCCTCAGGGACAAATTGGCTTATATTTTGTCCACTGTCTCCTTCTCTGAAATTCTGCCTGTATGGGAGAAGGTAGGCGGGCAGAAAATAAGGGAAAAGGAGATCACTGACTTGAACACCTGACTTAGGGAATGGTACAAGGAAAAGGGCCATTGCTTCATGGGAGACTGAGGGAATTTCTGGGAGCAAAACTTTTTCAGGTTCGATGGCCTACACCTCACAAAGGAGAGGACCTGTGCACTTGGCCAAAAGTTTGAAGTATTTATCTGTCATTTAAACTAGTGGAAAAGGAGGGGGCACTAGCACCCACTATGGCACCAGGGGTGGCAGTTGCCCATCCCCCACCACCTGCTAGTTCTGCAACAGGTCACAAGACAACAGGCACTGACCAGTACATAGCAAGTGCAGCCCAAGACTAACCACTCAAGAAACAAAAATGGCGTAATAGAAGGAAAGACACAGTAAACAGACCGAGCTAAAGCTGGCTGGCACTCTGTCTCAATGCCCATAGTCTAATAAACAAGATATCGGACATCACTGCCATAATGGCAGAGGCTAACATTAACTGGGTAGCTGTAACAGAGACTTGGTTCAATGAGAAACATACATGGGATGTTGCTATTCCAGGGTACACTCTATACAGAAGAGACCGCAAAGGAAGGAAGGGGGGTGGCTATCTATGTAAAGGAAGGAATCAAGACCACAGAGGTACAGATGGCAAACACTGAGACCAAAGCCCTATGGTGGATCACCCTTGGAGCTGGGGAAAGTCCCCCATCTGAGTGGGTGTGATCTACAGACCCCGTCTCAACAGATAGAGACAACGAGCTACTAGAAACCATCCTAACGATGGCCGATAAAAGCGACTTGTTGCTCATCGGAGACTTCAGTCTGCTTGATATATATTGGTCCTCCTACACAGCTTCATTGAACAGGAGAAGAGAATTCTTCATAGCTCTAAAAAGGGCAGAACTGAAACAGTTGGTGGGGTCACTCACCAGAGAAAATGCAATCCTGGACCTCATACTATAAAACAGTACCAGGATCACAGACATTAAGGTAGGAATCAGTCTGGGATCAAGTGACCATAGGTCAGTCTGCCTCACAGTTAAAAGGGCAGAGGACACAAGTCACACAAAACTGAAGATCCTGGACTTCAAGAAGGCTGACTATGTCAAAATGAAAACGTGCATTAAAAACCATCTCAAAGATGTTGCAGGGGGTGATGTAGAGGAAAGCTGGAAGGCCACAAAGGACACAATAACTCTGGCCACAACAGAATGCACCAAACAGATCAATAAAACTAAGAAGAGGAGAAACCCTCTTTGGTTTTCTAAAGGGGTTGCTTTCAGTAGGAAGGAGAACAAAAAAGGTTTCAAAAAGTACAAACAGACAAAGAGGGACAGCGACATGGAGGAATACAAGGCAAGGCTCAAGGAAGAAGGGAAGATGATTAGGATAGCCAAAGCGTGAACAGAAGAAAGATTTGCTGAAGGGGTTAAAAAGGGGGACAAGACCTTTTACAGATATATATATGGGAGAAAAAAACCAAATGGGGTATTGATTGGTTGAAAACCAGAGGGGGCAGAACGTGGAGACTGACAAAAGGCAGAGGTTCTGAACGAATACTTCTGCTCCGTCTTCACACAAGAGGAACAGGGTAGTGGGACAGTACTAGGAAATTAAGGACACCGTACCAGAGAAGCTGACACAAATCCCTTCACAAAAGAAAGGGTCCTAAAAGAACTGAAAAAATCAGAAACCAACAAAGCAATGGGACCGGACAGTATCCACCCAAAAATACTGAAGGAACTCACAGGGGAACTTGCCTGCCCATTAGCAGTCCTCTTCAATAAGTCACTGGAGAGAGGCAGAGTCCCAGAAGACTGGAAAAAAAGCCACATTGGTGCACCTGCACAAAAATGGGAGCAGGGAAGACACTGGTAACTACCATCCAGTTAGCCTCACCTCAGTGGTGGGGAAAATCATGGAAACATTACAGAAGGAAAGAATAGTGCAATATATGGAAGCAAATGGAAAACTGGACCCAAAGCAGCATGGCTTCTCAGCAGGGAGGCCATGCCAGACAAACATGACTGATTTCTTTGATTGGGTGACCAGAATGGTGGACCAGGGTGGAGCAGTAGATATAATGTATCTGGACTTCAGTAAGGCCTTTGACTCCATTTCACATAGGAGACTAATAAGTTGTAACACACTGGAGTGGGCCATAAAATAGTCAGCTGGGTTAGGAACTGGCTCCAGGGGAGAACCCAGAGGGTCATGGTAAACAGCACTCTGTCAGAACAAGGTGGGATAACCAGCGGAGTCCCCCAGGGATTGGTACTGGAGCCAATTCTAATAAACATATTATCAGCGACATCACTGATGGATTGGAGGGAAAGGTATGCCTGTTCACAGATGACACCAAGCTCTGCAACAGAGTAGACACAAAAGAGGGGGCCACAGAAATGGACTCTGATCTAAAAAAGCTGGAAGAATGGTCAAAACAATGGCAGCTGAAATTCGGTGCCAAGAACTGTAAAGTTATGCACCTGGGGAGAAAGAACTCGGGCAGAAAATATACCCTAGGAGGGGAACAACTGACAGAAACTAAGACTGAGAGGGATCTAGGAGTTTATTTGTTTATTTAAGCGTTTTACCAGGAAGACATACTGAGCAGGCTACTGCTCGATTCCAGATGTGTCCTGGGGAAAGGGTGTAACGTACACAGCTGAGGAAGCAAATACAAAGTATCAAACTTAATTCATTGAGCATAGTATCTAGTGGAGGCAGACACAACACATTTGGTACAAATACAGAGACACAAATAGTAGGAGATACAATAGATACTGTCTCGTAACAGGCACAGTTTAAATATATTACAATTACATTAGCAATAATAGGATAGGCAAACAAACATTAAATGTACAGTGGGATGTGAAACCAAGGCTGCCACACTTTGGGATGCTGTAGGCCTAGTCACATGAGCAGGTAGGGGAGAAGTGAGCTAGGAGCATGGTGTTAAGATGTTGGGGGGGAGAAGTGACGGACGTTTGCAGGGAGACAGTTCCACAACTTAGACATTCGGTAGCTAAAGGCTGCCTGGCCCACGGCAGTGGACCTGTGTGGGAGGACTAGGATCCGTGGGTCATTGCTTCTGAGTGAATATGCTTGGGTGCTTGTGGCAGCAAGGGCAGAGGTGAGGTAGGAGGGGAGCAACTGGGACCAGTATTTGGCCAAGATTTTGGTGCTATGAGACTGCCTACGGTTTTCTAGAGATGTAAGATTCATTGATTGGTGGAGGGCACATTGATGGGTGGAGTAAGGGCAGTTCAGGACAAAGCAGCAAAAAGAGTGGAAGAGGGGGTCCAGTCTGGCTAAGGTAGCCTTGGACCCCGCACTATAGACAACATCCCCATAATCGAAGACAGGGAGGATAATTTTCTGCATGATGGCCCTATGGGCAGAGACTGGGATATTGTCACGGTTGCGGTAAAGTGCACCAAGCCTGGGGTGCAGCTTCTTGAGTATGGAGTCAACATGTGTAGAAAAGTTGAGGTGCTGATCAAGCCAGACCCCTAGGTACCTGAAGGAGGAACAGGACTCGAGGGGCGTCCCATCCAGGATACGGAATGTGATAGGGGAGGGGATCCTCGAGAGACTCTGCCTAGTGCCAAAGGTCACTGAGACAGTTTTCTTGGCATTGAGGGAGAGTTGATTTGAGTTTAGCCAGAGCTGGACCTTGGCAAAGTCCAACTGCAGTATGGTCATAACCTCTGAGGCCGAGGGGCCAGATGCACACAGCACTGTGTCATCTGCATACATGTGTCATCTGCATAGATGTGTGGGCAGGTGGACGGCAGGTTATTAAGAAAGATGGAGAACAGGAGTGGGCCTAGGACTGAGCCTTGTGGTACCCCTGAAGTAACAGGGAAGGGGGTCGAGGTGGCAGACCTGACTCTGACAGATTGGGACCTGCCTATGAGGTACGAGTGGAACCAACTGGAGGCCCTGCTAGACAGCCCAGCGTTGGTGAGTTTGGTCAGTAGGAGTGGATGGGAGATGGTGTCAAACACCTTGGCCAGGTCAATGAAAATGGCGGCTGTGATGTGGCCAGCATCCATACCAGTGAGGATGGCGTCGGTGAACCTAAGAAGGGAAAAGATAATTGAGTGGGATTTCCTAAAGCCAGACTGGAAAGGGGTGAAGAAGGAAGAGGAGTCAAGAAAGGGTGATAGGCGAGACAGTACTAACCGCTCTTGGAGTTTTGCCAATACAGGTAGTAGGGAAATTGTCTGGTAATTGCATGGGTTGGAGGCATCCCCACCCTTGGGAATAGGGATTACGGTGGCATGTTTCCATTCATTAGGGACTTCTCCATGGGAGAAGGATAGGTTGAAGAGGGTGGCCAGAGGTTTGGCTAAAGCGGGGGCCAAGAGGTGGAGCATTTTGGAGTCCAATCCTGTTGGGCATTTGCCCTTATTAGGATTAAGGGCAATCAGTGCATTATATACCTCAACCTCGGTGACATGCTGAAAAGAGAACAAGTGGACTGTGACTGTGACTGTGACGTGGAAGTAGGGCTGAGTTGCTGTACCGGGTGAGGTGAGGGCAGGAGAGTTGCAAGGCAACTTGTGAAGTGCAAGTTAAACTGTGAGGCCACAGCTGAGGGGTCAGTGATGGAGAGCCTGCCTACCTGTAGGCTAGGAGTGGGGGGCTGCGATGGAGGGCTGATGAGTGATTTTACCACTTTCCAGAATTTGGCTGGCTGATGTGAGGTGGAATCAAATGAGGCTTTGAAATAGTTAGCTTTTGCTTGGTGGATTTTCCTTGTGCATGCATTGCATAATGAGTGATAGATCTGGTGGTCAGCTGGTGAGCTGGAAGACTTATAGGATTTCTAGGCTTTATCTCTACTCCTGAGAAGGGCTAAGATTTTAGTTGTGATCCAGGGGAGGTGTGTGCCTCTGACTCTGGTACACCTGAGGGGGGCATAACGGTCCCAGACGGCAGTTAATTTGGTCTTAAAGAGCTCCAGGGCCATATTAATGGAGGAAGATTGGCTGATGAATGACCAGTCAGTATTGGCCAAGTCAATTAGTAATGAGGTGAGGTCCAGGGACTTGTAGGATCTAGTCATTAGGATTCTGGGGGTGGGGGCTTTAGGCCTGTGGATCTTTCTTACTGAATAAATGCCGTGATGGTCACTTAAGGCATCAGACAGGAGGCCAGAAGCTATGATCCTATGATGGTGTAAGGCGAGAGACCAATCTAGGAGAGTGTGGTTCAGTGTTTTGTGGTTTAACCAAGTGGGTTCTGAGATTTGCTGAGCTAGGTTTAGGGCAGTCACCTTGTCACGAAGCTTGGAGTTAGCCCCAGCTAGCCAGTTCTGATTAAAGTCCCCAAGTATATGGAGCTCACCACCTGAAGCCAGAGAGATTAGTGAACCTAGGCGATCTAGTATCGCAGGAGTATTGGAGTCAGGAGCACAGTAGGTGCCTGCAATAAATACCGGAGTTGAGTGGGAGAGGGAGAGTTTAATCATTAGTGTGAGATGGATTCCGAAGGTGGAGATGGTGACTTGTGAGAACTGGATTCTGGAGGCAATATACATGGCTATGCTGTCCCCTTTTTGTATTGCCCTTGTGGTCTTGTCTGATGAGTGAATAGCTAGGTATAGAGAATTCCATGTCCGTGTTATGGGACTTCAGCCAGGTTTCAGAGACAATCAGTATGTCAGGATTAAGGGACAGGGTGAGGGGCTGAAGCAGGGTTATTTTACGAAGGAGGCTGCATATATTTAGGTGGATCATTTTTAGGCCAGATGGGAGTTGGGTTGGCAAGGTGGGGTTAGGGGTGTGATGATGAATGGGGCCGGGGTTAGACTCAACATCACCTATTAGGAGTAGCAGTAATGTGATCAAGTGTTTGGTATAGTGTGCAGACCAGTATAGCTTACGGGAGGTGGTAAAGGGCTGGGCAATGGCAGCTGTTTCCTTTTGGGTATGGGACAGTAGGTGTAACTGGCTAATATTGAAGTTGGGTGGCAGTAAGGTGGGGCCAACTGATATTGTGTTGGAAGTGGCAGCCAGGGAGTGTGTCACCCATAGTAGTGAAGGAAAAAGTGCTGGTTGGCAATGTGATGCATGGTGCCTTCCAGCCCATCGGCTCAGGGTAGGAAGATGGGGGAGGGACACCCAGGGGACGAAGACAGAAGTTAAGAACAGTAGTAGCATTGTGGAGGGGCAGGTAAGAATGTTGGAGATTAGGATTTTTTTTGTGTGTGTTGAGTGTAGTGGCCACTAGTGGTTGTCAGGAATAGTCTGCAAATGGGAATTTAGGCTGATTGGTTTTGACAACCACGTGACTGATCCTATACAAAGGATAGCTTGCCAAGGGTGGTGGTGGAGGTGGTGGGGTAGCTGAGGCGAAGCGTCAGCGGGGATTGCTCACAGTTGAGGTACGAGTGGGGATGGACTAAGTTCTACTGCATCACTAGATTGCAATATTACAACAAGAACTGGTCCTAAATACAATTTCAGGAGTAAATCAGTACAGAAACACTCGATTAAGCTTAACTTTCAACTCAGAGAAATACGGGAGATAACATCTGTTGCAAGCAAGCACTTTACAAATAATCTAGTTGCACAGTAGATTATAGTCGGAGAGGCACAGAAAGCATAAGAGGGGTGCACTTTTTGAAATAGGACCGGAGAGATTGAATTAGGCAAATCTTACAAATGTAGTAATATGTAAGCACTCTACTGAGGGTTGAAAGCTTCTGTGTGTAGTGCAGGTTGCTTGGGCCAGATTAAAAATCACTGTTCGTCAGCCGACTCGGAGTGGGTCACAATTCAAATTTGGCGCCAAAATTCGTTCTCACACCTGAGTTGCCGGGGAGGAGTACTCATATCTGATGATTTAAAGACAACCAGGCAATACAAAAAGACAGCACAGAATGCTAATGGCATCCTTGGATACATAGGTAGGAATATCACGAGTAGAAAAAGCGAGGTGATAATCCCGCTGTACGGGTCCTTGGTGAGGCCGCACCTAGAGTATTGCATCCAGTTCTGGAGACCACACCTCAAGAAAGACAGATAGTCTGGAGACTATTCAGAGGAGAGCTACGAAGATGATTCATGGACGTCATCAAGAACCCTACAAGTCAAGACTCAACCATCTCAAGATGTACTCACTTGACAGGAGGAAGGACAGTGGGGATATGATTGAGACATTCAAGTACCTCAAAGAAATTAACTCAGTGCAAACTCAGGACCTTTTCAGAGAAAGCTCGTCTTCACAAACAAGGGTGCACAGCATATGCCTACAGGGAGGTAGATTCAGAACCAACATCAGGAAGTTTTTCTTCACCAAAAGGGTGGCGGAGCCTTGAAACAGTCTGCCCCCAGAAGTCATGGCAGCAAAGACAGTGAGAGAGTTCAAACTAGCATGGGATAGGCACTGTGGAAACTTAGGAAGTAAAAACACTTTGGGGGTAGACCACACAGGCAGATTAGATGAATCATATGGTCCCTTTCTGCTGGTACTTTCTTGTGTTCTTAAAGAGACCTAGGGGTAATCATATTGGATGACCTGAAGGTGGCCATGCAGTGCAACAAAGCAGTAGGGAGGGCTAGTGGGATGTTGGGGTGTATAGGGAAGGGTATCACCAGCTGAAAGAGGGAGGTGGTGTTGCTTCTGTATAGATCGCTGGTAAGACCCCACCCAGAATACTGTGTCCAGTTCTGGAGACCACATCTTTGGAAGGACATAGAGTGGAGGCGATCTAGAGGAGGGCAAAATGGTGCAGGAACTGCATCAAAAGCTCTACGAGGAGAGACTAATGAATTTCAATATGTACACCCTGGAACAGAGGAGGGAGAAGGGGGATATGATAAAGACCTTTAAATACTTCACAAGGGTAAATAACGTACAGGAGGGAAATATTTTTCAAAGGAAAAGGTGCTCAAGAACAAGGGGACATGCTGTTAAGCCGGAGGGGTAGATTCAGAAGAAATGTGAGTAAGTACATCTTCTCAGAAAGACTGGTGGATTCCTGAAACAGCCTTCCAGCGGAGTGGTAGGGGCAAAAACAGTGGTAGGGTTCATGAATGCATGGGATAGGGATGAGGGAATCATAACGGAAAGGAAAGAGGGAGGGAGGGAGAAAGAGCTGTAGATAGGGCACGATCTGCCGTAATAGTGTAGGTAGTAAGAAATGGGCAGACTGGATGGGCCAAGCGATCCTTATCTGCCATCAAATTCTGTTTCTCTGTTTCTAGTACTCCCCTACATCTGGGGACCTGTAGCAGCTTATAGGGTGTATGCAGACACCAAGAAAAACAAGAAACTAAGATGACTTGGGAAGCTCAAGGGTAATTGGGGAATAGCAAAGTAGGTTCAGGGGTCAGAAGGGGGTATACATTAATGCCAGGAGCCTAGGTAATAAAATTAGCAAGCTCCAGGTGGTGATGGCTGACACTGAGGTGGACCTTGTGGTCATCAAAGAAATGTGGGTTTCAAAAAATTACTGAGACCTGACAGTCACTGGGTACTTAATGTTCAGGAGAGAGAGAGAGAGGAAAAGATGGGGGGTGGAGTAGCTCTTTATGTTAGGGATGACATTGAGGTAGTGGGATGGGTGCATCAGAGGGTAATGATGGAGAGTCAGAAACATAGAGAACTTGACAGCTGATAAGGACCACTTGGCCCACCCATTCTGCCCGTTTTTTCCAACCTGCAGTATCACCGCAGACCCTACTTGATCTCCAGCTCTGTCTTCCTCCTTTTCCATTAAGATTCCCTCATGCCTGTCACATGCATTCTTAAATCCCACCGTTTTCACCCTCACCATCTCTGTTGGAAGGGTGTTCCAGGAATCCACAACTCTTCTGTGAAGAAGTACTTCCTCACATCTCTCCAGAGTCTAACCCCCCTCCAGCTTCATTGCATGACCCCTTGTTGTTGAGCACCTTTTTTTCTGGAAAAATACTTCCCTCCTGTACCTAACTTACCACGTGAGGTATTTAAAGGTCTCTATCATATCTTCCCCTTCCTCATCTCTTCCAGCCACAGAGTTGCTGTGGGTGCAACTCAGGCAGCCTCAGGCAAGAAACTACACTTGATGGTGATCTATAGACGTATAGGCCACTTAGGAGGCTAATAACTAAACAGCCTGGGGGTTTGGAGAAAGTGGCAAGCTGTGTTTCAAACTGGTCGAAGGATAGGTGGTGGAGGGTGGTGGTAAATGGCAAACATTGGGGGATGGGAGAGTGACCAGTGGGGTGCCACAGGGATCAGTACTGCGACCGGTCCTCTTCTGTGTCTTCATAAATGACATTGCTGATGAACTGGAGGGGAAAGTGTGTCTGCAGATGACATAAAAATCTGCAACAGTGTAGCCACTCGGGAAGTGGTGGAGAGAATGCAAAGGGATCTGGGGAAACAAGATTAGTCTAGGGTGTGACAGCTGGGTTTCAATGTGAAAAAGTGCAAAGTCATGCACCTGGGTCATAAAAACCCAGGAGATAAGAATGGGGGAGGTACGTTGAGTCACCAAGAAGGAAAAGGACCTCAGGGTAGTCATATATGATGATCTCAAGGTGGCAGGGCAGTGTGACAATGCAGTAGGCAAGGCTAGTGGGATGCTTGGGTGCATAGGGAAGGGGATTTCCAACAGAAAGGAGGTGGTGTTGCCACTGTATCACTCACTAGTGAGACCTTACTTAGAGTACTGTGTCTGTGGAGGCTGCACCTCTGCAAGGACATTGATAGGGTAGAAGCAGTCCAGAGGCGGGCTACCAAAGTGGTGAGGGTGTTCCATGGGAAGCCACATGAGGGGAGGCTGCAGGATCCCAACATGTACTCCCTGGAGGAGAGGAGAGCAAGAAGAGGCATGATTTGAGACCTGTAAGTGCTTCATGGGGGTGGACAAGGTACAGATCTGGAGTCACTTTCAGAAGAGGAAAAGCACCTGAACATGGTGGCATGCAATGAAGCTAGAGGTGGGGGGAGTTTAAGAGGAATGTGAGGAAATATATCTTTACAGAAAGGGTGGTGGATGCATGGAACAGCCTGCCAGAAGAGGTGGTGGGGGTGAAGATGGTGAGGAGCTTCAATCTTGTGTGGGATAGGCACACAGGCGTAAGCAGAACAAAGGGAGGAGGGAGGGACACCAGTGACCACTTAGGGTCCAAGGTGTAAGGAATATGCAGGGAAAACATTGGGCAGACTAAATAGGCTGACCAGTAGATTTCTGCTAACAGATTCTGTGTGTGTTTTCTCGCCTGCTCATAGAAGCATGAGCTGGGGGAGGGTGCTTAGCGTCATGACATCAACCAGCATCATGACGTTATAGCCAGTGAAGTGCTCCTGTCTAGCGCTCACCTTGTTGGTTGCAGTCTTAATAAACAGCCATGTGACTGGGGCTGAGCGTGACCGAGATAGGCAGTTTCCGCCCAGGAGTACAGTGTCTGTGTGGCATACCACATGACAAAATCTGATAGTTGTGCTCTCCAGAGTGGTGTTACTCCTGTCCTGAGAGACACATATAGATATAATGTAGTCATTTCTAATTTTGTCCTGTAACCATCCTCTAGTGAATCATATTATACTGTTAACAGTCCTCTATTATAAAGTGAAAGGAGAGAAACCAATCCCAGATGATATTCTGGGCTTCCTTATAATACTTGCTCCACGTGGATAGACTGATTTGCAAAGTATGTACATATATATCCATATAGAGATGGGGTTGGTGCATGGGTGAGTGGTACTCCATGGAGAATATATTCTGGAAGATCTTCAGTTACGGTAGGTATGCAACTTTTCTCTTTCTAGAATCAATCTTCTCTATGGAGTGCCACTCTTGAGTCAGGGTACCAAGCTGCCCCTTTGACAAGGGAGGAGCCTGCTCACCCTGAAGTTACAGAAAATAGTCTCAACCCTCTGTCTGGGGGAGAACACTATGGGAGGGGGGCTCTTCTTGGTCCTAAGGGACCAAGAATTGGTTGGGTCGAGGCAGTAGATCTTCCTGGACATAAAGTCTCCACCACTCATTCACACTAATAGGATCTACACCGGAGGCACTAGGACCCAGCGGGAGCAAACTTTTCAAGAGGATCGGCGCCAGAGATGGAGCCGCGAGGAAGCGGCACCACAAGCCGTGGCTCGTGCAGTAAAGACTAACTTGGCGTCGACCCTCCAACCGCCTCAGTTTCTTTTTTCCCACCTTCGAGTGCGCTCCAGTGACGACATCGTTTGCCCTCCGGGAGTCAAACTTCAAGCTAGCAGCATAGTTTTCAGTTTATTGTTTTGTAATTTATCTTCAAAACAAGTACCGAGTAGATTTTATTTTATTGATTAGTAAAGAAGTCTTCAGCCCTCCATTGACGGAGTTGACCATGAGCGCGTCAGGTGACAGTAGGGAGACTTCGTATGAAAGCTGTTCAGTCAGCCGGGCTGGGTCCGGACCTCCGCCCTTCCTGGAGAGTCGGTCTGACAACAGATAGTCCAATGCTAAGGGAGATGGGAAGTCCCCCTGAAAGCATAAAAGAAAACGGTCCCGTTCATGGCACCATTCGACCTCAAGTTCTTCTTCGGCACACAAGTCGAGAAAGAGAAGGCATCACTCAAGGTCGTCTTCTGGTATGTCTGCACGTCGACAGGCAGTCATTGGGACTAGGTACCGGTCTCCTCCACTCTCTGAGTTGCCGGTTTCTGGCTCCCATGCATGACCTCTTCAACATCGGAGCCCGTCCATGCCTATTGGATGGGCCTCCGATAAGCAGTTTCACCAGTGGCCTGCTTTTATAGAGCAATGGGCTTGGAGGTTGGTCCAGCTGCTTGAGAGACCAGGTAGGGCAGTTGGACCTACCTAGTCGTGTGGTGCCTTCTTCAGTGCCGTAGACTCCGTGCTCAGGTGTTTCCCTCCTCACATGACTGCGGTGCAGGGGTCCACACTGATGCCTCTATCTCCTGTTAATTTTCTTTCTTTTCCTTCAAATCACAGTTTTTGGAACCTTGGGACACTGTCGGAGCCATCCGCGGTGCCAAGGGCTCTGTCAGCGCCATCTGCAGTGCCAGGGGCTCTGTCAGCACTGTCCATGGTGCCGAGGGCTCTGTCGGTGCCGTCCGCAGTGCCGGGAGCTCTGTTGGTGCCATGGCCTTTGTCGGTGCAGACTTCCTTGGGTTCGGCGCTGTATTCTTTGTTAGCACCAATGTTTGGTGTGGCGCCGTCCAACCTTCAGGGCTTTTCAACTCCGATTCTTTCCTCTTCTGATTTTCATTCTGTTTTTCACTCCTTTTCTGTCCACACAGTCCCCCCTGGACTGTCAGGAGATGATTTTGAGCCTGACCCAGATCTTCATCTGGGTGATGATGTTGAAGGAACAGGGATTAATCTTGCTGCAGAGCCTGTGGTCAAAGACCTTTCCTTTAAGCCTCTGCTGAAAAATTTAAATTCCACTCTTTCTTTCCAGACTACAGAAATCGATCCTGGGAAGCTTTTAAGACTCCAATACCTACATGTCCCGGAGAGCCCTACGGATTTAACTCCTCCAGTACAACCATCTTTTGAGACCCTTTCTCAGATGATATGGAACAATCCTGCTCTCATCCCTTCTGTGGCTAAGTCCACAGATAGGAAGTATGCTGCTCCCAAGCATCGACCTGTATTGGCCTCACATGCTTTTGCTGATCCCATTGTAGTCTTAGCAGAGAATGACAAGGCTGTCCTCCCTCAGGCATCTACAGCCCAGCCTATAAATAAAGAATCTTGTAAAATAGACACCTTAGGGAAGAGAGCCTTTGCTGCCTCCACCCTGGATATGCGTATAGCCAGCTACCAGGGCTATTTTTATCAATATGAGTATGTCCTTTGGCATTCACTCAAGCAAATGGTAGAAGTGCTGCCTGAGTTGGAAACTAATTCAGAGCTACTTCACACCATAACCAGGGGCATCGAGTCCAATAACCAACAGGTTAAAGCTACAATGGACGCTTTCGATACTGCTTCTTGAGCGGCGGCAGCGGGCATTTGTACCCGTCGCCACTCTTGGCTATGTACTTCGGGCTTCACGAATGATGCCTAGCAGCAGGTCATGGCCTTACCCTTCAACGGTATGTATCTGTTCGGACCCCAGGTGGAACAAGCTCTGGAGGTCACACAGAAGACTAGGTCAGTCATTAAGACAGCTCGACCTACACCCGCACCCTCTCGGGGATGCCAACAAGCATCAATTTCACAACCGTCAGTCCTTTCGGGGCAAAGGCGGGGGGGTTAACAAAAACCACACCCTGTAGCCACAAAAGAAAATGCAGCAGAAGGCACAAGGCCCCAAAGTGCCCAGTGCCACCTTCTGAGTTCTTGGCCCAGGTCCCACCTCAACTGCCCGAAGGGGACTCTTCCTTAGTGGTGGGAGGACGTCTGACTCAGTTCTATGACCGGTGGAAGTCTATAACATCAGACAAATGGGTCCTCCGGATAATCCCGCGAAGGGTATTCACTCAATCTTTCAGAAACCCTCCCCCCTTGATCATCCCCCCAAACGACAGCCCAAGCTGTTGGCAGTACAGTCAGACCTTCTTGCTTCCAAGATACAAGGCCTTCTGAACAACAGGGCAGTAAAGTAGTTCCGCCGGACCAACAAAACACAGGTTTCTACTTCCATTACTTTCTAGTTCTGAAGAAGACTGGCAGCATGTTCCCCATTCTGGATCTCAGACAGTTATATTCCTTCACAAGGAAACGTTCAAGATGATATCTCTAGGTACCCTTCTACCTTTGATTCATCAACACGATTGACTAACCTCCCTGGACATGCAGAATGCCTACCAACACATTCTTATATACCCAAAGCACCACAAATATCTAAGGTTTGTGGCGTATGGTCAACATTATCAGTTCAGAGACCTGCCCTTTGGGCTTTCCTCAGCGCTGTGAGTTTTTACAAAGTGTTGTGCAATTCTCACAGTGCATCTCAGGAAAATCGGAATTCAAGTGTTCCCATATCTGGAGGACTGGCTTCTAGCAAGCCCTCCAGACAGGGAACTCTGGACGCTGTAGCCAAGGCTTCAGATTTCCTCACGTCCAAGGGAGTCCTGCTAAATCGCAACAAATTGCAGTTGCAGCCCTCCCAGAAACTCCTTTTCATAGGAACTCTTCTGGATACCTCCTGTGCGTAAGCTTTTCTCCCAGAGGACAGAAGGAGTGATATCCTACAGATGGCCCGATACATCAGAGAAAACAGCTCAGTTCGAGCTATCTTGATGCAGCGAATGCTGGGTCTCATGGCATCCTCGGTGTTAACTGTACCCCTAGCTCATCTCCACATGAGAACCTCTCAGTGGATGCTCAGTACTCAGTGGGTCCCCAACCACTCACCCTCAGTCCTTTCCCATCAAGGTGACAGAACCTCTAAAAAGTTCACTCACCTGGTGGTCACAGGAGGACAACCTTCTGGAAGGGTATCCCTTTTCTCCTCTGGACCATCGGCTCTCCATTACCACCGACGCATCCCTGATGGGGTGGGGAGCTCACTGCCAGAATCTCCACACCCAAGGTACATGGACTCAGGACGAGTCCCGGTTTCACATAAATGTCCTGGAAATGAGAGCCGTCCTTTATGCAGGCCGGGCCTTGAAGGACAAAACTCTGTCACAAGAACATTCTCCTTCAAAGAGACAACAAAGCAGTGATGTATTACATCAGCAAGCAGGGTGATGCACACTCTTACCCAATATGCAGGGAAGCTATGAGAGTGTGGGAATGGAGCCTGGAGCACAAGGCTCTAAGCCACACGGTTTACCTGCCAGGCGTGCAGAACGAACTGGCAGACCGTCTCAGCAGAATGGAGATGGATCCTCACGAGTTGTCTTTTTTTTTTTAAACTTTCTTTATTTATTGTTTTAGTTCCAGTCAAACCAGACACATACAATTCACATACAACCATGTAACATATCTATTAATCACAGAGTTTCCATAGGCAATTTCATTTACTCACTTACTGAATCATCTATCTAGTAGCAGAGTTAGGTTCATAAGGATTTCATCATTCTAATTACATATGTAGACCATCTCGCCTTCTATCATACGATAAGGTGGAGACCAGCATTTCTTTTCGTTAACTTTGTTTGCCTGCTTACTAAAATACTAGGGGTAGACTGTATCTGTAAATACCAGGGACCAGCATATTTCATATATTCCTAAGTTTTCTATGTGAGACCTGACTTAGTAGCATGGAGACTCAAACTGCCAAGGAATAAAGTCAGGTCTCTCCCCTGACACGTATAGGATCCAACGCCTCCACAGAATTTCAAACTGAGGTAGCCTTTTGTTCAATGAAGCCATTAATGCCTCCATCCTATATATATTCATCATAATCTCTTGCCATTTGCTTAAAGTGATAGGGTTTTGGGTCAGCCAGTTTTTAGTTATGGCCTTCTGGGCTGCTAAGACTGTTATTTGCAGGAGCTGAATTGTAAGCGGGTCTCTGAGTTCCTTTGGTATTTCTAAGAAAAAATAACAGGAGGTAGTCAGTATCAATCCTGGGTCAATTATTATTCTTAGAGCTTGTTGCAGGTCATGTATGAAAGTGGAAAGTGCAGGGCAGCTCCACAGCATGTGCACATATGATGCCTGTGCATGGCCACAATTTCTCCAACAATTTGAGGAGCTGTTGCCTAGGAACTTCCCCATGATCACTGGGGACCGAAAATACCTGATAAAAATTTTCCAGGAGAATTCCTGCCAGCTGACTGCTGACAGACCCCAGTGGATTTTAGTTTAGATCCATGCCCACATCTCCTGTGAAATCTGGCTCCCCAAATCAAGTTCCCACACCTTTTTTATGGAGTTAGTGGTGTCACCTTTCCATACTAACATGTCTTGATAGAGATTGGAGATAATATGTGTTCTAATAGGAGCACCTTCTATCGCTTTTTTGAGGGTAAAAGCAATCTGGGGGGCATTGAGGTCCCTATGCTAGATTCTGTGATAAGGCTTCTAACACAATTTCTAATTTGAAAATATCTGAATCTGTCTTGCCAAGGAATTTCATATCTGTTAACTAATGCTTCAAAGGAAACAATCTCTCCCTCCTCTATGAAGTGCCATACTAAGTGTAATCCCTTTGCTTCCCACCTCCTAAACCCCACATCCCATGCACCAAGGAAAAAGGTATCCAGGTATGGGATGGATATTAGAAGATATCTCCAGCTACTGGCTCTTTTGTCTTTCAAAATACTATCCCATATGTCTAATGTGAGAGCTGTAAAAGGATTCTCCACCTGCCTTGTGTTAGGTCTCTTCCCCTGTCTGAGAAGCGTGCTGTTTAAATTGGAGAGTGCCCCTTCTCTGAGCTCTAGATTCTTCCACTTAGAGAGATATAGATGGTCTAGCCAATACACAATTGTCCATAGCTGTGCAGCCTGGTAATATAGCTTAAAATTAGGTAGTGATAGACCACCTTCTCTTTTTGGAATCTGAAGAACTGAGAACCTAATCCTAGGTTTATGTGAGCCCCACAAGAAACGGGAGACTGCCCTGTTAAGCGAGTTAAAATAGGAGTCTGACACTCTGATGGGAATTGTTTGGACCAAGTATAAAAGTTTAGGGAGGATTACCATTTTTATCGCCTCCACCCTCTGAATCAGGGAGATGGGGATAGGTGCCCATTGCTCTAATTCCAGCCTGATGTTCTTCAAAATTGGAGAAAAATTAAGTGTGAATAAACTGTCCACCTGAAATCCCAGTTGGATTCCTAAGTATTTGATATGGGTTAAGTCCCATATGAAGGGAAACCTCCATCTAATTTGTTCTGATGGTTCATAATGTATTTTTAAGACCTCAGTCTTAGATGTGTTTACCTTCTATCCGGCCAGGAGACTAAATTCTGTCAACATAGAAACATAGAAGTTGACAGCAGATAAGGACCGCAAGGCCCATCCAGTCTGTCCATTTCTTTTTCTACCTTATAAATGTGCCATCGGCCTTTGCTCTGTCAGTGGCCTATCTATTCATAGTCATTTGTATTGCTCCTTTATGCCTATCCCATGCCTGTTTGAAGCCCTGCACTGTATTCATAGCCACCACTTCTTGTGGTAAGCCATTCCATGCATCCACCACCCTTTCTGTGAAAAGAATTTCTCACATTCCCCTTAATCGGCCTCCCTCTAATCTCATGCTGTGTCCTCTTGTCCTGCTATTTTTCTTATATTTAAACGTTAGACTCTTTCACCTTGTTTATGCCCTTAAGGTGTTTGAATGCCTCGATCATATCACCTCTCTCCCTCCTTTGCTCAAGGGTATACATATTGAGCTCCGTTAATCTGTCCTCATATGTCTTCTGATGCAGTCCCTGCACCATTTTGGTTGCTCTTCTCTGGACTGCCTCAATTTGGTTAAGCTTGCCCATAGGTGTTCTAATGATTTTTTTTGATCTCGAAGGTAAATTAGCAGGTCGTCTGCTAAAGGGCAAGTTTGTGCGTCTCCCCCCCATGTCCCATCCCTCTATCCTCTCATCCTGTCTCAGCGCTTGGGCTAATAGTTCAAGGAACAGGGCAAAAAGAAGGGGAGAGAGAGGGCAGCTCTGTCTGGTACCACGCTGTAGAGAGATCGGATGAGAGACTCTGCCATTTATTTTTACATAGGCTCTTGATTTGGTATAGATCTTGTTTATGATCTTAATGAAGGCTTTGGAAAATCCAAATTCACTCAGAGTTAAATCCAAAACTTTCCATGCCACCCAGTCGAAGGCCTTCTCAGCATCCAGACTCAGAATCATACATGAGGCCCTCGACCGAGCAGCATGGAACATGACATACAGAGTTCTTTTAATATTGTCTTGAGTTTGTCTTCCCTTTTACAGGCTTTGATCCAAGGTAAGTAAATATCTTCATGATGCCTCTTATTCGCTAGATAGGCCTATATTTACTGTACACATGCTCTGTAAAGCTGCCATTGACCTCGTGGATGCGATCTGCGCATTACATTAACAGTCGCAGGGGTCAGGAGCACGAGCATCGTAGTGTCTACCCCCGCCCCCCAGCAACTCCCATGCAATACTGCACTCCAGCTTAGGCCATTATCTCAATATAGAACCAGCCCAGCATGTTAGGCACCCGCCCTGTTACAGAATTAACCATTTGACTTGCCCTCTGAATATTTCTCTGTTATTCAAACCTACCTCTTTCAGTAACTCCAACGAGGTTAGGGGGTCCAGGATGGCCGCCACGTAGACAGCACACCATCTCCCCAAAGAGGCGATCCACCAGGAACCCCCAGCCTCCCCCACTGTCGACACATCTGAAGTCAATGATCTCTGTGTTTAGGATACCAGTGTCTTATGAGTTATTTAGACAAACCAAGAGAGTCATCAAATCAATGAAGCACCATAAATCCAGTATGTCCCTGCAGGGAAGGAGTGTCCAGAGGAGAGGCCAGCAAGAAAGAACATAGACCTCACCGAGAGGATCTCTTCTTCAAGTATCCGGATGTTTTTCCTGCAGCAATTCCTCAGAGTCCTGGGGGTGTGTTAGTTTAAATAACATTCTTTTAATGTCCTGCAGGGTGGTATTCGCCGCTTTTTTCCCTGCTCGGTTAGCAATCTGGGAGCCATTCGGATGCCAAAGATTCTGCAGGGCAGGGAGCATCTCTCTGCATCTGGGAGCCATCAAAACTTCATGCTCTTTCTTTCTGAATGCCTGGAGAGCTTCCTCGGCTGTATGATAAACCTCGGTTCCGGATTCCCAACACACTCGCAGTTGCGACGGGTGTGGTGTCTGGAATTTAACTTTCAGTTCTTTCAATTCCCTCAACATAGGCACATATGCCTGCCGCTGCTGCTGTATCACCTGGGGGTAATCTTGGTCAAATAGCAGACAGGCACCGTTGTATTCTACCTGGCCCTGCTTCCATGCTGCTCTTAGGATCTTCTCTTTATCTCGGTAACTCGAGAATTTTACTACTATTGATCGAGGCCTAACTGTAGCTGCAGTAGGTTTGGGTACCAGTGCCCGGTGTGCCCTCTCGATCCTAAAAACGAAGGCCTGCGGCAGGTCCAACACATGGCGTAGTAGGTCCTCAATAAATTCCCTCATTTCTCCAATCTCAGCTGGCTCAGGTAAGCCATATATCCTGAGGTTGTCTCTCCGAGATCGCACCTCCAGGTCGAGGCATTTGGCTGTCATACTTTCATTTTGCTGTACTAGGTATTCCATTACTTTAGACAGCTGCAGTGGGTCATCCTCGGCTGTCAACACCAGGTCTTCCGTACCAGAGACTCTGGTTTCCAGTTTAGTTAGGTCTGAATGTAACTTACTGAACTCGAGCTTTGTTTCTACCCTGAATTGCTTTATTTTGGCTAAGAGCATTTCAAATCTCGATCTAGAGAGGCTGTCCATTTCAGTTTCAGTGTCGCCTCCCGCCGTGCTCAAAGGGGATTCTCTCCCGCTTGCGGCAGAGCTTGCAGGGCTCAATCCTGGCTGATCTCGCTTCAGTTTTGAATTTTTGGACCAGGATCTTCTCGTAGATGTGTTTACACAAACTGATTTGTACATTTTTGCCTGTATTGCCGTTGTCTTGGCTGAGTGGAAGCAATTTTGGTGGATGTTGAGAGGGAGAGCCCTTTAGTTAAGCCTCCATGTTGTTGGTGACATCACTGAAAGTCGCACGAGTTGTCTCTTGACTCAACCGTCGCTCAGTCACTCTTCAAAGAGTGGGGAACTCCAGACTTGGACCTTTTTGCATCTCCACTCAACGCAAAACTGCCTCTGTTCTGCTCCAGAAATCCAGGACCTGGCATTTTCTGTCAGAATGCGTTCAGGCTACAGGGGACAAAATGCTTTCTATACGCCTTTCCTCCTCTTCCTCTAATTCAGAAGGTAATTCTCAAATTCGAATCCTAGGGAGACAAAATGATTCTCATTGCTCCCTTGTGGCCTCGACAGATATGGTTCCCACTGCTCAACAGTCTGTCGGCAACCCTCCTGAAGGTGTTTCCCCTTCAGATGGACCTTCTGACACAGGGGCCCGTGGTCCATCCCAATCTGAAGGCGCTTCACCTTCACGCTTGGCTTCTGAAGAGACAGAGGTGAATAGATTCAATGTTTCCATAGGGTTTCAGATATTCCTCTGGCTGGCGTAAGCCAGCCACTAGAAAGACCTACATAGCCAAATGGAAGCGTTTCTCTCTCTCTGGTGTGCAAAATCCTCTTCGAACCCTTTTTCCTGCCCACCAAATAAAGTCTTGGAGTACCTTTTAGACCTCTCAAATTCAGGTCTACAGTACACTAATGTCAAAGTTCATCTCTGTGCCATTTCAGCTTATCATGAGCCGGTACATTCCTTATCTCTGGCTCAGTTACCTGTAGTTAAGAGGTTTCTTAAGGGTATTCTGCATACCAGATCTCCTATCAGACATCCAGTTGCAGCCTGCAACATTAACCTTCGTGCTAGACATGCTCACTCAGAAACCTTTCGAGCCCGTAGCTACCTGAGAGTTGAAGTTCCTCACTTGGAAAACGGACTTCCTGGTGGCCATCACTTCGGCCAGTAGAATTTCCGAAATACATGCTCTGGTCACAGACCCCCCGTACACTGTATTTCACAAGGACAAAGTAGTTCTTAGGACTCACCCTAAGTTTCTCCCTAAGGTTGTCTCAGAATTTCATCTAAACCAACCTTTAGTCCTACCTACCTGCTTTGCTAACTTTCAGAATAAAGGGGAAGGTACCCTTCATTCTTTGGATGTTAAGAGAGCACTGTGATTTTATCTGGATAGAACAAAAGAAATTCACAAGGCTCAACAACTGTTTGTTTCCCTCAGCGAAGACCTGGCTGGGTCAACCTGTCACTATTAGGTGCATTTCAGCGTGGCTAGTAGCATTTCTCCACCTTTGCTATTCTATGGCACAGGTTAAACTGGAAAACAGAGTGTACGCTCACTCTACTAGAGCAGTCGTGGCATCTCTGGTTTAAAACCGCAACGTGCCCATTGCAGATATTTGCAATGCGGCTACATGAAGCTCAGTGCATACATGGAGCTCAGTGCATACTTTCGTTAAGCACTATGCTTTGGATGTCCATGCCAGACGACATTTGTCATTTGGTAGGACTATTTTTAACAGACTTCTGTCCTAAGTATGTGAGCTCTTAGTTTTTCCTGCTCCCCGTCTCGGGGATTTATTAGCTTGGTACTCTCCCATTAGTGTGAATGAGTGGTGGAGACTTTATGTCCAGGAAGATATGGAAATTACGTACCTACTGTAATTCTTGATTTTCTTGGACGAAGTCTCCACCACTCATTCACACGTCCACCCACCATCCCCCGAGCTCACGTCTCTGGTTTTGGTCTTCACTCCCTCAGTGGTTGGACTGTGAAGACTCTATTGTTGACCCTTCTTACACGGGTCATTCAGACTATCTTATGTCCGATTTTGTTAGGTTAGACCTCTAGGTTAGTTACACTGCACTGCCTCGGAAAAAAAGGTGCTGAGGCGGTTGGAGGGTTGATACCAAGGTAGTCTTTACTGCACGAGCCACGGCTTGCAGTGCTGCTTCTTCATGGCTCCATCTCTGGTGCTGACCATCTTGAAAAGTTTGCTCCTGCTGGGTCCTAGTGCCTCTGGTGTAGATCCCATTAGTGTGAATGAGTGGTGGAAACTTCATCCAAGAAGATCAAGAATTACAGTAGGTACATAATTTCCATTTTCTGGGGCACAGGAGCAGAAGGGTCCGCCGACAACTGATGCCTAATCTGAGTGGGGGGAGAAGAAATGAGACCCTTGGCACTGCAAATTGAGCACTTTTTGTCAGGCAAATGGTACTAGCTGGGACAGGTGTAGCCATGACATCTGCCTGATGCAGATGACTGATCTGACTACCCTCAAGATAGAGTGAGTGTGTGTGTCTGTCTGTCACAAAATGCTGCATTAATGCACCAGTTAGGGTCAGTAGCTGATCTAGGACTTTACAAAGGGGAGTGAAGGGTTGGGTCTTGGGGGTGGGACTTGGTAAACTTATTTTTTGAAATGTTTATTTTATAAAAGACAAGAATATGGAATTCCTGACATTTATTTGAAATGTTTTACCAGGAATGACATACTGAGCTAATAATAGCTCATTTCCAGATGCATCCTCGGGGGCAGAGAAAGTGGAGTACAAATGTGACAACAACGTGCAATAAATAGAATAACAAATATAAAAATAGCAAGATACAGATGGTTGACAAGTCTAACATAATAAACATAGAATAAATATTCAATAGCTATGACCAACAGAGATTCATTTAATAATAGATTTGGCACATACCATGTGCAAAAACCAAGATGAAATGGTTCCTAGAAAGGAGGCTGAAGGCGGTGAGGATGCCAGATCACAGTGCAGTCAAGGGCAGTTACAGGAGTGAGTAGAGAAGTCATGTCGGAGGGATCTGTGTCAGAAGAGGGAGGAAGCAGAACTGATAGCAGAGGGAAGGGAAGGCCAGAGTTTAGAGAACCCAAAGGAGAATGCAGCTTGGCCTGCAGAATACAGTCAGCACTCAGATATCTGACCCCATCCATTCTCATTGTCTTAGATGGATGTCTGAGTGTGACGGTTATTTGAGTATGGATTCTATGACAAACATAGCACAGGTAGCTCATCTATAGGAATGGAAAAATTAGTGTGATGGAAAAGTGAGGGGTGGATAAACAAGTGCTAACTGTGTTTCATATAAGAAGGGTGAGGGCGTCTGGCCCGGTGGCGAAGAAGTGCTGGATGCCACACCTTGTGCCACGCCGGTGACCCGGGTTCAGGAACAGACTCAGGCCGCTGGGGGTCAGCAGGGGGGAGAGAAGGGATTGAGTATCCGGAGGATGGCTCTCCCTTCCCTGGGGAGGGATCCGGGTCTCGCGGCACTCCTTAGTGGCCCCTGGAGGAAACTAGGGGCCGCAAAGACAAGCAGCACCAAAACAAGGGGAGGAGTGTTGGTGGATGTTGGCACGTAGGTGCCATGACTTCATTGCACATCCGCGCACTTCGTGGGGGAACTAACGGAAAAATCCCCGGAAGACCGGGGAGGCGACAAGGGCCCCAGGGAACTGGACCCACATCCCCACTGCCAGAACCTTCCTACAACGGTCCCAGGCACCACCCACATAGGATGGACCCTCTAATTTCACAAAGAGCTGCCAGGTAGGTGAGATGGGCCCTCCCCTGGGGCGTGATCCAGGGGGCTGGGAAGTCCTGGTGGGTGGGACCATAGGAGGAGGGTCTTAGTGGGGAGTAGAGGTCCAGGTCGAGTGGGCACCTCTGAGAGATGCCCCAGGCTGACGGAGCCAGAAAAAGAGTCAGAAAAAAAAAAAAGAAGGGTAAGGGATCAAGGGTCAAAGTTATGGAGGGAGTAAGTGGTGGTAGAGGGGAATGAAAGACGGAAGATAAGATGGGGGGAGGGAGCCATGCCAGAATCTGGAAATAATGGAAGCACAGTGAGAGAGATGTCTGCTCAAGGGATGAGTGCAAAGCTCTTTAGCAATATACTGATATTGCAGAAGAATGTGGGGTCACACACCACAAGAGTTTCTGTAACAGTAGTTGGTGTGGTCTCCTTTCCTTGCCAATGCCTCCTTCATTGCTGGTACCTAGTACAGATCTGGTCCTCATCATCATGTAAACATGGCATATAGTGTCTTATTGATTCTGCCAGTTCCTTGTAATTGTAGCTCTTGAAGTACATAGGTAGCAAAGCAATAAAACCACTGGCAATCTCATTGAAATTCCCAAACCTGTCATTTAGCTGCATTAGTAAAGAAAAGGAAGAAAGTGTGTTGAACACATAATATTGTTCTACAGAGTCAGATGGAATATTCTGTTGGTTTTGTCGATGCTTGACAATTCATAGCATGGAAATTCAATGGCAGCATCATTTCCAATTTTTTTTTATTTTATTTTCTGACGAGCTTATCACATTCATCTTCACTGTGACACTATTTTTAAAACATCTCTTTAACAGTTTCAATATGCTTGATGGCCTCATGCAAATCAGTAGCTGTCTGCTGTAGTCCAGTGCTGATGCTTTTTATGTTTGCTTGCACGCATGTGCAAGAAACATAGTGCCACCATACGAGTTTTCATAGGTGTGCCACTCCCACTTCCTATGCCCTGCTCCTTTTTTGCAGGCGCGGCCGCACCGCACCAATGAATGTCCGAGCTGTCTATGACAGTCGTTCAGATGCAGTGCCATACAGTTCTGAGAAAACCACCGCTACAATCAGCGGTGGTAACATGTAGGCAATTTTCATACTGCCGTCAGCAGGCAATTTGGCAGTATGCAAATTGCCTGCATGTCAGCACTGCATCTGAACTGTCATAGACAGTTTCTGATCCCCATCGGATCCAGTCCCCCCCACGCACACCTAGGTAGCACACTGGGAGCCCACCCAGCATGCTCATGTGCTCCCCTCCACGCCTGCACACTGTATGACCGACAGAGGTGCTCAATCCTCTGTCGGCTCCATTGCCCCCCCCAAAAAAGCAAACTTCCAGGTGCCACGCTGGGAGCCCACCCCAGCATGGCAAAAGTCTGTGGCCCATGGGGGTACCCAATCCCCCGTTGGCTCCACTGCCCCCCAACAAACTTCCAGGTGCCACACTGGGAGCCCACCCCAGCATGGCAAAAAGTCCCACACCATCTTTATAAAAAAAAAAAAACACCTAGAACAAAAGAAAACTGTCCCTCATTGACTCTCTTGCCCCTCCCCAACCCGCGCCCACCCCCCGCGCCCCCACCTCCCTCATTATCATCTTTCACTTCCATAGCTGGTGCGATGATTTGTGATTGAACATGTTTAGCATTCTTCAGTTAATCAAGAACTGGAAGAAATATTGGTGGTGCTATATAGACATATAAGAAGTGTTGCGTTTTTGAGGATCTCCGTCCATTTTTGGCCTATCCCACAAATTTTCAACATGGGTTCTTAGACTTCACCTATGAATTCAGCCACTGTCATTTTGTTATTCAGTCCTCAAAAGGTGATTTCGTGGTCACTGTGTGGAACCACCTTTTGGGACCAATTAACAAAATGACAGTGTCACAGTTCATGAGGTAGGCCCCCCAAAACCCTATGTTGAAAATTTGGTGAACAAATTCCCAAAATGGACGAGATATGCACCAAAGTTGGAAAAAACAACAACATTTATGTCATTATACAGCTTACCGGTATTTCTTCGGTTCGCGGTCGGCTTTGAAGAGTGCAGACGTGTTCTCAGTCCATCAAGATCATCGCGCCAGCCCTCCGAGGTAAGTATGGGGTAAGTAAAATTCCAAAATTACTGTTTTATAAGCGTGCGTTATGCAGTTCCTACGCACGCTCGTAACTTTGAGAATTTTTACTATTTTCACTCCAGATTTTCAACATTGCCATTTTACCACACTTCCTTATGAGCAGTACAGCTGTCATTTTTCACATCTGGCCCAAAATGTGTTTTCATGCATGTAGTGCACAATGGTACAGTCGGTGTGCAAAATCAATGTTTGGGACAGATTAAGAAAATCACAGTGACACTGTTCATGAGCAGAGGTCTTAAAATGGCTATGTTGAAGATTTGGTGACAAAAGTCCATAAAATTAATGTGTTACGAGTGCGCATTGCGCAGTTTCCATGCACCCTCGTAAGTTCACGAATTTGTAATATTTTCAGACCAGATTTTCAACACTGGCATTTTTTCACATCTCCTTATGAACAGTACAGCTGTCATTTTTCACACCCTGGCCGAAATGTGTTTTTGCACTTCCAGCGCAGAAATGCGTGGTTGCTGTGGGAAATCAGTGTTCGGAACAGATTAAGAAAATCACAGTGACACTGTTCATGAGTGGAGGTCCCAAAATGCCTGTGTTGACAATCTGCTGTAAAAAATCCCCAAACTAATTACCTTACAGGTATGCGTTGCGCAGTTTCTATGCACACTCATGATTTCACCAGTTTTTTTATATTTTCACTCCAGATTTTCAACATTGCCATTTTTTACACCTCCCCAGAAACAGTACAGCTGTCATTTTTCACATCCTGTTCGAAATGTGTTTTCGCACCTGTGGTGCCAAATGGCGTAGTCACTGTGCAAAATCAGCTTTCAGCTAACAAACTGATATTGTCACTGTTCATGAGGTGGGGTCACAAAAACCCATGTTGAAAATGTGGAGTGAAAATACCAGTGAACGCCCGGGGCATTAGGGTACACAACCATAACGCTCCACCCTGTAGAGACTGACAGGCATCAGAGGTGTGACTTGAAATTGTCACCTGTAATGCTCATGCCATTCCACCCCCACCCACACCCTGCAGCCAGTGACAGGCATTGAGGTGTGCCTTGGACTCTTCGGCCCCAAAGTTCACCCCATTCTCCTATACTGCACCCATCTCACCGTATTTCCTTATGGAATGGGGTGAGTGTAAAGCCCAAAGACCCCAAGGCACACCATGACACTTGTCAGTGTCTGCAGGGTAGGGTGTGGTGAAATGGTGTGGGCGTTTATGGCCGACGATCCAAAGGCACACCCCAATACCTGTCAGTCTCTGCAGGGTGGTGGGGGGGGGTTGGCTTCAGTTCCATACTTCACTTGATTCCTATTATGCATCTCTCTAACTCCTACACTACCAATGCCAATGCCAGCAAGCAAACATTTGGCATTGACAAATGCTTGTTCTCTCTCTTGCAAAGCAGCTTCAAGAAACAGGATAAACTGTGTTCTGCAATGTATGAAGGGCCATACTGGCATCTCCTGGTGTATCCCAACCTACAATGTCCTTCAAAGTCTCCAAGATGTGTGGATAAAATTTGTGGAAAAATATTGACAGCATCACGTCAATAAACCTGTCAAGTGTCCATGAATGTGCAGAGCTGTTTTCTTGCTGTTGATGCTCCAGACATGTCACTCTTTCAATTGAACTATTCGTAAAAGTTGTCTTTGCAGTTGTACCCTAACAGTTGTGAACTGCAGGAACCTCACTGGGTTTACTTATCACCAAGTTTAAACAATGACTTACACAATGGACATACAGAGCAACTGCATACTTCCTGCAAATAATTACCTGAGATCTGGAAAAGCCCCCACTCATTACAGCAGCTCCATCAAAGCCCAAGACAACGTGTTTAGAGAGATCAACTCATGTATCTTGTAGCTTAATGAATATGTTCTTTGCTATACTTCTGCCTGTCATGTAATTTATTTCTGTAAATCTGAGGAAGTCTTTTTGGATGGCATTGTTGTGCAGATACTTTGTAGAAAGGGTCATTTGCTCCCTTTTCCTATTGTCCATTGTCTCAGCAGCAATCACACTTAAAAATGTAACACTGTTTATGCACTATGCAAATTTCTCTTGTATTTATTTAGATTTTGGTAACCAGGTAGGGTGCACTAGACAAACATTTGCCTTTTTTTTTCTTTTTTGCATATATTTTTATTGAATTTTTAAGAAAGAACACTCACAAAAGACGTACAAACAAAAGTACATAAACCATACAGCTGCAGAATTCTTTTAACTATGTACAGATAAACAAACAAACAAAAAGATGCAGTTCATATCACATAATACTCAATTTCTATTCAAATTATCCATATGTCATATTTCATTGCAATACATGAAAGATTGGTATAGGTATCGTAAAATCTTCCCAAACTGGGTGGTCACAACAGTGGCCAGATCCTCTCAAGATTCTCCCCCATCCAGCTTCCCACCTAGCCATTTACCTCTTTCACCTTCCCCCCCTGGACCAACCTTCACATAAGATCTGATTTTCCTCCACTGATAGTGAGGACAGGAAGGACTGCCAAGTGCTATAGAAAAGTTCACCCCTCCCTCTCAAAATATAAGTGAGCTTCTCCATAGCCAGGGCCTGTATGGTCAAGGCCTTCCAGTGCTGTATTGTTGGGGACACCCCCAAAACCCATGCCTTCAATATACAGTGTTGAGCTAGTACTAGCAATACCCTCACCCACCTCAGCAGGGTGCATCACCCCTCCTCCCCCTGGTTCTCCAACCCAAATAGGAGGAAAAGTGGTGACACTGGTATCCCCCTTCCCAACAGCTTCCCCACTTCACTGACAATCTCCTGCCAAAAGGCTTGCAAGATCAGACAAGACCAGAAATAATGGTAGTAAGAGCCCAAATTTCCATTACATCGTGCACTGTGCACATATTGGTGAGACTGTGGGGTTAAATTTGTGAACTATAAGTGGGGGGCAATATAACCAATGTATGAATTTATAGCATCAGGATTCCCATATGAAGTTTTAGTATTACCCTCCAGTTGTCTTCAGAGATTTCTATCCCCATATCCATCCCTCATTGAGGTTTAATTTTTCCCATAGTGTTCGGGAGATATCATTTCCCCCCCAGGTTGCTCTGCGAATAATACCCTTGGGGTCCCTGTGGGATGCAAAACCAACTGTTCTATTGGCGCCAAGGTGGATTGGTCCACCTGCTCTCTGCCCAGGCCTCTGCAATATGCTCTGGCTTGTAAAAATCAGGAAAAAATGTGATTTATCTAGCTCTGTTCTCTCTTGTATTTCCACAAAAGAGCAGGGGCCTTCTTTTGTGTATACATCACCCAAGCAGTGAACTCCTTTCTCCTCCCATTCCCTAAAACCTACATCTCCTACCCCCGGCAAGAAGAAGGGGTTCTCAGAGTTTGGGAATAACAATGTCTCTTCCTGACCCACTTTTCTAGATCTCCCTATGTGTTCCCAGGTATCCAGGACTGCGATAATCAGGAAGTTGTTCTTACCCACATTAAGATATGCCCTCCGACCCCTTTTCACCCAGTAGGTGGAGAGTCTTCCTGGGCAATCCCTTTCTTCCAGGTCTATCCAGCCCACCTCCTCAGGGCAGTTAACCAAATTCTGGATGTTAATGATGTTGTGTAGCTAAAAAATAGGTTCTCAAATCTGAGAAATTAACCCTCCATTCTCCACAGTCGCCTTACGGCATGCAAGGCCTACCCATGGGCGCTTCTCCTGCCACACACCAAAAACTGGGCTTACTCTACCACTTGGGCCCTCAATTGCTCGCTGAAACCTGGATTACCATAGTGAAAATCATTCTTCTTTGCACCCTAATCTACGCTGCTCCAATAACACATGCAATGGCGAAACAGGAGCACAATAGGATGCAAATGCAATATAATAAAATTGCATACTTTGCCACGATGTCCCACCTGAGGCGCCATCACTGTGATGCACTTGCCTCCCTAAATTTTCCTTTCTTTAGCCACCGGCTACAGTACCCCCTACTATGCTACACTTACAAAATCATCAACAGCCACTTACAGACAGTCTGCATGACTTGCTGACTCCCAAGCATAAGGGCAGACATCTCCGGATCACTGGAAAAAAGTTCCTGGAAGAACCCAGGATAAAGACCATGGCAGGTAGCAAATTCTTTGCCTATGCAGCACCTGTACTGTGGAATAAGCTCCCGCACCAGCTACAGGAAGCCACCTCCCTGGGAACCTTCTGTAAAGGGCTGTGTGCACCTGCTGTCCAACAGCCATTGCTCCTGCACTTGAGCCTTACTTGTTTAGGACAGAATCACTACAGTGATGAAACTGTGCTGTCAATTGCTGTTTCTATATTCTTCCCCCTCCAGGTCATATGCCTAGTCACAATGTGACTGTATAACTAACTATCAGCTGATGGCTGTTGGATCCCCTGCTGTGTAATTAACTGTCTTGACTGTAACTTCTGCCCTCTCATGTACTGTATAAGCAGTTTATCTTTGTACTGACTGTGATGCTTGGCCAGCTGGTTATGATTGTTCTATGATATTTGTAATGTAAAAAAATAGTGAGTGATTGTCACAGTGTGCCATGGGTGCCCCTCCCCCCCAGATTTCAGTTACAGTCAAATGATCTGAAACCAGGAGGTAATTAAAAGACTAGAGAGACTTAATTAAGGGTCTCCTGTTTTTCTATCTTAATTAGAACTGACTCAGCTGCCAGGATATAGGGCTCGTAAACTTTTATGACGTCTTAGAGGAAAAACATGTTATAACACCATGGTGTGAAAAGTTATAAAATCTTTGACCTGCTTGGGAACAGGAAACCACATAAGATCAAAGGAAAGGCTTGATTAGACTGTCATAATTTGGGAAATTAGTTTTGCTGAAGTCACAGTATTTAAAATATCTCCTGATAGGAAGATCATTGTTTGTATGTGTTTCATATTCTCAAAGGAAGAGCTAGGTGACATCATAGAAGGGGTGTGGAAACACAGAGTTAAACTGTATTCTGTGTTTGAACTGTGTAACAATTCTTTTTGGACTCTTTAGAAACAAGTTCTAACTATAAGCACTATAGAGGCAATACATTAGATAGAAAAAGTCTAATTGTATTGTGGTAGGAGTTTTTGTTTGTACTTTTCCTTGTTTTCTTTTAAGTGATTGTATGCTCTTTGATATAGTGTTCTGTGTTTACATTTTACATATTTTTATCCATTTTAGTAAAAATATTATTTTGAAAGACTGCCTGGGTGTATCTTCAAAGTTCTTTTTGCATGTGACATATAGAGGGTTAAGACTGACAAAAACTGTTCAAAGCTTGATGGTGTTACTAAACTGGAAAAAGGTAAGAATATACCTAAGATCTTTTATAGAGTTTTAAGGGTTCATTTTTGGATACCTGGTTAGGTGTCCTTAGGCGAAAGATATTTGGCATCCCCTCAAAGAACAGATTATCTGAGCTTGTACATTTGGGTACACTAGCATAAGGTTCACAGTTTGAATCCCCCCAGAACTTGAGACTAAAGGTGATTCGGACCCACAAGCAGACAGGAGGGTTACCCTGTCTGTTACCTGTTCACAATACTTCGCTCGGAGGTTGGCACTGTGGGAGCAGAGGGCCTGACCTGCTGAGTGCGTTTGTAACAGATTTGGGTGGCAGTGGTGCAGATAAATTTGGTAACACGAGCTTTAACTGTTCAGTGTGTCAGCTTAATACTGTACAGCTCACTTGCAAAATAAGGCAGTGATTTATTTTTAAAAAGGAAACAGAACTATATCATTTTGCTTACAGTCAAGATCCTACCTGTTTTATTTTTTTTCTAACGTGCAAGTTAGAGTAGCCATAGTTAGGGAAGAAGATGGCTTCCAACTACAGTGGGCACACTGTAGACTACGTTAGGCAGTTGTGCCAGGACAGAGGAGTCCTGTATGAGGGGAGAGCCACCAAGCAGAACCTCATGGATGCCCTGATGGCAGCAGTTGCCCAGAGCATCAAGTCACAGACTGCGACTGTAAAAGACCAAACCTTGAGCGTGGAGGGACCAGCGGCCAGTGCAGTGTCCAGATCCGGTGAGGATGACAGCAGGATCACTACCAACAAAGGGCCACAGCAGCAGGGGAAGGTCACCAGCATTCTGGAGCTAGAAGCAATTAGGCTGCAGATTGAGTTGCGCAGAATGGAGCTGGAGTTCCAGAGAGAGGAGAAGCGAGAACAGCGAGATGCAGAGGAGAAGAGGGAGCGAGAACAGTGAGCCACAAAGGAGAAGAGGGAGGGAGTGAGAACAGCGAGCTGCAGAGGAGAAGAGGGAGCAAGAACAGTGAGAGGCAGACTGTGAACAGCGAGAGGCGGACCGTGAGGAGCGTGAGCGCCAGAGGCGACAAGAACTAGAGAAGCTACGACTCCAACAACCAGCACCAGAGCAGGTAAGTGGCTTGGGTTTAACTGGAACTACAGGACTGGGTTACAAATTGAATTCCAAATTGATAGCTGAATTTAAAGAGGGGGAGAATATGGATGTCTTTTTAATTCCTTTGAAAAAGTTTGTATTCAGGCTAAAATTCCTAGATGGCCCTGGAACTTACAGCTATCCCCGCTACTTACCGGGAAAGCTTGGGATGCATTGGGTCAAATGGACAATGAAGACAGTAATGATTACAGCAAACTTAAAGCTGCACTTTTAAAAAAGTTTGATTTAACTGCTGAAGCATACAGAGCTAAATTCCATAAGCTCAGGAGAAGCCCTGACATGAGCTACGAGGAGCTAGCCACAAAACAATGTCAGTTTTTAAAACATTGGTGGAAGGAATTGAAGCAAACTCTGTAGATAAAATTGAAAATGCTATTTTGTTAGAACAGTTTTTTGGGCATGCCCAGCAGAGCTGAAAACCTGGCTGGAGGACCGAGATCCCAAAACAGTGCAAGAGGCTGTTGAACTCTTGGACCACTATGCCAAGAGCAGACCTGCTCTGAGAGTGAATGGGGCAGGCGTGGCAGTGCAGAAAGGGAAAAGTGCACCTTCTAGGCAGCTAAAACCCTCACTGCCTCCACCAAAACCAGTTAGCCCCAGGTTTCAGAGAAAAGATTTCTCTGAGAAAAGAAACGAATGTTGGGTCTGTAAAGAAACTGGGCATATTGCCAGACAGTGTCCCAAAAGGGCGAGCAACATGCAGAATGGGGCTAGGAAAGAAGTGGGTTGTTTGTGTGTCCCTGGGAGCATGCCTGTGAACATGAGAAAACACATGCACCCAGTCACAGTGAATGGTATACAGACACAAGGGTTAAGGGACACAGGGGCATCCCCAACATTGGTAAAAGGGGATCTGGTAGAGCCTGGTCAGCTTATACCCAATGAATTTGTAACTGTAGAAGACTTTACTGGTGAAGAGAAAACATTGCCACTTGCTAGTGTTCTCCTAGACTGGGGTGAAACAGGGGGAACTGTGCAACAGGTGGCTGTAGCCAAAACTTTAGCAGTTGATGTCATCCTTGGAAGCAATCTCAAACAGGGGAGGGTGTGTGCAGTTACCCATAGCCAAGCGGCAAGGGAAAATTGTAGTTCCCTGGACCCCACAGAAGCCATTGTGGAAACTACTGGGAGGCTGGTTCCCTAGCCTGTGTCTCCTGATATGGAGACTAATGAAAAGGGGGTAGAAATTTCCCCAGTAGCAGTTACCCACACAGCTATGGAGGATTACTCCGAAGAAGGAGGGGTGACCCAATGTCAGAGGGTTAGGGATGACAATGATCATGAGTGCCCTGACGCTAGTTCTAGGGACCCTAGTTTAGAGACTGAAGGGGACTTGTCCCATGCCTTGGGAATGTGTAAGGCGTTTGCAGCTGCTCAGAAAAGTGACCCTAGTCTAGAAAAGCTGAGGGTTTGGGCCGACTCTGATGGAGCACAGGGAGGTGACGGTAAACATAAAGTTTATTGGGAAAATGGACTGATGTATACTCAGGCTATGAAGACAGAAGGAGGGGTGATAGGCAGGCAGCTTGTCATTCCCCAGGGGTATCGTGAGCAGTTGCTCAAGATTGCACATGATATTCCCTTGTCTGGTCATCTGAGAATTGCATGTGCTACACAGTGGTTGGCCCAGAATTTCTATTGGCCCAACTTCACCCAGCAGGTGAAGGAGTATTGCAGGTCTTGTCACTGGTGCCACGAAATAGGGAAGGCAGGTAAGAAAACCCAAGCCACCATAATTCCATTGCCCATAGTGGAGGAGCCAATCCAGAGGGTGGGAATGGATATTGTGGGGCCTTTAAATACCCCCAGCTCCTCCGGGAAGAGGTTTATTCTGACTGTGGTGGATTATGCCACCCGTTACCCCGAGGCAGTCGCCCTATCCTCACTGAGGACAAAGTGACAGATGCCTTACTTGGGATTTTCTCCCGTGTTGGGTTTCCGCAGGAGGTTATCACTGATTGAAGGGGTTCCTTCATGTTGGATCTGATGAAATGTTTGTGGGAGAAGTGTGGGGTGGTGCAGAGGCACATGACGCCTTATCACTCGCAAGCCAATGGGCTTGTGGAAAGATTTAACGGCACCCTGAAGTCAATGTTCCAAGCGTTTGCTGAACAGCATGGGAGGGACAGGGAAAAATACCTTCCCCACTGGTTGTTTTCATACAGGGAGGTGCCCCAAGAGTCGACGTGATTTTCCCCCTTCGAGCTCTTATATAGATGCCGGGTACATGGGCCCCTAGACTTGATCCGGGAGGACTGGAAAGGCAAGCATGCCACCCTGGGCACTCCCATAGTGGATTATGTCCTTAGGTTTAGGGAAAGGCTGAAGGAACTTATGGGGACAGCCCAGAGCAACCTGGTAGCTGCCCAACAGAAACAAAAAGTGTGGTACGACCACAGAGCCAGAGCTCGCTCGTACATGGTGGGTCAGAAAGTCATGGTCCTTATTCTAGTCCAGAAAGACAAGCTGCAGGCTGAGTGGGCAGGACCGTATGAAGTAGTTAGAAAGGTAAATGACATGAACTATATCATAGAGTTACCTGACAGAAGACAGACAGAAAGAATGTACCATGTCAACATGATGACGTCATATGCTAATAGGGCTCACATGGTGTTCGCAGTCTGTAGTCCTGGGGAGGGGACGGATGAAGGAGACCCCCTTCTGGACTTGCTGGAAGATAGCAAGTGGGAGTTCTCTGTAGAGGCAGTTAAACTGTCACCCCAGCTGGCCCCTGACAAGATCCAGGAAGTAAGGGAGATTTTAGCAGACTTTGCCTCACTGTTTAGCGCCAAGCCTGGACTAACCCCCTTAGCAACACATGATGTGGAGACAGGGACGCAGACGCCCATACGGCAGACAGCATATCAGGTGTCAGAGGCTGTCCAAAAGGAAATTAGAAGGGAGGTGGAGGAAATGCTGGATTTAGGGGCAATCCAGAGATCCCACAGCCCCTGGGCCTCACTCGTAGTTCTTGTGCCCAAGCCAGATGGCTCTACTTGTTTCTGTGGGGACTATCGTGGACTGAATGCAGTCACAAAGTCAGACACCTACCCGATGCCCTGAACGGATGAACTCCTGGACAAGTTGGGAGGGGCGACCTACCTTACGACTATCGACCTGACAAAGAGGTATTGGCAGGTAGAGTTAACGGACAGAGCTAGGGAGAGGTCGGCCTTCATCACTCCAATAGGCTTATTTGAATTTAAAGTAATGCCTTTCAGAATGAAGAATGCCCCAGCCACTTTCCAAAGGTTGGTGAACCAGGTGTTAAATGGTGCTGAGGAGTACGCCGTGGCGTACCTGGATGACACTGCCATCTTTAGTGCCAGCTAGGAGGAACACCCATCCCACCTTAGGGAAGTGCTGGGCAGGATACAGAGGGCCGGGCTCACTGTCAAAGCTGAGAAGTGCCAGGTGGCCATGGCTGAAGTGGCATACCTCGGGCACATTGTAGGCCGGGGTCAGCTCTGTCCTAACCAAGTAAAAATAGAGGTGATCAAGGCATGGCCCAGGCCAGAAACAGAAACAGCTCAGGAGCTTTCTAAGGACAGCAGGGTGCTATATGAAATTTGTACCCAATTACAGTGCCCTGGCTGCTCTCCTATCTGACCAAGTAAAGAAAAAGATGCCTAAGAAAATTACCTGGGAGCCAGCCTGTGAAAAAACCTTTACCAGACTGAAGAAGGCACTGTGCAGTGCTCCTGTATTGACAAGTCCTGACTACAGCAGACCCTTTATAGTTCAGACTGACATCTCAGACATGGGTATTGGGGCAGTACTGAGTCAGACAACCGACCAAGGGAAAGATCACCCTGTAGTGTACCTGAGTAAAAAGTTACTTCCCAGGGAGCAGGCTTACTCTACTATGGAAAAAGAGTGTCTTGCCATAGTGTGCGCCCTAAAGAAGTTAGAGTCATACTTATATGGGCAGCATTTTGAGGTACAAACAGACCACAACCACCTAGTTTGTCTGACACAAATGGGAAAAACTAATGGTAGACTGTTAAGATGGAGTCTTTCCTTGCAAGGGTATGACATTACGATCTTACATAGGGCTGGAGCGACCAATCAGAACGCCGATGGTCTTTCGCGTCTGTATGAGGAGTGAACTGATTTAGGAAGCTCATCCCACCCCCCCCCAGGTTTCAGTTACAGTCAAGTGACCTGAAACCAGAAGGTAATTAAAAGACTAGAGAGACTTTAAGGGTCTCCTGTTTTTCTATCTTAATTAGAACTTACCCAGCTGCCAGGATATAGGGCTTGTAAACTTTTATGACGTCTTAGAGGAAAAACATGTTATAACACCATGGTGTGAAAAGTTGTAAAATCTTTGACCTGCTTGGGAACAGGAAACCACAGAAGATCAAAGGAAAGGCTTGATTAAATACTGTCATAATTTGGGAAATTAGTTTTTGCTGAAGTCACAGTATTTAAAATATCTCCTGATAGGAAGATCATTGTTTGTATATTTTTTATATTCTCAAAGGAGGAGCTGGATGACATCATAGAAAGGGTGTGGAAACACAGAGTTAAACTGTATTCTGTGTTTGAACTGTGTGACAATTCTTTTTGGACTCTTAAGAAACAAGTTCTAACTATAAGCACTATAGAGGTAATACATTAGATAGAAAAAGTCCAATTGTATTGTGGTAGGAGTTTTTGTTTGTACTTTTCTTTGTTTTCTTTTAAGTGGTTGTATGCTCTTTGATATAGTGTTCTGTGTTTCCATTTGACATATTTTTATCCATTTTAGTAAAAATATTATTTTGAAAGACTGCCTGGGTGTGTCTTTGAAGTTCTTTTTGCATGTGATGTATAGAGGGTTAAGACTGACAAAAACTGTTCAAAGCTTGATGGTGTTACTAAACTGGGAAAAGGTAAGAATATACCTAAGATCTTTTATAGAGTTTTAAGGGTTCATTTTTGGATACCTGGTTTGGTGCCCTTAGACGAAAGATATCTGGCATCCCCCCGAAGAGCAGATTATCTGAGCCTGTACATTTGGGTACGCAGCATAAGGTTCACAGTTTGAATCCCCCCAGAACTTGAGACTAAAGGTGATTCGGACCCACAAGCAGACAGAAGGGTTACGCTGTCTGTTACCTGTTCACAGTACTGCGCTTGGAGGTTGGCACTGTGGGAGCAGAGGGCGTGACCTGCTGAGTGCATCTGTAACACTGACTATGTAAAATTGTATACAATGTGTAACTAACTCCGGGTCACCCTGAAAAAGGGACCTTTGGGGCTCAGTGGGCCTAGCCAGTTACCAAAATTGAGTAAAATAAATAAATAAATAAATATGAATACCGAGAACACTCTCTCTAATTTCTTAATATCAGCCCTTGTGAGCCCTCGTGCACCATCTACATCATGTACAGGATTTGTGGTAAAACATTCATTTTTATTAAATTTATCCAGCCTAGCCAGGATATGGGCAGGAACCTCCAGTGGCACAATTTCACCTCAATGGTCTTAATCAAAGGGGTATAGTTCAAATCATAAAGGGATTTTACCTCCTTACCAACTCTGATTTCCAGATATACAAAGGAGTCACAAACTAATCTAAGGCCCCACTCGTCTGCTGGGGTCTCCTTCCCTCCCCTCCCCCGCCTATTTTTAACATTTCAAACTTCCCTAAGTTAATTTTGTAACCAGAAAATTGGAAGAAGCTCTCAGTGATCTGCAGCAGGTGCGGCATAGACTGCTGTGGTTTAACCACACACAACAACATGTCATCATCGTACAGGGTGACCTTGTGTTCCCTGCTCAACTTTCCTTGTACCCCCTTTATATTGGGATTAGCCCTAATACCCACTGCCAGATGCTCAATCACCATGACAAACAAAAGAGGTGAGAGGGGACACCCCTGCCATGTCTCCCTTCCCAGAGGGAGCCTTCTGGACAAGGAGCCATTCACAAGAACCTGTGTCATTGGAGCCTCATACATATGTTTAACTGAGCCTACGAAACCTTCACCCAGCCCAAACTGGAAGAGCACTGCAAATAGATATTCCCATTCAATACGATCAAACGCCTTTTCGGCATCCATAGATATAACATGGGTAGCTCCTTGATCTTGAGAGGCGCCCCATACCACATTCAACAGTTTGTGCATATTATGGTAAGAGAACCAGCCCTGTATGAACCCGGTCTGGTCTGGGTGAATTAGCCCCAGCAGCATCTTATCCAGCCTCCCCGCCAACACCCTGACCAGGATTTTAAAGCCACAGTTTAAAAGCGATATTGGTCAGTACGAGGCACAGTCTGAAGGGTCCTTGCTGGGTTTCAGCACTACATGTATAACCGAGTCCCTTCCGCTCCTCCCCAGCCTCTGTCAGGGTTTCTCAGAGTGTGTCCACCAACCGGGCTTTTATTAATTTATAATATTCAGCCGTAAACCCATCCGGTCCACTGGTTTTCCCACTTTTTAGACCACTAATTGCTCTACTAATTTCTTCTTTGGTAATTTTGGAGTCCAACCATTTCCTCTGTGTCTCTGAGAGGCGAGGAAGGGCAGTGTTGTCGAGAAACGGCTCCATCAAGTCCCTAGTGCCTTTACATTCTGTCTGGTAGAGCTTTTAGTAGAATTGTTTAAACTGTTTCCTAATTTGTGGTTTGTCTCTCACCATGCTCCCATCCTCCCCCTTGATGCCCAATACTAAATTTGGGCCCCTCTTACCCCAATCAGGTTTGCCAGCATTGGTCCCAGTCTGTTGCCCCATTCAAAGAATTGTTTTTTCACAAACAGCCAGGATTTCTGGGCCTCCCCCAGCAGTAAGGCATTTAGTGCCTCTTTTGTTATAAGCAGAAGGCGTGGTGCATCTCCCCCAACTCCCTGGGCCACCTTCCGATCCAGGTCTCTTAGGCGGTACTCCAAATTTTCCCTTCGTTCCTGTGTTTTCTTTTTGTGGTGAGACATGAGGTTAATAATGGCTCCCTTCATGCATGCTTTCCCTGCATCACACAGGACCGCTTTGTTAGGGGCCGTATCTCTTATTAGCTTGCAGGTATTGCTCCCAGTGCTCCTGCAGGTACTTCTTAAAGTCTGCATTACCCATTAGGTAATTAGAGAATTTCCATGGGGGAGGGTCCCTCTTGACCCTGTCTTATACCTAGTGACATACACATTATGGCATGATCTGAGATATGTATTGGGCTACGCTTGACATTTATTAACCTGAAGTACCAACTCCTGGGGAGGTACAGGTATTCTATATGGGACCAGGATTTGTGGGGTGGGAGTAGAACGTGTATTCCCTTAGGGTTGAGTTCGCTGCCCTCCACCCATCTATCAAGTCCAGGTCACACATCCCAATCTGCCAGTTTTTAATAGCTTTTGTGGCCCACCCTCTTTTTTCCAAGTGATCTAATTCAGGGTCCATATGGCAATCTAGGTCCCCTCCCAGGATCAAGTCCCTAAATTGTTCTCAGACCATGACGTCCATGAGACCCAGGTATAAGTTTGGATCATAAACCGCTGGAGCATAGACACTGGCAAAGGTTATCTTATCCCCATAGAGGACACCCTCCACAAACACATACCACACTTCCTCCAGGTCCGCTACCACTCTCTCCATCTTAAAGGGTAGCTTTTTATGCAGTAGTACTGCTACGCCTCTTTTGTGCGAGCTGTAGGATGCTGCAAAACATGTGCCCACCCACCCCGGGCCAATTTAGCATGCTCTGCAGTTATCAGATGGGTTTCCTGGAGCATGGCTACTTGGGCTCCCTGCCTTTTGAGGGCTGTCAACAGAGCGGTACGCTTAACTGAGGAGGATATCCCCCACACATTCCATGTGATAATAGTAAGCTCTTGGGTTTAGCCATAGTTAAGAGCAATTAATTTCACTTTTAAGACCAGCAATTTTGTACAAACACACTTTCTCCTCCGCCCTCCCACAACATTCGAGTACCAATCAGCATTTACCTTTATGTACCCTAAGAAAGACATACTATTGAACAGCAAACATAGAACAAATATAACAAAGAACTTGTTCATACTTTACTAACATTTTGCTTCCCTGTTAGTTGACATTCCCTCCCCCCTTCCCTCGTCGAATTGTATCATCATTCACCTCACAAGCTGCAACAAGAATTGTAAAGCTGCAAAACCTTTACACATCCTGCCCCAATTGCAGATCGTGGCTCCCCTCACCCCATCCCCAGCTCTCCCCATGTCAGATTCATTGAAACCTGAGTATTTCTTGTTATTTCTGTGTACTATAGCTTAAGAAGTCCCAGTTGCCGGCTGAAATAGACAGTTCCTTTCCCCTACCCCCACAGAGAAAAAACAAAACCTACCATACTTGCCCATTCTATAGGATGCTTAGGCCTCCTCCCACCCTGTCCACCCCACATACCATCGTCTCTTTCCCCGCTGTGTGCAGACTGGTGTTTTCTCATATGTTCCCCTTCCTTGCCCGGTTCCCCTCTTTACTCACTGACATGCATTCCCTCTACCCTATCCCTATAGTGTCATTCGATCTTGAATCATATAGTCCTACAAGTGGAGCTAGCCTTTGCCAGAGCGAGGACCGGGGTAGTGCAGTCAAAACCATGTGCAGCACACACACACCACCAGACTACCTTACCTCGTGGTGGAGATATTCTCGCCCTACTCCCTCCAGTCAGGGAGTCCGCCTGTCCGCCCAGACATATAATGAAGGATCAGGCTTCAGGAAGATTGTGTTCACCCCAATCATAAATTACTGCCAGTCCAAAAGTTACAGTGTCCCGAACAAATAGGCCATTCCACCAGGATTCCAGTGGGGCGAGTAGGTAATTAGGAAGCCAGTCAGCCACCCCCTAGAATGGTGGCCCACAACATACTGTCCCCATTAGAGGGTAAGAAAAAAATGAAGAAAGTTCTCTCAGGGTATCCTAAGCAGGAGCTTCCCAAATTATAGTGTTTATTAACAGACATCAGAGATGTCCAGGATCAAAAGCCAGAAGTATGTAGGCCACTCATGTGGCGGTGATTTCTCAGGTGGTGATTATATCAACCCAGCTTTTTCTTCATTTCTTGTGCAAAGCCTTTGGCTTTTGACACTTCCCAGAAGGAGTAAGTCACCCCTTCATGCTTGATTTTCAATGTTGCCGCATAGACCATGAAACATTCGACCTTCAAATCCCTGAGTTGCATCATCACCTCATTAAAAGCTTGGCATTATTTTAAGAAGCATGCAGAGTAATCTAGCGAGAGAAATAATCTCTTCCCCTCAAACTGCAGAATGTTAGCCGCACGATAAGCCCCCAACACAGCTTCTTTGTCCTGGTAACTATGAAATCTCATAATGATTTGCCGGGGTAGTTGATCTGGATTCAACCTAGGCATTACCGCTCTGTGAGTCCTCTCAAGTTTATAACGTCCATTTTTAAGAGAGAGGCCCAACATCTCCAGTAGTTGTCTGGCACAGAAGTCTAAGATATTTGGACCCTCCTTCCCTTCAGACAAGCCCCACAGATGGAGATTCAGCCTTCTGTGATAATTTTCCTGGTAGATTGTTCTTTAAAGTCTTCCAGTTCCCTTTGTAGTGCTGCTATTTGCTCTTGGACAGGGCTGGCAGTATCCTCTAATTCCGACTCCTGCTGCTCCATTTCACTGATTTGGGTCGCTTGTGACGCATGCAGATCCACCAGCTCTTGGAATTTGTTATCGAATTTTGCTTCCATCTGGTTAAGACAAGGAGTCAGGGTAGCCAGTACCTGTTCCATCACCTCCCGTCCCAAGGCACTTCAGCTGCGGAGAGGGAGATAGGACCTGTGGTATCAACTTGGGCTGCAGGCGGTTGCTTCTGTTGTCTTTTCGATGCTGTCTGGAGGTTTTTCGCTGGATTTTGAATCAGAAAATCATCGATGCTGCAGGTAGGAATGTTACTGTATCTTCCTCCAGGTTTCAAAACCGAGTCGAACTTTTAAAATTATATAATTATTGCTAGAGACAGAGTGTGGAGTAAACACATCTTCACCTTTCCCTGCTCATTACCACCCTCCATTTGCCTGTTTTAACTGATTACCTCCAATAGCTCCATATGAAGTCCAAACAATCCACTGTTTACCTGACACACAATGTCTGCCCAGGAAGGCATGACCTGGGAGATTACAACAGTAAGCAAAGCAATAAACTGCAGTAAAAGAATAAGTCGATTTGAGTAGCAAATCAACAATACATTTGAATAATGTTACAGTGGATTGCAAGCACAATAGCTGAAAAGCTATTGCCCAATATTCTCCATCAGTTCATTTTGAATAGTTCTGCTTGTATAGTGAGCATTTTGGGACCAAATTTAAGCGATTCTTCAACTCAGTGTCACCAATGTCAACAAATGCATGGAAAATCTCCATAGAAGTCCATCATTCTGAGTCTGGTCATTCTCAAAGACAGGATCCTCATTTTGATGACCACAGAATGGTGCTCCACGGTGTCTAAGAACAAGTATTGCTCATGCAGCCTTATTCAACATATTCAATTCAGTGCTTTACAGTAACTGGTAATTGTTATTTTTCCTTTAAACTTAGACTGTGGGCTTTTAGTGACACTGTAAATTCTTTTCTGTCTTTACTTAGAATTGTTTTTGGGCTGTTGAAAATTTAAAACGTAGTGGTGGTGTATTTCTTTGCTATCTTTAATTGCTGCAAATTTTCGCCCCCCTCCTTCCCCAATTCTTTTTTTTTTTTTTCTCCTCCGGTCATGCCTCCGGGTTTGCCACTCCTTCCGGCTGCGCATTGCCACTGTGGACCCCTCGTCCCTGTCCCCCCTCCCCTTACCTCACATCGCAGCCGACCAGGGGTGGCCCGGCATATCCCTTTGCCGAGTGGGTCCCCCTCCTCCGAGGGGAAAGACACCGGGGTGGGGGTGGGCCCCAGCGTACTAGGCGTCAGTCCCTGGGTGCTGCTGAGGTGGGATCGGAGGGCACAGGACCCCTCGGTCAGCGAGAGCGGGCAGCCATCATCCGGCGAACCCGGAGGCTGGTATTTCCGCTTTTCTCTGGGGGCGTGGTGTGCCATGAACGTCAAGGCATAGCCGACGTTCACCACGCCCCCCCCGACATCCAAGCTCGCTGCGACTGGACCCCCGGCCTCCGCCAGGGGTACCATGCAGTGGTCCTGATTACCCTCCCCACCCCCCTGGAGTAGATGAGCAGTCGTGGGACACTTGAACATACTCCACCCCAGCCGGCTCTCCAGCGACCTGAGTCCGTTCCCGAACCCGGGTCACCGGCATCGCAAGCGGAAATCCAACCGCTGAGCCGACGTATCCCCCAATTCTTAATTATATGCCCTGTTAAATCTGATTGACAGGAACTAAACACAGGGGATAGTAAGGGGTGTGGAGTAGGAGGGGCATAAGGGGGAAGAAGCCCACCCTCAGCACAAGTGTTTTGACTCATTTATTTATTGGTTTATTTTCTTTTTTTAAAAAGAAAAGTATCTGAGGATCAGTGGCAGAATTTATAGGACAGTAAATTAATAAAAAGAGAACTAGGAGAGCTTCAGTAGCAGACAAGTAGTGGAAAAGCAGTATAATTGCAGTATAATGTGGGGAGTGGTGCAATGCAATGGCTGTGGGGCAGCCATATTCAGGCAGACCTTCTGGACACTGAGGTGCTCCCCTATCTGCATGCATCTCTCTGGACTGCAGGATGAGGTAGCCAGACTCAGAGTGGAAGTAAACTGGGTCAGGAGTACCATCACCCCTATCCAGAGACCACCCAGTCCAATGCAACTGCCTCAAAGGATGCCGAGAACGAGGAGCACTTGGATGACAGTGGGCTCAGGGAGGGTTAGAGTGGTCAGGCAGAGGCACATCCCAGATCCTATTCCACTCAAGAACTCATATGCCACACTGGCAAATGGGGACAACCAAATAGAGGTACCCAGAGAAGTGGAAGGAAAGGATGTGGAGGTTAGTCAAGGAGGTGAACTCAGTGGGAAGAGCAGTGGACCCCAGAGGAGGAGAAAGTGAATCCTGGTGGGGGACTCCATCCTAAGAGGGATTCAGCTAGGAACACAGGACGGGGAGAACAGGGAGGAGAGGTGCCTAACAGGTGCCACAGCATGGAGGGATGAAAGGAAGATCCTGGGGATCACAGGGAAGGCAAGACGAGAGGGTGAGCTGGATGTCATTATCCACCTAGGTACTAATGCCCTGGCAAATGGGGAGCCAAAGGAAGTTCAGGAAGAGTTTAGGAAATTGGGGAGGAGTCTCAAGCAAGTAGCTACTTCTGTCACGTTCTCAGAAGTACTACCTGAGAGAGGCAAGGGAGAGCATAGGGGTGCATGCACCAGGAACTTTAACTCATGGTTGAAGAACTGGTGCTGTGAGGAAGGGTTTGGATTATTGGTGACTGGGGACCCACCTGGAGGGATGGAGGTTTGTTCAAGCCTGACGGCCTGCATCCATCCTGGAGGGGAATCCAAGCACTCAATGATAAGTTTAAATGCTACATTGACAAGCATTTAAACTAGCAAAGGGGGGTGGCAGGCTAGCAAGGAGGGTACCTACTTGCTCACCCCCACAGCTAGCAGTGGAACCAGTGAACCGGAGGAGTGGCTATCTCTACAAAGCAGTGTGCAAAAGATGGAGATTAGCACCCAAGAGGTGGATAGGCAGAAAAGGGGCAAAATTCAGCAGAAGGGCAGACAGCAAGGAGAACCAGGGATAAAGGACAACCAAGGAAGGGGCTGGAGTAGAACAGTGAAACAGTCTAGGGAGGTCAAATCATGGAAAGCCATGTGTGCCAATGCCAGGAGCCTTAGCAACAAGATGGAAGATCTGGAGGCTGTCATGGTGCAGTCAGACCTGGACATTGTGGCCATCACTGAAACCTGGTGTAATGATAACCACGACTGGGAGATGGCCATACCTGGCTACAACATATTCAGAAGAGACAGGGCAGGTAGGAAGGGAGGAGGAGTGGCATTGTATGTGAAAAATGACATAAGGGCCACAGAGATCCAGGAGGAACAAAATGGGGGAGAGATACTGTGGGTTAAGCTGGAAAGGAAAATGGAACAGCCATCCGCACAGGTGTGGTCTATAGACCACCAGCCCAGGAGGAAGAAACAGATAGAGTTGATGCTAGCCATCCAAAGGATGGCAGACAAGGGCGAGGTAGTACTGGTTGAGACTTCAATATTCCAGACGTGGACTGGAGCATCCCAGCAGCAGCATCAACTAGGAGCAGATTTATCCTGGACTCTTTCAGGGTGCCTTCCTCAAGCAACTGGTCATGGAACCAACTCGGCAGAAGGCAATACTGGACCTTGTATTCACAAACAGGGACAGTGTGATGGGTAACAGTGGGGAGCACCTGGAGAACAGTGACCACCAGTCACTGTGGTTTGAAATCACAGAAAGAGCAGAACCAAACCACACAAAAACACGTATCCCGGATTTTAGGGGGCAGACTTTGGGAAAATGGGGAGATACTTGAAAGAGGCATTAAGGGGAATGGGACAGGAAATCAGGGGTTGAGGAACAGTGGGCAGTATTTAAAATGGGGATTACAAGAACAACAGAATTATGCATTAAGCAGATTAGCAAAAGGAAAAGGAAGAGGAGACCATTATGGTTTTCCAAAGAAGTAGCAAAGAAAGTGAAAGCCAAAAAGATTGCATTCAGGCAATACAAAAAGACACAGGCAGAAGGAGATAGGGAGAAGTACCAGGAGAAGCAAAGGGAGGCAGGGAGGTCAGTAAGGGAAGCCAAAGCTCAGACAGAAGAACACATTGCAAAATCAGTGGGTAGAGGGACAAAACCTTTACAGGTACATAAGGAAAAAGAAAGACAAAGGAGGGATAGTGAGACTGAAGGGGGAGGATGGGGGCAGCGTGGATGATGACAACAGTAAAGCTGACATATTGAACAAGTATTTCTGCTCAGTCTTTACTGAGGAAGAGGAGGGTAATGGCTCTGAAGGGAGTACAAGGGGTGAGAATGGTGCAGAAATGGACACAAGTCCCTTTACACGAGAAAGGGTCCTGAAGGAACTGGAAGTAATGAGTTGATAAAGCAATGAGGCCAGATGGGGTGCACCCCAGGGTCCTTAAAGAACTAAGAGAGGTGGTGGCTGAACCTCTGGCTATCCTGTTTAGCCAATCACTGATAACAGGGGAGGTACCCAAAGACTGGAGGACAGCAGATGTAGTCCCTTATACAAAAGCGGAACAAAGAGGAAGCAGGGAACTACAGACCAGTCAGCCTCACCTCGGTAGTGGAGAAGATCATGGAAGCACTACTGAAGGAGAGATTGGTGGAACATCTGGTTGTCAATGGACTACAGGACCCAAGGCAGCATGGTTTCACCAGGGGAGGTCATGTCAGACCAACCTCGTTGAATTTTTTGACTGGGTGACTAGGGAGGTGGATCAGGGGAGGGCAGTATACATGGCCTATCTGGACTTCAGCAAGGCCTTTGACACTGTGCCACATAGAAGACTATTACACAAACTGGGGAATATGGGTGTGGGCAGGACAGTAGTGTGGTGGGTAGGTAACTGGCTGGGTGGCAGGACACAGAGGGTGGTGGTAAATGGCTGTCACGCCACAGAAGGAAGAGTGACCAGTGGGGTACCACAGGGATCAGTGCTGGGACCGGTCCTATTCAACATCTTCATCAGTGACATTGCACAGAACCTAGAAGGCAGAATTTCACCTGTTCGCTGATGACACAAAGCTCTGTAATAGAGTAGACACACCAGAGGTGTAGACAGAATGAGAAGGGACCTGCAGAAACTTGAAGAATGGTCAGGGTTTGGCAATTGAAATTCAATGCAAAGAAGTGCAAGATAATGCATATGGGGCACAAAAACCCTGGCACAATATATCAGTTGGGGGTGAGGATATAGCATGCACCAAGCAGGAAAGGGATCTTGGGGTTATCATCTCTGATGACCTCAAGGAGGGAAACAGTGTGACAAGGCAGCAGGTAAAGCAAATAGGATGCTGGGATGTATAGGCAGGGGCATCACCAGCAGGGAAAAGGGAGGTCATAATTCCGCTATACAAGACACTAGTGAGGCCCCACCTGGAGTACAGTGTACAGTTCTGGAGACCATACCTACGTAAGGACATAGACAGGGTAGAGAAGGTTCAGAGGAGGGCAACAAAGATGGTGCATGGATTGCATCACAAGTCCTATGAAGACAGGTTGAAGGAACTGAACATGTACTCCTGGAGGAGAGGAGGAGAGGGGATATGATAGAGACATCAAGTATCTCACAGGGAGAAACAGGGTGCAGGAATACACTATTTTTAAGTGAAAAATATGTTCCAGGACTAGAGGGAATGGGATGAAGTTGGAGGGAGGACGATTCAGAGGAAACATGAGGAAGAATTTCTTCACAGAACGGGTGGTGGACAAGTGGAACACCCTGCCAGAGGAAGTGGTGGGGGCTGAAACAATCACGGGATTTAAGAATGCATGGGATAGACATAAAGGAATTCTGGAGGTCAGGGGTAAGGGGCAACAGACTTCTAGGAAAACATAAACTGAACTTACAAGCTCAAATGGGCAGACTGGGTGGGCCATAGGCCCTCATCTGCCGACACTGTCTATGTATCTATGTATCTATGATTAGTAGCACCCCAAACTCCCAATCACCTGCTCTATATTAGGTACATATATCCCTGTTGTCTAGTGGCACCCCAACCCCCTTATCACCCAGCCCTTGTTATTACACATATCCCTGGTGATTAGTGGCACCCCCTAATCACCTGTCCTGTGATAGTAGCTATCTCCCTGGTGTCTAGTGGCACCTCCTGATCACCCATCCTGCGATAGCATATATCTCTCCCTGCACCCCCCACTGTCATGGTTACCCATACCATTTTAGTATATATCTCCCTGGTGTCTAGTGGCAGGCAACCCCATAGAAGAACCAAGACAGTTTCTCAAACACCACCTCAAAAAAGGGACGCCCAAGCTGAAATTATTACTTACTTAAAATAACATTTATTTATAAATACACACAGACCAACTCCTGCCTGACATGTTTCAGACGCAAGTCTTTTATTGCATCTGAAACATGTCAGGTGAGAGTTGGTCTGTGTGTATTTATAAATAAATCTTGTTTTAAGTAAGCAATAATTTCAGCTTGAGTGTCCCTTTTTTTGGGGTGGTGTGTGTGAGAAACTGTCTTGGTTTTACTATGTAGTAAGTTTCTCACCACTACACTCCTTGTGTGCACTCTTGAATTGCCTTGGTTGACAGGTAAACCCACCCCTCCGGTCATCTGTTCCATTAAAGTATACATCTCCCTGGCATCTACTGGCACCTCCCACCCTGATCACCTGTCCCATTTTAGTATACATCTCCCTGGTGCCTAGTGGCACCCCCATCCCCGATCACCTGTCCTGTTTTAATATATATTCCTCTGGTGTCTAGTGGCACCCCCTAACCCCTGTCACCTGTCCTGTTGTAGTATATATCACCCTGGCATCTAGGGGCACCCCCACCACATGATCACTGGGCCATGTTCTGTATACTATCCCTGGTGTCCAGTGGTACCCCTGCCCCCGCCCCAAATGTCCATTGACAAATAGACTGGTAAACATTGGCAACCCCCCTTCAGCCCTACCCACTCCCAGCACACCACCCACCCACCCCCACCAGCATTTCCAGAGATGTTCCTGGAATCCCGAGATGGTGACCGGCGCAGCCCTCCCCTCACCTCCTCAGCCAGCCACCATATGAGCTGATAGTGTGCACTCATGTATGCCCAGGCTCCACACCCGGCTATCTGGGCCCTGTCCAGTGCTCCTGATCCTGTTCAATGTCAGGGGTTGGGGAACCCCACTGACCCCATCAATGGTGGAGTAGTAAGCCCTTGGGGAATATTTGGTTAGGTAAGTCCTGGAGGATGCTGAGGTGACAGGGTCAGACAGGGGAAGAAAACAGATTGACAAAAAAAAAGGACTAGATCAGAACATAACTGCTGGAACTACCTTGGTGGGGGCATTGAGCTTAACCATCAATTCATGGGACCAAAGATTCCAGAGGTAAATGCAAGCTAAATCAGTTTAAGAATGGAATAAAGAACTTATGGTTCTGGTAGCAATGGGGATGTAATGCGTGGCACTTGACGCTGAACCCAAACTCTGAAAAAAAAAAAGCTCCAAAATAGTGTCTAATCCAGCTAAAACATAAATAAAACATTTCCAAGAGCATTCAAATAATCGATGGATAGGAGGAAGTGGACAGCGATCGCCATGGGACACCAGAACCTACAGAAGAGCATTTGCCCTGCCAGCCCTTCTCACTGGTCTCCTCCACTATGGCATCAGACCAAGCAGACACCCCGCAGCCTTCCAATGTGGCCATCCTTGCCGAATTGAAGGAGTTCTGTTTGGAGGTTCGGGAGCTCAAAAAGGATCTTCAAGCAGATATAACGGAAATCAAACAAAAAGTACAAGACTAGAATCATAGGTCAGGGCCACTGATACTTGGCTGGTCAGACTGGAACGAATCATGGCACACACCCTACAGGAATGCCAAGCCCTCAACTACATGTGTGAGTACCTTGAAAATAGATCCTACCGTAATAACCTCAGAATATATGGCCTGCCAGAAAGAAACCGAAACCAAGAAGATGGGAGTCTTCATGGAGGGACTGTTACGGGACTTATTACAGCTCAATCCAACTTATCCACTCGACATCAAAAGGGCACATCGGGCCCTCCAGCCTAAGCCGCAAAAAACAACTGACAGACCCAGATCAATTGTCATTAAATTTCTGAGCTATACTACTAAGCAAGACCTGCTGATCTGAGCCTGGAAGATGGGTCAAGTCCTCTACAAAAACATCAGGGTATTCTTTGACAATGACTACTCACTAGGATTACAGCTAAGTGTCGAGCCTATTCTTCCATTTGGAAAGTGCTCCGGGCTCAAAAGCTGAAACTTTAGACCCCCTACCCAGGGAGACTGGTGATCTTTTATCTGGATGGACCAAAAAGCTTCCTTACTCCAGATGAGGTGGCAAAGGACATGGCAGCAAGAGGTATGGAAAAACAGGTTACTCACCTGTAACAGAAGTTCTAGGAGTGGTATATGTTGTTCATCCACACTTCTTGGCATGTCTCTTTCCCCTTCAAGTCTTGCAAGAAGGTCTTCAAGCTAGCTTCTCCCACCCACCTGGGTGCTATAACCCTCGGCTCCACCCCATGATGCCAGATGTTAGCCCAAAGGAAGCGAGGTTTGTGCATCACAGCCGGGGAGGTCGGGTGGGTCAGTGTGGATAAACAACATATAACACTCCTAGAACTACTGTTACAGGTGAATAACCTGTTTTTCTAGGGATGTGGATATGTTGTTCATCCACACTTCTTGGCAGACTCCTAGCAGTTCTCCAGTAGGAGGGAGGCAAGGTGCACACACCCTACTTAGGGAACAGAAACTGGAGAACTGAGGCCTCAAAACCAGCACCCCAGCATGACTCAAGGTTGATGTGCTAGTGGATGATGAAGGTGTTCGCTGTCTTCCAGGTAGCAACCCAGCAGATTTCCTGGATAGGGATGTCCCTGAAAGCAGCCACCGATGCAGCGGTATGGCAGGTGGAATGAGCCCTTAGCTCTACGGGAGGCTCCCTACTCACCAACCTATAGCAGAGATCAATGCAAGATGTAATCCATCTGCCAAGTGTCCGCTTTGCTACAGGTCTGCCAGGAGCAGCTTCAGCATACTGTAGGTGACAAACATCTGGCGAACCTCTTCCTGAATTTCCACCGTTCTCTCCTTGTAATAGGAGAGAGTTCATCTCAAGTCCAAAGTATGGAGTCTGTACTTGGCATCCGAGGTATAGTTCGGGTAGAAAACAGGCAGAGTCGATATCTGATTAAGCTGAAACTCTGACACCACCTTCGGGAGGAATTTCAGTTGGGGGCACAGGACAACCTTGTCCCTGTGGAAGACCAGGTAAAGAGACTCCACCAAAAGCACCTGGAGCTCCCCTGTCCTTCTGGCTGATGTGATAGCCACCAGGAAGGCGGTCTTCCATAACAAGTGTGATAGCTCACACTTGTGCACTGCTTTGAATGGCTTGTCCATGAGTTTTGCCAAGACCAGCAGTAAATTCCACAGAGGTGGAGGTTCACGCACCGGAAGGGATATGTGATCTAGGCCCTTGAAAAGGTACCAGACCACCTTCTCCTGTGCCACCGTTTACTGACCAGCCCACGCCCGGTAAGCAGAGATGGCTGCCAGGTGCACCTTAAGCGTCGAAGACCCCCTTTGGACAGAGACCAAAGGTAGTCTTAAATACTTGCCACAGGACAGGACAGAGGGTCCAGGCCCTTGCCCTGATACCAAATGGAAAATCTTTTCCATTTGAAGGCATAGCACTTTCTGGTTGACTCCTTCCTGGATGCTTCCACTACTGTGAGTACATCCTCAGAAAGACCCAAAGCCTGGAACTCTAGCCGCTCTGGTGCCAGGCTGTCAGGTGCAGAGATTGAAGGTCCGGATGGAATACTTTCCCCTGGTTGACTGAGATCAGGTCCAGGTGTGCTGGAAGACACTTCGGGAGCCTGTTGCTGAGGCTGAGGAGATCTGGATACCAGAACTAGTGGGGCCAGACTAGGGCTACCACGATCACCTGCACCCTGTCCCTCCTCACCTTGAGAAGTACCTTGTGGATCAAGGAAAATGGAGGGAAGGCATAGAAGAAGCCTGGGGTCCACTGCCTCGAGAAGGCATCCCCCTGCAGTGAGCCCCGCTGAGGGGGGAGGGCATGAAACAGCCTCAGCTTGGTGTTTTCCCTGGAGGCAAACAGGTCTACTATCGGTTTGCCCCAGTGGGAGAACAGGTTGTGAGCTACTTCTGGATGGAGAGACCACTTGTGGGATGTCTCGCCCACGTGGCTGACAGCATCCGCCAGTTGGTTTGAGGCCCCTGCCACATGGATGGCTAGGAGATCTACCTCCAGTTGGCTCACAAGTGTCCAGGTGTGGAGCGCTTCCTTGCACAGCAGCCCGGGAGTGCATGCCGATCTGTTTGTTGAGGTAGTACATGGTCGTGGTATTGTCTGTCTGGATTTGAACCACTTGACCCCAAAGCTGCTGAGTGAATGCTGACAACGCCAGTCTGACCGCTCTGAGCTCCAACAGGTTGATATGATAACGGGATTCCTTGGGGGTCCAGAACCTGTGGGCCCTGTTTTTCCCCATGTGGGCTCCCCAGCCTGTGAGAGAGGCATCAGTCATGAGGACAACCATCAGCTCTGGGTGGACAAACTGGATCCCTTCCTGCAGATGGTCTAGGACGGTCCACCACTGGAGAGTGTCCCACATCCTCTGGGTCACAGTGATCAGCTGGTTGAAGTGACCATGGTGCTGAGTCCACTAGGTGGCCAGCTCCCATTGAAGGGGTACATATGCCACTGGGCCCACTGGACCACAGTGGTGCAGGCCACTATGTACCCAAGAAGGTGCAGAAAGTCCCAGACAGGGTGCAAGTGCCTAACCAGAAATGATTGGACAAAGGAGGCGAGAACCTCCACCCTGTACACTGGGAGCCATGCTCTGGCTTGGCAATAGTAGAGCTCTTCCCCAATGAAGCATATCACCTGTGATGGCATGAGCTCCGACTTGGCCTCATTGATCAGGAGGCCAAGTTGAGAGCAGGTCTGGAGGGCCAAGTCCATGGACCTCTCCACCTCTTGCTGGGTGGAACCTGCTAAGAGCCAATCATTGAGGTAAGGGTATACTCTGACCCCTGGACACCTGAGATGGGCTGCCACCACTGCAATGCATTTGGTGAAGACCCATGGGGCTGAGGATAGGCTGAATGGCATGGCTCAGAACTCATATAGGGTTCCCTCTGCTCTGACGTGGAGGAACCACTGGTAAGATGGATGGATTGGAACATGAAAAAACTTATCCTGGAGATCTGGTGAGCAGAACCACATGTTTTGCTCCAGGGATTGTATGATCTGGGACACAGTTACCATACTGAAGGTGTGTCACCTGAGAAACTGATTCAGGTCGTGCAGATCTAGAATGGGCACCAGCCCACCTTCTGCTTCAGGACCAGGAAGTTCCTGGACATGAACCCTGGGTTGACTGGAGGATCTGTCACTCGGACCACTGCCTCCTTGAGGAGGAGTTGGGCTATGTCATCTCTCAGAGCTGACAGAGTGTGGGCTGATACTCTCTCTTCCCGTGGTGGTGTGGGCTTGGTAGGGAGGGTACTGCTCGAACTCTAGAGGCAGACCCTGGCCAACCACTTCTAAGACCCACCTGTCCATGGTAACAGCGGACCAGGTGGAAAGAAAGTGGTGGAGCCGGCCCCCCATGGGAGGACCCAGAGCTGGCATGATGGGAATAGGGGTGGCAGCCCCTATCCTGTCACTGGGCAGGTGGGTCCAGAATGGAACCTGCCTGAACCCTGAACTCCCTGTCTGTGGGCTGCTGAAGGCCCAGACTTGGGCCGAGGGTGCCAAGCTTGTGCCTGCTGTTGCTGCTCACCCTGGAAGGAGGGCTGCTTGGCCGCTGGAGCAGAGTGCTGAAAAGGCTTCTTCTTCTGCTGTTTCTTGGAGCCAGGGGCATCCTTTTGAGCAAATGTAGCAGAACCAAGGTGGTATTGGGTTGCTCGGTTCGCTTAAGGTGACCATCCACACCTGGGCCGAAGAGATCGGTACCCAGGAAAGGAACATCAATGAGTTTGTGCTTGGTATCTGCCATAATGGTGGAAAGCTTCAGCCAAGCTCTGTGGTGCATGGAAACCATGGCTACCACCGAACGGGTACAAGAGTCCCCGAGGTCCAAGGCCATCTGAAGTTGCTGCTCAGCAACGGCTCGGCTCTGGTCCCAGACCTGCTTAACCATAGTCTGAAGGTCCATGGGGAGGTGTGGGAGAACTTCATCCAAGGAGCCCAGGAGGGCATGGGAGAAATGCGCCATGATGATGGCTGAACTTGCCTGATGGAGGCCTAGAGGGGAGGCTGCATACACCTTCCTGGCAGAATGGTCCAGTTTTTTGGACTCCTTGTCTGGAGGTCTATCAGTGTCAGCAGAGTTGCCTCTGCGTCTGAACACAGAAACGGTTACTAACCCCTGCGCCAAGGGATGTTTCGTGAACCCCGAGAGAGACCCAATGGGCACCGCATACTTGCGGGCCATCTGGGCAGGAGGCAGGATGTTGCCAGAGCTCCAAAGCCGGGCCTACAATGGCCTTGACCATTGAGAAGACTTCTGTAGGGGTATCCCCTCTTTTAAGTGTAACCCCCCTACCAATGGGGTTCCCAAAAAGTCTTCCTTGAGATTGCCTAAGTGCTCACTGCCTGGCTGGTGTCCTGCGTTTTAGCAGTTTAAATGTATTGCCAGAGCATGCCTGTATAGCCTCCATGTACTGTCTCTTTAAAAGCTGCCTGGATTGCATTCATAAGTAATCTGAGAGGGAGCTCTGTTGAAAGATGTAACTATTCCAAGCAAGGTTCCAAGAACTTGCCAGAGTCTGTCGGGATAATGGATGCAACATTTCCTTTTCGGAGATATTGCCAGTACCAAAGGCCTCAGTGGAGAAAAAAATGAAGCTCACAGAGGTTAATGACTGGCTCAGGAAGTGGGGTGAAGAGAGGGTTGGGGTGTTAGGAACTGGAATGGAGTTTGGGAGATAGGACTATATGCCAAGGACAGGTTTCATCTTGCCCCATTAGGAAAAGAAGTACTTAAACAGGGGATGGCTGACTACATTCAAGAAAGGTGGGGTTTAAACTGTGAGGGGGAAGGGATAAGGATTGGCTGACCAGAAGCCCCTCCTCCAGATGAGGGAGTAGCCTTCAAGCTCAAGGGGATGGGGAAACAGACTGGGGGTGGAGGTTTCAGGAGGAGCAGAGGGAGGATGGAAGTATAAGGAATCTGGGTGGGGTTTGACAAAGAGGATCAGGGATAAGGAGTGGGGGTTGGTGCTAGTAAATGCCAGGAGCTTGGGAAACAAGTTGCCAGAGTTCCAGGCCATGCTGTTCGAGGGGGGTGTGGATGTGGTGGCAGTCGTGGAGACGTGGGCCAACAAAAACCATGACTAGGACCTAAACGTGAGGGGGTACACTATGCTTAGGAAGGATAGAAAGGAGGGCAGAGGGGGTGGAGTGGCTATGTTCATTAGAGATGACATAGAAATTGCTAGAGTAGAAGAGGCAGAGGGAAACGTGGAGGCCTTATGGGTCACCTTACGATCCCCAGCAGGAGATAAGGTCAAGCTGGGTGTAGTATATAGGCCCCCCGGGATGAGTGATGTTCTAGAGGATGGTTTGCTGGACAATATCATTGCCCAGTGTGGACCAAAAGGGGAAGGAGTGGTGTTGATGGGGGACCTTAATATGCCAGGTACAAACTGGGGAACCATGTCCTCTAAGGTGGCCAAGGAGCAGAGGCTGCTGGATGACTTCCAGTATGTGTTCTTAACACAGCATGTGATGGAGCCCACAAGGGAGGGGCATGTCCTGGACGTGGTTCTGGCAGATGGGGATCTGGTAAGGGACCTGGTTGTACAGGACCCCTGACTGGGAGCCACCACAATACTGTCTGGTTTCAAATAAGCATGGGGGAGGGGGGAGATCTAGGACACTGGCAGTGGACTTCAGGGAGCAGACTTTGTGGCATGGGAAATATTCTCAAGGATCACTTGAAGGGATTACATCAATGACAAGTGTGGAAAGGAGATGGGAGGTCATAAACGAGGACTTCATGAGGCAGTCAGGATCTGCCTAAGTTGAAACGTAGGGAGCAAGGTCACATAAACCATGCTGGTGGTCCAGTGAGGTACAGGTAGCAGTCAGAGAAAAGAAGGCGGCCTACAAAAATATAAAATAACAAGAGGGATAGGGATAAGGAATGTACCATCTTGCATCCAGAAAAGTCACCATATGGTGAGGGGAGCAAGTCCAGTAAAAGAGCAGCGGCTGGCAATAGGGATACATGGAGGGAAAAGGGTTCCCGCACACTGGGGAGCGGAGAAAACTAAGGCCATCTCAGCAGATTGAGATCAGAAGGAGGGTGGGTGGAAGAGGCAAGGAACCAGGCAGAGGTATTAATCGAGTACTTTGCCTCTGTGTTCACTAGAGGGGGTGAGATATCTACAAAGCAAGGCATGAAGGGATAGAAGCAGTGAGTGGGATCAGGAGCAACAGAAATGGAGCAAGAGGGAGGGAGAGGTATCCCAGGGGTGTCACATATGGATAAGGATAAAAAGGCCAGTAAGGTGGAGGGGACGGATGATGCTATCTCCGCCATAAGGGTGTGGTTAGCCCTCAAGGCCCTAAAGAAAGACAAATCTCCTGGGCTGGATGGCATTCATCCGAGAGTACTATGGGAATTGGAGGACATACTGGCTGCACCCCTGGTGGAGCTCTTCAACAGGTCACTTGAGACAGGGAGGGTACCTAGGGATTGGCGAGAGGCACATGTGGTGCCAATCCATAAAGGGGGGTTGAGGGAAGTACCAGGTAACTATAGACCCATCAGTTTGACCTCGGTGGTGGGAAAATTAATGGAGAGTATACTAAAGGAACGATTGGGAGTGTACTTGGAGGAGGTGGGAGGTCTGGATAGTCGGAAACATGGGTTTGTGCCAGGTAGATCATGTCAAACCAATCTTGTGGAGTTCTACGAATGGGTAACATCAGAACTGGACAGGGGAAAGCCTGTGGATGTATTATTCTTGGACTTCAGCAAGGCGTTTGACTCTGTCCCCCATAATGGTCTGGTGGAGAAACTGATGGGGTTAGAGTAGGCCTTGATGGTCAGATGGATTGAAAACTGGCTAGCTGGACGCACCCAGAGAGTAGTGGTCGGTGGGGAGCCTCGAACCCTAGAGAGGTTGGTAGTGGGCACCACAGGGCTCGGTCCTGGGTCCGATCCTGTTTAATGCATGCATATCGGACATCAGGAGGGTATAGGGCGAAATGAGTCTCTTCAGGATGACTCCAAGATGGGAGCAGAAGTTGAGGGAGAAGAGGAAGATTGGCCCTGCAAGGGACTTGACACCCTGGAAAGCTGGGCTCACACATGGAAATTAAATTTCAATATCACCAAGTGCAAGGTGTTGCATCTGGTGGGAAACCCTAAACACAGGTACACTCCGGGAGGGAGGCTGTGAGGCCTCAATAGGGCAAAAAGACCTAGGGGTCATGGTGGATGCAGAAGGAATAACTCTGAGCAGTGCAGGAGAGCGGTAGCAAGGCAAACAGGATGTTGAGATGCATCATAAGGGGATCACTTTAGGAGCAAGGAAGTGATTCTGCTGCCGTACAATGGACTGGTTAGACCACACCTTGAGTACTGTGTACAGTACTGAGATCACAATTGAAGAGGGACATACAGCTCCTGGAGAGGGTACAGAGGAGGGCAACTAAGATGATACGAGGGCTAGGGGATTTGATGTATGAGGACAGACTTGAGGAGCTCTGCCTGTTTTCATTGGAGGAGAGGAGAGACAGCGGGGACATGATTGAGGTCTTCAAGTACCTCAAGGGAATAAATAGGGTAAACATGGAGGGGATCTTTAGACTAAAGCAGGGAGGTATCACCAGAGGGCATGGTTTGAAGTTGGAAGGGGAAGGTGAGGGGGGAAAAGGAGGAGGTTTTTCACTGAGAGGGTGGTGGACCCTGGAATGCACTGCCTGGTGAGCTGGTTCAGAGATCCACAGTGGAGGGCTTCAAGAGAGGGTGGGACAGACACAGAAAGTGGATGTATCAGATGATGGCCTGTCCTGGGGGGGTGGGGATGGATGATAGGGGTTTCTGGAGCACAAGGGATGGGAAGGCCTCGGCACCCAACTAAGGATCTAAGGTTCGAGCAGACTCGATAGACCGTAAGGCCTAATCTGCTGGCAAATAGTATGTTAGTATTTGCTGAAAATCATTTAGAGCGATAATGATAATGAAGTTTGTCTAACCTGCCTTCTTTGCAGCAAGGACTGTCTTGTTTATCTCCACCATTTGGCCCGGGACTGTGAATGGGACCAATCAGTTCTGGTGGGACCTAAAATGGAGCCGGACTACAGAAGCTGTCTGAAGTCAAAATCTGTAGGAATTGTAGTTCTGGGCTTTTGGCGCCTTTTTGCAATTGAAGGGGGAGCTCTTGCTTTGACTGACAGCCGAATCAGCCAACCGAACCTTTTGGATCTGAGGGAAATCCCCAAGCTGCCTGCTGTTTAAGGCACATCTAAGTTGGGAGCTGAAGAAGCAAGATGCTTGAGACAGTCTCTGTGGAAAGGCCTGAATTTTGGCTTGCATGTCTGCCTACTGCCCTGAGAGGGGAAAGAGAATTTTTTTCGGACTGAATCCAAGTTGTGTGACTAAAGTAAGCTACTGAAGTGGGCCAGGATCAACCTAAAGAAGACCGAAGATTTGTTGAATGCGATCGGTCTGTCAGGACTTATGGCTGCTTTTGAATCCCCAGTTTGTGCAGAGACTTTGCAGTCGTGACCGGAGAGCGGTTTGCCTGGTACAGTAGAATTTCCTTACATGTAAATGTGCTGTGAGCTGCTAGTGGGTCATGAGTTAGTTCCACACTGTGTGAACTGTGTTCTGCTTGCTGGAAGCTGTATCCAGCCCCAAACGGACTGCATCCGAATTTGTCTCCATGTGGTCTGGGCCTTGCCAGACTGGCCCAGCCAGACTACCCACTGCACAGAGAAGCCATCGACAAGAGATCTACCTGGGGATCAGCTTTCTGCTCCACGCTTGAACAGAAACGATGCCTCAGTGACTCGTGTGGGCCCTGCTTCTCCTGGCTTTTCAAATCAACCACCTGCAGTCTCGATTTTCGTCCAGTCTGTATCCAGTCTTGGGTGTCGTGAGTAAATACTAGGGTAGCTCCCTGCAACAACAGCTTAATCTGAGTGTGTCATCTGATTGTCTTGTTTCTTTTCCTTTACAAACTGAGCCCTCTGGCTCCGGATTACAAATAGTACGTACTGTGCATGTTGTGTTTTCCATCACAGGGCCCCAACCAGCTGCGATGCTGGCCAACCCCGGGCAGTGGTCCTGGCTAGCCCATTTCTTCTCCACCTGGGTACCCAGAAGTGTGACTGTGTGGGGGGACTCAAAGCGCATGTATAACTGCCTGATTGATATAACCTTTAAGCTAATTAACCTGATTTCGCCCCTCCCTTGTTTAAGTCCCCTGAATAAATCAGACCTAACTTTTTTCCAGTTTGTGCTCAAAGTACTGTACTGTTGCTATTTGCTGTGCATAACCTTGTTTTACAGGGGGTCCCCTGGGTCGAGCCAGAGGAACCAGCCCTGGTGGCAAGTGCAAACAGTGTGGGTACTTGTGAAAGTGATTATTATACAGTGTTCAGGCCACTAGAGGGGAAAGAGGGGGGTTACATTGTCCCGGAGGGCTGTGCCCAGGTTAGCTTGACCACTACCAACCCTGACCTCCGAGTGGAGGCACCTCTTTCAGAACTCAGGCCCTTTAACCTGCTACTAGCCAAGCAGGCAAGGATAGTAGCCCTTGGGATAGCGCCACCTAGGGGTTACATCTTGGAGGCACCACTGGGATTTTGTGTCTTCTAGTGGCCGAAATTACGAATTATTGTCAAACATAAATGGCTACCCCAACAGAAGTGGCTGTGCACCAGTTGGTGGGGTGGTGTACAGGGCAGGAGATTGACCCTCACAATGCCCTGCTTGTATTGGATATTCCCCTGAACATTGGTAAAGACGCTGTAGAAGGAGTACTTTCCAAAGTTGAATGTTTAACAAAAGCTGTGGTGGTGGGGCGACAGGCTGATTTGACCGCCCAAACTTTTATGGCCTTAGTAGAGTGTAGTGACCCAGTGGACAGTTCCAAGGTGCCACGAACTGTTGCCCCAGAAGGGACCCCAGCCACCTGGAGAGTGAGAACTAGAGACAATAAAGACCCTGGGGAGGATGAGCTCCCCCTATTATCTGAGACTTTTGAGGAGAAATTTGCTAAATTGTTGCTGTAGGAAGGGAAAACCGTAGAGGACTTTAAGAAACTATTCCTGCCACCTGGGGGTGTTCCCTTTCCAACACGCCCCCCCACTACAGCACCTGTTACTGCCCCGCCTTCTGTGCCCATGCCAATGCTGGCCCCTATATCTGTACCTGCTATTAGTCACGACTCCTACCGAAGGTTGAGAATCTTCTCGGGCACCCTTCCCATCCCCCAGGGGGAGGATGACTGGGAGACCTGGATAGACTATGTTGCCCCTCTAGTACTTGAATGGCAATGCTCAGAAGCAGAGAACCACAAGAGGTTGAATGAGAGCCTCCAAGGCCCTGCCCTGGCTACCATCCATGCCAAGTGGGCCAATAACCCCGAAGCAACTGCACAGGACTATCTTGATGCATTGGAGAATGTGTATGGGAGCCCGGATTCAGATGAGGACCTGTGATGGAGAGTAAGAAATGCCCAGCAGTACTCAGGGGAGCCACTGTCAGTGTATGAACCTCGGCTTGAAAAGCTGCTACAAGAGTGCCTCAGAAAGGGTAGTTTGCCATCAAATGGATTAGATTAAACTAGGCTGGACCGGATCCTTAAGTCTGCTCCATTTTCAGAATTGTTACTGCTTCAGTTGCGCCTCGTCAGCCGACTGGAATCGCCCCCCCTCTTATGATGAGCTAATGAAAGAAATTCGGGGTTGAGCAAAGGTGATCCTGGGGAATTTCACCAATATCTGCTGCTATTACAAGTGACAGAGTGATATCAGCTAAGTGTCTCAGGGCAAAAGTCGGCACCTAACAAGCACTCTGAGAATGCAAAGGACTTCCCGGCCTGGGCCCAGTTTTTGAAAGTCAAGCTATTAAAGGAAGTCCGAGAGTTGAAGGCAGGTGCCTCTGCAAGGGTTTCCCCCATGGAACAAGATTCTGGTTCCTCTCAGGACGTGACTGCCATGGGGGGGGGGTGCATCCTCAGGCATCCTCTACTGAGGGTAGCTCCTAGGCCGAAATCAAAGAATTGACTGCCACCCTAAAGGAACTATTGAGACACGTTGCACCCCTCTCACTGCTGCAAGCAGATATTGTACCCCGATCCCTTGCTACTACTTCAGTTCCTCATGCAATGTTCTCTCCAAGGATGACCCAGGAGTCTATCAGTTGTCACAACTGTGGAAAGGATAGCCATATGAAGAGGGAATGCCGGTCTCAGAAAGACTTAGAGAAAGTGGTGAACCGGCTTCAAGGAGAGCTTCGGAAAACAAATCAGTGGTTAAGAGGTGCACGAAATGACTGCAGCGAAGGCTTTGGACATCCTAATTCAAACACCTTTGTGGCTAAATCGTCCATCTAGGCCCCTGCTGCTGTCCCTCCAGACTGGTCCAAAATAGTGGGCCCTTCAATGGAGACTACCATGGCTGTGAATGATATTCCTACTCGGGCTGTGCTGAACAGTGGGTAGCAAGTGACTACTGTATTTCAGGACTGGTATGACAAACACTTATCTACTGCGCCCTTACAATCCCAGGAAGGCCTACATGTGTGGGGGCTGAGCGACAAGTCTTATCCCTACCTAGGATATGTCCACCTCTGGTTGTCGTTTCCTGCAGCTGTAACTGGTGTAGAGGAGCAAGTCAAGACATTGGCCTTAGTGTGTCCCCCTACTCGACTGTATGATGGGGTTCCCCTGTTAACTGGGACCAACGCCCATATGTTTGGGAGACTTACACAACTCTGTCACGAGAAACAAGGGCGATGGACTGGGAGGGCCCTAAGAATTCACGCTCTGATCAAGAGGGCTTATGATTTGCAACAGAACCCCAAGGGAGTGGACCAGGATGAACCGGTAGGCGTCGTGTGGAAGAAGGCTCACGATTCAATGGTACTGGCGCCTAACGCCCAGTGTACCATTCAAGGGGAGGTCCACCTCTGCAAAGATGTCAAGAACAAAATACTGATGTTGGACGTGCCAAGCAATGGAAAATTGCCAGAAGGATTATTGGTTAAGCCCAGCATCTTGCCAGCTCATGCTCATGCCTATGCAAGATGAGTGATGGTCCAGATTCATAATGTGTCATATCGGGAGATCCGGGTGAACAAAGGATGCACCCTAGCTACGGTACACTGCACAGACAGTGCAGTGTTGCCCAGCAACAAGCACCCTGGCAAGACAGATAGAGTGACTCCCGATTTGTTTGATTTTGGTGACTCCCCATTGCCAGCTGAATGGAAGACTAGAATTAGCCAGAAACTTTTCCAGAGAGATCAAGTGTTTTCGTTGAAGGAATGGGATGTGGGATGTGTCCAAGGTGCAGAGCTTCACATATGCCTGCACGATGAACGGCCATTTAGAGAGAGGTCTCAACGCCTAGCCCCTGCTGACATAGATGATGTGAAAAGACACTTGCAGGAAATGCTCGCGGCTGGTGTGATACAAGAATCCAGGAGCCCATATGCTTCTCCCATTGTGGTTGTGCGTAAGAAGAATGGATCTGTGAGAATGTGTGTTGATTATCGAACTCTGAATCGGCGGACCATCCCCAATCAATACACCATGCCCCGTATACAAGATGCTCTGGATTGTTTGAATGGGTGCAAATGGTTCTTAGTGTTGGATCTTCGCAGTGGATATTACCAGATTCCTATGGCTCCAGAGGACCATGAGAAGACAGCTTTCATCTGTCCTTTGGGGTTCTATGAATTCCTGAGAATGCCACAGGGGATATCGGGTGCCCCAGCCACCTTCCAGCGACTGATGGAATGAGCGGTGGGAGACATGAATTTGCTGGAATGCCTGGTGTACTTGGATGATGTCATTGTGTTCGAGAGCTCCCTAGAGGAGCATGAGAGTCGACTGTTCAAAGTACTAGACCGACTGGAAGATTTCGGCCTCAAGCTGTCCATTGACAAGTGCCAGTTTTTCCAAACCTCTGTGAAGTATGTGGGGCACATAGTGTCTACAGAGGGTTAGAGACTGATCCTAGTAAAGTTGAAGCCTTGACTACTTGGCCGCAGCCCCACAATTTGAAAGAACTACAATGTTTCCTGGGATTCTGTAGCTAATACCGCCGGTTCATAAAGGACTATTCCAAAGTGATTCGGCCACTCTTGAATCTTACCCAGGGTTGCCCTCCTACCAATCGCAAATACAAAAAAGGGGCCGACAAAGAACCAGACAAAGCATATTTCCACCCAGGTGAACTTTTTGGGTCCCGTTGGATGCCTGACTGTGAAGCAGCTTTCCATGAAGTCATATACCAGCTCACCCATGCCCCCATCCTCGCTTATGCTGATCCCCCCAAACCTTATGTGCTGCATACTGACGCCAGTCTGCAGGGTCTAGGAGCTGCACTGTATCAAGACCATGAGGATGGTTTGAGATCAGTGGCATTCACCAGAAGCTTGACCCCGTCAGAGCAAAACTACCCTGTGCACAAGTTGGAGTTCCTTGCGTTAAAATGGGCCATTGTCGACCAGTTTAATGATTATCTCTATGGGGCGAAAAAATTGGTGAGGACTGATAATAACCCATTGACCTATGTACAGACTTCAGCTAAGTTAGATGCCACAGGGCACCAGTGGCTTTCTGCATTGTCAACATGTGATTATGCTGTCGAATATAGACTGGGCCCGAATCATATTGATGTGTATGCCCTATCCCGGAGGCCCATTTCCAAGAGCGACTGAGTCAGGCTGTCTGAACCTGATATCTGGGCATTGTGTCAAAAGTTTGATAGAAATGAACAGATGTCTACGGACACAGCGGACTGCTTAGTAGATGGCTTGGGCCCCTCTGACACCTGCATACCGGCTCCGTATTGCCACTTCTCTGCTCTAGATATTAGTGCACTACCTCAGTTTGACAAGGACAGCATTCAATAGGCACAATCCCGAGATCCTATGATTCAGCCAGCACTTGACGCCATTCGTGCAGGAAAAGATGTGTCCAAGTTGTGTTCCTTTGATCTGCGAACCATTTTATTGTTTAAAGAAGGCCCCAGGTTGAAGCTGCTTAATCAGTTGTTGTATAGAGATACAGTAGATTGGGGAGGCCAAATAGACAAGCAACAATTGGTCCTGCCCACAGCCTTCAAAGATTTGGTACTGAGGTCACTCCACAATCAGGGATTGACCGGACCCTTGACCTAGTATGATCTCAGTTCTACTGGCCCAAGATGGGGGCCAATGTAGAGCACCATGTAAGGACTTGTAGTCACTGCCTGCAGAGAAAAGGCCTGCCTCAAAGGGCTGCCCCCCTTGTCAACATTACTTCCTGCACCCCATTGGAACTAGTCTGCATAGACTTCCTGAGTTTAGAGCCTGATCAGTGAAACATTGGCAATGTGTTAGTGGTTATGGACCATTTCACATGGTATGCACAAGCTTTTCCCACCAAAGATCAAAAAGCATCTACCGTGGCCAAGGTGCTAGTGGAAAATTTCTTCGGCCACTATGGTGCCCCCCCCCAGCGAATTCACTCTGATCAGGGCTGGGACTTTGAGAGTCAGCTAATCAAAGAAATGCTCTCTCTATGGGGGGTGCGAAAGTCAAGAACCACCCCTTATCACCCGCAGGGGGATCCTCAACCAGAATGCTTTAACCGCACCCTGCTAGACATGCTAGGCACCCTCCACCCCAAAGATAAGCATGAATGGAGCCAGCAGATTAGCACCTCAGTACACGCATACAGTTGCACGAAGAATGATGCTACCGGGTTCTCTCCCTACCGCCTCATGTTCGGGAGAGAGGCCCGGCTGCCTGCTGATGTCTGTTTTGGGGTTTCTCCCATTGGGGTCTGAGCCGAAGATTACCTGCAAGATATACAAAAACTGAAAGCTCAATTGAACCATGCCTATCAACTGGCCCAGACAATGGCCGCCAAAAGAAATCTAGCCAACAAAGAGAGACATGATAGAAAAGTAAAGGCTCAAGAGCTTATGCCTGGAGACTGTGTGTTGTTGCAAAATTTAGGATTACATGGTAAACACAAAATTGCTGATCGATGGCACCATCTTCCCCATGTCGTAGATGGAAAGTTGGATGATTTGCCAGTGTACAAAGTGCACCCAGAGAATAACTCCAAAGCTGTCAAGACCGTGCACCGTAATCACTTGCTACTTATTGGTCAAGTTATAATTGAGGCTGAACCCACCGAGATTGATTCCCCTGGACCAGTGACTCATGCTGCTGCAAGAAAGAGACACAGTCAGCCTGCCCCCATGGTTGCCGATTTAAGACTTCCCCCGCAGCAGGCCCAGAATGATAGTGACTGCCAGTCTAACTCAGATGACAGTGAGTGTGATAATGCCTATTACCCCTCATATGAACTGAGTCAGTTGTTTCATGGAAATCCTGTGTTGAATTATGGGGATGAAGCTGGGCCCTCTGGACTGCCTAACCTCCCGGCATCATCCTTGGAGCCAATGCTCCCTGAAAGGGAAGTGCAAAGTATCACGTCTGAGGATGCTGAGTCTTTGTGTATTGTGGAACTGTATGATTTGCCTGAAGGAGAGGCTGATAGTATGAGTCTTTCTGGTGACATGCCAGAACTTGAGGAACACTATGAGAGTGCTGACAACCGCCCTTCAGTGCCAGAGTGTCTTCAAAATGAGCCAAGTGTTGTAGAAACAGAGCCTACAGAGCAAGGGGCTGACAGTGCTCCAAGTCTGGACATTCCTACCCAGGCAGAGGCACCCCTCACAAGTGATGAAAGTTCCAGGACGAGTGTTGAGAGTACAGATACTGTGGTTGTTTCCCCCAGAAGGACTGGCCGAGCTATCAAGCCAGTAGTCCACTTAAGTTATGATTCTCCTGGGAGGCCAGTGGATTTGCCTCTCAATGTGGTCCACAAAGGGGTTTATGTTTCTCAGAGCTCACTGCCCAAACTGAGCCAAAGTACCAATTCCAGGTTAATTGTTCTGCCTTCTAGGTATGGTGCCCCTGCCCCGACTAGCCCCAAGTTAGCTGATAGGGCCCCCTCTGGCATTGTTTAATGTACAAGAAATTATTACCTGATTCCGCATAGTAATGTGTAAATTACCTGTGTGAAATATGCCTGATGTATTGTCAAAATGGGTATAGTATTACGAAGTGTAGTGAAAATGTATAGTAAAGTAGTAAGTTTATGTTAACTGATGCATGATGGTACAGACTTGACGTGGAGGCCAAGTTTTCTCCAGACAGGGAAGGGTGTAACCCCCCTACCAATGGGGGTTCCTGAAAAGTCTTCCTTGAGCTTGCCTAAGTGCTCACTGCCCGACTGGTGTCCTGCATTTTAGCAGTTTAAATGTATTGCCAGAGAGTGCCTGTATAGCCTTTGTGTGCTGTCTCTTTAAGAGCTGCCTGGATTGCAGTCATACATAATCTGAGAGGGAGCTCTGTTGAAAGATGTAACTATTTGCTGAAAATCATTTAGAGTGATAATGATAACGTAGTTTGTCTAACCTGCCTTCTTTGCAGCAAGGACTGTCTTATTTATCCCCACCATTTGGCACGGGACTGTGAACTGGACATATCAGTAACTTCTAGTAGGCCCTAAAATGGAGCCAGACTACAGGAGCTATCTGAATTCAAAATCTGTAGGGATTGTAGTTTTGGGCATTTGGCGCCTTTTTGCAACTGAAGGGGAGCTCTTGCTTTGACTGACAGCCGAATCAGCCAACCGAACCTTTTGGATATGAGGGAAATCCCCAGGCTGCCTGCTGTTTAAGGCAGAGCTAAGTTGGAAGCTGAAGAAGCAAGATGCTTGAGACAGTCTCTGTGGAAAGGCCTGAGTTTTGGCTTGCATGTCTGCCTGTTGCCATGAGAGAGGAAAGAGAATTGTTTTTGGACTGAACCTGAGTTGTGTGACTAAAGTAAGCTACTGAAGTGGGCCAGGATCAACCTGAAGAAGACCGAAGATTTGCTGAATGCGATCTGCCTGTCAGGATTTCCAGCTGCTTTTGAATCCCCGTTTTGTGCAGAGACTTCGCTATCGTGACCGGAGAACGGTTTGCCTGGTACAGTAGAATTTCCTTACATGTAAATGTGCTGTGAGCTGCAAGTGGTTGGTGAGTTAGTTCCCCACTGTGTCAACTGTGTTCTGCTTGCCGGAAGCTGTATCCAGCCCAAAACGGACTGCATCCGAATTTGTCTCCATGCGGTCTGAGCCTTGCCAGACTGACCCTGCCAGACTACCCACTGCACAGAGAAGCCATCGATGAGAGACATGCCTGGGGATCAGCCCCCTGCTCCACACTTGAACAGGAATGACGCCTCAGCGACTCATGTGGGCCCTGCTTCTCCTGGCATTCCAGATCAACCACTTGCAGTCTCAATTTTCATCCAGCCTGTGTCCAGTTTTGGGTATCATGAGTAAATACTAGGGTAGCTCCCCTGCAACAACAGCTTAATCTGAGTGTGTCATTTGATTGTCTTGTTTCTTTTCCTTTACAAACTGAGTATAGTGTGTACTGTGCATGTTATGTTTTCCATCACAGGGCCCCAACCAGCTGCGACGCTGGCCAACCCCGGGCAATGGTCCTGGCTAGCCCATCTCTTCTCCACCTGGGTACCCAGAGGTGTGACTGTATGGGGGGACTCAAAGCACATGCATAACTGCCTGATTGATATAACCTTTAAGCTAATTAACCTGTATTTGCCCCACCCTTGTTCAAGTCCTCTGAATAAATCAGATCTAACTTTTTCTGCATGTAATCTGACTGTGGTTCCAGTTTGTGCTCAAAGTACTGTACTGTTGCTATTTGCTGTGCATAACCTTGTTTTACAGGGGGGTTCCCAGAGTCGAGCCAGAGGAACCAGTCCTGGTGGTAAGTGCAAACAGTGTGGGTACTTGTGTGGTGTACCAGGGGTATTGTGAAAGTGATTATTGTACAGTGTTCAGGCCACTAGAGAGGAAAGAGGGGGGGTTACAGTGTCCCGGAGGGCTGTGCCCAGGTTAGCTTGACCACTACCAACCCTGACCTCCAGGTGGAGGCACCCGTTTCAGAACTCAGGCCCCTTAACCTGATGCTAGCCAAGCAGGCAGGGGTAGTAGCCCTTGGGATAGCACCACCTAGGGGTTACATAAGAATATCTGTAAGAGGGTACTCCACCTGTTTCTGGTCAGGTTCCAGGGACATCCCCGTGGATTCAGAGATAAGGTGGAGAATTCCCAAAAATGATGAAGGGCCCTCCTCCGTCGACAGACTACCCACCGACTCATCATCCAGCGGATGAGAGTGAAGAGCGGTGTCGTCAGAATCCGAGGTATCTGGATAAATCAGTCAGCCACCAAGATCCCTTTCTACACACCTGGGGTGGTCAGGTGTGAGGGTGACTGATAACCTGCAAGGAAGACCCAGAACCATCTGAGATTCCTTTGTAGGAGCCCCTCCCAAAGGCTGTTTTGGTGGTGGCTCCACCACTATCGGTGAAGAGACCGATTTCAGCTGAACTAGGGCAGGTTTTACCAGCACTCGCAGCAGAGGAATCAGTTTTACTGGTTCCAATGGAGTCGGCTTCGGCCTGGGAGGTGAAAGCCAAGTAATGGCTGGGGTGGAAACCATAGAAGTCTTCTGCCAGGACAGAATGAGCTGTTGCCACTTCAGATCTTCGTAGCGTCAACAGAGTTTCTGCCAAAGCCTCTCCTCATCCGAGGAGGATGAAGATGAATGGTGGCATCGCCTCTTTTAGAGTGTTTATGCGCCTTCCTCAACCTTATGGTCGAGGGGATCCGAGATCTTGACCTCGATCGGACTGGCCAACTGGGTCGTTCGGGGGAAACCGGGGGAACCGGTGATTTTCCTGGCTCAGGAACCAGTTCCTTGATGGGATTGCCAGCAGGCTGGGTTTCCTCATCAGGAAGAGGCAGGACCAGGGTCCTGGTAAGTGAGTCATCGGCCTCGTCAGGCTACAACAGATCGACAGGGTCGTGAGTGATCTCCACCGCATCATCCGTCAAGACCTCGGCTGGCTGACCAGTCGGCAAAGCTGAGAAGCCGGTGGACAAAGAAGCAGTCTCGACCATAGTCAAGACTGGAGATTCCTGTGACCAAGATAGCTCTCAATCCCAAGAATGTCTTCGCTGAGATGAAGAATCTCTCATTTCCTTGTCCTTTTTATGGGACCGGGAGGTATGCGAGCCCGAAGGTCCCTCACCCTTGGTTGGGAGAGAGAGGCACATCTCCTGAAAGGAGCTCAAGAACGTGGAGCCCAGGTTAAGTGGAACGAAATTGGCCAAGAGGAGAGCTCTGCAGCCTGCGCTGCCTCTTCCACGAAGGCCTGCATCTGTTCTAACTGGTTGGCGGACCTCGCAGCTGCAGTGACCGCCCACGGGGCCTCCTTGGATTTCATTGGTGGATTCTGTTTCTCAGGCCTGCCCAACTTGAGCCGTGTGAGACGACTGTCAAGGATGCTTGGGTGAAAAGCAAGACACATCTCGCATGCCTGGGTGTCATGGCCGACACCCAAGCAGCAGACGCATGTGACATGTGGGTCTGTGCGTGACATTTTCTGGCCGCACATGCACCGGTGAAAACCGGGGAAGATTTATCTTCCATAATCGAATAGCAAAAGTTGCAATCGCTAGCTTGAACAAGCTTAATCTTCAGAGGATCTGAAGAAATCGAGGCCAGGGCCTACAAAACGTGGTAGCGGAGAGGAGGCAACCTGAATCTTCCAGCAGAAAGGAAGATCTGGCATCATGGGGCAGAGCCAAGGGTTATACCACCCGGGTGAGTGGGAGGAGCCAGCTTGAAGACCTTCTGGCAAGAATTGGGGAAAGGGACATGCCAAGAAGTGTGGATGAACAACATATCCACGTCCCTAGAAGTTCCCCTTCCACATCAACAGTCGGACCAGGACGATGCCACCACCTCACAGGAAACTCCATGGTCGCTAGCAACTACCAACTCTGAGCATAGAAGACAGGACCTCACCACGCTGGCTGAAATCCATCAGCTTCTTCAGTTGTTCAGCAGGCAGACGGCGAACTGAACAAGAACTTTGCCGCAGTTTTGTTTATTGGAGGTCCTGAACTTTGAACTCCTACAGGGAACCCTCTCCCATCCTTGCATCTGATTAGGTGAAACAATTTAAGTTGGAACAGGACCTTCCCTGCTTCCCCACATCCCACCCCTTATTACATTCCGCACGCCTAATAAAACCACCAAACAGGTATGTGATGGGGCCCCTTAGTAGGGCATAATATGCACTCTTCAGGAAATATAATGAAAACTTGATTGCTCTGAGGCATTAGTGGGCCAAAAGGAACACGGCCCCATTCTCCTCTAAGGAGTCTTTTATGACTGGGTTGACCTGAACAGCGTTTGGTGGGGGTGAAGAGGAGGGAGAACTGTTTCACCATGCAGAAGGTGGAGGGGGGCGCAAGCGGCTAACAGCTGCTCTTTGTATATATGTTCTACTTAAAAGTAATATGTTATGTCTGTTATGCTGGTGAAGGGGAGCAAGTACACCCAGATAGAGGAATAGCTTAACTCCCACTGATGGGGACTGGGTCTACCTTTGTAAAGATGCAGAGGTGGCATTCCACAGAGTGTGATCCCCTAGGAGACACCAGTCACATTTTTGGCTCATATAGTCACAGATGAACCCCCATTCCCCAACTGCGCTAAGTAGCTCCTTACTCGCCCAGAACATATAACGCAGCATGCACACTGAAGCTCCTGTCCCTCTCTGTGCTATTAAACACTCTGAAGTGGAGACCAGAGCTGTCACAGAAAGGTCATAACTCACCCGGGCTAAATCCAGTAACTTAAGAAACCCCCCTCTTATTATTCCCAGGGAGAGAAGATTAACTTGCCTCTTTGGCACAACTGCAGAATTGTAATAACCATTTCTGGACTCCCCCCAATCATGTAATATAGGGCCCACATCACTGGGCTAAAGGCAGCCTTCCTCATCACCCCACACTGCCCCTCAGTAATAGTCTGCAGGATAGAACTGCCTTTTGACAAGCACCAAAGACATTCTAGCAGGGCCACAGCATATTATCATGCTGAAGGCATTTAGGTTTCCTCTGGTATTTATCCCTAAGTGCCTGATTGTATTTTTACATATAATGAATTGCTTCAGATGGAGGTTCATGGACTGCTTCTTAAGTAGAACACTGCCTCTTCCCTCGGACAGGCAGCCTTATAGTCTCAAATCTGAAGTTGTGAGATTCATTTGTTTTAAAGCCCCCCCCCAACCTCATAGTTGGTCTAGGGGGCTCTCAATGAGTACCTCATATAGCCCCTGGTGAGAGTTTGGTGTACTCTCTTATACAGTCCAGCAGACAACTTATAACAATCTGTGTATAGACCTCGCTGCTGGGAACATTATTGATAAAAAGGTCCTGCTGGCGCTCTGATCGACGTCTAGAAAGTAAAACCTCTGCAAGTCAACATGGCTAATTAAGAGGGACAGCCTCTTCATGCTCTCTCACCAGACAAATATCTATATGGGAGGTAGAGGGAGTCTTCTCCACTGGTAGCCTTCTCATTGATTTCTGTGGTGCGGATGTCACCTTGTGGCAATGACTGATTTTAGCTTCATAAGAGCTTTATGCATAAACAAATGAAGCATTGCCTGTGAAAGACTTGTTTCACTGGTATTTCGCCTCAAGGAAAAGCAGGATATCATCCATACCCTACAAAGGAAAGGTTCTTTTTTATCATGAAAATACTGTTAGGACATACTGATATTTAATTTGAGGGCATTTATACATAAAGTTAATCCCTCTTACATAGTCAAACAGTAATTATTGCACTGTAAATTGGAGTTCCATGCCAGTACTTTGTGTTTTCTGGCTGTTATCAGTAAGTAATATAATGGCATAAGGCACCTATGTTTACAATAAGATATACCATCAGACAGTATGTCCTGACAGGAGTATTTTATGTTCACTAGTGTTTCCCCCCCCCCAACCTTTCCTTTCCCCCTTCCCCCTTTCTCCCCTCCCCCTTCTTTACCTTAAAATGTGCTATTTTACACATCTATGGTGTTTAGATATTTTACACTGTCACTTTAAGGATTTTAACTATTTAAGAGGCACTAGTGTGCATCACTGCACCCATCCCTGAGGAGGCTTTAATGATTGTAACCAGTCGGATGTCGGATTGTTTGCTCTTTGGTGTGCGTACCCCATGCTTTGTTACACAGAACTTTTGAAATTATTATTAAAAGCTGGAAATTTGCATATACAAGGCAAGTGGTGCCATCCTTCTTCTGTTGCTCCATAATCTATTTGGACCAGGCACTCTGACTGGTGCTGCCATTTTCTGTTTTTGCACTACAAAGGAAAGGGACATATTAATTCTATGACCTTTCCACAGATCGCCACATGATATGAGAAGACTGTTAGAGAAGGGGCTGCAAATCTTTAACTGGATATAATGGCAAGAGATCAGAAGAGAAGGACCTGCAGACTATGAAGATTGTAATAATTAAGTAGTTACAGCTGCTACCACAAACACAGAGGCTGGAACTGCAATGTGCCCAACGACTTCTAACCCGAGCCAGAATATTCACTAGGGGTTTGGGTTCTTAGCCATTTTCTGATGTTTTACTTTCCCGCCCTGGCTGTATAACTAACAGGGGTTAGTAAGGTTAGGGGCTCCTACCTACTTCCCCTGCTGTGTAGCAGTTAGCTGCTACAGGGGCCCATGGCAATTGTTGTGACTTTCCCCCACAAGTTATATGTCATCTATTCCCCCAAAGAAGAATTAACATCCTCCCTACCTAGGAAGTACATACCCTTAATTTTCCTTGCCCTCTCTCCTTTAGAGGGTGCAGTTTGAGGTGTTTACTGTTTTTTTTATTGATTTGTTAATTGTCTCTATGTGTGCCCGGTTGGCACATGTTGGGATCTATTTAATAAGATCCTTGTTGACTGTTGATTGTTGTTGCTGTTTTGCAAGGTTTATTTAACTGTTCCTCTAACCTACATCCCACCTCTCAAGGGATAACTACACTAGACATACCACTTCTCTCTCCTGTCTCTTTCTCTCTATTCTACTCTTTGCACTCTTTGGTTCAGGTCGTGGCCTATCAGGGGGTAGGGTGGGGGTGGAGCACTGGTCCTAATTGAGAAAACCCAGATAATTAATTATATCAATGGATAAGCCATTGTTGCTAATTTCAGTTGACATTAATGGGATGCACAGCCCAGTTAAAAGGTGCCATTTTCTGCACCAGCTACAGAGGGTATGACCTAAAGTTGTTTTGTTTCAGGAGACAAACCTCTCACCTTTAGAACATGAACATTTTACTTCACTGAGATACCAAATGGTAATAGCTTCATCCCACCCCTCTGGAAGGAGATGCAGAGTGGCAATTCTTATCCCCCGAGGGGTACCTTTCACCTATGAGGACCAGGTCATTGACCCAGAGGGCCACTTTGTTATTGCCACAGGAATGCTCTATACTTCCCTTGTTACCCTGGTTTCCTTATACCTCCCCCTGGGCTCCAAGAAAGTAATGTCTCAACATTTTTTAACAAGCTACTGTCAGTCCTGAAAGGCAGCTAATTTTGGGAGAAGACCTAAATGTTACACTTTCGTCAGACCTAGATACATCAGGCTCCCTCGAACACTGGAATACACCCCTTCAAAAATATCTCAAACAGACTTTAGCCCACTTAGGATTCATTGATATCTGGAGACACCTCTTCCTGAAAGCCAGGGAGTACATCAACTATGCCCATAGAATAGGCACCTCCTCTGCTCATGACTATGTGTTCACTACAACAGAACACATGGATTTGATTCATGACCTGTGCCACATCACAGCTCTTCTTTCCAACCACTCCCCAGCCTTCCTAAAGCTTGAGTTGAGTAAACAGCCTAGGTCTAGCCACTGGAGGTTAAATACTATGTACTTCAAAGACTCAGAATTCAGGGAGCTGGTAGAAAGTGCAATAAAGTGCATCCAGGACGAAAACAGGGACCCTGCTATAGCTTCCACTATCCAATGGGACAGCCTTAAAGTGGTCCTCGGGGGAAATTATTTCATATGTTTCTGAATAGAAAAAGCAGAGAGAGGTACAGCAAAGGGAGCTGCACACCCTGCAGTGGGTTCTACAGCAAGGGGACCACTCTCTGATGTTACAAATCAGTAAAGTCAAACAGGAACTTCAAAAGATACAGGACCAAAAGATTGAACAACTCCTGTATTTAAAACACCACCACTATGAGGGTGGCCCCAGAGAAGCACGAAACTTGGCCTGTAGACTTCACCACTGTAAAGCACAGGCATGCGTAATGCAATTGATTGATCCAATATCAGGCTGTCTCCTCACCAAACCCCAAGAAATTAGAACAGCAATGGCCCACTACTACCAGCAACTCTCTTTGGGTCATATAGATACTTATCTCCGAGACTTTATCCTCCCAGCATTAACAGAATCCCAAGCCCAAAATTTGCTAGCCCCCGTCAGCATGAAACAAAAATTGAAATGGTTCTACGAGATGCAAAAACCCCAGGACCAGATGGACACCCGGTGGAATTTTATAAAAAGTTCTGAGAATCCCTCTTACCATCCCTACATTTGGCCTTTAGGGAAATACAGGAGAGAGATCCACCACCTCCCTTGTAGAAATATGTCACTCTCACAGCACTATTGAAACCCCAAAAGGACCCCCAACACCCCGCATCCTATAGACCTAGATCCATGCTCAACTGTGACTATAAAAATTACATGTCAATCATTGCCAGAACATTTGAACACCTTCTCCACTTAATTGATTAGGACCAAGTTGGCTTTATAAGACAAAGACAGGGCCACAACAGCATCAGAAGAAACCTACACTTAAATGACCACACAAACACCCAGCAGATCCCATTAACTCTACTGAGCCTGGATGCAGAAAATGTCTTTGACTGAGTGGCCTGACCTTTCCACTGGGCCACCTTGTCTCATTTTGGCTTCCCATCTGCCTTTATTCAAAATCTCCAGGACATGTATGGCTCTTCTCAAGCATACCTCAAACTGGATGGCTCACTCTGTCACCCATTCCCTCTTTCTATAGGCACCTGCCAAGGCTGCCCACTCTGCTCTTATTTGCTCTGTATCTGGAACCCCTGGTGACAGCAATCAGAAGAGATCAGGTAATAAAGGGAATTTTCTTGGGGGCAGGCAATATAAGAGTTTGCTCTTTGCTGACGATATATTATTGACAGTCACCTCGCTAGAGGTCTCCATCCTGACAGTGTGGGAACAGCTTTGCCATTTTGAAGACTTTTCAAGCTATAAGCTAAACACTTGCAAGACTAAGGTACTGTTATACAATTATTTCCCCACAGTGTGGCTTAAAAACAATGTTCCTTTTAAATGGCACAAACAGACCATCAGGTGTCTAGGCATTAAGATCACTAAAAACATAACCCACGACTTCCTGGATGTCACTCACCAGGATGCAAGGTTAAAACCTAGCTCTGCTGATCCTGGGCTAAAAACAGAATCTCTCACAAATAAAATGCAAAAATAATCAAAAAAGAATATCAGGGAGAGCCACAGCATTGAATGGGAGGCAAAAAAGGACTGTATGCACCCCCAGAAACAAGGATTCGGCAATATTCTCTCACCCTTCATTAAACTCTGCAGAGATTCAACCAGACATGGTGGCTCCAAATGGGGCCTCCTCTCAACAACCCAGCAATGCTACCATTCTAGCAGAGTTGCAGGAATTCAGGACTGAGGTTCGTACTTTCCAGTCAGAATTAACTACAGAAATCAGTAAACATTCATCTCGTGTTACTGAGGTTGAAGCACAACATACTGAATTAGATGATCAGACTGACAGGCTGGAACACATGGTAGTGCACTTGCTAGATGAGCAGCATGCTTTAAAAGAGAAATGTGAGGATTTGGAAAACAGATCGCGCAGGAATAATTTGAGAATACATGGGATTCCGGAGAACGAAGAAGGGAAATATATTTTAAAATTTTTGGAGGAGCTCCTCCGCGACTCTCTGCAATTAGACCCAGCTTTTAAATTCAACATAGAGCGAGTCCATCGGTCTCTATCGCCAAAACCAACTCAGCCAGACAGACGACCTCGCTTTATCATAATGAAGTTTTTAAACTATACTACTAAACAAACTATCCTTACCAGAGCCTGGAGAATGAGGGATACTAAGTATAAAGGAAAGTGCATTTATTTTGACAATTACTCCCCATCTATTTCAGTCAAGCACAGGGCCTACACTCCAGTACTCCATCTTTTAAAGCAACAACTAAAATTTGATACTCCATACCCTGCTCGACTAGTCGTCATGTTTCCAGATGGCCCCCAAACCTTTGAGACACCAGATGAAGCAATGAAAGCTCTTCAACTTAGGGGCCTGGTTCAATCCACCCAGGAAGATTCCACACTCAGGAAAACTCAGCAAGGCCTTTGCAACGCTGTTTGGGACACTGCTAGGGAGCCGGGTTCCAGAAAGAGACAGAGTCAAGCAACTCTAGAGGATGTGAAAAAAGTTTTACAAAGATTTCAGCGACCTGCACCAGAGTGAGTGGCGAGAGAAGTTCTGCAGAGACTTAAAAACTGGTAACTTGATGCGGAGGTGACTCTGCATACAGGAACTACACAATGCAACTCGGGAAAGTCTGTTTGGGGATGGGGACATTGGGAAATGGAAATCCTACTTATATGCCCAAGCTTATAGATGAGAAAAAGGTTAGTGAATCAGAAGGATGTTTCTGAATTTCCCTTGGATAATCTCCCTCCCCCCGAAGCTTGCTGATAGTCCTCCCATATTTATTGTTTAATTATACCATAGCCCAGGAAAGGTGGCATGACTTAATGCATTTTTTGCAGTGCTACATGCCCACCTGACCATTATAGAGTCAGAAATTCATCCCTAAATGGTCGACATATCCATAAGACCTTACTGGAGATGAGGCACACAGGGACCATTTCTTGGGGGTCTCTGTTCCTCATTTTTATTTCAAGTGTGGCCTGCTGCACCACTAGGTACCAGAAAAATAGTGGTGCTGGAGGCCCTTGGTGTTGCCTTGACACTCCTCCTCAGGGTGCATACATCTGCCCCTTCAAAGGAGAGGTATCTGTCCTCTCCCTACCTTGGGAGCTGCTTAAATTTTCTTCCAGGTTTAGAGACCTGTTACAGCAGGTACAATTTGCTGGTACAAAAAAGTTGATGCCCTGTTGGCATTTGGTTATTTTGGCAGGCCTAAAAATACTGAGCATCAAGTATAATGTTAAAATGCAACAGGCCTGCACATGTTTAGTTGTTATAGGCCTAGTGCCAAATTTTTTAGATCCTTGTGTAGTTTTAAACACTCGGACAGTGTTATGGTGTTTGAATAGCACAACAGGCAGACATTATAATTCGCTTATATCAGTGACAGTACATAAAGCAATTATAATACAATATTATTGAGCATAGGGGTGAAAAGGCATAAGTACGGTGGGAAGGGGTATGTTGTACTTTTAACACGCAGGAAATATGCATACAAGGACTGACCAGAAGTAGATATGGTTACATCAACTTTGATTTTATCTTTAAATGTGAATGGGATTGGTAATCCAATAAAGCATTCTCGTTTATTTCAATTATTCAGAAAAGAAAGACCAGGGTTTTTTGTGCTGCAGGAAACCCACATGTCCTCGGATGAACATAAAAAATTTCAGAGGTGTGGGTATTCTGTAGTAACTGAATCATCCTATAGGGGTGGAAAAAGGAGAGGGGTGATGATTCTACTCTCCCAGGTGGTGCCCTTTGGAAAAAGAAAGTGAGATTAGTGACCCAGAGGGCCGCTATGCCATAGTGACGGGCAAGCTGTATTCAAGACCCGTTACCCTGGCATCTGTCTATTTCCCTCCTGGGTCAGGGAATCCCTTAACAGTAAAATTCTTTGAGGATTTAATGTCCCTCATGGAGGGACAACTGCTGCTGGGGGGAGGCTTGAATATCACTTTAAACCCCTCTCTGGATGCTGATACCCCTCTGGCCCATAGATCTAACACTCTCCAAAAATACACAAAGCAAACCATCACTTCTCTGGGCTTGTTGGACACCTGGAGACATTTTTTTCCTAAGACAAAAGAATACACCCACTGGGCCCCGCACATGGGAAATGGGGCTCAACTGGACTACTTTATAACAACGGTCGAGCATTTAGACTCCATTTGTGATGTATGGCATGGATCACCTTCTTATCAGATCATGCTCTCTTATATCTCAGGGTGGATTAGGGGTGCAATATAAGCAAACCAATTGGTGCCAGAATCTTGCTCATCTTAGGGACCCAGAGTTCCTTGAATTGGTCCAGGAGGATGTACCTAGAATTAAACAAGAAAACATGCAACATGCAATTGCCCCCACAATTCTGTGGGATACTGTAAAAGTAGTATTAAGAGGAGAGATCATACGATTTTCTGTCATTGAAAAATGGCAGAGGGGGAAAAAACACATAAAGACCTGCAGGAGGACCTATTACATTTACAGCATTGGCCAGATCAAAAGGACCCCACACCACGACAATGATTAAGGATTGTAAAACAAAAGCTACAAAAAATAGTAGAGCAATCGGTACAACAAAAACTATTTTATCTAAAGTTAAGACATCATGAGGGGGGACCTAAGGCCTCCAGAAATTTAGCAAGAAAATTGAGAGAACAGAGAACCAGAGCAAACATAATCAGCATGGTAGATCCTAAAACAGGGAGATTAGCAAAAAGACCCCAGGAAATTAGACTTATTCTACCGCAGTTTTACCATGAGTTGTACACTAAAGAAGAGGAAATTACCCTAGACAACATCAAATCATATTTACAGAGTTTATCAATACCACAAATCAGCCCACTACAGGCTGAAGCCTTGCTGGCGCCAATCAAAGAGGGAGAACTACTCCAAGTTCTAAAAAAAGCTTAGACCCTGAAGGCGCCAGGTCCAGATGGGTATCCCTCTGAATTTTATAACAAATTCAAAAGGCTGCTACTACCCATATTACTCCCGGCCATACATGCGGTCCAGGAAGAAGAACTCCCCCCCACTCACATGGCAATATGCCACCATATCAGCCATACTTAAACCTCATAAAGATGTTAAACACCCCTCCTCATTTCACCCCATTTCAATGCTAAATTACAATTACAAAATGTTCATGTCAGCCATGGCCTCTAGAATAGACCATTTACTACCAGTTATTATTGATCCTGATCAAGTGGGCTTTATTAAGGGCAGACAGGCCCATGATACCATAAGGTGTGCACATTTCTTAGTAGATTATGCCACAGAAAGACAAATCCCTTTAGTGCTACTGGGGTTAAATGCTGAAAAGGCATTCAACCGAGTCAGCTGGTCTTTTTTATGGCAGACTCTGGAACACTTTGTATTTCCGGAACAACTTATAAAACAATTACAAAATATTTATGCCTCCCCTAAGGTATGGTATTTATGCCTCCCAGAGGTATGGTATGGAAACGGCTACAAACATTTGATAAGCTAGCAGGATATAAAATTAACAAATCAAAAACCGAGGTATTGACGTACAATTACCTCCCTCCTTCCCACTTCAAAAAAGACTTCCCCTCTAAGAGGCACAGACAAGAAATTAGATACTTGGGAATAAAGCTCACAAGAAACCTCATTCATGCAGAGCTCTCAATCTCGAACCTTTAACCCTAAAATTGACAGAAGATCTATCTCGGTCACGTCTCCCCTAATCTTTTTGAATAGGATAGATACAATTAAGCAGAATGTATTTCCCTGCATATTGTTCTGTCTTCAGACACTGCCCTTCACCCCAGCTAAAACATATTTCCAGGCATGGGACAGAATGATATCCCACTTTATTTGGAGCGGAGCACGTCCCAGAATTAGATATTCTGTTCTGCAACTGGCCAGAGAGAGAGAGGTGGCCTTAACCTCCCTGACCTCAAAAAGTATGCGATGGCAGCACAGTTAAGGGTAGTCCTGCACTGGTTAAATAAACAGTATGATGCACACTGGAAACAATTAGAAGTAACCTGGGGAGACCTATACAACACTCAGGAACTACTTTTTGGGACGCCCCCAAGTGCCAAGGGATAATGAATAATCCAAAGTTAACCAGGGAAACCTTAAAAATATGGCTTAAGGTCAGTAATGATTATTTTACATTCCCTGAAAAATTGTTCTTGGGAACACTGAAGTATAATAATATCCCAGTACTGACACTGTAGTGCAGCATGAGAGAGGTGCTGCACTTCTAAGGTGTCGTCCTTCGGATAAGACGTTAGACTGAGATCCCATCTGCCTGGATTGGTGGTAGTTCAGGTGGATGTTAAAGATCCCATGGTACTTATCGAAAAGAGTAGGGGAATTTCCCCGGTGTCCTGGCCAAATTTCCCTCATTCACTAAAAATACCACCAACAGCTTAATCTGGTTCAAAGTCAGCTGGCATTCATCTGTATCCCCCTCCCCCGGGTCGTGCCTGAAAATAGGCAGGATTTGTCTAGTGCACTTACCCGGTCAACAAAAACTTAAAAAATAAATAAATAACTAAATAATGCAAATTTGACAGCAGGTCCCTCAGGCCCCTATGTAGTTCAATGGCAGAGATAGGGCATTTTATTCATTTTCCAGTTAGTGGGCAGAACTTTGTCTCCCTTCAGAAGGAATATCACTTGCCCCATAAATATTTTATTTCTTACTTACATCTTAAATCATGCCTTCAGCCATATGAATAGTCCCTCGTGGCCCTAAATGAAAACCCTACCCAAATAATACAACTGTTACAAGCTCATATCAGAGGAACAACCTCGGATCACCTGATTAGTAAGATATATAAGGCCTTAAATGAAAGACAGGGAGACTCGACCAACTCAATCAGATTTAGATGGGAACAAGAACTGCAGGTATCAATCACTGAGCAGGACTGGGATGACTCTGCTTTACCAACTATAAAAATCTTTTTCTCACCATACTGGTGTGAATACATGTGGAAACTCCATTCTCGTTTCTTCAGCACACCAGCCTTGCTGGCTAGTATGGGAGAATTAGGGGAAGGACAGTATGGAGTGAATGTGGGGATGATAGAGGAAATCAGAGCCATGTCCTTTGGTCATGTCCTAAGCTATCCAAGTTTTGGAAGGAGATCCTCGAGAAGCTGAGTGCAATTTATGACACCACTGATTTATTCACTCCCACATTTATATTGACTTTTATGAAACCAAAAGGTCTGCGAATTGACAAAAACTTGCTGAAACAAATTTTAAAATTTATAACAGCATCCCACAAAATTATCACTAGACTGTGGTTTACAAATAAAATACCCACTAAAAAAGCCTGGATTGTTTTGTCCAGGGAGATATATGCCCTTGAGTGACTCTCGGCCAAGATGATGGACAAAGTTCAAACATTTGATGTACAATGGCAAAGATGGATATCATACCAACTAAATCATTATGATGATTTTGTACCTTAAGCTATGTACTGAACATGTAATTTTGCTCTTCCTTTGCACTGAAAAGATACTCGGGATATGATCTGTAATGCTCCTTAAATTTTAATGGGAATACAATCTGGGAGGGATAGGAGAGGGCTTGCCGTGCTATGCCTGATTTGATTTGAATGGATCACAGATTGAACTTAAAATGAGTAATTATGATTCTCTGGATACTGAAGCAATAAGATGTTAATTTATTTTCCCCTAATATGACTGCTACAAGTATACATGTAATGTATTGTGATGTTATCAACTGGTATTAATAAGTGATGTATTGCTGCCTGTAAAATTGTTGCATTTATAAATTAAGTAAAAAGACTAAATAAAAAAATAAAAGGATGGGACCGTGGTGGCGGACAGACATTCCTAAATATGCCTTTAGCATTTCAGATCTGTAACAATCCTTTGATAAACATATCCAAAACATGTCAGGCATATTTCAGGATGTTTGTTTGTTGTTATGGTCTTATTTTTGTGAGTAAAGGTGCTTTTGTGTTCACATTATTGGAGCTTGTATTTTATGTATCTTCTATAGATTGCTTGTTCCCTGTATTATCAAAGAAATTTGCACGAAAACAGGATCTTTGTCCCTTACTGAGTTTTTCTGCCCCTACGGTTCATTCCCTACTTGAAGTTATAGCCTCTGCTGTGATGTCATAGTCAGTTGCCATGGAAATAACTGTGATGTCACAAGTAAGTGGGGAGTAAGCAAGGGTAGCTGATGAACTCTCAAGGAACAGAGACCATTTTCAGGCAAATGACCTCAGAAATAAATAATGAGGAAAAGAAATACAGAATAAATGTGAATATAAGCTGAAAAAAAAAACATAACCCACTTGGAGCTCCTTAATTTTGAACCACTGACCCAACAGATTTTGAAAGACTTATCTTGATGGACATCCCTTACTTTAGGATTCTTTAATAGAGTGGAAGTTATAAGACAGAACATACAGTACTACCCAACATATTATCTTTCCTCCAGACCTTACCACTCATGCCGGATAAAACCCAACTCAGAGCCTGGGAAAAAATAATTTCCAGATTTATATGGCAGGGCAAACCCCCAAGAATCTGACTTTCTATTCTACAACTACCTAGAGACAAGGGGGAGTGAACTTGTCGAACCTAACCTGGTATGCCCTAGCAGCTCACCTGCATATTATTTGCCTATGGATAGCTCCAACATATACCACTCATACAGGAAAATGATTCAGTGCTGAACGACACATACAAACATACAAGATACATTTTGGGAACCCCCGACATGTTCTCCCCTCCATTGCTTTTCCCAATTCATGGCGGAGATTTTTAAACAGTGGCTCTTTATTTGCAAACATTTCCTCACCCCTACCGAGCAGTTTTACCTCAGGGCAACAGCATATGACTCAGTCTTCCCTCCAAACAACAAAATCCAAGGTAAGCACTCCAAAGAAAACCAAAAAACTCACTTTACTCAGTACTTTGAGTGATTTTAACTGCTTTATTGCTAATAGACGATTGAGTGAGGCAGGAACACACCACACTCCACTTTCCCCGTTCCTCAGGGCCGTGGCAGTGAAAAAGTCATGTGCTTTTTTATACATGGTTTCTGAAATGTCATTCCTTAATTAATTTAGTAGACATTTGGTTGTATCTAAACACAAAACATTTGATATCAACAAACAAAACATATTACATTTATAAAAAAAATCTGAGGAAAAAAATGCTGGCTAATTGTCTTATGACATAAAACTTAGTTAAATGCTGACTTATCAGTCTATGATTTTTAACTGTCTTAGAGCCAAGCTACTCAAACCATCATAGGAGAAAACAATAATAATAATAAAGAATAATAAACCAGAATACATAGAAAAATTAAGTGGGGGAGATGGAAGCGATCTGCCATCCCTGTGATCCGCTATAAGTCACCATGTGGTGAAAAAAGGTATAGCCAGAATAAACATATAGATGCCCTGTAAAAATAGAAGGGGGGGAGTACATTAGTTTTATGCATTGACTTTTTGCCAAGACATTGTCTTTCATCTATACATTATCTAGATTCAACTTTCAAAATTATAAATTCAAATTTTCATTAATTCATCTCGGTACCTTTACCCATATCTATATTGTTTAAAAGAATTACACAAAGAGGGAATCTTCACTCGAGAAAACAGGGTAACTGTAAGAAGACAACCACATCTCAAAAGGGTGACTCTATTTTTTGTCTAACGACACTGCTACCATTCAAAAATGTGAATGCTAGATAAGTTCACTTCTAAATTCTACTTAAATTCATTCAGAAGGGGAATTTTTTCTTTTATGTTCTCAGCAAGTAGGGTTTAATGTCCCATGCATTGTTTAGGCCCTTAGGTTTTACTGATTTCAAGGTGTAGATCCAAAAACTTTCATGTTTCAGTAAATCATTTGGTTCTGTTTTCACCTTTTGTTTTATGTTTTACATGCTCAATGCCCCAGAAGTTTAATAGGTCCACACTGGACTCATGGCAGTGAAAAACATGTGCTCCTACTGGTGTCTCTAGTCATTGATTCACTATGGCTCTAGAATCTTGGATTCGCTGATTGAGGGGCCTAGCTGTACATCCTACATAACATTTTGTGCATGGAAACCATAATGCATACACAGTTAACATGGTGTCACATGTTATGCATTGTTCCAAGTCAACAGTGATTTCACTAAACAGTGGGTGTACAAATGTTTTGCCTGTTTTAGCACATTTGCAGATATTGCACCTTTTGCACTTGAAGAAGCCTAAGGGTCTGCTTGGAAGCCAGTTCCTGAATGTGAGTGTGTGTGTGTGTGTGGGGGGGCTGACAATCTGCTATGGACCACAAGGTCTTTGATGTTTCTGGCCCTGCTGAATGAGATCCTGGGTTTATCCCCCACTACTTTCTGGACTTCTGTATCACTCATTAGTATGTTCCAGTTTCTGTATACAAAGTTACCTATGTGGCCAGCAAGTCCATTGTATTCTGTAACAAATGTGACTGGTGTATTGTCCTGATGTGTCTGTGATGGCACATTTTGGGGTTTGAGTAGCTCTAATCTATCCTGCAGGCTTGCTCTATCCTTGACCCCTGTTAGTGTCTCCTTTGGGTATTTCCTAGCTAGGAATCTTTTCTCCAATTCTGTGGCCTGTTCTACAAATGCCTCATGACTGCTACAATTTGTCCACAGTCTAAGCATCTGACTGTATGGTATAGAGTCTTTCAATCTTGGTGGGTGTGAACTATCCGCCATGAGTACAGCCTTTGTTGCCGTTTCTTTTCTAAAACATCTGGTGACAATTTTTTCTTTAGCTATGCCATTCAGTTCCAGATCTAGGAACTGTAGTTTATCTTTGTTTGCCACATGTGTAAATTACAGGTTCAAATCATTCTCATTAAGCCAGCAAACAAACTCAGTGATACTGTTAAGATCCCCCTCCCAGATGCAAATGCAATCATCTATATACCGTTTCCAGAAATGTATTTTACTGAAAAATTTATTTTTTTTGTCTGATTCAAAACCCAGAACTGTTCCCACCATCCTAGAAACAGACTGGCATAACTGGGTGCCATACAGGTATCTGCTGCCGTGCCACATTTTTGAAGGTATATATCATTTTAAAACTCGAAGACATTATTTGTAAGAATAAATTCAAGGGCCTGCAATATAAAGTCAATTGGTATTTCCTCAGCTCGTCGATGACCCTCCAAAAAATATCTGCATGATCTGATGCCAAAATCATGTCTGATACTTGTGTAGAGGGATTCTACATCTACAGTTAGCCATGTGAACTTCTCATCCCATACAACATCCTACAATTTCTGCAAAGTATCTGTGGTGTCTCTCAAATATGATGGCAGATCTTTACTAACATACTAAAATGCCAGCAGAATAGGCCTAACGGTCTTTCGTGTCTGCTCGTTTGGTCAGCCCCCACCCTGGGTGCTGACCTTGCTGTCCCCCTTGCCTTCTTTGGCTTCTCCTTCCCAGTTCCAGATATTCTTGCTGCATTGTATTTTGCTTCCACAACCCTTCCCCTGTACCTGTCCCACCCCCTCTTGAACCCCTCCACTGTCTCTGCCTCCACCAGCCCCTTAGGCAGTGCATTCCATGGCTCCACCCTCTCAGTGAAGTAGCACCTCCTCTTTTCTCCCATGAATCTTCCCCCCTTCAGCTTCCACCCATGCCCTCTAGTGGCCCCTTCCTCCTTCCTTCAAAGCACCCTGACTGTTCCTCCCCTATTTACCCTCTTCATGTACCTGAAGACCTCTATCATGTCCCCCCCGGTCCCTTCTCTCTTTTCCAATGTGTACATATTTAGCTCTTCGAGCCTCTCCTCATAGGTCCTGTCCCCCAAGCCCCAAATCATTTTGGTTGCCCTCCTCTGGACCCTCTCCAGGAGGTTAATTCCCTCTTTAAGTGTGGCCTCCAAAACTGCACACAGTACTCAAGGTGCGGCCTCACCAAGCAGTTATACAGACACACATTAAACACACATTTTTAAGAAAAATCCACAAAATGACCTAAATTCTCTGTCAGTGCACCATTTCCTGTCACAACTGGATGCCCTGGGGTTCTCCATATTCTTGTGCACTTTAGGCAAGATATAAAAGCCTGGCATAATGGGATATTCATACCACAGATACTGAAATTCAGATTCTGAAATCATGCCATTTCTAGCTGCATCAGTCAATAATTTCAAAAGACGCTTTTTGTTCTCATTGATAGGGTTGTGGTTCAACCTTTCATAACTGTTTACATCATTTAGCAAATTATAAACAATTTCAATATACTGTATTTTATTCATCACCACTATATTGCCCCCTTCGTCAGCTGATTTGATAACCAGTTCCTCATTTCTGGATAATTCTGACAGAGCTGACATTTCTTTTTTTTTGTTAAATTATAACCCTTAGGGGTTGTTTCTGTGAAAGAAGCTCATTCGCTTGATGTAGAACTGTTCTCTCATAGGTCAGTGAGGCAGCATTCGTTATGTTAGGGCAGAATGTTGACGTCCCTTTAAAAATAGCCTTTCTAATTTCCATTAAATTAGTACTATCTGGCATACCTTCTGCTCCGGGAAGTTCTGCTTCCAAACCACCCTCTGTCAATACAGTGTTTGTATCCAGAAGTCCATTTTCATTAATCATTTCCAGCAAAGCATCTATTTCACTTTCTACGGTAGCTGAAAGATCCCCTCCAGCAGTCCAATCTGACGTGCTTGCAGCTCCAAAATCCAAGTTGTCAATATTTTCCAAAATTAAATCCAGATCTTCCCTTTCAGGTTCAAATGCTCCCTCAATCATACCCATGTTGTAGAGCCCCAGCTGAATTTCTGTGCCAAACTGCCATTTGAAAAGGCAGCTGCGCCAAGTGGCTCCTGCACAAGGTGATGCCTGGGGCAAGGCTAGCGAAAAGGCTAGCCAGATCTTTGCAACACAGTATTCTGGACTGTTTCGCACAGGGGGGAGCGGGCGGCTCTTGTGAGAGGCTCCCCCTGCATTTCAGGACAAGGAAGGAGCACCTCAGGGTTGAGGCGCCGGTACACTGGGAGGTCCTCCCCCGACGAACACTGTTCAGGACTTTGTTAGTGCCTTTGGGGGGAAAAGATTGTTTGGGGCTGGAGAGAGCAGCATCAGAAGGAGCTGCTGCAGCGTGGGGTTTCAGGCCCGCCCACCCCGTTCCCTTCTCCCATAAATGCCCGGTAGCCATGCCCTTGAATAGACCAGCACCAATCGGCGCTGGCCATAGGCGGGATCTTGGGCATCATAAAGTCTCTAACTCTAACTTAACCTAAAATTGATATACTATCCAGCGCTGCAATTATAGCAAACACTAAGTAATCTGATTGGACAAACAATATCAGCATAATTTGTTCTATCAATTCCTACAGTACCCTGTGTTACAACCATTAACTAGTAGCAGAGAATACACAATATTTAAAGCAGTTTGTTTGGTGTAAGATATATCTTTGTTTTAAGAGGGCTGTACAGTTTGCTGAGGGGTTGGCATACATTCACCTATATCTAGTGGGGCGTCGAGGGTCCACTGGCTTATATTTTTGACTACTCTAACAGCATTAGTATCCCTGTGAACTGTACTGTTTTATAATCCCCAATCTGTTACAGGTGACTTGCCTACCAACACAGCATGGGTGCTCACCAACTTAGAGGCTTAGTTTGGTACTCTTGGAGGTATGAGTTCTGAACTGTTGTGGTGAGAATAGATAAGTGGTAATAATAGGTAGGTACTGCTGAAAAACAGAGTGGTATCAGATGTCTGGTAGCGGTGTGGGAATCACCACTGGCCACGGAGTTGGGGCCAGTGACCAGCACTGATTTCTGGACCATTCCCCTCGGTCAGTCTATCACTGGTATGAACATGGGGAACCCTCAGTACCTATTTAAGCGAATACCGCTGCATCCACTCATGTGCACACTAGCCTGTGGTATCCTAACTGTCCTTGGCATCCACTGGTATATTGGTACAGATGTCCCTAGAGTGGGTGAACCATGGGGCACTTGCTCCCTGCTAGAGGAAACTGATTTCACGTTCTCCAACCTATTAGCGGAAGGCAGACCCCCTCCCTGGGTTCTCTACAGTCTTGACCTGAGGTGCTTTCGGTGCCATGCACGTCTGGTCAGGAGATATGGCCGCAGGGTGCACGCCAGGGATGGCTCCCCTTTCCTAAAACATCTCCTATGGCTACTCCTGGTGACCCTAGCACTATCAGGTGACATCAAGCTAAACCCTGGCCCGCCTTGCCAAACGGCCCCTGCTGCTCTGGGCAGGATGGTGGTCAAAGGGCTGAAAATAGCCCATCTCAATATTCGTAGCATCCTGCCCAACCTGGCAGAACTACTGGCTTGGGTCACCCAACACACTCCTGACATCCTGGTAATAACAGAAACCTGGCTTAAATCCACCATACCAAACTCCGCATGTGCCCTCCCGGGCTATGACCTCCTCAGGCTTGATCGCCCAGGAAAAAGGGGGGGTGGCATCTTGGTCTATTATAAAAGCCATCTTAACTTGTCGGTGCTACCCTGTCCACAACCTGTGCAGTCCCCTTGTGAGTTCCTGCACACGGTGCTGTTGCTCGGGATGACCAAAAAGATACATGTTGTATTCACCTACAATCCCCCCCAAGGGGCAGCCTGGAGGGGCTGTCCATCCTCCTGGATACTGTAGGTGCTGTGACCCGACATGATGAACTAATTATTCTAGGTGATCTCAACCTAAACTGGCTTGGTTGCAACTCCAAAGCATATGAACCACTCCTTGCTGGTCTCTCCCTGTCGCAACTGATTAAGGAGCCTACTAGATGCCCACCCAATGGTGGAGGGAGCTCTCTCCTGGACTGGGTCATGACAAATAGACCAGAGAGGATCAGCTCATCGGGCATCCTCTCTGACTCCATCTCGGACCACTCCCCTATGTACGGGGTGTGGAAGATTCCTTCTCTGAAAATCCCACATAAAACTATCCAGGTCCGAGACTACTCAAGGTTTGATCTTGGCTCCTACCATGCTGATCTCCAGCACGCTGACTAGTCAGCAGTATGGAACGCACAGGACTCCTCATCAGCAGCCAGTCACTTCCTCACTGTGTTCAGGGTGCTGCAGGATAAACATGCCCCCCTCATTAGACAGAGAGTCAGGGTCTCGGTGACAAAGTGGCTGCAGGGCAGTCTGCTAACCCTTATGAAGTACAGAGATAAGTGCTGGGCAAAATTCAAGGCCACGGCGGAACAGGCCATGTTTCTGCAGTACAGGATGCTCAGAAATCAGTGTAAGAAGGCTATTAGGGTGGCCAAAGGGGAATTTTGCAAATCTGTGCTGCTGCGCATAGCTAGGGACCCCAGGAGTTTCTGGAGAAACATTAAGAATATAGTCAGTGGGACCCCAAGCGGTGAGACCTCGGATATGATCATCGATGGTGCCAGTTGCAACAACTCCCTGACCATCGCAAATGCATTCAACCAATACTTCTCGGACCTATCTACCTTTACCTCGTCACTCCCGCATGAGGGAAGGGAGAGGGGTGAAAAATGAGCCGCACCATCCTCATCTTACCCGCCCCTTCTTTTTAAGGTGGTGGCAGTGCAAGAGGTGCAGAGACTGCTCTCGGGTCTCTCCCACTTCTCAAGTGCTGGACATGATGGATTGGAGCCGAAACTTCTGAGTCTTGGTGCCAGTGAGATTGCCCCCATGGTAACCCATATCTTCAATCTGTCCCTGTCGTCAGGTGTCATTCCGAAAGTATGGAAAGTTGCCAGGGTGGTCCCAATATTTAAACAAGGAAACCCCAAACTCATAGAAACTACCGTCCAATATCCATACTGTCAGCGGTCTGCAAACTTCTCGAGAAGGTCGTGGTAGGGCAACTCTCAGAGTACTTGCAGTCTCACGACCTGTTGTCCCGTGAGCAGCATGGCTTTAGGAAATGGCACAGCACAACTTCTGTCCTTGTCATGGTCTCATCTTGGATCAGAGCGGCTATGGACCAAGGCAAACTCTCTGGAGCCATCTTTATAGATCTAAGGCCTTTGATCTTGTTGATCACACCATGCTCTCCACCCAGCTCAGCTCCTATGGTCTATCACCTGAGGTGCTCAACTGGTTTTCCAACTATCTAAGCAGCAGACAGCAACTTGTTAAGTATGGGAAGGAGTTATCAGACACTATCCCTGTTACCATAGGTGTCCCACAAGGCTCCGTCTTGGGGCCCCTGATTTTCTCCATATTCGTGAACAAACTCCCGGCTGCTGCTATCCACTGCAAGCCTATCCTTTATGCAGATGACCTGGTCATCCTGACTCACTCCCCTGAGATAGGGGTCATAAATCACCACCTGAGCGAGGACTTGAGGAACATCCAATCCTGGATATTGTCACATAAGTTGGCTCTAAATCTCAGGAAAAACCAGGCCATGCTCTTTGGGTCTCAGGCCAAGATTAAGGCCGCCCTCTACTCCACTATGTGTTTTTGGTGTTGACTGGGTCAAGATCCCAGTTACTGACAACTTTAAATACCTTGGGGTGATGCTGGACCCGCAGCTTGACCTTGGCTGCCACATTCAGAATACTTGCAAGACTGTAAACTACAAACTGGGTCTGGCATACATAGCAAAAAGTAATCTTACTCCGGCAGCTCAGACTGCACTTGCCAGAGGGGTGCTCCTACCCTCGCTCTGCTATGGGCTCCTCGTTTGCCCGCTCATCCAAAGTCCACCTCACTAGGTGGTCCACTGCCTACAATACTGTCTGCCGCTTTGCGCTGGCTGCCCTCCGGCTCACTCACCATTGCGACCTCTATAGTAGGCTAAATTGGCTCTCACCCGCTAACCACATAGACTTCGTCTTAGGGTGCTTCACCGGAAAGGTCCTTGGCACTGGCACCCCTCCAGGGCTTGCGAAATTTCTTGTCCCGTCCGTCTCCTCCTCCTACTGCCTCAGGTCCCAGGGACAGGCCCTCAAGACACCGGCTACACGGACTCAAATGGGGACTTTGCTGCATTCGCTCCCAGACTGTGGAACTCCTTCCTTGCCCAGGTCTGTGACGTGCACTCACAGATGTGTCTCCGTTCCTCCCTATGGAACCATCTCAAACTTGCCTCAGCCTGTGGCTGCCCCAAACCCCCGTGAATTGATCTATCACAGCACTCCTCTGCTCTGGAGCTACTCCTGGACAAAAGACCAGACTCCAAGAGGTTGCTAAGCTGTATATAGTGTCACATCTGAAGGATTTCGATATTGTGCCCCTGGAACTGCTCTTGGCTTCCATAAGGTGTTTATGTTGTTATGTTAATACTGTATAATCTATGCCTTACCACGTTCATACGCTGTGTTGAATCTGTAACATTACTGCTCTTATCTCCAAGGTGTTTATTTTTGTTATGTTAATACTGTATAATCTATGCCTTACCATGTTTCGTATGCTGTGTTGAATCTGTATCCTCACATGAACTGTAACATGTCTAATTTGTACAATGTCATTGTATGTACCTAAATCTATTATTCCTGTACTCTCCCGGGTCATACCTGAAAATAGGCAATTGTCTTGTCCAGTGTACCTACCTGGTTAACAAAAGCTAAATAAATAAATCCATTGAGAGGTTCTCATGTGGAGGCGTGCTAGGGGTACAGTGAACACCGCCAATGCCATGAGACCTAGCATCTGTTGCATCAAGAGAGCTGAAACCAAGCTGTTCTCTCTTATGTATCGGGCCATCTGAACGATGTCACTCCTCCTGTCTTCTGGAAGAAATGCTTTCGCACAGAAGGTGTCCAGAAGGGTTCCTATGAAAAGGAGCCTTTGGGAAGGCTGCAGCTGTGATTTTTTTAGGTTTAGCAGGACTCCCATGGACGTGAGAAAGTGTGGAGCCGTGGCTATGGCATCGAAGTTCCCTGTCTGGAAGGGCTTGCTAGAAGCCAATCGTCCAGATATGGGAACACCTGTATTCCGATTTTTCTGAGATGCGCTGCGAGGATTGCACAACACTTTGTAAAAACTCGTGGCGCCGAGGATAGCCCAAAGGGCAGGACTCTGACCTGATAATGCTGTCCCTAAGCCACAAACCTTAGATATTTGTGATGCTTTGGGTGAATATGAATGTGCTGGTAAGCATCCTGCATGTCCAGGGAGGCTAACCAGTCGTGTTGATGAAGCAAAGGTAACAGGGTTCCTAGTGATATCATTTAGAATTTCTCTCTGGGAAGGAATCTGTTCAGCTTTCTGAGGTCCAAAATTGGGCGCATGCCCCCGGTTTTCTTTGGAACCAGAAAGTAATGGGAGTAGAACCCTGTGTTCCGTTGATCCAGCGGAACTACTTCCACTGCCCTGTTGTTCAGAAGACCCTGTATCTCAGAGGCGAGAAGATCTGAAGAGCTGACAGCCTGGGCTTTCGTCTAGGAGGATGATCTGAGGGGTGTCCAAAAGATTGAGGGAATACCCCTCGCGGATTATCCGGAGGACCCATTTGTCCGAGGTTATGGACTTCCATTGATTGTAGAAGTGAGTCAGATGACCTCCCACCGCTGAGGAAGAGTCCCCCTCGGGCAGCTGAGGTGGGACTTGGGCCAACAACTCAGAAAGTGGCACTGGGCGTTTTGGGTCCTTGCGCCTTCTGCTGCATTTTCTTTTGAGGCTGGGGGTCTTGGTTTTTATTAAAACTTCCCCTGCCTTTGCCTCAAAAGGACTGACGGTTATGAAACTGGCATTTATTAACACCCCCTCGAGAGGGGACAGAAGGAGGTCAAGCCAATTTAATGGCTGACGTAGTCTTTTGTGCAGCCTCTAGAGCCTGTTCCCCTTGAGGGACGAAGAGATACACACCATCGAAAGGCAACGCCATTACCTGTTGCTGTGCATCATTCGTGAAACCTGAAGTGCGCAGCCAGGAGTTACGGTGGGTACAAATGCCTGCCACCGTCGCTCGGGAAGCAGTATCGAAAGCGTCCATAGCTGCTTTAACCTGTTGGTTGTTGGACTCGATACCTCTGGTTATGGTTTTAAGAAGCTCTGAAATTGTGTCCGACTCCGGTAGAGCTTCAACCATTTGTTTGAGTGAATGCAAAGGATATACTCATATTGAGAAAAATAGACTTGGTAGCTGGCAATACGCATACCTAGGGTGGAAGCAGCAAAGACTCTCTTACCTAAAGTGTCTATCTTACGAGATTCTTTGTTAATAGGTCGAGCTGTAGAGTGGCCCCTTCCATCTGGAGCTTGATCTTGATTAATACCCTCTAAATTACAGGAAAGGGAGGGAAGGCATACAGGAACCTCCCTATCCAAGAGAGGGACACTGCATCTCACCAGAAAACTCCAGGCCCTGGAGCAAGTGAGCAGAAATGCAGCAGTTTTGCGTTAAGTGGGGATGCAAAAAGGTCCAACTCTGGAAGATCCTACCTGTTGAACAGGTCCTCTATGACAAGGTCAGCAGCTCCTACTCGTGCATCCCAGGCTGCTACCAAATGAGCGTGTCCACCAGAACGTTTTGGATGCCAGAAACATGGATGGCTGACAGTTCTACACTGTGTTCTAAAGCCCAGTACCAAACCCTCATCACTTCTCAACACAGAGGGTATGAGTTGGTTCCCCCTTGTTTTCCTTTTTTTTCCTTTTTTTTTTATTTATATTTATTGGATCTTTTCATACACACATGCATCACCTTATACAGGGTACAATGTAAATTATGGTCACAGAGTATCATTATGCACTTAGTTTGCCTTTCAATAGCCAGTATTCCCAACCATTCTCAGTTCCTTTCCCAGAACAATTATACTACAGTTATTTAAAAATGCCTTATATTTTTGTCAAGGGACAAAATCTGGGTCTATCTCCGAATAATAGAGAATCCATCCCTGCCACTTGAGTCTAAATTTCTGTGTGTGATCCTGAATAGTTGCCGTAAGGCTTTCAATCTGGTAAATTTCTTGCATAATGGAGCTCCAGTCCTGGAGAGCAGGGATCTGTTGAGACATCCATTTTCTGGTAATGGCCTTTTTGGCCACTATGAGAAATATTGGCAACAGTGTTTTGGTCCAGTGGGGGGGGGGGGGTTCGGATAAATTGAAAGCAATATAATTTCCCGTTAGTTCTACTAATTCCCCCAGACATCTGAATAACTCCAACTGAAGGCCACACCATAAGGGGCATCAAAAGGGGGCAATGCCACAAAATATGACCCAGTTCCGCCAAGCAGCATCCACATTTCCTCCAACAGTGCCCATATATAGCCAGAAGATATCTGGTTAGTATCGCCGTGGCTCGGAAAAATCTGGTTCGGATTTTCCAGGAATACTCCCACCAGAAGGGGGAGGAAGTCACCCTGGTTGCCGGCCTAGTTGTGGAAATCCATTCTGAGAACTGGACCTCCGAGGCCAAGTCCTTATTCCATTTATCTAATACTGTGTCGAGTCCCCCATTAAGTCTCTCAGGGCCTTATATATGTTCCCTATTAGGTGACTCCCATGGTTCCCCCCTAGGGAATCAACAAAGATTTTTGGCAAGGGTGGACTTCGGGTAGGGGAATTTAGCAGATATTTTTCGATGGTGAAGTATATAATTCCTCACTTGGAGGTATCGAAAAAAGTCTGCGTTACAGAGGCCATACTGGACTTTAAGTATATCAAAAGGTAGTACCTCTTTCATCCAAAAACTGAAACAAATGTGTTAAACCTAATTTACGCCAGTGAACAAAGGCGCGGTCCATGTGGGAAGGCTGGAAAGGATCATCTTTCGAAATTATTTTACAATAGTCATATATTGGCTTAAGTTCCGCCTTGTTTCGTAACTTATACCAGATTTGGAGAGTGCCAGATGTTATCTGTGTAAAGTGTTTCAACAACGGCATATTATTTTTAGAGGAAAAGAGAAGGGCAGAGATATTATACATGTCATTTAAGATGAACTCCAGAGATTTCCAGAGTGCCGAGTAACTATCAAGCATCCAGAGGAGAAGTGTATGAAGAAAAGACGCCTATACATAAAGCTTAAGATTAGGTAGATTTGCTCCCCCCTGAGCAGTAGGTAATTTAAGAATGGAGAGGCAGACTCAGGGGTGTTGTTTACTCCACATAAATTTGAAGAGTAATTTGTCCCAGGATTTAAAATAAAAGGGTGAGGGAAAATAAGGGATATTCTGAAAGAGGTATAAGAGTTGGGTAGTACATTCATGCGGATGGTTTCAATCTGTTGAAAAAATGTTAGTGGAAGAGATGACCACCTCTCTAAGTCTTTTTGAATATTGATGGTGAGTGGCTCATAATTAATCATCTCTGTCACCCCCAAATTCAATGGGATATCTATCCTTAAATATTTTATTTTTGTAGATCTCCATTTCAGGGAGAGAAGGTGACGAAGAGCGTTTGCTGGCAAGAAATTAAAGAGAAGGGCTTCTGATTTTGTAATGTTTAGTTTGAAACCTACTATAGCCTCGTATTTCTTAAGAATTTGCCAAACTGTGGGGATGGAGCTGTCTGGGGAGAGAAGGGTTAATTAAACATCGTCAGCGAACATCCCAACTTTGTATTGCTGTTGGCCAAGTGGAATACCGTCTACCTTGGGGGAGGCTCTGAGGGCCAGTGCCAACGGTTCCAAGTAGAGGGCAAATAAGAGGAGTGAAAGGAGACAGTCCTGCCGGGTGCCCCTGTACAGTGTGAAAGGGGAGGATACACCTCCATTGACTCTCACATACGCCCTAGGAGAGTCAAATAGATCCCCCAGCAACCTCAAAAATGAATCTGGAAAATGAAACTTCGACAGGGTGTCCCACAAAAATGGCCAGCACACCCTGTCGAAGGCCTTATCTGCGTCCAGGCTGATAACAGCCGCAGGTATCCTCCACTCCCGGACGTAATAAATGAGTATTAAAGTTCTACGGATATTATCCGAAGTGTTTCTTCTATTCTTAATGAAACTGGATTGATCTTTATGAATTAAACAGGGTAAGATCCTCTCCAACCTGGAGGCCTAAATGGCTGCAAAAAGTTTGAAATCGGACGATATGATGCTGGGCTGGTAGGGTCTTTGTTTTGTTTTAAAACGGTGGCTAGAATGGCATAGGACCATGAAGGGGGGAGCCCTCTGCCACTTCTCTAAAAGTGGAGAGTAACTTGGGAGAGATCTCGTTTTTAAACTTCTTGCACCATGCAGCAGGAAACCCGTTGGATCCCGGACAACGGTGGGATGACAGAGATGTAATACAGTGAGAGATTTCATCCAGGGAAATGGGGGACTCCAGTAGGGCCCTTTGGGTTTTGGTAAGGCTAGGGAAGGGGAGATTTTCCAAAAATTATTGTCTATCTTCAGGGGGGATGAATCAGCACCCTGGTATAAATGTTGGTAAAAGTTGACAAAGGAACGGGAAATGTCCACTTCCTGATAAGAAAGTTTCCCCGAGATAGATCCCTGAGCTTTAAAATTGTAGAAATACCCTTCTGTCCCCAAAGGTGATGGGCAAGTCGACAGGCACCCCTAGAACCTCCCTCATATCTAGTCTGTTTCAGGTATAGGAGGGCTTGCTGGATCCTGAGATCCATTAGTTTCTGTAGTTCTGCTTTTGTATCTTGGATTTTTTGTTGGACATCACGGTCCCCCTCTGTATATAATTGGTAGGTTCCTAAGTGTTCCAGTAGTGTATTATATTTGGATTCTAACTCCCGTCGTCTTCTAGAGGCATATTCTATGGTTTCCCCCCTGAGGGTTGCTTTGAAAGCATCCCAAACCAGGGCCTTTGATATGTCAGGAGAAGTGTTTTCCGAAAAAAAGAAAAGGGGAATACGCTTCTTAATATTGTCCACATATTGTTTATCTTTCCGTAATATCGAATTGAAATGCCATAATGATCGTTTTTTCAGCTTACCTAGATCTAGTCTAAGTATGAGGGGATGGTGGTCAGAAAGGACCATGGGATTAATGGTAATATCCTGGACCCTGCCTAAGTGTTCGCAGCTTACTCAAAAATAATCTAGTCTCGAGTAAGTACAGTGCCTATTAGAAAAAAGGTATAACCCGGGTTCGAAGGAAATAGACGGTGCCAAACATCTACTATTCCCAAGTGCTCCACTGTATTTTTTATATATTTAGCCGTTCCTGATTGGCTTTTTTTGGTGGTGGTTGGAGGTGTCCAAGTGAGCGGACATAGTTATATTTAAGTCCCCGACTAAAATTAGTTGCCCCTGGAGATCCATTATCTTTGCCATCAAATGCTGGGCTACTGAGAGTTTGGACATGGGAGGAAGAAAAAGCACTCACCAAGGTCACCTCCTGGGAATAGAGTTTCCCCTGTAAAATTACAAACTGGCCCTGGTTATCCAGACAGGACTTGGTTACTTCTAGTGGTGTAAAGGCGGGGACCAAGATGGCTGTTCCCCTACGACGACCACTAGGGTGAGAGGAAGCGTAACCCTTATACCTCCCTCCCCAAGTTAAATTTTTGTGTTCGTCATCTGAAAGATGCGTTTCCTGAATCATAAATAGGTCAGCATTTTTTTTTTTATATATTGGATAAAGTGTGAACGCGTTAAGCAGACCATTAATGTTCTGGGAGAAAATTTTTATTGGTGAAGTAGCCATGATACCTTAAGTAACTTTTGTTGTTGTATTTGTCCCCAGGAGAGGAGCCTATCCACCCGTCCCGACCGCCGCCCCAAGGAAGACCGAAACCAGACAGAGAGGAGCCACTGATGGGACCCCGGCCTATTCCTGTTAAAATAAAGATTGCATAATGTATACATCAATTGAGCATGTGTTTTTTTTATAATTCCCAACCAGACTTCCCATAACTATACCCCCAATTATCCCTTCTTTTAGTATCTTAAAGATAAATACAGTCAAATCCCAACCCTCCTTATGCCCCATTAAAAAGGCACAACTTATAAACTCTAAAATTATATATAACAAGACCCCTGTAACAGCAGGGTCTGAAAATACAGGTTACTCACCTGTAACAGGAGTTCTAGGAGTGGTATATGTTGTTCATCCACGCTTTGTGGCAGGTTCCTTGCAGCTTTAAATCTTGCCGGAAGGTCTTCAAGCTGGCTCCTTCCACCCACCCGGGTGGTAAAACCCTCGGCTCCACCCCATGACACCAGTTCTAGCTCGCTGGAAGCCAGGTTGCGCGTCGAAGCTGAGGAGGTCGTGTGGGTCATGTGGATGAACATATGCCACTCCTAGAACTCCTGTTACAGGTGAGTAACCTGTATTTCTAGGGACGTGGATATGTTTTTCAATCCACGCTTTGTGGCAGACTCATAGCAATTCTCCGGGAGGAGGGAGGCAAGGTGTGCACCCCCTACTTGGGAAATAAGGACTGGAGAACCGAGGTCCCAAAACCAGCATCCTGGCCGGACTCTAGGTCAATGTGGTAACGGGAAATAAAGGTGTGTGCCGACTTCCAGGTAGCAGCCCTGCAGATTTCCTGGATGGGGACGTCCCTAGAAGCAGCCACCGAAGCAGCGGTGTGGCGGGTAGAATGAGCTCTTATCCCTTTGGGAGGCTCCATGCCCACCAACCTATAGCAGAGAGCTATGCAGGAGGTGACTCACCTGCTTATCGTCCGCTTGGGTGCAGGTCTGCCAGGTGCGGCTTCAGTGTAGGTGACAAACAGCTGGCGAACCTCTCCCCGAACTTCAGCCGTCCGCTCCTTATAATAAGCAAGCACCCTTCTAGGGTCCAAGGAATGGAGCCTATATTCAGCCTCCGAGGTGCGATGGGGGTAGAACACTGGCAGAGTCAACACCTGGTGATGGTGAAACTCTGACACCACCTTCGGAAGGAATTTCGGGTGGGGGCGCAGGACAACCTTGTCCCTGTGGAAGACCAGGTAGGGAGGCTCGATGGAAAGCACCTGAAGCTCTCCCATCCTTCTGGCTGACGTAATAGCCACCAAGAAGGCGGTCTTCTACGACAGGTGAGAGATGTCACACCTGTGCACCGGTTTGAATGGCTTGCCCATGAGCTTAGCCAATACCAGCAGTAGATTCCCACAGAAGTGGAGGTTCTCGCACCAGAGGGGATATGTGGTCTAGGCCTTTGAAAAAGCACCCGACCTTCTCCTGCGCCACTGACTGCTTGCCGGTCTGTGCCCGGCAAGCAGAGATAGCTGCCAGGTGCACCTTAAGGGTCGTCGACTGAAGCCCTAGCTGAGAAAGGGACCACAGGTAGTCCAAAATACTAGCTAATGGACAGGAAGAGGGGTCCAACCCCTTGTCCTGACACCAAATGGAGAATCTCTTCCATATGAAGGCATAGCATTTCCTAATCGACTCCTTATGGGACGCCTCAATGACACTGAGGACCTCGTCAGAAAGACCAAAGGCCTGGAACTCTAGCCGCTCAGGAACCAGGCCGTCAGCTGCAGGGATTGAAGGTTCAGGTGGAGAACCTTCCCCTTGTCGACTGAGATCAGGTCCGGGCATGCTGAAAGCCGCCTTGGGAGCCTGGAGCTGAGGCTAAGGAGATCTGGGTATCAGAACTGGCAAGGCCAGTCTGGGGCTACCAGAATCACCTGTGTCTTGTCCCTCTCGCCTTGAGAAGCACCTTGTGGATCAAGGGAAATTTAGGGAAGGCGTAAAAGAGGCCCGGGGACCATGGCCTCAAGAAAGCATCCCCCTGCAGCCAGCCCTGCTGAGGGGGGTGGGCGTGAAACAGCCTCAGCTTTGCATTCTCCCTGGAGGCGAACAGGTCCACCTGAGGGGGTGCCACAATGGGAGAACAGGTCCTGCACTACCTCCAGCAGGAGAGACCACTCGTGAGATGCAGCGCCCATCTGGCTGAGGGCATCGGCCAGACTGTTGGAGGCTCCTGCCACATGGATGGCTAGGAGATCCGCCTCCAGGCTGATCACGAGAGACCAAATGCGGAGAGCTTCCTTGCACAGTGGCAAGGAGTGCGTCCCACCCTGACGGTTGAGATAGTACATGGTCATGTTGTCCATCTGGACCTGAACCACCTGACCCTGCACAAACGGAGCAAAGGCGAGGGCTAGTCGAACCGCTCAAAGCTCCAGCAGGTTGATGTGGCATCGAGACTCCTGAGGGGACCAGAGGCCGTGGATCCAGAGATCCCCCAGATGGGCACCCAAACCCATCAGAAAGGCGTTGGTCGTTAGAGTGACCGTCGGCTCGGGGCGGACAAACGGGATACCCTCCTGCAGATGAGCTGGGACGAGCCACTACTGCAGGCCGTCCCACATCTTCTGGGTCACGGTCACCAGCTGGTCCAAAGGACTGGAGCACTGTGACCACTGGCAGGCCAGCCCTCATTGCAGGGGGCGAATATGCCAGTGGGCCCAACGGACCATGCTGGTGCAGGCCGCCATGAGGCCCAGAAGGCGCAGGAGGTCCCAGGCAGGGCGCAATTGCCCAACCAGAAATGACTGGGCAAAGGAGGAAAGGACCTCGGCCCTGTCCGCCGGGAATCGGGCTTTGGCTCGAAGAGAGTTGAGCTCTGCCCTGATGAACTGAATCACCTGCGATGGCACGAGTACCGATTTGGCTTCACTGATCAGGAGGCCAATCCGAGAGCAGACCTGAAGGGTCAGATCCCTGGACCGCTCCACCTCTAACCTGGAGGGGGCTGCAATCAGCCAGTCATCCATGTAAGGGTACACCCGGACCCCTCGGCACTGCAGGAAAGCTGTCACCACTGCCAAGCATTTGGTGAAGACCCTGGGAGCTGGAGAGAGGCTGATTGGGCATGGCCTGGAACTCGTAAAGTGATCCCTCTGCTCTGAAGTGGAGAAATCGCTGATGAGAAGAACGGATTGGGACGTGAAAAAATGCGTCCTGGAGATCCAGAGAGCAAAACCACATGCCTGGTTCCAAGGATGGAATGATCTGAGCCAGAATGACCATCCTGAAGGTGCGTGACCTTAGGAACTTGTTCAGGTCATGCAGACCGATAATGGGGCGCCAGCCCTCCGTCTACTTTGGGACCAGGAAGTACCTGGACACAAAACCCGGGTCTGGAGGAGGATCCGCCACCTTGCTGATCACCCCCTTCTGCAGGAGCAGAGCAATGTCGGCTTGACAAGCCGACAGAGAGGCTGCGGAGCCCAGAGCCCCCCGTGGGGTGACGGCTTGATAGGGAGGGGACTGCTTGAATTCCAGAGGCAGACCCCTGCCGACCACTTCCAGCACCCAGCGGTCCGTGGTGATAGCAAACCAGGTGGAAAGGAAGTGGCGGAGCTGTCCCCCTACGTGGGGAACCTGGGGAGGAGTAACGAGGTTGGGGGGGCGACACCCCTCAACCTGTCACTGGGCAGGCTTGGAGGAAAGGCCGGCCCTTCCCTCCAGGCTTTCTACCGGAGGAAGCGGCAGACTTAGCCTTGGGGCGCCAAGTGCGAGCCTGGTGGCCCTGTTGCTGGTGCTGCTGGGCCAGACGTGCCACAGGGGATGGAAGGGCGAAAGGGCTTACGCTGCTGCTGGCGGCCTTTGTCCTTCTGGGCTGACGTGACTGAGTCCAAGGTGGCACTGGACTTGTCGATCCTCTGGAGACTGCCTTCCACCCCCAGCCCGAACAAGTCAGTGCCCAGGAAGGGAACGTCTGCCAGCTTGCGTTAGGTGTCCGCCGTGAAGGTAGAGATCCGCAGCCAAGCACCGCAGCGCATGGCCACTGTGACCGCTACTGACCGGGCACAAGAGTCACCGATATCCAAAGAAGTTTGGAGCTGTTGTTTGGCCACCGCCCTCCCCTGATCCCACACCTACTTGACTGTTGTCTGAAGCTCAGCCGGGAGATGAGGAATCATCTCATCCAGGGAACCCATAAGGGCGTGTGAAAAATGTGCCATCAGTACAGCCGCGTTAACCTGGCGAAGACCTAGGGAGGAAGCAGTGTAAACCTTCCGCCCCGAATAGTCCTACTTTTTGGACTCTTTATCGGGCGGTTTGTCCACATCCCTAGCGTTCCTGGAACACCGGAACACGCTATCAGTCACCAACCCCTCTATTGGTCACCAGCCCCTCCGCAGAGGGGTGCTCCAAGAAACTGGAGCGTGAACCGGTGGGAACTGCGTACTTGTGAGCCATCCTGGCCGAAGGCGCAGGACAAGATGCAGGCCGCTGCCACAACTCCAGGGCCGGGCCAACAATGGCTTCGGCCACAGGGAAGGCCTCCGTAGGGGAATTTCCTCGGTCCAGTATCTCCGTGAGGGGATACCTGGCCCGCTTCTGTACGGGTTTGGGCTGCATCCCAGTGGACTCTGAGATGAGACAAAGTATTCCCAAGAACGAGGATGGGCACTCGTCCACCAACTGACCTCCTGCAGATTCCAGGTCAAGGGACCTGGATTATAAGGAGGAGTCGTCAGACTCCAAGGAGTCCGCAAACAACTGTCGAGCGCCTAAGCCATCCTCCACCTGCCGAGGCCGATCGGGAGTGAGGGTGACCGACAACCTGTGGGGCAAGCCCTGACCCGACCGAGAATCCCTGGTCGGGGCCCCAGTCTTAGGTTGAGGAGGTGGTGGTTCCACCACAATGGGCGGAGCAGACGGTTTTGGCCAAACAACCGGAGCCGGGATCGGCTCCTCGACTACCACGAGGAGTTGTTTCGGTCTTTCGGGCAACAACCACTTAATGGCCGGAGAAGGCGACAGAGTCGGCTTATTACCAACCAACAAGAAGTGCTGCCACGTCATGTCCTTGTAATGCCAGCATAACTTGCATCGGAGCCTATCCTCCGAAGAGGACGAGCGGTGACGCCGCTTTCCATGATGCCGAGACCGCCGATGTCGGTGGGATCTACCCGACATGGAAGAGGATGGAGACCAAGACCTTCCGGGTCGCCGAGAGTAGGTCAAAGAGGGTGCGGGGGAAACCCGCTCATCCCTCGGTTCAGGGTCCTTGACCGGGGACTTCGGCACAGAAGGCATGGGCAAGTCCTCGGTTACCACCAGGCGAACCGGTGAAGAAGGGTTGTTGGCTTCTGCAGTCGACAACCCGTCCAACGGGTCGAGAAAATTCTCGACTGTGTCAACGGGTGTCTCGGCCGGCTGACCTGACGGGGACACTGTGAAGCCAGCGGCCTTCACCGCAACCTCGACTGAAGTCGAGGGCCGACGGTCCAGTTAAGGGGATTTCTCCTGCTCCCATGAACGTCGACGGTGGGACTTACCTTTCGGCTCTTTTTTCTTCGACCTACTCGTGTGTCCTGAGGGTCCTTCTCCCTTGGTGGAGAGGGACTTAATAAAGTTCCTTGAAAGAAGCAGTGTAGGAGGAGCCCAAGGAGAGCGGGATAAATGCAGAGGCCGAAGATGATGCTGCCTGAGCCGCCTCCTCCTCGAGGGCGATCAACTGCTCCAGCTGCTCCGAAGAGCCTGCAGCCTCAGATACCGCCCAACGGGCCTCCTTCAACTTCACCGGCAGGTACCGTTTCTTGGGGCGCCCCAGTTGTAGTCGGGCAGTGCGATCTTCCAGAACCGAAGCTGTGAAAAACTTGCAAAGATCGCAGGCCTGCGGATCGTGAGCAAGACTCAGGCAATAAACGCACATGGAGTGCGGGTCGGTCCTGGACATTTTCTGCCTGCAAAGACACCAACGGAAGCCAGGAGTGGATTTGTCCATTGCAGCAGCGAGGGAAGATGAAGATGCAAGTCTAGAGAATTTTTAAATGATTTTCGGAACTTCCAAATTAGGATCCAGGCCTAAAAACGCAGAGCGCTAAGGAGGGAACCTAAGCTTCCAAGTGGTAAGGAAGATCTGGCGTCATGGGGTGGAGCCGAGGGTTTTACCACCCGGGTGGGTGGGAGGAGCCAGCTTGAAGACCTTCCGGCAAGATTTAAAGCAGCAAGGAACCTGCCACAAAGTGTGGATGAACAACATATCCACTTCCCTAGAAATAAACATTTCAATGGATCCCTATGTAGAGATAAGAACATAGTGAACAACAAAAACCGGAGTACTTGGAACTATAAACAATTGCAAAGTGACTATCTGTAGACACTTACATGAAGCCTCAAACTGCTCCCTATGAGGGAACGCTGTGAGGTTTGGGTTCTTTTCAATCCCCCGGTGGGTGAAAAGCCACACGAGGGGTCTGAGGTTCGCCCAAAGAGAGAGGATTCCCAAAGGGGAACCTTACCTGGTATGGTCCAGCATAACCAACGATGTTATTAACTCCCTAGCCAGCCTTCCTGCAGATGTAATAGTGACCTCTTAACCCCGGACATTTCCAAAATGGGTCATAGGGAGGAGCTACTCCGAGGGGGGGATGGCAATTAGACCGGTCAGAATATGAACACATCATTTATTTATGGCACCTTTAATGAATAAAGAAAAAAAAAAAAAGGCGTAGGACAGTCTCAAAAGTAATCAAGTCACTCTTATTTTGAACTGTCACAGTACTTCTGCCCCCTTCCCCTTCATGCCTCAGTCAAAAGGGTATTCCAGTCACTCGGAGAGCGGGCTTTATATTAAAAGTGAAGTTCTCCTTAGCCTATGACCCTCAGGCAATAAAATTCTCAAAATGAAATTGTGTCAAATATATTCGTGCTTGCTTCCATATAAGTAGTCATTATAAATCCAAAGTGTAATTCCCCAAGTCCGAAAGCAGTAGGCGAGTCCAATCCAGAGTGGTCATTTAGATCAGAAAGATTTAAAGTCACCACCAATCCAAGGGAGACAGGTTCGCTACTGAGCCGTCCCCTCCATCTATCCAGGTCCCCCCCCCGCCCGAGTCCAGCCAGATCCCCCTACACAGCAAAATTTGGAGGGGCCTCAGTACAGGGGAATAAGAGGAAGGGCCTAAATCTGGGCCCAGAGGGAGGTGTTCGTCCCAACCCCGTGGCATCCTGTGTATTAGCAAAATGATTATTTTTATTAGCCATTCAGCCTGTGTTATCCCCCATCAAATGGCTATGCTTCCCAGAATGCAGCTGGTAAGGTTGGGGTTATTTTAATTTTTGCAAGTTGGCTGCCTGGGAAAAATACGATAAGCAGGAGTCTCAGAGCAGGACTATATGAACATCCCCCCTCCCCCCATTATCCCCAGAGACTAGCAGGACTGGACTGGAGGGTAAACATGTAGGCCCAGACAGAAAGGAAATTAGAGACAGTGCAGAGCAAGCCTACCGTCATCCCTCAGGTGGACAGGGTGGGATTCCGATATTGGTGAAGCTTTCAAGTAGGTCAGCTAATGGGGTATTCCATAGATGTTCATCAGGCCCCCGCTGTGATTTCAAGGCTGATCTCTGCCTCACGAATGCTGCTGGTTTTTCTTTGAGGATTTCCCTGGCAATCAGGTCCATGACCGCTTCTTGGGCCTTGGTGTAGGAAACTGTACCCGAAGGAAGCAGCACCGACAATTTTGATGGGTAAGGTGTACGAAATTTGATTTTCTGTGCTCAAAGCAGAGGAAATAAAGATGCATAGTCCCTCACTTTCTGGGTATAAGGAGCGTAGTCGTTGTCTAATATAAGATGATGTGACCCCAACATCGTGCGCCCCATCTGCCAAGCTTTTTTATTAGTTGTTCCTTCGTTTGATAGCTCTGCAATTTAATTACAAAGGAGCAAGGTCTGGCATCCACATGAGAGGGTTTTGGGACCAGGGCATGATGTGCCCTCTCAATGTCGATGGCAAATTTGGGATCTAGGCTCAAGATGAGGCAGAAAAGATAATCAGAATATGTGACTCGGTCGGACCCCTCCTCTCCTTCTGGCAAGCCGTAAATATGAATATTTTTTCCGCGGCTTCTGTTTTCCGCATTCTCCTGCCTAGCTGCCATTTATATTTGTTCTGTTAACAGAGATTGCATACTGTTCTCCACTGTTTCAAGCTGAATGGTATCAGCACAGATTTGATGGTCGGCCTCTGCCATGCATGACTGGAGGGTCCCAATATCTACTTTTAGCTCCCCAATGGATTTGCGCATTTCCTGACGGAATTCTGAGATGATCTGTAATATATTATCCCATATTTGGGAGTCCTGACCCTTTTTTTGCCAGTTTTGGTTGAGGGAGTTGATCTCCCGGAGCACAGGTCCTTGGTTTGTTTGGTGGCCTGGTCTGAGTTGGAAGCACCCTGCTCCTTGTGGTCGTCTAAGTCCATTAATAGGTGGAAACGATTCCGCTGCTGTTTAGCCATGCTGCGCTAGGGTTTATAGATGGCCCATTGCTCTGTGGTATTGCAAGGTAGGGGCTATTTCAAAACATTTTGGTCAGGGATTAAGTTATTTTAATTCAAATATTGTCCAACGCTGCGGGAGGGTCTGTGCTGGGGCTACTAGCTAATGCATGCTGGAACAGGAAGTCCGTCCCCCCTTGTCTTCTGATGTGGTGCACCACACTGAATTCTGTCTGCATCAGTAGATGGCCTGGAGACAGATGGGTCTAGAAGGCTTGTAAAACATGCAAGATGGCCCTCATCTCTAGGACGCTGATGTGTGGGGCAGCCTCCACTCTGGACCACGTCCCCCCCGTCTTGTAAGCCCTAAATGAGCTTTCCAGCCCAACCCCAAGGCATCTGTGGTAAGAATCTGCTGAGGGAAGGAATTAGGAAGGGAACCCCTCTCAACAGGTTGCTGGGTTCCATCCATGACAGCAGCATCTTTCTGAGTAGAGAGCAAATTAGAACTTGTTATTCTAGGTCGTCGGTGCGCATGTCCCACTGGACCCTCAATGTCCACTGAGGAATCTGCATATGGAGCCTGGCTAAAGGCACTGTAACAATGGCTGTGTCCATGAGGCCCAGGAGCCTCAAGAAGGTTTTGGCCATGACATGTCTGCTGCTGTAAAGCAACTGGGGCAGGACCATCAGGCAGTCCGCCCAGTCCTGTGGCAGGAACGCAAAACCCTGAGCCATGTCCAAGACTGCTCTGATGTACTGGAGGCGCTGGCAAGGGGTCAAGACTGATTTGGGCAGATTTATCATGATGCCCAGGGCACAAAACTGCCTTGTACATTCCAAGACCTGGAGTAGTTGCTCCCTGGGCTGTGGCTTGAGCAACCAGTCATCCAGGTAAGGAAAGACGTACAGCCCCTCCCTCCTGAGGGCAGCTGCCACCACTGCCAAGCATTTGGTAAATACCTGAGGCGCAGAGGACAAGCCAAAGGGCAATGCTCAGAACTGGTAGTGCTTTCCCTAGAACTGGAGGTACTGTCTGTGGGGAGCACAAACCTCGATATGCACGTATGCACCCTGCATGTTAAGAGAGCATATCCAGTCTCCCTGGTGCAGCAGTGGCAGCAGACCATTTACTGTCACCATCCTGAATGTCTTGTATTGGATATAGGAATTCAAGTTCCTCAGATCTAGGATGGGCTGTAAATCCCCTGTGGATTTAGGAACTAAAGAGAAGTGGGAATAGAACCCCTTCTTCCTCTGATCCGTGGGGACAGGTTCTATGGCCCTCTTTTATAGCAGCATGCAAATTTCCCCCAGCAGCACTGTAATGTGGTCTGGAGGGTAGCTGGGATGACCTGGAGGCCACTCCAGAAGTTCTAGAGTGTGGCCTTGTTCTATCAGCTGCAGAACCCAAACATCTGTGGTGATCTCTCGCCACTTGTCCAGGTGGAAGGAGAAACGACTCCCTACAACCGCCTCTTGCAGTGTGGAGGGTAGGGGGGTTGGGCAAGGAGTCATACTGAGGTAGTCCCAATGGCTGGGGCTGCATCCCCACCTCCGGGGGCCTTCCTAATGGTGGAGATAAGGGCAAGCAGCGCTGTTGTCTGCCATTTGCCTTTGGGCCTGATGCCCTGCATGGGCTTATGAAAGGCCCGACGAAAAGGGCACTCTCTGGCCACTTTTTGGCTGGATGTGGTATAGGGTATGAATGGACTGCAAAATCCTACCTGAAGCTTGCAGGTCAGAAAGAATATCCTGCACATCTGCCCTGAAGAGCTTGCAGCCCCTGAAGGAGGCATTCAGGATGGACTATTGCACATCTGTAGCCAAACCAGACACCCTAAGCCAAGAATGCCTCCTCAAGGAGATGCCTACTGCTGCTGCCCTAGCAGAAGCATCTGCAACATCATAGGCGACTTGCAAAAGAGTAGTTCCTGCCTCTGGGAGGGCCTGAGCAGCAGCCTTTGCCTTCTTCCAGAGTATTCCGAAATCTGACCATGTAGGCAACATAATTCAGGACCCTGATGGCCAGCGCAGTTGAGGAAAATGTCCTCTTCCCCATAAGCTCAAGCTTTTTGGACTCTTTATCCAGTGAAAGAGAACGGAGGTGCTTAGGCTTCTTGGTCCTATCATGGGCAGCATTTATCACTACTGAATCCGCTTTTGGTTGCTCAGCAAAGTATGGTTCCCTTAAGGGATCCTGGTACAATCTGTCTGCCTTTCTAGGCATGGCAGGGATCAAATTCGATCCGCATCAGGCAGCCAAAGTGGCATCTTTAAACGCTGCTATGAGAGGGGGAATAATAAGGGAAGGAGAATCTGACAATTCCACGTATTCAGGCAGATTCCTTCTGGTAACATCCTGCTCCTCAGCACTGAACCTCATTGCAGTTTGTAACTGCCTCATCACTGAGGGGGGACCTCGGGGTATAGCTGGTGGAGTCCCCCCCCCCCGGAAGAAACCATGGAGGTACAATGGGAGGGGCTAGCAGCCCCATCATCTGTATTCTTGTCATCATTCTAATCCTCACAGGGGAGGAGATCAGGATGGTATTCATCCTCTTCGCCAGGCTCTGAAATGGGCACAGACAGCATCAAGAATCGAGGGCGAGTAGGGCACGGCACCATCGAAGGTGTAGATGCGGAAGCAGGTCTAGTAGGCCCCAATGTCTTCAACCCGGTGGGGGGGGGGTGAAGACGGTGCATAAACTCCCAGGAATATAGCATGGTCAAGACATCGAAGATAGGTGGCACTGGAACACCTAGAGGTGCCAGCGGGGGAGCCTGGGGTTCCAGTGCTGGAGGTATGGCCTGTGGCGTCGATGGGATGGGCCGAGGAACTGGAGTCGCTAAGTTGGCCTGGGATATTGCTGGCGTAGACCGAGACCCTGATGATTACACGGTAGCGTGAGGCAATGATGGGGCGGTAAGAGTCCCTGACAGCAAAGTAGAGGCCAAAGTACAGGCCGTGGATGTCACTGGGGTAAGAGGGAGCCCTAATAATGAGGTGTCAGTGGCAGTCGAAGCTGATCCAGTGAAGCTCCCCGTTTGGTGGCCTGCGGTGAATAGGGGACGGAACAGCAGGAGCTAAAAGGTTGGCAGGGCGAGGGGAAGCCCGACACCGAGGAGCCATTGCCAGACAAATTCAGACTGGCGGGAGGTGCTGCTAAAACCGACCCCGTGGAAGATGGGGTGTGGGAGGCAGAGGGGGCCACTGCAGAAGCAGACGACCCCGCCATGGCCAACGATTGAACTGGTGACTATGAGCAAGCAGGGGAGTACCGCTCCTTTCCCTGGTCCTTATGCTTCCCGGTTGACTTGTCCTGGGCCTTAGATGAGCGACAGCCCTCAGATGGTGCCAGGGAAGCAGAGCAGCTTCTGGCCTGGAGCTGCTCCTCTATTTGGGTGACCTTGTTTTAGCAGAAGCTTTTTAGGGTCTTCTGGCGGTGCTGCTGGATAGCTTGGTTGAATCCATGGCAGACGTCACAGGCCTCAACGTCGTGGTCTGGACCTAGGCAGCTGACGCAGGTGTTGTGGTCGGCCTTATCGAAGATCTTCTGGTAGTACTTGCAGTAGCGGAGGGGGTTTTTGGGATTGTTAGGCATATCCCTACACTTTTTAGCAGCTAAAAAAGCCATTACTCGTAAGTGGATGTCCACCAAAATACCTACGGTCTTTAATGGCGACAAATTGTTTTAGATATTTATAGGTTAGAAGGCCTTACTGCTGACTTGCATGATAGGCAAACAATTTTCAGGGAGAAATGGCAACTTTTTTTTATATGGCACAACATGATCCAGAATTTGTGCCATAGGGACATATGGGGGTCTCGTGGTTGCCTAGCTGTGGAGACGGGTAGTGTACTGGGTCCCGTAGGGGCCACCCACATATCAGACCATGGGCTGTGGAGATGGGCCTGATGTAAGAAAACATCTTTCCTTGGTAGATGAGTATTTCTGCGAAAATTAATTTCTCTTTATTTTCTTTTGAGTAAAGTAATATTCAGGGTTCTCATAATTTACCACCTGAGCTTACTGTTGTTAATCTGAACATGTTATGCATTGTCAACAAGTCATCATTAATTCTGCCTGGTTACATGTCTATTGGAATGCAAATGCATACTTCAAGTGTGTTTGTTATGCTTTCTTTAATAAAAAGGAAATTAAAAAAAAAATCACTTTAAAATAGAGTGATCACTAAAACTAGGGTGAGAAAAGAAAAGAAGGTAAATCTGGTTGTCGAGTGAAGCAGCAGTGTCTCCATGGAGTGTGACGTGCGAAGGTCGATGGGCGGGAAAAGAAATGAGGAGAGCACAGGGTCACCCACGATTATATGGGAGGGATGTCGCTGTGTCTGAAGTTGTTGTGGGCGGTCCCTTATAGACTGCCAGCTAGAAAAGTTTCCATGCAGTCCTAGTGCCTGGCGGCTATAGTCTACAGGTGTAGCCTGATGCAAGAGATACCCTTGATGAAGATTAAAATTGACATGATATGAGGGTGTAATTTTTCTTTAAATGAGTGGCTTAAAAGTAAGCATGGATCCTATCTACAGGGAAGCCTGCCAGGATGCAGTGTTACCATTTCTGTATGACAAAAGGGATTAAAGGGACACTCAATTCCATTTGGCCTCATAGTGTCCCTAGTTTAAAAAACACATTTTATGATTGTTCTCATTTTATAGAGACTGCTGATGTAGTAGCTGGTTGTTTGATTCAGACTCTTTTTTTTCCCATTAAAAAGTAAAAAACTGAGTGTCAACCATACTGGTGTTCACGCTACACCGGTGACCCGGGTTCAGGAGCGAACCCAGGCGCCAGCAGGGGAGGGAGTTGGATCGAGCGTCCAGAGGACTGCTCTCCTCTCCTGGGGAGGGATTCAGGGGATTTCCCGGTGCATTAGTGGCCCCCTGGTGGAGACCGGGGGCACTACATGCGTGGGACAAAAAAATTAGAGGACAAGTGAGGCAGGCGTCTACGAGGGTAGCCTGAGTGCTGACACGATTGCACACCACTCTGGTGAGGGTAAAAAAAAAAAGAAATGCCTCCTACACGGTCGGTGAGATGACGGTGGCCCCAGGGGAATCGACCACATCCCAAACGCCGGCCCAGACGTGCCCGGATCTCTCTCCATGGCCGACCCGTCGACAACAGGTAAGGCACTTCATACTTAGGGAGTTAGCCGCCGGAGGGAGGGCGGAATCAGCCCCGGAGATGGTACCGGGGGTCGAGCCTGCCTGTGGTCGTTCGGGGGAGGAGACCCTGGGAGATGTGGAGGGTTCAGGCTGGGAGTAGGGTGAATTCCGAGTGGGCACTCCTGAAGGAAGCCTGGGGGTGTAGGTGTTGAAAGAAAGTTAAAAAACAAAACAAAACAAAAAAAAAAAAAACATACTTGTGTTACCACACCAAAACATGCCTGTTTACATTTCTTGACCAACTCCCACTGCATCTTTCCTGGATTCTGAACACCTCCAACACTATCTAGCTACTCGTTGTGCAGTGGGAGTAGATGCAACTATTGTATCACGACTGGCTGCACTATTTGAGGGTGTTTCTAATGTCCAGGAAGTATGCAATAAGCTTAGGTAAACAATTTAGAGCAAAACAAGACTTAGCTATACATGTCCATGCAGTCCAGTTCTAATAAGCCAGGAGGCAGATTAAACAACCGGCAACATCAATTAATTTTAGAGAAGGTAAGCAATCATAAAATGTGGGTTTTCACCTAGAAATAATATGATTTAAAAAACGCAGACAGCGTCCCTTTAAATCCCAATGAAATTGCCTTGTTTCCTGCAGTAACTCTGCTGAATTGGGATTCATCCTGGCAAGTTTCACTGTAACTCCACCCTGACAAAGACTCGAAGTGAGGCAATTAGGTGAAATGCCAAGGAGTTGGGTACGAGTACATTTTGGACAAACTAAAAAATAATATTGCTAACAGTAGAAGCTCTGTTGGATCCTTGCTGTGCTACCTTTCTATGTTGTCTGCCTGTACCAAATTTTATTTTTTATTTACATTTTATGCCTCGACCCCCCCCCGTCCCAATTTTTGTCCCCATCCCGATGTCTCAGCTGTCGTGCGTGGAGGCATATACATGCGAGGGTTCCGGAACACCTCCCTCTGCTTGCCATCCTTCTGCCTAAGCTGCCTCGGACCTCCAGCCAGGGGCAGTGAAACTATGGAGGCGACAGGGTTCTCCCGGAGAGGAGAGCTGCCTTTGGCTGCTTGTCCTGTCCCCCCACCCCGGCCAGCTCCACACGACCTGGCTCATTCCCAACCTGGGTTGCTGGCATGACGCAAGGTAAGGCATCCAGTGCCTCAGCCCTCAGTGCCACCAGGCCGGTCCTGTACCAAGTTTTAGAACATTTGTATCCAACCCCTTATTTCATTTTTCCACTGTAAGCTTTTATCGGAGCCTTAATTTAGTAACTATCTATTTATTAAAACGGATTAGTCTCTGGTGTAACAATGTATTTTTTTTGCAATTTCTATATGGGGTTTTAGGCTCATGTTTTCTCCGCAAGAGTTACTCCAACATATGGTATTGTACATAGTTTTACACATTCCAATTTCTTATTTTCCAAAGTCCAAATATTATGCTGTTTTTAATTAATTGTTCTTCTTCACAGTTAAGATTTTACTTTTATCTGCATATCTGAATTCTAGCCTTTAATCATACAGTCAGTTCAGATGTTCTTCTAAGCCTTTTGACGTTAAGGATAATTAGACTTTATCACATGCAAACACGAGAACTGCACATGGAATGCTTCCCATTTACGGTATTTGAACATCATTTCTGCCCAGCAGGTGTACATGCTCATTTAAGTATCTGTTTTAAAAAACTGGAGTTATAACGCATCCTTGCTCTACTCCTTTATCAGTATCTTTCCATCGAGTGTGCCCCTCTTGTCGTATCTATCCATTGTCCCCTTGTTTGAACATAAAGTCTAATTATCAGATGTAACAAGTCTGAATCTATTCCCCCTAACTTTAATTTCTCCTATAACTATTCTCTATCCAAGTTGTCCAGACCCCTTTTAAATCAATGCAGGAGAGATGTTGGTAACTACTCAGTGATACTACGGTACAGATCGTTTCAATCAGCATGATCCACGGACGTTATGGTATTGCACTGGATTCAAGTCTGTGTTGTCTTCTAGTAACTGGTGATGTTGTTTATTAAACCTATTAAATAATAAACATTTTTATTTTTAGGCTCAGTTTAAGTTAGTGAATGAATCACTGAAGGGAAGTTCCCTCAACCTATTTTCAGTATACCTGTGTAGTTTGTAGAGGCATGAGCGATGATTCCCTCTCTTGCATTCCCTTAATTACATCCTAATTTAAATATAACTGCGATTGCTTCACTCCGTTTTGCCCTGGTGTGAAAAACGGTTTGCCTCCAATGCAAAGGTCATGACCCGTAAGGCATTATGGGGGTTGATGATGCATACCTGCACAATCCAGAAGTTATACTCTGATTCAGTTCTGTCAAATGTCTTGTGAAGTCCCTGTATTCACTAAAAGCATTTTTTTTCTAACTCAGATACACTTCAAACTACAGAAAACCACAGGGCACTTACTATGCCTTGAAAATTTCCATGGCCAGCATAAGCAAGAACATAGGGTTTGCGGAAGACAGCAACAACACTAATACAGTGTAACTACTGCTGGCTTTAGCACTGAAACATCATAAAATCCCACAATGTCTTACATAAGTTGAGTCATGACCTTTGCAATGGAGTCAAGCAGGTTTTCACACCTGATTTAAAAATCTTCATTTACATTTAAATCCTGATGAAATTAGGAGGGTGCAATAGAGGCAATCGTTGTTCATACCAACAAACCACACAGGTAAACAGAATAAGAAGCTGAAGGGACCTTCCCTTAAATGTAATATTATCTGTCTAGCACAGGGTTTCTCAAATGGTGAGGCCAGCCTCCCAGGGGAGGCACCAGCCTGTTCCAGGGGAGGCTCAAGCAAGCCTTAAAATGTACTATATTTAAACATCAAGTTTTGGATGCTTCGTGTGAAGGATGCAGCAAAGTGAAAGAGAATAATGGAATGCAAATTTATGTACAAAATGATTACCAGGAAAGACACACTCAACAAACACTTGTTTCCTGGTATGACATGGGGGAAATACAATTCTTGGAAACTGTGCAAAACAAAATTCAAAACAATGCAAATGAATAGGAACAAGGTAACAACTGACCCATTATACTGGCTGCAGAAAAACACAAATACAAAGGCTAAACAGAGAGATACTAGGAGCAAGAGCAGGAGGGAGAAAAATGGTCCCTGAGAAGGAGAGAGCAAGGTAAAACTGACAAATAAAACAATCTGACTCATGGAGGTATTGCAATGAGGAGTAAACAGAGTCCAAAAGTCAGAAGTGTGGAGTGAGTAGGCTGACCTGGGGAGGGGGGTTATAGAGAGGGAGAATAATAAGTTCAATAAAATGAGAATAAACTCAACTACTCACGTGCACTTCATTGTATTCTTCCTGTAATGTGCAAAGTATGATAGTTGTTCTAACTATGGGGAGGCCCACATTTATTTCTATAATAGGGGGAGGCTCAGGATCTTTTCCAAGGCTGGGGGGGGGCTCACTATGACAAAGTGCGAGGACTCCTGGTCTAGCAGAATGTATCCCTGATTTTTACCACATGCTGCATAATAATTTTGAAGTTACTGTACCATATGCAAAGATTTAGAGAGGTAGGATTTATAGCTATGTTAAAGCTTCCCCAACCAGGTACTTTAAGGACCAAGACTGGACTGCAAAGTGTTTCTTTGTCTTAGACGTTCTTAGTGGCGTCTATAGTCGTTATTTTTGTAGCACTATATGAGTTACTTTAACAGTCCAAACATAATTTATATATCCTTTTCAATACAGTTTTATTGGAAAAATCTAAGAAAGTAACCAAATATAAAAAAAGAATAAAAGCAAGATATAGGGGTTGCTGGCATACTTTAGTATATTTTTCAGTTAAGCGATGCATTATAAAACAGTTGTCCAGAGTGGAATACTCTTTTGTGAAGCCTGCCTGACATTCTGTCAGGATGCTGTTTGATTCTGTCCAGTCTTAATAAATCTGTTACTGTCCCTTTATTAGTATTGGTTTAGTGAATTTCTGTTTAACACGGTATTTGTGAATTCTCAGTTGTTCCATTTTTGCAATATGGTGCTGACGGACTTTGTAGTATATAGATACCAGCAAACGTAAAATGTGATAATGATGATTATCGATGCAAGACTGACTCTGTAACATGTGCTCACCAAGGTTGAAAATATCACGGTTGCCAATCTTAAGGAGTACTTCATGCTCTAATCGTAGCTGACAGATAGTGTGTTTTGCACTGTGCACTGTCATCATTTGTCTTAGTTTACACTCTGCAGTTAGAATAGTTTTGACTGTGCCTGACGATGGGGTAACCAGTCTACCACTGTCCTTTAGCTGCAACAAGTGGTAGGCATCTGTAAAATCCTTAGGGATAGTGTCACTGACCAATGCATATCGGCATTCATCACATGCTACTTGATTCATTGCTTTACGGACAACCCAGCCTGCAGTGTATACTGCTGAATTCTGGAGCAACAAATCCAAGGTTTCTGAGGTGTAATCATGATCAGGCAATTCAATGCTATTGTCATCAAATGGAGAAGGTAGTTGCTGCTGGAAAATATTAGGCAAGCTTCTTTCTTCGTACACCATAAGAAAGTCAGTGTTGTTTTGAGCAGTTGCGTTGTCCAACTGACTTACTTTTACTCCACATCTTGTCAGCAACTGTCCCACAGCATATTTCAGCTGTGTTGCCGTAGGGTTACTCTTCGACTCCCCTATAAGAACAATGACATAAAATGAAGGATTTGTTTTAGAAGTTACAATTTTGGCTGTTGACACTGCATTTCTTTTAACATCGTCATTATGTGTATTTATTACTGCATGCTACATCATAATTTATTCACAATTAGTCATAAATGTTGACAATTTTTCTTTAACGACATTAACATGACTATATTGATCAAATACTTTCAAATGAGCTATGACCAAAATAAGAAATACTCATCTTATAAAATATGACGCAAGTCTGTTTCTTTAAAAAATATTCCAAACACATTAACTCTGTAAAATTTACTCATGATGCCAGTGGATTACTACATAGCAATCACACATTTTACAGAGAAAACAACAAAGAAATTTTATCAGACTTAACATAATTCCACCCCCCCCAGCTCCCACAATGTTAAGAGTAATATTCACACATGGATATATATGCATCCCAACTTGGAGTTCACTGGTACAGCTGTAGCTTAAAGAGGCTTACTAGCCTCATCATTTGCACCCCATATATCGGTGCCTTACCTCTGCGAAATGCTTTAGATGTATATGTCACCAAAAACACTGCAGTAGTTTAGATGCAGGAGCGCTCGTAAATTTTAACCCACTGGGTCACTTGACTTCCTGGTTTGTAGAGCCACCCACGATCTGTCCCCACACTCAGCTACGTTATGACGTGTACCCAGAGAAAGCGCAGGAACACGCTCCATTACAGTCTATGGGGGGGGGAGTGCCTTGTTTGTCCACCGGTGCCCTTGATTAATCACCAAATGACCATTACTATATCTAAAAATGATGGAAAGCTGCCCCGGTAAGGCACTGATATATATGAGGTGCAAATCACAATTCATTTACCTTTGTGGATCTCTTTAAAAGCTGTGCCAGGCAGCTAGGAATGCTGGTGTCTTCTGTGTTCTGACACGCAATTTTCCACAGTCCACAGATACTGCGATGCAGTGGAGAATAGCTTCTTGGAGCATTTATATTCATTATTAACACTCCACAGCCACGACATTCATAGGTCCAGACTATGGCCCACTAAATATTTGCTCCAGGAGTAAATTAGTGCCTGGAGCAAACCAGTGGTGTACTGAAACATGCGAGGGCACTTTGTGAGTGCTAAATGCGTATTCCAATATACCAGTTAGGCACCAACAAGATTGCGATCCCAAACCCCGTCCCCCTACTGGCCACAGTAGGTATGTGCTATATTGCTATACAAGATCAGATCCATGTTTCCAAGGTGGCCTTTGAAGCATTTTAGTTATCTCAATTTTGGTAACTGGGTGGAGCCCACTGGGACAAAGCCATTTACAGGGGTGCCCCACACATTACACAAACAATACAAAGATAATGACTGTGTCAGATGAGTGAGCAATTTCTTTTCAGATCAGGTAAAACAGTCACAAAGATCAAGAAGGTACTGTCTGTGCTTTATTTATTTATTTGAAAAAGTTTCACCAGGAAGAACATACTGAGCTGCGATAGCTCATTTCCAGATGTGACGGGGGGAGGGGGGGGATACAAAGGAGGGTGCTAGAAACAAAACATTACAGGAATTAAATATACAGAAGCATACAACTTGAGCTTAGCGCATATACAGTTGGTTACAAAGTCAAAATCGCATATACACACACAGAGAGCAGACTATAACGTTTCAGACATACAGTACAGTGAAACCAAATCAAAATGCACACAAAGTGCAAAACTGTACATTTCCATGATGGAGAATTTAACAAGTAAAGTGCTACAGCCAACCAAATTATTTGTAATTTGTACAGTCACACGAGTACAAGTATGGGTCAGCTAGAGGAGACGAGGGGTGAGAGGGACAAAGGTCAGCCAAAGGCCTACTTCCCTTCAGGATGCTAAGAATCCTGCAAGGGGACAGGCAATAGGCATTATGGAATGGACTGATCAAACTGGCTGGGCTGTGTAGGAGGGGGAGACAAGAGCTAGTGGAGCACGAGTATGGGTCAGCTAGAAGAATGAGGGGTAGGAGGGAGAAAGGTCAGCCAAAGGCCTTCACCCCTTAAGGATGCTAAGAACCCTGCAAGGGGACAGAGAATTGGCATGAGGGAAGGGACTGGATAAATTGGCAAAGAGATTCAGCCTCCTTAGGTAGGCCAGTAAGGTGTTCCAGAGTTTGAGAGTAACGATCAAAAGAACCCAGACCCACTGTAGTTCTGAACAGGCAAACTGACAATAAACTTGCTGATGGTGATATGAATATTAGAGGCTTTTCTGGGAAACAGAGCAGTTTGGGTGAACATGTGGGGAAGGGTAGGAGCAAGGATTTTATAAGTGGTGCAGTCCAGCAAGTAGATAAACCTAGCTTTGGGGTATATCAATCCAAGATCTCTATACATTTAGCAATGGCACAACCTTCTAGCTACATCAAGGGAAAAAAACCCGACTGTAGAGAGATATGAACCTAGACATATCCCTGTTGGACAAGGAGGTAAAACAAATGGGCCTATAATCCAGGAGGAGCAGGAGGCTGTGATCTGCAAAGGCCAAATGGGCTTTGTCAGTAAGGCACCACTTTACTCTATAAATCAGCCTATGTTATTACTATTGATGTAGCAGCTGGGCCACCTGGGAGGGAGAATACCTTTCCTATGGGGCACAGAATGCAGGGGAGCTTACAGAATGATCACAATATTTATTGTACCATGGGGTGACTTAAAAGTAGCTCCCTATAATGTAAGTGGCATAAATACCCTCATAAAGTGTGCAAGGCTTTTGCGAGATTTGAACCCGGAGAATGAGACAACTGCATTCCTTTAGGAATCATATATGACCCAACAAGAAAACCAACAACTATGCAGACATTGGGTAAGGGAGGTGTATGCGTCCACCTGCGAAGCACGACCCAGCAAGAGAGGGGTTGCCATTTTACAATGCCAGAATATTCCTTTACAAGTGGAGGTGGGGACCAAAGATGTGGAAGGTTAGTTCAGGAGACCAGACTGTTTATACAGAGACACCACATGTACTCTCCTTAACATACATGCCCCTCACAATGTTTCTGATAGATTATCCTATCTCAGATGGATTCTGTTGGACATGGTAAAGTCACCCAAACTACTTATACATTATCAGAGGAGATTTCAACTCTTCACTTTCAGGGACAATGGACCATTGGGGTCACGGAGTCAGCAGCAAGCCTTAGTCAGGTAGATTACTTACCAGGCTGGCAAGGGACCTGGTGCTTACTTATGTGTGGCACTTTTTACACTCACAAGACAGAGACTATACCTGTTATTCTCCACATCACAAACCTTATTCTAGGACAGATCACTTTCTTATCTCGACTAACTGGGTGCAGGCGGTGGCCACCTGTACTATTAAAAATGTTACAATATCAGACCACGTCCCTTTGGTGATGGAACTAGAATTGGTTCCTTCAGTTTGGAATTCGAGCTGGAACTTAAATCTGGGTCTACTTAATGATCAAGGATACAAGGATCACATGTAGGCGATCGCTTACACTTATCTGAGACAAAACCAGACCTTAGATACTACTTGAGCCATGGTCTGGGACTGTCCAAAAGTAGTGGTTCGGGGTGAAACCTTTATGCCTCTAGACGAGAGAGAGAGAGGGGGAGAGGGATTGAACTCACAAATGATTAGACTTAGATAATTAATCTGGAGGCAGAGCACCAGATCACACTTCAGAAGACAGTTAAAGGGCAGATGGAGGACAAAAAGGTCACACCTGGAAACAAGCTTCGGCTTAGTGTGCCTCTCCTGGTTAAACAACTTCCCCTTCTCACACATTCCCCTTAAATAAGTTGGCCATGGTTAAGGGGTCCAAAACTGTACTACCATCTGTAGTAATACTGTCATTGCTATTTTGACTCCTCAAAATCTGGTTAATGTTTTTCCAAAAGGCAGTGTAGCGCAGTGGTTTAAGGCTCTGAGCTGCAAATCTGGAGACCTGGGTTTGAATCCCACAGCCTCCACTTGCATATACTGTGTGACCCTGAGCAAGTCACTTAACTTCCCTGTGTTCCCAGGTCACATCTGTAAACACGCTTTCAGCTTAGTGTGCCACTCCTGGTTAAACTGAAAAAAGAAAAACAAAATGCCTTTGGTTCATCTAGCTATTAATCTGTTTCCTGAGGAAATTATTTTCTGCAGCTTTAAGAGTTTTCTTACATTATTTCCCTCAACTACATATAACTAAGTCAGTTAGACTGTGATCCTGATTTTCTTGATAAGATTACCATGTATTATCATGTTCTCTTATAACAGCAAATTAAGCACTATTACACCTTTTTTGGTCCTGCTGTTCTTTCTCAAATAGAACAAATAAACAGTCTAAATGGCAGAATTCCACTGATCTCTTTAGATTGTTACCATTCTACTAAAGAGAACCAGTTCATGCCGTTCTTTTTTCTTGTGACTGGCTGGGTGAGGACAGTAGGTAGGCATGAAGGAAGGAAGGTAGTTAGCTAGGTCAGGTCCACTGCTTGCTTTACATGGAACATGGCGGGCACTTTTGGGAGAACATTTATTTATTTCAAAATTAGTAACTGGGAAAGGCCCGTTGAGCCAAAACTCATTTCCAGATGTGGGCAGGGATGGGAGCAAGGGGGTACAAAGTGAATAATAAACAAGTAACAGGGTACAATGATGCTGAGAATAAATAAGGCAATTATAAATTGTTGGTAAAAAAATTTAATTAGTTCAATGTACGGGATACTATACAGCAGTGCAGCCCTACAGCATAATTATTATATACAGAAAAATAAAGTTAGGACCATGAACTAAGAACTTGCATAAAGATACAGGGCAGATTATAACTGCAGTAGACTGTCCAACTTGGGACCAGTCACACACAAAGAAGCAGCCAGAAAAGCAAGAAAATGAAAGCGGCAGGCTGGCACTTACTAGACTGCAACACAAGCTCAGCTCACAGTAAACCAATGAAAAGACAACCGCAGCTTGGTTTCAGGTTGAGGGGAGTCTACCTAGCTTTTATCTAGTACCAAAGGACATGGAGACCATCTTTTTGACATTAAGCAGAAGCTGGTATGAGATGAACCAATTTATTTATGGCATTAGGGGAAAATGCAAACCTGGACATAGCAGCTACTACAGAAACATGGTACACAGGGAACAATGACTGGGTTATAGCCATACCAGGATACAGACTTTTTAGGAAGGATAGGGAAGGGAGAAGGAGAGGGGGTTGTTATGTATGTGATGGAGGGAATTAAAGCAACAGAGGCTCAAGGCTTACAAGAAGGAGCAGAGGCACTGTGGGTCACTCTGGAGGTGGGAGAAAAGACAGCCATTTTCACTGGAGTGATTTACAGGCCTCTGGTGCAGGGGGAGGAATCAGATGAAACTCTTGTGGAAACCATCCACAAAATGGCAGCCAAAGTGGAAGTGCTACTAATGGGTGACTTCAACCTGCCTGAGGTAGACTGGAGTACTCAGAGTGTGAGTACAAGGGGAAGGGACTTCATGACTGCCCTGAATGGGGCAAACTTAAGACAGCTTGTAGCAGAACCAACCTGTGAGGAGGCTATAATGGATTTGGTCCTGACCAACAGGGACAGGATCATGGATGTGGAGGTGGGCAGTCCCCTTGGTACCAGTAACTACAGGACAGTATGGTTTAAGGTAACCACAGTGAGGAGGCAAGCCATACAAGGATAAAGGTCCTAGATTTCAGGAAGGCTAACTTTAAGGAGATGGGTAGAAATCTCAAAAGAGCCCTAGCAGCAGAAAGTACAGGGGGGAGATGTGGAAAAACAGTGGTCTAGACTCAAGCGAGTCATACCAGAAGTAACAGGTGACTGTGTCAAAATGCATAACAAGAGTAAAAGAAAGAAAAGGCCATTATGGCTCTCGGAGGTACTGGCCGAGAAAGTAAGGGAAAAGAAAAGAGCCTCCAGAAGATACAAGGAAACACAAAAGGATGAGGACAGAGAACAATAACTGAAGAAGCAGAGGGAATCTGGGAAAATAATTAGAAGGGCTAAAGCACAGACACAGGAAGGTATACCCAGGCTATTAAGAAAGGCGACAAGACCTTCATCAGATACACTAACGAGAGGAAAAAAAAAACAGAAATGGACTTGTTAGGTTGAAGAAGGAAGGAAGAGAAAGGGTGGAAGATAACCTAGAAAAAGGCTGAGATTCTGAACAAGTACCTTTGCTCAGTATTCACCATGGAGGGACAGAGACTCATTAAGAGGAGGTATTCAGGGGAGGGAGGGAGGTAGACACCATCCCATTCACAGCGGAAAGAGTCCTAGAAGAACTCAGGAAAATAAAACCAGATAAGGCAATGGGGCCAGATGGGATCCACCCCAGAGTACTAAAGGAACTCAGGGAAGTGCTAGCAGAACCACTGGCTGCCCTTTTCAATGCATCACTAGAGACGGGGAGTTACCTGAGGACTGAAGGAGGGCAGATGTGTTCCCTCTCCACAAGAGTGGAAGCAGAGAGCAGGCAGGCAATTACAGGCCTATAAGCCTGACCTCGGTAGTGGGGAAACTAATGGAGACATTAAGTAGAGGACTGTGAAGTTTCTGGAGGATAGCAGGGCACAGGATCCAAGGCAGCATGGATACACAATGGGAAGGTCCTGTCAGACAAATCTTATAGATTTCTTTGACTGGGTAACCAGGGTGGTAGATCACGGAGGGGCAGTGGATGTAGCCTATCTGGATTTCATCAAGACCTTCGACACCGTCCTGCACAAGAGATTGCTAAATAAATTGGGGAGCCTGGCAGTGGGTCCTATGGTGGTAAAGTGGATTGCGAACTGGCTAAGGGACAGGACTCAGAGGGTGGTGGTAAATGGCATGAAATCTGAGGAGAGGGGGGTGACCAGCGGGGTGCCACAGGGGTTGGTGCTGGGGCCAGTTCTATTCAATGTCTTCATTAGAAACAATGCAGAGCATCTGGAGGGAAAGGTGTGCCTCTTCATGGATGACACCAAGGTCTGCAACACAGCGGACACGTCGGAGGGGGTGGAAAAAATAAGAAAGGACCCAAGCCTATTAGAGGAGTGGTCATTGTCTGGCAGTTGAGTTTCAATGCTAAAAAGTACAAGATCATGCACCTGGGTCACAGGAATCCAAGGGAAGAGTACAGGATGGGTTGGGAAATTCTGACCACCATAAGTCAGGAGAGAGAGAGACCTGGGGGTTATCATATGTGACGACCTGAAGGTAACAAAACAGTGTGAAAAGGTGGTGGGGAGAGCAAAACAGAATGTTGGGGTGCATAAGGAGGGGCATAACAAGCCAGAGAAAAGAGGTGGTGATGCTACTGTACAGATCACTGGTGAGATCACAGCTGGAGTACTGTGTCCAGTTCTGGAGACCACATCTCTGGAAGGACGCTGACAATATAGAGGCAGTCAAGAGAAGGGCAATGAAGATGGTACACGGACTGCACCAGAAGCCCTACGAGGAAGGACTTAAGGACCTTAGCCTCTATTCACTGGAGCAAAGAAGGGAGAGGGGAGATATGATAGAGATTTTCAAGTATCTTATGGGAATAAACGGTACAAGTGGAAAGCATATTTCAGAGAAATCTCCGCACAAGAACAAGGGGGCATGATGTGAGGCTGAAGGATGGAAGGCTCGGGGGTAATGTTAGGAAGTACTTTTTGATGGAAAGGGTAGTGGAGCTGTGAAACAGCCTTCCAGCAGAAGTGGTGGGTGCAGAAACAATATGGGGGTTCAAGAGTGCATGGGACAGACAAAAGGGTATCCCGTAGATGTGCAGAGCTGGACAGACGTAGATCAAATAGAATCTGGGGCTGCAGCAGTGAGTAGGGAAATAGGCAGACTAGGTGGGCTGTATGGTCCTTATCTGCCGACAGATTCTATGTTTCTATTTATTTATTTCATTTTGTTAACTGGGGGCGACCCAGATTTAATTATATAAAAATCTGCTAGATATAGACATAATGTTTAGGAACAATCATGGCATTACAAGAAGTCTTACTTTGCAGAGGAACATACATCAGTATTTCATAATCACATCCAGCTACACAATTGGAGGCTTCCAACAAAGACAAGTTGTTAATACAAGTTACTTGTGGTTCAGGTAACAGACATCAAGACACACTGATTGTTTTTATACTATTCGGTATTCTGTGGCTGTGCAGCTTCTTGCAGGGGCTTCTACACCTTGGGTGAGATGGGTTGCTGGGGGTCTACTGCCAAGTTATCCCTGGCACACACATTGGCTGTTTTATAGTATGTACACTCCTAAGCCCTTTTCTGAAGGAGATCAGGGAGCCTGCGTTTTGCAGATGGTCCGGGAGATAATTCCAAGACACTGGAGATGCATGTGAGAAGGACTTGCTACCTACTGTCATTTGTACTCTGGGCACTTCCAGAAGCTTTCTGCATGAGGTGCAGAGCAGTCTACCCGGGTGCTTGGGGACCACCAGCCCAGCAAGACCTTTTAGGTGAGAATCATTTATTATTTTGTAGGCAGTGCACAGGAGAGGGTACTGGAGCCGCTGAGAGAGGGTCAGTCAGTTTATGGAGTCTAGTACCTTGCTGTGATGGTGCCTAGGGTGAGATTTGGTTGCAGAACATGCTATCTTATTATACAGTATTTGCATCCTCCCAAATTCTCTTGCTGTAAGGGACTGCAGGACTGGAGCAGCATAGGTGAGGATGGGTAGCAGGATGCTGTTTGCTATAGCTATCCTGGTTTCTAGTACGAGTTGAGAGTTCAGCCTGTAGAGTACTCCTAGCTTTTGATGTATAGATCTGGTCACTTGGTCCATGTGTCATTTGATGGTAAGATCTTGATCAAGGACTAGGCCAAGATACTTGAAGGAGCTCACGACCTCTATTGGTGTACCTGAAGAAGATACAAGGGGGAGCAGCAGAGTTCTGTCAGTGCCTAGAGTTCTAGGTCCATACAGCATGACTTTGTTTTTTTATTGTTTAACAGGAGCTTATTAGCCAGCAGCCACCTTTTGAGGATCATGAAGTCCTCCTGCAGTTGGGCACCGAGGGCCGATGCGCTATCCAAGGTTCTGTATAGCACAGCATCGTCAGCGTTTTGGATTACTGAGCTGCCTTCACAATTTCTACTGAGGTCGTTTATAAACAGGGAAAACAGGAGGGTTCCCAGGATCAAACCTTGGGGTACTCCCTCTTTAACAGGGAGTTGACTGGATATGGACCCCCTTCACTTGACTTGTTAGGTACGGTGGGACAGGTAGCTCTCAAAACAGGCTTGGGAGTGGTGGTCCAGGCCAATGTGTTTTAGCTTGTCTATCAATAGTTTATGATCGATCCAAGACAAAAAGGCCTTAGTTAGGTTAATAAATATGGTGCCAGTTGGGGTGTGTGTGTGCCACTATTAAGGGCCTTGAATATGTCAGACATTAACTTAATTAGAGCAATATCTGTTCCGTGGTTTCATCTGAACCCATGCTGGTTAGACACTAGTATCTGATTCATCTCCATATAGTCACAGAGTTGGTTGCAGACAAGCCGCTCCTGGATTTTGGCCAGGATGCAAAGGAGCGAAACAGGTTAGGGGGGCAGATTTCAAGGAAATGGGAAGGATCCTTAAGAAGCATTTGGATGGGATTGGGCCAGACATGGACGCTGACAGTAGGTGAGAAATCATCGGGGCGGGGTGGGTGCAGGATGCTACCAGCACCTGTGCAAGAGTAAGATTAAAATGTGGTAGGGCCCGTAAACCCTGCTGGTGGACCAGGGAGGTTCAGGAGGTGGTGAGGGGAAAGAAGGTGGCTTATAGGCATTTCAAGTGCTCAAGGAGTGAAAGGGATAGAGTGGAGTATGAGCTGATGGCCAGAAGGGCCACTAGGGTGGTGAGGGTGGCTAAGACAAGGAAGGAGCAGAACCTGGCCAGGGAAATTAGGAGAGGGAATAAGGGGTTCTTTAGATACACTGGGAAAAACGAAGGGTGAAGGGCAGATTAGCAGGATTAAAACAGGGAGGGATGGGCACAAGATCCGGGAGCAGGCTGAGGTACTAAATGAGTGCCGCCTCAGTTTTCACCAAGGAAAATGGGGGGCTGCATCATACATGGGGAGGAGATGGTGAACTGGAGGGGACCCTTGCCGATCAGCGGGTCTAGGGAGAGGATGGGCCATCACTTGCAGAAGGGGGAAGGCAATGCAGGGGGACAAGGTAGCAGAGGTGGCAATCACGGCAGAGAGAGTGAAGGAAGCCCTCAGGTCCCTTAAGATGGAGAAAGCACCAGGGCCAGATAATTTACATCCCAGAGTGCTGAAGGAACTGGCGGATGGCCTGGCGAAACCCCTGGCGGAGCTTTTCAGCATCTCTCTGAGGACAGGGTGGGTGCCCCAGGACTGGAAGGTGGTGCATATAGTGCCTATCCACAAGGGGGGATCAAGGGAGGTGGCAGAGAACAACAGGTCCATCAGCCTGACATTGGTGGTGGGCAAGGTGATGGAGGGCATTGTCAAGGAGAGGCTGGGGGGGACCTGGAAAAGTCGGGGTGCCTGGACGATAGACAGCATGGATTCATCCCAGGGAAATCATGTCAGACAAACCTTGTGGAGTTCTATGACTGGGTGACGAGAGCCTTGGACCTGGGTAGACCGGTGGACGTCCTATATCTTGACTTCAGCAAGGCGTTTGACTCTGTTCCTCACGGGGGCCTGTTGAATAAGCTGAGAGAAATGGGGGTGGGGAACCAGATGATCAGATGGATAGGCAATTGGCTCCAGGACCGGAGGTTGGCGGGATAGTCTCATCCCCAAGGAGGGTCATTAGTGGGGTCCCTCAGGGATCAGTCCTTAGGCCCCTCCTGTTCAATGCCTATGTCTCTGACATAAGGAAGGGTTATCAGGAGTGAGATGAGTCTCTTTGCGGATGACTCAAAACTGGGGGCGGTGGTGGATGGGGAGCAGGGGAGGGTGGCCCTACAGGGGGACCTGGAGGCTCTGGAAAGGTGGTCTAGAAAGTGGAAGTTGAAGTTTAATGCAGGGAAATGCAAAGTACTGCATCTGGGAGCCAGAAACCTGGGCCAAGGGTACACCGGGGGTGGTGGAATGCTACAAGTCTCAATGGCTGAGAGGGACCTGGGGGTGGTGGTGGATGTCAAGATGAACAACTCCGAGACTTGTAGGAGGGCAGCAGCCAAGGCCAACAGGATGTTGGAATGCATCGATAGGGGGATCACCTCCAGAGGGAGGAAAGTGATACTCCCCCTGTATAACTGCTTGGTGAGGCCGTACCTCGAGTACTGCATGCAGTTTTGGAGGCCACACTTAAGAGAGGGACATTGAACTTCTGGAGAGGGTCCAGAGGAGGGCAACCAAAATGATCTGGGGCTTGGGGGACAGGACCTATGGGGAGAGGCTCGAAGAGCTAAATATATACACATTGGAAGAGAGAAGGGACATGATAGGGTCCTTCAAGTACATGAAGGAGTTAAATAGGGGAGAAGCAGTCAAGGTGCTCCAAAGTGGGGGGCAACTAGAGGCATGGGTGGAAGCTGGGGGGGGGGGATTCAGGAGAGAAAGGAGGAGGTGCTACTTCACTGAGAGGGTGGTGGAACCATGGAATGCGCTGCCCAGGGGCTGGTGGAGGCAGAGATGGTGGCGGGGTTCACGAGGGGGTGGGACAGGTAGGGGAAGAGTTCTGGACACAAAGTCCTGTGCAGTGGGAATATCCAGGACTGGGAAGGGAGAAGCCAGAGAGGACGAGGGGGGCAGCAAGGTCAGCTCCCAGAGCAGACACGAGAGACTGTTAGACCTATTCTGCTGGCATTTTAGTGTTAGGTCTATAATTTCTGATGGATTCCATGGGGCCTCCCTTGTGGATAGGGACAATATAGGCCTCTTGCAATTTGGCTGGGACAGCGCCCTCTAGAAGGGACCTGTTGATTAGCCAGGTAATGAGAGAAGCTATGGCAGGGGCAGCATCTCTCAACAGTCTGGGGACCAATCCATCTGACCCAGTTGTACATATGAAATTGTCAGCAGATAAAGGCCTTGTGGTCTATCCAGTCTGCATGACTGTGCAGCTAGCAGTCCTCATTCTGCAGCCGCCCCTTCCTCCCCCCTTCTGTGACCTTCTCCCTTACCCTGTCCTATCCCCTTTTGAAGCAGACCACTGTTTTACAGGATACCACTTCCTCTGGCAATGCATTCTACCCAGGCACCACCCTCTCCACAAAAAAGTGTTTCCTCATTTCCCTACTTAACCTTCCCATTTCCAATCTCAGATTGTGCCCGCGAGTGTCCCTCCTCCTCCTTAATGTGAAAAGTCCCTCCGCGTCCGTCTTATTTATTCCCTTCATGTACGTGAAGGTTTCTATCATGTTCCCCCAACCCTCCTCTCTTCCACGGAGTACATGTTCAACGCCCTCAGCCTGCTCTCATAGGGTAAGTCCCGTAGCCCTGGGATCATTTTTGTAGTACCTTTGATTTTTATTTTCTTTAGGAAGGAGAACATCTGCTCACTTTACTCTCTTTAGGTGAAATTCCGGGTGTGAAGGCTCAGGTCTGGGGTGGCATAGCTGGGTAGAAAATTGGCTTTATATGCTTTCAGGTCAATAAAAAAGCAGTTGAAGGTGCTGGATGCCTCCTGGCAATCACTAATGATTTGGCCACTAGAGACAACTGGGCCTTGGGAGGGTTTGTTACCGCCTTTTATTAGTCAATAACTTGCTGCCGAGACACCCTGGATCAGTTAGGGAGATCTGCTGGAGATTGCCAACATATGCGCTCTTGACTGCTTCAGCCCATTTTTTACTTTGGTTCCTCAGCGCCCTGTAGTTGGACCAGTCTGAGGATGTGCTCGACTTTTTGTATTTTTCCCAAGCCTTGTCCCGCTGTGTCATAAAGGTTTTGAACTCAGGGGTAATACATTTGTAGCACTGCCCCTTGATCTTAAGCTTCTTTAGTGGAGCATGCCTGTTGGTCGCTGACAGGAAACTATTCTGGAAGAATTCCAGAGGTTCATCAATTGTTGAGAGATGTAGGGTTGGGCTCCAGTCAAGGTTGGCGGGTGCTGAGAACTTGGAGAAGACCCTTGCAGTGAAGATCTGAGGGGGATTTGGGGAAATCGGTTCTTCCATATGCAAAACATGGGACAGTGAGCGCTCAAGGCATCTGAGAGAGGACCAGCTGCCTGTATATTGCAGGGGTTGGAGACCAGCGCCCAGTCGATAACCAAATGGTTGCCTGTTTTGGCATTATGTCTTGTGGGTTCGGTGATGACCTGGGTCAGGCGTGCTTCCAGTAGAGATGCTTTGTAACCCTGTTCAGAGTCAGATGCCCAATGAAGATTAAAGTCTCCCATAAGGATTACTTCAGAGGGGGCATGTTCAGCCAACCTCTTGATCAGAACATCTAGAGCCAATGTGGCTACTCTGGAGGGTGGGATGCGGTGTGGGGATTATACAGGCATCTCAGCAGGAGGGTCTTGGAATTTCCAAGTATAATTTTAATAAATACTGATTCACTGCTGGTACATTCTATGGTGGGTAGGATGACGGGAGATACACACAGGGTATCCCTTGTGCAGATAAGTACCCCCCCTCCTTTTTTGGCCTCCCGGTCTTTCCTGAAGACAGAGTAGCCCAAGAGGTCAATTTCATGCATTAAAATGTTTGGTTTTAGCCAGGTTTCTGACACTGCAAGTATGCCCGGCTTGTACAGGTCTACTCAGCTCTGGACCTCACGGATCTTGGGCCTTAGGCTGCAGATATTCATATCGACTATTCTGAGACCCCAGGGGGATACCCAGTCTGGGTTATGGGGGGAGCCAATGGGAAAGTTTGCTATGGGAGGACCAGGATTAGTTTGAATATCTCCAGAGAGAAGAATCAATAGAAGAGAGACCAGATTTAGTACAGTGTGCATTTTATGGAGCAGTTTCCTAGTGACACTGGCATTGGTACTATTAAACATTAGGTAGCAGGCTCCTTTTTGAGTCAATCCATGCATTATTACTAGCTACCCATTGATTGTTGTCGCCGGAGGGTAGTGAAGATCTAGGTGACTATGTGCTTCTGGCACCCTGAAGCAGTCAAGTCTCTCCTCCTTGCCCAGGAGGAGGTCCATCCACAGGGTAGCTAGTATATACATAAGAACAAGAATTGCGCTCCTGGTGGCCATTTTCCTAATGTCACCTAGCTTATGTATGGTGTTCAGGAGCTCTGGGGGCCATTCTGCAACAGGGCTTGAGTTACCTGCCTCCGACTGGGTGCTTGGGAGTTAAAGAGATACTCAGGGTGCTGATCTATAGCACCCTAAGGGATAAATGAAGCCTCTCAGATTGTAACAGGGTCAGGGGCAGCTGCTAGACCTTGGGGGATACCAGTTCCAATGACTGCTTTTAAGTGAGCGCTGCACTGAGCTACCCTGTTACATCTAAACACCTTCATTATAAACTACCAACAATGTACTCTGATACCTCTGTTTAGTTGCCACCTTTATCTTTTGAGTCTATCCAACCATGCAACATGATTATATAACACCATACCTCTCAAGTGTCCCTGATTTTCAGGGACGTCCCTGATTTTGCCTCAAAATTTTACTTTGTCCCTCCTAAAATTTGTGTTTTTGTGGCTAAACAGTGGGGACTGTAAGCACAAAACAATGTCAAGCATTAAAATTACAGACTTGTTCTTCTTTAGAAAATGCATTTTGCACTAAGCCCCATATTCTACCAGCTTTCTGAGTGGATATCTCTAATTTTGAAGATGTGTCCCTGATTTTGGTCCTTTGTCCCTGATTTTTTTAAGCCTTGTCCCTGATTTATGAGGCAGGAGGTTGAGAGGTATGTATAACACACCTTACTATGTCGGCCCAAAAAAAAAAAAAAAAAAAAAAACGCACTTTTCTCCTTTAACCAGCAACCTAGTCTAATGTTCTGTTTGAGCCAATATACTGTTTGAGCCTTTTGCACCTTTCAGTATGATTGTTTATTACATGGGCAGTATATCTCCTAATCATTTTCAATCAGTAACACAAACCTTTGTATAGTTTTTCTTCCCCCTGAACTTGGGCTCTTGAACGTAACTGCCTGGTCCCCTGCAGTTACGTTCAGACGTCTTGCCCAAACCATTATTTAAAAATGCCCTTTTTTTATGTGTTAAGCACTGTACTCCAGTGTTGCAATGTATTGGAGCAAAAGCACTTTTGATGATCTTGCTTCCGATTTGTAGTGCCCCACTTTCACCTGTGAAGTCACCTGTGACCTCTTTATGCCCTTCTCCCAGACGTTCATCTCAAGACGTTACGGAATTCTGTTTGCGGTCAAGAAAGGTTACTGGAGTGGTGACGTTGCTCCATGGTGGCTGGCTTTCAGGGGGGGGGTTTAAAATGCGGCTTCCCGAGGAGTCTGTCCCCCTTAAATTGCCAGGAATCCAAGAGTGAAACTTGCTGTCCCCATCACGTATGTGACGAGACAGCCATCTGCACTCCAGGTAAAGGCCACTGTGAGGGGAATTGCTTACTCTTTGCTGGATTTTCACCAGAATTGCGGAAGAACTTTTGCTTTAACCAGGGGAAACTGGCACATTTTCAGAGCCAGTTCTCGGTGGCGCGCACTGGAGTTTGCTGTCAGACCAAATCGAGTAGAGGTTAAATAAAGGGGGACATTATTAATGACTTTCTGGACCTCAAACCTTTCTCTTTGCCACCTGAAACTCGCTGAATGCAGGTTAAATAGGTTATTTTTACTTGTTTTACTTTTAGGGACCCCAGACCTTTCTCTTTAAAACATGAACCTGAATGCAGTTTACTAACATACTAAAATGCCAGCAGAATAGGCCTAACGGTCTTTCGCGTCTGCTCGTTTAGTCAGCTCCCAACCTGGGGGCTGACCTTCCCCCCTCACCTTCTCTGGCTTCTCCCTTCCCAGTTCTGGATATTCTCGCTACATTGGATTTTGCTTCCAGAACCCTTCCCCTATACCTGTCCCACCTCTTCCTGAACCCATCCACCAGCACCCTGGGCAGCGCATTCCATGGCTCCACCACCCTTTCAGTGAAGTAGCACCTCCTCCTTTCTCCCCTGATCTTCCCCCTCCAGCTTAGACCCATTCCCACTAGTTGCCCCCTCCTCCTTCCTTCGAAGCACCCTGACTGCTCCTCCCCTATTTACCCCCTTCATGTACCTGAAGACCTCTATCATGTCCCCCGGTCCCTTCTCTCTTCCAATGTGTACATATTTAGCTCTTCAAGCCTCTCCCCCATAGAACCTGTCCCCCAGGCCCCAAATCATTTTGGCTGCCCTCCTCTGGACCCTCTCCAGGAGTTTAATGTCCCTCTTTAAGTGTGGCTCTCCAAAGCTGCCGCGCAGTACTGGGGTGTGGCCTCACCAAGCAGTTATACAGAGGAGTATCACTTCCCTCCTTCTGGAGGTGATCCCCTGGCGATGCATCCCAGCATCCTGTTGGCCTTGGCTGCTGCCCTCCTACAAGTCTCCAAGTTGTTCATCTTGACATCCACCACCACCCATGGGTCCCTCTCAGCCATCGAGACTTGTTGCATCCCCCCCCCCAATGGTGTACACTTGGCCTGGGTTTCTGGCCCCCAGGTGCAGTACCTTGCATTTCCCTGCATTGAACCTCAGCTTCCACTTAAATGTTTAAATTTTAATGTTTCCAGTTTAAATGGGGAATTTCTTTTTGAACCTTGCTAAGTCCTGTGTTTGGGCTGTTTGTTGACTGACATTTTTTTGTTGTGTGTGTGTTTCTTAGAACTTTTTTTTTGGGGGGGGGGCATCATATCATGACTTTTCTGTGCATGTGGGTTGCTCACTGATTTGTGTCAGGCCTGCTGTGAACCTCAACTGTGAAATGCTGCATGGTGCTTTAGGGGGTGAATTGGTGGGAGCGCACTGGTGGCCTTTCTTTAGATTGTGGATCACAAGTGGGGGTCTAACACATGCCAAAAGAGTGTTTTTATCGTAGTTGATTGGTAATCTGGCATCATGAGGTGTTTTGGGGGACTAACATGCGCATGAGTTGGGCCTGTGCTTGAAGCCTGCTGTGGTGTGTAGGCCTCAACTGAACCACCTGAAACCAACAGAGTCACGCTTGGGTTTCAATGGTCTGAGCGAGGCCTACACACCACAGGAGGCTTCCAAACACTGGCCCATGCCACGCGGCACAATGTTTTTTTTTTCTGGGTGTGGGGGGCTCTCCAGCTGCAATGTTTAAAATATGTTTTATGCTAATTTGTTGTTTAATCAGAATTCTATTGTGAATGCTGCATTGTGTTTGTGGGGGAGGGGGGACTAACATGCCGCATGGTCTGGGCCTGTGGTTTGGAAGCCTGCTGTGGTGTGTAGGCCTCGATCGGACCATTTGAAACCCACAGAGCCATTTTGGGTTCGAATGGTCTGAGTGAAAACCTACACACACAACAACTTTCAAACAACCCACCATCTTGACATGTTAATCCAACCCCAAACACCATGAATCATTAAATCATTCAGCAAATCAGCAACAGGCTAAGTTATACTGCATCTTTTGCTTATTGTGGGAGAGCATCTGTTGTAACTGTTTACCTACAAAATAATGCCCATTTTCTAACCCAAGTCCTTTCTGTATTGCACCATGTTGAGATGTGTGTGCCTATGTCTCCTTGTTTGCAGGCAGACTAATGCGGGCCTCCATTTTGTTTGCAGGTGAGTGGATGCGTGTCTCCATTTTTTTGCAGGAGGGTGGATGCGTGTCTCCATTTTGTTTGCAAGCGGATGAATGCAGGCTTCTATTTTGTTTGCAAGTGGGTGGATGCAGGCTTCCATTTTGTTTGCAGGCGGGTGGATGCAGGCTTCCATTTTGTTTGCAGGTGGATGGATGGATGTGTGTCTCCATTTTGTTTGCAAGTGGGTGGATGCGTGTCTCCATTTTGTTTGCAAGTGGGTGGATGCAGGCTTCCATTTTGTTTGCAGGCGGGTGGATGCATGTCTCCATCTTGTTTGCAAGTGGGTGGATGCATTTCTCCATTTTGTTTGCAAGCGGATGGATGCAGGCTTCCATTTTGTTTGCAAGCTGGTGGATGCAGGCTTCCATTTTGTTTGCAGGTGGGGTGGATACGTGTCTCCATTTTGTTTGCAGGCAGGTGTATGTGGGCCTCCATTTTGTTTTGTGAATCTTTTCTTCAATCAACTTTTTTGGGAATCTCCTCTTCCGTGGACTTTTTGTGCATTATCTCCTCCTCCATCGATGTTTTGTGAATAATAACTTCTTCCGTAGACTTCGTTTTGTGAATAATCACCTTCCATCGACTTAGTTCTGTGAATAATCACCTTTTGTCGACTTCGGTTTGTATGCAATACCTCCCCTTCCATCAATGTTTTGTGAATAATCACCTCTTCTGTCGACTTCGTTTTGTTAAGAATCTCTTTGTGCAGTGTCTCTTTTATGGTGCCATTTTTTTCTTGCGTCAACTGTTTTGTTATCAATCTCTTGTAGCGTCGAATCTTTAAAATGTGACTAATCTCTTGGGGTGACCACTCTGTCACCACAAGAGGGGATTATTCAGACAGTGTATTCTTACTGATCACATACTGCGTTGCATACGGCCCATGAGGCAACGCTTCATTATATCAGTGACGTGTTTCATCGTCTCTGCTGTCACAGTCTTGTTTGGCGGGATGGTAGACTTTTTGTTGTACCGACCAAAATTCTTTACTGTGAAAACTGACCCGTGATTTTTTTAATTCACTTTGTTTCAACTGTTAACTTTTTTGCAAGGAATGGAATCCAGATTAAGGCCCTTGGTGTCTGCTGCAGCCATGTTCACCGAAGCTCTGCGGACTACAGTCAACCCTCAATCATCAAAAGAAAGGAACAAGCGCTACCGAGCAAACAAAGAAATCCCCAGAATGTTATCAAAACTACAAGGAGAAATGTGCAGCACGCTCACATGCATACCGCAGCAACATGAATGATGAGAAGCATGAACATTACAACCAGATAGCTAAAGAAAGGATGAAAAGACAGAGAGGCTCAGAAACAGAAAAACTGCAAGCTGACACCTGCAGTGCACTGAACAACACAGAAAGAAGGGCTGATGAGAAAACATCTGACGCGCAAAGACAAGCTCGGTGGGAGAAAAAACGCTGACAGCGTGCACAAATGACAAGTCAGAAATGTTGACGAATTAATGAAAAGGAACACTGGAAATACGCAGAAAAAAAGGAGCGTGAAAAGCTTGCACGAGACTCAGCCACCAACACCACCACCCCACCAGCTGTACTGATCGGCATGCCAACTGGAGAGCTGCGTGCGACGCCACAGGCCCACAGATATGACAGGGTTGTAAGAAAGGCTGTGCAGAGAGCAAGAAAAGGTCTTCCAAAATCACCAAATTGATTTTCTTATGTAATGAAAAAGACCCTGTCATCTTGTTCACCAGCCAAACAAACCACATTGGCGTGGCACAAATATACTCACCGTCCGTGCAACCTACAAGAAAAACTGATGTCTGCTTTTATGGAGAAGATATCAAACCTAAAAAAATGCCAAAAAACAGGACAGACACCTGAACAGACAGTTCATCAATACAGTTCTTGTGCTAAAAAAAAAAAGTTTGCTCAGAACCGCAAGTGCAACACTGGGCATCAGCTGGAAGAGGCTCATGAAGGTCTCACATGGTGGAACAGAATGTAACAAAAGGCACAAGTCTGCATTGCCTGAGTCAACAAAGAGGAAAGTGGAGATTTTTTCTGAAGCGTCTGCAACCCCACTACCTCACAAGAAAGCTTTTTCAAAAATAACCTGTTCATGTTGGTCATATCTGGACAAACCCATCCATACTCTATACAACAAATTCACCCAACAGAACCCATACAAAACCAGCAGGAGTGAGGAAATTTGGAAGCCTACATCCTAAGCACATTAAAGTGGCCAAAGAGCAAAAACTGGACCAGTGCCTCTGTGAATACTGCATGAATAGCTTACTGAAACTCAAGGAGCTGAACCGTGTGGTGGATCTTCAACGGTTGACATCATGCAAAGTTCTCACTGTGCAACATGCAGTAGAGCTAATAATGTGTCCTCGCCCTCCTTTGCAAAGGTTTTACAGGCAGGACTGTGTGGACAAAACATGTCAACAGTGCAGCACAGAAAATATTGTAAAAGCCATGGAGAACCTCATTAATGGACATGGACAAGACAATGTCACACTCCAGCAGTGGGAGAATATAACAGTCATGCAAAGTGTCAATGGCATCCAGGTACGGCAGACACAAAAAGTGCTGAAAAAGGAAAAAATCAACCTTGTAGACACTGGTGGAGGTTGTAAAAGAGGAACTTTTGTTCTTGGGTTAGCACTTGCATATGGCAGCACCACCAGTTTGCTTGCATCAAAAAATACCTACCCCAGAGATGGCTGGTGATGGTTCTTGACTTTGTCAAGAACAATGCCTGCAGATTACAGGACGAAGTGCAGGCAGCCCACTATCATTAAGAACAAGCCATGGTTCACCAAGTAGTAACATACTACCCTTGTGAGAAGTGTGACTCAACAGTAACAGAGTCATTCGTTTTTATATCCAGTGATTTAAAACATGATCACCATGCCGTGCGCCTTTGTGGAGATATTGAATTCACAAAAACAAAATACCCACAAATTAAAAAATGTATTTATTTTAGTTTTTGTTTACCGGGTAGGTGCACTAGCCATAGCAATGACTATTTTCAGGCACGACCCAGGAGGGTACAAAACAGAAACAATCAGATAACAGGTTACAATATACGAAATCCCAGTATAAAAATCGGCAGATAAGTTCATTTCACCAATGGCTGTGGTGCCCAGTATAAATCCAAATGGGCCTTCTTTGACATCTCAATGTCATCCAAGGAATTTGGCTTCCCCCATCGAGAGGGCTTTTTTCAGCTCACGACGTGGAAAGGGCCCAGCGGATGGTGAGAGTGCCGCTGTTAAATCAGCAGCAAGCAGAACCATATGGTCAAGACGGGCCATAATCAGAAAAGCTAAGGAGCTCTATAAATTCTGCCATGTAACACTGACTAGAGAGCATGACACAGAAGGGTGCAGCAAACATTTCAGACGTACATTTTTTTGGGTTGGTGAAAATGAAATTAGAAGACCTGCCCGAAGCCATCTTAAAATGGTACCTGGGCGGCGGTCGGTATGAGCCGCACAGTTTGAAGTGTGTTTTTACATTGGGGGCTTCACCCCCGAACGCCCATGCGGGGGGCTTCATCCCCTGCACTAAAGAATTCTAGCTCCAGGTCAGATGAGAGTTAGTTCGGGGAAGAGGCGCAAGTTGGGGGAAGTGGCTGCCCCCTTCCAGCACCATGTCTATGGCGGCATGGTGCTGTAGTAGATATCGACACATGTCGCTGTAGAAATGTCGCTGTAAGGGTGGCATACCGTAAAAAGAAACCCAACTTGTTTTTGCACACCCTGTGCACATGAATGAGGGCCCTGCGAAAATGTGCATCATGTTGAAGACTGGAAGGTTAAAAAACTAACTGCTTCCGCGTCATACAGAATGGTGTCTTCAGATGCCAACACTGAGCCCATTGGTCCCTCTGCTACTGTGCACACAAGAGCTTCCCAAGCTGCAGCCTCACATGTCAACATAACTCATGACTTGCTGGCCACAAGTGCGGATCCTGCGTTGGGGTCTCACACAGCCTGCAATGAGACTCGAGCTCCTGCTGAGGCCATACCTGAAGAATCCACAGGCAATGATAGTGCACATAACAGTGCGCCAAAGAATGCCGAAGAGGATGCCACAAGTGAAAGCACTACACTCACCACTGATGCTTCAGCTCCATTACCAATGGAACACATAGTCCCTAAAAAGCGGAGAACTTTGCCAGACCCACAAATGATCCAGACCAATCAGTATTATGCCGTATACTACTCGAAAGAATATTTTATGGGGCAACTAACTGCAGTGGATCCTGTGGGATAGTGGTACTCACTGAAGTTCCTGAAACAGCGTGAGAATGTCTTTACATGGCCCATGGCATCATGGCACTGACCGTATTCGAAGAAGACGACTTTTTCATGGGCCAATTCAGTTTTTGCATGAAGGTGGGACCTTTGAAATTAACAATGGCAAACTCAATGCAATCAATGGAAAGTTCCGCACACTTCAGGACAAATGGAATTAAAAGGGCTACCATTTTCAAAACATATCGGTTTCAGTTTGCCAAATAATTCATAATAGTGTGTTTGTATAGGGACAGTGTAGCTTTGTAGTCGCAGTAGAGTAGCCTTGTAGTCGTGGTAGAGTAACCTATTGCTTTATGCAGAATTAATTTTTGCTGTAATGCTTAAGTGCTTATGTTGTTGTAAATACTAAATTTTTATTTTTGTATGTTTAACGTGTTTGGTTGTATTACCCATTTGACTTTTTTTTACCTTGAATGATAAAATATTAGAAAATTGAACAGGTATTCCGTCTCTTATTATATGGTGTTGCATGTATCATGTCCCCCAGTTACATGGACAGTCACTATCATGTCCCCCATTACACATGCAGCCCTAACTTCCATGTCCCCATTACATGTGCAGCCCTAGCTTTCATGTCCCTCGTTACATGTCGGACTTTGAGAAGGCTTTTTCTCAGGATCCGAAATGGGCGTTATCCTGCTGCATACCACATTTTTACAAGGCGAGTCACAGCATAAAAATATGTTAATAATCATTACTATATTTTGACTTTTAAAATTTGACTCCAATATCACACTTTGGTACCCCTTTTTCATGCACAGAGCCATTACTCTTGAGCACTTAATCTTCTGTAGGATCCTTGGAATTAGCAGAACTGGAGAAAACAAGTAGATTGCTCTTAAGCCCCACCTTTGTGAGAGGGTGTACGCTGCCTCTGCCTGTGGACACTGGCACTGAGTAAAGCATTTGGTAACTTGAATATTCTCCCTGGATGTAAAGAAATCTTTCTGAGGTGCCCTGAACTAAAAGCAGAGTGGATTGAACACTTTCGGATTTTGCGACCCACGGATTGGTGATTTGGTGACTGAGCCAGACCGCCTGAATATTTAGATCCCCACTAGATGAATGATTAAGACAAGATTCTCCACTACCCACTGAAGCCTCTTTTGAGCTCTAGAAGCATGGTTTTACTTTTTCTGCTCCCTGTTTATGTACGTGACCGTTAGTGCACTGTCCAACCAAACCTTCATCACCTGAAACCTGATGTGTTCTTGAAAGTGAAGGAGAGCAAGGAATACTGCCCTCATCGCCAGGAAACTGATATGGAGGACCTGCTCCTCCGGGCTTCCAATGCCCTGAACTGGGGTCTGGTTCAGAACTTTGTCACCAGCCCTGAATGCTAGCATCTGTAGTCACGATTCTTTCCTGAGGGGAGAACAGAAGTGACCCTTTTGCTAGATTTTCTGGCTGCTCTCAAAAAGCAAGGGTCTGCTGAACCAACCAGGGGAGCCAGATAAGAGTCGGACACTACTCTGGGGCAAGCTGACAGAAGGCACGACTGAAGCAGCCTCATGTGGAGGCAAGCACAAGGGACAAATGTTATTGTGACTGTCATTAGATCTAAGGTCTGCAAACAATGGTGGGCAGAGACCATTTTCTGGGCTATGAGGTGCCGAACATCCTGCATTTTGGAAAGGTTGCCATTCTGGAGTCCAAGAGAAAGACTCTGCCAATACAGCTGTAAGTAAGCGCCCCATATGTTTCAGTCTCTGAGACTGGACAAGGTATACTCTTTGCTCTATTACCTATTCATACTGTTCCAGAACCTGTAACGTCCTGGCTACCGAAGCACTCTCTGCCTGTTCAGAGAAGGGCTCTGATTAATAGGTTGTTCAGGTAAGTACAGACATGGTGACTCCCTGTCAGACGGCGGCAACAATCACTAGTGGCACCTTCGATAACATTCTTGGTGCTAAGGCCAGACCACACGGCAGAGCTAGATACTGAAAATACTGGTTTTGGATGGCAAACCTCAGGAATCTCTAGTGGGGTTGCTGAATTAAAATATAGAAATAGGCAGTCCAAGAGATCTATGGATGTCAGCTAGTCCCTGCGTTGGACTGCCGTAAATTTCACCTAAGTGATTCAGTCCTGAATTTGGTTTGCCATACAAACTTGTTCGGGTTCTGGAGATATTTGTCTTTCTCTGGAAAGTAGTAGTTGGGACTACAGAGTAAATCAAGTCAATCCCGTGTTCCCGCTCGGAGAGAGGAGAGTACAATTATCTAAGAACTTACCATAACAGCAGATCTTCGAGGGGATCTCTTGCAGCTGGCAATCACAGGTAGGACTCCACCATCAGGCACTAGGACCTCATGGAAACTTTTTAGCTAGCAGGTTAGGGGAAAGGGAACATTGTTTAACCAGGACTAGCACACTAAGCTGAAGCTTGTTTCTAGATGTGACCTGGGAGCACAAGGGAATTAAGTGACTTGCTCAGGATCACACAGTATGCACCTAGGTGGCTGTGGGATTCAAACCCAGGTCTCCAGATCTGCAGCTCAGAGCCTTAACCCACTGCGCTATACTGCCTCCTTAACCAGTTTACCAGAGAGGGCTATCCACTTCAGATGTCACTCAGTGATGTCAGCTACCCTATATAGGTGGGCAGTCACCCACATCCTCCCCAGTTCTCCCGCTGGAGACCCCAGATAATCCGGCTGAGAGAACCGAGAAGGAACCTAAGATTCAAGGAAAAAGGGAAGACTGAAAGTCTTCTCTTGGAGAGGAAACGTAACAGGATAAACAGGCCTAGGGAGAAGGAGGGAAGGAAAAGCAAGGCCTGCTGCATGAGATCCCCTCGAAGATCTACTGTTACGGTAAATTCTTAAGTAACTGTACTATCTTACATCGGGGCAGTCTCTTGCAGCAGGCCATCACAGACAGGATGAGTAGCAGCAATTCCAAAACTGACAGAAAGTACAGTTACGTAAGAACTGACCGTAACAGTAGATCTTCGAGAACAGCTCTTGCAGCAGGTTACACCATTAGGACTGAAGCCGGCAGGCGTCAGGACCCCACGGAAATCTTCTAGCTAGCAGTCTTCAGCGGGAACCGCCTCCGATGTCGGTCCTGTCCCCGACGTCAGGCGTAGTACATAAGGAGGCGGTCCCGCCAGAATCCCCAGTTCTCCCGCCGGAGACTCCCGGCCGCTGGATGACATCAGAAGGGGAAACCGAGGATCCGCCATCAGAAGAAGAATAAAGAGCGTTAGCTCCTGCCAAGGCCTGAATAGGCCATACCTCCTCCAAGGGGGAATGGTGGGCGGGAAGGTACCTGCTGCAAGAGCTGTTCTCGAAGATCTACTGTTACGGTAAGTTCTTACGTAACTGTACTATCTTACTTCGAGATACAGCTCTTGCAGCAGGTTACACCATTAGGACTGATTCCCAAGCAGTAGCGCCTCTAAGCATTCTGGAAGGAGGCATAACGGAGAGATCTTGAATAAATCCTGACTCTAGGACAAGAGACCCTGTAGAACGGCAAGGCTGAAACCGGCTCTTCGCCGTGAGGTAATATCCAGGCTATAGTGCCTAATGAACATGTGCACTGAGCTCCAGGTAGCCGCGGCACAAATGGCCGAGGTGGAGACATTGCGCAGTGCTGCAAAGGAGGCAGCCACCCCCCTTGTGGAGTGGCCCCAGACTGTGCCCGGAAGGGGCTTCTGTTTGTTGTCGTAGCAAAAGGAAATGCACTGGACAAGCCAGCGAGAAAGGGTTTGCTTAGAGACTGGCTGGCCCAACATCCTCTCAGCGAAGGATACGAACAGCTGCTCAGACGTGCGAAGCTGTTTAGTCCTGTTCAGGTAGTACCTTAAGGAGCAGTGAACATCCAGGGTGTGAAGCAATGCCTCTCCTCTATTAGTGTACTTGGGAAAGTACACAGGCAGATCGATGTCCTGGTTAAGAGTAAGGGCAGAGACCACCTTAGGCAGGAATTTAGGATTCGTCCTCAAAGACACTCTGTCCTGATGGAAAACTAAAATAAGGTTCCTTACACATGAGAGCATGTAGCTCGGAAATTCTCCTTGCTGACGTGACAGCAACTAAAAATAACGTTTTCCACGACAGAAAACGCAGTCGCAATCTCGCGGTAGTTCTAAAGGGGAGCGAAGCTGCTCCAGGACTAAGAGTAGGTCCTAAGGAGGGACGGGATCCTTGATGGGTGGCCTAAGGTGTAACACCCCCCTCAGGAAGTCCCGAGAGGCATCGAGTTATGCCACTGTGCGCTGACCTATCGGGAAGTGGTAGGCCGAAATCGCACAGAGGTGAACTTTAATAGAGGAGTAGGCAAGACCTGAGTGGAAGAGGGAAAGCAGGTATTCCAGAACTGATTTCTCTGGGCATTCTAAAGGGGAGAGGCCGCGTGCCTGAGACCACAGGCAAAAACGGCGCCATTTCATGGCGTACGTTGCATGTGTTGCCGGCTTTCTGGCAGCGGAGAGAACTTCCGCCACCTCTTGCGAGACCCCGTGTCGCAAAATGGCTATGTCTCGAGGAGCCAGGCATGCAGGTTCAGTGAGCGTAAGTCCGGGTGGACTAGTGAACCCTCCTCTTGAGACAGTAGATAGCAGCTGAAAGGCAACCGGACTGGAGGTTCCCGGGACAACTGCGTCAGCATGGGGAACCAGATCTGCCTGGGCCAGAGAGGCGCTACCAGGATCATTGTTGCACACTCCCTGCGTAGTTTGAGAAGAACTCTCTGGATCAACGGGAAGGGAGGGAAAGCATAGAGGAATCTGTCTGGCCAGGAGAGGGACAACGCGTCTCGCCAGAAAACACCAGGCCCTGGATCTAGAGAGCAAAAATTGGGCAGTTTTGTGTTGGATGGGGAAGCGAATAGGTCCAACTCTGGAGTGCCCCATCGAAGAAACAGATCCTCTGCAACCTCCTGAAGGAGTTCCCATTCGTGGACTCTGGCCTGGGAACGACTCAGGCCGTCTCTGATTGTGTTGTCCACGCCGGGAACATGAACTGCAATCAGGCTCGCGCCATGTCGGATTACCCAATCCCACACTCTCATCGCTTCCCTGCAGAGGGGGTAAGAGTCTGTGCCTCCTTGTTTGTTGAGGTAATACATCACCGCCGTATTGTCTGTCTGGAGCAGGAGAGAACTCGACGGGATTTCTGACTGAAAAGCCTGCAGGGCATAAAGGACTGCCCTCATCTCCAGAATGTTGATGTGGAGGTGAGCTTCCTGAGGGGTCCATACTCCCTGGGACCTCACCCAGTTCAGGTGTGCTCCCCACCCCAGCCCTGAGGCATCTGTGGAGAGGATTACCTCCGGGGATGGCGCTGTAAACGGAACACCCGCAGAGAGTGTCCCTGTGTCTAGCCACCATTGCCAATCTCGAATCACTGCATTCGTGATTCTGACCGGATGCTGCATGTGGTCTTGCCTTTGGTCCCACTGCACTTTGAGCATCCACTGAGTTACCCGCATGTGGAGCCTTACCATAGGGACGTTGGAATGGCCGCAGCCATGTGTCCGAGCAGGCGAAGGACCAGTCTGGCGGGGACAGTCTTCGTCGCTGAGAGTTCCCTGATGAGGGACCTGATGCGCTCCGCTCTGTCCTCGGGAAGAAAGGCTTTCCCTTGGACAGTGTCCAGAACTGCACCTATGAACTGCAGCTTCTGGGACAGTGCCAGGAGAGACTTCTCGTAGTTGATAAGAATGCCCAGTGACTGAAAAAGAGCTTGGGTGTTCTGGATAGCCAACAACAACGCCTCTCTGGAGGCGGCCATGAGAAGCCAGTCGTCCAGGTACGGGAACACATAGTGGCCCTGTCTCCTTAGAGACGCTGCCATGACTGCCATACATTTGGTAAAGACCCTGGGGGCCGATGACAGTCTGAAAGGAAGAGCCCGGAACTGAAAGTGGTGGCCGAGAAACTCGAAGCGCAGGAACCTCCTGTGCACTTGAGCTACGGGGATGTGCAGGTAGGTGTCCTGCATGTCCAGAGACGCTAGAAAGGCATCCTTTCTCAGCATGGGAATGAGCCCTTGGAGGGTCACCATGCGAAAATGTTTGTAGGCAACCGACATGTTGAGGTCGCTGAGGTCCAATACTGGACGGAGGTCTCCTGTTTTCTTTGGAACCAGAAAGAAGTGGGAATAGTAGCCGGTTCCTCTCTGGTTCTCCGTGATGTACTCCACCGCTCCTTTTTGTAGGAGCGCGAGTATTTCTTGCCTGATGAGCGATCTGTGCTGATCAGAGTAACGGGAGAGCAGAGGAGGCTTTGTGGGTGGCTTGTCCACGAATTCTATAAAGTGGCCTTGTTCGACCAATTGAAGAACCCACCTGTCGGTGGTTATAGACTGCCACCCTGGCAGGTGGTCCGCATTACGACCCCCGACCTTGGTGTCCCGTTGATCCTCAGGGGCCGGGGCCGGGAAGGAGTCATGCTGTGGCGGCTGAGGGTCCAGCAGGCTGGGCCGACTTGGCAGGGCGTTGGCCTCGGCCTGCGGACAACTTCCCCTGGGCTCTGCGGGAGAAGGAGCCCCTCTGTTGCGGGCCGGTGTGGGACTGCTGTCTCTGCATCCGGCCTTGAAAACGGCTCTGGTTCCTACGAAAGGAACTGAGCTTGGGTCTGTACATGGCTTGGACAGACCGCACCGCCTTCCCGGCCTCTTGAAGTTTGGTGAGGACCTTCTCCGAGGACTCACCAAAAAGAACTTCTCTGTGGAACGAGGCGTCCAGAATGTTCTTCTGGACGTCCGGGGTTAATCCGGAGACACGGAGCCAGGAGTGTCTCCGGAGGCATACGCCTGAGGCTGCCGCTCTGGCCGAGGAGTCCGCGGAATCATACGCGGCTCGCAGCACCTGGGTTCCCACGTCCGAACCCGTGCGGAGGAGTTGCAGCAACTCCTCCTTCTGCTCACCCTCTGGCATCTTTTCTGCCAGATCCAGTCCCTGCTCCCACAAGACATTCTGAAACTGGACCATGTGGGTTAGCTAGTTGAGGGACCTAATGGCGCAGGTAGCTGACGCATACGTGCGCCTGCCCATAGCATCCAGTTGCTTGGACTCTGGGTCCGGTGGCAGGGTGCTCAAATGTTGCGGCTTCTGGGACCGGTCATGTGAGGCTGTAAAGACCAGAGAATCGGCCAGAGGATGTGATGCCAAGTACTGGTCCTCCCTAGGGGCCTTGTACAGGCGGTCAGCCTTCATCGGCATCGCCGGGAGCGAGTGTGGACGTTTCCATGCTGCCTTGGTGACGTCCACAAAGGTGTCCACCAAGGGTGGCACCACCACAGGCTTTGGATCTTTCTGCCGAAGATACCTGGCAAGGCGTAGTCCCTCGGGGTCAAGTTCCTCTGCGTCCCAGCCCATGTTCTCCTGGATATGCCTCATAATCTCTGAGAACGATGGGTCATCCGGAGGAGATCTTGGGAGCTCACGTGGGTCCGGAGAGGGGACGCTGATGGAAGAAGGGAATCTGGATCTGTCCGAGAAGTCTGATCCCGTGTCCTCCGTCAAAGGCGAATGGCGGCATCTTCTGGGTCTCTTAGGGCTGGGTGACCCTGAAGAAGATCTGGACAGAGGTCTCCTCTTGTCTGGTCTGCCCCTAGGAGGTTCCACAGGCTCCTGGGGGGAAGGTACTCGGCCTGCTGCCCCGGATGGGGTGGGGGGCGCTGGGGCCGGTGGAGTCACAGGTGGAGGAGGAGGAAGAAGAGGAGGAGGTGTGGGAACTACATCCTTCTTTATGGTATCCCACCAATGGGTGAATAGCTCCTTGACCTCTGAAATACTGAGACCCGACGACGGCCCGGGCGCCAGTGGTCGGTCGTCGGGTTCCGGCGTCGGCTCCCCCGGGATCTCAGGTTCAGGAGAAGGTTCCCTGTGGGGTGCGACAGGACCGGGTTCGCCCGTCTGGTCCTCAGGCTGGGTCAACTCCTCCTCCGTAAGCGCCTCCTGGCAGACACTGGTAGGAGGCGTGGGTGTTCTCCTCTCTACAGGAGCGGGCGTCGGTACCTCGGCCGGCGTCCGTGGTGGCGAAGGCCTGACTGGCGATGGGCGTCTGGCGGTCGTCGGGTCTTAGGACCGGTGGTGCTTGACCGACGTCGGGTGAGCCGACGTCGGATCCGACGTCCTTTTGAGTGAAGTCAGCTCCTTGGTCTTCTGCTGGGGTGAAGGGGGCAAGGAGACCGACCGGGCGTTGGGGTCCGGGAGCCGGATTTGTGGTGGTGGCGGTCCGCTGACCTCGGCAAGGCCTTGGAAGCAGAAGAAGAGGGCCTGGAGGTCTTGGCCGGAGGCAGAGAAGAAGAACCCGAAGAAGTCTTCACCGCAGCTGGGGGAGGCTGACGGCAGGCCCGGAAAGGGAGCGGTCGGACCGTGAGCCGGAGCTACGGGAGTTGGAAGCCCTAGAAGGGGATTTTGATCTCACCCTCTCCCTGTGCTTTTCGAGATGTCGCCGGGCTTTCTCAGACAATTCCCCCTTGGAGGCAGAATCCATGGCCTTAATTTTTCTTGAGAAGGGCGGCTTGCAGGGCCTTCTGGCGGACGGATCAGGTCCGCTACTGAACCCCTGACAGAAGGTACAGGCCGGTGTCGTGGATCTGGGCCTAGGCACTGAACGCAGGCCGAATGCGGGTCTTTAAAAGGGATTTGCTTCCCACAGGCGCACTTCGATGGATGGCCTTCCACGGAGGTTGGAGAGGACATCAGATGGCAGACTTCATAGAAAAACTGAGTTTTCTAAGTTGGAAAGAACTTTACCGGGCGTCGCGCACTAGAAACAGACCGAAGGGTCAAGACATGCAAGTCGATGGCGGGAAAGAACTGGGGATTCTGGCGGGACCGCCTCCTTATGTACTACGCCTGATGTCGGGGGCGGGACCGACGTCAGAGGCGGTCCCCGCTGAAGACTGCTAGCTAGAAGATTTCCGTGGGGTCCTGACGCCTGCCGGCTTCAGTCCTAATGGTGTAACCTGCTGCAAGAGCTGTATCTCGAAGTAAGATCTATGAAACTGGGCAGAGGTGAAATCACCTAAGAAAAAAGGCTCTGTAACACAGCCAGGCCAAAATTGTCTCTACGCCTAGAGGCAATGTCCAGACTATAGTACTTAATGAAAGTGTGAAATGAACTCCAAGTGGCTGCTGTGTAGATTTGTGCAGCCGACACATTACAGAAAAAGGCCACCAATGCCGTCATCCCCCGATGGAAAGGCCATGAACACCCAGAAGCTCCTTGCCATACTTCCGGTAACAAAAAATAATGCAGTTGGCCAACCATTTAAACAGACACTGTTAAGAAATGGGTGCGCCCTATTTTCCTGGGGCAAACAAAACAAACAACTGAGAGGATTTCCTGACCTCTTTGATCCTGTGCATATAACAACACAAAATTCTGTTTACATCCAAAGTGTACAGCAATACCTTCCCCTGGATTGGCATACACTGGAAAATACACAGGGAGATGAATGAATTGGTTCAAAGTAAACTCAGATACCACTTTAAGAAGAAATTGAGAATTAGTACATAAAGATACCCTGTCTTTGTGAAAAACCAAGTAAGGTTCCTTACATATGAGGGTTTGGAGCTCAGAAATCCTCTGAGCGGAAGCAACAGCAACTAAAAATAATACTTTCCACGACAGACAGCATAGCTTGCAACTTGCAGCCCGCCTGAAAGGAGGCAGGGTGAGCTTTTCCAACACAAAGTTGAGGTCCCAAGCCGAGACAGGTTACGGACTGGGGGTTTCTGATGCAGAATACCTCTTAAAAAGGTACAGGCCACACCAAGCTGGGTCCCCGATCGCCCATCCACAGGAACATGATACGCAGAGATGGCAAATCGATATACCTTAATGGATGAGCATTTCAGGCCTGCGTCTGAAAGGGGACAGAAGGCACTCCAGGATCTGATTAACTGGGTATGTTAAAGGATCCAGGCAGTGTGAAACAGCTCAAATGGGAAATTGCTTCCATTTCATGAAGTGGCTCTGGTGAAGGGCTCACGAGCTGCCACCTTGGGGGAACCCCAAAACGAAAAATGGCTATGTCCTCAGGAGCTATGCATGAAGATGAAGTGACCTGTGGTCCAGATGGACCAAGGTACCCTGTTTCTGGGAAAAACAAGCCTGTGCACAGTGGGAGAGGAACTGGAGGTTCCACAGCCAGCTGCTGAAGCAGAGGGAACCAGATCTGGTGAGACCAAAATGGGGCGATGAAAATCACCCGAGGACTCTTGTGTACTTGGGAATTAGGAAAAAGTGAGAGCAGTACCCTTTCCATTGTTGGGATACCAGTACTGGCTTCATGGCCTGCTTTTGCAGAAGGGTGTGGATTTCCTTCCATATCAGGGGGACATGATAAGGAGGGAAGTGGGACAGAGACGGAGGGTTGTGTGAAGGCCATTCCAGAAACTTCAGAGAGTAACCCTGCTCGTATGATCGTATGGCCTTCCCTGAGGCCTGAAGCTTGGCAAGAACGTCCTCCACATCACCCCCAAGCAGCAGGGAGCCTCAGGCGTCTAATACAGACTGCTGCACATCCTGGGTGAACCTTGAGACTCTAAGGCAGGAATACCGGCAAAGGCAGACGCCAGTGGCTGCAGCCCTAGCTGACGATCCACAGCGTCGTAAGTAGTCCTGAGAAGATGATCACCTACATCAGAGACCGCTTTGAGGTGGTCCTTCAACTCTGACTTAGGAGCCCCCTCGGTGAGGGAAAGGATGACCTCCTGGACCTTGTCCCACAGGGAATTCTGATATTGCAGCATGTGGCAAAGGTAGTTGAGGGCCCAGATGGCAAAAGCGGAGGAAGCAAACATCCTTCTGTAAAAGAGGTCCAAATGAAGGGAGTCCCGGTTTGGGGGCAGGCAACTGAGGTGTTTGGGCCATTTGGAATGGTCATGGGTGGCATTAGTGTCAGTCAAGTCCACCTGTGCTTGTTCCCCCAAAAAGGGTCTGCCCTCTAAGGCATGATAAAGTCTGTCTGCCTTGTGAGATATGGCAGGGAGAAGATAGGGCTGACGCCAGGCCGGCCACCATAACATCTTTGTAAGCGTCAATCAGCAGGGGAACCACCAACGGTGGGGCATCAGGCTTACACAGTTCTTTGGGAAGCTGCCTACGTTTGGGGTTCTGCTTCTCTAAGCCAAAGCCCATTGCCACCTGGATGCAGTGCACGACCGCGGAATCAAAGGGATCATCTGGAGGGACAGGGGATGGGACGACTGTGGAATGTCCTTGGGAGTGCAGACCCTTTCGGAGGACCCTGAAGAGTAAGAGAGGGACCCTGAATCACCATCTCCTTCATCTGGAGTACCCTCATCCCCTGAATCGGGGGGAACTAGATCAGGGTGGTACTCATCCTCTTTGTTGGCAGTGGGAGAAGGGGAGAAAGGCGTCTGGGGAGGACGCTGGGGGGGGGCGGGTGACAGAGACCCATGCAGCGGGTCCTTCGGAGGAGGCAGTGGGGCTGGTGTTGGTACTTGAGAGCGCAGGACCCCCAAAGAGAGGACATCAGTCCTTGAATATCCACCATGAGTCATGACCGACATAGGACCCAATGGAGGTGGATAAGGATAACCCAGGGGAGCCCCTGATATATGTATAGGGAAGCCAAGATAAGGCACCGGGTCAGGGTGGTACAGACCCTTGGGTGTAGGGGGCATGAGGGTCCTGTGGTGGAACAGGCAATGTAGGGGCCAGGCGAAGGGTGAGCTGTGTGTGGGGGTAAAGCAAGGGCTAGGAGCTGGAGGAAAGCCAATCTTCACCGGGGGTGCGGACCTACATGAGGTGTTCAACACTGGGGAGGCGGAAGATGGGAGGGGTGACGAAGGTGCCCCTGCATCCGTGGCACCCGTGTCAGGTGTTAGGACCGCTGACAGGGCCGCTCTGCTGTGTACTCTATGAGGAGATGGGCCAAAGCAGCAGGGGCCTGGTGGGCTAGGAGGATCCCTGGCCTGAAGCTCCTCCACCAGTGATTGAGATAGTGGTGGGAGGAGGAGGAACCACCATTTGCTCTGTGGGGTGGGCATTGTTGGGATGCAAGGCTGACCCCGGAAGGAGGTGGACCCGATGTGGTTGTGCGACAGTATGGTGACCGCAAGTGAGAAGACAAGGACCGGGATCTATGTTTTTCTGTCCCGGTGCTTGTGTTTAAGAAAACATCAGAAGTTTCCTGCACCATTCACCAACCTCTAAATAAGCAGAACAGGCACAAAAATAAACAAACATTCAATTGTTGCTTAGTTTATTCCAAAAAGTGTCAGAAATCCATACCTCTCAAATAAGGACACCAGCAGGAGCCCCTGCACACATACCTCCAACCAGTTTCGCTCAACGCATCATCAGGGAGTCTCTGATGATGCGCTGAGTAAAACCAGTTGGAGATGTGTGTGCAGGGGCTCCTGCTGGTGTAGACCAGGGAGGGACTGTGGACATGGCCTACCTAGACTTTAGCAAGGCATTTGACACAGTCCCACACAAAAGATTAATTAACAAATTAGCCAGCCTGGAAGTGGATCCCAGGATGGTAGACTGGGTATAAAACTGTCTGGACAACAGGACACAGAGGGTAATAGTAACAGAGTCCACTCCGAAGAAAAGGGGGGGGTTACTAGTGGGGTGCCGCAGGGTTCAGTACTGTGTCCAGTCCTTTTTAATATCTTTATAAGTGACATTGCAGAGGGATTAGAAGGAAAAGTATGCCTCTTTGCAGACGGCACAAAGATCTGCAACAAGGTTGATACACAAGGGGGTGGGGGTTGAAAGGATGAGAAGCGACTTTCAAGGTTGGAGGAATGGTCAAAAGTATGGCAGCTTAGATTCAATGCAAAGAAGGGCAAAGTAATGCACCTGGGAAACAAAAACCCATGGGAAGAGTACACAACGGGGGAAAGTATTAACAACAACACAAATGGAAAGGGACCTGGGGGTAGTCATATCAGATGACCTAAAAGTAAGCAAGCAATGTGAGAAGGCAGTAAGGATGGTTGTAGGGATACTGGGATGCATAGGGAGAGGCATCACCAGTAGAAAACAGGAAGTTGTTATCCCTCTGAACAGACAGCTGGTGAGACCCCATCTCCGGAAGGACATAGGATGGAGGCAGTCCTGAAGAAGGCAACTAAAATGGTGCAGGGTCTGCAACAGAAGCCATACAAAGAGAGACTAAAAGAGCTTAATATGGATACCCTTGAGGAAAGGAGGGAGGGGGGAACATGACAGAAATTTTCACGCACCTTAAAGGAATCAACAAAGTCCAAGAGAATAGCATCTTTCAGAAAACAAGATGTGCAAGAACAAGGGGACACAATTTGAAGATAGAGGGGAGATGGCTCAGAGGCAATGTGAGGAAGTATTTTTTCACGGAGAGGGTGGTGGACGCATGGAACACTCTTCCTGAGGAGTTCGTGGGGACAACAGTGGGGAAATTCAAGAATGCATGGGACAGACATAAGACAATTCTGGTGGTGGGTAGGAAGAAGTAGACTGTTGATTAACTAGGATCTGCAGCTTATCCAACAGATAGGGAAATGGGCAGACTGGGTGGGCCAAGCGGTCCTTATCTGCCGTCAAAGTCTATGTTTCCTTTACGCAGGAGTCTGCTGTCCTTTTGGAACAGGTAACTGGCTCTACTTATTCTTAACCTTTTCCAAAACCAACTTAGGCCCAAACACGTGCTCTAAGAAAAGTATCCCTTCCAAATGTACCTTCGAGGCTTGGTCCTCCGTAATACTAGTAGAGCACTCTGTAAAAAGCTGCAGGCTATCCAGTTCCACATTCCTCAAGCAGGAGGTTGCTATATTAATAAGAGATAAAAGCTTGACCACTGGAGATCCCGCCAGTAAGCCCTGCGAGAGTGGACACCCAACTCTGATGCTTGGTCCCTCTGCTGTGAAAACACATCAGCAAGTGACATCTATCCTCTTATTCCTGTGGGGGAGAGAGAGAAGGAGGTCCCTCAAGAGAAGAAGTGGTGTGTTAAACCATATGAGTCACCAAAGCGCCTATGCTCAGTGAGGTCTTTCTTTTTCTAGCATATCCTCCAGAAAATTATAGCACCCTGACTTTGCTTTTCCAAATGGACATTGAGTACCTTGACTTCAGCAAAGTGTTTGACACTGTGCGACACAGAAGACTATTGCACAAAATGAGATGCCTAGGACTAGGTCCAGTAGTAGTAGTAAGGTGGGTGGGAAACTGGTTTAGGGGGAGAAGGCAGAGGGTAGTCATAAATGGGGTGCCCTCAAAGGAGGGCATGGTCACTAGTGGGGTACTGCAGGGGTCAGTGCTGGGGCTGCTCCTGTTTAACATCTTTATAGGGGACATAGTTGGAGAGCTGGAAGAAAAAGTATGTTTATTCGTGGACGACACGAAGAGCTGTACTAGAGTTGATACTCCGGAAGGGGGTTGAAAAAATGCACATGGATCTGCATAAACTAAGTGGTAGCTGTCCAACACAAAATAGTGCAAGATCATGCACGTAGGGGGAAAAAACAAAGGGGTGGAGTACAGGATTGGGGGGGCAAGTTCTAGAGGCAACTGAGCTAGAAAGGGACCTTGGTATCATCATTTCACAGGACCTCAAGGTGGCAAAGCAATGTGAGAGGGCACTGGCAATGTTCAGTAGAATGCTGGAATGTACTGGCAGGGGGATCACTAGCAGGAAAAAGGAGGTTATAATGCTATTGCACCAGCAGTTGATGAGGCCACACCTTAAGTATGGGGTCCAGTTCTGGAGACCATATCTCAGGAAGGATGTAGACAAGAGTGGAGAAGGTCCAGAGGAAAGCAACAAAAATGATGAGAAGTCATAGTTGTCATGGGAAGACAGGCTGAGGGACCTCAACATGTACTCCCTGGAGCAAAGAAGGGAAAGAGGGGACATGACTGAGACCTTCAAATACTTCAGGGGTATAAACAAGAGTACCTGGGAGGGGCATTTTCCAGCTGAAGAGGCACTCAAAAACTAGGGGTCATGATAAGCAGATAGAGGGTGGGAGGTTCAGAGGAAACATTAGAACATTCTATTTCACAGAAGGGGTGGTAGACAGCTGGAACAGACTCCCAGAGGAGGAGGAGGTGATGGGGGCAAGGACAGTGCAGGGATTCAAAACAGCGTGGGATATACACAAGGGTATTGCTGACCTAGGATGAGGGAATGTTTAGCCAAGAAAGCTAGCATCTTAGACACGACCTCCAGGTAGAGATTTTGGGCAGACTGGGTGGGCCTGGCAGTCTTTTTCTGCCAACACATTCTATGTTTCTATGTTTATCCGTTTCTGACCACTCCTACTTAACAATTTGGTCACAATGCTGAAAATGTGGGAAGCATTTTGGAGCAGTGGTTGAGAGGATAGGTTTTAATAGCAGTCGGATCACAGACAGAACCCCATGAGATCTAGTGCTCTGCAAGTTTTGGTAACCAGATAAGAGGTAAACGGGATCAAACGAGATGGATGACGACTTTGGGTGTCCAGACTACTCGCTCTCCTCCTAAAAGACAAAGACCCTGCCTTCATCCAACGACTCCGCAGATTTTGCTGGACAGAAATTTCTTCAGCATTTTATTTTTATGGTCTAGGCTTGAACTCATCAGGTCTGCCTGTTCTTCGGATACAGCATCCTCGCCATGCCTCCAGTACGTGCCTGTGGCGTCCCCTTGGCCACAGTGGTTTCCCTTGGTTCTTTGCAGCGGGAGCCTGTGGTTCCTCATCATGAGAAAATAGTTTTGTTTTAATTAGGGGCCTATGCCACTCAGTTTGCCACTGCCTTTTGCATCACCAGACTACCTTTCCCATGCCACCGGAGGCCTGGGGCCAAAAACAGTGTATCTGCATGCCTGGTACAAAATCAGCTGTAAGAAGTTAGTCTTATTGCCTGAGGAACTCCAAATAAACAGTCGCACTCATGGATGAAGTGAAGAAGCTCACCAGAAATGCAAAAGTCCAATGTCGCTTTAAATCAGGTAATCCTGTGGTAAACTTAACACGGTTTTGAAATCAACGCCATTCTGCCCCAGCGCTTCGAGACCACGTCTCTTTGTCAGGCCCAAAGCCGGGTTTAGTTTACCACAGGATTACCTGATTAAAATCTACAGTGGACTTTTACTTTTCTGGTGAGCTTCTTCACTTCATCTGTGAGTGCGACTGTTTGTTTGGTGTTCTTTGTGTTATACTACAGGTGGTCACCTGGTCAAGATGCACCGGCTTCGCTCTGCAGTTCGCAGTTGGCAATTTGCAGTTGGCAACACCTTGTTTTTGTTTTGTTTAGTCTTATTGTCTTCTTGTAGACCTTGAGTTTATTTATACAAACTGGAAAAACAAGTTTACCAAAACATAACTCCTCATTTTAGAAAAACATTTCAATACACAAAGATCAATGTCCCTATGAGTCCCTGAATGAGTCCTGCAATGCTTCCTAATCTGGATACCCCTCCTCTTGATTCAGCTAAAATCACTGAGCTAAGCAGGCTTAAAGAGCTAGTGTACTGCCTGGAAACTGCCTGCAATTAACTGTAACTTTCAGATGTAGTCAGCTATCATTTCTTATATCTCAAGTATTTTTTCTTTTTTGTTTGCTAATTAGATGATTTTCCACCTGGCAGTACTGGGGTGATGTGTGGAGCAGCACTGTCTAGAGGGAAAAAAAAAAGTCAGCTCTGTTCCTCCCACTACATCAACACTGAGACAGCACTGACTATGATATCACTAGTAACCAGTGAGAACCATTTCTCACTGCCAGGTTTCACTTTCACATGATGCAGCAGAGACTGAATCTCCTTGGTTACTAGTGATATCACAATTTCCTGCATTTTGATTGGTACCTTGTGAAAGTCACTGCTCAGGCTGCAAGGATTGTAGTGCCTCATGGCATTTTTTCTCATTTCTGATGATGTAGTGGGAGGAACAGAAATTACCTTTTTTCCCCTCCAGAGTGCTGTTCCACACATCGTCCCAGTACTGCCAGGTAGGAAATTTTGTAATTAGCAAACAGAAAATGAAAAAAATACTTCAGATTTTGGAAGTGATAGCTGACTGCATCCGAAAATCACTATTAACTGCAAGCAGTACACTAGCTCTTTAAAGACCTGACTGACTTGTACGCTGAAGAGAGGTGCCACCATTGCTGAACACAGGCTGGGGTGCACATATACCCAAGTATAAATTTTACGCACTGACAACCTAGAACGACACATAAAAGATCATGCAAAAGAATTAACTTTACCTGATGTATGAACTGCATTGAACAATAGTTTCAGGTGGTCTTGGCTGAATTTGTACGTGAGCACGTATTTCTGATGACTCAGCAATTCTGGCAGCATTCCGCAAAACGACTCTATATTAATCAGGAAGCTAACCATGCACATTTTCCTGAAAGATGAGTGCCAAAAGAATATTAACTCAATAGTATCTATTTTCATGACCATCATTGGCTAACAACAAAAGAATCATACTTGCATTTACCTGGGGCATTCATACAGCACCTTTCCTTCTACTGTAGTTAATGACAGCAGGTATGCTTTTGTCTCTAACAGGAAATCAATGACACGCGTCAAATTGCTCTCATGTATCGCTCCTTTATAGCCTTTTACTCTTGGACTACGGCTATTGAATACATCAAACAGATTAACAATAGTCTGAAAATATTTATGACAAAGAAAAATGTGAGTTAATATTAAAAGTAAACCAATGTAAAATTGAGCTCATTTATTCTATCAGCATTATAGAGACACAGACACAGGCGCGCGAGTACACACACACCTATATTTGTACAACAGGCGTGGGTCCAGACTAGCGAAAATAAAACTATCTTATAGCTAATCTATAAGACAGTACTACTACCTTGCAAAGTTGGGTATGCCACAATGGAATACAAAGACAATCAAAGACCAGATTTAACAATGCTGATAACATCACTATAGCCATGTACAGCGCTGAAGCTTGCAGATACAAGATGCTCTGTAGACTTCTATGCTGTCTAGTTTGCATCTGTACTGGTTCCACTGATGTGTACTGATTTGCTTCTTTTATGCTGAGCCATTAATTAGAGAGGAACAGTTTACATTTTGTACTTTTCTCCTTTTGCAACCTTTTAGCATTTCTATCACAAACCCACTTACACATCTGTTGTACAAAGCAAATATGTCAAGGTTGGGAGTGAAATAATAGGAATAGCTTCAGTTACTATACTTGACCTTTTTTCCACAGCGTTTTTTTCCCGTGCCACAGCCATTCTTCCAGGGATATACTCTGATCCCTGGGATGTGCTCCATCAGATACAGAGCCTCCTTGGCCCTTTGGACGCTTGTAGCCAACTGGCTACCCCCATGGCTTGCCCTCCGAGGCAGGGGCTCTAGGGTGAGGGCCGTCCTTTCCCCAGAGGAAGTCCATGCACACACGTGTGGAACAGGATCAAGTGCAGGCAGGCACTAGGACCCTGGGAGCCGCCTTGGCTCAGACAGTCATTCTGATGGCTACAGTGCATTTTGTCCCTCCAGGTATCCCCTTCCTCCACCCTTGGTGCCAGCACAGCGTTGTGGCCTTGCATGCTCACAGCTAACCCTGAGGCAGGACCAAAATCCCTGGCCCAGCCACAGGGTTGCTGTGGCGGTGCAACTCAACAACCCTTCCCAGCCAAGCTGGCGCACAGCAGCTACGTCAGCCTGGCTCGCCTCCCGACGCAGCTACCTGAGCTTGCTGCTGAACTTGGGCTGTCTGCATGACAGTGCAGTGTGCTACCGCTAGGCCATTGGTGTAACCATACCTGACCTCTTCTGACTTTACTTGTGGCTTTGCCACTCATGAGGTCTGGCGTCAAGTATAACTCTGTAGTTCAGTCTTTACTGCTGTAAGAAAACGTACCATGATGACCACGAAATGCAATAAAGACCATATTAACACAAAAAAAGTATAGCTCAGGAAAATATTTTTTTACTATCTCACTCTCACCCATGTCATATCCCATATATTATAGGGGTGTGGCAGCGCCTACAGAGTTAGGGTTGAGTAGGACTTTCTATGTTAAACCTCAAATTTTGCACTTTAATATATTTGCAACCGTTCTACGGATTTGCAGAAAACCTTGCATGTGTGGTCTTTTGGGGCAGATCTCTTGAAGTGTCAAGTTTAGTTCCGGTTGGATATAAGGAATCCGAGATCCAGACAAAGCAAAAAGATAAAAAATATTTGTCAACTTTTTTTTTTTTCTTTTCATTGCGCAGCACCCAGATAGTTTGGAATTTTGGTCTGAAATTTTCAGGGTAGAAAAGGCTTGGGTCATAGAAGTACCTTTCACTTGTTTGATGAAAAAAATATTACTCCGTTCCAAAGTTATTACATTTTAAAGTTCCTATACACAGTTACAAAGATCTTGATTGGGAAGCAGTATAGCGCAGCGGTTTAAGGCTCTGTGTTGCAAATCTGGAGACCTGGGTTTAAATCCCACAGCTCCCACTTGCATACTGTGTGACCCTGAGCAAGTCACTTAACTTCCCTGTGCTCCCAGGTCGCACCTGTAAACAAGCAGAGAAGTGCAAAAAACACAGGCTACTCACCTGTGACAGTAGTTCTAGGAGTGGTACATGATTGTTTATCAACACTTTCTGGCATCATCATTTCCTCTTTAAATCTTGCTGGAAGTCTTCCAGCTGGCTTATCCCACTCACCCAGGTGGTATAACCCTCAGTTCCACCTCATGACGCCAGATCTTTGCCCGCTGAAGCAGAGGTTGTGCGTCTGAGCCTGGGGAGGTCGGGTGGGTCCATGTGGATGAACATCATATACCACTCCTAGAACTACTGTTACAGGTGAGTAACCTGTGTTTCTAGGGACGTGGCTATGATATTTTATCCACACTTTCTGGCAGACTACTAGCAGTTCTCTGGGAGGAGGGAGGCAAGGCATACACCACTACCTAGGAAATAAAGACTGGAGATCACAGGCCCCAAAACCAGCATCCCAGCATGACTCTAAGTTAATGTGGTAACGGGAAATGAAGGTGTGTGCTGACTTCCAGGTAGCAGCCCTGCAGATTTCCTGGACAGGGCCGTCTCTAGAAGCAACCACGGACGCAGCGGTATGGTGAATGGAATGAGCCCTAAGCCCTCCGGGAGGCTCCCTACCTGCCAACCTACAGCAGAGATCAATGCAGGAAGTGATCCACCTTCCAACTGTCTGCCTGGCTGCAGGTTTGCCAGGTGTGGCTTCAGCGTACGTGACAAAGAGCTGGCGAATTTCTCCCTGAACTCCAGCTGTGCGCTCTTTGTAGTAAGCGGGTGCTCGCCTCAGGTCCAGAGTATGGAGTCTGTGTTCAGCGTCCAAGGTGTGTTTGGGAAGAACACCGGAAGAGTCACCACCTGGTTCAGGTGAAACTCCGACACAACCTTCGGGAGGAACTTCGGGTTGGGGCGCAGGACAACCTTATCCCTGTGGAAGACCAGGTAAGGAGACTCTACCGAGAGCGCCTGGTGCTCACTGATCCTTCTGGCTGACATGATAGCCACCAAGAAGGCGGTCTTCCATGACAGGTGAGACATGTCACACCTGTGCATCGGTTCGAATGGCTTGCCCATGAGCTTTGCCAAAACAAGCAACAAGTGCCACACTGGTGGTAGTTCACGGACTGGAGGGGAAATGTGATCTAGGCCCCTGAAAAAGTGCCAGACCACATTCTCCTGTGCCAGTAACTGCTGGCCAGCCCATGCCTGGTAAGCAGAGATGGCTGCCATGTGCACCTTAAGGGTCGTCAACCAAAGTCCCCTTTGGAAGAGAAGGGCCACAGCTAGTCCAAAATGCTAGCCACTGGACAGGTCGAAGGGTCCAACCCCTTGCTCTGACACCAAATGGAGAACCTCTTCCATTTGAAGGCATAGCATTTTCTGGTTGATTCCTTTCTAGATGCCTCCACGACAGTGAGGACATCTTCGGAGAGACCCAAAGCCTGGAACTCTAGCTACTCAGGAACCAGGCTGTCAGGTGCAAGGAGTGAAGGTCCAGGTGGAGTACCTTCCCCTGACTGAGAGCAGGTCCTGGCACATGGGAAGATGCCTTGGGAGCCTGCTGCTGCGGCGATCAGGGTACCAAAACTGGCGGGGCCAGTTCAGAGCCACCAGAGTCACTTGTGCCTTGTCCCCCCTGACCTTGAGTAGCACCTTGTGGATCAAGAAAAGTGGAGGGAAGGCATAGAAGAGGCCTGGGTCCAAGACCTTGAGAAGGCATCCCCTGCTGAGGAGGGTAGGCACAATACAGCCTCAGCTTTGCGTTCTCCCTGGAGGTGAACAGGTCCACCTCAGGGGTGCCCCACTGGGAGAACCAACTGGCAACCAATTGTGCCAGGGAGCAGATCCTCCTGGAAGCATTCCAGGATGGCTTCCTTACCTAGAGGGTAATTGAGCCAATGAGGGAGGGGAATATACTAGACCTGCTACTGGAAGATGGAGAACTGGTCAGGGATGTAAGGGTGGAGGAACCTCTGGCAAACACTGACCACCGTACAGTGTGGTTTTTCAATCAACCTGGGCAGGGAAGTAGCCACTACAAAAACGAGGGTCCTGGACTTCAAAAGGGCAGACTTTTATTTATTTGGCTTTTGTTTACCAGGTAAGCACACTAGACAGTCAGGTGCCTATTTTCAGGTGCAACCCGGGAGAATTACAAGGTACAGGTAACAACTGCACAAGGTCAAAACAAGGCAGTCAAGTACATGGTTTAGGCACAGCAATCAACAATGGACTTTGGCAGGATGGGAAACATACTGGAAAGTCATATGGCAAGCATCCACCCAGAAATGGACATGGAACAAAAATGGGCAGTCAAGACAGGACTGGCTGAAGCCATTTAAACGTGTGTCAAGAGCCAGAGCAAGAAAGCCAGGACCAATAAACTTAATTGGATAAGTAGAGAGGTAGTGGAGAAGGTGAGGGGAAAAGAGGATTGCAATTTAGACCTACAAGTGATCCAACAGGGCAGAAGACAAAGAAGAATATGTGAAGAAATCCAGAGAAGTAAGCAGAGTGGTAAGGGCAGCAAAGGCAGCTAGGGAAAGGAGGTTAGCAGAGGAATCAAAGGAGGGGAAAAGGATTTCTTTCAGATATATCATAAAGAAGAGGAACAGCAAGGATCAAATTGTTAGGATCAGGAGGGGAAGTGGGTGGGTAGAAAAGGGGGCTGAGCAGGCAGAAGTACTTAATGAATACTTCTGTTCAGTCTTCACCAAAGAGAGGGATGGGCCCATATCTGAGAGGAAGGGTGAGGTGGAAGATGGTGGGGGAGAAGCAACCACGGATAGGGAAATCACAGTGGAAAGGGTACGGGAGGGCTTTAAATCCCTGAAGGTGGACAAGGCACCTGGCCCAGATGGAGTCCACCCCAGGGTGCTGAGAGAGAGTTGGCAGACGTACTGGCAGGGCCACTGGCAGACCTGCTCAATATCTCTCTGAACTCGGGGTGCGTGCCCAGGGACTGGAGTGAAGCACATGTGGTACCTCTCCATAAGAGTGGGCCCAAGGACGAACCGGAGAACTTCAGATTGGTGAGCCTTACTGCAATTGTGGGAAAACTGATGGGAGACAATCCTCAAGGAAAGGCTGGTGCAATTTCTTGAGGATAACAACCTCCAGGACAGCAGGCAGCATGGGTCAGTCTCAGGCAGATCCTGCCAGATGAACTTGGTTGATTTTTACGACTGGGTTACATGGGCAATGGACAGGGGACATGCAGTGGATGTCCTCTAGCTGGATTTCAGCAAGGCCTTTGACTTGGTGCCACATGGTAGGCTGACCTGCAAGTTGAAGAGTCTGGGAGCAGGGAAGAAACTGGTCAGATGGGTCAAGAACTAGCCGCAGGGTAGACAGCAGAAGGTAGTAGTGAGGGGGGAGGTATCTGAACCCAGGGCAGTAACAAGTGATGTACCACAGGCCTCGGTGCTGGGACCGGTTCTGTTTAACATCTTCATAGCTGACATTACACTAGGGATTAAGAGCAAGATCAGTCTCTTTGCAGATGACACAAAGATCTGTGCCGAGGTAGATGGGGTGGAAGGGAGCAAAAGTACTTCAGGAGAATTCGGCAAAACTCGAGAAATGGTCTCACACTTGGCAGCTTGGTGTCGATGCCAAGAAGTGCAAAGTGATGCGTTTAGGAGGTAAGAACCTAGGACACAATTACTGGCTGGAGGGTGTCCCATTAACAAAATCCAAGGAGGAGAAGGGTCTGGGAGTACTGGTAACCAGGGAGATGAACCACTCTGCTCAGTGCAGGAAGGCAGCAGTGAAGGCAAACAGGATGCTAGGTTGCATAGCAAGGGGGGAATACTTCCAGGAGTGGGGAGGTCATCTTGCCCCTGTACAGGTCCCTGGTGAGACTGCACATAGAGTACTGTGTACAATTCTGGCATCCCTACTTGAAAAGGAACATCAAACTACTGGAGGATATACAGCACAGGGCAACAAAAATGATCCTGGGGTTGGGGGACAGACCATATGAGGAGAGACAGACAGCTCAATATATATATATACCCTGGAGGAAAGAAGGAAGAGAGGGGATATGATTTAGACCTTCAAGTACCTGAAGGGTTTGAATAGAGTAGACACCAGATGTATGTTCAGTCTGAAGGGCGGAAGGGAAACAGGGTACACTCTATGAAGTTAGAAAGGGGAAAGTTCAAGAGGGAACGGAGGAGGCACTATTTCACGGAAAGGGTGGTGGCAGGGTGGAACGCTCTTCCAGAGGAAGCTGTATCGCTGCAGAGTGTTGGGGGCTTCAAGAGGGGGTGAGACAGATTCAAGGAAAGGGCACAAACTAGGAGGGGTGGGTATATGGGGGGGCAGCTGCAGTCTAATGGATTGAAGTGCTGCACACACTCGAGCAGACTAGATACACCAAATGGCCTGCATCTGCGGGCAATTTTGTATGTTCGTATGTGAACTACCTCCGGATGGAGAGACCACCTGTGAAACGCCTCGCCCACCTGGCTGAGGGTGTCAGCCAGCTGATTGGAGGCTCCTGCCACATGGATGGTTAGGAGATCCGCCTTCAGGCTGCACACAAGAGTCCAAATATGGAGAGCTTCCTTGCACAGGGCAGGGAGTGCGTTCTGTCTTGTTTGTTGAGGCAGTATATGGTCGAGGTGTTGTCCGTCTGGACTCGGACCACTTGACCCCGAACAAACGGAGCGAAGGTAGTCAGTGCCAGCCGGACTGCTCGGAGCTCCAGCAGGTTGTTGTGGCATTGGGACTCCTCAGGGGTCCAGAGCCTGTGGAATCTGTGTTCCCCAGATGGGCACCCCAGCCCATGAAAGAGGCGTCGGTCATCAGGATGACCCTCCACTTGGGGTAGACAAACGGGATCCCTTTCTGCAGATACTCTGGGACTAACCACCACTGGAGGGCGTCCCACATCCTCTGGGTCACAGTGACCAGCTGGTCGAAGTGACCTTTGTGCTGTGACCACTGGCTGGCCAGCTCCCACTGCAGGGAGTGCATATGCCAGTGGGCCCACTGGACCATGCTGCTGCTATGTAACCCAGAACACAAAAGAAGTCCCAGGCAAGGTGTATGTGCCCAACCAGATATGACTGGGCAAAGGAGGAGAGAACCTCCACCCTATCCGCCAGGAGCTGAGCTCTGGCTTGGCACGAATTGAGCTCTGCCCAGATGAAGCTGATCACCTGCCAGGCACGAGTTCCAATTTCGCCTCGCTGACCAGGAGGCCAAAATCAATGCAGGTCTGGAGGGCCAGATCCCTGGACTGCTCCACTTCCTGCCTGGAGAGACCTGCTATCAGCCAGTCATCCAGGCAGGGGCCTCAGTCCCCTCGGTGTCTCGGGTAGCAGCCACCACTGCTATGCATTTCGTGAAGACCCTGGGGGCCAAGGAGAGACCGAAAGGCATGGCTTGGAACTTGTAATGGGTTCCCTTGGCTTGGAAGTGGAGGAATCTTCAGTGGGACAGGAGGACGGATCGGGACATGAAGGAATGTGTCCTGAAGATCCAGAGTGCAGACCACATGTCTTGATCCAGAGAGAGTATGATCTGGGACAGAGTTACCATCCTGAAGGTGCGGAACCTGAGTAACTTGTTCAGGACGTGCAGATCTAGAATGGGGCGCAAGCCCCCGTCTGCTGTTACTAGGAAGTAACTGGAAACAAACTCTGAGTGTTCTGGAGGACCTGTAACTCTGACCACGACCTCCTTGTGGAGAAGTTGGACTATGTTGTCTCGGAGAGCCGACCAAGTGTCTGCGGATACCAAGTCCTCCCATGGGGCACGGGCTCAGCTGAAAGGATACTGTTTGAACTCTAGAGGCAGACCTTGACTAAGCACTTCCAGAACACACCCGTCCGTGGTGACAGCAGACCACGCAGAAAGAAAGTGGCGGAGCCGGCCCCCCACAGGAGGACCCAGAGGAGGTGTAACGAGCATGAGGCTGGCAACCCCCATCCCGTCATTGAGCAGGCTTGGAGGAGGAGGAGGAGGAGGATTCCCTTCCCTCCGGGCTTTTGGAACAATGAGGCCACCGATTTGGGCCTTGGTCACCACGACTGAGCCTGCTGGGCAGATTTCGACGCAGGAAAGGAGGGCCGAAAGGGCTTACGCTTCTGCTGCATGGAGCCCTTGGGATCCTTCTGGGCGGACATTACAGAGTCCAAGGTGGCACTGGACTTCCCACTATATGCTGGAGGTAACCCTACATATCAGGCCCAAACAGGTCGGTGCCCAAAATTGGGACGTCTGCCTGCTTGTGCTGAGTGTCTGCCGTAAAGGTCGAGATCCTCAGCCAAGCCCTATGGCGCATGACAACTATGATTGCCACCGAGCAAGCACAGAAATCCCCAATATCCAGAACCATCTGAAGTTGCTGTTTGGCCACAGTATGACTCTGGTCCTGGACCTGCTTAACCATAGTTTGGAAGTCTACAGGAAGATGAGGAATTACCTCATCCAGAGAGCCCAGAAGGGCATGGAAGAAGTGCGCCATCACGATGGCCGAGCTTGACTGGCAGAGGCTGAGCGAGAAGGCATCATAGATCTTTTTTAGCCGAGTGGTCCAATTTCTTGGACTCCTTACCCAGTGGTCTGTCGACATCCCCTGAATTGCCTGCATGCTGAAACATGGAGTCGGCCACCAACCTTTCAGCTGAAGGGTGCTCTGTGAACTCCAAGAGTGCACCAGTGGGCACTGCATATTTGCAGGCCATCCAAGCAGAGTGTGCAGGGCAGGAGGCAGGACGCTGCCAGAACTCCAAGGCAGGGCTGATTACGGCCTTGGCCACTGGGAAAGCCTCCATAAAAAGCCCCCTTTATCCAGAATCTCTGTGAGGGGATAGCGAGTCCGCTTCTGGACGGGCTCCAATTCCATCCCCATGGACTCGGAGAGGAGACGGAGGATGCCCATGAAGGACGATGGGTCCTTCCCTCCGTCGAAAGGTCCCCCCACGACTCCATGTCGATCGGGACAAGGAGTGCAGTGAGAAAGCTTCTCGGACTCCGGAGTCCGTGAGGAGCAGCCTACCACCTGAGTCATCCCGACCTGCCGAGGGCGGTCAGGTGTAAGAGTGATCGACAGCTGATGGGGAAGTTACTGAGCTGGACGAGACTCCTTTGTTGGAGCGCCAGTCGGTGGCTATAGGGGCAGTGGCTCCACCACGATTGGTGGAGCAGCCAACTCTGGCTGAACCGAGGCAGTCGGTACCGGCTCCACGTGTCGACCGGCCCCACTGGGGGTGTCGGCCAGTCAGTCGACAGCCAAGTGATGGCCAGTATCAGGTCTCATAGTGTCAGGCTCCAATTTCATCTCCCTGGACTCGGAGATGAGACAGAGGATGCCCATGAAGGACATGGCTCCTTCCTCTGTTGAAAGGTTCCCCACCGACCCCATGTCGATCAGACGAGAGTGCAGCGAGGAATCCTCCGACCCCCAAGGAGTCCGCAGAGTGGCCTACCATCCAAGTCACTCTGGACCTGCCGCGGGCGGTCAGGTGTAAGAGTGACCGACAGCCAATGGGGAAGTCCCTGAGCCAACCGAGAATCCTTGGTTGGAGCGCCAGTCAGTGGCTATAGGGGTGGTAGCTCCACCACGATTGGTGGAGAGGCCAACTCTGGCTGAACTGAGGCGGTCTGTACTGGCTCCACAGGTGGAGAAGCAGTGTCGATCGGCCCCACTGGGGTATCGGTGTTGGCCTGTCAGGCGACAGCCAAGTGATGGTCGGTGTGGGAGCCGTGGTTGGCTTCGGACCGGACAATACCAACTGTTGCCACATCAGGTCTTCATAGCGTCGACGCAGTTTGTGCCGAAGCCTCTCCTCAGCCGAGTAGCCATGACGCTGCATCCCATGGTGCCGAGCGCAAGACTGCCAATGCCGGCAGGACCTGCTCGACCGAAAGGATGAGGAAAACCTAAACCTCGACATCGACTGCCGGGGGATCTTGGAGGGAGCAGGGGAGTGCGCGGCTCCTCCTGGTCTAGGTCGGTGAACAGAGGGTCCAACTGAGCTGACTCTTTAGTGGTCACTGGCAGGATCGAGTCCTGAACAAGGAGTTGTAGGCCTCTTCGGACGACAACCAGTCGACAGGGTTAAGAAAAATCTCATCTGCACTGTCGGCCGGCATCTCAGCCGGCTTGCCCGATGGGGGCACCGTGAAGCCAGCGGCCAAGGTCGCGGTTTTGACCGTGGTCAAGACCTGAGAGTCCTGAGACTAAGAATGTTCTCGATCCCATGAAAGTCAACGGTGAGTCTTCTTTTCTTTCCTGGACTCCTCCTTGTGAGATCGAGAGCTGCACAAACCCAAAGGGCCCTCTGCCTTAGTCGGGAGAGACTGGCACAGCTCTTTGAAGGAGGCCGAATAGGTGGAGTCCAACTTGAGTGGAACAAAGGCCGAAGCTGAGAAGGACTGTGCAGCAGCCTGAGCTGCCTCATCCTCGAAGGCCTTAAGCTGTTCTAGCTGCTCGGCACACCCTGCAGCTGCAGAGACCATCCAATGGGCATCCTTAGATTTGATTGGCAGATATTGTTTTTCCGGGCGGCCCAATTTCAGGCAGGCAAGGCGGTCCTTGACAACCAACGCATGAAACGACCAGCATATCTCACATGCCCAGGGATCGTGCCCGTGCCCCAGGCAGTAAACACATGTTGCGAGTGGGTTGGTACACATCTTCTGTCCACATGGCCACCAGCGAAATCCGGGCAAGGACTGATCCTCCATCGCGGTTGTGATTGAAGATCGAGCTGAAGACGAGACTCTGATGAGTTTAAGTTTTGAAAGTAAATCCGAAGATTTGAGCAGCAGGGCCTACTCAACGCGGGAGCAGCGGGGGAACCTGCTTCTTCACAGCAGAAAGGAAGATCTGGCGTCATGGGGCAGAGCCAAGGGTTATACCACCCGGCCGGGCGGAAGGGGCCAGCATGAAGACTTCTGGCAAGATTTAAAGGGGAAAGGACAATGCCAGAAAGTGTGGACAGAACACATCCATGTCCCTAGAATTGGGGTTTTACATTGAAGTGCCTACTCAACCCTAACTACAATGGCTGTACCGCACCACAATATATGTGTGTGTGTGTACATATATATATATATATATATACAGTATATATAAAACGCTATGTAGTGTGCTGAATCACTTATAAAACTATTTTAATTGATGAACTAAATGTAGTTTAGATGAGGTGTGCAATTTGCAGAAAATAATCATTGATTATATTAAGCATGTTGATCAATGCTACAGGAATTTAAAAGGACAAATTATAACGTTATTTTAAACTAAAAACTACTTGAATACAACGTTTCAAACCTGTAGAAAGAAAGCAGTTGCATCACATTCAGAAAAGTTTTCGTATCTCAAGGCACACAGCTTTAGTAAAGCCTCTGCAACTGAACTGCTTAATGTCCAAGCTGCCAGGGATGCTTTCATTATATCTGACGAAAAATGTATGCCACTCTGTGTTACTCTCTTCTCAGCATATATTCCAGCCTTGGTCTGAAATGCATGAAGATCTGTTATGTATTGCCATTTTATGGTGCCCTTGTTGCTTTTAATAAATCCATATTCCTCCATCATGTTGCACATTAAAGTTATTTCATTACAAACATCAAGTATAACGTAGCAAGATTTTGTGGTGCCCGGTATAGTGAAGTGAGTCTGTAGATGTGTTGGATCACTAAAATCACAGCCTAACAAGGTACACATCTGCACATTTGTTTCACAACCATCCACAGTAATTGATTTTATGTCAAAACCATTATCTGTCAGTTCATGCAGTGTGAGCAGCACAAGTTCCTTTTGTGCCTCTGCTGTCAAAGATTGTGTTAAGAAATATGCAATGGGAGCCTTCCAGTGCCCAACAATGCCCACAAGCATGAAAACCAGTGCTTCAGTTGCCACGTTCTGGTTGTTTGCTTCAGCGCCATTCCCAAAATCAACAAATCCAGACATTTTTTTCTGATGGGCATCATATGCAATGTGCTGCCTAATCGATATGGCATCAATCACCAGGTTGGCACGTGTGTACTCGTACGGATTGGCAAGACGTTTATCATTCAGCGTCTGTAGCACAGAAGCATTTAGCCCTGGTCCATTATCAACGGTTTTCAGCCAACTATAAAAAGAAAGATTTAATTAGCACTGACTGAAATATTACATTTTATGTGGCCCACATTTTAAATATGTGGTTGCATGGTATCTTTCTGAAAATTACTTTCAATGACATCCGCAAGTATGTGTTTACCACAAAAACAGAACGAAGTACAGTGCATATAAGCAGCTGAGCAGATATATCACATGTGCATATTGAGAAGAGTAAAGTCAAACTCCGTTTTGAAATGCTACTGTTTATTGTCGGCTGCACTAGGTTACCACTTTGCCTTCCTTCATGCAATCCACGAAGACTGTATCAATACAAAATAAATATAAGTGTTCTTTTGGCTGATATTAACTTACCGTCTTAGTATTTGGGGACTTGGTAGTGGAAGTTTATTATTTCTTATATACTCGTATGCATCTGAACCATGTAAGTGAAGTGTCAGAGCAAATGACTGTTGCTGCATGGAGTATTCAGTTGCTGGCTTCTTGAAAAATTCCAAAGGAATATCTGAAATAAAAATAAACAAATCTGTAACAAGAACATCAAATAATTTGTTCACTTGGACACAAGAACTGTAATTACTAGGACTGTTTTTCATTATTCAATGTAATGACGTTCATAGAAATGTATTTTCTTTTTGATTCCACAGCAGTGCATTTTACCTTCGTAAGACTCCAGTTTTTCCATAAGCTGATTCGTTATTAAATTTTTCCTAACAAGCTCTCCAATGATGCTAACGCAAGTTTCTTTAGGACGTCTTTCTCTTTCTCTCGCATTTCTCAACTCTTTCATTTTCTGTAATACCTTCTTCTCCGCTGCCTGTAGTTTTCGCTTCAAACTGTCAATATCTGGAGTTGAATATGAGTGCTCCTACAATAGATGTGTTGCATTCTGTTACAAACTTCCATCTAAAAATACAAATTAATGAATAGCGAACAAAACTGTAGGTCAGTGAAATAATTTCTTACATCATGCCATTATTGTCAACGTCAACGATACAGTAACTGGTTTTGTCACACGTATTAAACAATTTATGACAAAAAAACTATGTTGATGCTTATTAAGGCTGCTGCTGCACAAATTGCAAACCGCACACAGGTTGAAAATAAACTATCAGGGTTGCAAAAACAGTGCCCACAAAGTTGAGAATGTTCTATAAGGGTTGTCATGTCTATCTCCCACCCACCCTACCATGGCCTCTACCCTCATGACCTAAGGACTATCTACAGGAAAAGGACTATACATTAATGGTATGGTACCTAATACAGGGTCAACATATTAAAATGGGTACATAGCAACCCTAATCCTGGTCACAATGGTAAGGAGGCGGTGGGGATTAGGGTTGCTATATACCACATTTAATATGTTAACCCTGTATGAGGTACCATATCATTAATGTGTCCTTGCTATCCTGACCCCCGAAACATGCCATGTCCCTGTTCCACCACCCCACAGACTGCACAGCGGGGCAGGGAGCACAACACGTAACACTGTCCTGGTGCTACCGGGCATCTGCAGTGTAGTGGTAACATCGAGGCACTGGAGGTAGCTTGTGGTGCATGCTCTCTGTCCTACTACTGGAATGTGTCCGGGGTTGGGGAAGCACTAATTAGTGTTTGTGCAGCTTTTTCAGGAGCTGGGGGAGGCGGCATGCTGCTGTTGTCCCATGCCCCAATGTGCTGATATCATGGGGACCGGGTGAACGGATTCCGTGTGCAGCTCGCTAGATGGAATGGGCACTCTCTGAGGCACTGGGGCATTTCTGGTGATTTCTGGCCCTGACTGCAGCTCTGATTAGGGCTGGGGGAGGGAAGACATAGGCAGTCACTAGCCACATATGTGTTCGGGGGGGGGTGTACTGGTGCTGTGCAACCGTTGACAGGGGACAGAGGTAAACGCATCGGGGGGTTGGGGTTGGGTGACAGCTACAGCCAACATGGTGGGTTAAGGCTATAGCAAGGGGTAGTGTTGGTGACACATAGGTATAGTTGAGACTTGTCTGTGACATACTGGGCAACCAGACAAGGAGACAGGACGAGTCTGGGCTGGTCGTCAATGACTGCTGTGCTGTTTGTTTTCTGTCCATTATTTAGGGAGCTGTAGTATGGCACCAACATTTCTCCTAAGACCGTCAACTCCAGGGCACAGACAACAGTCAGCCACCTGCTCGTGTAAGGGATCCACTCTGAGAATCGGGGCAGGCCTCCAACTGAATGCCTGCCTGGATCCCGCACTCCAACCTGTGCAGCCCTGATCCAACAACACACAGCTGTGCAATAGGGAGGTGGAGTGGGGTGGGGCAGGGCCATGGACAGGTGGCCGGCGATAGTGAATACCGGCTGCTGAGCACCTCTCTGCAAGTGTGGAGCTGCAGGGGCAGGGTATGTGCCTTTGGTGCGTACTTTATACCCTACTGTGCACAAGGCTCATTGCTTGCACCTCCCACACACTTACAGCTCTACTTTGTGCACGTCAAGTCACTGAACTGTCCACCCTCCAATAGTCGTTACCTCACTTGCTGTCACACCGTCTGTCTTCAATTTCACTGAAATCAGGTGAGGATTCTTTTTGTAAAAATACCGCCACAGCCATCTCTGTAGCTGCTGTCTAATGTATGAGATTTGCATATGCCAGTTCTTTCAGTTCAAAAATAAATCTGACTGGTACAGGCTCTAGACACCCCACCACTTACAGCTCCCTTTGTGCCACACTGTCAAGTCACTGATCATAGTTACCTTACTTGCTGACATTACCAGTCTTCAACTGTACTGAAACCAGGTGAGGATTATTTTGGCCTGTGAAACCGTATGCAATGTACCTTAATCTATTTTAATGTGCTGCATCATTTTTTATGTCTGCTTGACTACTTAAACTGTATACGAGCAGTCTACTCACAACTGCCTGTAATCTAGTTAACGAAGTTGTTGTTTCAATCAGCTGTTCGTGTGAGCAGTCTTATAGAGGATTCATGTGGTTCCAAGTAAACGTAGGAGAGCAGTGTGCTTGAGTCATATCATTTCTTTGCTTCTTATGCTTGAAATCTATAAGCTATTGAGACACTAACAGCTATCTGTACTTCCTTAGATAGCAACCCGTCTGCCTGTGAATCCAATGGGCACGTGTGTCGTCTCCAGCAATGTGTTCTAAAAGTAATGCAGATTGGGGAGTTCAGTTCAGAAAAATACTGCAGCCTGGGGAGATATATGGGGTAACTGAACAGCCCTCCCCCACAGCCGACGGACCCTTCCCAAGCCCCAAGTTGATCGCTTCCCTGCAAAAGGGGCGGAATTCAAATGAATTCAAACGAAATAAACTGCACAGAGACAAACAGGCTCTCCGGGAGCCTTCTGGGTCGTGAGGGCAACTGAACAGCCCTCCCCCACAGCTGACGGACCCTTCCCAAGCCCCAAGTTGATTGCCTCCCTGCAAAAGGCGCGGAATTCAAACGAAATAAACTGCACAGAGACAAACTGGCTCTCCGGGAGCCTTCTGGGTCCCGAGGGCAACTGAACAGCCCTCCCCCACAGCCGACGGACCCTTCCCAAGCCCCAAGTTGATCGCCTCCCTGCAAATGGCGCAGAATTCAAATGAATTCAAACGAAATAAACTGCACAGAGACAAACCAGCTCTCCGGGAGCCTTCTGGGTCGCGAGGGCAACTGAACTGCCCTCCCCCACAGCCGATGGACCCTTCCCAAGCCTCAAGTTGATCGCCTCCCTGCACAAGGCGCAGAATTCAAATGAAATAAACTGCACAGGTAAAGGAGACAAGGACGAGGAGTGCAAACAGCAGTGCGAGTTTATTTTCAGTCGCCACACGAGTGCTAATTGTTTTTTTCCAACAATTTTTCTCCCTGTATACTGTGAATTTGTAAGGAAGTAGCAGGGCACCTTAAAAGTTAAACATTTAATGCCATAGAAAGCTTGCTCTCTGACCAAAACCTTTATTTTATGAACCGAATCAGTTAAACTGCTTTTTCCCCACAATTTTCTCCCTGTATACTGTGAATTGTGATAAAGTAGCAAAGCACCTCAATAGTTAAACATCGAAAGCTCGCTCTCTGACCGAGACCTTTATTTTATTAACCGAACCAGTTAAACTTGTAGTGCCACAGAAAATATTTTACCAGAGTACCCAAATTGCTACACTTCTACTGCCATTGCACCTTTTAACCTTACAAACCCCAGTGCCTGCAAAAACTGCTTTGCCTCTACCTGAGCCCTCTTTGTTTAAAAAGTCCTATGATGAGCTTAACCAGGGCTGGGCTAAAATAACTTTAACTGCTTTGGATACGCGATCCCCACCCCCAATGCTCCTTTAGTCTGCTGCTTTGTGTAGGATCTGTATAAAAGCCTGGCCTTTTCCTCTTTCTCTGCAGAGACAAACTGGCTCTCTGGGAGCCTTCTGGGTCGCGAGGGCAACTGAACAGACCTCCCCCACAGCCGACGGACCCTTCCCAAGCCCCAAGTTGATCACCTCCCTGCAAAAGGCACGGAATTCAAATGAAATAAACTGTACAGGTAAAGGAGACAAGGACGAGGAGTGCAAACAGCAGAGCGAGGACCCTGCCACCCCCACCACCACCCCTGACAGTCACTCCTTTTTATAGGATAAAGTACCTGACTGAGATAAAGCACCTGACTGAAATTAACCTATCAGGTGACTTTTCCATCTGCAGGTTATCTCAGCTGTCCACTAGTGGCCGCTATAACAAAAGCAGCTTTTGGCTACTGTGCCCAATACAAAACTCCAATACCCCCTCTAGTGGCGTTTAGTCATCACTGCACCTGCTTTCCCTAATCTCAACCTTTTTGCACCACCTGCAAATTACTGTGCAACTCGAGAAGTATCTCTGTCTCTCCCTACCAAATTGCCTGCTACCCACAAAACTGCCAGTTGTATTATAAACTAGGTAGTCAGAAATTAATTTACAATACCAAACATGCTGCTGGGCATACTTCTGGGGAGTGGCTATATCTTTCTTACATTATATACGGACCACCTAATGTTAAACTCCGAGGTGAATTATAGTCTGCCACCTGGCCTCATACTAACTCATTAACCCTGTGTCTATCCTCAATTAAGCCACTACCCTAGCCTGCTTATTCTGAACAGTATCAGGAATAATGGTCGTTGCTACGCCTGCGCAACACTCCTCAAATTAAACAAACACCTATCTTTATAACGCCCATCCAAGGCGTTCCGGAAGGTATGATTTCTCTTAAAGCTCCTGCTAGCAGGGGATACTGAAACAAACCCAGGTCCACCCTGCACAAAAATCCCAAATGTAACTCCCTCTCTGCCCTGCTGGACCAACACTAAAGGGCTGAAACTGGTGCATATCAATATTAATAGTGTCAGACCTAAACTGCTAGAGCCTGAAGCCTGGGTGGACCTACACTCCCCTGACGTATTAGCCAACTCTGAAACATGGCTCAAACCCATGATCTTAGCACACGAGATTATGATCCCTGGATTCAAAACCTTTCGACAGGACAGAATAGGAAAAAAGGGTGGAGGGGTTATCATATATACTAAGGAATCACTAATGGTGTCTTTAGTAGAGATCCCAGCAAAGGTGGATGAGGGCAGCGAAACACTATTTGTTAAAGTACTACTGGGGGGTACAAAGCCACTACTAATAGTATGTGTTTACCACCCTCCTGAGATTGCGACGGAAGCACTAAAGGCCCTTACTAAGCTTATCTCTGACCTGCCTCCCCATGAGAAAATAATCATGGGTGATTTTAATCTCCACTGGGGCCCCTCGACTAAGACTGATATTAAGTCCAGCTTGCTAGAGGCCAAGCTTACCCAACTGATCCATGAACCAACAAGACTGAATTCAAAATCCGGAAACCACACCACCCTTGATTGGCTACTGGTGTCTAAACCCAACAGATTCAAGCTGGCCGGTACTTTTGCCGACTCCTTAAGTGATCACGCCCCCATCTTTGGTATATGGAAAAATGATTATCCAACTCCTCCTCCCCGTACCTTTCTGGCACGCGACTACTCCAATTTCGATGTTACGTCCTTCCGGGATACCCTGTCGGGAACTGACTGGGCTTAAAACAACCTTGCCCCCAGCCTGGACTCTGCCCTGGCCTTTTTCACTAAGAATTTCCTCTCGGCCGCTAACAAACACACCCCTCTAAAACAAATGAGAGTCAAAGGACAACAGTCTCGGTGGCTGACACGTGATCTAAAAAGACTCATGAGGGAAAGGGACAGGGCCTGGGACAGGTACAAATCCACTAACTTAACCAATGACTGGGTCCATTACCGAATGCTCAGAAACTCAAGTAAAAAAGATTTAAAACAGGCCAAGCGACAGTACCTCAAGAACCTACAAACAAAAAATCTCTCTAACCTCAAGAAATTCTGATCCCAAATAAACGCACTCCTGAAAGGCCACCACACGAAAAATGCCTGTGACACTGTTGTGGGAGATGTACACCATACGAACCCACAAGATGCTGCAAATGCTTTTAATGAATTCCTCACTGACCTTGGCAAGTACAGGGTTCATCCCTGCAGCCCAAAACAGCCATCTTCGGATGACTCTTTGAAGCTCCCCTCATCACCTAATTTTCACCTTAGGTTAACATCAAAAACTGAGGTTCTAAAACTCATTAGGAGCATTAAGACAAATGGTTCTCCAGGCTACGACAAGGCTGAACCCAGGTTACTCAGACTGGCTGACCAAGAAATTGCCATGCCAGTCATGTGGTTGTTCAATAGGTTGCTGGTGGAAGGCAAAGTCCCCTCAGCTTGGAAAACAGCTTTGGTTACCCCTATCCCTAAGGGAGGACCCAGTGAGTTAGTAGAAAACTACAGACCGATTTCTATTCTCTGCACACTTAATAAAATGCTTGAGAGAATTGTATACCAACAAGTCCAGGCATATGCTGAACAACATAGCCTCCTCACTCCATGACAACATGGATTCAGAAAACAACATGGTACTGATACTGCCTTGGTGAGTCTAACATCTGACATCCTTGCTGCCCAAGACAAAGGCCAACTTACTGGTGCATTCTTCATAGACCTTACCAAGGCCTTTGATCTAGCAGACCATAAATTACTCATCCAACAGCTTAGCTCTCACGGACTGGACAACCACTCAACACAGTGGTTTAAAGATTACTTGCAAGACAGATCTCAGATAATCAGATGGCAGGGGGTGGAGTCAGGCAAGCGCTCCATTGCTGAGGGTGTCCCCCCAAGGTTCAATACTGGGGCCCCTTCTATTCTCCCTGTTTATCAATAACCTACCAAAGCACTGCGGTGGAGCCAAAGTGACCCTCTATGCTGATGATGCAGTACTATACAGACCTGCTTTAAATGCTGCGCAGCTAAATCAACTCCTGAACCACGATCTCTCCTACTGGAAACCTGGTTCCTGACAAATAGGCTAGTCCTAAATGAGAAAAAAAACAAAGCCATCCTATTTGGACCCAGTAAATTGGGCCCCGACAGAACATGTTTACTATCTCCTTATCTGTCCAGTGGCCATCCTATTGTGGTGGTGGATTGCATCAAATACCTGGGAGTATATATCGATCAAGACTGCTCTTTCAAGGTTCATGATGAACAATTAACCAAGACGCTAAATCAAAAGTTTGGGCTCACGTACCGTCTAACCCCTTTTCTCACTCAGGCATCCAGGCTAAAGACAGCCACGGGCATGCTCCTGCCCACCATATTTTATGGTGCCCCAGTGCTACATTCAATGCAAAACACGGAGATGCGAAAGCTAGGAAAATTGTATCACAGAGTCGGACGCTTTGCCCTGGGAGCCCAGCCCAGAGAACACCACTGTAATATACTCCACTCACTAAATTGGCCCTCCTGGAGAACAGACTGGCTTACACTTCCTAATGATAGCTTTCAAACTTCTACAAGCAGATGCTCCTCCCAGTCTGGAGTCATACCTTAGTACTCAAGTAGCCTAAAAGAACACTTAGATCCTCGTGTCGTCGACTCCTCCACGTCTCAAAAGTCCGAACATGCCAAGGTCTTCGGTCGTTCGAAAATTACATCCCGTCCCTATGGACTGGCCTACCTAGCAATCTTCAAGACTTTAGCTCCTTTGGGGGTTTTAAAAAAGGCCTAAAGACGCACCTTCTAGAGCTAAACCTCTGTGCATGCCACCGCTGAGGACCGATAATAGCACTCCACCTCTGATACTAAAAACCTGCCGCCTAACATGTTGGTATCCTATTTCAGTTGAATCTTATCACTTTTGAAACACCTGAAATTGTAACCTGTAAACTGACCTGATAAAAGAACCTTATGTAACTGCGACTTTTGTGAAACTAGTGTTTACCCCCATGTTATTCTCAACGTTACCTAACCTGCCTGTGATTGTACTATATGTCCTGACTGTAATGTCTGTATTTGCACACTTCCCCTTGTATTGTTCCTACTTCTTATTGTACTGTTGACTGTAATTAACCCCGGGTTGCCCCTGGAAAAGGGACCATTACGGTCTCAGTGGGCCTACCCGGTCATCAAAATTTAAATAAATAAAAAATATTGACAGTATTGTGCAGATAGTTCTGTATTGCTGCAGGTCTTACGTTACTTGCAATGTCTGATAGTGGCCCTGTCAGCCTGAGAACACCAGCAGCAGCAGCACTGCTGCTGACAGTGGGGTCAACAGCTGTGTGATTCTAGCACGTCAACAGTCTACCAGATACTGGGCTCCAGCTCTGTGTGAGTACATGACTGATCTTCAAAGGTACTGTCCTTTCTGACATCAATTCTGTGCCCTAGGACACCATATGAGTTTGCACTATATAAAGAGGACTGTGTAGCCACACCACTAAGGACCACACTGGTTTCCCCAGCATCTTCTTGCAGGTAACTAGGACACAATAAACCTCAATCTCGCAGACGGTCAGGTATTCTGACTGCTGGGGGATGACTACTGGGATGTATCTGCCTTCGATCCTATTGCCACAGAAGGTCTGTGGATCACCTGATTGCACAGAACGAGTTATTTTCTAGTGAGTTGCCAATGGAGATTTCTGCTCCTAGAAGTCTCTTTGAACAGCAGTCCCCTCTGCTTGTGATGGTGACGGCATACATCAGGTGGAGTTTTCACAGATCAACTTGCCACCAGGGACTGGACTCCTGTTGTGTGGGAACAATACTTTGCTTGGTAGCTGCTGTCCCTCTTGCCATCAACTGCATGCTCTAGGGCCCTGAATCAATTTGCCCAACAATGACTGTGTGGTTTGGCCATTAAGGGCTATCTACAATGGTCTCTTCCTGGAACCTGGGACAGACCAGAGCGCCATGGATTTTTCCACAAATCCAGAGTAGAAGGGGCAGACAAAAATGGTGGTGTAGAGATTTCATCTGCCAGAGAACAAAAAGATTTATAGGAGAAACCTGGGGTCAAATGCAATAAATGTGTAAAACATTCAATTACTCAGAGTAATTGAATGGTTTAAGCATTTACTGAATTTGACTCCATGGCAGGTAGCACTGCTGCTTATATTCTCGGGTTGGCAGTGCCAGCCACTGTCGGACACTGCAAACTGCCCCAAGTCCTGCAGCACTCTTAAATATGCTTCCTTCTTAACAATTATATACACTATATTTTATTGTGTATGTTCTTACGGTCTGACTGCTATCCTTTGCACTCTGCAGGGTTCAACTTCTGCCATGCTTGGTTTATCTTCTCTTTTTGCACCCTGGTTCACTTTAGAGGCTTTTGCAATAGTCACTGATTAATTTGTAACCATGCTGTTTAAAGATGCATGATTCCTATAATAAAGCTACAGCACCTCCACTAGTCTGGAATCAACACAGATGTTCACTTAACTAACATTTAGTTACTTTTATTTAAAATTTGAGAACCAGAAAGGCACCATGATGCCTAATGACTCCTCAATTTATTTTAAAGAACCTCTGACATATGAAACAAAAAAAAAATGTAAAAACCTAGATAGCAGAGCACTCTGTAAGACAGCTAATGTTAACTTGTTACAATCCAACAAAGGCTCTAGACAAAGTGATAAAAAAGGTGCAAGACGGTAACAAACTCACACAAATATGATAAATAAGTAATGAGACACTTCAACAACCCTTGAAGTTGGGAGGTTACTTTAACTAAAAACACACAGACTAGAACACAGACATCCCTCACGACCATTTTAACTAACTCTGGTCAGAACCGATACAGTTGCTCAAAGCTTTCCGGTGCCGGCAGAGCTGTGGCAGAGGTGAACTTTTCGGTGCCAGTAGAGTGCTGGCAGCGTCGTGGCAGAGCTGTGCGAGAGTGATGGCGGAAAGAACGGCGAGGGACTATGCCATCCACAAGATGGTGGACACAACAGACCTGCATATGCGCAGATTGTGTCATGCTGCCATCTTGCACGTCAGTCGTCACTTCCAAAACTGCGGATAAAAACATAAAGTAGTGTGCGGGGGGGGGGGAGAGAGGGCAGGGCGGTGTGGAGGGGAGACAGAGACACAAGTGGACTGCAGACCACATCACTGAAGGAGATGACAGGGACCATTTCCGCTGAGGGTCCCTTCTCTCCTTCAGTGATCCCAAAATGCCTGCGGAGCTCCATCCATGCAGCCGTAAAAATGATCATATAACTAGAAAACCATTGTAAAGAGGTTCATCAGGTATTTCAGCTACATCTTAGGGAAAAAATGTGTAAAGGATCTCTGATTATTTTTAATTATTTAGAAATACACTGTATACTTCCTAGTATCCCTCTCTAACAAAACACTTAACTGATAACCTTAAGTTTTATTTAAAAAGCAACATTCACTTAAACGTTTTGGCTGTGTAGAACAGTAAACAGAGGAAAAAAGTCACTGTTTTTCCTGCTGTTTTTCTCCCCAGCCGCCAAGCACGAAAGGATACAGGTGCATGGGAGGCACGCACCCACTTTGTGATAGCTAACAGTCCATCTCCAATGTCACACTCACTGCCCTGCCACCAAACCTCCCATAAGTACCAAGCATAGAGTGAAGTGGATGAATTACCTTCCCCAGGAGAGGCGAGCAGCCCTTTAGATACTCAGTCCTCTGCCCCCAGCTGACCCCGGAAACCCAAGTCTGCTTCTGACCCTGGGTTGCTAGTGCTGTGGCCAGACGTTACACCACTGAGCCACTGGCCTTTGTAATCACCACAGCCTTTTTAAAAAAATATATAATCACGTCAGAACATTCCATCTGCAAACATGAACAATAATAAGCAAAAGTTCATTGAATTAAAGTGAATTATACCAAATGCGGATTCTGAAGAACGTCTTTTGAAGTTGATGGTAATATGGCATCATCATCGTCGTCTTCATCACCACCACCACCTCCACCATCATCATCATCATCTTCTCTCAAATACTTTCTTTTCTTGCCCCTTTGCTTTCTTTGTTGTTTCTGTTCAAACATAAATTAAACGGAAAAAAAAAGCAAAAACAAGCAAAAATAGCATTTTACTTATTTTGGTAATACTGCGTCACTGCTCTGTTATGCATAAATTTAACTATTGTTTTCATGCAGAATACCACGTGGCAGTCACACACCACAGCATCCCAACATAAGCTTAATCCAGTATTCACAAACTACTGTAAAAAGCACTAAAAGTTGGTTCATCATGTAGAAATAACACAACACTCGGGGCCAGATATTCAAAACTCTGTGCCGGGCGAAAACCGATTGTACCACAATTTAGCCACATTTGCGCCGGATTGCTATATTCAAAAGGCCAAATAGTGCCGGCACAACATGTTAGCGCTGGTGCTAAAAAATAATGCATGAACAAAGTGAGGGGTGGGGCCATGCATACAGGTGCAACGGTATATTCAAAAATATAGCTTGGCAGAAGACTCCAGGAGAAAGCACTGCTGTGTGACTGAACTTCTCTGCTGGGACTAAATTAGAAGAACTTTTGTATTTAGACCTTTAATTTAGGGTAAAAAAAACTAACATACAAAACAAAACAAAAAAAAGTGTGTGTTTGGGTTAACTGAACTGAATGGGTAACTGAAAAGTCATCTAGGTGTAAATCTCAGGTGACTGAAAGGACTTAACTGTTGTGAGGTTTAAATTACTTGTAGAAAGATCTGGTAAGTAGGGGGTAGAGCTAGCTAGAAGGAAGCTACATTTAAAGACTGCCTTAGAAAGATTCTGCTAATAGCTTGGCAGAAGACTCCAGGAGAAAGGACTGCTGTGTGACTGAACTTCTACTGGGACTATATTGCCCTCCTTCCTTCACCCCCACCCAAAGCTAGTTCTATTTTTATAGGCACAGGATTTGACTGACAACAGGAACTTCCTGTTTAGGGGTATGAAATGAGTGATCACAGAACCACCAAGGACCCACCATCCTAGAAGGGCAAGAGTAGCTCTCCGACCCCCTCTAGCTGCTGGAGGTCTGCCTCTGAACAAGCAAGCGGTCTACTGAGAAATATAGGATATTCTTGTCTCAGAACAGGACAAATCAGGAGCTTAAAGGGCACAGAGGCAGAAAGTAAGGAGAGAGAGAAAAAAAAAACAGAGGAAAGAGTAAGGATTGCAAACAGTTAAGGGGCCAGAAATAAGACATGATTGGAGTGGTGCAGTGCAGTGGCTGTGGAGCAGCAGTCTTCGGAGATGTTCTGGAGGATGTGGTGTTGTCCCATCTGCAGGCACCTCTCTGGGCTGAGGGAGGAGGTTGCTCATCTCCAGGCTGAGTTGGCCAGGATTTGTGGGACCTCCTTTTCCATCCAGGGACCAACAGTGCCACTGCCGTTGCCTCAGAGGTTGCCAAGAAAGAGGAGCGGTTGGACCACAGTGGGCTCAGGGAGGGTGAGGGTGGTGGAACAGAGGCACATCCCTCCAGTTGTACCTCTCCACAATTCCTATGCCATTCTGGCAAAGTGTGGTTCCTCTATGGAGGCACCTACAGTGGAGACCAAGGAGGATGCTGGGAACCTCCAAAAAGGAGACCCACAGGAGGGTGGCAGGGGACCCTACAGGGGAAGGAAGCAACTCCTGGTGGGGGACTCCATTGTTAGGAAGGTAGAACTGGGCAAGGAAGGGAGAGGAGGTAGGTGCCTGCCTGGCGCCATGGCTTGGAGGGACAGGGAGCGAATCCTCAGGATTGCTGGAGCAGCTGCACAGGGGAGGAGCTGGATGTCATTGTCCACTTGGGACAAATGACCTGGCTAAGAAAGGGATTAGAGAAGTGCAGGAAGAGTTTGTGGAATTGGGGAGGGGCCTTAGTCAAGTACGCATACGGTAACCTTCTCGGAGGTGCTACCCATCTATGGCATAGGAGAGGCTCAGGTGTTCCGCACATGGGATTCAATCAGTGGTTGAAAACTGGTGTGGAGCTCAGGATTTGGCTTCATTGGGGACTGGGGTCCACCTGGAGTGATGCAAGCCTATACTGGCATGATGGGCTGCATCTGTCGGGAGGGGAACCAGGATCCTAGGTGATAGGTTTAAATGCTTCATTGGCAAGCTTTTAAACTAGCCAAGGGGGGAGGCACTGGAAAGGAGCAGGAAAATCCTAGCCCACCCCCAAACAATCACGGTAGTAAGTGTGGCAAACACCAACATGGAGGTGTCGATAGGGAGAAGGGCAGGGGTAAATGGAGAAAGTGACAAAGGCAAGAAGAACAGGATGGGGCAAAGGGGTAAGGCCATCAGGAAATGGAGGTAATGAGTACCAATGCCAGAGTCTGGGCAACAAGCTCCCTGAGCTGGTGGCCTTAATGGAAGAGGGATGCCTGGATATCGTAGCAGTCACAGAAACATGGTACACAGAGAACCATGACTGGGATGTTAACATACCAGGGTACATAACCTACAGGAGAGACAGGCAGGGAGAAGGCGGGAGGAGTAGCTCTCTATGTAAAGGAAGAGATAAAAGCAACTGAACAAAAGAGTAAAACAGGGAGGAGAGGAGGCACTGTGGGTCACCTTGGAGACTGGAAAGGCACCACAATCCGCACAGGTGTTGTGTACAGACCCCATGTCAGGGAAGGAATGGACAAGGATATGATGGAAGGCATTCTTAGAATGGCAGAGAAAGGAGATACTGTTGATGGGAGACCTGAATATGCCAGATGTTAACTGGAGCACATTTGCTGCAGCGACATCCAAGAACAGGCCATTCTGGCGCCCTACAGGTGGCAGGCATTAGACAGCTAGTTTCGGAACCACCTCGTGAGGAGCAATCTTAGACCTCGTGCTCTCAAGCGGGGGCAGTGAGAGGATCTCAGATCTAGAAGTGGGTTGCCATCTGGGGACAAGTGACCATCAAACAGTGTGGTTCACGTTAAACTCAGCTACAGAGTCAAGCCATACAAAAGTGAGGGTACTGGACTTTAGGAGGGCTGACTTTGGCAAGATGGAGAGTGCCTCAGAAAAGCACTAGCAAACAGGCTAGAAGGAGGTGTGGAGCAACAATGGGAATTATCAAAACTGCCATCACAGAGGCAACAAGCCTTTGTGTGAAGCAAATAAACAAATCAAACGAAGAAAAAGCCACTATGGTTCTCAAGAGAGGTGGCTGTGAAAGTCAAGAAGAAAAGATAGCATTCCAGAAGTATAAGGAAACACAGAAGGAGCAGGACAGAGAGCTGTACCAGTTAAGGCAGAAAGAAGCAGGAGGGAAGTCAGAATAGCAAAGGCCCAAACTGAGGAAAAGATAGCCAACTCAGTTAAGAGGATAAAACCTTTACAGGTACATCAGCGGCGTAGAAAGACAAAGGGAGGGATAGTGAGGCTGAATAGAATAAGCGGTGGGTGGGCAGGGGACAGTGAAAAAGCAGGAATACTAAGCGAATATTTCTGCTCAGTATTCACAAAGAGGAGGGAAGTGCCTAATCCAATTAACAGAAGCACTCTTGATGGGAGGTCGATCCAGTCCTTTCACAGAAGAAAGGGTTCTGCAAGAACTCCTAAAACTGAAGGTGGACAAAGCAATGGGTCCTGATGGAATTCACCCTAGAATTCTAAAGAATTAAGGAAGGAACTAGTGAAACCACTGGCTACTCTTTTAATAAATCATGGGAGGATGGTGTGGTACCCGAGGACTGGAGGAAGCGGATGTGATTCCCCTTCACAAAGTGGGACCAAGACAGAGGCAGGAAACTACAGACCTGTCAGTCTGACCTCTGTGGTAGGGAAAGTGATGGAGTCACTTCTGAAGGAAAGAATAGTTGAGTACCTAGAGGTCAGTGGAGCACAGGATCCAAGGCAGCATGGGTTCCAGCGGAAGGTCATGTCAGGCAGATCTAATAGATTTCTTTGACTGGGTGACCAAAGTAGTAGACCAGGGAGGGGCTGTGGACATGGCCTACCTAGACTTTAGCAAGGCATTTGACACAGTCCCACACAAAAGATTATTAGTCAAATTAACCAGCCTGGGAGTGGGTCCCAGGGTGGTAGCCTAGGTAAAACATTGGCTGGACAACAGGACACAGAAGGTAATTGTAAATGGAGTCCACTCTGAAGAAAGAGCGGTTACTAGTGGGGTACTGCAGGGTTCAGTATTGGGTCCAGTCCTTTTTAATGTCTTCATCAGTGGCATTGCAGAGGGACTGGAAGGAAAAATATGCCTTTTTACAGATGACACAAAGATCTGCAACAGGGTTGATACACAAGGAGGCGTGGAAAGGATGAAAGGGGACTTGGCAAGGTTGGAGGAATGGTTAGACGTATGGCAGCTAGGATTCAATGCAAAAAAGTGCAAAATAATGCACCTGGAAACAAGAACCCAGGGAAGAATACACAATGGGTGGGAGGTAGTAACAACAACAAAACAGGAAAGGGACCTGGGGTAATCATATCAGATGACCTTAAGGTTAGCAAGCAATGTGAGAAGGCAGTAGGGAGGGCTGGGGGTATACTGGGATGTATAGGGAGAGGCATCAGCAGCAGAAAACAGGAAGTTGTTATCCCTCTGTACAGACAGTTGGTGAGACCCCATCTGGAATACTGTGTCCAGTTCTGGAGACCCCATCTCTGCAAGGACATAGACAGGATAGAGGCAGTCCAGAGGAGGGCAACTAAAATGGTGCAAGAGAAGCCGTATGAGGAGAGACTAAAGGAGCTTAATATGTATACCCTTGAGGAAAGAAGGGAGAGGGGGGACATGATAGAAACTTTCAAGTACCTCAAGGGAATCAACAAAGTCCAAGAGGGTAGCATCTTTCAGAAAAAGAGACTTGCAAGAACAAGGGGACACAATTTAAAGATAGAAGGAGGGCAGTTCAGGGGCAATGTGAGGAAGTATTATTTCACAGAGGGTAGTGGATGCATGGAACAGCCTTCCTGAGGAAGTTGTGGAGTCTAAAACTGTGGGAGAATTCAAGAATGCATGGGACAGACATAAGGCAATTCTTGTGGGGGCAGGAAGATATAGGCTGTTGGTTAAATAGGATCTGCGGCCTATCCTGTAGGAGGGAAATGGGCAGACTAGATGGGCCTAGCAGTCCTTATCTGCCGTCAAAGTCTATGTTTCTATAACCAGCGCAATGTGCGTGCTTACGACATGTGTATGACATAAAATACACATATGAAAAGGTATTTTTAACTCCAGGCAAACCAAGGATGGGGGGCGTGGACATAGCAGTAACAGTGAACAAGGCTGTATGCAGCCAATGAGGAGGCAGCAAGGGCAGACGGCCACCCTGGGCCACTCCATATGCACAGGCACCCAAACTGTGGAATACAATGCCTCAACACTGCTTGGAAGCTAATAATCATGCACATTATACAACAGAGCTAAAGCCCCACTGAACTGCATTGCTATATGTGAATTTTATGTTGTTGTACGTTGTATGTATTTACTGTACACTGCAGCATCACATATAGTGGCTCCGGGTTGTTCCTGAATATGGGCCATGGCCCACTGTGGCTACCCGATCAACACAGTGATAAATACATACGGAAGTATTACATAACTGCCAGTGCCGCTATACAGTACACACTTCCGATCCCTCCACTGGGGTACACCAACACACTCCAGCACACACAAGCAGCACTGGGGAACTGGATGGTGTTGAGGGGAAGGTGTACAGGTGGCCAGGCTGCATCATATAGTGGGTTTTGCCACAAGGCTTGGGCCATCCCCACAGTGCACGTTACAGTGTCGGGAATACCCCGACACCAGTGTGCATGTCCGATGGTATGTGTCACCCCCCCCACGCACATACCTCACATCTCTACAGACACGACACACGCGGCCACCCATGTGTATGTTACTGTGAGTATCCCATGCCAGTGGCGCAGAGTATGTAGGACACAGGACAACATGACAGTGGTGTGCACTATCAGAATACACCTGCCAGCTGGTCCCGTCACTGTGTGGAGAGCAGCAGTCATTGAAGCCTGATGCACTGTAAGCATTGCTGTGTCCCTCCCTAAACCGGCCACTATGGTACTGTAGCATATGCCATGCACTGTAGCAGGGACTACAATATGTCCATGGCATGCAGCACCAACACCCGTGGCTGTGGTGCTAGTTCCCTGGGGCACACTAGACTCTGCTGCTGTGTACAGACACAGCCTGCAGCTATCGACATGCTTCTCCAGTCTGACATACAGGTGGTGCTGTGGGGAGACCCAGCCTGCAGCTATCGACCTACAGCTCCAGTCCGACCTACAGGAGGAGGAGCTGTGTGCACTCTGCAATAGTGCCGGGCAATCCACATGGAACTACATGCAAATCAAGCAATAATGACATGCTAATGTGGCTGTTTGCCCAAGGATTGCCTAAGTAGGCTCATTTGCATAGCACTTTTGAATACAGCAAACTTTAGTGCCAGGCAAACGTGTTAGCGCAGGGCAAATGTGTGAGTGCTGCACAAATGCGTTTGCCCTGCGCAATACTGTCAGAACCATAGCACAGTTCTGCAGTATTTGGTCTGCACTGTTGTTTGCAGTTTTTGTGAATCCACTTCTTTGCTAGCACACACATTGGCCACATAGTTCACCTTTGCCTTACTCCACATCTGTGTGCACTGGGCTGCTGCTGTAGTTTGCACTGCACGGTTGATATATTCAGAGCTGTCTTATCTGCCAGGCCATGTTTGCATTGTACTCAAGGTCCTGTTTGCTCACCGTCGTTTGCATGCTATATTCAACTGATTTGTCCCTGGGCTATTCCTTTGAACATAGCTTGCAAACAGCTCCGGGCTATTTTTGCATGCCATGCAGTGCTACTTTTGCCCGGGGCTACGTTTTGAATATCTGGCCCTCGATGTGATCAATCGGTTAAAGGAAAACATCTGAAAGTAGTCAAGTGGCAGCAGTTGCTGCAGAAACACTCAATTAAGGCTTTTGGCACGAAAGCAGAATTTTAATTCCCTCTGTGATTTTATTTCGTCCCAAAAGTGCAGCACTGACCCTTCATGTCGACCGAGCCACCTGCGGCAATCTCACAAATAATGTATTCCACTGATCAGGGTATGCTGATAGGGGCTTCAACAAATGGCAGAGTTGGCAGCCCTCATCAGCATACTCCGTGCAGCAGAAGCCGTCTGGTGGGTGCAAGACTGCCGCAGGCAGACACGAAATTCTGCACTGGATTTTCGGGATGAAATAACATATGAAAAAGCCAGCAGAAGAAGGCCATTTGGTCTATCTAGTCTGCTCGTACTGCAAAGTCCACAGCTTGAGATACTGTCCCTGCCCCACCTCCCCACACCTCCCATCCTCCTTTCCCATGATCCTTACCTTCCCCTATGCCTATCCCAACCTCTCTTGGAGCTGCCCACTGTCTTCAATGAGACCACCTCTTCCGGCAGCGCATTCCAAGTGTCTATCACCCTCTCTGTGAAGAAGTGCTTCCTGATCTCCGTTCGAAACCTCCCCCACTCCAGCTTAAGACTGTTTCCCCCCTCATGTTATGGCTGCCACTCGGTTTAAAGAGAACCTCCTTATCCACCTTATTTATCCCTTTCAAGAACTTGAAGGTGCCAGTCATGTCCCGTTTCTCACTCCTTTCCTCCAGGGAGTACATGTTCAGTGCCCTCAGGTTCTCCTTGTATGCCTTAACCTGCTGACCCGCTATCATTTTTGTAGCCCTCCTCTGGACCTTCTTCAGAAGGTTAAAAGGACACTGTCAACACCCTCAGGCCTCAAAGTGTCCATTGTTTAGAAAACACATGTTATGGTTGTTCACATTCTGTAGAGACTGTTGATGCAGCTCTCTTTTTTCCTTTAAAAAGTGAAAAACTGACTGCCCACCATACTGGTGTTACCACATCAAAACATACATTTATTGACCAGCTCCCACTGCATCTTTCCTGGACTTAGAAACACTCCCAACAGAATCTAGCCACTGATTATGTAGTGGGAGTAGAGGAGACTGGTATATCATGAGTGGCTTCACTGTTTGAGGGTGTTTGTAATGGTCAGGAAGTGTGCACTAAGAGTAGTTCACTGATATGAAGCAAAACAAAGCTGGGCATAGCTATACGATGCACATTTCTCCCTTATCGCAGCCCCGCCCCCTTAACCCTCTCCAGCCTGCCGGCATTCACGGCCCTCCTCACACCCTGAGGGCACAAGTTCACCGCTAACCAAGCAATACTGAAGGAAAAAATGTTTAGACTTGACTTATGGTTGGCACGCACACACATTCCCCACTAAAGGAAACATATATTTTCTTGGACACTTGGAGGTTTTTATTCGTGGTACTCAGACTAAGTGGTTAACAAAAGCCCTGCTTACCCAAATAAGAGCCAGGGATAAGGCATGGCGGTGTTTCAAGATCACTGGGATGCAGACTGACCATAATCTATATCGATCTCTGAGAAACTCATGCAAGAAAAATATACGCTTAGCCAAAAGCTCGTTCTGCAAGGACCTCCTAATAAAAGCCTCAGGTGACTCTAGGAAATTTTGGTCAACCATAAAATCACTCCTTGGAGCTAATCACAGGGCTCATACTAGTGACATGCTGTTAAATGGCATTCACTGCAACAATCCTACAACCATAGCAAACTCTTTTAATCACTATTTCACAGATCTCTCAAACTACCTCTCGTCTTTCCCTCCTGTCCGCAACTCTGTATCACCTAACGACACTAGTCCAACAATCTCACACCCACCCTTTAGGTTTCGAAGTATAAAAAGAGGAGAAGTGTTAAAACTGCTACGCACTACTCCTGACAGCACCAGCACAGGGTCTGATGGGCTAGAACCTCAGCTCCTAAAAGCAGCCGCTCCACTCATTGCTGCTCCCCTAACAAAAATTTTCAACCTGTCTCTATGCCATGGCAAAATACCTAAAATTTGGAAATCAGCTAAAGTCACACCTATCCCTTAAAAGAGTAACCCCAAAGAGATACAGAACTACCGTCCCATTGCAATCCTCTCTGTACTTAGCACATTTTTGGAAAAACTAGTGTCCACCCAAACTATTGAATACCTCCAAAGATATAACCTTCTATCTAGCTCACAGCATGGCTTTCGCAAAGGACATAGCACCTCCACTGCCCTCCTCAAACTCACCAATGACATATATGCCTCTATGGACTCGGGCCTCCTAACAGGTGCAGTCTTCATTGACCTTACTAAGGCATTTGACCTGGTCAACCATACAATTCTTCTTACAAAACTATGCTCCCTAGGCTTCGCCAATGATACAGTGGCCTGGTTTGGAAACTACCTGTCTGACAGAAAGCAAGCTGTAGTTTTCAACTCAGCTATATCAGACCTTTCCACTATTCAAGTCGGAGTGCCCCAGGGCTCTATCCTTGGGCCCTTACTTTTCTCAATCTTTATTAATGACATCCCACTTCTTGCACCCAGCTGTTCATCCCTGCTATATGCGGACGATCTAGTTATTTACCACAGTGCTAAAACTGTTATTGACTTAAACCATCCTCTTGCCGTAGATTTTGCTAATATTCAATCATGGCTCACTGAAAACAGACTTATTCTCAACTCTAGTGAAACCTACTCCATGCTCTTTGGCTCATCTGCCAGACTTAAAGCGAATCAAACTGCCCTTATTATCCCGTGTGCAGACGGCTCCTCACTGAACAGCACAAATTCCTTTAAATATCTAGGTGTCACTCTCGATCAATCTCTAGACTTTGATCTACACATTACAACCACCTGTAAATCAGTAAATGCCAAAATAGGTAGTGCCTACCGAACTAGATATGCCCTGACCCCATCTGCTAGACTTGCTGTGGCCCAAGGCTTTCTTCTCCCAGCCCTTACATATGGCTCAGTCACTTACCTCTCTGGCTCCAAATCATCCCTCCATAAGTGGGATAGCACCTACAACAGCATCTGCTGCTATGCCTCCGCATCTCCTCGTTTCAAACATCATTGCCAGCTCTACAGTGACCTAAATTGGCTGTGCCCCTCCGCTCACAGGCTACAGGCTTTTGGATATTAATTGACTCCAGTGTCGGATCGGGCCTCCCACCATCCCTCTCATCCCTATTGGTCACTCAGCCTCTCTCCTATGGACTGCGATCGACAGACCAAGCCCCTTTTCACCTTCCTAGACACAGAACTAATTTGGGTTCACGCGTCTTTTCTCACGTGGCTCCTAAATACTGGAATTCCATACCCCCAGCTATTCGACAAGCAAATACCCATGACACTTTTAAGAAACTTCACAAAAAGCACCTTCACTCTATAAACTCCTGCACTTGCTTTTACCCACCTTAGCTCCACTCCTCTTCCCCTGCACTGCTTTAGTCTTCTTCTCTAGTTGTTTCTCTTCTCCACCTCTCTTACACCCTCCTTCAGGTCATCTCCCTCCTTCTCTCCATCCTCTCTCCCTCGCTCCCGTATCTTCTCTCTTTATCTCTCCCGCTCCCTCTCCCTCTTCTCTCTCTCTCTCCCCCCCTCCTATCACACTCCCTTCTTCCCCTTCCTTTTCAACCACCTCTTTGTAACTTTACGTACTGTTCTATATGTATGCCCTTATTGTAATACTTATGTTCTTGTTTATTGTGTTACCTGTAATATTGTTCTGCAATTTTATCATACTTTTTAAACTTCCTCGCGCTTGTTGCTGAATGTGTCTCCCCACATCTGTGAGTTTTTTACTTGACTATGTATTGTACTGTTTCATGTGCTGCGTCACATATACAATTTTGTATTCCTAACACTGTATTCTCCCGGGTCGTGCCTGAAAATAGGCATCTCTATGCCTAGTGCACTTACCCGGTTACCAAAAGCAAATAAATACATTACCATGCATTTTGGTTCTAATCAGCAAGAAGGCAGATAAAGCAACCAGCAACATCAATTCATTTTAGAGGAAGTAAGCAATCGTAAAACATTGGTTTTTACCTAAAAATAATAACGTGCCAAAAAGCTTGACAGTGACCCTTTAATGTCTTTTTATAACATATGATATAATACTGATAACATATCAGAATATAAATAAACATGCTTTCATACTAAAAGCCCTAATCGGGCATTTCTACAGCAACTACTCCCATCTGGCTAGAATCAGGTGTTTTCCTTTCAAGGATTCATTGCTTGCACATTGTTGTGGGTCCGTCCACAAACTCACCAGGACATCATCATGTGTGCATATGTTCATATAAGCGACAGCCAACACTTGGAAGGTATATGCTCGTACATTTTTAGCATAAGATGGACAAATACCTCAGAATGATCTGGGAATTTGAATATAGTTGGAACAGCATTACTTCTTAATCGTCTTGTTTGCCCCGTTTCATCAAATGCCGGCTTTTCAAAGTGTAGACTGCATATCCGTTGGTAGGGAGACGGCATCCACAGTCCCCCATTGTGCTGTGACCTTTTCATTGCTACTCTCCATTTGTCGAGCAGTTCTTTGTTTGACAATGGAAATCTGGAGACAAGCAGGATGTTAAAGGTAAAGAACTGTTGCATAAGTCTTTTTGGTGAAAAAACTGCATCCTTGTATTACATATATTGATACGTACACCTCCATTACTCACAAATGAATATATTATAGTCACAGAACAGTGTGCGAGATAACACACTCCAGGGTGTATGGTTATAATGGAATAAATCTTGGCTTGGATTGTTGTAAGGCACAAGGCGCAGCAGAGTGCTGAAACCACCAAAACAGTGTATTACTGCCCTATAGCCGTCACTACCTTGCAACTGCTCAACCAGCACAATGTTAACACTTATAAAATGTGCACAGCACAGAATGAGATTATGTATCTGGAAACTGAGACTAACCCAGGGCACTGCCCAGACATATTCTTTTTTTTATGAAGACTTTTGCAAATGCTTTATGGTCTACGTCATCCAGCCTGGAGTTCAAATATGTTGGGTGCCATTTGGTTCTTTGACTGATTCATAAATTAGTTTTTGTTTTTTTTTGGTTTTTATAAAAATGTTGTCCTATCGCTGTGTGCACCACCACCTTCAAACTGAGTGCCACATGTACAGTGCTTGCATGCATGATTTTGACTGCAATGCCACTACTTTTTAATCATGTTGTGTTCTTTCATGTGATTACCTGTGGAAGGTTACTCCCCGTTGCCTTGATTCGAGTGTGTTTCTGGAATTGCATCCGTACGCTGCACAAGAGACAGGCATCTTGAACTATATCTGTCAATAAGAAATGGGAGTGATTTCAGACCGAGTTTATGCTATTAAATGAATGTGATTTTTTTTTTTTGTATTCAGCGTTTTGGCCCCTTGTCTCTGCCACGTGTCTGCTTCAGGCGATGCAGATTCCCTCAATCCTATCTGCCACTCCCAGAGGAGCAAGGTCCCTGGCCCACCCCTGGGATCGCTAATATAGTGGAACATGGCACTTATCCCTCCCTTAATGGGAGTACTGCCATGCAGCACTGCCTCCCCAGCTTCCTCCCCCCAAGGGGCACTCTGCCAGCTCCATGTCTACTCCCTTCTGGTCCTCAGCATCTGTGGCAGTGCATCGCATTCCCACTGGGCTATTGGGTGGCCCTAGTGTTGGAATTGTACTTTACGAGCTTTGGGAGCTGCGGGGCCTAGGAGGGTCTCAGCTCTAAACTGATCCCCCCCCCTTCCCATTATAAGTCAATGGCAGTGATGCATGAGCTACCAGGGCTCACTACAGAGCTGGGGGGGCGCTAAGTGCCGGCACGCCCCCCCTGTTAATTCCAACACCAGGCGGTCCTAAAATAATGTGATTAACGTATCAACAACTTAATCAAATCTTCCTGTCATCAATTGATACACAAATTCTGAAACAAACAAAAAAAAAACACAAACAAATCTTCAAACTGTATTAGTTATCTCATTACAGTATTGCTAAACACCAATATTGGTCTAACTGAATGCAAAACTGTACACAGTCTATGAACAGCTATTTTAATATTAGATTATAATAACTGGTGACTCCCCGTGTAATGACTGGATATCCAGCCCTGATAAAACACTGAAATAACCTGCTGTATTCCGCAATAACTCGATAGTGGGTTATTACAGCATTTTCTTCCCTGCGCTCTCACTTCACTGTGTTTGTGAAAGTACAGCGGCTGCTCAAAGATATGCTCGGTCATAGTAACTCGATAGTGGGTTATTACAGTGTTTTCTTCCTTGTGCTCTCACTTCACTGTGTTTGTGAAAGTACGGCAGCTGATCAGAAACATGCTTGTTCACACAAATACAGTTTACCGTTTTTGTCTCTGTCAAACCCTGCACCAGTCATTATAGAAAATAACAGACAACAATCACTTCGGTAACTTCTGTATACTTACAATCAGTGATGAAAGTGAACAGGAACGCACAGGAACTCAGTTCCTGTACCTTTTCTGCAGCAGGAACGGAGTTCCTGTACTTCTTCCCACTGACACTGAAACTAAAATTCTTAAACCAGCAACATAGTGACAGTTTCTGGGCCTGTGACCTAAAATCAGGGTTTCCATAACAACATTTGACTTGTACAACAATGCTATTTTCCTAGAAATACTTCAGTATCTCTAACAGAATCTACTAGTGTCTATACAGATAGATGTGTCTTGATACCGCTATCCTTCAGATTGAGGATCTCTATTCTGCATTTCATGTTTGCCAGTGCTTGAGTTCCAGTACTTCTTGTCTACCACTTGCACCACTGCTTACAATCATTCACAATAAAAACAAAGCAATGCATTGTTGTGTACAAACAAGAAAAATGCATCATACTGCTGCTTTTTCACTAAAGGGTAACAGACGACACCAAGAGCCCCACACCCAAGTGTGGAGTTGGTCCCAGTTTGCACTTTGTGTGCAAAAAACATTTGTTTTGGTTTTACTTACTGTTTACTGCACAATAATAGACTGCATCAGGCTGATTCTGCAGACTTGCAAGCTGACATTTTCTGTAACTACATATCCCCGAATCTAATGCAGTTGACCTCAGAGCAAGGATGCTGCAGTAAGAGTATGTGTTACTGGACTGGACCTGAGGGTACAGCGGCGGTCGGACAGATCTGCACTGCAGCACCTTTGCTGGACTTATGAAACTGAGGGACTTTTATAAGGTAAAGACTTGTAGCACAACCAAATAAATAGGTTACTCACCTGTAACTGTAGTTCTGGGAGTAGTATATAAGGTCACATCCACACTCTGGCAGTTCCAATGGAACAGTCTGATTTGCCAGACATCTTTAAGCCAAGTTCCTCCCACCACCGAGGTGGTTTATCCCCCGGCTCCACCCCATGATGCCAGATCTTGCATGTTGGAAGCAGGGAACTGAGTGCCATTTGCCAGGGGAGGCTGGGTGGGTTGTGTGGATGTGAACTGCATACCACTCCTAGAATTACAGTTATAGGTGAAAATGTGAAAGGAAAAGTGTGACCCACTGGGACTTGAACCCAGGCTGCTGGCATACCGTGCCAGTGCTCTAACCACTAAGCAAAGGGCTCATATGGTTAGCACTAGGCCTCTGGGCTTTCCCTTCAGACACACACATTCCTTTCTATGTGCCGCGTAATCTGCAACTAAGCACATGTCAGAGAGACAACCAGATAACTTTCTCAGTATAGTAAAGTCACAGTGAGGCAATTTTTTACATCATGAGGGAAGTGTGATCCACTGGGACTTGAACCCATTCCCCTGGCATACCATGCCAGTGCTCTAACCACTAAGCTAACAAAACACTTAACTGACAGCCTTAAATTTTATTTAAAAAGCAACATTTACTTAAACGTTTTGGTCATGTTTAGTTTAGTTATTTAACCAGGTGAGACACACTAAGCTGAAAGCTTTTTTACAGGCGCAACCTGGGAGCACAGGGAAGTTAAGTGACTTGCTCAGGGTCACACAGTATGCAAGTGGAAGCTGTGGGATTCAAACCCAGGTCTGGTCTGCTGAATATCACCAGATTTGCAGCTCAGAGCCTTAAACCACTGCGCTACACTGCCTCCCTATAAACTAAGAAAAAGTCACTGTGTAGTTTTAGGTATTCTCAGTTTTTTTTTTTTTTAAACACACATGCATGATGAGTTACAGGTAGTGTTGGGTAAGTTACTTTTTCTATTACTTTTGGAAACCTGTTCCAGGAAGTTCTGTGCAGTCACTAGCAAGGATGGAAAAGTACTAGAACAAGTAACACACCTTACAGTTACGGTTACTTATATCTTTTTATACAAAAGTAATAACGTAACTGTAACTGATTACATTTATTTGAAAGTAACTAGTAACTAACCTATCATTCTCAAAAAATGTAATCTGTTACAGTTTTTTATTACTTTTGTATGGAATGAAATACGTAACAGTAACTGTAAGGTGTATTGCTTTTTCTAGTAGCAGGAACTGGTGGCACCACTCATGAGGTTATTTAGTCCGTCACCGGACAAGGGGAGGGTCCTAGGGGACTGGAAAACGGCTGATGTGGTACCACTGCACAAAGGTGGAGGAAGGGAGGAGCCAGGAAACTACTGCCCAGTTAGCCTTATCTCCATAATGGGAAAGCCAAAGGAAACACTTATTAAGGAAAGGCTGATAAACTATCTGGAGGAGGAGGGCCTCCTGAATAACAACCAGCACGGATTCAGAGGTGCTAGGTCCTGCCAGACCAACCTGATTAAATTCTTTGACAGAGTTACAGAGATATGGGGTGGGTGGGCGGTGGATGTGACCTAACGGAGTTCAGGAAGGCCTTGACACCGTCTCCCACAGGAGGCTGATTATCAAACTGGGCAGGTTAGGGAGTGGGGAGCAAGCTTACAAACTGAGCAGAGAATGGGTTGGAGGGGAGGACACAGAGGGTGGTGGTAAATGGGGTGTTCTCAAAAGAAAAAGGATGACGAGTGGGGTTCCCCAGGGGTCTGTGCTAAGACCCATAATTTTCAACATATATATCGGGGGGTATTTCAGAGGGTCTAAATGGGAAGGTGGGTCTGTTTGTAGACGACACGAACATCTGTAATAGGGGCAATATGCCGGAACGTGGGGGGATGAGGGAGGATCTAGCCAGACTGGAGTGGTGAAAAGTGGCAACTACAATTCAATGCAAAATGCAGAATTATGCACATAGGGCATAAAACCCAAGGGTAAAATACTGGATCGGGGGAGCTGGGGATAACAGATCAGGAAAGGGACCTGAGGATCACAATTTCAGACAACCAAAAAGTTCGCAGGCAGTGTGACAGGGCAGCGGAGAAAGCATTTGGAATGTTGGCATTCACAGGGAGGGACTTTACGAGCAGGGGAAGGGAAGTGATCGTGCCACTATACAAAACAATGGTCAGACCACCCCTGGAATATGGGGTCCAGTTTCCGAGACCATACTTACAAGGGGACAAGGACAGGCTAGAGAGGGTCCAGAGAAGAGCAACCAAAATGGTGAAAGGGCTGCACGAGAGGTCATACGAGAAATGGCTCGAGGAGCTTAGCCTGTACACACTGAAGGAGAGGAGGGAAAGGGGGGATATGGTTGAAACCTTCAAACACTTGAAGGGCATAAACAGGGTGAGGGTAGACAGCATTTTCAGGATGAGTGAGAAAGTACAGCTGCGTAAGAACTTACCATAACAGTAGATCTTCAACAGTATCTCTTGCAGCAGGCCATAACACATGGGATATCAGCCGCAAGCATCACATCCTCCGGATGACTTCTCAGCAGTTGACCCAGGGACCTCCCCTTCCTGTCACCTGGTGTGCTCTTGCACATATATAAAGGGGAGGTCCCTGATACTTCTCAGTTCTTTTCCATCTTAGTGACTGATATGAGAAGTGACTCATAGGTCTCAGACAGGAACTGAGAAGAGGAACAAAAAGGCAGCAGTTCGAGGCTTCCACGAGAGGCTGGAACAAGGTACCCTTCTGAAGCAGGAGCAAGGGGGAAGGCGGGTTGGGCAGCATGGTCTGCTGCAAGAGATGCTCTCGAAGATCTACTGTTATGGTAAGTTCTTACACAACTGTACTGTCTTCTTGCAGCCAATCTCTTGCAGTAGGACATAACACGTGGGAAGAATCCCAAGTAGTTATAATGCTCATAGGAGGAGGAAGTGAACCGCAGCAGATCAGGACACGGGGCTGTTGAGGACGGCCCACCCAAAAGTGGCACGTTTCTCGGAAGCAATGTTTAGACTGTAATGTTTCGTGAATGTACGTACAGTAGACCAGGTGGCGAACTCGCAAATTTCTGAAGCTGAGACGCCTCGAAAACACGCCATGGAGGTAGCCATGACTCTCGTGGAGTAGGGTTTCACAGACCCTGTGACAGGTTTATCATATTTAGTAAGGATCATGGGTAGGGAGGATGGGAGGAGTGGGGAAAGAGGGCAGGGACATTAGCTCAAGCTGTTTACCCTGCAATACGAGCAGACTTGATGAGACCAAATGACCTTTTTCTGCTGGTTTCTTCGTATGTTTGTATATTTGTTATATATGAACGCAATGCAGTTGGCCAACCATGTGGACAAGCACTGTTTTGAAACCCGACTGCCCAGTCGTCCGGGGCAAAAGAAACAAAAAGTTGCTCAGTTTTTTGCAACTGTTCAGTGCGGAGAAGATAACGTCTCGATGTTCACTGCACATCAAGACTATGAAGCAGGGCTTCCCCTTGATTCTCAGACTCTGCAAAATATACTGGCAACTGAATGGATTGATTTAGAATAAATTCAGAAGCCACTTTCAAGCCCGCCCGGTGGCGCTGGATGCCACACCTCATGCTATCCCAGCGACCCTGGTTCGGAATGACCCTGGGTCGTCGGGTGCGGTGTGTGTGTGGGGGAGGGGAGGGCAGAGCAGGATCGAGCTGCTTGAATAGGCAGCTCTCCTCTCCAAGGGTGGGCCCATAATTCCCTCCCACTGGGTGGAGGTCCACTGAGTAAGCGTGGGCAGAGGGGCAGCAAAAGCAGTTGCATGATGCGTAGCATGCCTCCACTGCTTGCGACCGTGTGCGCTGGGGCCTCGGGGGTCAGGGAGAAAATCAGTAAAAATAGCTATGTGTCCTCATCACAATCTGGTGGTAGGAGGCAACGGGGACCAAAGAGCTATATGAAAGAAAAAAAAAAGAAAACACTTTCAGGAGAAAGGAGGGGTTGGTACGTAGGGACACCCAATCCATATGAAACTGTAAGTAAGGTGGCTTACACATAAGTGCCTGTAACTCTGAGATACGTCTACCTGATGTAACTGGCACCAAAAAAATCATTTTCCACAACAGAAATCGGAGCTTGCATGTATCAGCGGGTTAAAAAGGACTTTCAGTCAGTTTTTCAAGCACAAAATTCAAATCCCACACCGGGACTGGGTCTTGATTAGGGGGATGCAAATGCAGGATACCTTTCAAGAAGGTTCTGATCAGACGCAACTGGGACAATGGTTTGTTGTCCACAGGTAAATGACAAGCAGAAACAGCCGCTAGATGTACTTTTATCGAGAAATATTTCAGGCCATCCTCCGACAGAGAGAGCAGGTAGTCCAGGATGCCCTGTGGGGAACACTCATAGAGGTCCAATGCCTGGAAAGAGGCCCAAATGGAGAAATGTTTCCATTTCATAGAGTAGAATGATCTAGTAGAGGGCTTCTAAGCCGTCCTCAGGGTCTCTGCTACCCCTGGGGACACCTGACAGCGAGAGAGGACTACATCTTCAGGAGTCAGGCGTGCAGGTGCAGTTGCAGGGAGCGAAGGTCTGGGTGCAGCAGGGCGCTGTTCTCCTGTGATAGGAGGACTGGACAAAGAGGCAGAGGAAGAGGATCCCGATCCGAGACTTGCAACAACAAGGGGAACCAGATTTGCCTCGGCCAGTAGGGGGCTATGAGAATCATAGATGCCCCATCCTTGACCAGTTTTAGGAGTACTCTCTGTAGGAGAGGAAAGGGTGGGAAAGGGTAAAGACATTTTCCTGTCCAGGAACGAGATAAGGCATCCAGGCATAAAGTTCGAGGCCTGTGCTCTAGCGAGCAATACAGAGGCAGTTTTGCCTTTTGCTGAGAGGCAAACAGGTCTAACTCTGGGCGACCTCACTGCAGGAAAATGTCTTCTAAAACTTTAGAGTGGAGTTCCCATTCGTGGGCCTGAGCAATGGTTCTGCTCAGGGTGTCTGCTAGGGTATTCGAAACCCCTGGAATGTGGACCGCCAGAAGGTAAATGCCCTTCTGGATCGCCCAATACCACACCCACATGGATTCTTGGCAGAGAGGATATGAATGAGTACCGCCTTGTTTGTTCAGGTAGTGAACTACCGCTGAACCATCTGACTGCACTTGAAGGCAACCCTGAGAGAGTAAGGTCTCGAACGCTTGTAAGGCGTACAAGACAGTCCTCATTTCCAGGACGCTGATGTGAAGATGAGCTACCATTGTTGTTGAAGAGCCCTGGGACTGAACCCCTTGAAGATGGGCACCCCAGACTATCAAGGAGGTGTCTGTCATTAGAATGAAGTCTGGAACCGGAGAATGGAATGACATGCCCCTTAGTAGATTGTCCATGGACATCCACCATTGTAAGGCGTGTAGCGCCAGTGACGACAAAAGGACTGAGGCATCGAAGTTGTCCCACTTCTGATCCCACTGGACCCTGAGAGTCCACTGAAGAACCCTCATGTTGCATCTGGCATGAGGGACAATGGGGATGGTAGCTGCCAAATGTCCCAGGAGCCGAAGGTAGTCGCTTGTTGAGACATGCCGACAAATCACCAGCCGCATGATGAGGGCCAGAATGGCATCCGCCCGAGCCTTAGGAAGAAACACCATGCCCCGAGAGGTGTCTAGCACTGCTCCTATATACTGGAGAGATTGTGATGGGTTCATTGCAGACTTTGGGTAGTTGACCATGATGCTCACCGTGGAGAACATCTCTAAGGTGCGGGTCAGGGTGTATTCCAGCATTGGGTGTATGGACGTCTCGAGGAGCCAGTCTACGTATGGAAAGACATACAGACCTTCCTGGCGAAGGCCCCTGCCACCGCCAGAAGGCATTTTGTAAATACCCTGGGGGCCGAAGAAAAGAGATTGAAACTGAAAATGACAGCCCTGAAACTGGAATCGTAAGAACCGCCTGTGGGCGGGGTACATCAGAATATGAAGGTACGCATTCTTCATGTCCAGGGAACAGAGCCAGTCCCCCATATCCAGCAGGGGGAGCACGGTGGGGAGAGTCACCATCCTAAACTTCTGGTACAGTATGTAGAGGTTGAGACCTCTGAGAACTAGAATGGGAAGAAAGTCCCCCCTCCATTTGGGAACCAGAAAAAAAATGGCAGTAATATCTCGAGCCTCTTTGATGGGTGGGAGCTAGTTCTATGGCATGTTTGAGACCTGAGGAGGCAAGGGAGGAGGACTAATCAAGTCCATTGTATGGCCGTACTGGATCAATTGAAGGAGCCAGAGGTCTGATGTGATCCCTTGCCAACGTCCAAGGTGCAGGGAGAACCTGCCCCCTGATGGCTGAGGAGAGGGTCTCTGCTTCCATGGCTGGAGACAGGCCTTCAGGCCGGGACGTTTTTGTGGCACTTCTTGGGCCCAGCAGTGCTAACTGAGCCTTACGTTTGTTAGCAGGCTGCCTCTGAGTAGTAGGTTTACCTCTGAAGGAGCAGCCCCGAAAGGATCCCCTGTATGCAGGCTTCGCCTGAGGGCGCTACAGGGTCTGAACAGATTGAAGGGTACAACCAGAGTCTCGCAGGTCTTTCAGAATGTCTTGGGCCTGTGGCTCAAAAAGTTTGCCCCCTTTAAAGGGAGCACTAAGGAGGGACTATTGAGACTTCCGGTGACGTCAGCATGCTAATGGCTGCTTAGTCACATAGCTCCTACCCCTCACCGACAACAATCTACCTGCATCGCCTGTCAGAACAAGTCCTCACCAGCCAAATCGAGGAGATCTAAGCCTGGAAAGCCTCAGAGTACTCCGGTACAAATATTAAGAGAATTACTCCTACTGGAACAAGCAAGTAGCGCTAAGGATCGGGAGGCACTGGAGGGCCTGCCGCTGACTATGCTGCATGGTGAGGATGCCCAGGCCGATCTCATCTCTACCATTATGCAGACTGCCCACATGGTTACAAAAATTGACCAAACGCTTTCAGAGCTCCGTTCTAATATGAATCACATAGATCATAAAGCAGAGCAACTCAAACTATGTGCGACCCAGGTTTCAGAACAATCGGATAGGCATGATCATTTGGTATTATATCTGCTTGCAAGGGACCAGGAGTTAACGCACCTCCTCGATGATCTGGAAGGGAGAAGCAGGCGGCAGAACATCAGAATTTATGGTGTCCCTGAAGGCTCCGTGGACAAACATTAAGATGTTATCTCCTTCCTACAAGGACTTCTCCGAGATCTGCTCTCCCTCCCAGAGGATTTCGATTTGTCAATGGACCGCACATACACGTCCCTTGGTCCAAGGCCCTGCAATGCTGACGCGCAGCCCAGATCCCTAACTGCTCGTCTCACATCATACAGAGCTAAGGAAGAGCTTCTACGCAGGGACTGGCAACAGGGAGCCCTACAATTCTCGGGGCACTGAGTTTCCATCGACAATGGCCACACAACCTCAATCCAGCAGGCTAGGAGAACCCTCTGGCCGATCACTAAACAGCTGCATGCAAAGAATATAAAGGAACAGATTCTTTACCCTAATGTACTAAAACGCCAGCAGAATATGCCTAATGGTCTCTCAAGTCTGCTCGATTTTCAGCACCCGCACTGAGGGCCGATTTTGGTGTCCTCCCCTCCCCCTTGGGTTATACTGTCCCCAGTCCCAGATGTTCCACCTGTATCGGGCCTGGTCAGATTTACCCTCCCCCTGTACCTATCTCATGCCCTCTTAAACCCGTTCAGTCTCCACCTCTGCCAGTTCCCGCAGGAGTGTATTACATGGCTCCACCACCCTTTCAGTGAAATAACATCTCCTCCTCTCTCCTCTGAGCCTGCCCCCTTCCAGCTTACACCTGTGACCATTTGTTGCCCCCACCCTCCTTCCTTTGGAGCACCCTGACTGGGCCTCCTTTACTGATCCCTTTCATGTACTTAAAGACCTCTATCATGTCCCCCCTGTCCCTCCTCTCCTCTAGGGTGTACATGTTGAGCTCCTTGAGCCTCTCTTCACAGGTCCTCTCCCCCAGATCATTTTGGTTGCCCTCCTTTGGACCCTCTCTAGGAGTTTAAGTTTTTTCTTTAAATGTTGTCTTCAAAACTGTACACAATACTCAAGGCGTGGCCTAACCAAGCTGTTGTACAGTGGAAGGATCACTTCCGCCTTTCTGGAGGTAATCCCCCTGGCGATGCTTCCCAGCATCCTATTTGCCCTTGGCGCTGCTCTCCTACAGGTCTCTGAGTTGTTCATTATACCCCTGGCCTGGATTTCTGACTCCCAGGTGCAGAAACTTGCACTTCCCCGCATTGAATTTTAGTTTCCATTTTCTCGACCATCTTTCCAGAGCCTCCAGGTCCTCCTGCAAGGCAACCCTCCCCTCCTCCCCATCCACCACTGCATCCAGCTTTGCGCCATCTGCAAAGAGATTCATCTCACTCCTGATCCCCCCATCTGATGTCCGAGATATAGGCGCTGAACAGGAGTGGCCCCAGCACTGACCGCTAGTGAACCCCACTAGTAACCCACCTTGGGGATGAGGCTAATCCTCCAACCACCACCTTCTGAGTACGCTCAGAGAGCCAATTTCCTATCCATCTTAACAACTGTCTCCCTACCCCCATTTCCTTCAGCTTAGCCAGCAGGCCACTGTGGGGTACCGAATCAAACGCCTTGCTAAAGACCATAAAGAGGACGTCCACTGGCCTACCCTGGTCCAGGGCCCTCGACACCAAGTCACAGAACTCAACAAGATTTGTCTGGCACGATCTTCCCATGACAAAGGCATGCTGCCTGTCGTCCAAGTACCCAGTTTGCTCCAGTAACCCCCCTTGCCTTTCCTTGAAAATACCCTCCATCACCTTGCCGACCACTGATGTCAGACTAACGGGCCTGTAATTTCCCGCCTCCTCTCTTGATCCCCCTTGTGGATCGGAATGACATGGGCCACCCGCCAGTCTTGGGGAACCCACCCAGTTCTTAAGAGACATGTTGAAAAGCTCCGCTAGAGGGACTGCCAGGACATCCGCCAGTTACCTCAGCACCCTGGGATGTATCTCATCTGGTCCAGGTGTTTTCTCCATCTGAAGGGACCTGAGGGCTTCCCTTACTCTCTCTGCTGGGATTTCAGCCTCCACGTCCTCCCCCTTTTCACCCTGCACTGCTGGGCCCCCACCTGTCTGTGGTGGCCACTCCTGCAAGGCTTAAAATTGTTACGGATCAGGGAACCAAGATATTTCAAGACTTACTTGCTGCCTCGGCCTACCTTGAAAACCTAGGAATAAGCACCCCACCGGTAACAAAGGAGAAGCTGGAGAGAGACCTTCTTGCTTCTGCCTGGTCAGTGGCCCAGAAAGGAACCTCCTGACCAGGATCTACGCAGAAAACACTGCAGACTAACCTGCGCTCTGATGTTTCAACGCTGCTCAGGAGGTATGGGGACCCGACACTGGTCAACAAGAAAGCTACACATCTACAAGAAGAGTCCGAGAGATTGGGTTCGAATGCTGACTTGCAAATTGACACTGAAACCTGAATGATGCTCACCCCTGTGAACTTAGTTTTTTCCCCGTGTCTCCTGCTGCGGGGGTTTTCTGGGACGCTCCCTCTCCCTTGGCCTCGCTCTTGCCTGCGCCCTGTGGGGATCGGGTCTAGCTGTGGGTTACTGTACTGTTTTATCTGCACTGCGGAGGGCAATGCACAACACGACCACTCTGCCAGTAAGTATTTACCGCTGGATATCTCCCTTGATGTATATCTCCCACGGCTTTCCCTCGCTCGATGCTTCTCCACCACCTGCGGTGAGGCACTACCGGAGATTGGCTTCTGCCTCAGGAAACTGTTCATACCGTAAAATAGCCCTAAATCGTTTCTCTGCAGTTTCCTTCACTTCACTGACTCACCTGGGGGACCAACATGACTCTGCTCATTGCTGGACCTGTTTGATTTGTGACTTTCCCTGACATATATTGCCGTGTGGAGGCGCCGGTCTTGCAGGGCTCTGGATTAACTCTCGTAAGTCTTTCCGGTTGAAATACTAGGGAGCTCACGCTTCCCTTCCTATGAAGAGACTTGTTCCCTCTTAGAAGAGAACTTTCCAGCGCTCAGGCCCTTCCTGAGCCCTATAATTTACAGTTACTCGCTCCCTCCCCAGATGACCTCAGGCTTTCTCATTGTGTTGTCCTGCCTCGGGGCTAAATGAAGTAGATCCAGCTGAAACAAAGAAGGGGGCTGGCCTTAAAATGAAGGAGGTTATTTTCTCTTATTTGCTGTATACTATCTTAATATGCCAGCTGCCTATCTCTGCCAGTTGCCTTGAGGCCTGTGATATACAGAATGGGGGGAGTTGCACATCTGAACTATCTGGCTGGTACATTAACATGAGATGCACGCCCTCTATAGGTTTTCCAGAATGAGTGTCTATAATGGCACCTTGAAGCTTTCTCAATATTACTGGGTGTGAAAGAGCGATAGCCTCTAGTTTCCGAAAAAAACAATTGGGGGGGTTTATGTAAATGCTTGCTGACAACAAAAGGGTTGGCTTTACTCGGTTTCTTTCCCGAGGGCCTGTGGGATGGCTCTTACTACTCTTGAGCTCCCTTTCTCTCTACGTACATGCACTTGCCTTACAGCGGGGAACAATTTCCAGCTCTCCCTTGAAAATCTAGACAGTCCCTTCTGGACGAGGTGGCTCCGGGGCCTAATAGCCTTGCTGCCACTTAAATTTATTTACTCCTGGCCTCCATATGGAGTTGGCCGGCGAACAAAGTTTACACCTCTTGTTGGGCATTCCTGGTTCTCTTATACATTGTTGCACAGTTGATGTTACTGGTTTTTATTTTAAAAGGGTACGCAAATAGGAAAACGGGCTTGGATTGCCAGTCATGGTACTATTGCATTTCCCTCACATCAGTTGACAGATGGCTCTATTCTGCTGTTTTCCAATGGTTAACCAATATGCTAAAGTACTCTTACAATATGAATGGATGTTCTAACCCTATTAAGAGAAAGCTAATTTGGAAATATTTAACAACACAGAAGTGTGATGTGAATTTCTTACAAGAGACATATTTGCCTCCTATTGAAGTACTGAAATTGAGGTCTAGGGGATTCCCCCATATATTTCACTCCTCATTGCCATCGGGAAGGAAAAGAGGCTGGCTATTTCTTCTTTCTGCTTCCTTCCCTTTTGAGCAAGAGGAAGTGATCGATGATCCCGGGGCCAGATACATTTTGGTGGGGGGTAAAGTTCAAGACACCCAGGTAACCCTGGTAAATATTTATGCCCCGGGTTCCCCTATTTCATTCTATTCAGCTCTCTCCCAGCTTACTGCTGAAAGCACAAAGGGTGTGTTGATAATGGGTGGGGATTGGAATCTTATTTTTGACAGGACCCTTGATATTACCTCACAAATCCCAAACCCGGAATTTAGGAAAGCCCATGCCCTTAAAAAGATTTTTCAACAGGTGGGCCAGGTGGATGTTTAGCGGGAGAAATATCCCAGTGTTAAGGATTACACTTATTATTCTCCTCCTAGATTTAAAATTTTCTCCCGATTGGCTACTTTTATCAGTCTCCAGAGACCTCACTTGTTTTCCCTCCATGTAGGCAGGAACTTCCACCCTATCTGATCACAACCCTATTTTCTTAGAGGCTGACCTCTGTCTGCCCAAAATAAATACTCACTGGAGGCTGAACACCTCCTTGCTTTGGGATAAGGCAGTTGTGGATGAGCTTAAGCAACACATCAAAAATACCATACCACAAAGGGAACTACACCCCAGATTCTGTGGGATACCCTCAAAGCTACTATCAGTGGGAAGCTTATTTCAGTAGCTTCACATAAGAAAAAAGGTTGCACACAAAAAAACAGGATCTCTTGGCCCGGATCAGGGAGCTTGAGGGTGCCCAGAAAATTAAGTGGAAAGGGCAGAGGGCCCAGGAGTTAAAGGGCCATAGGCAGGACTTACAGAAACTACAAAGAGAAACAAATCGAAAGGGCTCTCTTCTATCTTAAACAGAGATACTATGAGGGAGGCCCTAGGGGAACCAGACTCCTTGCATTTCATCTCAGGCAATATGCAGCCAGAGCTACTATCACTAAAATAGTATCCCCAACTACTGGCCTCCCTGTCACTAAATCAAAGCAAACTGCGGAGGCCTTTGTCTCTTACTACTCTAAATTATATAGCCCTCAAGCAGAGTCGACCACTGAGGACAAACTAAATTACCTTAGGTCATTATCCCTCTACTTCCTTTCTCTGGAAAAGGGCCAAGCACTAATTAAGCCAATTTTGCAAGTGGAAATCTTAAACACCATCAAAAATCTAAAGACCGGGAAATGTCCAGGCCCAGATGGCTTTAGTGCAGAATTCTATAAGACATTCAAGGCGGAGACAGTTCTTCTGCTGTCAGAGGTCTTTTCTGGGATTTGGAGGGAGATTAATCCAGTTCCCCCTTCATGGCAATACGGCGTCATTTCTCTCCTACATAAAGAAAATAAGAACCCTACTAGGTGCAAGTCCTACTGCCCCATTTCCCTTCTTAATTCAGATTACAAAATATTTACCTCCATAATAGCTTCCAGACTAAATTCCCTTTTACCAGACTTAATTAATTTGGACCAGACAAGGTTTATTTCTGGCCGCCAGGCCCCAGATAGTGTCCGCTCCACAATAAATGTAATTGATTCTATCCATCGCACCTGCACCCCTGCATGCCTGATAAGTTTAGATGCCTAAAAGGCCTTTAATAAGGTCTCTTGGAGTTGTTTGTTCTTAGTTCTGGAACGAATGGGGTTCCCACAGGCCTTCATTGATAGTATAAAATTACTTTACCCTGGCCCTCAGGCATTTGTCAGGGTAAATGGGGGGATCCCCAAAAGATTCCAGTTGGGTAGGGGGTACTCGGCGGGGTGCCCCTTATCCCCACTCCTGTTCGCCTTGTATACTGAACCTCTGGCTGAAGCTATACACAACTCTGAAAATATACATGGGATAGAGGTGGGGGTGGGTCTGCACCGGAAGATTTCCCTATATGCAGACAATGTTCTGCTCTGCCAGTCTCAACCAGAGTGGTCCATCCCTCAGGTGTGGTCTGTTTGGAGGGCACTCTGGATATTCCCTCAACAGATCCAAAACTGAGGTCTTCGGTTTCTATTATACCCCTTCTAGGGCAATCCTAGATCTCCATCTCCTAGATTGGAAGGTGGAAAAGATGAGGTACCTGGGTGCCCATATCACCAAACATACTTCTCAGCTATTCAAGGCAAACTACCTGCCACTAGTAAAACAAATGAAGAAAGACTTTGATAGGTGGTCATTAATAAAACTTTCTATGTACTCTAGAATTCAGATAATAACCATGAACATTCTTCCAAAATTGTTATACTTATTTCAATGGCTTCCCTCTTTTATCCATAAATCACACTTCCAGGCCTGGCAAAAATTTATTTCAAAATTCGTATGAAACAATAAAAGACCTAGAATTAACATCAGAGTCCTTAAGGTGCACAAAAGTAAAGACAGTAGATCTCTACCAGACCTCGAGGACTAGCCTCCTCCAGAATCTGGTGGAGCTAACTGCTTGGGCTGCCTACTACAAACCTGACGTCATGTGCATTACAGAGACGTGGCTCAAACCACACACCCCTGATTCGGCTTGCTCTCTCCCGGGCTACGGCATGGCAAGACTCGACAGGGCTGGTAACTAAAGAGGTGGAGGTGTACTTATATACTTTTAGGTACACCTAAACATTTCCATTGTGTCGCACAAACCCCTGGAACCTTGCACTGTGAGTTTCTCCACTCACTCCTTCTCCTTGATAATACCAAAAAGGTGCACACAGTGTGTGCATATAACCCTCCCAAGGGGGATCTGCAGGTATTGTCGTCACTACTGGAGTTACTCTAGGAGAAGGTGGGCTCCAGCGAGCTTCTCCTACTAGGTGACCTTAACCTTAACTGGTTGGGACCTCATGCCAAGTTATATGAACCATTACTCTCTGGCCTCTCCCTCAGTCAGGTCATTGCGGAACCCACCCAGCTCTCCAATCGTGGGGACAAGGGGTCACTCATTGACTGGATCCTGTGCAACTGTCTGGACAAAACTGTTAAGTCAGGACTCCTTCCTGACTCCATCTCGGACCACTCGCTGGTATACTGCATTTGGGTCTCAAACCCGCCCAGGGTCCCCTGCCGAGTGGTAACTATGAGGGACTACTCGAAATTCTTGATCCCCACCTACCTCAATGACCTGCAAGGAGTGTCTTGGAACCACGTCATGGCTACGCCTGACCCCGTTACAGCCCTTGACCTCTTCCTCGTGGCATTTGCGCCGCTCCAGAACAGGCACGCTCCCCTTTCCAAGAGGCGTGTCCGAGGCTCGGTCACCAAATGGCTTCACAGCGAGCTCCTGTCTCTCATGAAGCAGCGGGATAAGGCCTGGTCAAAATATAGGGCATCGTGCAACCAAACAGACCTCCAGGTGTACAGTCAGCTTAGAAACTCCTGCAAGAGGGCTATACGTTCTGCGAAAAGCCAATACTGTAGCTCTGCACTGATTGCCACCACACGCAACCCCAGACGTTTCTGGGTGAACATAAAAAACCTAGTCAGTGGCTCTACCAAAACTCAAGTTACTGACGAGGCAAACTGCAATAACCCCCTAACCACTGCCTCCTCCTTCAACCGCCTCTTCACTGACCTGCCGTCCACCCCCTTCCCACTGCCAGCTGCCCCAGTCCTCGGCTCCGGCCTCCAGTCTCCCCGCCCACCCTTCTACCTCAAGAAGATCACTGTGAGGGAGACCCAGGCTCTCCTTGTCGGTCTCTCCCACCATGCGGGGGCGGGTCACGATGGCCTCGAACCCAGGCTTCTCAGCATGGGGGCTCCCCATATTGCCAGGCCACTCGCCCACATATTCAACACCTCGCTCATAACAGGGGTCACCCCCGACTTATGGAAAATTGCCAGGGTTGTCCCTGTACTGAAAAATGTGACCCTAAGGACATTAACAATTATCGTCCTATCGCCATATTCTCAGCTGCAAGCAAACTGCTGGAAAAAGCAGTTGTGTCACAGCTTCTCCACTACATCCAGGAATATAATGTCCTTTCCCCATGCCAGCATGGCTTCTGTAAAAACCACAGCGCCTCTACGGCACTAGCCGAAGTCACAACAAGGATCAGGACCGCAAACGATCAGGGAAAGCTCACGGGGGCCATATTTGTGGACCTGTCCAAAGCCTTTGACCGTGTAGATCATCCCCTCCTCCTCGGCACACTCCACACCCTCGGCTTCTCCCGCTGTTCCCTCGACTGGTTCTCCAGCTACCTTGGGGACAGGAAGCAACTCACCTGCTTCAATCGTACCCTCTTGCCCCTCCTGCCCGTATCCAGTGGAGTACCACAAGGATCTGTCCTTGGACCGATCCTGTTCTCCCTGTTTGTCAATGGCTTACCCTCCACTGCTACCGAAGGGCACCTTACTATGTATGCGGATGACCTCGTCCTGTTAGCCAGCTCCCACGATATTACCAACATCAATGCCCAACTCAACTCTGACTTCTCCCGAATCAGTAAATGGCTGGAAGGGCACAAACTCGTAGTCAGCCTTAAGAAAACCCAGGCAATGCTATTCGGCACTGCAGTTAAAATCTCCTCCTGCACGGCGCCCCTTAAAATCCTTGGTACCTGTAACTCCCTACTGGCTACAACAGACTCTGCTAAGTACCTCGGACTCATCCTTGACCCCCAGCTGGACCTCTCTGGGCACATCAGGAACATCTGCAATGCTACTAATGGCAAACTTGGCCTTGCTTATAGGGCTAAGGACTGTCTCACCCCCGCCGCCCGGCTGGCTTTAGCGAGGGGGGTATTTCTGCCCACCCTCTCATATGGTCTCGTCGCCTTTGCCTCTGCCCCCTCCTCATGCCTTGCCAAGTGGGATACCACGTACAACAACATATGCCGCTTTGCGCTCTCAGCCCCCCCGACTTACCCACCGATGTGAGCTCTACTCCCGTCTGGATTGGCTCCCCCCGATAAACTCCGAATATACTCCATGGGCAACTTCATTGACAACATTATCCGTACTTCCGCCCCTGCCTCGCTCGCCCTCCCCCTGAAACATGCCTCCCCCATCTACCATCTTAGGTCCTGTGTGTCCCAGACCCGCCTGGTCCCCAGGACCCGCACCCTCACTGGTGATAGAACATTTCCTCTCACGCACCCAAGCTGTGGAACTCCCTCCCCCAAGTTCGAGCCTCCCCTCCCAATCCACCTTTAAACCTCCTCTGGAACTTCCTAAAGCTTGCTGCTACCTGCCTGTGTGTGGCCTAATTGCCCAGCCCCACGACCTTTTCTGCTATGATACCCCATCCTAGCTCTGCCCCCCCCCTTGCTGACTCAGTGCAGCACTCTACTAGTTAAGCTGCTGTCTTGTGTCTTTCACCCTGGGGGAGGTCTCACACCACCCTGTAGCCCCTGGGCCAGTATGTTTTGAAACCTGTGGTTGTCTACATGCAATTCCATTGCTTCTTCTCACAATCCCTTGTGTTCACCCCACCATTTTGGAGTATGTGCTGCTTCCCTATTGTTAGGTTATTCTGTACCGTACACACCTGACAAGATGTTTCTGCTCCTGATTGCAATGCTGTCTATGTATCTATCGATAAGTTATTCTGTACCGTATGCACCTGACAAAATGTTATCTCTGTAACTACTACTCTGTCTCATTGTTGGAGTATGCCTGCTCCTGATTGTAATTGTCGTCAATGCTCCTGATTGTAATTGTTGTCAATGTATCTTCTCCTATGTAATTACCCTGTGATTCTCCTGGGTCGCACCTGAAAATAGGCACCGGCTGTCTAGTGTGCTTACCCGGTTACCAAAAGCAAATAAATAAAAATCTGGCTACACAGTTGAAGGCGGCTCTATTGTGGTTTGTCTCGTCCTACTCCTCCAACTGGAAAAAGATGGAAATGGGGTAGGAGGAGGAGCGAGGACCCCCCATTGGCGACTAGAGTTGCACACCCCCTCGAAGCACACAATACCTGCCTAGTTTTGCTCTTTGCTGTTAGAGATACTATAAAAGCAGCCCACAGGATCTGGCAAAAGCATAAACTGAAGACCTCACTTTGGCCTTGCTATAGATTAGCTTGGGGCCCTGGTTTTCTCCCTGCCCTTTTTGACCATACTTTTAAGGCCTGGGATAGACTGGGCCTGACACACATATAGGTCACTTTCTCTAAGGAGATATAGTGCAAGATTTTATAACGTTTAAAAACACTTTTGGACTCAGAAACTCTGACCACTTCAGGTATTTTCAGGCCCGGGACCATATTAATAGCTGTCAAAAGGTGGACCAGAACCCTCTTAGGGCCTCCCCTTTTCTTGAAAGTCTCCAAGCAATTCTATCTGCTCAGATACACAGGGGCCTAATCTCGGTAATCTAGAAGTCCTTAGCTGAACTGAAGAGTGATTCTCTTGATAAAATCAAATCTAGCTGGCGGAGGGAGGGGGACACGGACCTTGGGGAGGTTAACTGGAGTTCTATATTCCACACAGTCTCAAGGACTACTCGCTCTCCACATTGGCAGGAGTTTGGGTGGAGGATCAGGGTGCGCTTTTTCCTCACCCCCCTCAGCTCTGAACAGGATGGACCTGGCAAGACCACCGGTTTGCTGGAGGATGTGTGGAGAGGTAATACTGAATCACTTACACATCTTCTGATCTTGCCCACAGATCAGATCCTCTTGGAATGACATGACTAAGGCACTGGGGGACCTTTTTATATTAGACTTCCCGCTGGACTGGCCAAATGTTATTCTAGGTAACCCACCCCAGGGCCTAAAGGGCATAGATTCACTCTATCTTTGGGCTATTCTCTTAACAGCAGCTCATAAAGTCATAACCCGCTCCTGGCTGAAGGCTGATTCACCCACTATGCATACTTGGTTGCAAGTGACTCAGGAGAACTCCGAGCTTGAGGAGCTGACGTTTAAAATTAATCAGAATACCCATATCTATGTCCATAGATGGACGAGATGGCTGGACTCCAGACCAAACCCTGGCCTCCATCTGACCGCCCGGGGGGGGGGGGTGCACTCCAGGTTCGTCTCTCTAGTCTCTTGGTATAGGGACTGGGTTAGTAGGTGGAATAAATGTCTTGCTTGAGTGGTGGCTGGGGCTGCGTGTGCCAGGGTTGTTGAATTAAGTGTTCAATTTACTACTGAGTCAGGACTTATTTCTTCTAACCAACAAATGGCTACCATCCAGAATCAATATTTTTGTTCAGTATATAATACCAATGATGCAGATTCACATGAAACTACTAGATCTTCTGTACCTGGTTCAATTAATTTTAACCCCAGTACTATATATAAACAATTGGCTAGCCTCGATGTCAACAAATCCCCAGGACCAGACGGAATGCACCCAAGGATTTTGAAGGAGTTGGCAGAGGAATTGGCTCAACCAATAACTTATCTTTTCCAAGCATCTATGGATATGGGATTGGTTCCTAGGGATTGGAGATTAGCTAATGTTGTGCCTATCCTAAAAAAAGGGTCCAGAACTTTGCCTGAAAACTTTAGACCAATCAGCCTGACTTCAATATTGGGAAAAATAATGGAGGGATTAATCAAATCAAATCAAATCAAATCAAATCTTTATTTATCCAGGCGATCACCGTTGAGCAAGCTCATTTGCAAGGTGGATCTGCAGTTAGTCATAAAGGATAGACATACATATGTTACACAAAAAATAGAATTTAGGAATACAGATTTACATGTGTAAGGTACGTTATAAACATTCCATTGCACTAGTGGGGAACAGGTAAATACTATGTCAAGCAATAATTATACAAAGTACATTCTTCCCTATACATGATTGTAAGTAGATACTAGTATCAGCCAGGGAGGCAGATCATAATCATTGCATCCCTAGAAATAAATACGGTTTCTCGAGGTTGTAGGAACCAGAAACCAACAGGCAACTGATTTAGAGTCATGAAGGAAGGTTGGGAGTATGCCAGGGCTCTGAAGGCCAGCAGGACTGGCTACTTAATAAGTTAGGGAGGGATTTACAGGGTAGGGTATATAAATGAGGGTGGAATTAAGTGCATCCACTAGTAGAACCACTAGAAGCTGTAGTAACATTTACAAAGTTCAGTAAATGTTATGTCATAAAGATGCCTGAACATAGCAATACTGACAAAGTGCTGAGTTTCAAGAACTTTGGATCCCTCTCCATAGTGTGGGCAAAGCATGACTTATGGCAGCCTACCAAAGTGGTTGCTAATCCTGGGAATTTTAAGGAGATCAGTGAATGACTTCTAATGCCGTAGCTACTAGGTGGACTTGCAGGAAAGCAGGCAGTAATGTAGTCCGGGAGTTTGTTGGAAGAGCTCGAAGTGTCCAAATGGCTGCATTTCTATGCCTTCTGAGTTGAGCGATGGCCACCCTACTGCAGTATATAGAAGCAGGTAGTGCGTGGAGGATGGAAGTCCAGTTATAAATCTTAGAGCTCTGTGGTACAATACATCCAATTTAGCAGATGGGAGGCAGGACATTGGCCATATATAATGTCAGCATAATCAATTAATGATAGAAATGTAGAATTGACAAGCTGTCTTTTGCTGACTCAGTAAGAAGATGCTTAATTCTGAAGAAGAGGCCAAGCCTTTGCCTAAGTTTTTTCATTAGTTCTTCAGTATGCACTTTAAAAGAGAGTTTACTATCCAGCCATATACCCAGGTATTTGAATTTTGACACGAACTTAAGATTTTCACCAAGTAGAGTGGATACAAGGGGAACACTATTATAGGCTGTAGAGATGGCACCGGTGTTAGAAGGGGCAAGCAGCACTGCCTTGGTTTTTTTTGCATTTAATAAAGCTTTTTATCAATGAGTTGATATTGCAGTTTATTGAATTCATCTTGAATTAGCAGCACATGCTGCTCAGAAGTGTCTCGGCTTAGGTATAGCACTGTGTCATCGCGAATAAGTGGACTTTGGCCTCTGTAATTCCTAAGTTCAGGTTGTTAATATAGATGTTGAACAGCAGTGGACCCAATATAGAACCCTGAGGGACTCCTCTCTTTATTGATTTAAGTGGTGAGAGCTCTCCTTCTGCCTTTATTTGTTGCTGTCTGCCTGAGAGGTAGTTCTGGAACCAGGCCTGTGAAATTGAGTCCAATCCTAAACTGTTTAGTGCTGAAAGAAGTAGACAATGGTCGACGGTATCAAAGGCCTTGCTAAGATCTAAGAAAACCGCACAAACAATTTTTTTTGTCCAGATCCCGAAGCCAGTCGTCAGTAACTTTGGCCAGTGCAGTGATGGTGCTGTGTTTGGTTCTAAATCCAGACTGCATGGGATTAAGAAATTTTATGCTGTCCAGGAAGGATCTTAGCTGTGTGTCCACGATTTTTTCCAACATTTTCGAAAGTATAGGCAGTAGAGAGATTGGCCTATAGTTGTTCAGGTCACTGGGGTCCCCTGATTTGTAAAGTAGGATAACATGAGCAGTTCTCCACTCTGCAGGAAGGGAGCCTTGAGTTAGGGACAGGTTAAATAAATGCATTATTGGTGCTGCTAGTATATGATAGGCTATTTTCAGAAAGTATGGATCAAGTGAGTCAGCTCAGCGCTCTTTTTAATTCCAACTGTAACAGAAGGTCTTCAACTTCTTTCAAGGTGATTGATGAAAAGGCGAATGTCTGCCATTGTTAGTTGCTTCTAGGGACTGGGCTTTGAACTGTGGCAAGGCTGCTTATTGGCGCTTTATCAAAAGCCAGGCCAGCTGTGGCAAAGTGATTACTGAAGGCTTGCAGGATTTCAGATTTATCAGTGACAGTGACATTGTCAATGGATATTTTGGATGGGGCGCACTACTAGGTGAGTGGCCGAGACTTCATTAATAGTGGACCAGAACTTGGTGGGGTTATTAGATGCAGAGAGCAGTTCAGATTGATAAAAGTAGCCTTTGCTTCTCAATCATTTTGAGCAGGCATTCCTGGCTGCTCTGAAGGTAAACCAGTCAGATTCTGAATGTGACTTCCTGGCCTTTTCCATAGTAGGTCTCTTTTAGTAGTGCTTTCTTCAAGTTTGGTGAGAACCAATGACGGGTCCTAGTTTTATTCTAACTTTGATTATGGGGCATGGGCGTCTAGTGCACCAGATAAGATTTCGTGCAGGATACTATAGTCATCACTCACTGATTTAGCTAGGTAAAAACTCTGCCATTTTATAGAGTCTTTTAGGTAGTTGAAATAGGCCAGGGGGTCAAAGTTACGTCTTGATCTTTTGTTGGAGAACTCTGATGTGAATAGTGGAATTGGGATCGTCCTAATGCCAGCTATATGGCAGTGGTCACTAACATCGGCTGGGAGAATACCGGAATGAGAGAAAAGATGAGGTTCATTGACAAGTATCACATCCAGAAGGCTGCTATTGGCTGGGTTTTTCTTGTTGATGCGCGTAGGCTCAGAAATTAGTTGGGTGAGACCATGTGAATCACAGAACTGTTTCAGGGGTAGGGACCCGCTAGATAACCAGTCGTAGTTTAGACTGCCTAATACAATTGTCTCTATGGAGAAAGTGTCCATTTGTTCAGTCAGGTGTGTTAGGAGTTGAGGTCCTGCTGCAGGCGGTCTATAGCAGCCAATCACACGAAAGGCCCTTGAATGAGGTGGCTCGATTTTAAGAGACAGGCATTCGAAACCTCCTGCAATGGAGGTGGCATCTAATACAGATACTGTGTAAATGTTTTTAACATAAATGGCTACCCCCCCGGTCCTTCTATCTGCTCTGAAAAGGAGGTAATTAGGGATATTAACCTCGCTGTCAGGTGTAGATGCTCAGAGCCAAGATTCTGATATCACCAAAATGTCTGGTGCAGTATGTATGATCCATGCCTGGACAGATTCCAGCTTCTTTAACAGGCTGCAAACATTGGCATGCAGGAAACTGATGCCTTTCAGCTGCTTAATTTCAGCTGGAGCTGAGAGCATTTTTGGGGGACCAGGGTTGAGTTCAATGTCACCCGAACAGAGTAGCAGAATATTATTCAGGTTGTGGAAGAAATTTTTAAAAACACGATTTTTACTATATCTTTTATATTTTGGAGCGCCTGGGTCCATAGATTGAATCTTATGTTTGTTAAGCCCTGTAGATATATAGCTTAGAAGCCAGGTAGGGCAGTAGCAGCCATAGCAGAGTTTAATAGTCTGGGGTTTGAAGACAAGTTTAGAGGAACTGGATGCTGTACCACTGACTGGAGTTTCCATAACATTCGGTGGGATTAGGGGCAGACCAAGGCAGTATAAGGAGTAGCTATTGTTGATGTGCTGGTATAAAATTGGCTTGGTACAGGTCTCTAAAATACAAATTGTTGCTGCCGTGGGTGCCAGCCCTATCACATAGCTGAAGGGTTAAGGCTGTTAGGCAGAGCCACTTAAGGCTTGCCATGTTTAATTAACACAGGGGCGTTTGTTAAATATGTATGAAATTCTTCTATGAGGAGCCGGCCAATGAAAGAGAAGGAGCAGACTGTGGGGGCAAGTGGGCTATAAGATAACACTCGAAAAAGGGGCGGGCGGGTGGCCCAAAAATGCTGACTGTGCCGTGCCTGCCTGGCTGTAGGATCCCGGGCTGTGGTCTCGGCGGCGGCTATGGAAGCGCCGTCCGCCCGGTGGCCGCTCGTCCAGCGGCGCGCCTGCACAAGTCCCTGAGGAGACAGAAGGAGGGACTAGTTATTTACAGTCCCAGTCATCAGAGGCGGGCAGTCCTGAGGTGTTTCTGAGGGCAGAAAATAGTTAGCAGGACAAAGGAGGCGATTTCTGGGCCCATGTCTCGCTACACAAAACCCAACCGAAAAAGGGCTGTATGACTGATCTGAACCCTCCCCTAACACCTGGAGCTCACAAATCTTGGATCACGCACAATATAATTTTTTAAACAGTACAAACACAGTAAAAACAGCTCCTTTTTTGTCTAAATACAAGTTAAAAATACAGATTTAGCAGTGTGGCCAATCGGAAGCCACCAAAGAATAGCGCTCGCGCTCCGATTGGCTGCGGCTGTGCCGTACCTGCCTGGCTGTAGGGATCCGGGGCTGTGGTCTCGAGCGGCGGCTATGGAAGCGCCATCCACCCGGTGGCCGCTCGTCCAGCGGCCGACGCCTGCACAAGTCCCTGCCTGGCTGTAGGGATCCGGGGCTGTGGTCTCGAGCAGCGGCTATGGAAGCGCCGTCCAACCGGTGGCCGCTCGTCCAGCAGCCGACGCCTGCATAAGTCCCTGCCTGGCTGTAGGGATCCAGGGCTGTGGTCTCGAGCAGCGGCTATGGAAGCGCCATCCGCCCGGTGGCCGCTCGTCCAGCGGCCGACGCCTGCACAAGTCCCTGCCTGGCTGTAGGGATCCGGGGCTGTGGTCTCGAGCGCGGCTATGGGCGCCGTCCGCCCGGTGGCGCTTCGTCCAGTGGCGGCATGCACAAGTCCCTGCCTGGCTGTAGGGATCGGGGCTGTGGTCTCGGCCCGGCTATGGAAGCGCCGTCCACCCGGTGGCCGCTCGTCCAGCGGCTGACGCCTGCACAAGTCCCTGGCTGTAGGGATCCGGGGCTGTGGTCTCGAGCAGCGGCTATGGAAGCGCCGTCCGCCCGGTGGCCGCTCGTCCAGCGGCCGACGCCTGCACAAGTCCCTGGCTGTAGGGATCCGGGGCTGTGGTCTCAAGCGGCGGCTATGGAAGCGCCGTCCACCCGGTGGCCGCTCGTCCAGCGGCCGACGCCTGCACAAGTCCCTGAGGAGGGATTAATCAAGGAAATCATAATAGAACATCAGGAGAGACAGGATATAATTGACCTTAAACAACACGGATTCACCAAAAATAGATCATGTCAGACAAATTTATTGTCTTTCTATGAAAATGTGAATCGGGAAATGGATGTGGGAAACTCTGTGGATGTAGTTTTCCTTGATTTCGACAAGGCTTTTGATAAACTACCCCACAACGAATTACTGAGAGTCTTGGAAGCCATCAATTTGCCTAGTAATATTTGTAAATGGGTTTCAAACTGGATTCAGGATAGAAGGCAGAGAGTGGTCATTAATGGTGAATATTCTGATTGGGTTCCTGTAACTAGTGGGGTCCCTCAGGGCTCTGTCTTGGGCCCTTGTTTATTTAATATATACATCGCTTCATTAGCAATGAGAAACAATAACATTTGGATGTACAAATTTGCAGACGACTGTAGATTGGGCTTAGTGGTTAATGATGTTCAACAAAAAGCTACCCTACAGCATGCCTTGGATTTAATATATAATTGGACAATCTTAAATAAGTTAGAATTAAATAAAAATAAATGTAAAGTAATGCATTTTGGTAAGAATAATAAGCAAGAACTATATCTATTGGATAATAACACCTTGGGGGTAGTAATAGAGGAAAGGGATTTGGGTATTACAGTTACTAACGATATGAAATTTAGATTACACTGTAGGAACCAAATTAGGAAGGCAATCCAAAACCTTAATTGCATACTCAAACATATTGTAAGTAGGGATAGAAGGGTATTGATCCCACTCTACAGTGCACTGGTGAGACCTCACCTTGAATATTGTGCTCAGGTTTGGTCACCTCCAAATAGGGCAGATATTTTATCAATAGAAGGAGTTCACAGAAAACTAACTAGGCAAATAAAAGGAATAAAGAACAAAAGTTATTATGAAAGATTACTCAGCCTAAATCTTTATTCATTATCCTATTGTAGACTAAGGGGTGATTTGTGTTTTTTATACAAAAACATGAATGATGTAGATTTAATGGGGGAAATGGGGCTCACAAGAAACCTTGGAAGAACTAGTACTAGGAAACATGCTAAACAACTATACCAACAAGCATGGGAGCACAATTTTCGGAAACAATGGTATAGCTGTAGAGTTGTGGGGGTCTGGAATACCTTGCCAATAGAACTTGTAGATAGTACTACTATGAATGAATTTAAGAATGGGATCAACCATCACTTTGGTAATAAAAAATTTTTAATTTAATTATGCTTGGCAAGCCTTATAAGGTAGAATACTATCTTCCGGCTTGTATTTACCTATGATACCTATGAAGTCACTGTAAGGTTTATGTAACTTGCATGTAACTTATTAGATCTTGAAGACTTGTGGAAATTTATTTTATTTTATTTATTTAGTTTTTGTTGACCGGGTAAGTGCACTAGCCATCAGGTGACTATTTTCAGGCACGACCCGGGAGGTACAGTTACAGAACACAGTGATACATAAAACTTACACAAAAAGCAAGATACATTGAGAAAGGACATAGTTATACAGTATAGTCAAAGCATAACAATTGAGAATCATCAGGCATGTATTCATTGTTGAAAACTAGGGGTGAGGTGGTAGGGGACAGGTGGGTGGGTAAAGCGGAGAAAGAAAGGGGAGTAGAGCACACAGTGAGATAAAGGGCAGGGCATGAGGGAAAGTTAAAAGCAGAAGGAGGCGGCAAGTGCGGCTTTAGCGGAAGAAGGTTACCGCCTGCAGCAGGTTGAGTGGGGCAGTGAGTCAGGCAGGAGAGAAGGAGAGGTCGGAAGCGGTGGAGAGTTACAACGGGAGCATAAAATAGGGAAGGTAATGCAGGAGAGGGAAGGTGGTAGGGACAGTGTGCAGCACGCATAGAGGGATTGAGGGTGGAGGATTTCAACTAAGGGGCGGGGAGGACAGGAAGGTAGAGGGCAGTGCAGGGTGGAAGGTGCAGGTACACTAGAAATTATGGATGAAGGAGCATGGGATAAATAGGGAAGCGGTAAGGGAGGTTAAGGTGCTCCTAGGTAGGCGGGCGGCAGGCGGGAGAAAAACACAGAAGTAAGGCGGCGAATACGGCTTTAGCGGCACAGGGTAACAACCTGCGACCGGGCCGGTGGAACTAAGAGACGGCAGGAGAAAAGGGAGAGATCGGGAAGTCACGGCAGGACGCGGACAGGAGGAAGAGATGATAGGTAGGAGAGGGGAAGGGGTGAGGACCGTACAAAAGGGGAGATGAAGGACAGAATGAATGCAGGAGGGGAAAAGATAGCAGTGAGAAGGGCAGAAGGTGAGAGGTGGATCAGAAGAGGCAGTGATGCGGCTTTAGCGGTACAAGGTTACAACCTGCAGCCGGACTGGTGGAACCGAGAGACGGCAGGGAGGAGAGTAGAGGTCGGCTAGAGGGGGAGTGTAGCGGCAGGGAACAGGAGGGGCGAGAGGCAGGAGAAGGGAGAGGGTAAGGACAGTAAAAAAGGTAAAGGAGAGGTGGCTAAAGTGGGAAGGGAAGGAAGGAGAAGTGAGGATGGTTAGGGGTTACAAGATCAGAGGATATGGGTTAAGGAAGGAAGGATGGTAAGGGATAATAGGCTCAGGGGACGAGGGCAAGCTAGGTGACTAGGCAGATGTAGAGAAATTACAACAGGATGTTACAACCATACCAGGGGTATGAGTACAGGGCATCTGAGCACACAATTATACAGTATCATCAAAACACATAAGGCAAATGTGGGTAAAAGCATAACATTCATAATGGAAGAGAGGAGGAGATCTGGTTAGGAACATAGGATTTTAAGTGGGATCAAAACAAACACATTTGTCCATCGAGGCAAGGAAAGTTCTGAGACTGTGCTTAAAAGCAGCATGGGAAGGGGCATTTCTTAGGTCCAGGGGCAGCAAGTTCCAGAGGTGGGGGGCAGCATAACTGAAAGATCCAGCACCCTTGTTTGTACGGCAGAGAGGAACAGTTAGTAAAGATTTGTCAGATGATCTAAGGTCCCGTGAAGGTATCACCGGCTGGAGCAGTTTTGATAAAGATGCTGGCTTGGACACTCTGATGATGGTGTCAGAGAGGCTGCAGAGGTAATATTGCCTGGTGGAGGAGGGGGACAGCCAGCCTAGGTCTTTGTACAGCTGACAGTGGTGTTTCAGGCGTGGTGCTTTAGGCGCATACCTACATACGTTGTTAAAGGTGGTGTCCCACTGATGCAGGGCAGTTTTGCTAGCCATGGTTAGGATGGGAGCACCGTAGGTCAGGGTTGGTAATAGGATTCCCCTGGCAATTGCCAGTTTAGCGGAGGGGGTGAGCAGGTAGTTTGTCCTGTAGGCGGCCCCCAGCTTACAGTTGACAGCTTTACAGGTTTCCTGGATATGCTGCTTTAAGTCAAGGTTCTGGTCTAGATGAATGCCCAAATAGCGAAAAGAGCTAACAGACTCCAGAGGGATACCACTAATGTCAGGAACAATGAGTGGAGAAGAGCAGGTTCTTATTTTATGGGGTGATCCAAATAGCATAGTTTTAGTTTTATTTGAGTTGAGGACAAGCGATGAGTGTGCAGCCAGCGTTGCACCAAGTGGAAGTCAGTGGTAAGGGCAGCATTTAGGTTGATTACATTGTCAGAGTGGGCATAGATGACCAGGTCATCAGCATAAAGTAATGAGTTGCCAGAGGTTATTACATCAGGGAGATTGTTTATGAATAGTGAGAAGAGGAGAGGACCAAGTATGGAGCCCTGCGGGACACCAATATTGATTACTGTGCTATCAGAGATAGCCGAGTAGAATTTTACTGCTTGAGACCTGTTGGCAAGGTAGCTGCTAAACCACGTAGTGACAGGGTATGAGAAGCCCAGGTTTCTGAGGGAGGCAAGTAGTAGTGGATGATCTACAAGGTCAAACGCTTTAGTAAGGTCGATGAAAACAGCCCCTGTTAGCTGCCCTTTGTCCATGTTGGTGAGAATATCAGAGTGAATTTTGCTGGCAGTCATGGTGCTATGTGTTTCTGAAGCCATGCTGTGCAGCACAAAAGTAGATTGGAGTTTTCAATGAATGTGACCTGAATGGATACTATTTTTTCAAGAATTTTACTAAGGACTGATAGGATAGTAATTGGTCTGTAGTTGGACGTATCATTCTTGCTTCCTTTTTTAAACACAGGAGTAATTCTGGCGGCCTTCCAGATTTCGGGGACAGAGCCATTGGAGAGGGATAGGGTGAAGATTCTAGCTATAGGTCTGGATATGAAGTGAGCTGCCATCTTTAATAGACGAGGTTCCATTGCATCAGAGCCAGAGCTGGTGTTGTCAGAGATAGCCTTGAGCAGTTTGAAGACTTGATGTCAAGTAACCGCCTTAAAGTAAAATGGTTTAGCTGAAGCAGGTAGAGTGCCAGAGAATGTTGAGTTTAGGTGGAGCTATGTTGCAGGAGATTTAAGGGAGGCTGTGTAGGCAGATAGGTCTGAGAACTGCTGGTTAAATGCGTTGGCTATGGTGAGGGAGTCGTTGCAGTGGACACCTTGTAGAATCATTTCGGAGGGAGTGACAGCTTGAGTGGACCCTAAGAAGGTTTTAATGTGGCTCCAGAATGAAATGTACTTTATGCTGTTATATTACGTGATAATGGAATTGACTGTGCCTGTAGTTTTTCTCCTTTTATGTACCCGATTGATGTTAATAAACTGAATTACAAAAAACAAACAACAACAACAAAAAAAAAAGGGCAGACTATTGTACATCCTGCGAGAATCCTGAAACCCTCAGCCATGCGTGACATCTGTGTAGGTTGGACACCTGGTAGTTGGGGTTCAATGCCAAAAGTGCAAAGGTGCTAAATTTCAGAGAAAAAAAAAAAAGCGAGCTACCAGCTTGGGGGGCGGGGTTCAGCTAGCTGTGACAGAGGAGAAAAGGATCTGGGGTGCAGTACTGGCACCCATACCTGAAGAGGGACATTAAGTTACTGGAGGGGGTGCAGTGCAGGGCAACAAAGATGATCCAGGAACTAGGGGACATACCCTACATGAGCAGGCTGAGGGAGCTGAACATGTACTCACTGGAGGAGAGGAGAGACGAGGGATATGATTGAAACCTTCAAGTACATGAAGGGAATAAACAAGACAGGCACGGAGGAACTATTCAAGTTAAAGGGGGTAGGGACACTTGCGGTAACAATCTCAGATTGGAGGGGAGAAGGTTCAGGAGGGAAATGAGAAGACACTTTTTATGGCGAGAGTGATGTCTGGGTGGAACGCGTTGCCTACGAAAATGGTATTCTGTAGAACAGTGGACTGCTTCAAAAGGGGATGGGAGGATAGGGTAAGAGGGAGGGTCATGGGAGGGGAGGGAGGAGCAGCTGCAGTATAAGGGTTGCTAGCTGCACACTTGAGCAGACTTGATATACCATAAGGCCTTTATCTGCTGGCAAATTCATATGTTCGTATGACGTCTGAGGCTAACACCCGCAGAGAAGAAATCAATGGCATCATAGGTAGCCCTGAGCAGGTGGCGGCAGACGGCTGCAGCAGTGGAAAGCTTCGCATTTAGGTCCTCCTGAGACTGGGCCGGTGGAAGGGACTGGATCGATGCTTGAGTAGCCTTAAGGAGCTCCTCCTGATATTTGAGGAGGTGGCCCATATAATTCTGAAGCGAAAGGACATAGTAGCCGAACCATAGACTCTTTTACCCATGATATCCAATTTCTTGGATTCTTTGTCTGAGTGTTGAACACTCATATGTTGCAGTCTAGCGGATCTATCTTGAGCCGCATTTTTAACCACGGAATCCGCCTGTGGAGGCGTAGAAAGATAAGAGTGGTCCATAGGGGCCCCTATAAATCCTGTCTGCCTTGCGAGGACTGGAGGAAATCTGGAATGGCTGCTGCCAGGCAGCCAATGTGTCCTCCTCAAAAGCATCCACAAGGAGAGGGGCGACTAGTGGGGGGCTTTCTGGAACACCAAGGTACTGGGCCCACTTTTTTCTGGAAGCATCCTGTTCCGTAGTGTGGAATACAATTTTTTTGTGTGTGTGTGCAGAGTTAGCATAATATTCGAAAAGGAAGGGTCATCTGGAGAAGAACAGGGGCGTTCCTGTGGAGCGTCCTCTTGAAGGGAAGATGCCTCTAAGGAGGACACTTGGGATCCATAATACTGATTCATTTCTTCCTCCTCCTCTTCCAGGTCCGCCATATCCCATTCTTGTAAGAATGAGTCAGCCAAATCGTCCTCCCTGGGACGGAACCCTGGGAGACTGGAGAGGAACTTTCCATCCTGGAGGCGGAGGAAGTCCTGGAGGGGGCGGAGACAGGGACCACAACCTACCCAGAGGGGTGAGGGGAGGACCTGGTAAGACACATAATGGACTGGACAAGAGCCTGGACGTCCACCATGGTCATGTACTGCATGGGCACCACCGATGGAATGGCAGAGGGCAAGGGATCCAGCTGGCCCGTCAGGGTGCACATAAGATCCCAACACTGTTATAGATGGAGGAACCATCATAGAGCTCCTGTCTAGGAAATCTGAGGTGGAGCCATTATCGTCGATGAGAACACCGTCGACGAGGCAGTAAGGGCAGGAGCCACCGTCGACAGAAGAACCGTCAACGACAAGGCCGTCGATGAGATGGTGGAAAATGGGTCCACTATCGATGATGAACGGCTAGAGTGAGCCAACAACGGAAGAGCAGATGAATGGCCCAGTCGACGGGAGAGATGAACGGCTAAAAACATGCTCCGTCGATGGGAGGACCATTGGAACAGCAGCAGCCATCGTCGATGGACAATGTCTCAAAAGACTTGTTGGCGGAGGCAGCGGTGGAAGCTGCAACACAACAGTGGTTGTTGACGGAGAAGCCATTGACGTCGGAAGGGAGGGACCCACTACCGTCGACAGTGGAGAAAATGGGGCGTCAGTGGGTTCCCTCCTATTACTTATCTTTTTTATTGAGCTCGAGGGTTTTGAAGATGAAGACGGTGGCAAAGGGGAAACATGTTTGGACTTTGATGTATGCTTCCTCCTGGCCCCATGCTCAGACGATGGGGGCTCAACCCTTCAAGACCCCAAGGAGGAGGTCGAAGACTCCCCCGAAGTGGAGCGCTGCTGTTGCTCCAGAAGGGCTACCTTTTGCTCCATGAGGTATTCCCTGAGCTGCTGGAGCCTTCGGCGCTTTGTGGCCTTGTTGAACCAGCGGCAGAGGATACACTCCCCGTTGTCGTGTTCAGGACCTAGGCACCGAACACACAATTCATGGAGGTCCTCAGATGCGATCCTCTGGCTACAGGAACACTTTCTAAATAAAGGTTCCGAAGACGTCAGTAGAAGAACTCTTGGTGAAATTAAGTTTTTTGCCGGTAGAACTCTTCATCAACGAACTGAAGAAAGCTGGACTCTGGAGGAGAACTTGATGCTTACTCGGTCACGGCTGAAAAGAACTGAGGAGTATCAGGGACCTCCCCTTTATATATGTGCAAGAGCACACCAGATGATAGGAAGGGGAGGTCCCTGGGTCGACTGCTGAGAAGTCATCTGGAGGATGTGATGCCTGCGGCTGATATCCCATTGTTATGGCCGGCTGAGATCTGCTCGAAGAAGATCAAATTCACAAGGGGACATGCATTCAAACTGGAGCGGACCGGTTTTAGGGGAGACATTAGGGGGAAGTTCTTCACTGAGAGGGTTGTGGCTCTATGGAACAGACTGCCACAATGGGTAGTGGGGGGTAGATTCAGTGGACAAATTCAAAACAGCCTGGGACATCTACTTGGGGCTAAGTAGCAGAGGGAAGGCAGGGAAGGGAGGGGGAAAGTCTTCCTAGAGGTAGGAAATCGAGCAGACTGGATGGGCCACGGGGTCCTTTTCTGCCGACAAATTTCCCCTGTTTCTGTTTCTATAAGGAAAGGGAAGAGGGGAAATGTAGATACCTCTCTATGAATGGAGATATGTCCCACCGAGTATGGGTACCACCCCCCCACTATTCCTCCTCAAAGAGAAATACACAGGCCCTCCCAGATCAAGGAATATGCATCGCATAGCCTTGGACATACCCATATGGTACAGGTACTCTCTTTCCAACCCCCTCAACTCCTCCTCATACCAACAGCGTGGGGACACATAAGTGGCTCCTGTTGCGTTAGACCACTATTCAGAACACAACTTTGTTTTAGCCAGGACCAAAAAGATTAGTCACCTGGTACTGCCAGTTGGTCCGGTCCCCTGCCTCCTTCCCCCAGCAGATGCTCAGAGAGCACTAGGGCCAAGGGCCCCACACACATGGGCCCATGACACACTGTCCTCCGCGGACGTGGATAGCCAAACACACCACAAACCACATGCACCCATTCCAGATGCTGTGCAACCATTGATCTCAGTGTTATTCCCTGGTGGAGCTGTTTTTTGTGAATTGTTGCGTTTCTGTACGCTGTGTTTTATACCAATACTGCTACATTATGGATTGTACTGGAGTCCTACAAAAGTTATACAGATCTGTTTTCTGATAAGATATGTTACGGTTAAAAATTGTATCTCATAATGTGAAAGGAATGAACAATCCTGTAAAGCAAACACAAATTTTATCGCAATTTAAACTTTAGAATGTACAGTGACTTCTTTGCAGGAAACCCACATGCCCCTTGCTGAGCACCTTAAGCTAGAGAGTGAGGGTGGGTCAGGTTTTCGCAGCATCACACCCTACCCAGACAAGGGGTGTGGAGTAGCTATTCTCATACACCACATTACCCTTCTTGGTAACCTTGCACCACTCAGACCCACAGGGGTGCTACGTACTGGAAAATGCAATATACCAGAACCAACTGCTATCCTTTCTCAAGCCTTTCTCAATGTCTATGCCCAAAAGTCTGACACACAACAATGCATTAAGACCTGATCCACCAACTGATACTAGACCAAGCTGAAGAGCTATGCTTTTTACTCAGGGACTTTAACTGCATCTTAAACTCTAGAACAGATAAAGCCCCTCCGCCCCATTTAATCAGCTGTGGCTGCGCATGGCCAAAGCCCTGACGAATATGTCAGAACAGATAGGTTTCGCAGACGTATGGCAGTTCCAACACTCAGTCAAAAATGACTTTATGTTTTGTTTCCGCCCCACAGAAACTATTCATGCACAGACCTCTGTTTTATGCAGAACAACTGCTACATGTAGTCACAGACTGTCGTATACATATCATCACCCAATCTGATCATACCACATGTACCTCTTAGTGAAAATTCACCTGGCAATTACCCATAAGCTTTGGAGAATAAATGTAGACTTACTGTCGGACGAAGCAAACTTGATCAGACTCAAACAGGAGATACAGGTACACCTCAGTCATAATGGGGGAGGGGAAACATTACCCATGACCCAGTTGAATGCACTGAAGGCCATATTACTGTGTACATTAATTTCTTTGACCAGTACTCAGAGGTAACAAGTGGTGAGAGAGAAGGTAGAGGTGGAAGCACAGACTAAAGACCTAGAAAAGCTGCATGAACAAAAGACAGACAACCCCAGATATTACAACACCTCACAAATATCAGGGAAAAACTAAAAAACATAGAGATGAACAAAGCAGAGGGCACCCTGAGATATATAAAGCAACAATACTATGCATAAGGGAATCAGGTGGGGTGCTTATTGGTGACCCCACTTCGGAAGCAGCAAAACGACTGACACGTAGCCGCCACAGAGGATGCCACTTAAAACCTACACCACATAACCTTCACCCAGGACATAGTAAATGCCTTTGCCACATTCTATCAAAAATTGTACATGGCTCCCACCCCGTCACAGGGGATGAAATTAAGTTTTGCAGCCACTTGCCAGCACGACCTGTGACAGACTTTTCCACTGTCCCAGCTGGTGTACTTATTGAAATGTTACCTTCTCCACTACAAGCACGCAGGGCTAGTTACAGGAAAATCTTACTAGCCCGATACAAAATCTATTAGCATTTGGCTAGTGAGATGGTGCCAATTTCGACCCCTGCCATCACTCTACCAAAGAGTTACGGGAATTCTTTGCGATCTTACACCTGCTGTGCCTTGATGACTCAGCCAAGACACATCTTGATAGCCCCATAATGGAGGAAGAGGTCACTCAGGCGATACTGAAACTGAAAAACAAAGTCCCCTGGGACTGATGGGTTCCCATGGGAATTCTACAGCGCCTGAAAGGAAGATATTCTCACCCCACTGACCAGGGCCATAAATTGGGGACTGTCTCACAACACGTTGCCTGATGAATGGAAGGAGGCCGTTATCACAATTACCCCAAAACTGGTCAAGAACCCACTATGCTGGGGACCTACTGCAGAATTTCACTGATCAATGTAGAGCAGAAACTTATGACTTCCATGTTAGTTGATTGCCTCCAGAAAGTTACCAGGGAACTCAAACACTGGAACCAGACAGGGTTTATTCCCCAGCGCCAATCCTCTGACAACGTACGATGACTCCTAAATATATTACACATGGTCAAACACTCCAATACAGTCAACGCAGTCATATCCCTAGATGCAAAAAAGGCATTTGACTGCCTAAACTGGCAATATTTATTATTTACACTGCACCAGGTTGGCATGAGACCACAATTCTTATCTTGGGTGAATGCCCTATGCACTACCCCCCCCCCCCAAGCAAGAGTAAGAGTCAGTGGAATATGATCCCTGAACCTACAGAGAGGTATGGCAGGGATGGCTGTTATTCCCCCTCTTTTTTGCTCTGGGGACTAAGCTCTTGGCAACTGCCATATGAAGTAGTACCGACATCTTGGGAGCTTCAACAGATTCCAAAGGCCAAAAACAGTCTCTATATGAGGACAACACTTTGGTTTTTGTCAGTTATCCCTTAAAATCCATGCCTCCACTACTAGACACCCTGGAGCAGTACAATGACCCATTAAAATCCATGCCTCCACTACTAGACACCCTGGAGCAGTACAATGACCCATTAAAATCCATGCCTCCACTACTAGACACCCTGGAGCAGTACAGTAAAGTGTCTGGTTTTAGGATAAATCATGATAAATCTGAGGTGCCGTGAAAGGGTTGGGTAAGAAGACCCTGTTCCATTTGTTAAAAGCAAGGATCCATTCTGTCCTCTCCTATTGTGCCACTTGTCTATCTCTTCCCTGTCTGACTGTGCAATCAAATTTTCCTTGTGGCACATGGAATTGGCTACTCCAACAGTTCCATAATTTCTCCCTATTTTCTCCCTTCCTTCATGTGCTGTTTCTTTTCTTTCTCCCCTTGCTTCTCTGTGGTTAAAAAATATATACGAATCTGCATGTGAAACTGGGATATTGTAATTTACAAATGCATATATTTAAATTACTGAAATGTTTGCAGAAAGCTATTCAGGTTTATCTGGAACACAGGTGGTTGACCTTGAGGTGTATTTTGACCTCCACAAGCTTGTTTGCAGTATTAGCAGCAGGAAATCAGCCCTGGGACAGGATGTCTTAATTGGTGGCACCTGTTAAGAAGACTAATATACTCTTCAGGCTGTTAGCAGGAAAGAAATTGACAAAAATAATAATAGTTTGTCTAACACGGGTGGTATAATTTATAAGAAGAGAATACAGAATTTAATTGCCAGGGAAAATCATCTTATAAAAAGAGACCAATGTTTTGTTTAGGGATGGAGAGTGCCTGGAGATTTTAAATTTAAAGATACTCTCAGATGAAGGACTTTTGTTTGAGCTGCCTGTATCAATAGCTATCCTGCACAATTTGTTTTAATTTTATTGTTGTTAATAATAAAATGCAACTTGTGAATTTTACAACTTCTCCTGGTATATCTATGCTTCCTGAGCTATGGCTCAACAGTTGGTGAGCCTCACTTCACAGTAGTGGGTAAGATTAAGGAAATGATTGTGGAACACTTGGAATCCAACGGAACCCAGGATCCGAGGCAGCATGAATTCACAACAGGAAGATCATGTCAAATGAATCTGATAGATTTTTTTGACTGGGTTACGAAGGAGGTGGATTGAGAGAGCGGTGGATGTTGCCTACCTTGATTTCAGCAAGGCCTTTGACACTGTTCCACATAAAAGACTGGTTAACAAGATGGGCAGCATGGGCATCAAGGTGGTAAACTGGGTTAGAAACTGGTTATGGGACAGGAAGCAGAGGGTGGTGGTAAATGGGATCCAATCCGAGGAGAGGGGGGGTGACCAGTGGGGTACCTCAAGGATCAGTCCTGGGGCCAGTCCTTTTTAACGTCTTTATTAGTAACACTGCAGAAGAGCTGGAAGGGAAGGTTTGCCTGTTCGTAAAATGACACAAAGAATCTGCAACAGGTGAACCTCAGAGAAATTGGAGAAAGCGAGGAGGACCTAGGAAAACTGGAAAAGCGGTCCAGTGTAGCAACTGAGGTACAATATATCGAAGAAGTGCAAAATCATGCACCTGGAGCAGAAACCCTGGAAAGAGCTACAGGATAGGACGTAGGGGAGTTGCTGACGGTCACCAGGGAAGAAAGGGATCTGGGGGTTTTCATCTCAGATGATCTAAAGGTGGCCAAGCAGAGTACAAAAGCTGTAGGGAGGGCCAGTGGCATGTTGGGGCACACAGGAAGGGATATCACTAGCAGAAGGAGGGAGGTGGTGATACCACTATACAAAACACTGGTGAGGCCTCATCTGGAATACTCTGTACAGTTCTGGAGGCCGCAACTTGGGAGAGACATAGACAGGGTGGAGGCGGTTCAGAAAAGGGCGACTAAGATGGTGCAGGGTTTGCACCAGAATACATATGAGAAAAAATTAAAAGACCTCAATATGTATACACTGGAGGAGAGAAGGGAATGAGGAGACATGATAGAAACCATCAAGTATCTTAAAGGCATAAACAAGTTGCAAGTGGGCGACATACTTCAGTACAGGAGTAGTACAAGAAGAAGAAATCATGACACGAGATTGAATGGGGACAGGATAAGAGGAAATGTGAGGAAGTTTTTTTCATGGAAAAGATAGAGGATGCATGGAAAAGTCTGCCCCAGGAAGTGGTGGATGCAAGCACAGTGGGGGGATTTAAACATGCATGGGACAGGCATAAAGGAACCCCAGAGGTGGGAAGGACAGGCTAAAGCCGATGACCAAGTAGGGTCAGCGGCCACAAATAAAGGTAAGGTACAGTATATGGGCAGACTAGACGGGACTAGCGGTCCTTATCTGCTATCAATTTCTAGGCTTCTATGTTTTCCCTTCACACTCTTAACACACTAAGCATTATACGCACAACAAATCTGACAGGTGCTGGTGGGGCTGAGGCCAGGAGGGACACCATTCCATGTTTGTGGGGGTGTTGCCCCCACCTCACTGCATACTAGGCAAATGTGCACATCCACCCGAACAAGGTCCTGCCTACACCTGCTTCAAACTTTAATACTGGGAACATATAACCAAAAGAACTTAGGGAAAGCAAAGGCTTACATGTATAGAACTATCAGTGCAGTAGCCCTCAAGGCCATTTAATGGCTTAACCCGATGCCTTCATCTCACAAAAGTTTTCTTCTCAGAATCCAGAAGGTCACGGTGAAGCTAACAGTTAAACTTAACATGCAGATAGATGTTTTAACTGCCAGATGGTCCAAAATGGATGAAGTATTAGAGGACTTAAACACACCCCATCATAATGGACTTCAAAAAAAGGGGCATAAAATGAAATTATCTAATGACATGCAAGACATAATCCTGACAACGTACTGTACGTATGTCAACAACACAATGTGTTATTGTTTGTACTTTTTTTTGCAAATGTCTGATTTGGAAACAATACAAAGAAAGTAAAAAAAAAAAGACATACATACAAACATAAGATGATGCCAGCAGATACAGGCCTGACGGTCTATCAAGCCTGCTTGAGTGTGCAGCTCTCAGTGTTGAGTACTGATGCTGCCCCCCCATCCCCTTTATCCCTTCCTCACTGTTTGCCCCATCTGAGTTACACCCACCCCCTTCCCACTCTGATTCTGCCCTTGACCCTTTCCCATCCCTTTAAAATCTCCCTTCTGATGTTTGCAAGACCAGTTCCTCAGGCAGAGCATTCTATACCATCACCACCTCTCTGTGAGAAAGTGCCTCCTCATCTTTCTTCTGAACATCCCCCCTCCAATTTCAGACCACGCCCTCTAGTGAGTCCCTCCTTTCTGTCTTTAAAGGGGCACTGTCAGCTTTGCCCCTCTGTTTTTTCTAACATTTGAGCAGTGTGTGTCTTGGCTCAAACCTATCAAACATTGACTCTAGAATGTCACTATGTATGTGAAAAATCACGTTTTTTTACCTGTTTTGTGCATGTTTGTCATGTTTGTCGGTCGCTTGGTCCGAGCTTAAATCACCCGCTAACTGGAAGCATATCCTGGTCCAGAACACGCGTCGGCCATGAGCGCTGTCCTGAAGTACGATTTTTTTTCAAACATGTAATGGGCAAAATTAAGTTGCTCTTGTACAGTACATTATGTTATATTAAATTGTTCATGGAGTCAACAAAGACAAACCAAGCACTGTAAATACTGCAAATTTAATTTTTCAACCGGAGCCGAAATCCCACGCATGCCCATGAAAAGCATGATCAAAGATCCCGCACGTGCTCAAGAGCGTGTCGCTGTTGCGCATGATTTTGCCTCTGGTTGAAAATTTTAATTTTCAGTATTCACAGTGCTTGGTTTGTCTTTGTTGACACTACGAACGGTTCAATATAACATAATGCACAAGAGCAACTTAATTTTACCCTGGGGGAATGCAGTTAGCAGTATCAGTCTCCAATGCTTCTAGGTCTTTCTGCCCCCCCCCCGTCCACCACTGCTCCCAGTTTGGTGTCACTGGCAAACAGGCTTATCCGACTCCGAATCCCAACTGCCAGATCTGCTACCTATGATGTGTTGCTATAAGAAGAATTCCAGGGAGAGTGGAATGAACTCCACTCCGGCACTGTAAAAATTATAAAAACAGCCTTGAAATGGTATAACCGGCAAATGAGATGACAGTCAGTCTTACAAGAAAAAAAACACCCTGCTACCATTTTTGTTTCAAAAGGTCAATAAAGAAATCCTGAAAGTTTATAATAGGAAAAGAAAAACTCTTGACTTCTGCAATGGTGATTATACAATGGCAAGAAAATTTCCTTTATTCTGATTGGTCAGTGTGTGCCTGGAACAGTGATGTTATTACATAATAACATCACTGTATGAAGTTCAGGTGCACACACGACCGCAAAACAGACTTTCAAATCCAGACTCCCCTCTAAACGTTACTGCCACTGTAACCAGACTGAAGGCCCCCCCCCGTTACAACATAAAACCTCCCATCCAACACCTCATGCACTGGCTCCAAACACAAACCCTGTCTTTTTTTTTTTTTTTATTTAAACGTATGCCCAACTCTGAGACTGCCTGCAGCTGTGTAAAACAGCAAGCTGTACCTGTAACTGCCGCTCCATTCGGCTCCGTCGTTGGCACCCGCATCCACATTTACACACCACTTCAAGGAGCTTGCAAGTTGGCCGCTCATTTCCCCAAAGTCATGTTCAACATAAAAAAATTATTTTAAAACCTAATAAAACAGAAACGGATCTTCCTTCTCCTGGTTGCCGGTAAGATCACGTCACCGCGTGCCCGCTTTGTAAAGTTGCGCCGTACAGTAATGGAAACACAGAAAAAAAAAAGGACTCAATTTAAAAACTCACACACACAAAAAAAACCCAGAAATTTTGGTACCTGTAAATTTTCTTTCTCCGACAGCTGGTCTCCGGGCTTCCTTACTCCTGGGCTGTTCTTCCTGATGTCAGTAATAGGCAGGTCCAGAACTGCAGCAGGGGAGTATAACAAGCCCTCCACATCCGGAGATCGCCAATCATTTTCAATGCAGTTCCCCTGAGGCAATACTATGAGAACCAGAAAACAAAAAACATGAACAGTTATGGCATAAGGGCCCAGAGGCCCACCAACTATATACATTCTGGGAGGGCATCCGAAGCCCGGAGACCAGCCGTCGGAGAAAGAAAATTTACAGGTACCCAAATTTCTGTTTCTCTCTCCTGGGCTGGTCTCCGGGCTTCCTTACTCCTGCGATATCCAAAAGCAGTGTATCCCTAGATATCCCAGGTGGGAAGAATGTTAAGTGTTCTTAGGGCTCCACCACTGTCTGAAGCACTCGGCAGCCAAACAATGCTTCCGCCGAGGACATGACATCCAGTTTGCACAATTTAGTAAAAGTATGAATGGATGACCACGTGGCTGCTCTGCATAAGTCTGCTGGATATGCCTCTCTGAAGTTTGCCCATGACGTGGCCATCGTTCTGGTGGAATGGGCTCTCACTGGACCAGGCAGGGGTACTCCTGCCTTGTCATACGCCATGGTGATTACTGATCTAATCCATCTGGCTATAGAGTCTTTTGATGCTTTTTTACCCATATTTAGGCATGCGGACAAAATAAACAAGCTTGAAGTTTTGCGGAAAGTGTCTGTTTTCTTAATATAGATTCTGATTGTTCTCCTCGGATCTAGAGTGTGAAACTCTCTTTCCTTTTCGTTTTTCGGGTGAGGGCAGAAAGAAGGAAGTATGAGCTCTCGGTTACAGTGGAAGAGAGACATGACCTTCGGTAAAAAGCCTGGATCCGTTCTAAGTACCACCGAATTCGGATGAAAAACTGTGTAGGGCTCTCTAGTTGACATAGCACTTCAGTTCGCTGATTCTCCTGGCTGACGAACGCCACCAGAAAACCATCTTCATAGTAAGATGCATGACTGATGCTTCCTTCAAGGGGCTCGAATGGCGCTTTTGTGAGGGCCTTGAGGACCAGATTAAGTTTCAAGTGGTACAATTGGCAATTGGTGGGCATTTAACACTGCTGCCTTAAAACCGCCTGACATGAGGGTGAGACCCCAACGTATCCCGAGTCAGTGAACAAAAGCGCCCCCAGTGCCGAAACTTGAACTTGCAAGGTGGCTGGCTGCAATCCCTTGTCGAATCCCTAGTGAAGAAATTGTAAAAGCACCGGGAGGGTTATTGGATGATCCTGTATGCCTTTGGAGCGGAGCCAGAATAAGTATCTTCTCCATATCCTATAATACACCGGGAAGGATGAGGCTCGTCGGGAGCTGACCATCATTTCAATAACTGGAGCACTGTAACCTAACTCTTTGAAAGTTTCCCGCTCAATCTCCAAGCCGAGAGGGACAGATTGCTCAGACTGTGGTGCAATACCAGACCCTGATGAAGAAGGTCTGAGGAGGGCTGGAAAATGAAAGGTTGTGCCTTTGACAGCTGAATGAGTAGAGGGAACCAGGGGCAGTGCGGCCACCTGGGACAGACTAGGATAATTTCCGCCTTGTCCCTGGCCACTTTGTGCAGGACCCTGGAGAGAAGTGGGATTGGATGAAAAGCGTACTGGAGGCCGAGGCGACCCCAGTTTAGGGAGAAGGCGTCCTGAGCTAATGCTAGATCGTCTCTGGCTAGGGAGCAGAACTGCTAAGCCTTTGAGTTTTGTTGGCATGCAAACAGATCCACTTGTGGATTGCCCCACCTCTGTATGAGGAGCTGGAAGGCAGCATCCTTCAGTTCTCATTCTCCCAGAAGAACATCCTTGCGGCTTAGCCAGTCTGCTGTGATATTTTCCTGACCTGGTATGTACACTGCCCTTATGCTTGCCAGGTGCTTCTCTGCCCAGCGAAACAGGAGAAGAGATTCCCGAAGCATTTTTGAGCTTCTTGTGCTGCCCTGATGGTTGATGTAGTCCACTGCTGTTTCGACTGTCTGTTAGAATCAACACATCCCTGGTGTGCACTTGCTGACGGAAGTGCATCAGGGCTAGACGAACTGCCCTCATCTCTAGGACATTTATGCTGTACCTCGATTCAGTCAGGGAGCACTTGCCTTGGGTTGACATCTGTTGTAGGTGAGCCCCCCAACCCGAGGCTTGCATCTGTTATAATCCTTATCTGATGTGGATGGCCTAGGTCTCGACCTCTCATCACATTTTTTCTCCAAGACCACCATGCAAGGGTGCTTTTTACCTGCTGTGACACTGGGATGAGGTAGCGCAGAGTGTGCCTGGACTGGGACCACAGCTTGAGTAGGTGCGTCTGAATGGGCCGCGTGTGCACCACAGCCCATGGAACTGAGTCTGCCAGTGACACTAGTGTCCCGATAAGTTGTAAAAAGGACTGAGCCAGCAGTTGATTGTTCCTTTGGAATTTGCTGATGAGTTTTAACAGGTCCCTGAACTTTGAGTCGGGGGGAAGCACCTTGTTGACCTGCATCCTGAATTCCGCTCCCAGGTGGTTCAGGCTCTGACTCGGAATTAGGGAACTCTTCTTCCGGTTGATTAGAAAACTGTGAGCCGTGAGGCACTGGACTACATCCGCCACTGCCTGTACCGCTTAATCGAACTATGGAGCCTTGATGAGGATGTCGTTCAGATAAGGGAATAGCTGGATCCCCCGGTTCTGCAGGTGGGCTATTACTGCTACCAGGACCTTCGAGAAGGTTCTTGGGGCTGAGGACAGTCCGAACGGGAGAGTCTTGAATTGGAAGTGATGATTGCCCAGTTTGAACCTCAGGTATTGCCTGTGCCTGCCGTGAATCGGTATATATAGGTAGGCATCTTACAGGTCTATGGATGCTAGAAAGTCTCCTTGCAGCACTTCCTTGGCAATTGAGGCAAATGTTTCCATCTTGAATGGTCTGCTGTGCACAAAGCAATTTAGAAACTTGAGGTCTAAGACTGGTCTGTGACCTCCTGTGCGCTTGGGCACAATGAAAAACAGAGAGTAGACCCCCTGGTTGAGCTCTGTGGGGGGAACCTGTTCGATAGCCCTGGCTTGTAGAAGATCCGTGATGGCCTGCAGTGTGGCTTGTCTTTTGGACGAGTTGTTTGAAATAGGTGAGGGCACAACATGTGGTAATGGGGGCTTGGAGTCTAATTCTATTAAGTATCCCTGGCGGATAATACATAGATACATAGACAGTGTCGGCAGATAAGGGCCTATGGCCCACCTAGTCTGCCCATTTGAGCTTGTAAGTTCAGTTTGTTTTCCTAGAAGTCTATTTCCCCTTACCCCTGACCTCTAGAATTCCTTTATGTCTATCCCATGCATTCTTAAATCCCGTGATTGTTTCAGCTCCCACCACTTCCTCTGGCAGGGTGTTCCACTTGTCCACCACCCGTTCTGTGAAGAAATTCTTTCTCATGTTTCCTCTGAATCGCCCTCCTCCAACTTCAGCCCATGCCCTCTAGTCCTGAAACATCTTTTTAGCTTAAAAATAGTGTTTTCCTGCACCCTGTTCCTCCCTGTAAGATACTTGTATGTCTCTATCATCCCCTCTCCCTCCTCTCCTCCAGGAGTACATGTTCAGTTCCTTCAACCTGTCTTCATAGGACTTGTGATGCAACCCATGCACAATCTTTGTTGCCCTCCTCTGAACCTTCTCTACCCTGTCTATGTCCTTACGTAGGTATGGTCTCCAGAACTGTACACTGTACTCCAGGTGGGGCCTCACTAGTGTCTTGTATAGCGGAATTATGACCTCCCTTTTCCTGCTGGTGATGCCCCTGCCTATACATCCCAGCATCCTATTTGCTTTACCTGATGCCTTGTCACACTGTTTCCCTACCTTGAGGTCATCAGAGATGACAACCCCAAGATCCCTTTCCTGCTTGGTGCATGCTATATCCTCACCCCCCCAAATGTCTAACACCCATCTGTCCGACGTTGTTTGGACCCATTCCTCGAGAAAATCTGAAAGTCTGCCTCCTACTCGAGGATGAGCCTGCATTTCCTCATTGTGCTTTCTTGTTGCCGTTTCCTGTGTCTCTGGGATTTCCCCCTCCGCCTGATCCGCCTCCCCTAAAAGTCCACTGGCATCGGGAGAACCATGGCCTTTTTCCTGAAGAACTGGGATTCTGTCCCGTGTTGTAACCTCTGTCACGAAAATTACGCCTTGCGCCTGAAGGCCAGGCTTTTCCCCGGCTCCTAGACTGGGTCATATGCACCTTTGCTGTTTCACCTGATTCCTTCACCGCCTCCTTCAGCACAGACCCGAACAGGAGGTTGCCTTCTTATGGTGCATTCACCAAATGGCTCTTTGAGGAAGCATCCGAGTGCCATGCTGGGAACCATAGGTTGCGACGAGCAGAGGTTTGGCAAAACATGGTCTGTGCGGCACATCGGACCGCCTCTTCTGATACATCCGCTGCATAGGCGGAGACCAATCCCATTAACTGTAGCTGTTGGAATAGGGGGAGAGTTCTTTTCTGGATTCTCTGTGAACTGAAAAGCTAAATCCGATGCCCAAGATGAGGCGGCTCTGGCAGAGAATAGGTTTGCCGTGGCGGCCTTAAGGGAGGTTGCCGAGGCTTGAAAGGCTTTTTTGAGTGATGAGTCCACCTTTCTGTCCACTGGGTCTCTTAGCGAAGCCCCTCCGTCGGCTGGGATGACAGTTTTCCTGGTCAGATTGGAAATCAAGGGGTCGATTCTGGGGCAGTCTAACCACTTTTCTGATTGTTTTTTGTCAAACCTCAGAAGTTTGGAGATCTGTTTGGGAACTGGATACGCACGCTCCGGACCCTGCCATTCTTCTTTTAGCAAGTCCTCAATGGCGGGAGGGATGGTGAAGGCTGTAGCAGGTCTAGAGGGACGCCAGGCGTAAAACCTGTTTTGGTTGGGTGGAGACCGGGGGCAGGTGAATCTCAGATATTACTTTTTGATAAAAAGTCTAGGTCCTCTAGGTTGAAATTTCTGGACGGGGAGTTGTCAGGATCTGACGAGGAATCTACTATCTCTCCCTCTTCAGTGGAAGAGCTGTTGACTGAGGAGCCCGGGGAGTATCCCCTGTGACGTCTGCCCTTGTATCCGCCCCTTATTCCGCTCTGTGAACGAGACCTTCTTCTTCGCCTGTGGCTAGCATGATGGTGACTGTCCTCCTCTGGAGATCTGTCCTCGTCTCTAAATTTTTTCTTGGGGTGGGAGTGATGAAAGGAAAGCCCCCCTTCTTCGAAAGAGGATGAGGAGGGGGTCCTTTTTCTCCTGGCTTTCCTGTGAGGTCTCCCATCTGGTAATTCCGGAGGGTGCCACTCAAAGGAATAGGGGTCCAGAGCAAAGGCTCTGTTCAACCTGTCTATGAGCTCGGGGTCAAGGGAGGGTCCCTGGATGTTGTTACAACATCCACAGCAACCTGGTTACACAAAAAAAATGATGTATTTTCTTCGAGGCAATCTCTTGCAGTAGATCATACACATGGGATTTCAGCAGCAGGCGTCATTTCCTCCGGGTGACTTCTCAACAGTCGACCCTGACACCTCTCCTAACACTACCATGTTACGTCTGCCTGGCAGGTATAAAAGGGGGAGGTCCCCAGCTACTCCTCAGTTCTTTTCAACCGTGACCTGCAAGCAAAGAGTCCTCCTTCGGAGCTCTGCTTACCAGTCGTCGACCAGAATGAAACTCTGTTTGGGGCCTTGGCCCTGTACAAGGCACCCAGGATTGTGCCTCTGTAAGTGGTTCACCATGGATCCATCGGGGTCTCACCGCTCTAGATAAAAGAAAAAACAAATTTTTTTTAAGATATACCACAAAAGGTAAGTATCTGAGAAGTGACCCCTGTTATGTCGTCTTCTTTACCATCGACGACTGCAGGTTCCTCTCTTTCCACTGTCGGCGGCTCCTGTGGGGAGTTCTGGAGTACTAGAGATGGGGGCTGCTGTTGTATCATCTTCTATGCTGTCGACGACGGCTGCCTCCTCACTTGCCTCCATCGCTAGCTTCTCCATCGACGACAAGTTCTGGAGTACCTGAGATGGGGGCAGCTGTCGTGTCGTTTTCTACACCGTAGATGACTGCTGGCTCCTCTCTTGCCTCCATCGATGACTCCTCTGTCGGCGGTGCGCTGAGGGGTACCAGAGATGGTAGCCGCTGTTCTGTCGTCTTCTCCGTCGGCGACTGCTGGCTCCTCTCTTACCTCCATCGATGGCTGCTCCGTCGATGGAGCATTCAGGGATCACATTACAGCTTCAAGGGTCTGCCTCCCTCTTCAGTGTTGTCTAGCCATCTTCCATCGGCGATGGCTTGGAGACCGTCAATGATTCTACCACCGTTGAATTTGCATTACGTCCCATCAACGATCCTGCCATCGAAGATGATTCCTGGCACACAGACAGCTTCAGGCCCATCGGCGATCCCATCATCGATGACCGGCCTTGCCTCACAGGGCTTGCTGGTGGTGCCCTCGTAGCCGATCCTGGAGTCCCATATAACACCCTTCATCGACGGTTATACGTTTGGTTCCATTATCTTCTTCTATTCAGTCAGTGGTTCCAATACGCTCTGTCCAGTCAGCCATGGCCCATGGGACTATTGGCCTTGTTCGATGTCCAGGCTCTGGTACAGACCATCCTGGACCTGACTCAGAATCCGAGCCCCACCTGGGGAGGGTTGGGTTCTGGTCTCTGCTGCTTCTTGGCCTTCTTTGGCCTAGCGGATGACCAGTTTTTCCTCTGTCCCCCTGGGATGTGGACATGGAGGTCCCTTTCCTGCAGGATTGGAAACTTGCTGACCTACAGGACTTGGATGGCATGGACCAAGGGGAATCCCCTCTGTCCTCCTCTGCCGCCCCCACAGTTCAAGGTGACACTGTCCCCTGAACTCCCTTCTGCTCTGCCAGATGACCCAACGTTTTTGGACATTGTGATCCACCTCCACAGAATGTTTGGCTTCTACGGCACTGCACAAGCTGCTTCAAGGAAGCGACTGGCTCAGTACCTGGGTGTTCCAGAATGCCCCACTCTAATCTTCCCTCCCCCCGGTGGACGCCTTTTAAGAGGCTATCATGACAGCATGGATGCAACCTTTCATAATACCCTCCACTCCGCTTAAGGTTGCTGGGATTTGTCGGGCTCTGGTACATCACTCCTGTTTTATGTCTCCGCCTAAGACCGGCAGACTCAGTGGTGATCAATGTCGCAACATGATTGGTCCTCTAGGCCTCTATACAGGATTGCTCAGCCCCCGGATTTGGAATCCAAGAAACTGGATGCCAAGGGAAACGGGGTTTTTCCTCAGCCACCTCGTCTCTATGTATACCGAATTACATAGGGCACCTCCGGACATATCAGGAGAATATCTTAGGGGACTCCCAGGCGACAGTCCTGCCTCTCCCAATGGCTTTTGTCCAAGTTGTTCTGACGGTAAAACTAATATACTACTGCTGCTGCTGTATGCCGCCGCCTGCTGGGGACCACTTATGATGCTGTTCAATACTACGGTTTGTATCTTCTTGGCTGGGGTCTGCCTCAGACGACACACCTGGCTCAGGGTGTCAGACTTTTTCCACAGGCCATACAGCAATCTATTCTGGACGCTCCCGTTCAAGGACTTCGGCTGCTCAGTCCGCTGACCCCAGACATCTTGAACAATCTGCAAGACTCCGGTCGTACCCTCAAATCGGTGCAACCCTTTATCGTCTGGAGGCCAAAACGGCCTTCAGGGGCTCCTTAAGGGCCACCCCTACAGGGACCGTCCCTCTGCTCACAGGCACCCTGCCAACAAGAGGGAATCTCAGTTACAGTTGCTAGGTCCTGAACATCCTCAGAAACAATGTTATGTCCCTGCTGCCCCCCAGCAGGGGCCACCCTTCCGTCTGAAGAACTTCCTCCAGTCGTGTGTCTGGAGACCCTACCCACTGCCATCTGGGGCGAGGTTTCCCTGCTCCTGCCACGGTGGCAGGCTATCTCCTCTGACTGTTGGCTCTTACAACTAATTGAGGCAGGACACATACTGGAGTTCATGGGATGCCTCTTCCTTTACCACCCAGGGTCTCTCACTACCCTCCAGACCTGGCATGTGTCCTATGGACCGAAACCAATGCCTAGCTGTCAGAAGAAGCTATTGAACCAGTTCCCTTTCCTTGGAAGGGTGTGGGAATTTACTCCCACTTTTTCCTGGTCCCCAAATGGACGGGGTATTTACGCCCGATTTTGGATTTGGGGTATCCCAACCTCTCCATCATTTACCAAAAGTTCCGCATAGTGTCCCTTCCGACACTTCTTCATTTGCTGCACAAGGGTGATTGGCTCTGCTCTCTGGATATGGAGAATCCATACCTCCATATCATGATGCGCCTGGCTCACAGATGGTTTCTCCATTTCCTGTTCCAAGGGTGTCATTATCAGTTCAGGGACCTCCCTTTTGGTCTTTCCTCTGCCCAGAGAGTCTTTACAAAATGCCTTGCGGTGGTCGCAGCGGCCCTCCGAAGGGCGGACCTCGCTGTCTTTCCCTACCTGGACGACTGGTTCCTGGAGGTGTCCTCCAGACACCGGTTGTCTCATACCCTATAATTGTTCACCCAAGTAGGGATTGCTATCCGAAGTCTGAAATGGACTCTACCCAATGCCTCCAGTATATGGAAGCCATTCTGCATTCCAATATGGGACAGGCATTTACGTTCAGGACTCGGGCAGATGCCCTGCTTGCTTTAGCGCACAAACCTGGAATCCAGCAGACTGATCTCGGCAAGGGACTATCTCTGCCTCCTGGGACATTCGGCGGCCACGATCCTGATTGTCCCCAGTGTCAGGTTGTATATGAGGGTCATTCAGGGTTCCCTCAAGAGTCCAATGGGACCAGTAACAAGACAATTTTGATGCCCTGGTCCTGCTGTCTTCCCCGGCTCTTTGAATCCTGCAATGTGGACATCACGGGACAGTCTCATGCGAGGTATGCCGTTTTGATTGCCTATCCCGAGTCTCATTCTGATGACCGATGCTTCCTTGACAGGGTGGGGTGCTCACCTCCTGCACGTCCGATCACAAGGATCTTGGATGTTGGTGGAGGCCCGCTTCCACATCAATGTCTTGCAACTGCGGGCAGTACTCTTCGCCTTACAGACATTCGAGGCTCACCTCCTTCTAGGTTGCCTGCAAGTGCAATCAAAAATGTCTATGGTAGTTCACTACATAAACTAACAGGGTGGCACCCATTCCTACCCTCTCTGCAGAGAATCGATGAAGGTGTGGTATTGGGTGATCCAGAGGAATATACACTACCTGGCAGTACACATCCCAAGAGTGTCTGGCACCCTGGCGGATGCCCTGAGAAGCTCCTCTGCCCAGGACCATGAGTGGGAAATCTTGTCAGACGTTCTAAATGCAGTCTTCCACTTGTGGGGCCGACCGGAGTTGGATCTATTTGCCACTCTGCAATATGCAAGACTGACACTTTACTGCTCTCTTCTGCGAGGTCCTGAAACAGTGTGGTGGGACACATTATCTCCTTTTCCTGGATAGGAAGTTTTCTTTATACCTTCCTGCCCTTTCCACTGATTCAGAGAGTACTCCTGAAACTGGTCCAGGACAGGTCGTCGATGATTCTCACTGCGCCATTCTAGCCAGGACAGTTTTGGTTCCCTCGTCTTTTACAACTCTCTGAACCTGTGCCTCTACCTCTTCCAATTTGCTGGGCCTTTCGGTCCCAGGCGCATGGCTCACTGTTACAGTTGGGTCTGCACTCCCCCACCTGCATTCCTGGCTCCTGAGGGCACAGTCCTCTCATGCTTCAAGGTATCCCCAAAGGTGGCGATGGTTCTCCGGGCAGCTCGGAGGCCTTCGACTAGGTCTTCCTATTCCCAGAAGTGGAAACGCTTCTCTAGTTGGGCGTCTTCCGTGGACTTAGATCCTTACAGGTGTTCCCCTCACCGCATCTTAGCCTCTGTTCTCTTCTTATCAGAGAGTGGTCTGCAATATTCCTACTGCCCACCTTTCGGCCCTTGCCGCATTTCATTTGCCTGTGGACAAAGTACCTTTGTCCTGGTTGCCAGTGCTTCGCGCCTTTTTAAGAGGTGTTCTGCACCTCCATCCCCTATCAGGGATCCGGTCCATGTCTGGGATTTGAATATTGTGCTTCACAAGTGACCTTCGAGTCCTCTTGGGCTCGCTGACACCAGGCACCTTTGTTATCTTTCATGGACAACTATGTTTTGGTTGCCATTACGTCTGGCAGATGTGGTTTGGCGTTGCACTAGTATGTTAACCTTAAACGACCAGGTGTCTTTACACACTAACCCGGCGTTCTTCCCATACATTGTTTCTCACTTTACTTTAAATCAGACCATTCCCTTTCCAGTGTGCTTTGCGAAGCATCAGAATCCAGGGGAAGCCATGCTTCCTCCTCTCAGTGCTTGGAACATCAAGCATTTCCCTTCTCTGCACGTCACAGCTGCATATACTCTATGCTACATATGGCACATTCTACCAGATACGTGGTTGCCTCTACCGTATGTTTCCAAGGCATTTCTGCCTTGGATGGCTGCGAAGCCGCCATGTGGTCTGCTGTACATGCCTCCACCAGGCATTCCAGTACCAGACTTTGCTTCTGAGAAGCGGACCAGTTTTGAATAGGCCATCCTACTCGGTCTACTGTCCTTGGCCTTCATGCTTTGCTTCCTTCTCCCACTGCGTATAATTAGTGCTTGGGAATCCTCCCATGTGTATGACCTGCTGCAAGAGATTGCCTCGAAAAAGACAGTACAGTTGCATAAGAACTTACTGTAACAGTAGATCTTCGAGAGCATCTCTTACAGCAGGTCATGCAGCCCCCCCCCCCTTGCTGTTCCTTCAGAAGGGTTCCTTGCTTTTGTCTTTTGCGACTCCACGAGCAGCTACTGTGATTTCCCTCCTCGTTCCCATCGGAGGCCTTAGAAATGTTTTCACATTCAATCGCCGGGATGGAAAAGAACTGAGGAGTAGCTGGGACCTCCCCCTTTTATACCTGCCAGGCACACATATCACATGGTAGTATTAGGAGAGGTCCCAGGGTCGACTGCTGAGAAGTCATCCGGAAGAAATGATGCCTGCGGCTGAAATCCCATGTGTATGACCTGCTGCAAGAAATACTCTCAAAGATCTACTATTACAGGAAGTTCTTACGCAACTGTACTTTCCTAGATGTTCATGGAGGAGCTCGGAGAAATGCATGTTGCTGTGCTGGGCTGCTGTCTCCGGCCCCGTCAACAGCAGTATTGAGTACTCTGCTCCTTTTACAACCCTGTACATTTACTGTATTTTTTGTGATTGCGGTATTGTTGCAGGGTTTCTAGAGCTACAGGAACTCCTGTGTTTTACAGGGAAATGAAGCCATCTACAGAAAAACTGATCCTACAGAGTTGCACTGATTTTACAGGTAAATGCAACAATTCAGCTTCCACAGGACATAATATGATGTACAGAAAACCACAGAGAAAATAGTCCTGGAGTTACCAAGAAAATGCCAGATCAATCTGGGAGTACTGCTGTTGCTTAAGCAATAAAGCATGACCAGGGGTTATGTTAATGGTCTGGTAGTCACCCATTCAATCGAGCCACGACTCCTGAAGCTAGTGGCACCACTGATTGCCTCACCACTGGCCAAGATTTTCACTCTGTCTCTCTCGCTCGGCGTTGTCCCAGGTCTCTGGAAGATTACCCGAGTTACGCCTATCCTTGAAAAAGGAGACCCAAAGGATATCAACAACTACAGGCCCATAGCCATTCTCTTTGTGCTAAGCAAGCTACTGGAGAAGCTTATTACAACTCAAACCATTGACCATCTCACACAGAACAACCTTCTCTCAGACACTCGGCATGGTTTCAGAAAAGGACACAGTACATCAACCGCTCTTCTCAAATTCTCCACCGATGTACTTGGCAACCCGGACAAAGGCCTACTCACTGGAGCAGTATTTATCGATCTTACCAAAGCTTTCGATCTTGTTGATCATCCCCTGCTTCTCTCAACCCTACATAGACTTAACTTCTCATCCTCAGTAGTTGACTGGCTTAACAACTACCTATTAAACAGATTATAACTTGTTAAATTCAAGTCCACTCTCTTGGATGTGACCTGCACTGACATCGGAGCACCCCAGGGCTCCATCCGGGGACCCCCACTTTTCTCGCTATACATCAACAACATAGATTATGCCATACTCTCCTGCTCAGCTATCCTATATGCTGATGATCTCGTCCTCTACTCCAGCGCTGACAAAGTTAACATCATTAACAAAAACCTCTCCTCGGATTTCAGGAATGTGCAAACATGGCTAAATGCTAATAAACTCATCCTCAACACAAAAAAGACCCAAACCATGGTATTTGGCACTGCCCCCAAACTCAGGGCCGGTAAGGAACTATGACTCTGGGGGTGTCTCTCATCGACTGTGTCACATCCTTCAAATACCTGGGAGTCCTCCTTGATAAAGCCCTTGATTTCAGTTTGCACATCCAGTCAACTTATAAAGCAACAAATGCCAAACTTGGAATCGCCTATAAGACTATCACCTGCTAACACCATCCGTCATATTGGCAATTGCCAAGGGTATTCTGCTTCCAGAGCTGACATATGGTGTCTCCACTTTTGGTAATGCCCATAAGACTGCTCTCCATAAATGGGATGTCGCGTATAACAACATATGTCCATATGCCTCCTCTTCCCATCGCCTCAAGCACCACTGCACACTGTATAGCGACCTAGGCTGGCTCTCCCCAACTGCCTGCCGACTATATTCCCTAGCGACCCTCACAGACTCTGTAATCCGTAACCAAACCCTCTCCTCCCTTGCAGCTCTACTTGTACCACAGACACCTGCCCACGGACTATGCTCGGCAAACAAATTTCTATTTACCGTACCCAGGTGTCTTACTTTAAAAGGCTCTGGAGCATTTCACTGCACCGCCCCAGCCACCTGGAACTCCTTCCCTCCTGCCCTGAGGCAGGCTAACTCCCACTCAGTCTTCAAAAAAGAACTATATCGCCACCTATCTCAGGACCCCTGCACATGCTTTGATCCCACTTAATGCCTCACAGCTAACCACCCTATTTCGCCCAAGACACTGCTGCACTTCTAAACAAGCTCTGCTATAACAGAAACATGGTACACACAAAACCATGACTGGGACGTAAACATACCAGGATGCACTATCTACAGGAGGAACAGGGAGGGTAAAAGAGGAGGAGGAGTAGCTCTTTACATAAGGAAAGGAATAAAAGCAACAGAACAAAAGGGTAAACAGAGAGGAGAAGAAGCACTGTGGGTAAATTTGGAGACAGGCAATGGCACCACAATCCGCACAGGGGTTAGATACAACTCCCCTTCTCAGGAGGAAATGGACAAGCAAATGATAGAAAGTATACTTAGAATGGCAGAAAAAGGGAGATATTGCTGATGGGTGATCTGAATATGCTAGATGTTAACTTGAGTGCAGTTGCAGCAGCCACTTCAAAGAGAGGGGTTATTCTAGATGCCCTACAGGGGCATGCCTGAGACAACTAGTATTGGAGCCCACTTAGGAGGGAGCAATCTTAGACCTGGTTCTCTCAAATGGAGATGGAGAGGATCACAGGCGTGAAGTGGGTAGCCATCTGGGAACTAGCGACCATCCAACAGTATGGTTCACAATAAACACAGCAACAAGTCAAGCCATACAAAGACAAAAGTACTGGACTTTAGGAGGCTGACTTTGCCAAAATGGGTGAGTGCCTAAGGAATGCACTAGCAAATGGGCAGGAAGGAGGGTGGAAGAACAATGGGAATAATAAAATTGCCATCACAGAGGTGTGAGCCTTTGTGTAAAGCAAATAAACAAAACAAAGCGATGTAAGAAACCACTATGGTTCTCAAAGGAAGTGCAGTGAAGGTTCAAGAGAAAAGAAAGCATTCAGGAAGTACAAGGAATCGCAGAAGGAGCAGGACAGAGAACTGTATCAGTTAAAGCAAAAGGAGGCTGGGAAGGCAGTCAGAACAGCAAAGGCCCAAATCGAGGAAAAGATAGCCAACTCAGTTAAGAAGCGGATAAAACTTTTATAGGTACATCAGGGAGGCGTAAGAAGACCAAGGGAGGGATAGTGAAAGCTAATAAAGGGGAGGAAGGGTGGGAAGAGGGAGACTGTGAAATGGCAGAGATACTAAACAAATATTTTTGCTCAGTATTTACAAATGAAGAGGGGGAGGTACCTAAAAGAAACAGTAGAAACACTCTGGATACAGAAGTTGATACCAGCCCATTTACAGAAGAAAGGGTTCTGAAAGAACTCTTAAAACTGAAGGTGGACAAAGCAATGGGGCCTGATGGGATTCATCCCAGAATTCTAAAAGAACTAAGGGTAGAACTAGTGACACCACTGACTACCCTTTTAACAAATCATGGAGGATGGGGTGGTACCTGAGGACTGGAGGAGGGCAGATGTGATTCCCTTCATAAAAGTGAGCAAGGCAGAAGTAGGAAACTACAGACCTGTTAGTTTAACCTCAGTGATAGGGAAAATGATGGAATCATTTCTGAAGGAAAGAACTGTCGAGTATCTAGAGGCCAGAGGGCACAGGACCCTAGGCAGCATGGATTCACAGTGGGAAGGTCATGCCAGACAGATCTGATAGATTTCTTTGACTGGGTGACCAAAGTAGTAGATCAGGGAGGGGCTGTGGACATGGCCTACCTAGACTTTAAGGTATTTGACAGTCCCACACAAAAGATTAATATACAAGTTAGCCAGTCTGGGAGTGGGTCCCAAGATGACAGCCTGGGTAAAGAATTGGCTGGAGAATAGGACACAGAGAGTAATAGTAAATGGAGTCCACTCAGAAGAAAGGAGGGTTACTAGTGGGGTACCGCAGGGTTCAGTATTAGGACCGGTCCTCTTCAATGTCTTTATAAGCGACATTGCAGAGGGACTGGAAGGAAAAGTATGTCTCTTTGCAGATGACACAAAGATCTGCAACAGAGTTGATGCACAGGGTGGGGTGGAAAGGATGAGAAGGGACTTGGCAAGGTTAGAGGAATAGTCAAATGTATGGCAGCTTAGATTCAATGCTAAGAAGTGAGGTAATGCCCTGGGAAACAAAACCCAGGGAAGAGCACACAATGGGGGTGAGATACTAACAACAACAAAAATGGAAAGGGACCTGGGGTAGTCATATCAAATGACCTAAAGGTGGGCAAGCAATGTGAGAGGGCAGCAAGGAGGCTGGGGCGATACTGGGATGCATGGAGAGGCATCACCAGTAGAAAACAGGAAGTTATTATCCTCTGTACAGACAGCTGGTGAGACCCCATCTGGAGTACTGTGTGCAGTTCTGGAGACCCAATCTCCGCAAAGACATAGACAGGATGGAAGCTGTCCAGAGGAGGGCAACTAAAATGGTGCAGGGTCTGCACGGAAGACATATGAAGAGAGCTAAAGGAGCTTAATATGTATAGCCTCGAGGAAAGGAAGGAGAGGATATGATAGAAGCGTTCAAGTACCTCAAGGAATCAACAAAGTCCAAGAGGTAGCATCTTTCAAAAAGGGTGTGCAAGAACAAGAGGCACAATTTGAAGATGGGGCGGGAGTGCTCAGAGGTAATTTAAGGAAGTATTTTTCACAGAGAGGGTTGTGGATGCATGGAACAGCCTTCCGGAGGAGGTTGTGGAGTCAAAATCAGTGGTGGAATTCAAGCATGCACGGGACAGTCATAAGGCCATTCTAGGGGGTTGGGGTAGGAAGAAGTAGGCTGCTGGTTAACTAGGATCTGCAGCTTATCCAGTAGGTAGGGAAATGAGCAGACTGGGTGTGCCAAGCGGTCCTTATCTGCCGTCAAATTCTATGTTTCTATGTTTATGGCGGCCACTTAGCCCAGTTTCAGTTGTTATTTGCAAGTACTAATGTAACTTTTGTCATCTCTACATAGCTATATGTATTATCTTCAGTACTGTCCGACTTGATCTGTATTCTAATCTGCCTTCACTATATACTATGTACCTGTACTATATACTGTATAATGCCTTATTTTAGCTGTAAATAAATATTCGCTTTATCCGCGGGACACAGATATTGCGCGGATGTTTACTGCGAGAAATTGTTGACCGCGGATAAATCGTGTACGTATGTGCAAAACAAACGATGTTACAGTGTGGGTGCTCAGATCGTACATTCATTAGTTATTAATTTTTGTGTTGTGTTGTGTGATTATTGTCTTTAATTTTATGATTTTGGGGAACTAATATTCATTCATTGGTGTTGGAGAACTAATATTCATTCATGGCACTTTTACCATTTAAAACAGAATGCTCAGATTCAATGGGATACTGTTACATAAACTCAGATGTGCTCATACTGGGGATACTGTAGGGTTTCTGCTTCTGCTCATATTCATTCATTTGGGTTTTGTGCTTTGTGATCTTCTGCTTTGTGTTTTGTTCTAATAAAACTTAACTTTTATTAATTGATTTGTAAAAGAAGGCATCGGAGTGCTGAAGGGGGCGTGCTTGCTAGTACTGTACTTCTTTTGCTTAGTAATTGAGACACTTAGCGTGAGCTTCTGTTATCCCCGACTGCTGGAACCCCTTGACTATGTCCTCTTCTCTCTCTCCAAGTGTGCTTATGCTGTCTACCAACCACTGAGCATTTTTAATTTTCAGCGATTGCATGCGGAGGTCGACGCTGATGTCACCACAAGCATGACCATTCCGTAGTTGCTCTGACACAGTACTGGCATACCAGGTAGTGAAATGTTGCTTCAGTTGATCTTTAAAAATCTTATTGACAGTTAAATCCAGTGGCTGTAGTAAATCAGTACATGAGGCAGGCACGAAAATGGGAATTATGGCATTATGTTCCAGAGCCTGTAGAACATCTTCGGTCGTGTGCCCCCTGAACAGATCCATAACTAGCAAGGATCTTTGTTCATCTGGAAGGTCCATCTGTTTCTTTATTTTCTGTACATAAGGGACCGAAACCTCCGAAATAAACTGCAGCATAGTAGCGTTACAAGCCCAGTGGTTCTCGGAGCGACTAATTAACCATCCCTTGGGGAATGTAAATGCTGGATGGCAGTTATTGTTTTTCCTTGTAGATTATCTGGGGTGGGGAGTTCACCAATCATGCAAACAGCTAGGACGACAGATACCTGCCTCTTACCCTAATCCTGAGACCTCCACCTGCTTGGAGCCAGTAGCTGCCATAGTCCATTGACTACATGGCACTAACTGTACTCCGGTTTCGTCCAAGTTAATAACCAGAGCTGGTGGGATAAGTTCCTGGCTACACGCTGTGGAAATCCTTTACAGAAATGTGGACTTCAGTTGTGGGAAGTCAAGTGGTGTTTTACAAGCTGCTTTTGTGGCCTTACGTTTAGAAAACCCCATCCTGCTCAGTAATTTCCAACACCATTGTCTACTAAAGGTTAGCTGCCCACCATTCTCTGCCAGAAGGTCAGGATTGTGTGCCTTTACCACACCAGAGGCAACTGCAGAAACAACTCTGGCATTAACAACAGCACCCTCCGACCGCAAACTCTTTATAATGTTACGCAGCTCATGCTCAACATCATCAAGGAGCAGAGTAGGACGTCCGCGAGGCTTAGTAAGTAACTGAGGAGTAAGTTTGGTAGGGTCAGGGATTTTTGTCAGCTCTGTAAGGTAATCTTTCTTAAAACCACGAACAGTGCTCTCATTAATGCTTACTGTGTATTTTTGGCTGTAAAACCGCACAGCATTCATAAACCCATTCTCTACTGCATACTTCCCAACCTCAAACCGTACCTCAGCAGTGTACTTAACGTACTCGGTTCTTCGCTTTTTCACCAGAGGCTCTGAGAGTTCTGCCACTATAGCCTCAGCAACTGTCAAAGGGACTGCTGCAGTTTGACTTAAATTGACAGCACAAAGCGTCTCCCCAGACAAGTCCTCTTCACAACCGGCTTCTTGTTAAGCCATGACAGTAGTGACATCGTAAAGCTAGTACGTGTGGTATCTTCAGTAGTTCAGTAGGCTCCACTAATGCTCAGCTAAGTCAGACACAAAAACAGCAATGAGCACCGGTGTCTCTACTTCTTCGTTTTGTGCTTCTGCGATTTTGGATTTTTGACAGGTGACTTCCGGGTTGCAAAAATGACCGACGGAGCGCTAATATAAGGTAGCGCTAATTACTCTGGGATTCTACACCGTGCGGAAATTTGTTTGAGCGGATATTTTGCGTTATACAGGACAATGTATTGTATAATCTTATCTCATTTTATGCATGTATTTTCCTGGGTCGTGCCTGAAAATAGTCAACTTTGGCGAGTGCACCTAACCCCGTTAACAAAAACTAAATAAACCAATAAATAATGCTGCAAGAGACATAGGCGAGTGCCACATGCCCCTAGAGGGTGATTAAATGACCATTAACATAACCCCTGGGAGTGCCTTATTGCTGTTGTAATAGAAAATGTCTTTTGAACAGTGTTAAACCTTATTCAGAATATCATTAGGCTTTACATGTATATTAACAAAGAGTAACATAAAACTGGTAGAATGCTTACAACCAATCAGAAGGCTCCAGTTCTCAGAACCTTGTTATAATAATTATTGGTGTTTTTACATATTTTTTGCCTCAAATATTATTGCCTTAATTATATAATCACTTCATGAATCTGGACACTGGACCAGACACATAATAATAAAAAAATGAACAAGCCAAACAGGGTACAACTTGAGTGGTCCGCCTTTTACAATTCTGTTTTGTATTTATTTATTTAGCTTTTGTTGACCGGATAAGTACACTAGACAAGTATTATGCCTATTTTCAGGAACGACCCGGGAGAGTACAACATAATGATACAAAGTGGTACAGAATAATACAGAAACATCATGACAAAACAACAACGTAAGGAAGTACATTGAATAACATTATCCAAGGTGTAACAGAGTAGTAAGGCGTGTAGTATCACCCCTGACAAATGGTGGTAAGGTACATAGAATCACCAGTTATTTGGTCATAGACAATTTTAAAACTCGGTCAAGTTATATGGTCATAGACAATTTTAAACTCAGTCAAGTGCCTTGGTAAGAAATTGAATCATGGGCACAAGCAAGGTATTACTGGCAGGACCTTTGAAAAGCTCTAAGGTCTAGTTGACTAGTGACGTTACACTAGGGAGGCTTGGGGCACTCACACGCTGAGGCTTGTTTCAGGAACCCCCACAGGGATTTACGAAACCACTTATGGGAGGGGGCCGAGCGAACATGTTCAGGAAAGGAGTTCCAGAGTCTATGAGCACATACAGCAAAGTCCCTGTCCCCCATGAGGGTTCGGGTGGGGGGTACTCTTAGCATCACAGGAACCGGAGACCTGAGCAGGTAGGGGGAGAGGTCAGCAGGTGACAGAAGCTGGGCCAGCCCCGGTGGGGTGCCAGTTCTTATCACTTTGCCCGTGAGGCATCCCACCCCAAAGTCCAGGTAATTAGCTAGAGATAGCCAGCAGAGTCTGTCATAAAGTTCACAATGGTGGGTGAGACGGGGGGCGGCCAGAGCAAAACGGCAGATGTTGTTGTACGTCGTGTGCCACCAAGTGAGATGAGTTTTGGAGGTACGAGCAAATTGGTGCAGACCGTAACTAAGGGAGGGAAGAAGTACACCTCACGCAAGGGCCAGACGAGCCGCAGGTGTGAGGTTATATTTGGCCCTGTAGGCCAGGCCCAGTTTGCTGTTCACTGCTCTGCAGACATTTAAAATATGACTCCCCAGGTCGAGTTGAGGGTCAAGTGTCACCCCAAGGTATTTGACGGAGCTCACAATTGGCAGGGAAGTTCCGTCCGGACTAGTAATCCCCAGAGGAGCTGGTGAGGCTTTGATTTTGGCTGCTGATCTAAATAGCATAGCCTGCGTTTTTTTCAGGTTCAGAACCAGTTTATGTTTAGTTACCCAGGCCAGGACATTGTTAAAATCCTTGGACAAGTGCTGGTTGAGAGTCGCAATGTCCTGGGAGTGAGCCATGATAACCAGGTCATCCGCATATAGGGTGGCACTGCAGTTAGTTACTGCTGCTGGGAGTTGGTTAACAAAAAGGGAGAAGAGGAGGGGGCCCAAGGCCGAATCCTGGGGGACGCCAGAGGCCACTGGTAAGGGATCGGAGAGGACTTTGTTGAATCTAGTCCGCTGCGTTCTGCCATGCAGGTAGCCCGTAAGCCACTTCATAGCAGAGGAGGAGAGGCCAAGTGACCGCAACTGAGTACAAAGCAACGCATGATCAACAAGGTCGAAGGCTTTGGACAGGTCGACAAATATTGCTCCAGAGAGTTTGCCCTGGTCCATGGTTGCTCTGATGCTGGAAGTGACAGAGACCAGGGCTGTGGTAGTTCTATGCCCCTTTCGAAAGCCGTGCTGGACCGTGGACAGCAGCTCGTGGACCTGTATGTACTCCGAAAGTTGCTCTGCCACAACTTTTTCAAGGAGCTTGCTGAGAGATGATAGAATAGCAATCGGACGATAGTTGTCCGGTACTGGAATTACCCTGCTTCAGTACGGGACAATCCTAGCCTCCTTCCAGATATCGGGAATAACCCCCAATGCAAGGGACAGGTTAAAAATGTGGGCTACAGGGGGGAGGCAAAGTGGGCGCCTAGTTTCAGAAGCTTGGGCTCCAGGTTGTCTAGGCCAGGGCTGGAGGTAATGGGAGAGGCCAGAGAGAGAGCGACTCTCGTATCCTTAACTGACACTGCCCTAAGACAGAACATTGGTCGGAGCGCCTCCTGCCATGTAGGGAAGGGGCAAAGTACACTCATCAGGCGGGAAGAGGGTGGAGAGCCGATAGGTCTGAGAAGTGTGAACTGGGGAATTGGCAATTGTGTGGGGATTGTTACAGAGACCCTCAATAATCATGTCGGATACCCCGCATTAGAGGACCCACTGACAAGAGTTTTTATGTTTCTCCAAAACCGTCTGGGATCACTGGCAGAGCTAAGTAGGACGGACTTACAGAAGTCACTTTTAGCTGCCCTGATGGCCTTTTTCCACTTATTTCTGAGATTTCTATATTGTTGGAAAATTGTCAGATCAAGGGAACTTTTGAAGTGGGCCCAACACTTGTCTCTAGCCCACATAAGGGCTAGGAGATTCCCATGCAACCATAGGGTGGCGGACACCCTCACCCTCCGGGTGACCTTAGGGGCATGCTTGTCTTGCAGGGCACCGAAGGTGGCTAGAAAGTGGGCAGCAGCCACTGAGGGATCAGTGGCTCCCAGCACCCCAGACCAGTCAGTGAGCCTTAGGTCCTCCCGAAACGCCTCAGGATTGAACCTGGAGAAGTTCCTGATATGTATGATTTTCTGAGGAATTTTAGGGGAGGGAATTTTCCACACACAGAAGACTGGTGAATGATCGGAGATAGAGTCTGATAGGATTCCAGCAGAGGAGATCCTGTCAGGACGATTAGACAGGATCCAGTCCAGTAGGGAGCTGGAGGATCCATTGGCAGACCGTCTGGTTGGCTCCTGGACAAGTTGTGTCAGGGTAAGATTAGCAAGTAAAGGCTCATACTGTTTCGCATTACCACCAGCCCAGTTAAGGTTAACATCGCCCATGATTACAAGCTCGTTGTCCCCAATACTGGGACCTACCGTGTCCAGGAGGTGGGTCAGGCCTGGGAGCCCACCCTTTGGGGGATTATAGGTACATACCACATGTAGTTTCTTGGTGTTCCCAAGTAAAAGCAAGACATGCAGCAGCTCACAGGGGGACAGGGAGGATGGCTGGTGTGTTACTGGGGATACCTTAAGATGGCTCCTGTACTAAATCAAGATGCCACCTCCCCGCTTATTCCCAGATCTGTCCAGTCATATGAACTCGTAACCAAGGAGCACACAGGCTGAGTCAGGGATTGAGGATTTAAGCCAGGTCTCAGTCACACCGAGAATATCAGGTTTGTAGAGTGAGACCCATGTGACTAACTCATCGAGGTTGGGCAGCAGACTCCGAATATTGAGATGAGCAACTTTTAGACCCTTGCCCAGTCCCCACAAAGGGGGGATTGAGGAGGCCAGATTATTTGGGCCTCGGTTAGTTTCAATATCTCCGGCCAGTAGTAGTATTAAAAGGAGGAGCCAGAGGAGATGCCACCTGTTAGCAGTCAAGCCGGTTAAAGGCGTGCTAGCTAGGTGTCGCTTTACCCAGGCAAAGTACAGTAGACACCCGAGGTCAAGGCAGCATGTGAGACAGTAAGGGGTCTTGGTAGTCACTAGGAGATTAGAGAAGGTGAAGTCAGGCACCTCATTGGAGGGAGACTTCTTCCAGTAGCCCCGTATGGTCAGCGAGGGAATAGTGACCACTTGAAGCAGAGCAAGCCCCAGTATGAGACCAGCAAGGATAGATGCACTATGAGGGAAGGCAGTACGCCCCCTATCAGTGCCATAGGGGACTCCCTTCCCTTAGGTGGGAGATGTAGGTTCCTGGGCCACATCAGAGCTAAGGACTAGGGCGTACTTATAGTTAAAGCCCAGTCAGCGGGCAACAGAGTAGAGCAAAGGGGAGCTAGGAGCTGTAAACAAAAGAAACAACCAGGCACAATTTCCAGTAAATGGCAGGTGGGAAAGGGAAAGCAAAGACTTCTGTACAGTAAAACAGTATTAGTACAGTAAAACGGTATTTGTCAAATATGGAATAAGATCACATTTCATAGATCAAGGAGAGCAAAGAACATTTTAGGCAGTGTGCATAGGGAGTAAGATCACATTTCCTAGATCAGTAAGAGGCCAGGATCATTTTAGGCAGTGCTTCTCAGGGAGCAGCTCAGGACTATGACAAAGAGTATGCTCACGCTGTGTATTTTAGACAGAACATACCTCTCTCATCTAAGCAGGACCTCCCCTAGACAAAGTCAATATGTAAGATCTTGCTATGATTTAAAGCAGGCTATGCCACATTGTTATACAGACAAAATCAATATGTGAGATCTTGCTATGATTTAGAGTAGACTATGCCACACTGTATATACAGGACCTCCCTCACTACCTGATAGGGGTGCGTCAGGCCCTGGAGGAGGAGCATGTGGACATTCAACGGGAGGAGGGAACGAGGTGGGGGGTGGGCCGAAAATTCACAGGAGATCAGTCTCCTGCACAAGAGCAGGTATCGTGGAGGTGCAGCCGAGGAGGCCTGCCAGCCAGGGAAGCCACCTCGTACTGCCCGGCCATGATGCCGACGTGGACCTACCAGGCACAGGTCTCCCTCACCTCCCCTCCAGCGGCCAAAGTCAAGGTAATGGAGCAAGAGTAGCAGGTCCGTCTCTCCCTTAATAGTGGAGAGGGAAAGCGTCATAAACAGCAGGGAGCCAATGAATGAGGGTGCTTTAAGCACCACAGTTCGAATTTAGCAGGCAGGGATAATTGGTCCGTCAGCAGGGAAAGATGTCACAGCGCAGCTCCAACTCCCGCATCTGAAATACCTGCTGCGTCAGCTTCAAACACCCGCAAGCCAGGATTCCCGGGGCATCTGGTCCAGAAATGGTGAGTTCCCACAAAGTTCATAGATCATCAGTCTCCTGCACAAGGGCAGATATCGTGGAGGTGCAGCCGAGGAGGCCCGCCGGAGCTAGGGAAGCCACCGGCACCTCGAACTCAGCTTCACTGTAATGACGCTGGGGACCACCAGGCACAGGTCTCCTCGCCTTCCAGCTGCCAAAGTCAAGGTAATTTCATTTGGGATAATGTTGAAATCTGGACTGCCAGACTGGACCTCAGTGGAGCTGGAACAAGTTTTATAGTGGGGGCGCTGAAAGTCATTAAACAAAACATAAACCCTATATAGGAAACCATATGTAACTTATCGAAAACTTCACAAAAAAGAAGAATATCAGCAGGGCCACTGCCAGGATTTGGGGTGGGCTTTTTGTAGACAGGGATACTTTTTTGCACAGAAAATTTGGCAAAAAACTTTTCTGTTAAGGCCAAGGGTCTGGGGGCTGCTAGGCCCTCAAAAGTGCTAGGGTTTTGGATGCTCTATGATGAATTACGGGGCTTTCATTGACAATAAAATACACTTTTGTTATATTCCCCCAACCGATTCATGAACAAAAAAAAAAAAAATTATAATTTTCTGGCTGGCTTCAGGTACCTAGATTTTGTATCTGTAGGGGCACCTGACTGCAATGCCTGCTGGCTTTTTGATGTACACTGTATTCTGCTGGTGGACACATGTCCACCACATCTTCCGGAGGCCCAACTCACTACAGTTAGAAAACAAATCATCCCTCCCTGCCCCACCCACCCCACCCCAAGCCTCAGCAGCAGTCTTCCCAATGATGCAACATGCTCCCTCCCAAGTTTTATTTTTCACACACTGTCTCCGTCTAAGAGGCTCGGACCTCTCCTAGTCCTTCGTCTTCTCTCGCACTTGTCAGTTATTTAAGGTCTCTCACATTGAGAGAAGACATTTTCAACAACTGACACGTCGAGGGGGTGAGAGTAGATGCCAAAGTTGCATATGCACACAGTACATTTACAACACCCCCAATAATGCAATACATTTATAGCATTTCTGACCAACAATGCCATCACCCACCCCATGGAATTACTGCAATGTCCTGGGAATTATTTAATTATTTTGTAATAAGGTCCATCTTCATAAAAACAAGGCCATCTGCATGTACCCCCCCACACAATATAATGGCAGCAAGACAGAAAACTATTCCCATGACAAAGTGAGACAGATTCAGAACATCCACTCCTTTGCTAGGTTAATATGGTCCATCTCACGAGGTCAGTCACTGTTCTGGTGACAGGAACTGGGGACTGCGGTAAGCGACCATGCACAGCAGCTCACAATCATGTTCCAAGGCTTGTTGGTGGACTGGTGAAGTTCATTTGAACCACCAAATGACTGGGTTGATGCAGAGTCAGGCTACAAGCTGCATCTGCAGGGGACCTGAACCTGGACCACTCTGGCAGGTGTATAGACAGACTGTTACACAGAGCAATTTTTTTTTTGTTTTCAAGCCCTGAGTGTGGCCATAGCACACGTGCATCTACCACAGGCAGGGACAGCAAAGTGGATGACTCGACCCCAGGTGGGGGACAGAATGCTAACTGGTTGGGTTTATTGCAGGAAGGGACAAAGTGAGAAACTGCACAGCACAAATCATCAGCTTACCAGGTGACGCCAGTCCCTGAAAACAGTTAAGCTGACATCCATTTTCCCTCTTTGCACCTCATCTCCTCGGCTATCAGTCAGCTTCATCATGGTCAAGTGTCCACTGCTGCATCTACATAGTTAGTGGCGCTCTCAGGCCATGGCTGCATGTGCTGTTTTCACACTGTAGGGGCCAATCAGCATGACTTGAGGACATCAGCCGCACACTGATTGGCCAACTGTAATGCCTGGTGCGGGGGGGGGGTGTTATGGGGAAGGCGCAAGGCAAACATAATGTATACACACCACAGTCTGCTGGCAGCGGGGGGGGGGGGATTTAACAGGACACACAGTCAAAGACAAACAAGAAAAAGGGGGAGTTTAAGTCGGGGGGATTCCTTTGAACATGACAAACCCCATCCAGCAACGGGCCTGATCAGAGATTTGTTTATAAATATAATATAAAAAAGTACAATGCTCAGAACATTCATGAAACTAGCAGGCAGGATTTATCATCACACCACCAGCCTCTGAACCTGACAGCACCCCTAGTTTCAGCACCACTGCTGGACCTTTTACTGTTTTGGTCCAGTTCGAGTCCGGTGGTACGGATTTCACTCATACCCGTTACCCTAAATTAAATCTGAACTGAATGGTAAAAACTGGACCAAATGGTCTGGCCAGAACAAGTTAATTTTTACTGTTTTGTGTCCTGTTCAGTAGTCCAGATTTCACCCATACACCGTTTTTTGTATTGCTACTTAGTACTCCCCCTTCCCTTAAGACGCATATGGAAATGAGCTGTTAATACCTTTTTTCTTCCAGTTTTTCCAGTGTAAAAGCTCAGTATGTCTTTCTCGGCAAAACTTTTTTTGGGAAAAAAATATATAGTTTCTTGGTTACTAATGTTAGATGCTGTAAATGGCTATCTGCTGATAAAGTCAAACCACACATTTATTTTATAGTACATGATTTGCCAGTGAGGACTGCTGCAGCTAACTGTATTGCATTTTATGTATTATTGTCTATGCTGCCTTTCCATTTTTATGTACTGTTTACAGTTGTCAATTTGAACAATATAAAACGAATTAACTACAAAAAAAATACCTAATATGTGTATGACTCTCACAGTCCCCGATTGATTGCAGGAAATCTAAGTGGCCTCGGGATGCCGCAGAAGCCCCGGATAGGCAGATGCCCACACACTTCTTCAAACAATCGTATGTTTAAAACTGTAAATGCCGCCGCGATCCAGGGTACCGCCTGCTTCTTGCGGATGTTCGCGGGCAACTTCTGGGTCTTGCCCTCCACAATATGGCGTCGTGCTCACCTTGCCTTTCGAGGGGCGTTGCCTTCCTTCTAGTTTTGCAGGACGCCCCAACCCCACCAATCCGGGCTCTGCGGCGTAAGTCGAAGTCGCGCGTGCGCCGTTTCTGCTATTCGTCGCAGCGCGTCTGTTCTAAGATGGCTGGGGATGGGGCGGAAAAGGGGGCGAATTCGAGCGTGAAGGAGAACGGGACCGTCACCGAGATGGGTGAGTACGGGGGGCAGGCGAACTGATCGCTGGAGTAGGCAAATGCCAGGGGAGAGTAGAAGTTTGGGGCGGCAAACTCGGGCAGCTGTACAAACCAGTATCCCCTTCATAGCCAGATAGTGGCGACAGTGCACTGCAGAGGTAGAGTAGGCCGAGTGGGAGACTCCGCGATATGCCGATTCGCTGGAAACAAACTGGGGTCCGGGAAACTGTGCCCTTTATATGCAGTTTTGTTACCAGGGTACACCTGATTAAAAAATATATATATATCAGTTTCCCGGTACCAGAACTGCATATAAACACGGTGACAGGGAAGGGGCAGCGGAGTGACTCTTGACTTGTGCCGGGAGTGAAGACGCTGCTCACTCAGGGTTCTTGTGTCCGCCTTCCTTCAGTTGAACCCACTGCATCACCTGGAAATACGGAGCTGGCGACTAATTGGCGTGCTTGTAAATAGGAAACAGCCTCGGCGATGACAGCCTCCATTTCCCAAAACAAACCACGAATACAGTATAGGAAATGTCCTGATTAGGGTAAATGGGCAGATTCGATTTCTTTCAGGAAGCACAAACATATCATGTAATGTTAAGTGAACTTTACGATTCTTTCGCTTGTGTTTTAGGTGTCACTGAAGACAACTCGCGGAAAACAATGAACAACGGCACCAACAAGCAAGAGGAGTCTGTCACAGAGAACGGCCTAGATCCTGCTGGTAGCGTTGGGGGGAACGAGAATTCGGTTCCAGGCACAACTATAGTGGAATATGCACCGACAAATGCAGAGGATGATAGTACAGTTCCTTTTCCAGCAGAATTTGAAAGATATTGGAAAGCCGTCCAGGACAACCCTTTGGATTTTACAGCTTGGACTGAGCTACTGCAATATGTAGAGCAAGAGGTAAGAGTTTTGTAATGTGCGTTTCAGTCTTTGTTTCTGTTGGCATATTATGTTTATAATTTTGTTGCATATGTAAAATTTAAATTCTCTGAAAAACAACGTAACGTGTTGGTTAGTGTACGTTTCCCATCTGACAGCTGAAAACGATGATTGATTTTTGTCATTATAGTCTGGAGTGTGTCTGTGCACTATGTTGAGGGGACCATGAGAACTTTTTCATGGACACCCCCCCCAAATTCCCAAGACATTTGTTGTTTCATAGTAATGGTTGCTCATAGATTTATTTTTGCTATTTTTCATAGTTTTATTTTGCTCATAGTTCTGTTGTACAATTCATGTCACAGTCACCCTTACTAGAAAACTCTTCAGTTTGCTTGCATATCAAACCACATTTTTATTTATATATTTTATTTCTTGAAATTATCTGGTACTTTGTTGTAGAACATGATTTTCTGCACTGTGTTTGTAAGAGAAAACTGGTCATGCTCACCCCTTTTTGTTGTTGCTTGTCAGGCCCGGCCCAGTGTGGACATCTACCAGCCTAGAGACACCTTGTACGTTCATGAACACAGAAGGCAGGGCTTCCGGATAAAATGCAGATTAATTTGTTGGAGTTAAATGGATTTGCCTGCAACAAAAGAATTTGCATTATATTTTTGGAAGCCTTGGACAAGTATGCCCCTACAAGAAATCTCATGTCAGCAGCTCACACCACCCATGGATCACAGTGGACCTCATTACACTCTCCCATGTCAGTGCTTGGTATCGCTTCAGATTTGCAGCCCAGATCATTGATACGTGCTCTGCAGCTGCCTAACTGAATACAGTGAATGTTTCTACCACCATTCTGTCACATTAAAGAGCACCTTTCCCAGTCCTTTTTGACCTTCATGCATAAGTTGCCCCTTCTTGCATTGGTTCTTGATTTGTATTTCATTAATGTTCTCTGCAGTTAGTTTTTGCATTCTGAGCGGCTAAAAACTGCAGATTGTACCAGAGAGCTTCTACTGCAAGCCTGGTGTTACATAGAAATATAGACAACGATGGCCTGCCCAAGTTCCCTATAATCCCTGGAACCTACTGTTCTCCAGGGCGTTTAACCCTCCTTGATCTCTATCTGTCTCTATAGATATCTCTCTCTCTTCCCCATCTTGGTTCTTTTTGCCCCTGGTAACCACTATTCCCCTTATTGTGTCCCAGCCCTGCTTGAATCCCCTGACTGTTTTCGCACCCACTACTTCAGCCTGCACACTGTTACAAAGTTCCACCACCCTTTCTGTAAAGTAGTATTTCCTGAACCTACCTCCTGTTAATTTCCATTCATGTCCATGTGACCACAAATTGGTATCGGGTTAAATAGTTCCCTCAGTTCACTTTGTTGGATATAGCTCCACTCTCCCTTCTGGTCTCAAGTGAGTATATTGGTGTATGCGTGGTATTCCAACTTCACTTTTCAAACAAGAATTTCTCTATGAAATAGCCCTCTGTTTGCAAAACCACTTCTACTGTGGACACAGAAAAATATAGCACATTTAAATACAATGTTTGTATTACATGTGACCGAAATATGAGTGTGGCATTCAGTGCCATGGCGATGTCATTGGGGGGCAAGACGGAGGAGCAGACACAGGGATTTTCAGTCAGGGTGACCAACATGCTGTTTACTACAGAAAGGCACCAGTATCACAGGGATAAGGCGGCATTACTGCACTCACATGATAAAGGTACTACGGCAGTAGTAAAATAGATGCATTAAGTGGCTGTGAGCTGTCTCTGCTGACAGCAACTTGATCTACTCCTTCCCCATGCTTTGTTATTTCTGAGGCACAACAAAAATCATTTTTACAACGTAATTATATATAGGGAGGGCGTTCGGTGTAGGCAGAACACATTGCCAACAGGGTATCTTTTGGGGGGGGGAAGGGACAATGATGAGGTACAGTATGTACACCTACCAATGGAAGGTCCCCCCCAGCAAAACTGCTGCAACTTCACTGTACTGCACAGTGTGAGTTACTCCTATGCCATATAGTGACATCAACGGGAGCCAGCAGCAGAACAGCAAAGGCAAGTGCAGCAGGGCTAAAGTGGGATTCAAAAATCTGGAAGGCACAGTAAACCTTGGCCAAAAATAACAAATGCACACAGCGTTTCGGATCTATTACTGCATATAATGACTGCAAAATGTAACTTTTTGGACCATCGTGGAAGGTTCTCTAAATATTACAAATGTGCTATATAAACTCAGCAAAACTGTTCCTTTTCTTATTTTTAACGTTTTACTTGTAGCGTTTTATACATAAGCACACAAATATTTATATCTTGAACAGGTATATTGACAGGAATTTCTAGAAAGACATAACATAGGATACAGACTATCTGTTCATTTGTTACATCATTGGGGGTATCCACAGTTACAAATGATCTACCCATACATTTTTATCGTTTCAGGAGCTATATTACAACCAATGCCCTGACTTTTCAGCATAGGGATATTAATTAAAAAACACGTTTGCAAACCGACATATAAAGATTTATGTTAACTTTACACAACGTGATTAAAGAAGATCTCCATTCTAGAGCTCCCCTTAGGCTTGGTGGGTGTATATATGGTGCTAGCTCCTGGGAAATATGCCCTTTAAATGACTCAACCAAAAAATTGTCTGGTGTCTAGAAAAAACAGTGAGTTTGAGCTGCACCAAGACCTGCTTGTGCCTCTAGCAGAAGTATCTTCAGGCACCTAAATAAGGGAGATGAAGTCTCCTGGGCTCCCTGGGAACTGCTGAGCAGCTAAAGATGCTGATCTTCAGCTAGGCAAAATGCACCTCACTTCATACCCCACTCTGTAAATCAACATTAAATCATGCACTATATTTCACTATATAAATCTGCAATTAACAAGCACGTAACTATTATAGTGACTTACTCGAATATTTAGGGAACTTAAAGAGCATTCATTTATACAGCTGCAAATTATTTCAGAGGGAATTCTGCCAAAGTAAAAGCAAGGTCTTAAAGACTTGGTTATTAAAACATCCAAACCTTACAGTCCTCACAAATTAAAATTTGAGTTACCACCATGAATTTCAGCAGAGCGTTTAAGTCCCGCAGCTGGAATGCGCTACGCGCCCATTTCAAAGAGTTAGAAATTAGAATAAAATGAAATCTTCATCTTACAAATGTGAGCACATTCAGTCCCCTTCCAGTTCATCCTCATCCGAGGAGCGCTCTTCTCGTTGTGTTTTAGCCACGATTCTCTTAAAACAGGCTCCAGCTTCTTTCGAGTCGGTAAAGCGGTATTGCCTGCAGCCTTCAGAAAAATACAGGTGAGCTGGGAGAGCTAGTATGTGATGCCTAATTCTCGAAGTTGATTTTTCACTCCATTAAATGCCTTCCTCCTCATACAGGTGGCGTAGGAGATGTCTGGAAAAAAAAAAAAACAGAATATGGGCCTCTGTAACATAAATCGGACCCCTGCTCCTTAATAACCCAAGCAGCTCGTCTCATTCTCCCGAGGACCTGAGGATAAAAAGAACAGTATGTGGGTTGTCCATGCTGTTCAGAGGTCTTCTGGGGGTAATCCGGTAAGCTCTTGCGACTCAAAAGTCCTGTGAAATCCTCTAAGTTTGTAGGTAAGAAGAGCATCTCCCCCCGATTTCTCTGGAAGACCCAGTACCCTCACTTTTGCAGCCCTAACTGTTCTCTAGCTGTTCCACTCGACTATGCAGGGCAGCCTGTTCTTTTAAGGATGTGGCAGTTGCTGCTAAGGCCTTCCCCGCTGTGGCTTTTGCCGTCTTTGTGCTCTCTCCCATGGTATGTAGTCTGTGTTCCATAGACAGAAAGTTTTTGGAAAAGCCATTTAATCTTTGGTCCATTTGTTGGACCGTTTTTGTCAAGGCGTTTACCGCTATCTGCAAAGTTGTTAAAGTAGCTCCGTTCAAGTCGGAGCTTGTAGATTGCTTGGGGCCTGCTGCTTCATCAGGAGGTTTAGAGCTGGTAGAGCGTGGTAGGAAAAAAATCTTGTTTTGCTGTTTTTGTATGGTTCATTTTCATTTATATTGTAGCTCTCTGAGTGCAGCAATTCTTCTACTGTCGAAATATATTGGTGGATAAATATTTATTTTGTAAAACTATTCATTTAGTTATAAAAATAAAGCTTTGAGTCGGGAGCTCCAGAAAATTGCCACTGCTGGCTGGGCTGCTAGCTCCGCTCTTAAGTCAAAAATGTTCCTTATCTGTATTGTGTGTAATCATGGAAACCTTTGAAAGACGGATGTGTATCAGTGAGTCCTACCAATCTAAATTAATAAAATTGGACCACTCAGGAATTCTTGTACCAAGACTGTAAGGGCAGTTAAATTTCTTTAACCTACAGGATAACATTAAATCCCCTGTTACATTCTCGAAGGCTATTCTCCATCTTAGACTCCCCTCCTTTCTCCCCACCCCGGTGTTGCTGGAGAATGGTTTGCTTATCTCTTTCCCCTTTATTGGTTGCCTCTCACTTCATCTTGTTCTTCGCCACTTAGGCTGTCCCTCACCTGTCTCAACTGTCTGTCTTTCCCCCTCCCCCAGCGCCTCCTCAGTGAGCTTCCACTTCTCTCCTTTTACTCTACTGAATACCGTTTATGCTCTTTCTTCCCTTAAATATTTAAAGGGACTTTTACTGATGGGTTTGACCCTAAATTCCTCCATCTGTGCCCCTGTTACCATCTGTTTCCACTTCTGTTACTCTGCTGGATATAGCATTCATGCTTTTTATTTATTTTTTTCTCTCTTAAATATCTAAAGGGATCATGGACTTGACCCTAAATTGATCGGAAGCCAAGTTCCACCCACACAGCGACAGCACCATACCAACTAAGGTATTGTGCTGCCCAAGCCCCCAGTGTTTTCTGTGGGGGCTGTGTCCCCCATGTGGGGACTCTGCCCCGCACCCCGGATGTTGGATTCTCAACTCCAAGTCGGAGTTGGTCTGGGGAGGGCAGGACACTGGGGAAGCGAAGCTCTAAGCGGACCATTACAGCGACTGTTGCTGTAGTGGTCATATTCCGATGTTCATGACGTCGAAATGTCGGACAAAGGGCCACCAAATTGCTCCATCTATGCCCCTGCTATTACTTTACCCTTGTGTTTTTTTTTTGTTTTTTTTTCTCTCTCTCTCTCTCTCTCTCTCTCAGCATTGTCTCGTAGTCCTGGAAATATTCCAAGGTACCACACGGTACCAGCGTGGATTGTCCAAACGTTGTGCCTAAGCTGTAGTTTGGATCTAGGCCCTACACCCCTATTAGTGGGTTGTGTAGATGTCATCTGCCCGATCCTGGCTAACATTGTCTGGGGATCCTTGGAGGGGGGTGTCTTTCCAGATCCCCTTAAGGAGGCGGTCGAATGACCACCCCTTAAAAAAAAAAAAAATCCTTGGATCCAGACTGTTTAGCGAACTTACAGGTCTGTCTCTAACCTTCCTTTTGTTGTGAAGGTGGTTGCAGTGCAACTGGACTATCGCCTTGTGATCCACAAACGTCTGTGATGCTTTCCAGTCTGGATTTCGAAAGGGACATAATACTGAGACCGCGCTTTTCCAGGTATTGCATGACCTCCTAATAGTGAGAGATTGAAAGGCATGTACCATCTTGGTCCTTCTTGATCTCTCTGCAGCATTTGACACTGTGGACCATGGTGTGCTATTGGAGCACCTGCGGTGTCTCTGTGAACTATAGGGGACGGTCCTGGAGTGGTTTCGATCTTTCCTCACAGGCAGGGTGGTCACTGGAATTTATTCCACTGACGCCCTCCCCTTGTCCTGTGGGGGTCCCACAGGGCTCAGTACTGGCACCCATGGGAGATGTCATTAGACGATACAGCTGAGTTTTCATTGCTATGCAGATGATACCCAGCTGTATCTGTCTTTTCGACCCGAACAGGGGATGCAGTCTCTGTAATTAACAACTGTCTCGCTGAGATTAAGGACTGGATGGGCACCAGCTGGCTGAGACTGAATCTCGACAAGACCAAAGTGTTGGTTGTGGACCCTGGTTGCCCGGGGGCATGTTTCATAGTTTAGAATCAAGTTCAGAAGACCGAAGTCCATAAGTGAAATCGACACCATTTACTCTCAGTGGTGGATCATAAGAACTTATTTTCACCCATAAGTGTCCAAACTGTTTTAAATGCTGACATACTTCCACTCTCTACTACATGTCTTGGTAGTGTATTCCAAGTGTTAATTCTCTGGGTAAACCACGGACTCCTTTTAACAGTGTTATTCCTCTCTCCAATGAGTCTTGATTTATGTGACCTTGTGTTCTTATAATGATGTGTATTTTTATTTAAACCAATGAACTCAAATAGTTCTGGGTGGTTGTTAGCCTTAAAGGTCAAGCATAACTTCCCCCATAGAAGTCTGTAGTTTATTGAATATAATTGTAAATACTGTAATTTATCATGATATTGCATGTCTTTAACCTCCAAAATTTTAGTGGTTTTCCTTTGTACTCTTTCTATTCTGTTTGTTTTTTCCTGAGTAGAATAATGCGCACTGAAAGGTAGACAGTATTCCATATGTGGACGTACAAGAGCTGTGTACAGTGGGAGGATAACCGCAGAGTCTCTACTTTTTTATCAATCTCGGTATGCAATGTATAATTCAGTTGCATTTCCTAACCGTTTTAGCAGTATGAAAGTAAAATTTTAAATTATCAGAGATCCAGACACCTAAGTCGTTTTCATCCGTACAGATCTCAAGCTGGATATTGTTAATACTATATTGATATTTTAAGTTCTGGGTTCCGAGATGCATGACCTTACATTTTTGTTCATTAAAGACTAATTTATGTTCATGTGCCCAGCGAGTCAAATGATGTAAACTATCTTGGAAAGCTTTGGCTGTTTCGTCATTATAGACAATGCCACCTATTTTGCAGTCATGTTTGGGGGCTGGGCAACCGTCTGGTATATGGATCGACGATGTCCAGCTCACTACCTCTGACCGGGTGCGCAACTTGGGTGTTGTTTTTGATGATGACTTAACCCTGAAATTTCAGGTGTTTGCCATTGTCAAATCTTCTTTTTATCACTGAGGAATATCACCCGAGGGAAACATCTGGTTCCACTGGACGACCTTTCAACATTGGTCTACGCCTTTGTCACCTCCCACCTTGACTACTGCAGTGCCCTCTACCTAGGGCTTCCTGGGGTTGATATCTGCTGCTTGCAGCCAGTGCAGAACATGGCAGCCAGGTTATTGACTGTCACATCTAGAGCCAGTCATATTACTCCTGTGCTGCGTGAACTGCATTGGCTGCCTATTCAGTGGCGGATCACCTTTAAGGTCGGTCTTCTGACTTTTAAAGCCCTGCACGAACTGGGACCCGGCTACTTGCATGATCTCCTGACTCCCTACCACCCTTTCTGATCTGCCGACGAGGGATTGCTAGAGATTCCCAGAGTACGTTTGAAATCATCTGGTGCTCGTGCTTTTTCTTTTGCAGCCCCTTCCCTGTGGAATTCTCTACCTCATTGGTTAAGAGAATGCCTGACCGTAGGGGCTTAAATCAGATTTTAAAACATATTTATTTCAATTGGTTTTTCCTGTTGGTTTTAATTGAATTACATATTTATAATTTCATTATATATATTACTTGCGTAAAGCGCCTTGGTTTTTGGAAGGCGCTATATAAATAAAGGTTTACGTACACACCGGCGGGGACCCACACCTTCCTGCTCGTCACCATGAAACACTTGTCTACTTTCAACACTCTTACTTCCTTTACTTCTCTAATGTCCCCTTGCCCTTCATGTTTGGCTTCTGTAAAAAAAAAAAAAAAAAACACCGTATCTTCCCTAATGCATGTCACTGACTCCATCCTTACAGGGATGGATCAGGGTCACATCACTGCTGTCTTTTATTGACCTTGCCAAAGCCTTTGATTCAGTAGACCATCACCTCCTGGAGAAGCAGAGATCCTGCGGTCTCTCTCTTTCAGTGGTTAACTGGTTCACTAATGTCTCTAGCCATTTCCAATCAGCGTGAGTTGGGGATTTATTGTCCCCTACCCTTGCTGTCAAGTCTGTGGTCCCCCAGGGCTCCATCCTGGGTCACATACTTTTTATTCACATATATGCAGAAGGCACTGTGATCTGCATCTCTGGTGCTTCAGTCCCTGCCACTGTAACATCACTATAGTATGACTTTGACTATGTCCAATGCTGATTCCAATCAAACAAGCTTCTACTTGGTACCAAGAAAACTGTATTGATAACCTTTGGCAGCAGCCCAAAACTTTCCAGGCTCTGTGTGTGTGTGTGTGTGTGTGTGTGTGTGTGTGTCTGTCTTTCTCGCTCTCTCTTCTCTCCCCCAACCCCTGTCCTCACCACCCCTGGATGGCATGCCACTTGAGATTGTCCCCTGCTTTAAATATTGGTGTGTGGCCGGATAGCACGCTTGGCTTCACCACCCACATTGATGCCATCCACAGCAAGCTTCGCCCCAGACTCGGGGAGGGGGGGTGGTTAAGGATTTAACTCTGTGCTCCTCTGATACAGTCAAAATTCTACCCTAAAATTTGTGCTCCTACTGATCTTGGCTGCGCTCCTAGCTACTTTTTTATATTATTATATAACCCATTAGTCTTTCCTCAGTGCATGCAGGTTTTTTCCTTCTGCTGACAGTAAAACGTATAATTTTTCCTTTTGTTGCTTGTTTTCTTTAACTGTTGGCCCATAGTCAATACCGTCACTTACTCCTTGTTGTCCTTCCACACAAAAACACTTGTTTCCTGCCTACCTGCATGCTCTCCCATAGCCAGAGAGTGCACATACACTCATTCCCTGCCTGTCGCGGTGCCACTTGTCCACACACTTGTTTTCAGCCTGCTAGTAAATGCCCCTGAAACATCCACTCATCCCCTACCTGTCTGCCTACGTGGGCATTTGTCTTCTAAATGCGCTCATACTCTGCCTGCCTATGTACATACTAGCCTGTGGTAGCTGCTAACATGCTTGTTCCTTGCCAGCATGTCGCAGTGCACAATAACTTGCTAGCTTGCATACTAACTTGATGGCTTCCCGCTCACTCAATAGCTTGCCGATCTTGCTTTGAACTTTGCCAAATTTTAGTAACAAAAACCTGGTGTGCATCCCACTGTCCCTCGTGGACCACCACCCCTTACACTGCCTGGAACTCCTGACTGTGCTTCTGTAATCTCTAACTGTGCTCCTAGCACAGAGCACACCCTTAACGCTATGCATACCCAGACTTGATGCCTTATATCGCAAGGAAAAGTGCCTGTCCTCCCGAGGTCTGCCGTGAACTTATCAAAATAGTGCTCCCAGTGTTTGACTGTGTGAATGTGGTCTATGGCACTGCTCCATCCTCATTCCTTGTCGGGCTGTATACCTCATGTAATGCCTTCTGTCTTTTTTTTTTGCTTTTAATGCTGCTCCTTGCACTCATTGCTTTTTATAGTCCTCCCTCTCCAACTACTCTTCCTTCCCACCACGTCATGCACCTCTCATTTCCAGATCTGGGTTTGACTCTGTCTGCCAGTGTCTCCTCTCCTGTTCCCTCTTGCTTTTTATATGCTTTGATCTCACGACTCCCGCACTTTTTGCATTCCTCATTCCAGGGCTTCTGCTGGACCATCTTCTCTCATCTCCTGCATTCTCCTCTTTCCTCTGCCTCTTAAACTCTCCAATTTTTCCCTTTTCTATTCCTGATTCCAACTCTTCTGCTGGATAATCTGCTTTCTTCTGTCATCTTCCTTCCATATGGAACAGTCTTCCTTCCACTTTCCGCCTGTCCCCCTCTCATTTCTCCTTCAGGCATCGACGTTAAATCTCTTGCTGCTCCCTCCTCCTGCCCTGGCCATTGCTGTCATGTACACTTAAGGTCCTTGGCCTACTGCAACTGTTCCAGTACCGTAAGATGCCTGTACACTATCACTGTTTGTAATTGCTGCACTTTTCCGTCTTTATAGTCTTTTGGTTATTTATTGTATTCCATAAGAGTTGATATCTGCCTATCATCACATGTGGTTGGTGCACCTTACTACCTCGTGTGTTCAGTTACTTATTTGGTATATCTTGTACAGTTGTCTTCCTGCCCTCATCCCCCTGGGTTACAGCTGGAAATTTGCCTTGACTTGGGGTGCCTTTTCCGGTTTCCAGTATATCTGGAAGCCTTGTCTCCTGTATTTCTTTGCCTGTGTGATGTCTATTGGCTGGTGTGCAGCTACTTCTTCTTGAATGGGTTGTTGGGGCCTGTTATGGCTTTGAGTGTACCCGGTCTTGCACCACTGCATGCCCAGTGTAAATTGTCATTCTGGACTTACCACTGTACCTGGGTGTCTGCTTTCACTTAATTCTTAGAACTCGTAACTTTGGGCCTGTAAACCTTCTTTGGCCTAGCCACTTAATAAATGGGGAGTGAGACGACAACAACAACAACAATGGAAAGGGATCTGGGGGTCGTCCTATCAGATGACCTTAAGGTGGGCAAGCAATGTGAGAAGGCAGTAAGAAGAGCTGGTGGGATACTGGGATACATAGGGAGAGGCATCACCAGTAGAAAACAGGAAGTTTTTATCGTTTTGTTCAGACAGTTGGTGAGACCCCATTTGGAATTCTTCATCCAGTTCTGGAGACCGCATCTCTGCAAGGACATAGACAGGATGGAGGCTGTCCAGAGGAGGGCACCTAAAATGGCGCAGGGTCTGCACCAGAAGACATATGAAGAGAATTAAATAAGGTTCATATGTATACATTTGGGGGGGCATGATAGAAACTTTCAAGTACACGAAGGGAAGCGACAGAGTCCAAGAAGGCAGCATCTTTCAGAAAAAGAGATGTGCAAGAACAAGGGGGCACAATTTGAAGCTAGAGGGGGGACTGCTCTAAGGTAATGTGAGGCAGTATATTTTTCACAGAGGGTTGTGGATACATGGAACAGCCTTCCTGAGGAGGTAGTGGACTCAAACAGTGGAGGAATTCAAGGATGCATGGGACAGACATAAGGCAGTTTTTGTGGGGGTAGGAGGAAGTAAGCTGTTGGTTAACTAGGGTCTGCAGCCTATGCATTAGGTAGGGAAATGGGCAGACTAGGTGGGCCAAGCGGTCCTTATCTTCCGACAAATTCTGTTTCTATGTTAAATTACTCAACCACCATGTATGTTTATTTGCAGGAAACAGGCACCCCCTCCTGTTTCCAGTGTCATAAATCATGTTACTGGTTTTTGCCTCTTCCCCCAAATTCTTTCCCTGGTGCATGTTGCCCATCAGTAGGAACAGGCATGAATTTTTTTCGTTTTGTAACTTAAATAATAAAAAAAAAAATTTTTTTTTTTTCATATTATTAGCTTTGTAACAGATGATTCGTTATGACATTGAGAGTTCCATGATTCCGATGAGATACCCGAGGAGGGACAGAATAAGACTGATTTTAGGGAGAGCAGGGGAGCACGTCCACATGTAAAATATGGAGTAGTTGATTTGTCAGACCTGCAGACCCCGTGGTCAGTGAATGTGGTTCACAGTGTGGATTGTTGGCCCTCTTATATAGCACTCACTTATTCCACAGAGAAGCAAATTGTTCTGCTCTTTCATAGAGGAAAAGTAATTTCTTTCCATTTTTTAAATAAGGTGTACCAGTTCCTCCAAGTTTCAGTTGTGGGCTGCTGTGGCATTAGCAATTTTAGTAACACTTTGCTGCCACTATCAGAATACCCAGGAGATGCCTTTGTTATGTTGATCTTGCATCCCTTAGGTAACGCTAAGAGGAGGAGGAAAACCTGCTTTGTTAAAACGCCGGGTTGGAGCATGACTTCATCCAGTGCTTCCCCAAGTTGTTTCTTAAAGGGTCTAATTTCTCACAGTCCCACATAATGTTGTAAAAGCCAGCTCACTGCTCCTTGAAATTTCTCCAGTACTGTGCTGTGACCACTGATGTTTGGAAATAACCTGCTAGAGGCCTGATTTTCAAAAATGCACAATTCGCAGTGCAAATATTTGCGTTGCCTTTGCCTGCCAGAGTGACTAGCGCTGTTCAACTCAATATAGGGCCATGTCGGCCCAGCGTTAATCGCTTGGTGATGCTTCTCGACAGGGCTCTCAAGTACGCCACAGAATGGCTGGCACCAGAGTGCAGCTCAGTATTCAGTGACCTACAGAATGAAGCCCATTGGGCATGCAAGGCACCAAGGGGCCATTTGCATGCCCATTATGGGCTAATTTCCATGGGTAGTAAGGCAGGGTAGCATGCCCCCCCAATTGCCTGGTCCCAGCCATGTATACCTATCCCTGATGCTCGTGGAGGGCCCGCTGCCAATCACTGGGCCCCCCACCAATTGCCAGCCTGTTGTTTATTATATAGTATCCGTGGTGCTAGTGGTTCCCTCCCCCCCCCCGATCCCATTCCCTGCTGAAACATGGTTATCCCTGTTGCCAGTGGTAACCTCCCCCTCTCTCCGATCCCAGCCCCTGCTTAAGTAGTCATCCCTGGCGCTAGTGGTGCCCCCGACCCCAGCCCGACATACATACACACCCCACTCTCCTGGTCCAGTGGTTCACCCCCCAATTCTTCCTATGTACAGTGGTGATGCGCTGGTGCATATGCCAACTAGCACAGCCCTCCTCGCATATCCTCAGCTGGCCGCTGTATATACAGTCATGGAGTACGTCTCTTATTTGTAGGACAGGGTGCGTCACCTTGTTCTCCTCGCTTCCTAACTGTCCATATGGCGGCCAGCCGAGGAGGTGTGAGGAGGGCTGTGCCAATCAGTCTGTACCTGGCACCACCTCCCAGTTACCCGGTACTTTGTCAGATTCCTGATCCTGCCCGTGTTGATGCTGTACCACTGTTACTTGCTGCTTATTCAGCTTTAGCTCCTCCAGATTGGTCTCCCGTCCCAACAGTATCTGCTCCTGCACTTGTGCTAGTGCCTGTGTCTCCCATATTTAGTCTTAAGCGAGCTCTGTTTGGATCCCAAGGTATTTTAGCTTCCCTTAGAGGTTGCTGTCTAGTAGGTGCTGCTTTGGTGGTGTCCTTTCTGACCCCCCCCCCAATTTAATTCACGTTGCATGATGCGTTTTAAGCTATAGTAATAATGTTTTCTTAGCTTTGAACGTGTTTCAAGCAATGAAACCATTAAGAGTTATCGCTGTGTAAATCAGTAATCAAATTATCAGCTTGATTATAATATATATAAAGATCATGCTCTTTAACTGATCATAATTTAAATCGTGCTCTTTAGCTACAGCTTTAGCGCTACTAATTCGCCTGTATCAAGTCTGTTAAGGGGTCCCAAATAATTATAATGTGGTAGAGTCTAGCCTTTTCTTTTGTTAGAATCACGCATTGGTGGCTTTAACAGAGGTTATTTGGATTGAGCCCTGAAGCATTCAGATAGGATCTGTAATGTCAGTGTCTTCATCAACTTGTCAGATCGATGGTTTCTATTTCTTCTTGGAAAAGATGTTCTCTGATGGTTTCTTTGAATTCCTCAGCTTCATCTAATTTTGCTTTTTTTTTTTTTTGGCAATGATTGAGTCCAAGTTGCCCTTGGTAAGAGGCCGTCTACAAGACTGAGTTCCATGGCCAGTTCCAGAAATTGCGGCTGTCTTTGCATGTTACGCCAGGCACTGCAGTTGTATGCATAGCTTTTGGAGAACAATAACAACTTTTAAGTCTCCAAGTTTTTCAGACTCGCCAAGGAGAATGTCTGGAGTACTGTGCGTACTAGTTGGTGATGTTTGACACCAGGCACTTACCATCTGTTTGGCTTTCTACTGGTATTTCTGTTATTTTAAAGATCATGTCTGGAGCATTTTCTAGTTATTGGTTACCCAATCTGTTGAAACCAGTATTGAGTTCCCAATCTGCATTAGGTTTTTGACTCCATATAGGAGTTTCTCTAGTGTGCGATCTCATTTAACGGCCCAGAGAGAGCCAAGGAAGGGGAAGGAGACGGGAGTGGGCGAATTTGGGGCAGGCATCACACTTACAAATCACTTCTTCCTGCTGTACTCGGATGATGAGGTGGAAGAGGCTGGCGGGCAGGGGGTGCAGGATGACGAGGGATTGGTCAGGTGGGGGGGGCCTGAGCCAAAGGAGGAGAGGGCATGGAGGCCGTGAGACCAGGGCACCAGACTGGTGGGGAGGGCAGCAGGAGCCCGGATCTGAGGGAGGTAAGGTAGAGGGGGACGCACAGAACAGAGTCAGGTTGGACGAGGCCAGGACCCAGGACAGGGCAGAGTTTTTTTTTTTTTTTTTTTTTTCTTTTCCCCAACTCTGTTTCTCTCCTCCCAACCAGAGCTGTCTCTGGCTACCTCACTCGCAGTACCCTGCTGTGTTCCCCTCCATCTTCAGAGACATTACGACTCCCTGGGGACATGGGGGGCTGCTACAGCCCGGGGAGATCAAGGGGCAGTGGCGGAGAACCAGCGTTGGGTATGTGGTGGCGATGGCACTGGAGGAGCCGTCGCCTATCTGGCGGGAGGGGCTTTTTTCTTCCCTTAGTGTGCTCCGCCTTCCCGAGCAACGCACGGCAACCCTGCTGACGTTGGGCCACGCCAATTATGTGCTGTCTAGTGCTCAGCAGCGCCCCTGGTCTCCACCAGGGGCTGTTGGTGCACCAGACACCCCAGAACCCTCCTCCCGGGATAGGAGAGCAGCCCAGCGGGCGCTCAATCTGATCCCGACCCCTGGCACCTGAGCTCTCTTACGAGCCCGGATCACCGTCGTGGCGCGAGGTGTGGCATCCAGCGCCTCAACCCTCAGCACCACTGGGCCGGCCTGGACATGGCAGAGTTGAGGAAGGAAAATGCAGACAAGGAGGGGTGTGAGGAGGGGAGCACTCTGGGTAGGCCAGCTCTGAGACTGGAAATTCCAGAAGAGGGGGGCGTAGAGAGCACTAGGTCACTAGGGTCCGTTACAGCAGGAGGTGAGAAGGGAAGCAGTAATGGGAGGCCTGGGTGAAGGAGCCAGTGGCAACAGTCCAACCAGGGAAGAGTTACGCAGGGTGACTAGTGATACTCAAGCTGTAAGGGATGCGAGGAGCAAGCTGGGCGAGGGAGACAGAAGAGGGAACCTGGAAAGGCACAATCAAACTAGTGACGCCCAGGCTGTGGGAGGGGCGAGGAGAAATCAGGGGGCCATAGTCAGGAGGAGTCTGGAAGGGCACATACAGACTTGTGACCCCCAAGTTGCAGGGAGTGAGAAGAGAAAGTGGGGGGACTTAAGCAAAAAAGGAAGCCTGGAAGGGCATGCACAAAATAGACACCCAGGCTGTGGGGGGTGCGAGGAGCAAGCTGGGGGACGTAGACAGGAGTATGGAAGGGCACAAACTGGCTAGTAACTTGGGGGAGGGGGTGAAGGTGCTCCTGCTGGGTGATTCCATGATTAGGGGTATCCAGTGGGAGGGGGTTGGGGAAGGAAAATGCAGCCCAGTCAAGGTTAAATGTATCCCAGGCCTATCGGTACATAAGGTCAAATTCCAGCTATACTCAATGGCAAGGGAATGCGGAGGATCCCCAGACTTTCTAGTTCACCTGGGAACAAAATATTTAGAAGGGAACAGTGAACTGGAGTTGCAGGCAAGATTCTGGGAATTGGCCAGGGTTTGCCACTCTATAGGATGCTCAGTCTCCTTTTCTGAGATACTGCCAGTACCAAGGGCAAGCAGGGAAAATGAGCAAAAACTTAGAGGGGTGAACCAGTGGCTCAGGGAGTGGTACAAGTCAGAAGGGTATGGATTGATGGGAGACTGAGGTGATGCATGAGAAGACAAGGGGCTATATGCCCTTCAGGGTGCCTTCCTCAAGCAACTGGTCATGGAACCAGCTTGGCAGAAGGCAATACTGGACCTTATGCTCACAAACAGGGACAGTGTGATGAGGGTAACAGTGGGGGAGCACCTGGGGAACAGTGTCCACCAGTCATTGTGGTTTGAAATCACAGAAAGAGCAGAACCAAACCACACAAAAACACGTATCCTGGATTTTAGGGTGGCAGACTTTGGGAAAATGGGGAGATACTTGAAAGAGGCATTAAGGGTTATGTGACAGGAATCAGGGGTTGAGGAACAGTGGGCAGTTTTTAAAATGGGGATTACAAGAACAACAGAATTATGCATTAAGCAGGTTAGCAAAAGGAATAGGAGACCATTATGGTTTTCCAAAGAGGTAGCAAAGAAAGTGAAAGCCAGAAAGATTGCATTCAGGCAATACAAAAAGACACAGGCAGAAGGGGATAGTGAGAAGTACCAGGAGAAGCAAAGGGAGGCAGGGAAGTCAGTAAGGGAAGCCAAAGCTCAGACAGAAGAACACATTGCAAAATCAGTGGGTAGGGGACAAAACCTTTTACAGGTACATAAGTGAAAAAAGAAAGACAAAGGGAGGGATAGTGAGACTGAAGGGAGGATGGGGGCCTACGTGGAGGATGACAACAGTAAAGCTGACATATTGAACAGATATTTCTGCTCAGTCTTTACTGAGGAAGAGGAGGGTAATGGGTCTGAAGGAGACAAGGGGTGAGAATGGTGCAGAAATGGACACAAGTCTCTACACGAGAAAGGATCCTGAAGGAACTGGAAGTAATAAGAGTTGATAAAGCAATGGGGCCAGATGGGGTGCACCCCAGGGTCCTTAAAGAACTAAGAGAGGTGGTGGCTGAACCTCTGGCTATCCTGTTTAGCCAATCACTGGAAACAGGGGAAGTACTCAAAGACTGGAGGACAGCAGATGTAGTCCCCTTATACAAAAGTGGGAACAAAGAGGAAGCAGGGAACTACAGATCAGTCAGCCTCACCTCGGTAGTGGGGAAGATCATGGAAGCACTACTGAAGGAGAGATTGGTGGAACATCTGGTTGTCAGTGGACTACAGGACCCAGGGCAGCATGGTTTCACCAGGGGGAGGTCATGTCAGACCAACCTCGTTGAATTTTTTGACTGGGTGACTAGGGAGGTGGATCGGGGAGGGCAGTGGACATGGCCTATTTGGACTTCAGCAAGGCCTTTGACATTGTGCCACATGAAGACTATTACACAGACTGGGGAATATGGGTGTGGGCAGGACAGTAGTGTGGTGGGTAGGTAGGTAACTGGCTGGGTGGCAGGACACAGGGGTGGTGGTAAATGGCTGTCACTCCACAGAGGGAAGAGGTGACCAGTGGGTACCACAGGGATCAGTGCTGGGACAGGTCCTATTCAACATCTTCATCAGTGACATTGCACAGGACCTAGAAGGCAGAATTTCACTGTTCGCTGATGACAAAAGCTCTGTAACAGAGTAGACACACCAGAGGTGTAGACAGAATGAGAAAGGACCTGCAGAAACTTGAAGAATGGTCAGGGTTTGGCGGTTGAAATTCAGTGCGAAGAAGTGCAAGATAATGCATATGGAGCACAAAAACCCTGGCACCAATATATCAGTTGGGGGTGAGGATATAGCATGCACCAAGCAGGAAAGGGGTCTTGGGTTGTCATCTCTGATGACCTCAAGACAGGGAAACAATGTGACAAGGCAGCAGGTAAAGAAACCAAATGGACTGGATGTATAGGCAGGGGCATCACCAGCAGGAAAGGAGGTCATAATTCCGCTATACAAGACACTAGTGAGGCCCCACCTGGAGTACAGTGTACAGTTCTGGAGACCATACCTACGTAAGGACTTAGACAGGGTAGAGAAGGTTCAGAGGAGGACAACAAAGATGGTGCATGGATTGCATCACAAGTCCTATGAAGACAGGTTGAAGGAACTGAACATGTACTCCCTGGAGGAGAGGAGGGAGAGAGGGGATATGACAGAGACATACAAGTATCTTACAGGGAGGAACAGGGTGCAGGAATACACTATTTTTAGGCGAAAAAGATGTTCCAGCACTAGAGGGCATGGGATGAAGTTGGAGGGAGGACGATTCAGAGGAAACATGAGGAAGAATTTCTTCACATAACGGGTGGTGGACAAGTGGAACACCCTTCCAGAGGAAGTGGTGGGGGCTGAAACAATCACAGGATTTAAGAATGCATGGGATAGACATAAAGGAATTCTGGAGGTCAGGGGTAAGGGGCAGCAGACTTCTAGGAAAACATAAACTGAACTTACAAGCTCAAATGGGCAGACTGGGTGGGCCATAGGCCCTTATCCGCCGACACTGTCTATGTATCTATGTAGATATGCTGCATCTCAGCCTGGAGGAGCGGGAGATCCTTAAACTGAAACATTTGATTCATAGGTGATTGGCGGGGTTTAAACTTGTAAAGGGGGGGAAGGATAGAAAGACTGAAAGCCAGCGAGGAAGCTTGAGGGTTCAGGACTAGATCATGCAAAGCTGGGTGAGGGTAACGTTAAAGGACTGGGGGAACTGAGTGGGGAATAGAGACGGGGGTTCATGCTGGGCTGAGAAGACTGGAGAGGGGGAAGGGGTCGGGGGAGGACAGTCCTAATCAATGCCAGGAGCAAGAGCAATAAAATGCCAGAGTTCCAGGCAGTGTTAGTTGAGGGTGCAGCAGACGTGGCGGCAATTACTGAGACATGGGCCCCCCAGGGGCATGATTCGGAAAGGTCAGGGTGGTGATCATGGGTGACCTGAACATGCCGGGGGCAGACCGGGGCACTGACATTATCGGTGGCCAGGGAGCAGAGGTTGATGGATGTCTTCCAGGATGCCTTCCTAGTCCAGCATATGGGGGAGCCTACTTGGCAGGATCTGATCCTGGACATTGTCCTAGCAGATAATGACCAGATAAGGGGCCTGGAGGTGAGCAGCCCGTTTGACAGGCAGTGACCATGCCACGGTCTGGTTTCATATGTTCCTAGGGGGAGAGGAAATTCGCACTAACACAGTAGTAATGGATTTCAGGGGGGCGGACTTTGAGGGCATGGGAAGGATTCTTAAAGGGTGCTTGGATGAGATAAGGCCAGACATGGATGCTTGTGGGAGACCATTAAGAAGGGAGTACAGGAGGCTTCGAGGGCCTGTGCAGAGGTAAGGCACAAGCAGTGTAGGACCAGTAAGCCATGTTGGTGGACTGCTGTGCAGGAGGTGGTGAGGTAGAAAAAAGGCTGCCTACGCGTGCTTAAAGTGCTCAAGGGGGTCTGGGGAGAGTATGAGTTCCTGGCTAAGAGGGTCACCTGTGTGGTAAGGGGGGCCAAGGCGAAGAGAGCTTAACCTGGCCAGGGATATCCGCAGGGGGAAGGGGTTCCATAGATAGAGGAGAAAAGAAAAGTGAGGCACAGATCAGCAGGATTAGAACTGGGGTTGTGGGGGGTGGGAGCAGGAGGCTGAGGAACAAGCAGAGGTGCTAATTGAGTACTTTGCCTCTGTCTTTACCGGAGGAGGTGGGGATCCTTCCAACCTGATGGGAGGGTAGTGGAGCCCACTGAACTAGGAGGTCAGTTGGAGACTGAAGGACTGGATGAGGCTAGGGCAGGGGATGGGTTGTATCTAGAAGAAGAGGAGAGGATACATGAGGAGATGGGATGGGAGGGCGAAATCACAGCGGATAGGGTGAGAGGCCCTCTGGTCGCTAAAGACTGAGAAGGCGACGGGGCCAGATGGACTGCATCCAAGGGTGCTGAAGGAACTGACGGATGTGCTGGCAGCTCCACTGGCCTCGCTCTTCAACATCTCCTGGATGACAGGGTGGGTGCCTCAAGATTGGAAGGTGGCTCATGTGGTGCCTATTCACAAGGGGTTGGGGTCAGTGAGGAGGTGGGGAATTATAGGCCTGTTAGCCTAATGTCTGTAGCAGGCAAGGTTATGGAAAGCATTATCAATGAGAAGCTAGGGGGTAGCTGAAAAGGTTGGGGCACCTAGATGACTGGCAGTATGGGTTTGTTCCGGGGAGGTCATGCCAGACCAACCTGGTGGAGTTTTATGACTGGGTTACGGGTGCCCTGGACGGACATAGGCTGGTGGACATTCTCTATCAGGATTTCAATAAGGCGTTGGATTCGGTACCCCACAACGGCCTACTAACAAAGCTGGGGGGGGGGGCAGTTGCTCAGTTGGGTGGAAAACGGGCTTACGAGGTGAATACAGCGAGTTGTGGTTGGAGGGATAGTCTCCTCCCCCGGGAGGGTAGTCACTGAGGTCCCCCAGGGTTTGGTCCTGGCGCCACTCCTGTTCAATTCCTATGTCTCGGACATAGAGTGGGGTGTTAGGAGTAGGTCGAGTCTCACTGAGGATGACTCAAAACTGGGAGCACTGGCGGATGGGCAGGAGGGGAGTGAGCCCTTCAGGGGGATCTGTATACCCTGGGGGGGGGGTGAGCAAGGAAGTGGGGGTTGAAGTTCAATAAACCAGGCACCGCAAGGTAAAGGAAATAAATTTAATCACATGAAAAGTTAAACGGAGCTGTCCTGTAGTACAGGAGCACCAACACCTCAGCTCTATTAAACTTTTCATGTGATTTAAATTCATTTCCTTTACCTTGGGGTGCCTTGGTTTTTTGCTCGATGTTTGGATTCAGTTGTGGCACGTGCGTGATTGGAGCTGAGGATTTTCTTGGGTTGGTTGAAGTTCAATGCAGGGAAATGTAGGGTGCTGCATCTGGGGGTCAGAAATCCGGGACATGCATACACCCTGGGGGGACCACACTGCAAGTCACATTGGGCGAGAGGGACTTGGGGATAGTGGTGGACAGCAAAATGAATAACACTGAGAATTGTCGAAGAGGTGCAGTAAAAGCAAACTGGATACTGGGCTGCATAACTGGGGGATTACCTCCAGGGGGAGGGAGGCGATCCTCCCTCTGTATAATGCCCTGGTTCGGTCCCAGCTTGAGTACTGTGTGCAGTTTTGGAGACCCCCTCTTAAGAGGGACATAGCGTTACTGGAGAGGGTTCAGAGGAGGGCGACCAGGATGATTCAGGGCATCGAGGGTAGGACCTATGAGGAGAGCTGGAAGAACTCATTCTGTATGCGTTGGAGGAGAGCAGGGACAGGGGGACATGATAGAGGTTTTCAAGTATGTATCAGTATGGTTGATAAAGTATGGCCATGCATGCATGTGAAATTTCATCACATTGTCTTGATGGGTTCCTGCGGTACGTAACCCTCAGTTTGTCATTCTTTTGTCTGTGAATAGTGGATTGTGTGTTCTGCCAAATGTCTATTCTGGAACTGTGTTTTTATTGAATGGTACGTGACCAAAATGGTAAGAGTCAAGGGTAGCATTAAGGTTGTCTCTGCTCTGAGCACAGCCAGTGATTACATGAGCACATTTTCTTTTAAGAAAATTCAGTTATCTGTGCTCCTCTTATCTTTCAGGATCACAGTTGGAGGTAGGAGTTCCGGGCAGTGGGAAGGTGGTGGAGTCCAGGAGAGACATTGGGATGCAGATCAGACTTTTGCTATTAATTTGACAAGAGTTCAAAGCTAGATCAGGAAGCTATTGGGTGAGCGGGAAGCTGTCATTTTAGTAAATGGGCCAGCAAGTTATTGTACGCTGCAGCATGCTAGAAAGGAACATACATGCTGGCAGCCAAGCTAGTATGTACAGGGGCAGGCAGAGTAAGAGTATGAGTAGCTGGTAGACAAATTCCCAAATAGGCAGGTAGGTAGGAGATGAGCGGGTGTGGTCTCGAGAGCTTTTACTGGCGGGTTGGGAGCAAGTGTGTGGGCAAGTGGCATCATGGCAGGCAGAGGACGAGCATATGTACACACTCTGGCTATGAGAGCGTGCAGGCAGGTGGGGAAAAAGTGTTTTTGTGTGGAAGAATGGCAAGGAGGGAATGACTGTATCGACTTGGCCAACAGTTAAATAAAAATGAGGTGACAGCAAAAAAAGGAAAGTTCTCTCTCCTAAGCTGGTCTCCGGGCTTCCTTATTCCTGGGCTGTACCTCCTGATACTGATCGACGGGCAGGAATCGGACCTCTGCAGCAGGGGACATCCAGCCCTCCACTTCATGTCTCCCTCAGTTTACTTCCTGCCTGCAGTCTGGCAGGTACTCTGCAAGCAGAGCTCTGTCACCACAGGACAGAGCTGAAGACAGCAGACTGTAAGTCGAACAATTTCATTTTCTTTTGGGACTGCACACTCTGATCCAGAGTATTAGTAACTGTGTTTCAGCAGTCCTGCATGGGGTCCAGTCTCTGCTTTGCAAGTTGCATAGACTGGCCCCATTTTCCCGCAGTGATTATATTTTTTTTTTTTTTTTTGGGAGGGACTGCACACTGCAGGGCACTTAGAGGATTGTAGGATCAGAAACTTCCCCATGAGCCGTGCATTCCTAGAACTGGGGTGATTGTGAACTGCACCAGAGTGCCTGTTGAATGGGAAAATAGCATTGGAATGCCTAATTTGCTTTTTTTTTTTTCTTCCCTTGCCAATGGCAGCCCTGGGCCTTTTCCGTCAGCGGCGGGCACTTCCTTCTCAGCCGCTCGTCGACGTAGACCCACTCGAGAATTCAGTCGCTCATCGACGTCCAGTAATCCCCCATCGAGGGCTACAGTGCATGAGGAGTGCCGCTCGTCGACGTCCAGTATTCCCCCATCGACGAGGGCTACAGTGCACGAGGAGTGCATATGTGAAAGCTTCAGCTAGGAGCAGCTTTTGTGCTGGGGGCATCAAACTTGGCACCAGAGTGCTTAATCAGTGCTGGGACCGTTCTGAGGAGGAACGCTTATCAGAGAGCTCTCACTAGGAGCAATCTTCGCGCTTGGGGCAACAAAAATAGCACTGGATGGAGTGCTTATTCAGCACTGGGACCGTTCTTGAGGAGAGAGGCTTATTGTAAAGCTGTCGCTAGGAGCAATATTCGTGCTTGAGGCAACAAAAATAGCACCGGAGTGCTTAATCAGCGCTGGGAGCATTCCCGAAGAAAAAAACAAGAGAAAATGTAGCCCCTGGGATTTTTCTGTCTGACTGGCATTCTGGTATTCTTGGCCACTTGTCAACGATGGGCCTGCTCTAATCATACAGCCGCTCGTTGTCGAGTGCTGTGGGCCATTAGGAGAGCTAATTGGGACTAATGGAGCTCCCCTCAGTGTCGGAAGGCCCCCAATGCACGAAAAAAAAAATTAAACAGTTTCTGTTATCCACTGGATTTAGTGCAACTTGATGCAATTCGTGCAATTCCAGGCAGCTTCAACACCTTAGCTAGTATTCCTCCAGAGGGTAGGGAGTACACTGATTGAAAAGGGGGAATATGAGCATTGTGGCCTGGCCTTAGACACACCTTTCAGGTACAGTCGATGCCAGTGATGCAGGAGGTTTTTACTCCTGCTTCTGACCACCTTCGCTGGATCGCTTTGCCTAACGGGGAGCAGGCAATGCGGCAAATGTCGAGGACTCTAAGGAGGCTCCCTTTTCGGCTCTGACTGATAGCCAACAGCCAGGTCTGAGCGAGCAACAACATCCAGGTCTGAGAGGGCAGCGGTCACCAGGAGACACAGCAATTCGCACCCCCCTCGCTGACGGGTGGACCCTGCATGCTTCACTGGGGGGGGGGGTCACCGGGGGGAGACCTCATAAGGAGGATCCCGAGCAGTTGCCCTCCACATTCCATGGTCTCGAGGTGGATCTAGGGGGCACTAGTAAGAGAAAGAGTATCTGGGAGCATTCCCCGGGCTCCTCAGACTCCATCCACCCTCACCCCAGATCAGAGGGGGGAACCAGGGGGCTCGGTATCATCGGACTCTGCGACTTATTACCCAGAATCTTTGTCCTGGAGGGCCTAATCGTTTTCATCCCAGGTCATACTCAAGTTTTACCTAGCATCTTTCCCGGGGCTCCCACCCAGCCAAAATGGGCTGTGCCTGGCAGCTGCCGCCGAGCCGACCATGGCCTCCCTCCTCCTTCAGTCATGGAGAATCAGTGAAGGGCAAGGTTCAGAACGTGCCTATCAGTGGTCCAGCAGCTCTCTAGGCTTCTCAGTTGGACAAGAAGAAAGCTGAAAAGTGGTTTAGCTGCTCCACGATCGACCTCTGATTTCAAACCTAACCAAGCTATTTTTCATCAACTGCAGTTAATTGGTTTGGCTGAGGATTATAAAGCAAATGTACAGGAGGAGGCGGTTAAGTGTGCCACTCTGTCCATGTTTGGTAAAACCTGGGCTCGCTACAACCTCCGGCTTCGGGCCTAGCAAGCAGTCACCTCTTCATATCAAGAGGCCGGGGTCAGTCAGGGTCCTCAGACTCCAGGCGTATTCTTTGTTACCAAAGTTACAATAAGGGTCAGACCACTACTTTTCATGGTAGAAGAGCATGCTATCAGGGCCCATCCTCGAGTAGGGGGCAGACATTTAAACATGTTCTTGAGGAAGGGGTTCAGCCAGGTCAGACAGAGGGATCCTAGACTATACCAGAATGGGTTACTGAATACAAATTCCTACTACCTCATCTATGGAAACCCATCTAAAGGACAGGTGATGCAGACCAGTCCAGGCCCTCGGCAAGCACAGCTAATTTCACCAGCTGACATCAGTTGAGGAGGTGTCTCCCTACTCTTCATCATGCCAAGCTGCACAGGGGGATATAGGGCAGTCCTGAACCTAAAATTCCTGAATAGTTTTTGTCCGCAGCAGACCCTTCAAGGTGGAAACCTTGTCATCTCTCATCAGGGAGTCAAAAAGATTTTCCGGCATCCATCACCCTGCAAGATCTCTCCTCGCATATGTCCATTCAAGAACTACACAGGCACTATCTGAGGTTCATGGTGGGGGAGCAGTACTTCCAATTCAAAACTCTGCCATTTTTTTTTTTTCCCTTGGACCTACAGACATTATTGAAGGTGCTAGTGGCGGTCATACCCTAAGAGACTCCACAGCTCATCTAAACAGTACAAGGAGTGGCGGAGGTAGTCCAGGGCCTGTTGGCACACGGATTCTCATCAACTGGAGAAGAAGCTACCTATCTCCAAGCCAGACCTTAATCCTTCTGGGGGCAGACTTCACAACACAAGCCAGCGAGACCTTTTCCCTGGAAACTAAATTTTTAGGGAGCAGCTGGAGCTCATCAAGGAGTTTCACATAGCCCCTCAACTGCAGGCGTCTTTTTTTCAGGCAGCTATTGGGGACAGCTTAATCCCTCCCTCCAACAAGGGTCTCAGAGGACAGAGGTCTTGAAGGATCGCAAGTTGGGCCATCTATACAAAATCAGAATCACGACCAGTGCAAGCCTCAGGAGCTGGGGGGACTCTCATGCATCAGCGGTCAGCACACGGCAGGTGGTCGCAGATGGAAACTAGGTACAGCTAAAAGTTCTCGAGATAAGAGAAGTATGCTTTGCCCTGAGGCCTCTGAATAGCAACTTCTTAATTAGGATGGACTGATTCCAACTGACAGCCTGAAATGGGAGCAGTAGGCCTTGCCCTAAGCTACTATGAACAGCAGTTCCTCAATCGGGATACACTGATTCCGACTGACAGTCTGACAATGTTGGCATACATCAACCATCAGTGCAGCACAAGAACCTGAAAAAGGCCATGCGAGTCCTCTCTTTTTCAGTCGACTGAACGCCTCTGAGAGAGGTACATGCCAAGACAGGAAAATGCCACAGCAGACTGGCTCACTCACAAGGCTGTTCTACCAGGGGAATAGGAGCCGAAGGGCAGTGCCTCCCACATCCAAACAGAACAGTGGGGCAATCCCCTGATACATCTTTTCGCTTGCTGGCAGAAACAAGGGAATGCAATTCTACTCCCTGGCCAAGGTCGAACCAGCGGTGGCTCAGGACACCTTTTCTCTAGTCTGGGTTCAGTTCTGTCTCCTCTATGCCTTCAAGCCCCACAATACTGCTTCTATCAAGTCATTCACAAAGTGGTTCGGGACAGGATAGTCATAGTACCGCTTCTATCAAGAGTCCTTCACAAAGTGGTCCATGACAGGACAGTCATGGTTCTGGTCTGCCCCTTATGGTTTTTCTGCATTTAGTTTCCGATTTTTATCATTCGTCTGTCAAGGTGACCATGTCTATCATTCAAGTTTAGCCTGGACATTCTCCATCAAGGTCCGGCTCGGCATCCCATCTAACAGCTTGTCCCTCTAGGCCTGAAGGTTGAGAGGAAAAACTTTCAAGGAGCTAGGCTACACAGCTCCTTTGATTGGCATTATAGGGAACTCGTGTTTTTTTCTTTAGTCTCCAAAGGTTATTATTGAATCTGTAGAAAACTTTTTGGTTCTGGCTTCATTCAAATCACATATAGAACTATCCAATATAATCGCCTGTTCTACTGCAGTGTTTTTCAGATAGATGGATAAAGGACTGCAACCAGCCACCTTACAAGTGGAGGTTTTGGCACTGGGCACACTCTTGTGAATGGATTCAGAGGAATCGTTAGATTCATATACCCATGACTGTAGGTTTCTAAAGACAGCAACATTAAGATGTCTTCCAACCCACCAAAGCTACCACCTTGGAGTCTTAATCTGGTTCTCATGGCTGTGGCCAAGCCCCCCCTTAGAGCCTATCACGCCTCTAAAAATAAAGATCAGCCTTTTCACATAGTCTTTGCTTCTGTCAGGAGACTCGGCAGAATAGAAGCATTGCTTACCCAAGAGCCATACACTGTTTTCCATCAGGCGTGAACAGTTCCAGGTTTTTTGCTAAGGTTATGTCTCCATTACATTACGAGCAAGGGTTCATTCTCCCTTCCTTCTGCCCAAGCAATAAGGAAGGGGAATTGCATCCACTAGACTTGGGAGGTGTGATAGAAACTAGAGACATGGAGGTTGAGGGCTGATGGGGACCGCGAGACCCACCCATTCTGACCCTGACAGAAATGTATATTGAGAGAGAGGAAGCTATCCGCAAACATTAAGTTCGTTCATGTCAGCTACAGGCCAAAATTATGGGCAACAAGGATTCGAAAGGCTCTATAGCCAGACTGATTCTCAGTCACTTTCATGGCTTGTGATCAGGCCAGAGTAACTTGCCTGGCCCAGGCAGAGCCCACTCCACCAGAGCTATGGCCCCTTATGGGCGTACTTCAGAGAAGCATTGACAGCACAGTTATGCAGAGAAGGCCGCTTGTTAATTCATTCACACATTGGCAAAGTTTTATTCACTGAAAGGGATGCCTTCGTAGGAGGTATCCTTTGACCGCAGAATGCTTCAAGTGGTGGTGGATCTTTAACATTCTTCCCACCTGGGACATCTGGGCATGTACTGCTTTTGTATATCCCGGGAGTAAGGAACCCCGGAGACCCGCTTAGGGGAGAGAAATCGAAATTTAAATACCTGTAAATTTTCTTTCTCCGGCTGGTCTCTTGGATTTTCTCCCAGAATGTATATAGTTGGCTGGCCTCTTGGCCATATATGCCTTAAAATTCTTGTTTTCTGTTTCCAAGTTCTTGTAGTATTGCTACATTGGACTGCTTTAGGAAGAACTGAGGGAGACAGGAAGTGGAGGGCTGGATGTCCCCTGTTGGAGAGGTCTGATTCCTGCCTGTCGATCAGTATCAGGAGGTACAGCCCAGGAGTAACGAAGCCTGGAGACCAGCCGTCGGAGAAAGAAAATTTACAGGTATTTAAATTTTGATATTATACATTTTACTGTCAGTAGGCAAAAGAAAGCTGCATGCATCGAGGGAATTCTTGTTGAGTAATATATATAGTATTGTAAGTAGCAGCACAGCCAAGATCTAAGAGTACACATTTTAGGGTACAGTATTGATTCACCGTTCTTTGATTTAGAGGAGCGCACTGAGATAAATCCTTAACATCACCCCTGAACAGAGTTCGGTCTCTTTCCCTGTTCTGATCATGGAACTTGGTGTATTTTCTAGTAGATGGAATGGTATTGACACCCCTCTTGTTCTACCACTGATGTCACCATCACAGACCATGTATTGTGGCATTGGGTATGGCTCCCATAGTTTGTCTGTCATGGCTGATGTGGAGACTCCATCCCAGGGCTCTTAGTAGGATTTTAAGTTTGGGGGTATGGGATTTGCTTTAAAAAAACAAAAAAAGGGTTCACAGCCCAAAAGTGAGAGTCCCTTGGTAAATTTCCGAGGGGTCCCCATGTGAATGTATGCGAGCCGCACCCCTACACTCGCAAATCTTGTAATGTATGAATCAGAGCGTGAGGGTGCGTTCCTTTGGTTTCTGTGGGGCTGTGTCTTAAACTAGAATTTGTAATGTTTTAGCGGGCGAATGCAAATAAATTATGGCCACTGCTCATCTAACAAGGCCCTTGTTAGGTGAGCGGTGGCTAATTTGTTTGTTTGAACCCCCCCCCCCAAAAAAAAAACATTAAAAATTCTAGTTTTGAGTTGTATGACTGGGTGACGAGGGCCCTGGACCAAGGTAGGCCAGTGGACATCCTCTTTCTAGACTTCAGCAAGGTGTTTAATTCGGTACGCTACAATGACCTACTGGCTAAGCTGAAAGAAATGAGGGTAGGGAGGCAGTTGTTAAGATGGATATGAAATTGGCTCTCTGAGCATACTCAGAGGGTGGTGGTTGGTGGGCTAGCTTCATCACCAAGGTGGGGTTAGTAGTGGGGTGCCCCAGGGGTCAGTCCTGTTCAACGCCTATGCCTCAGACATAAGGAAGGGGATCAGGAGTGAAATGAGTCTCTTTGCAGACGACTCAAATCTGGGTGCAGTGGTAAATGAGGAGGAGGAGGAGGGGAGGGTGACCCTGCAGGAGGACCTGGAGGCTCTGGAAGGGTGGCTGGGGAAAACGGAAACTAAATGTCAGTGTGGGGAAATGCAGGGTTCTGCACCTGGGAGTCAGAAATCCAGGCCAGAGGTATATCCTGGGAGGAGATGAAATTCAAGTCGCTGAAGGTGAGAGGGATCTGGGGGTAGTGGTAGATGTCAAAATAAACAACTTCGAGACCTGTAGGAGGGCAGCGGCAAAGGCAAATGGGATGCATCGCCAGGGGGATTACCGCCAGAAAGGCTGAAGTGATCCTTCCCCTGTACAAATGCTTGGTTAGGCCACACCTAAAGTATTGTGTACTTTTGGAGACCACATTTAAAGGGGCATTACACTCCTAGAAAGGGTCCAAAGGAGGGCAACCAAAATGATCTGTGGCCTGGGGGAAGAGGACCTATGAGGAGAGGCTCAAGGAGTTCGACTTGTACACTCTGGAGGAGAGGAGGGATGGGGGGGGATATGATAGAGGTCTTCAAGTACATAAAAGGGATCAATAAGGGGGCATCCAGTCACAGTGCTCCAAAGGAAGGAGGTGGGGGCAACAAGAGGACACATGTGTGAGCTGGAAGAGGGCAGGCTCAGAGGGGAGAGGAGGAGGTGTTATTTTACCTAAAGGGTGGTGGAGTCATGAAATGCGCTGCCCAAGGAGCTGGTAGAGGCGGAGACTGGATGGGACGGGTACGAGGGAGAGGGTAAATCTGACCAGGTCTAATACAGGTGGAACATCTGGGACTGGGGATAGTATAACCCAAGGGGTGGGGGCACCAAAACTGGCCCCATGTGCGGGTGCTGACAATCGAGCAGACTCGAAAGACCGTTAGGGCTACTCTGCTAGCATTTTAGTATGTATGTAAAAACAGCCCTCATAGAAACCAATGAAGTACGCCCCCCAATGCTCTGAATTCTTACATTACAAGCTGTCTTGAGTAGGTCTGTCTGTGGACTCCCAGGGCTTTAGAAAGGAGCATCTCTGGGATTTTCTGAAAAAAAAAAAAAAAAAAAAGTGTCCCAACGCACAAATTGTGCGTTAAGGATGCAGGTACCCGCATCTCCGAGAGCCCTGCATTACATATGGATAGAGGTGATTTCCCCCATTGACTAGTACCTGAAGTATTGCTGAGGTCATTTTGTTTATTAGTGTCTTTGTTGATTTATATTTACATTTTTAGTATGTTAAAGATTTTGGTGTACAGTGATTTGGGTCTGAATTTACCATAGTTGTTTGTTACCAGTCATTTTATAAGAAGAATACTCTGAGTGTATTATAGTCAAAGTACAGTATTTCTATGGTGCGACATATTCTAGGTAACCTTATTTCTTTTTGTTCTGTGCCTGGAGGACCTTTTAAATAGTATTTGTAAAATGGTTTTCCAGATTCTCTAGATTTGTTGTCACACCACCACGTTCGAGTTGCTTTAAATATTTTATCTGGCATGAAAATTGTCTAGCAATCTAAGTGAAAAATCTCTTCCAGACTGCAGACAGAGTGGATTGCACAGTCTGTCGACAGTCCGAAAGAGTTGAGTTGGTCGATTTCGCACAGCAGCAATCTCCCCGGACAGGAACTCTGCCTTCTTACGGGTGATTGCTGGTTGATAGACAGCGTAATGGTCCATCAATCTATCAGCATCCAGGCCAGATTTCTGCCAAGCCCCCTCTAACCTTTGCCCCATTCTTCTCAGCTCCTTCAAGGACCCATCAAACCAAGGGGTCCTCGGGTGCTGGGTGAGTGGACGAACTCTTAACGGGAGCAGTTGAATCCGGGGCATCACCCACCGCCTTATTATAGGCAAGTACGAGGTTCCGTGGATTCATGCACTCACTTGATAGACCCGATTGGTCCCATACCGACGATAGGCTCTCTGGGGTAATCATCTCCCCCCCCCCCCAAAAAGGGCGATACTGGACCATCTCCGTAGGGGCAGGCCTATTTGGGGGTGCCCCATAGCTGAATCTTATGGTGTGATGGTCCGTCCAGGCATTTGGTTCTACCCCCAATTGCATGCTCTCTATCTCCAGGAGAAACACAAGGTCCAATGAGTGCCCCCCATATGGGTAGCAGAGGTAACCACCTGTGTAAGGCCCAACATAGTCATGAGTTGGAGGAGGTTATTTCCAAAAGTCAGAGTTCATCACGACCAGGTACTGGAAGTCGCCCAGCATAACCACCGGGCGACTCCCAAATGCCACGCCAACAGTGAAGTCCGCAAACTCCTTCAGGAATTCTCCACCATCGCCGGGTGGACGGTAGATGAGAAGAATCCTGAACCCTATACCAGCTCCCAGGATACACTCAAAGGATTGAGTGCAGCCCACTGGTACATCCACAAGACCCAGCTCCATTTTAAAGAAAATGGCTACACCCCCGCCCCTACGATCCAGCCTCAGGCAGTGTATCACCGAGAACCCAACCGGAGTAGCAGATGCTAAAATATGACCTGCATTCTCATCCAGCCAGGTCTCGGTAATGCATGCCAGGTCAGATGTTACAACAAGATCAGCTATAATAGTGGTCTTGTCCCTAATTGACCTGGCATTACAAAACACCACCTGGGTTGGATGGATTTTCAAGGAGGATCCCAAGATCTGCCCACAATTTGTGGAGCCCTTGGGTATGGGAATCAGATTGTAGGTTTGGTTGTTGTTCAGCAGTTAAGGAAAGTAGAGTAATTGATGTCAAGAATTTATGTATTCAGGGTTTTAAATAATCGATTAGCGTTTTTTTTTTTTTTTTTTCTTCCTTGGGATGATACTATAACTGTACAGAAAGTATTTATATAGATATTTTAGAAGTGCTGTGTTTGTTAAACACAGTGAGGCAAGAGCTATGCATTTTCACAAAGATTTAGCACTTTTGTGAGCAAAACGCTAATCAATTTTTAGAGTTCAGTAAAACCCTGGTATTTTAGATTGGCATGTTTCCTTTTTCGGGAGAGTATATGGACCGGTAAAAAGTACTAAAAGCCTGGGTTACCTCCTGCAACCTAGTTTGCTGAATGCCTGTGATTGTATGTGTTCCTCCTCCTCCTTCCTCTTCTCTGAGCTTGCGGCGGCTGTATCATATTGGAGATCCTCTACTTGCACTATTTCAGCTTTATGGTACTATACTCTCGAGCTGATCACCCAGTGCCCTCACTTCCAGGCGCTGCACCTCTCTTGAATAGGCAGACTTAACACACCACCATGCTGCTTCATCCTCCCCACATTCTCTTGCTCTCAATGTCTGATCTACTCATCTCTTGTTGTTGCTTTCCTTTTACCTATAGCCCTCCCCACCATGACTTGCCCCCAAACTCAGCCAGCCCTGAGAATCCCTATCATATTGACTACTTTTGAGGCCCCACCTTAGCGCCCTTAACACCCCTCCACCTCCTCAAACATATTTTTTCCATCCTGGGATTATAATACATACCTGATTGCTATACTACTTATGACCTTCTATCTCGGATCCTTTCAGGCATCTATAATTTACTACACCTTATTTCCATCTTACCAGCACTACTCCAGTGCACAGTCACCCCATATCTACCCTCCACGCAGGCACACAATCTCATTTAGAATTAAGTTGCTCTTCAGATGATTTATGAACATAATTTTCCTGTCTCTAATCTGCGCAGGAAACGCTGAATTAAACCCAGGTCCCCTATAGTCCATAACCTCACCAGCCGACCTCGCATCCTTAAAAGGGCTGAATGTGTGCAGCCTCTTGGAAAAAAATTGATCTCATCCAAACATTAATCTGCCACTCAGACCCAGATATCCTGGTCCTGACCAAGACCTGGCTGAAAAAAAAACAAACAAAAAAACACACACCTGGCACTGCAATATCCATCCCTTCCTTCAGCCTCTTCTGATGTGACAGAGGGGGTGGGGGGCTGGTAATTTACGTCAAAGATAGACTTACAGTACCTGATACCACTCCTGTCAGTGTAGCTAAGGATGTTTAGGCTCTAACATTAAATCTGTTCCCATCCCCCATAGAAACCATTACAGTAATAGGTTGCTACAGGCTGCCAGCTGCAGGTCTGGAGCTCCTGACCTGTCTGCAAACTATATCTGATGTAAGTCAAAATGAAATCGCTATCCTTGGCAATTTTTTTAAATCTTGACTGGCTAAAAAACTGTAACTCCTGACAAAAACTCAAGGAGTTCTGCGATAAATCCGGCTTCTCTCAGCTAGTCCCTGAAGTCACTCATCCAAACCCCAAATCCCCTTCAAATTGATCCCTAATTGACCAAATCCTCACAAACAGACCCTATACGCTTACCCATGTAGCTGTATTCCACAACAGTGTCAGCGACCACTGCGCTGTGTCATATATCAGAGGTCCACCCCAATCCAAGCTGACAAGTAGATTCACCTGGAAGAGGAGCATCCTTAAATTTAATGTGCCCCACTATCTATCAGACCTCAGAAACGTTGACTGGGCTGACTTCTTTCTGGCTCCATGCGTTAACACTGCGGCTTCCTTCTTCAATAACACACTAACTTTCATTATCAACAAACATGCCCCCATGATCAAATGTAGGGTCAGGAAGCATTCCTGCCCATGGTTTACACCTGAGATAAAAGCAGCATTGAACAGGAGGGACTGTCTCTGGGCCACAGCCAGACAAACTAAACTTCCTGCAGACTGGGTTGCCTTCAGAACCTGTCGGAACGTATGTACCAAATTGATCAGAACCACAAAGGCAAACTACTATTTATCTGCCTTCAACTCCGCCAAATTCTGGCAAATCATTAAATTAGTGGAAGGCCATAAATTGCCCTCCTCCTTGCCCAGCAAGATCATGCTGAAGGATAATATCCTCTCCAATAAGTCCGGTAGTCTTCATTATTTCAGTGACCACTTTTCAGCCACGGGGCTGGCATTCGATACCTCCAAAGCAGCCACACTCACCACCGGCCTACCTAAAACTACACCAGTCGCAGTCACTAACAACTTCTCCTTTGCCCCGTTTCAATTCAGAAAAGTTGAGGATCTCCTTCTCCACATTGACACTAACAAAGGTGCAGGCTCAGACAGAATAGAACCATTCTTCATTAAAGCTGGCTTCCACTACCTTACAGCTTCCATACTGCACCTGTTTAATCTGTCCACTAGCACCAGCCTGGTTCCCGATGCATGGAAGGTAGCTCGGGTCATGCCACTGTTTAAATCTGGCGACCCTATGGATCTGAACTACCACCCCATATCTATTTTATCACTACTCTATTAAAAACTCCTCAAAAAAATTAGTAATTTCCCAGATAAGAGACTGGCTCGAACCAACTAACCTAACAAACCCTGCCCAATCTGGATTTAGGCAATCCCACAGCACCGCCACAGCCCTAGCCTCAGTCACTAATGACTGGCTACTCGCCATGGATAAGAAACAAGTCACAGGTGCAGTTTTTCTGGACCTTAGTAAAGCCTTCGATACTGTCGACCATGCTTTACTTCTTGACACTTTACACTGCCACGGCATCTCCGGCCCTTCACTATCTTGGTTCAAGAGCTACCTGGCTGATAGACGGCAACAGGTAAAAGCAGATGGCTCACTCTCTCTGCTCCTTCCCATTATGAAAGGTGTACCATACGGCTCGATTCTTGGACCTCTCCTTTGCACGCTGTACAGCAACACTATTGATGATAACCTCACCAAAGCAAAGCTTCACCTATTCGCAGATGATACTGTGATCTACCTTTCCAGGCCCTCGGTGTTTCCGATGTCCAAATTGAACTCCAGTCCCAGTTCAGTCTTCTCCAACTCAGACTGGCACAATCCAAACTCCTTCTAAACACCAAAAAAAATCAACAAATGTCATGTACTTCTATTCCAACCAGCTCACTTCCATCAAAAATGCTCTTATCATCCCTGCGCCCCCCCCCCTCCCAAATCAGAATGCTCCTAGGCGATGATCTTGAGGTAGTCAACAACTTCAAATACCTGGGCTGTGTCACCGACTAACATCTAATTTTCTCTGCCCTCGAAAAAAGACTGCGTCAATGCATTGGTTTCTTCTATAGGAAAAAAAATTCCTATTCACGGCCGAGGCCAGACTGACTAGTCCAGACAACCTTTATGCCACTCCTCAACTGTGTCGACATTGTTTATGGCCGATGCTCGGACTCCCTTTTTCGCCAACTGGATACACTCTACCACAGAGCAATTTGTTTCATTTCCAGTGCGCACTGTCACACGCATCATTGTGACTTGTATGCACAATTAGGCTGGAGCCCCTTATCGACTAGACGCCTCATTCTCTCCCTCACCTGGTTATGTACTGCCCTTTTGTCTAAGCTGCCCATATACATCTCTTCTATCTTTTTTTGTACTGCTTGCTTATACTTTTTACGGAGAAATAACTACACTATGTTAGAAATACCTTGCTCCCATACTCTGATCGGTGATATGGCCATAAATCATGCCCTTCTGGCTGCTTGGAATAAAGCACAATCCTGTATCAAACTTCAAAATCTCGTACCCCTATGCAGTTTCAAAGCACTGGTTTCCAGCAAAATTGGCGACTCCTGTGTGTGCCACTGAGCCTTTTCCTCCCCCACTCAATCCCACCCTTTCCTATTTCTTCCTCCCTCACTCCCCCTCCTCCCTCACATTTACTCCTTACCCCTCCCCCCTTTTTCCTAGTTCGCCTTCTGTCTACTCTCACACCCAACCCCTAGTCTTCCAGTCCTTCTCCTCCCACTTCCCTGCTGTCCCCTGTGCCTCCTGCCCCACCACCCACATCCTCCTCCCTGCTTCTGCCACCACCTACACCCCTTGACTCGCCCCCTTCACCTCACTCCATCCTTCTCTTGCTCTGAAATCTCTGCTGGTCCTATGGCTTTTCTCCCTGTCTGTAATCTGTTCCAGACGTTTAAACCTTATGCTCCAGTTGTTTAAATCTTACATTCTCACTATTTCTTAACGTGACTGTTCTGAACACCATAGCCTGTATGTGTCTATATATGTACATACTGTGTATATTCTTGTAAACCTTCACTCTCCCTGTCCCATGTGTTTGTTGCTGATTACTTTACCATATTGATGATTGTGTTTTGAGCCTTGATAGTTTGCTTAACAGAGTACTTCCTGCCCATAAACTTTGACTTTGTTATGGATGCTATAGTTGACATACGGCGCTGTTTGCGGATGCCAAAAGCCAGCAACTATGAGGCATGGTTGTCTGCTGGAGTGAGAGAGACTCTTAAGGCTCTCTTGACTTGTTTTAGTTGGGGCAGGACAGACTGGTCACCCTGTTGGTGTATCTGCTGTAGGAAATGGAGGGTATATTCATAGAAACATAGACATTGACAGCAGATAAGGACCGCAGGGCCCATCCAGTCTGCCCTTTTTTTTTTTTTTTTTCCCTACCTTACGAATGTGCCCTAGGCCTTTACTCTGTCAGTGGTTTATCTATTCATACTCATCTGTATTGATCCCTTATGCCTATCCCATGCCTGTTTGAAGCCCTGCACTGTATTCCTGTCCACCACTTCCTGAGGTAGGCCGTTCCATGCATCCACCAGCCTTTCCGGGAAAAAGAACTTCCTCGCATCACCCTTTAATCAGCCTCCTTCTAATCTCATGCTGTGTCCTCTTGTTCTGCTGTTTTTCTTACATTTATTGACATATTCAGAAAGACATTTGAGTCAGCGACTCATTTACAAAGGTTCCATGTCATACATAAAAAGATACATGGACAGAACTTGGAATACAGATTACAGTACAATTACAAATAACAGTCAGTGAGGTTACATAGTTGTGCAGTTGTTGAATAACAGCAAGTTTTGTTTCTTAGTACAGCCATAATAGTTAGAGGTTCTGTAGCGGCCGATGGTTATAGGGTTTCATAGTTATAATTTGGTACGGGGAGTCCGACAATAGTTTGATAGCTGCATATGTCAGTCTGGTGTCAAGGGCAGTCACATTGGCTAGAGGCATGAAGGTATTTCCGTAGCGTGGATTTATAAGGGGCAAGCCTTAATTTGTTATATGATTTGGGAGGGCGTTGGTCCAGGAGGGGGTCCTGTAAGTGAAGGTTCGCTGGAATTGGGAAGTCCGGCCACAGGGTAACCTTAGCAGCTGCTTGTTTGAGCTGCAGGTTGTTTTGACTGGGGGAGTTGGGCGGATGATTTGGTTTAGGGTAGGTGGGGTGAGGACTAGTATTACCTTTTTGGTCATAAGGCGGGTGTGGTACCTGATTCTGCTATCTTGGTTTAGCCAGTTTGTGCTGCTGTAAAGGGAGCGGTAGTGTGTAAAATGATCACATCCAAGGATGAGATGGCAGGCTTTGTTTAAAACGAGTCAGTCTGCTTAGGGTGGTGGATGGAGCAGCACTGTAGATTAGGATGCCGTAGTCTAGCAGGGAGAGGATCGAGGAGTTTATGGTAAGTTGTAATGCTTCAGGGTTGAGGCAGTGTTTTGTACCGGTATAGTACCCCTAGTCTGGAGCTAAGGGCTGTTGATAAGTGTAGGATATGTTGATTAAAGCTGAGGGCGGGGTCTAGAGTGATCCCCAAATATTTAAAGCTGCTTACTTGTTCTAATGGGGTCTGACTGGCAGTGAGGAATTGGGGCAGAGGTTCTTGAGTGGGTTCTGGGGGTGGGCGAAGAGCATGACTTCTGTTTTATTGTAATTGATAATAAGACCCTGGGTGGTGAGCCAGTCTTCAACTTCACGGAACGAGTGTTGGAGAGTTTGATGGAGCTTGCGGGGTGACGGGTCAGAGGCGAACAAGACCGCATCATCTGCATATAGGAGTAGATTTCCGGGTCATGACGCTGGGAGGGAGTTGAGGTATAGGCTGGAAAGTAGGGGGCCAAGTATGGAGCCCTGTGGGACACCGGAGCGGATAGGGAGGCGGGGGAGAGGACAGGGCCTACCATGACTATCTGCGTTCTATCGGAGAGATAACTGGTGAACCAGTTTCGGGTGTCACTGGAGAAACCCGTGAAAGCCAGGGTGTTAAGCAAGAGGGCATGGTTTACGGTATCGAATGCCTTAGATAGGTCCATGAAGATGACGCCTGTGAGGTGGCCATGGTCCAGGGCTGAGAGGACATGGGAGGTAAATTCAAGGAGGGCGGTGGTGGTACTGTGGCCCTTATGGAAACCGTGCTGCTGTCTGGATAGAAGGTTATATTTGTTAAGGTGGTCAGTAAGTTGGTCGGCAACTATGCGTTCTAGTGCCTTAGACGGGGGGGGGTAGCGGTAGTTTGTGGATGTGCAGTCACCACTTTTATGGATGGTGTGATGTAGGCCAATTTCCAGAGGGTAGGGAATTTCCCTTGACAGAAGGAGTGGTTTAGAATGTGGGTGGGTTGGGCGAGACTTCCTGGAGGGTGAGACGGAGAAGTCTGAGGTCCAGGGAGTCGTGACTATAGTGATTTTGGCTAATAGCTTTGGTTAGGTAGGGTTTGGCAGTCTCTGGGGTAAGGATTTGCAGGTAGAAGGGTGGAGCAAGAGAAGGATGCGGGGTGTTGCGGGCAGGCGGAGGATCAAAGGAATTAGGGGGCAGCACATGGGAGAGATCAGTGAAAGCAGTGTGTTAAGGGCCGAGGCTGTTCTGAGGTGGTCTGAGGAGAGGCAGCCATCTATTAGAATTTGGTCAGGTCGGGTGGCAGGTTTGGGGCTTTGCAACAGAGTTCCTTAATGTTTTCCCAGAACTTGTGACCAGAGCCCCAGGTGGAGGTTAAGGTGGCTTTGTAATAGTTCGCTTTGGTGGTGCGTATGGCCCAGGTGCACTTGTTTCGGGACTCCCGATAACGTTGCCTGTCCAGAGGCCGTTGGGTCTCGTTGGCAAGGTGCCATAGAGTGTCACGCTGATGAAGTAGGCCTTGGAGGTGGTCAGAGAACCATGGTGCATGATTCCCTTTGGTCATTGTTTTGGTGAGGGGGGGCGAACTTGCCACAGGCTGCGTTAAAGGGGTTGGTAAATAGCTCAAGGGCGTGATCTGGGTCATGGGTGTTAGGGATGTCCAGTCCCATTTTCTGAGGTGGACCTTTGAGTAGGGCTAGTTTACCAGGCCCTAGTTTGCATTTTGCAGTAATTTTAGGTGAGGTTTTTTTTTGGGGGGGGGGTACCAGACCAGTTGCAGAGAACTGGAGAGTGGTCACTTAGGGTGTCTGGGAGGACTTGGGTGCTGGTTATTTTGTGGGGGCGGTTTGTGAAAACTAGGTCTAGTAGGGAGGATGACCCCGTGCGGGCGTGTAGCCGGGTGGGCGTTTTGATGACCTGAGTGAGAACCTGGGCTGACTCCTCATTGATGTATGGCGCGGCTGTTTTGGCCAGCCAATTTATGTTGAAGTTCCCCAGTAGTATTTTCTCGTGCTTTGGGGGTAGGGTGGCGAGGTAGGACATGATGGCTTGGAAGGCTGGCTTCTGGTCCTTGGGAGGGACGTAGGCCGTGGTGAGGGGGAGAGGGGATGTTGACTTACCTAGGGTTAATTTTAGGGTGAGGGCCTGAGCCCTGGACGTTAATATGGGCAGAGGGAGTAGGTGGCCAGAGAGCGAGTCCATGAGGTAGACAGCACAGCCACCCCCTCACTTGCCAACTCGGTTGGCGCGGTAGAGGTAGTAACCAGGGAGGTTGACTACCGAGTCGGGGACAGATGGGGAGAGCCAGGTTTCACTCAGTGCAGTGATATCAGGGTGATTCTGGAGTACCCAACCCTGAAAGGAGTCCCATTCTTTTTGAAGACTGCAGATGTTTAGTGAGGTGATGTGCAGGCCATTTTCTGAAGATGGGTGGGATGGTGGGGAATTTAGAGGGCCAGGGTTGGGGTGGACATTGCCTGTCAGAAGGAGGAGAATGAGTGACCTGAGGCGGTTTCTGTTAGCTCGAGTAGTAGGTCTTTGGCATTTATGCTGTGTGTGGCCAGTGGTGGGTATTGGTAGTTTCAGGGTACGGGGGGGCAGATAGGAGGAGTAAGTGGGGAAAGCAGGGGATTTGTTGTGTTGCAGATGTGGAAAGAGGTTGGCAAGGGATGGGGGGGCTCCAGTGGGTTACTTGGCCCAGGAGATGGTATCCAGTGGTGGAGGTGGAGGTGTCTATGTATGTGTTGCAGAGAGGAGGGAGTGTAGATGATGGTTTATTGGTATGGGTTTGTAAAGGCTGGGAGTTCAGGTGCAGTGGGGGTGGGGTGCGGAGCTGGGAGTACCAGGCAGCATGCTGACAAGAGGTTTCATTTTTGCATCCCATTTTTGCATTGTGAGTGGTTGGTGAAAGTGCCTAAAGGAAATTGCATGAGGAGAGTGATGAGGGTAAGTGGAAGCATGGTAGGATAGAGAGTTGGGCAGTGAGTGAAAGGGTTGGAGTTAGAAGAAGAAAAAAAAAAGGCAAGGGGGCCTCTAGTGGTAGGAAAAGATAAGCTGCAGATGGGAAAGTAGACTGATAGGTTATTTCACGTCATGTGACTAGAAATCAAGCTGTATATTCGAATGATGACCAAGGGTGGTGGTGGGGACGGTGGGGAGCCGAACGCTATGGGCAAAGTCAGTGCTCCAACAAACAGTCATGATCAGGCGCGCAGTTCTTTTAGTACCTGGGGCAATCTTTAACCTGGGCTCTGTTTTCAGAGTGGGGGAGAGCTTAGCTGAGCAGCGCTCTCGACCGCCGGTATGCTGTGGAAGAGGGAGAAAAATAGAGTGAATTAATAAAGGTCAGAGGAGGGAAGTTTCTCTGTGGGGGTGGGGTGTGGGCAGGGACTGTATGAGGAATATCTTTGTCTGTCTCAATACAGGTAGCAAGTTAATTTACAAAGACACCGGCTATGCAGAGGTTTAAGAATTATTTAGCAACTAAACAAACTATGCTATTCATTTTCAGTAAAAGTTGCAGTCATTTATTAAAGTGGATTTCATGTAAAAGCAAATGCAGAGGCGTAAGATTATTTAGCAACTAAAACAAACTTATGCTGTTCATGTTCAGTAAAGCTACAGTAAATTTGTTAAAGGGGATTTCATGTAAAAAGTAACAGTCGGAAAGCAGAGGTAAAATAAGGCTACACTTTTTTATAGAAAATAGACCATCCCCACTGCTGGGCCGATGTAATTTTAGCAATATTTGAAAAAGGTGCCAAGAATTCAAAGTCAGTGCTCCAACAAAAAAACAGTCGCGATCAGGCGCATAGCTCCTTTAGTACCTGGGGCAATCTTTAACCTGGGCTCCGTTTTCAGAGTGGGGGGGAGCTTAGCCGAGCAGCCCTCTCTACCGCCGGTATGCTGTGGAAGAGGGAGAAAGACTCTGATTGAAACATGTTAGACTCTTTCACCTTGTTAATGCCCTTAAGATGTTTGAATATTTTGATCATATCACCTCTCTTCCTCCTTTGCTCTAGGGTATACACATTGAGCTCTGTTAATCTGTCCTTGTATGTTTTCTGATGCAGTCCCTGCACCATTTTGGTTGCCCTTCTCTGGACTGCCTCAATTTTGTTTAATGTCCTTGTGTGGGTGTGGCCTCCAGTACTACACGCAGTACTCCAGATGGGACCGAACCAGTGTCTTGTAAAGAGGAATTATTACCGCTCTCCTATGACTTGTGATACCCCTACTAATATACCTCACCATCCCTGTAGCCTTGCCTCCTGCTTTAGTGGTCTGCTTGGATGATTTCAGGTCATCGGTGATGAAGATGTCCAAGTCTCTTTCTTTCTTTTCTTGTGATTACCAGCAACTCCTCTCCCAACCTATAGGTGGCTTCAGGGTTTCTCTTCTCTGTGTGAATGATCTTGCACTTCTTTGCGTTAAACCCCACTTGACACTCTTCAGACCATTTTGCCAGTTTATCCAGATCTCGTCTCATTCTGCCCACCCCATCTGGATCATCTACTCTGTTGAAGATCTTGGTATCATCTGCAAACAAACTTTACCCTCCAGTCCATCTGCAATGTCACTGATGAAGATTTTTTGTTTTTTTTAGTTGTTTAACCAGGAGTATTGAAGAGGACTGGCCCCAGGACTGATCCCTGAGGTACCCCTCTTGTGACTTGCATCTCTTCTGACCGTATACTGTTTACCACCACTCTGTCTTCTGCCCACCCGCCAACCAGTTTGCCACCCAGTTGACCAACTTCTGACCCACCTCGAGCCTACCCAGCTTATTAATCAATCTTCTGTGTGGAACAGTATTGAAAACTTTGCTGCAGTCAAGGTAGGCAACATCAAGTGCACCCTCTTGGTCCACCACTCTGGTTACCCAACGAAATCTGAGATTAGTCTGACGGGACCTTTCTGTTGTAAACCCATGCTGTCTTGGATCCTGGGCGCCTATGAATTCCAGGTGTTGTGCTATCCTTTTCCTTAATGAGTGCCTCCATAGTCTTGCCCACTACTGAGGTAAGAACTGACTAGTTTGTAGTTCCTGCCTCCTCCTTGCGACCAGTCTTGTGGAGTGGGATCACACGAGCTCTTCTCCAGTCTTCTGGGAACTCTCCTGTGCTCGGAGACTCACTAAACAGTTCTGATAATGGCTTTGCTAGTTCCACCCCAAACAGTTCTGATAATGGCTTTGCTAGTTCCACCCCTAGCCCCTTTAGTACCCTGGGATGTATGCCATCAGGTCCCATTGTCTTATCCACCCTGAGCTTAACAAGCTCTTGTAGGACCTTTTCTTTTGTGATGGTACTAGTGCACACCTCCCTCTAGTTTCCCCCCCCCCCAAACCTGTGTCCATGGTGCTGAGCTGTGGGTCCCGCCCTACCTTCTCAGTAAATACTGAGCAGAAGTATCTATTTAGGATAGATGCTTTTCCTTGATCCTCCTCCACACACGCCCCCTTTATCCCCTTTGATCTTAGCAATACCCCCTCTGGACTTTTTTCTTTCAGTAATGTATCTATGGATAGTCTTGTCACCTTCTTTTACTGTTCGTGCTAGTGTTTCCTCAATTTGGGCCTTTGCCTACCTTACTGCCTTCCCTTAGGGAAGTTTGGTATGCCTCCCCATCTTCGTCCTGCTGCGTTCCCATATACTGTATTTCCTCAAGACCAGTCTTTTTGGCTCTGACCTTTTCTGCTACTGTTTTTGAGAAACAAAGTGGTTTCCTCCTTCTTTTGCTCTTGCTTTTCTCTTTAGCACAGTGGGATGTTGCTTCAAGTATTGCATCGTTAATGCTTGCCCACTTTGCCTGTACCCCCTCACCTGTATTTCTTTTTGCCAGGGCTAGCTTATCTCTGTTGGCAGTCTTATCAAAGTTCCATATTTTTGACTTGTAATGGGATACCAACATACTAAAAGCCAGTAGAATAGGCCTAGTGGACTGTCATGTCTGCTTGGTAGCCAGCCACCTAGTGGGTGTTCGCCTTCCTGCCCCCCCAGCCCCCCAAAAGGGTAATCTTTTTGGCTTCAGTTTCTCCTTGTACCTGTCCCACCCCTTTTTGGAGCCCTCCACTGTGCCCTCCTCCACCAGCCTCCCGGGCAACGCATTCCACAACTCCACCACCCTCTCAGTGAAATAATATCTCCTACGTGCTCCCACCCTGTAATTTCGGCCCCTCCAGCTTCCACTCGTGCCTTCTGGTTGTTTTCCCCCTTCCCTTCTTTAGCCTGAACAGCTCCTTGGTTCCACTGTTGGTTATTCCTTTTACGTACTTGAATACCCCTATCATGTCTCCCATGCCTCTCCTCTCCTCTCCTCCAGTGTGTACAGCCCAAGCTCTTCCAGTCTCTCCTCATAGGGCCTCCCCTCCTTTCCCTGATTCATCATGGTCGCTCTCCTCTGGACCCCTTCCAGCAGTGCTATGCTCTTCTTCAGATGCGGTCTCCAGAACTGTACACAGTACTAGAGTTGCTGCCTGACCAAGGTATTATATAGAGGGAGGATCATCTCCCTCCTCCTGGACATAGTTCCCCTGGCTATGCAGCCCAGTATCCTGCTTGCTTTGGCTGCGGCTCTTTTACAATTTTTGAAGTTATTCATTTTGATGTCTGCCACCACCCCTGATCCTCTCTTTACCAATGTATCTTGCAGTGCACCCCCGGTATATACATGGCCTGGGTTTGACCCTAAATGAAGTACCTTGTATTTCCTCAATCCCCACCTCCTTGACCACCTCTCCAGGGTTGTTTCTCTCGATTCTTCCCTATCCACCAGTGCTCCCAGTTTGGAGTCATCTGCAAAGACTCCACCTACTCCTAATCCCCCTCCCTATATTTGAGACGTCGCCATTGAATACTGAACCTTGGGGCACTCCACTGATTACCTACCTGGGGGAGGAGACTATCCCACTGACCATTACCCTCTGTATTCGCCCCGAAAGCCTATTTTCTACCCACTTGAGCACCTGTCCTCCCACCCCCAGCTTTATCGGCCCATTATGAGGTACCGAATCAAATGCCTTGCTGAAATCCAGGTATAGGACGTCCACCGGCCTATGTCTGTCCAGGGCCCCCATCACCCAGTCATAAAACTCTACGAGGTTGGTCTGACATAATCTCCCCGAGACGAAGCCATACTGTTTATCATCCTGGTGCCCTAACCTTTCCAGCTGCTTCCCAAGCCCCTCCATTACTTTGCCTACCACAGATGTTAGGCTGATGGGCCTATAATTCCCTATCTCCTCTCTAGACCCCCCCACCTTTGTGGATAGGCACTACATGAGCCACCCTGCAGTCTTGGGGCACCCATCCTGTCTGCAGAGAGGTATTAGAGTGCAGGCAGTGGAGCTGGCAGCTCCTCCACCAGTTCCTTCATAATCCTCTGATGTAGCCCGTCCAGCCCCAGTGCCTTATCAGTTTTTTGCTTCCGAAGGGCCTCCCTCAGTCCTCCCCCTCATGCAACCACCCCACCCCTTCTGGGTCTGGCCCAGCCTGTCCCCTAGCCTCGTTTCAGTCCTCTGGTTTCAGACTGACCTCTTGATTTTGTTGGCTCCTCTTCCCCCCATCAGGCTGCAGAGACCCCCTGTCTCCCTCTGTAAAGATTGAGGCAAAGTACTCGTTTAGCACCTCTGCATGTTCCCCTGCTTCCTGAGCCCATCCGCCCCAGTCTTAATCCTACTGATCTGTGTTCTCGCTTTTCTCTCTTCCCTTATGTATCTTTAGAATCCCCCCGCCCGACGGATATTCCTAGCCAGGTTTTGCTCCATCCTCGCCTTTGCTCCCCTCACCACTGTGGTGACCCTCCTGGCCATCAGTTCATACTCTCCTCGCTCCTTATCCCCCCTTGAGCGCTTAAAAGCGTGCATAGGTAGCTTCCCCCCGCCTCCCTACACCTCCTGGTCCCACCAGTATGGCTTGCTAGTTCTACCGTACTTCGCCTTACTTTTGTGACAGGACCTAGTAGCCTCTTACCCCTTTCTTAATGGTCTCCCACAAACTTCCAGCATCCATAGCTGCCCCTAATTGTGTCCAACCTCTCCTGTAGAATCCTACACTTGCCCTGAAGTCTACCACTGTGTTTATGCAGTTTCCTCCTCTCCCCCTCTTTTTTTTTAGATACAGCAGAAACCAGACCGTGGCCACCACCCGCCAGTGGACTGCACACCTCCAGGCCCCTTATCTGGTCACTGTCTGCTAGGACAGCGTCCAATATCCGCCCCTCCCTAGTAGGTTCCCCCACCTGTTGGACCTGAAAGACGTCCATCAATCTCTGTTCCCTGACCACAGAGGATGTCAGTGTCCCAGTCAGTCCCCGGCATATTAAGGTCACCCATGACCTCCACCCTACCGTTTCCAAGGTCACAGTGACTCTTGATGTTCTCAATCAGTTTGTCGTCCTCTATTGCAAAGAGCATGTACACCACCCCTGTTTTCAATTTTTTCCCTCCCCTCATTTGCAGGGTTACCCAAATCACCTCCACACACCCTCCAGCCTCCTCTACTCCACTAACCAGTCATTTCTTTTTTTTTTTTTTAACTTTCTGTTTATTATTATTATTATTACAGTAGACATACAGTACAGTCTCCGGAGGCAGTACCTGAGGAGATAACCTTATTCCACATGAGGGCGCCACCCCTCTTAATACAAACAGGTTAAACTTTGAACATACTGCTTCGATTAGATACAGCTTTTGGGGCGGGGGGATCGATGAGCACTTTTTGCCTCATAACAAAATACATACTTTTAAAGCTGCTTAAATGGCCCATGAGCTAAATGATAATTTAGTCCATTTGTATACCCACTGTCATTTCTGACCATCGGCGCAACCTCTCCCCCTCTTCCCACTCCTCTGTCTTTGCTGAATATTTGTAGCCCTCCATGTTTAGGTCCCAGTCGTTTCTCTGGGTGGCCCATGTCTCCGTCATTGCCGCCACATCTGCTGCTCCCTCAACCAGCATAGCCGGGAGCTCGGGCATTTGATTGCCCATGCTCCTGGCATTGATCAGGACTGTCCTCCATCCCGACCGCTCCCTTCTCTCCAGTCCCCCCCCCCAGCCCTGCGCAGTCCCTTTTCTGCCCAATTCTCCATGAATTTGCAACGCAGTCCCCTGCACTCTTTTCGTGCCCTAGACCTGGACCCTTGTGCAGCCCCCTGTGGTCTTTCTTTTATTTAATCCTCCCCCCTTTACAAGTTTAAACCCCACCTCTCGCCTATAAATTCAGCAAGCTTTAATTTCAAGGTCTTCCTCTCCTCCAGATTGAGGTGTAACCTATCCCTGGCATATATAGCCCCTTATCCTCCCAGTCCCCCACCAGCCCATACCCATCTGCCTTGGACCAGTCCCTGAGCCACTGGTTCACTCCTCTAAGTTTTTGCTTGTTCTCCCCGGTTGCCCTTGGTAGTGACAGAATCTCAGAGAAGGAAATTGTGCTTCCTGTAGAGTGGCAAACCCTGGCCAGTCCCGGAATCTAGCCTGTATTTCTAGTTCACTGTTCTCTTCCAAGTCGTTTGTTCCCAGATATACTAGGAAGTCTGGGGATCCCTGCATTCCAGTGCTATCGAGTATAACTGGAATTTGGCCTTGTGTACGGATAGTCCTGGGATACATTTAGCCTTGACTGGGCTGCTTTTTCTCTCCCCCTCCCACTGGATACCCTTGGTCATGGAGTCCCCCAGCAGAATCACCTCCGTTCGCCCCTCCCCACACTTTATTAGCCCGTTTTGTTCCTTCCAGGCTCCTACTCCTGTCGTCGACCCCCTGCTTGCTTCTCCCGCCCCCAGTCAGCCTGGGGTCACCCACCTGTGCATTCCCTACCGTTACTCCTCCTCCTGCCTGTAACTTGCTCTACCCCCAATCTCCTGGGTGGCCCGGTTTGCCCCCGTTCTACCCCTATCTCCCTTCCTAAGGTGATTCCCCCACCGAGCTTCCTCCCACTTCCCTCCCCTACTCTGGACCTGCACTTTCCACCCGCCTGTTGTATTTCTCCCTCCCATCCCTCCTACTCTCCACCTTTCGTTTTCCTGTCTTGAGAGTTGGCCTGTCTAGAGAACTCGCTACCATGCCCCCCGGTTGGCTTCCCCACTATGGACATCGGCCTGACTCAAGTCCTGCCCCCCTTCCAACCTGGCCCCTCTCAGTGCTCCCCTGTCAGCCGTACCTTCCTCCAACCTAGGGTCTTGTCCCTACCCCTACCATCCTTTCCTTTGGTTCTGGCTACCTTCTCTGTCCCCCTTCCCCCTCAGCTTACTGACCAATCCCTCTCTGTACGCCTGCTGCCCTTTCCCACCAGCCTCCTCCACTTCATCTCTCTGATATAGCAGGGTGAATCGATTTGTAAGTGTAATGCTTGCCCCCGATTTGCTCTCTCCTACCCCCACCTCTCCTCTGTTCCCTCTGGGCAGCCCCCTCCCTATGGAGTGATTCCTGTATGTTGCTTGTTTCATGCCCCACCCTTCCCAAGTGACCATATGGTCCATGCCCACCTATCCCCTGGGGTATGCCATTTTGGCCTCATCTAACCTCATATGGTCCATACCCCACCTTACCTTCCCAACCCTCCCCCTCCCACCTTCCAGCTGCCTTCTGATTCTCCCTGATCTCCTCCCTAAGACCCGCTAAATGAAAACACACTGTGCACCCTCCGAACCAGGGTAGCTTCAATTAATATTATGGCTGCCCTCACCCTGTACACCCAATCACCCTACTGAAGATGTCCGCTCTGGCAACCCCAAAGTCCACCCTCATGGGTGTGAGCAATATGGTCCCCTACCAGCAATAATACGTTGTCAATCTTACACAGCCCTCCACCAGCAATTACACACTCAATACCCTGCAGTAGTCGGTTTACAGCAATTTGCCTTTGTTCCCAGCAGTATCCAGCTTTCAAGCCTTAGCAATCCCCAGCGGTAATCACAATGCCCAAGCCAGCACAGTGTGTGTGACTCTCTTGCCCACCCCCCCCCGCTAGCCAGCAACACGTCCAAGCTTCCTAGTGCTCCAGCTCAGCCAATCTCACCTTGCCCTCCCTCAAGGCTCCACTCCCACAGACCATTTAATAAAGGTCAGGGCCGGCGTGGGTGGTGTGGGACACAATTACAGCTCCTTTCCTGCCAGATGTAGTGAAGGTGGCTGGGCCCATCTTATATAGCCCAGCCATGAATTCAGATGTGGCGCCCTGTCCTCTGATTGGTCCTCTGCCCTCCTGGCAAAACGCAGCTCTGCACCCTCCAGCCCTGGCCCGCTGCCGACTGCAGCCGCCGGGAAGTCTGCTCCGGTGCCCGTCCTGCCCCATATGTGCTCTCCAGCTGCCAATGCAGCTCCGGCTCCTCTGCCGCCAATGCGGCCCCCAATGCTCTCTCCGCCACCGATGCATCCAGCTGCTCATGCAGCCCCTGCTGGATTCTTCACCGCTGATGCGGCCAGCAACCTCCTCAGCTTCCTCCCATCGCTCCCCTATGCTGCTCCAAGCAGCAATTGGAGCTCCTTTCCTGCCAGATTTGGTTCTAGTGGCCATATTGAACCATATCATGTGATGGTCACTGGCGCCCAGGTGACCACCTACCTGGAGATCTGTGATCCTTTCCCCATTAGTCAGTACTAGATCTAGGATAGCCCTGTTTCTTGTGGGTTGTTGTACCAGTTGTTTTGAGGCCCTCCCCCTGCAGGAAATCCATTATGTGTCTAGGTCTGGTGGATGTTCCTGCTGGTATTGACCAATCTGTATCTGGCATGTTGAAGTCTCCCATTATCAGAACCTCCCCTTTAGCCATCATGTTGTGTATATCTTCTAACAGTAATGTGTCTATGTCCTCCCCTGTTCTGGAGGCCTGTAGACAAACCCAGTTCATATTACTGTCCCATTTCCTGTTTCCAGGGTGACCCACAGTTCTTCTGGCTCCTACCAGTCTCTTATGTGTACTCTGAATTTCTGTAGCTGTGATATTTTCATTGGTATAAAGAGCCCCCCCCCCCCTTTCCCTTTTTTTGCACCTTGGTCTCTTCTGAACAGTACATAGCTGGGTACTGAAGTCTCCAAAAAGTGCGTAATAGTAAATGGAGTCCACTCTGAAGAAAGGAGGGTTACTAGTGGGGTACCGCAGGGTTTAGTATTAGGACCGGTCCTCTTCAGTGTCTTTATAAGCGACATTGCAGAGGGACTGGAAGGAAAAGTATGTCTCTTTGCAGATGACACAAAGATCTGCAACAGAGTTGATGCACAAGGTGGGGTGGCAAGGTTAGAGGAATGGCCAAATGTATGGCAGCTTAGATTCAGTGCTAAGAAGTGCAAGGTACTGCACCTGGGAAACAAAAACCCAAGGGAAGAGTACACAATGGGGGGGGAGATACTAACAATAACAAAAATGAAAAGGGACCTGGCGGTAGTCATATCAGATGACCTAAAGGTGGGCAAACCATGTGAGAGGGCAGCAAGGAGGGCTGGGGGGAATACTGGGATGCATAGGGAGAGGCATCACCAATAGAAAATAGGAAGTTATTATCCCTCTGTACAGACAGCTGGTGAGACCCCATCTGGAGTACTGCGTGCAGTTCTGGAGACCCAATCTCTGCAAAGGCATAGACAGGATGGAAGCTGTCCAGAGGAGGGCAACTAAAATGGTGCAGGGTCTGCACGGAAGACATATGAAGAGAGACTTAAGGAGCTTAATATGTATAGCCTCGAGGAAAGGAGGGAGAGGGGGGACATGATAGAAACTTTCAAGTACCTCAAGGGAATCAACAAAGTCCAAGAGGGTAGCATCTTTCAAAAAAAAAAGGTGTGCAAGAACAAGGGGGCACAATTTGAAGATGGGGGGGGCACGGATCAAAGGTAATTTAAGGAAGTATATTTTCACAGAGAGGGTTGTGGATGCATTGAACGGCCTTCCGGAGGAGGTTGTGGAGTCAAAAACAGTGGTGGAATTCAAGCATGCATGGGACAGTCATAACTCATAAGGCAATTCTAGGGGGTGGAGGTAGGGAAAAGTAGGCTGCTGGTTAACTAGGATCTGCAGCTTATCCATTAGGTAGGGAAATGGGCAGACTGGGTAGGCCAAACGGTCCTTATCTGCCGTCAAATTCTATGTTTCTGCGTTTCTATGTTACTGGTGAACCATGTCTCGCTAATGGATACTATGTCCAGTTTAGCCGCTGCCATTGTTGCCTGCAGGTCTGGGATCTTGTTTCCCAGAGTGTGGACATTTGTGTACATGATTTTCCATTGGCCAGATTTTGGTGTGTTAGTTGTTGGGCAAGGTTCACCATTTCCCCTTCGCATCTTATGGGGAGCTGGACCTTTGTCCTTTACCTGGTGGAAGAGTTTTTTCTCTCTTTCCTTACATGGTGGTAAGGGTTTTTTAACGTTCCAGTCTTAGTTTACTTTGGGTAGCTGTGTACTTTTTGAACTTGCCTCGGAGGAGGGCTTTTACTTTGTCCCATAATATAGCAGGGGTTGTATCTGTCAGATTATCTTTTCAGTAGATTCAGAGAGGAATTCCTTATGGTTCACTGCGCAGGTAGTACGTGTTTAGTCTCTGCCGGGTAGATCGTGGCTGCAAATTAAAGTCCCAGAGGCTAATCCCTGGGGCGTGGTCTGAGAGGGTAATGTCTCCTAGATGAATTTGATTTTCCTTATTTGTAAGGCAGTGGTCAATTTGCAAGTCTGATGGACAGCCGAGTAATGGGTGTAGTCTTGCATTTTAGGGTGCAGGAATCTACAGGTATCTGTCACTTCCAGCTCCTGAGTGTATTCCTTTAAAGAATTTGTGTGGGGCAGGTTGGGTCTTAAGGGTGGTAGTTGAGGTGTCTATGTTGGGATCGGGGGTTGTATTGAAATCTCGTGCAAGTATGGGTATACCTTTCAGTTTGAGCTAGTATCTTACCTAGGAGTAGTTTTATGGTAGAAGTTTTAGTTCCTGGGGGAAGATGGATATTGGCTAGAGTAACTTCTACATTAGACTGCCTTGTACCAATACTAGATGCCCTTCTGGATCCACTAAGTGTTTTGTGTCTGAAATGGGGTCTGGCAGGGCATCAGTATGACTACTCTTTCTTTTTTTCTGCCTCGCTGGTAAGAGGATGAGTATACAGAGGAGAGTCCCTGCTTATTTAACGTGTCATGCTCAGTGCTGCTCAGATGGGTCTCTTGCAGAAACGCCACATCTGACTTTTTTTTTTTTTTTTTAAGATGCATTAATATCCTGGTTTGCTTTATAGGCTTGATCAGACCATTAACTTTGAGGGAGTAGCTGGCCCTGTGGCACTAGACTCCATGCCTCGCGCCATGCTGGTGACCTGGGTTTGGGAATGGACCCTGGTTGTCGCAGGCTGGTAGGGGCAGGAGAGGATCGAGTGCCCAGAAGACCGTTCTTCTCTCCTGAGGAAGGGTGGGTTTCAACTCCTGCTGCACTTGCGGCTCCCATTGGAGGCTGGGAGCAGTGCAGCAAGTGGGAGTCTAATTGAGGCGATGGCAGATGTCTTGCATATGGGTGCATGCCTGCCGTGCGCTGTACATCATTGCACATCCGTGCCTCCAGTAAATAAAGAAAATGGACTCTGGCACCTGGACAGGCGAAGGTGGGTCCATTGGTCTTCCCCCACATCCTCAGCTGACTCCATCTCCAGCTGGTCGCCATGTGTCTCCTCCACTACCTGGCCGCCCTTCTAGAAGAGCGCGGGGGGCTCTGGGGCGGTCCCACCCTGGGGGTCTCTGAGCCGAGGGGGTGGGGTGGTCAGTGGCAGTGGTTGGAGGCATTCCCTGGAGCATCGACCAGACTGGGAAGGGTCTCTGGCCGGACGAGATATGGTCGTACTGAGAGACCTCACTGGAGAAAGGTCTGTAGGGCCAGTCAAGGAGCATAAATAGAATTCGGGAAGGGAAGATGAAAAAAGATTGAGGAAATGTAATTTAATAAGTTTAGTAGCCGTTTTGTGTCTTTGAGTATGGGGTGCTTTTTGCGTCCCAGCTCAAATGGAGTCCCTTTCCCACGTGCTCCCATACACAGAGCCGTGAATCACACACCAATGTATTGCGATGGTAGCTGACTTCAGTAACATTCAAACTGGGTAGCAGTCAAACTTTTTTTTATCAAATAAAATCGGAATTTTTTCATAGTTATAGCTGAATAAGTAACTGGGGGGAGGGGGAGTATTAGGAGAGCAAAACATAGCCTCCCTATGTAACTTGGGTAGATTTGAGACTTCCAAAGTTCTTGGCCACTTTTGCCTTGAAGGCACAGGTTTTGTCTCTGCTGCTGCGGGCTACAAGGGCACTAGATGTATAAACGTCGGGTTTGGTGCGTACGGGAGGGTGAGATGACCGGCCATGGCTCCTCCAGGTTGGATCTGATATAGCACTTTATGGTAATTAAACAGCAGGGGGAGAACGAAAAAGAAAAATAACCAGAGAACTGGTGGTGAGCCTCGTGGAGGAAAAAGGTGTGTGTGCCTCACGTAGGGAAAGGGTGCTCAAGGGGCAACAACCGGTCCAAGAGGGAGGAGAACCCAAGAGCATCCAGTGGGGAAGCCATAAATAGACCCCCGCTATAGATTTAGGGTCCCTAAGCCACCGCTGCCCCCAGGGAGGCTGGGCCAGACTGCCTTCGCTGCCTCCCCGACCCCAGAGCTCCCAGCCAGGACCTGGGCATGTGGCGTGTGCCTAGCGAGGTAATTTAAAGAACCTCTGCCTGCACTCTTGTTGGGCCGTCAACAGCTCCTGCCTGACTGCCCTGTCTACCTCTAACCACCTCCCACGGTCTAATTCCTTCGCTTATTGGCCCCTATCTAATGACATCACTCTCCTGTTGTCCGGAATACTAAGTCCCCATTTTTCCATCTGCAGGTTATACCTGCCTGCCACTAGAGGGACCTTGAGCCCTGCCCAAGCTCAGCTACACCCTGAAAGCCTCCCTCTTTTTTTCCTGCCTCCACCAAAGCTACCCATCCCTCCTCCATTCTTCATCAAATACAGGCTACCTGCCCACATCCACCCTGAAACTAGCCCACCCTCTGCCTCCTGCCATTCACCCCAAGTACACACTGAGGTGACCTCCTCCCAGGTCTTCATCAACTACACCTACCTTACCTACACCTCCTCCACACCCAACTCTGTAGTTACCCCTTACACAGCCCTCCTGCCTTTGCCACTAAGCCTACTCTAGTGTCCACTAGAGTCACTGTTGTGCACTCCTTTTGGTCCCAAACATACCCTGCTTTCTGAGCCCAGTGCGTGGGGCGAGCACTCACCCAGGCCCCTTTTCCATCTGCCCTGAGTTGGTCTTGAACCTGGTACCCTTCCCACCAGAGTCTGTGTCACTACCACTAATCCAAAGTGGCATCCATACTTGATGAAGGAATTTAAGTCAGCTTCTATCTACTACCCTACTGCTACTGCTGGCAAATATGTTAGCCCACCTCTTTCTAAAATGCCTCCCTCTCATCCTTTTCCTGACACCACTGTCCCCTGTATCTGATACCCCCTCAGGCGACCTGGCACCCACTCCTGCCCTTGTCCCAGAGCTTATACAATCCCACCCTACTCTCATCTTCTGCCCCAGTGTGCAACACCGTTCTCCTAGCCGTCTCCCAGCTTCTTCCTCAGGCGCTCTCTGGAGGCTTACTGCCTTCACTTTCTCAGCCTGGAAAACCCTGCCACCCCTGTGCTCAAGCTCCCTCATCCCACGACACACCTGCTTGAAAGCTTACCCTACACTGCCCCTGGCCAGGGCTGTGGTCATTTTACTACTCTTGACAGGCAATATACATCCGAACCCAGGCCCAGCCCACCGTAGCCCACCAGTAGGGTCACCGGGCTCTGCATAGCCTCTATGAATATATGCAGCCTGTGGAAAAAATTTGACTCTTTACAATGCTGGGTGCGCCTTACATAGACCAGATGTCATTACACTGGTGGAAACCCAGGCTATCAAAATCACTCCAGACTCCTTTGTCTCCATTCCAGGTTACTCCCTTTACCGGGAGGATCGTGTTGAGTAGGCGAGGGGGGTGGCTGTCACGATCTATGCTAGGGACACTCTCACTGGACTGACCTCCCTACCCCTTCTCTCCCATTATGGGCGCAGGCCCTAACCTCCAAACTTGACTCCTGACCCCTCCAGGGTCCCTGTATCTCACCTGCCTATTTTCCCCCTAAAAACCAAACTCTGGCACTGGTTCCATTGACTGATTATCTCTCAACCCTGCCTCATTCAGCTGATCAAATCCTCGTGGGTGACCTAAACATTAACTGGCTCAGCCCATCTGCCCACCCGTGACTCCTTCGCAGCCTTAGACATGTCCCAACTAGTCTCCCAACCCACCAGAGTTAACTCTAAGAAAGGTACCAGCACCTTACTAGACGTTGTCATCACCAGCCGCCCCTAACAAATCCATATTACCCAGGTCCTTCCTGATTCCCTTAGTGACCTCCCTATCCTCTTCAGCTGGGCAACCACCACTCCCAAACCCATGGTCTCCCCACTCTCGTCGGCGCCTCAGACCGGGTGGACTAAAAGCCCTGAAGCTACATCTTGCCCAAATTAACTGGTCTCCCATTCATTATACCCTGATATTGATACTGCCCTTGCCTTCTTTTCCCCAAACCTTCAACAAAGCCTGAAGACATCTTGGCACCCCGCTTTGACTGTCACGAACCAAAGTTCGTAATGCCCCTAGGTTACCCAGCCCCTGCTGCAACTGCTCAGACACAGGGACAACCTTTGGCACCTGGCCTCTGAATCTGGTCGGTTGGCAGATAGACAGGCTTACAATGCACAAAGAAACAAATGCACCTGGGCTATCAAAAGCGAGCCGAGCACTATCAGGCCGCACTCACCACCTCCTGGGGAATGCTAGAATTTTCTGGGACAACATTAAACATCTAAATGGGAGTATCGCTCCCCACCCCCTCCCAGATCACTGTTGAAGGCTCTGTCTCCACTGACCCTGCCGCATTGCCAACTTCCTCAACTCATCCTTCCCGGACCTTAGTTCTGTCCTCCCTAGTGATTTCTTTGATCCCCCTTCATCCTTACCTGCCCTAGACACTCACTATCCTAGTTTCCACTTACGCAGGGTCACTGCCCAGGAAGTCAGGCCACACCTGATTAAAGCGCTACAGAGCAATAGTACTGGCAGTGACTCTCTGGATCCCTGCATCCTCCGCCGGGTTCTGGACCAGGTCCTTGCCCCATTAACTAGCCTGTTCAATAAGTCCCTCTGCCTGGGGCAGTTCCCCTCAGCCTGGAAAATCGCCACAGTTACACCCATTCACAAAGGAGGTGACAGGTCCTCTGCCGGGAATTATCGGCCCATCTCCATTCTCCACCCCTCTCAAAGCACTAGAAAAACTGGTGGCTACTCAAGTCACAGACTACATAACCAAATACAACATCCTCTGCCATGAACAACATGGTTTCCGGGCGGGGCACAGTACCGGCACAGCCCTTATTGAGTTTTCAAACTTTCTTCATTCCTCCCTGGACTCTGGCTCCCTTGCCGGGGCAATGTTTATCGACCTCTCTAAGGCATTTGACACGGTCTCCCACCCCCTCCTGCTGGATGCCCCCAGCCGTACCGGCTTTGCCCCATGTCCAGTCTCTTGGTGCTCCAGCTATTTGTCTGCCCGCTCCCAACGTGTTAAAATTGATGTGACCCTCTCCGATACATGCCCTATCCGCTCAGGTGTCCCCCAGGGCTCCATCCTTGGTCCTCTTCTCTTCACACTATATCTCAACACCCTCCCCAAAGCTTGTACTGGTAAAATCCTGCTGTATGCAGATGATGCCGTCATTTTCGCCTCTCACCGAAACCCCAACTCCTTACAAGACGCCTTGCAACAAGCCTTTGTCGATGCTGAAGCCTGGTTCAAAGAGCACAGACTTGTACTCAATCTAAATAAAACCAAAACAATGCTCTTTGCCCATCCCCAAAACAAATCCAGATATTTCCCTCTCCACATCCTCCCTGGTTCCAGGCATCCTCTTGAGCTAGTCCGCCTGTACAAATACCTCGGGGTCTCCTTTGACTCGGCCCTCACATTCCATGACCACATAGATAATCTAGCCTCAGCTACAAGCATGCGGCTAGGAATCCTTCTACCTTCTAGCTGCCTCCCCAGTGCACTCCGACTAGCAGTCACCTCCTCCAATACTGTCCCTTATAGACTATAGCTTGCCTGCTTTGAGTGCTGCAGACCACGACCGCCCTCAATAAAAGTCGCCTCACCTTGAATAAGGCCTGTAGGTTAATCCACTTGGGAGCCCCTAGGCTCCCACACATACCTCATGAACTATATGGACGTGGGCCAGGCTACTTAATCTAGACCAACGCTCAGATACCAAACCTGCCTCATTACTAAAAAAACCCTCCTTGGACTATCCCCACCTGGTCTGACAGCCTCTATCCACCTTGCACAACCCTTAGTCCAAACACGTAACACCTCTAAGGCCACCCTGCATGTCCCTAGGTCTAGGACCACTCATGGGCAAAGGTCCTTCTGCTCCAGAGCTCCCTCCTGGTACAACGCTCTCCCCACCTCCATCACTGACACCCGCACAATTTCCCGTTTTAGAATCTCACTTCAGAGTCAGCTCTTCAACATCGTAGCTGCTCCTGCCAATAGGTGATCTAGTCCGACATGCCTGACAAAGCTCTCTGGTGGCTCCTCTCCTATACTGACTGACAAAACTCTCTGAGTGGCGCCTCACCAAAACTTTTCACAATCGTGTCCTTTGCCCTGAACTCTTCCATCCCTAGCAGTCCCGGCTCAAGACTTTTTTAACTACATTTCCAGTGTGGGCTTGTCCTCCAACACGTACCCATATAATCTGTAACTACCTGTGATTACCATTCCTGTAGCACGTAAATTGTAACTAAGTTATAACTGCCTGTATCTTCCAAACTGTAACCACGGAGATGTATGCTGTAACCACAATATTGTAACTAAATGTTGTATTGTATTTGTCCTCTTTGTGACGAGGTACCTTTGGAAATGAGCCTCTGGCTCAAAGGTTGTAAACCGATGTATAAATAAATTAGTTGGGGGCTTAGGGTAGTAAGAATATTCTGTTGGTTTTCCAAGCTTTGGCAACAGGGGAAGATTGTTATAAACTGCCTGATTGGTTGTGTCATTAATATAAGGAACGAGGCCCAGTAATCCCAGGTGGGACTTGCCCCCTCTGGAGGGGGAGAGTGGTATCTTGGTGTGATTAAGGTGTCCCCTATCCTTACTCTCGCAGGACAGACTTGCTTCAGGGAGCGGTGTACTGCAGGAGTATAAGTCTCCTGGGAGATCATATTTGTCTTATCTGTAAATTGGGGAGTATTATTTCTAACTATCCTGAACTGATTGGAGTGAGCTATGGTATATTAGGAAATCCTAGGTCTGTCAGGCACAGCAAAAACAAGTAGGCAGGATATAACCATTTTTCTCTTCCTAAGCCGGTCTCCGGGCTTCCTTACTCCTGGGCTGTACCTCCTGATGCTGATTGACAGGCAGGAATGAGACCTCTGCAGCAGGGGACATCCAGCCCGCCACTTCCTGTTTTGCTCAGTTTACTTCCTGCCTGCAATGAAGCAGGTGCTCTGCAGCAGAGCCCTGTCACATGGGACAGGGCAGAAGAGACTGTGAGTTACAAAATCTTTATTCTGCATCTGAAGCAAGCATATTTTTGGATTAGAAGAAATGCTCTAGCAATGGGAGCGGCATTCAAACGCTCCAAGGTGGTCTCCAGTCTCAGCCTTGCAAGCTGCACAGGCTGGCCCCACCTCTTACTGGCTCACTTTTTAAAATGATGCCTGAGTGTGTCCCAGAAGTAGAGGCACCCACAGAGTGGCTCATGAGGGAAAAGGTATTTGAGGGTTTCCCATGAATCAGGCAGCCACACAGTGCCTAACCATCGATGCACGGCTTTCTGGAAAGCTGCAGCCGCTTGTCAAAGGTTTTTTTGGGCACACTAATTAGCCCCCTCATCCCCAGGGGTTTCTTAAGAGTTTTGGCCCCAGCAAAACGTTTAAGCACTGGAGTGCCTTCAGAGGGCTAGGCAGGCACTGCATGGCTTCCGATCGAACGGCCGTTGGGGAAAGCTGCAGCCGTTCGTCGTCTGTATAACTACACAGTGCCCATCTAGACAGCAGGCCGGGCTGCTCAATAAACGTATTTGAGCACGTGAGTGCTCCAAGGAGTTAGGCAGGCACTGCATTGGCTTCCATTCGATGAACCACTTTTTCGGATAGCGGCAGCCATTTGGTGCACATTCAAAAAAGCGTGCCAAGCTGCTCTCTATCTGCCTTCTCATCTAGCGCTGAGGAGCCTAACAGGGTGGTAGCACTGTGACAGAAGTGAGTTCAGCACCTGCCCCGTCTCCCCCATCAAAGGCAGGGACTTATTTTACCAGGGCCTGAAAAAGGATCAGTCACTCCCAAGTGGCTCTTGAAGAGTCGGCTACAATTTATAAGGCAGACTAAGATTCTTCCAGGGAAAGCCGTTTTTTGGTGAAAGAACCTTTTGGTGACAGAACCTTGGACAAATATCCCTGGGGCAGAAAACCTAAAGGGCAGCACTCAGTACCTTGCCCTTAAAGTCCAGAAAGCCTCCAAGGGGAGGAGGTATGCTGAATAACAAAAGGCAGCATCTGCGAATACTGAGAACTCAAAGGATGCAACCCCTCCCTCGGCTCAGATGGGTAGCCACCAGATCTGAGAGAGCAGTGGCCACCGGGGGACCTAGCAGTCTGCAGTTCCTTCTCGGGTGCCAGGTCTCTATGACAGGTGAAATGGGGCCTCTTTATCTTGGGCCATACATATTCCACCCATGATCAGTATTTGGGCAAACTCCTTGGAGTTTCCAGATGGGAAACCTCGCATCATGGCTAAAGGAAGAGGTCCCCATCTCCATTCTCATCTGATAAGGTGGCCGGCTTCAGGCTGGAGACCCATTCAGCGCACTCTATGGGAGTTGCTGATGATCGATGCTTGGCCACTGTCCCTCTTTTCTCCTGGAGTTCCTTTGACTGGACGGAAATCGTGGATGTTATGCGGATTGTCCAGGGTATGCGCCCTACATGCTGTAGTTTTAGACTCTGGCCCGACAGCCCTGATTATGGGTTGTTGGGAAGTCATTGGCCCAGTTCTGGCGCAGATGGTCTGGTGCTCCCTTGACTCTGGAGAAGATCCCTGCTCCTTGAAGGAAGCAGTGGTGACATCTTTGTTGAAGAAAGCTTCATTGGACCTGGACTGTCTCGCAAACTACAGACCTATCTCTAACCTTCCCTTTGTGGGGAAGGTGGTTGAGAAAGTAGTGGCAATACAGTTGGAGAACCTTTTGACCATTCATAGCATCTACGAACCTTTCCAGTCTGGTTTCCGAAAGAGGCACAGTACCGAGACTGTGTTGGTTCGGGTGCTCAATGATCTCCTGATGGTGAGAGAGCAGAAAAAAAAGGTCCATTTTGGTACTTCTTGATCTGTCATCAGCTTTTGACACCGTAGACCATGGGGTACTGCTCAAGCGCCTGAGATTCATCCTGTGGGATTTCTGATTTGGTCCACAGATGGTTTACATCATTCCTCACTGGTAGAACTCGGGGTGGTGTCTGGGGTTTTTTCCTTGGAACCGATCTCTGTCTTGTGGGGTTCCCCAGGGCTCTGTGTTGTCCCCAATGTTGTTTGCGGTGTATATGCTGCCCCTCGGAGACATTGTAAGACGATATGGGCTGAGGTTTCACTGCTATGCTGATGATACCCAGCTCTATCTGTCATTTGCACCCGACCAAGATGGAGCACTCTTGGTATTTTAACGATTGCCTTGTTGAAATTCAAGATTGGATGAAGTCCAGCTGGCTAAAGTTGAACCCCGGGAAGACTGAGGTGATGGTCGTGGATCCAGGTCACCGGATGGGTGGGGTTGGAAGTAGGTCAACCATCGGGAATATTCCTGGGGGGTTCCAAGCACCATACCTCTGAATGGGTGCGAGACCTGGGGATGATACTGGACAAAGAGCTGACACTTCGATTTCAGGTGTCAGCTGTCGTTAAGCTAACCTTTTACCATCTAAGGAACATCGCTAGGATCAAGCACCTTGTTCCGTCCGGTGACCTGCCGACATTGATCCACGCCTTTGTGACCACGCGTCTGGATTATTGCAGCTCCCTTTACTTTGGGCTTCTGGGGGTTGATATCCGCCGCCTGCAGCTGGTGCAGAACTCTGCAGCCTGGTTGTTGATGGGGACGCCTCGGTCTTCCCATGTTACACCAGTGTTGCGGGAACTGCACTGGCTGCCATTTCAGTGGCAGATCACTTTCAAAGTCGGATTACTGACTTATAAAGCCCTACACGGACTGGGCCCTGACTACCTGAAAGAGCTTCTGGTTTCTTACCTCCCTGTGCGTCCGCTCTGCTTGGCAGACGAGGGGTTGCTGGAGATTCCGATGGTCTTTTTAAAATCTTCAGGGGCTCAGGCATTTATGTTCATGGCCCCTACCCTCTGGAATTCTCTACCCCGTCGTGTTGGGGAGTGCATGACCGTCGGGGGTTTCAGACAGGCACTAAATACCTATTTATGGGGCATGGCATACGGTGATGTGGAAAACCGTTTTTAATTATGTCGTACTGTATATTTGTTACTGTCGTACAGAATTGTTTTAAATTGTTTTCATTTATACTGCGCCTTGGAATTTGAAAGGCGCATTAAAAATAAAGATGGTGGTGGTGGTGCCAACAATATTATTTTTTGTGCCTGACATATAGTTTTCCCATAGAAAATGATGGGACAATTTAAAATGTCAACTTTTGAACAAATTAATATTTTTTCACCAAACCTTCAAAAGGCACATACTGAGACTTTATATCCTGAAAATTTCAGCCCACAACATAAAGCCATTTTTGAGATCCAGCTGTAGAAAGAAATGTGAAAAAATCCCCATTATTTTTTTCCTCCTTCTGTTTTTTCAACACTTCATATCTCCGAAACCACATAACGGATTCCTACGTAATTTGGCAGGTCAAGAGACCTACCCCTTGAGATTATGCATGTCAAATTTCATGCAAATCTGTTGAATGGCTCCAAAGTTAAGGTTCAAAAGTTTGGACTTTAACATAAAAGTGCACTTTCACCCTAACTGGTCGCGCCAGTATAATTACGTCAGATATGGATATGTATATACACTACCAGTCAAAAGTTTTAGAACACCCCCATTTTTCCAGTTTTTATTGAAATTTAAGCAATTCAAGTCCAGTGAATAACCTGAAATGGTACAAAGGTAAGCGGTAAACTGCTAGAGGTTAAAAAAAAAAAAAAAAAAAGTTCAGGTTAGCAAAAACTGCTTTAGAGAAATTGCAAAGAAAGCCAAGGTGTCAGTGAGTACAGTTTCCTACACCATCAAAAGGCACTTGGAAACTGGAGGAAACTCTGACAGGAAGAGGTCTGGCAGACCCAAAGCCACAACAGAATCAGAAGACAAGTTTCTAAGAGTCAACAGCTTGCGTGATAGGTGGCTCACAGGACAACAGCACAGAGTGACTGGCACCCTGAACCAAATGGGCTACCACAGCATTTTGCAGCGCCATGCAGTACCCTCTGGTCTACGCCTAGTTGGTCAGGGGCTCATCCAACAGCAAGATAATGACCCAAAACATGCCTCCAGGCTATGTCAGAACTACCTTCGAGGAAAAGAACAAGACGGTAGGCTTCAAATCATGGAATGGCCAGCACAGTCTCCAGACTTAAACCCCATCGAGCTGGTTTGGGATGAACTGGACAGAAGGGTGAAAGCAAAGCAACCTACAAGTGCAGCACATTTGTGGGAACTTCAACAGTGTTGGGAAGAACTTCCCAACAATATTTGATGTCCATTGTAGGAAGAATGCCAATGAGTGTGTTCAAGTGATACAGTATATCTGCAAAAGGTGGCTACTTTGATGAGTCAAAAATTTAGATTAAATTTTGTTAAACAAAATGATTCTATGATTTCTTTTTTTATCTCCAATTGTTTATTTGTTCTATGCTTTAATTTCAGAGTACATTGAGATATTAACCTGCGTAAATTTCAATTAAAAACTGGAAAAATGGGGGTGTTCTAAAACTTTTGACCGGTAGTGTGTATATATAGATGTATATAGATATAGATGTATATAGATATATATGTAGAGATATAGATATGTAGATTTATAGATATATAAAAATATAGATACGTATCTACATCTACGTCTATTGAGAAAAATATAATTATATTGGCACTTGTAGTTAGGGTTGCATGGTTATGTCTTTGTTAAACCCCCAGATTTGCACTTTAATAACTTTGCCAACGTATGATGGATTTGCCTGAAATTTTGCATGCACGGTCTGGTATCAGAGATCTCTGGAGCTGGCAAGTTGCGTTACGGTCGGATAAGGGATTGCGGAACTGCGGAGCAGCCAAAAACCTAAAAGAAATTGTTTTTTTGTGCATTTTCTTAGCTCATGGCTACAGCCCGCACTATTTGTCTGTTTAGTTTGAAATCTTCAGGGAAAATGCAGTTTGGGTCACTGATGTGCCTTTCGAAGATTTGGTGAAAAAAATATTGAACCGTTCAAACGTTATTCAAAAAACAAGTTTCCCATTATAGCCAATTTTTGGGTGGGGGGTGGGATATGTGCATCTCTCGAAAGCTGCTGCCACTACATTTTTTACTGTTGCAAATGGCCTTTTTACTTTCATGCGGCGTCCATCTTGTTTTCAGTTGGTGAGAGAGAAAAATGCCTGGAGTTTAAATTTGGGACCCCCTAGGTGAACACTGCTTGTTGTGTTTTATGTAGTTGGGTCCTGAGGATCACAGCCCCATCTTTTTTGGGGGGACCTCCCCTATAAAAATGCCTTTTTAAAAATCTGAGCCCCTGTAGTGTTGAAAATTGCAACAGAAACCGCCAGACACTTCATGGAAATGAGTGTCGTGCCTGTTTTTGTGAAACTCTCACAATTTGCGAAGGACTTTGCCCTAAACTAGCAAATCTTTGCCATCCCACTGCAGCAAAATGATTGGGGCTTTTGGGCTGAAATTTGCAGGGTGGCAAGCCCTGGTCCCATGGAGGTACCTTTTGGTGGTTTGGTCCCAAAATATTCAAAGGGCCCATAGTTACAGCGCTCCACAGTTGAGAAGTTTCCCATAGGCTAACATTGCGGCACCTGTGGCAACTTTTGGTGCCCGTATTTTGGAAACTCTACAAGATACGGATTTTTTGCTACCCACAGCTTAATCCACCTTTTAAGTTTCAAAGTCATGATTACACCTGCAGTGGAATTTTTTCCCTACAGTTACAGAGATATTGCAAAAGATGTGTTACAAGGGTTTCTTTGAAGTACTATGGCACTGCTGTATGGCTTCATACTTATGTGTAAGTGGGAGCGCAGGGCACGGAGGGCCCGCACTCCCACATACGCATACCATTACGCAAAAAATGGGCAATGTGAAGGGCCTGCGCTCCCACTAATGCATACCAGTTACTTTACACTTTTTCAAGAAGAAGGGAAATTTATTGCAAAAAAACTCGATTCGTCAGTTAGGGTTTATAGCACAGCGACAAAAGTATGGAAATGTGATGTTAGGATTACACCCTCCACCCTCCCTCACCAACCAACGTCTGGGTGTGCCATGGGGTCATCTGGGTTAACTCTCCCCAGTCTCTATACTGCTGTAACTGTTTTACATGGAATGGGGGGGGTTGGGCCCACGCCAGCCCACTTAACCTAGTGATGGTGTAGTAACCAACATCATTTCCTACTTAACTCGCCAGTTATCAACCCTATCGTGATACAAGTTACAGCAGTAATGTATGTGTGTGTGTGTGTGTGTGTGTGTGTGTGTGTGTATGTATGTTTGTATATGGGCTGGCAGTATAGTCTAGAGGTTAGAGTAACGAGGTGTGAGAAGCTTGGTACATCCAGCAGACCAGACCTGGGTTTGATTTTCACAACCTCCACTTGCATACTGTGTGACTCTGAGCAAGTCACTTAACCGCCCAGTGTACCCAGGTCGCCCCTGAAAACAGGCACTTGTGCCTAGTGGGCCTTACCTGGTTACCAATAAATAAAATAAAAATAAATTGTGTGTTTCTATATATTTATAGGCACATACATAGATAGATATATATATATATATGTGCATATATGTGTGTGTGTGTGTGTGTGCATGTATATATGTATGTAATATACATTTATAAAATGGGTAGTAAAAATTCTATGGTTGAAACACATCACATGACCGTGCATATAATCGGAACGTGACCGCACACTTGCACTTTCACCCCCCCTTTAAAACAATTTAATGCTGTCTGGACTCTTTTTCCTTTGGATGGGTTCAGGGCAAATAGTACGCATAGTGTGTTGTCTGGGAGGATGGGCTTGAAAGAGAGGGGTGGCAGATGAGGGGACATGGAGTTGGTGGAGGGTGCAGAAGAGGGATCAGGTGAAGTTCAGGGGGCAATGCCGGGGAGTGATGCAACCGGTGTGGAGGCACAGGTGGTAAAGCACTTAAGTTCGGTGGCCACAGAGGGAGGGTCATCAATTGTGCAGGTGCCAATTTTTAGAATGGGGGGAAGCAGACAGGACGTGGATGACCTTCCAGAATTTGGATGGATTGTTTTCCTGGAAGGAGGATTGGAAGTACTGTGCTTTCACAAGGCAGATGGCCTTGGTGCAAGCAGTGCAGAGCCAGCAATTAATGTTGTAGGTCGTTGAGGCTGCCGGTGGTTTTGTACGCAGCCCAGGCTTTGTCTCTTGCCTGTTGACAAACTGTAAGTTCTGCAGTGACCCAGAGGAGGTGGTTCCTGCAGGCCCGTACCTTTCTGAATGGGGCATGATGGTCCCATATGTTCAGGAACTGGGAAGGAAAGAAGGTCAGGGCTGAGTTGACGGAGTGGGGCAGAGGCAAAAGGAGACCAGTCGATATTGGACAAATCGTTCATAGGTGGAGGGAGTGGTAGAAGAGAGACAGCCAGTATAATTGAAAGAGGAGGATATATACATGGTGACACCACCTCCCCTGGACTTCTGGTCCTGACAGATAAAGGAATAGCCAGGGATGGCGATGTCAGAGTGGTTGAAGGTCAGTTTTGGGGAGAAGACTTCTTATGTTCAGATGAAGAAGTCTTAGTCCTTTTGGTAGATCAGGTGAGGGGAAGGTGGAGGGGGGGCCCAGGTTAGGCTCACTGTCACCAGGTGTGAGTAGCAGACTGGAGATAAGTAATTTACTAAGGATAGACAGGTATCTGTTAAGGGGAGCAAGGGGCCTGCTGTTGGCTTGACCAGGCAGTGTATTTGAGAGGCTGATTTGGAAAATGAGGGCACGCAAGGTGGGCAGATGGGAGCCAGAGCTGGCGATACCTGCCGCGGTGTGCCATGGGAAGTGTTTAAGCAGGGTTTGAAATGAGATGGGGAGGGCAGAGAGGAGGGATGGGGGAAGTTGGATGAGAAGAGGGTGTGAGGGATGTCGGGGAGAAAAGGAGGGGGAGGCAGAGCAAGGCGGAGAGGCAGCATGGTGATAGGTGACGGAGGAGATTGAGGGAAAGTGACTGGAAATTTGGGTAGTAGAGGGGGAGAAGTGGAAAAGCAGTTTGAAGAGTGGGAGCGATGCTGTGGGAGAAAGAGGATGAGGGAGAATATGGTGCACTGACAGGGAATGTCTAGGCTTATGAGGGGCAACCCAGCAATTAATGGTAGGGAGGAGAGAGAGGTGGGAGAGGGTGAATGAGAGGGGCAGCACAGGAATCGGACTTGTGTGTTGTGGCACAAGAGTTGCTGAGGGAGGCAGCACAAAAACAGCCAGTTAAATTTGTGGGAAATTATAGCTGGGAGTGACTGCAAGGGAGACTGCAGGGAGGGGGCAGAGCATGCTTAGGGTGGGGGACAGCAGTGAGATGGGAGGAGAAAGGAAGATATGAGGGTTTAAGCAGCAAGCTAATTAACTTGGGATGAGGAACACTAGCAACTAAAGTATGCTCACATTAGGAAAGAGGAGCACTAGCAACTAAAGTACAGATTAGGGAGGCCTTGGTGGTAACAAGGAACGGTGTAATTTGGAGGAATCCCTTTAAGGGAATGAGTGTTCACACTATAGAAAGGTGATGGGTGTGTACCTTGTGGGGTGGGGGGAGGCGTATTTAATAGAGGTCAGGGCCAGAGTGGGCGGGCTGGACAAAATATACACTCCTAGCACAGGCAGATTAGACAACTGAGGTGCAGAAAAGAGAAAATTTGAAGCGAAGCAGCAAGCGCTGCTATTCCAGCTATGTCCAATCGAGAGGCGTTTGCAGAGCGGATCCAACCAATGAGAAGTCGGACCTCATCTGGAGCAGCTAATTGGATTAGCAGCTTACAGTCCAAGTCAGTAGTGGCGTACCTGGTCTGGGAGAGCGGGCAGGAGAGTGGAGCACGGGCAGCGTCGAGCCCTTGCCAGGGGCAAGTCCTGGGGAAGGAAGGAATGAGAGAAAGGGTCAGCCCTGAAGTAGGCCCTGAACGCTGACTGCTTAATCAGTGGGTGGATTTAATGGACAAAAGAAGGTGGTGTAAGTGAGAAAAGGAGGAGGGGAGTTACCTTAGAGGGCTCAAAGCTGCAGAGGGGAGGAGAGGAGCCTCCTAAAGAGAGGGCGCCAAGAGAACAAAGAAAAAGATTTTGGGTGGGGGAGAGATGGCGTGGATTAGGTAGGGCTAGTGAGGTAGAAAGGGGCTTGAGAGCACTTAGTGGTACCATGTGATGGGGGCTCCTCGAGTCAGGCTGAGTTGCCATGGGGACAAGAAGGCGTAGCAAGTGTAGGATCCAAGAGAGTTAGAGGAGGGGTTAGGGTAGCACCTATAGAGTGCCTACGAAATGGCGGCTTCACAGATGGTCGGGAATTTCCAGTGGGCTGAGGGACCGAGAGAAGTGTTTGTTTGGGGAAGGGGGGGGGTTGGAGAGAGATGGGGTTATTTACTTCAGAAGAGCGTCCAAGAAATGGTGGCTGCACAGTTCAGTCCGAGTAGCCAGAGGGCACAAATTCAAGGGAAGGAGAGTTGTACAAGGGGAAACTAGGTCAGACAGAGGAGAAACGGTCAGAGGGGGGAAAAATTAACCTTTAACCCTTGCATGGCCGAGGACTAATGTATCCCTCCAAAAGTCCTGTATGTTCTAATTCTGTCGGTAGCCTAAGGGTTAAAACATATGTAGTTTGAAAAACATCTACAGTACATAAAGGAGTTGTAATCACTACTTAATATGCAGCAGGTACTCTAAATAAATACACTGAGGCTAGCGACTACAGAGAAACGCATAATATTAAATAAATCAGTAGTTTGTCTCAAAATATACACTCCTAGCACTGGCAGATTAGACAAGAGGTGCAGAAAAGAGAAAATTTGAAGCAGAGTGGCAAGTGCTGCTATTCCAGCAGTGTTCAGTCGAGAGGCCTTTGCAGAGTGGATCCAACCAGTGAGAAGCCGGACCCCGTTTGGAGCAGCCAGTCGGATTAGCGGCTTACGGTCCAAGTCAGTAGCAGCACACCTGGTCTGGGAGAGTGGGCAGAAAAGTGGAGCGTGACCGGCAAGGGTTGGGGCCGGGTTGTATACTATAGATCGAGGGAGCACTCCTTTCCTCTGTGCGTGGGACGCTCTTATTCCGTGAAGTGTGTCTCGTGCGCAGCTGCCCTAATAATGGGCAAGTTCGGGTAAGGTTTTAAAAAATTATTTAAATATTATTGGTCAGGCTCGATCAGTAAATACAGTCAGTAAATAATACATTAAAACCGTGCTTACACTCTTATGGTTGTACGACTGGTCTCACCTAACATACTTATGGTATTGGAACTGCTCACCTTGGGTTTGTATTTCTCATACCTTAGGAATGCACACAATACTGCTCTTACAATCGTAAGAGTGGTCTTAGCCGCTGTATTAACATACAACAACGTTGGGTATCAGTGTGGCTCTGTTGGTAAGACATCTGCCTCTGGGCCAGACGGTTGTGAGTCCCAGTCCTACACTAGGATTGGGCTCATATTATGAACACTGGCACCCAAGTGCAGTACTAAGGGATGGTATATGGTTGGTGTGTGTGTCCATCAGATGATACATTAAACTGAGGTTCTGTCTGCCTTTTCTGGTTGATGTTAAGGTGGACGCTAAATATCTGACACTTCTAGAGAAGAGTAGGCGAATTTCCCCGGTGTCCTGGCCAGATTTCCCCATTCACTAAAAATATCACCAACAGCTTCATCTGGTTCGGTTTTAGTTGGTTACCATCTGTATCAGCTCCCCCGATGATGTAGAAATAAAATCAGTACTAGAGAAGGTGAGAAGTGTCTCAGCTGGTTGCTGTTTGGTTAACATGGAAGTGAACTTAATAGGTTGCATGATTTACTTTGCTCCTACACCTGTGTAATATGAAATCTTCCTTGTCAATCTTCACCATTCATTACTGTTGGGTGTAAGCCAGTGCACCCGTATGGAGGTTTTATCTCCCCGGAGGGAGGAGTCAGCACCAGCGACACTTCCCACGTGGCTGATGCACTGGTTCTGAACCGCCCAGTGCCGTTGGTGATCTGGTAAGACCATTCATTTTATTTCTTTTGCTAAGGTTTTGTTATCTTTTTCGCATCATGTCTGGTTGGGGAGCAAAGAGAAAATCCAAAGTGGGCCATGCCCCTGTGGCTGGCATTTTTCTGTTTCAGACTGGTATGATGTTTGCTTGCGATGCCCGGGACCCAATCACGACGTGGATCATTGTGACGCTTGCTTCTGGACCGCTGTGTTCTTAAAGTGCATGAATTTAAAGTCAGCAGGGCTCCATTGACTTTTGGAGGACACCGTCTGCTCATGGGTTGCCAAGGCCAGGACACTTGACCCTTCCTCCAGGTCCCCTCCTGGGTCTATACGGCCCGGCGAGGAGGTGGCCTCCTCTAGTTCTAGCCTTCCCGAGGAGAAGGTCTCTTTGGCGGTGTCGGAGGAGTAATGCGGTTCCCTGCAGAGTCGTGTTGCTGGCACCGCTCGAGCAGTCACCTCCATGGAGGTGAAGGCTCCCCAGTGTCACAGCCCATGGCTGCTGGGCCTCGCACTGGTGGACCATCGGTGCCGCCTCCTGGTGCTGTCCTGGATCCCGGCACAGTTTGCGGTGTCGGTGATCAGGGCGGTGCCGTGTCCTGCAGTGGCGCCGTGTGCGGTGCTGCCATCAGTGGCCCTCCCGGGGTCGCTAGCCTGGAGATCTGTATGGACACTTCCTCTTCGGAGGAGGATGACTAGCAGGTGGATCTGGACTGGCGCCCTGACTCCTTGGGAGTCGGAGAGCCCCTTGGGACGTGGTACCAGGCGGCCCAGCGGCACTGTCTTGGAGTCCCTAGAGTCTGTAGTTCCGGCGGATTCTACGGCTGAGGCCAGCCAGTGTGGATCCTTTGGGGACAGCAGCTTAGGGACTCAGGGTGGGGTGTCCACTCCTGGGGAGGTTGTGGCAGCTGCCACTCCTGGTGCTGCCCTGGGCCCCCCCTCATCTGTGGTCTCTGTCGGGGGGGGGGGCCTGCGGGATTGGTGGGGGCCCCAGCGTCGCTGGAGACGAGGAAGAAGACAGCCTCTGAATCAGAGGGGTTGAGGGGCCATGGCGAAGCACAGGTGCCCCCCTCCACTGCCTTGCGGGGAGTGGGGAGGAGTCGAAATGCTGAACCCCACCTTTCCCTTAAGGTCTCAGAGACGTCCTTAGTTGACAGCGCGGAGGGTTGCCCTTCTGGACTCATGCAGCCCTAGTCTCATCACAGGGGAGATTTTCCCTCAGGGCTGTTCCAGAGTTTGCCATCTCAGACACGGCCGTCACAGCCCGGTTTGCCCCAGGGTCCCCCCGTCCGGCAGGACCAGTCTCTGGGTCTCAACCCTGGCAGAGGCCGGGCACTATTGGCTTGGTACCTATCTCCCATCTCTCTGCAGACACCTCCTCCTTTCCCGGGCCATGTTGGTCATATGGGACCCTTAACCTGGGAGATGTTCAGCGCCACTGCCGCAGCCTTTCCCACTTATGTCAAGGTCATGGACAAATGGGTTTTTCGCCCGTCTCCCCCACCGCAGGAGGACTCTGAACATTCAAGCTCCTCTTCCTCCTCGTCTCACATCTACCTGTTCTCCTCCGCTGATTTCAGAGAGTATTAGCAGTTCCTTTTGAGGCTGATCCAGGAGCTTTGCATCTCACATGCTGAGAAGCAATACCGAGTGGGAGACTCGCTCATTCCTGAGCGAATTCAGCACCCACCGCCTGGTGGTGCCCTCCTGGCTCATCCCTTTCCAGGAAGCGTCTGTCCGCACCTGGCAGTCTCCGGCTGCCCCAGCAGACTGCAGGAGATGGTATTGCGCCCTGAGGTCTCTGGGTTCCCTCGTCACCCACCTTCGGGGCCGATGTCCTTAGATACTCTTCCTGGGCTTCAGTGGCTGGCGCATTGACCCCGTTCTGGATTCTGCAGAATTCGTCCAGTGGGAAACGAAGAGTTTTTTTTCTCTTTTTGGCTCGTGCGTTAATGTGTATAGGTTCTCATCAGGCTTACTACGCTGCCTACAACAGGCATCTGTGGTCGATGCTGATGCAAGTCCTGGCATCCTTGCTTGATACGGAGCAATCTAGACAGATCGTTGCCCTCTCTGCTTAGGGTCTGGAGCTTACAAGGTGCCAAGCAAGGGCGTCTTACGACACCAGTGAGGTGCCGTCCAGACTTGGTGGGACAGCGATCTGTATTAGGTGGACGGCACTGCTTCGTCTATCAAGGTTGTCACCCGTTGCCCGGCGTATAGTGATCTCCACTTTCTGGGGGACCCGACTCTTTTCCCGCCGGCTTGGAGGACCTTACAGGGGTGCCTCCCGGCTACTGGGGGCACCTCCTCTTCCTGAACAGCCTTAGATCTTGTTGGTGTAATAAGACTTTAGGGTCTCCTCCTCCTGCGCCTCACCTGCAGGAGGCTGAGGGATCTGTTCCCTCAGGGCTGTGCCAGGTCCCCTCCGGGTGGCTTGGTACTTGCCCAACAGTAATGAATGGTGAAGATTGACAAGGGAAGATATGAAAATTATGTACCTCCCGTAATTCTTGACCTTCTCTTATATGTTCACCATTCATTACTAAATCCCACCCTCCATCCCCTCATGGGCCTCAGTGCTTGGGCTTCGCCTCTGCCCTGCTCACTTTCCCCCTCCTAGAGGCCAGTTGGGGACCGATTTGCCCCTGGTACCTCTGAGCTCTCAGTTTCCTTCTCTAACAAGTCTGAGTGTTAAACGTGAAGGACAGCGAGTAGGGTCTTTGCCCTAACCTCTAAGAGAACTCCCTCAGATTCTCCTCACAATGCACTAGGGTGTCCCCCTCTTGGGGCTTGGATAATCCTCTGGTTTATGCCACCTTCTGGTTGTCATTTGCATCAGTGCTGTCCTAGGAGAGTCAGTGGGATTTTCCTCCCTCTCGTTTTTCTTATGGCACAGGCGTCCCATGGTTCTTTTCTCTTGAAGTGGGGACTACGTCAGCACTCCCGTGGGAAATCTTCTACCAGATTTCTTCTCTACACCCAAGACAGGACCCGCTCCTCTTCTGAGCAGGACTGATTGCCCTCCAAGGGGCAGTCTGTGAGACCTAGGCTCTAGATTTTTCATAACAATTACGAGTAAAGGGTGGAATGAGAGATCTGCCTCCGCCATGACTGGCAAGACCATTAATTCTCTTCAGACCTTGGTTCTATAACCTGTGTCTAGCAGGATCCTTGCTCCTTTGTCTTCATTCCCACAGGGGGTTTAAACTCTCAAGCCAGTGGTCTTCCATTTTAATGTGGGGGGGGGAGAGCCCTCCTCCCTCCCTCCTTTATCCTTTACTTCCACCTCTATCTTTCTTCTTTCTATCCTTTGCCTTCTCCTTCTCCCGAGATGGTCCAAGGATTGAGGCCCCGTGGCCACTTAGGGTAGGGTTCTCGCTCTTCTGTCCTTTAATCGGCTTATACCTTTTTCAGTTTATATCCTTTCCTTTGTCTATCCCTCGGCTCTCTTACCTCACTCCCTTTCTCTGGAAACTGTTTCTCCTCTCTGACTCAACAGAACTGGGAGGGAGGAGGAGGAGGAGTCTCTGACACCTAACAACCAACCCGCGTGCGCCGCGCAGTGCGTCAGCCACATGGGCGGTGTCATTGGCGCAGACTCCTCCTTCCAAAAAATCTCCCATGGTGGGTGCGTGCCTCTGGCTTATACCCAGCAGTAATGAATGGTGAAGATACAAGAAAAGATCAAGAATTACGGTAGGTACATAATTTTTCATTTCTGCCTGCTTATGGTTTGAAGCTTAACACATCTGGACGAATGCCCTGACACACGAGTGTACTGAACCTCTGTAGTGTTCCACATTGCGTGAAAATATAGAGCGGTGGTAAGGGGAAGAGCCACAGGGGGTGGAGTCACCAGGGGCAGAGCTACTGGTGGGCGGAGTCAGTCGGGATGCAATAAAATGCATAAGAAACAAGAAAGAGTAATAAATGATCTGGAGGCCTCTGTAGTATGTAGTAGCGAAAGAAAAGTGTGATAAAACATACTGGTGAACCTCTGCATTCTAGTTGCAGGCCAGGCAACAGTTTGTGAGAGTCTTGACATTTTGGTGAGGCCATACTACAACTCTTTACTAGTGCCTGCAAGGCCAAGATCTAATCTTCGGTTTCGCAGTCCTACCCAATGAGCTGCAGCTTCTAAATAAGGGAAACTGTCAACATCAGGGCCTTCAATTGAAATAAGCAGAAGTGCATTTAGCACGCTGGCACTTAATCTATTTCGTTCCTGCGTTTTTATTCGATTCAGTGCAGAAAAAACCCTCTCACAATCTGCAGTTGACATGGGTATTATCGTTGCCAGTTCTGCCAAAGTAGATATGTTTGGATACAGGTCTACATACTTAGTAGTTGGAGTGTGCAGCACATCAGAAATAGTCTTAAAGGCCATCTTTTCCGTGAACATGAGACTACGCAGAGAAGCCCATTCCAGTGCAGAAGCATCTACATCCACAATAGTAGCATACTGACCAAGAATAATCTCAAGGCTATCACTACCATACCCTTCCAACTCTTCAATATCAACTTCCTGTATCATGCTGGGGTCAGATACTGAACGCATCCAGAAGTTCTGTGCTTGGAAACCTTTGCTCAATTTGAGCAATTAGGGCCCTAATAAACTTGTCATGCACAGAGGTTCTGAAATGATTTAACTGTGGTTCGCTAAATGGCAAGTTCAGGCCATTATCATTCAGGAGTACTAGTTCAGGCGAAAGCGGAGGAGAAATGACCAGGTACCAGTAAGGCGTGCCTAAGAATCTCTAAAGTGGAATGTAAATGTCTCTTTATATCAGTAAAATTCAGAGCCGATGCTTGAAAGCATTTAGGTAAGATGCTAAGGTGTGGAAGTATGTCACACATCATGCATAAAATAGAGAAAAACTCCCAGTTTTCCACCATTTATACTAGGCCCACAGCTTGGGGATCATGCCTTTCAGAGGCCTCTCTATGCAAGGATGTAACAACGGATGGGAAAATCTTCCTTAGTGTGTCACATGCTGCATCATGGGACAACAACTCCAACTGCTTTTGCCTGTTTAGGCTTTAAAACAGAGTTTTCCATTGCCTGCTGAATTTCTTTCAGGGCAGCCATGCGAACAGCAGAGTTTTCATAATATCTGTATAAATGATCTAGTGTTTGATTAAACTTTTTAATGGCGTTCATTCATTTGCTGCTGCCTTTACAGCCAAGGCCTCCCGGTGAGCCATACAGTGATTTTCAACAAGAATTGGGCTGACTTCTTTCAGCTTTTTAGCCACCCCGTTTTGCCTGCCCAGCATAATGGCTGCTCCATCACTGCCTAACCCTGCAAGGTGATCAACCGAGATTTGATTATCAGAGAACTCCAGCATTTTTTTTTTAGCAGTTGTGTCTGCCTTTCCATCAATTAGTTCCTCAAGTCCCAGGAAAGAAACTCTGGGTTTCCCTTCTTTGCAGTACATACCATACAGAATGAGCTGCTTCATAACAGCAATATCAGTTGTTTCGTCCACCAAATATGAAAACAATTTGGCAGCCTTCAAATCTTTAAGAACTGATCTCCTGACCACCTCACTCAGAGAACCATTTCTCTGACAGTTCGATCAGAACGATATTTAACAGCATCAGCAATATGTATATTGTCTAGGTATTTGCATCCCAATGATTTGGCGAGATCCAGCAGTGAGCTATATTTCGTTGTGTGAGGCAGCCCCTTTTTTATTAGCCAGTACATGCAACGAAGGTATGCCACAAAGCTTCTTGTTCCAGGGTCAGGGCCTGCATGCCTGCTCTCTATTCCACCTTTTGAAGCTGAAATTCTGCAGTTTGCTTCCAGTTCAGAAGCAACAACGTGAACTGAACTGTTCTGATGCCTTTTATAGCATCTTTCTGAATGTCTTACACCCACTGAGTACCCAAACTGTTTCTGATTTGGCATCTGTTTGTTTTATGCAAAATGCACAAAACATGCCATCATTTTCTTTGTACTCTAACCAACAGTATTTGTTTAGCCAGCCAGTATAAAAGCCTGTTGCTCTATGCTTAGAGGTTTTTTTTTCTGTATAGGAGTAGGTGCAGGGAGTCTCTTGGACATCCTGATCAACTGGACCAACTGGCATTGTCCCAATCATCGACTCACGACTGTCATGATCTTGATCAGGATGTTTCCGTTTTTGAGTTAATTTGAAACCAAAGTTAGTTAGTTTCTGCATTGTGTACAATAAAGCTTTTTTTTTCCCCCTACTTGTGTGTTTATTTGTCAAATGCAGAACGAGAGTTTGGTAATGCTGGTTGAGCGGAGCCTCACACAAGTATTTTTCTGCTCCCTGAATCAGGATTTACTAGAACAAGTGACCACTGACGAAGCAAGACTGCACAACTTGACTGGGACAGACACAGCTAAGGACCCCCACATTTTTTTTTTTTTTTCTCTCACACAAATATTTTTCTGCTCCCTGAATCAGGGTTTGGGACAGAGACTAGACCCCAGGTAGCACAGTTATGGCAGGAGCCCTGAATTTTTTTTGTCACAAATAGAAACAAGTGACGGTCACCACACACTGACAAAGCAACTGACTGCACAAGGACAGGACTGGCAGACCCCCTTGGAGGGGGGAGGGTCAAGTCAGGGCGTCTGTCCCCAGTGTCTCCTCACAAACACAACTGGCTGTGGTGCTGTACACCAGGTAGTAATATCTGACTGCTGTGCAGAGCACAAATTATTTTATTTCTTTACTGCCAGTATATTTTTATTTTTTATGCACTGCAGCTCATCAAACACCCACGGTGGGAGACCACACAATGAGCTCTCTCCCCCTTTCCCCTTCTCTCAACGACCCACTTCAATTTTTTCAGGATTATTCTAGCCCCTTGCACTGCTTACAGGTCTAATGTTGTAGTTTACAATCCAGAACCACCTAGAAGCAGTTACCTAAAAATGTGCAGGTCTGACCATTAATCCTAATCAAGTGTGCTGCATCAGGCATGCAAGAAACCAGCAGCTAAATTCAGTTCAGTGAATTGGACGAGTTCCCATAGAAAATAAATCTTCCAGTGTAGACTGGTGTTTATTTTTTCCTTTACTGCCAGTATTTTTTTTTTTTTTTTTTTGCTGCAGTTGCCCTTTCCAGTGAAAGGCAGAAGAATTTGCAGGTCTGAAATGCTGAGAGTCACCATGCAATTATCTGTCCCCCCACACACACACTCAGTAACACTTCATATACCAGTTAGTTCTGATACTTCAAGTTTTAAAAACAAAATAAAAAAGTTTATTTATTTTATTTTTTTTTATCAATATTAGGCAAAGGAAGCTGCACTCAATTACAACTAGCACTTTTGGAGCCGACTGAACGATTGAAATCCCTAAAGTGGCAGCAGACTAATGGGAGTTACCCAGCAGTTCGTAGCAGCTCCATTATAGGGTGCTGGACTGTCACTCCCAGAGGCTTCCTTTCTATTGGCTCCACGGTTTGGCGCCTTAGCCTGGTCCGCTTACCCTGTGATCCCCAAACCTGCAGAGAGCTTTATTGCAGCTGCGCCAGTCTTGCCTGATCGCACGAATGCGTGCATTTAAAGGCAAAGAGTGGCAGCTGCACAATATGAGAGGCGGGTGCCTAGGATTGCGTGGCGGCCCGCCTCTCAATAGTAATGAATGGGGATCCCTGCTCTGTGAGTACCTGCTTCCATATTTCTAATTCGTCAATGGGCATTTGCTGTGCCATCATTTAACTCTGTTCCCCTTTCAGAGCTTACATGAGTCGAAATGTTGTTCTGTGGATAACCTTATTCAACTTGGCCACCTCAGGCAGAATAGAAGAATAATAAGCAAACCTAGCAAACTTCTTGAAGGCACACACTTCATACGTATGCTTTGTTTTCCAGAATCACATCTATGCTGCACGAAAGGCGTTTGACGCCTTCTTTGCTCGTTACCCCTACTGCTATGGTTACTGGAAGAAATATGCTGACATGGAGAAGCGATTTGACTTCTTAGCGGAAACTGAACAGGTGAGGAGGTGTTTTCTGAATGCTGCTGTTTGGATTGACATCACAGTTTACTAGCCCAGTTGGACTAGACTGCAGTTATTCATTGATTTTTAAATGTATTTATCTTTTTGTTTTTAGACAGGACATTTTTCATTGAGCGAACTCCTCAAGGACGTCCTGTTGTAGACTTGAAACATATTTAACTAAATTTATTTTATTTAGTTTTTTTGTTAACCAGATAGGTACTCTAGACGGCATAGCTGCCTATTTTCAGGTACGACCCGGGAGATTACAACAAAGGGTACGTGGACAATAATAGATACAAGAAAACATCTTGGGAACAAGTAGAAGTCAGACATAGTACACTTGTACAACATTTTCAGCAATGACAGTACATTTGCAGGAATCTATATGTAGTAACAAAACAGAAATATAAGTGCAAATAACGAACAGTCATAAGTCATACAACTAATGAGTAAGTGCTAGAAGAGAGGAAATAAGATTTCCAGGTAGGTTTGAGAGTAGTAGAGGTTGGAGCCAGTAGGCAACTAGGAGGAGCCAGTACAGGAGTGGGTGGATAGAGGACAGGAGCAGGGTTCAGAGCTTAGAAGAGCCATACAAAGCTTCTGTTTTGAAGCTGTGTGGAGATGGGGAGATTCTTAGACTTAGTGAAAGGGAGTTCCATAGTTTAGGGCCCAGCCAAAAAAAGCATTCTCCCCCATTTTAGTTTTACATCTCGGTTGGACAAGAAGGGATTTGTCAGCTGATCTCAGTGGGTAGGCAGAGGTCACAGGTTTGAACAGTAGAGCCAGCTTGTCAGGTATCTTGGAGGAGATTATATTCTTTATAAAACAGTAGGAAGTAAACTGTCTGAAGGCTGAGGGGGTAAACCATCCCAGACTGGAGTGTAGTGTGCATCGGTGAGTAAGTTTGGGCAAAGACAAAGCAAAATGTCAAATGCTGTTGTAGCAGACATCCCACTTTCGGAGGAGCCCTCCAGTAGTTACCGGAAAGGCTATTAACCCATACGCCAATTTGGGTCTCGGGATCCCCTGTGCAATGGCCATCCTCCCCATGGATGTTAGGCTATGTCTCACCTTGTATGCCAATCCAAGTTGAATATCGACAGATTTAATGACTGAGGCTAGATGCAGGTCAGAATCCAAGGCGGGATCAAGGGTTACTCCTAGGTATTTAAAAGAGGTAACTGTGTTGAGGGGAGAGCCATCTAGCCCTCTTATATTTAATGGTTGGGTGCAGGACCGAATTTTTGAACCTGAACCGAAGAGCATAGTCACAGTTTTATTTTTATTTTTTATTTAAGATGAGCTTGTTTTGCAATAGCCAGCTGTAAAAGGTATTGAAGTTACTATTGAGATTCAGGTTGATATCTGAGAGGTTTGAGGAGGATGAGTAAAGAACAAGATCTGCATATAGCAGACCTGAGCAAGCACCAGTGAGCGGTGGTATGTCGTTTATGAAGACTGTAAACAGGAGAGGACCAAGAATCGAACCCTGGGGCACTCCGATCCAAGTAGGAGCAAGAGGGGACTTAGCATCTCCGCTCTGGACAAATTGTTGCCACTTTAAAAGATACTTTTAGAACCAGGCGGTGACAGAGGGTGAAAAGCCTAAGGATGACAACTTTGATAGGAGCAGCGGGTGGTCAACTAAATCAAACGCTTTTGTAAGATCAACAAAAGTAGCCCCAGAGCCTTTGTCCATAGCGAGTCTGACATCATTTGTAAACTGTATGAGAGCAGTGGATGTACTGTGCCCACGTCGGAAACCATGTTGGTCAGGGGTGAGGAGTTTGAAGGAGTACAGGTAATCCGAGACCTGGGTAGCAACAATTTTCTCCAGTAATTGGCTGTTGAAAGTTTGACATTTGGCACAGTTGCAGTTAAAAAACAAAAGCACAGCAATCGTTTAACAAATCCTTATATGAATGCTTTTATTTATGGCATTATAAACAAGAAAAACACTGAAGGATCTGAATTTTGTGGTTTAGACACTGTTGACTGGAGAGCAGCTGGTCATACACTCCCTCCCCATTTATTCAGGCCTAGCTTGGACTGTTGGTTTAAGGCATGCCCCTTCCTACCATCATTGCCATTTTTTCTGCAATAAACCACCACCCATCTGGTACAGTCTAGGTGGAGGTGTTCTACTGCTTACCCACATTTCTTTAGAAATGGCTGGCAGTTGGCTGCTCATACATACTGGATTTGTGTGATGTTGGACAACATGCCTTGGACTCTGATAGTTGCAGTGGGGCCTGCTACTTGTGAGGTAGAGAATTGTATTGAAGCCATTTCTCTCCTTGTAATTTGCTAAAGGGACAATGTCGGCCTCCTTAAGTCTCTTAAGTGTTTTTATTTCAAAGAACACATTTATCAATTGGTCACATTCTGTAGAGAGTGCAGAAGTAGCTGGTAATTTGATTCTGATTCCTTTTTCTTTCAAAAAGTGAAAAACAGAATGGCTCACCATACTGGTGTTAACGCACAAAAACGTTTTACATTGTTTGATCAACACCCACTGCATCTTTCCTGGATTTGGGAGCACACCACCAGAGTCTAGCCACTTATGATGCAGTGGGAGGAGAGGTGACTATTGCATCAGGAGTTGCTGCACTATTTTGTGGTGTTTCTCATGTTCAAGAAGTTTGCGAGAAGAATAAATAAGACTTGAAACAAAAGTTATGATATAATTACACCATCAAACCATTACTTAAATTTTTTTTCCCTTTTTTTTTTCCTTCTGATTACTCTGACTAGGTTATAAACCCAGCAACTTATCTGGAATGGACATCATTAACTGCAGGTACTATGGAACAATTTTCAGAAGGACAGTCTTACAGGATTTAGGACACTGTCCTGCATGCTGGGCCTTTGGAGATCTTAGGGCTCAGCTCCGGGCAGCATGGGCAGAGATTGCACGCCTCAAATTTCATATTCAAGAGGAAATACATTATAAGAATCACCCGCCACTTCCCCAGCATCCAACAGAAAAACCTCGACCGCAGAGTGTAGTTGGTCCAGGAGGTTGGCAGGTGGTTAGGAGGGCAAATCAGGTGCCCCATCACCTCTGCTGTCCAACATATTACCTCCAAAAACCATATAAACACTACAAACAGGTATCTGCCTCTATCTCTGAAATCAAACAAAGAGGCAGAAGACACTGCAGAGCAGGACACTGCAGCACAGGAGCTAGCACAACAAAACTCACCCAAATCAGGAACCAAAACAAAAAAGCAAAAAGGAAATCCAAAAAACTTCTGATCATAGGAGACTCCATGATTCGGGGAGTTGATACCCATCTCCAGCCAGGGGTAATGGTCAGACGTCTCCCAGGTACATCAGCATGGAGAGACACTGACCGCATTACTAAAATTGTTCACAAAGCAGGAGAAAACACTGATGTCCTAGTACACATAGGGACTAATGATCTCACCAGCCAGTCAGTTGTGGAGACCAAGGAACACCTGACCACGCTGGGTGACAAACTATCATCTCTTTCGTCCAGCATCTCCTTCTCTGAGATCCTGCCAGTCTGGGAGAGGGGAGCAGATGGACGGAAGGTCAGAGAAGGGGAGATAGGGGAGCTAAACACGTGGCTCAAGGGCTGGTGCCAGGAAAAAGGACACAGATTTGTAGGGAACTGGCAACAGTTCTGGGAGCGAAAGTTCTTTAAATTTGATGGACTGCATCTGACTAAGGAGGGAGTCAGTGCATTGGGGCAGAAGTTTGACGTCTTTGCAGAATATTTAAACTAGCAAATGGGGAGAGGGTTGCAGCATCCTATACGTCGAATGGGAAGAGCACCCCTCCCCCCTCAGCTAGTGGTCAAACAGGGATTCAGCATGTTTGCAGTTCATTTGCATCACAAGGTAAGAAAAAAGGTTTGTCTCCTTATACGACGCACAGGGGTAATGCCAAACCTCACCCAACAACTAACACACCAAAATCTGGCCAATGGAAAATCATGTACACAAATGCTCACAGCCTGGGAAATAAGATCCCAGACCTGCAGGCAATAATGTCAGAGGCTAAACTGGACATAGTAGCAATTAGTGAAACGTGGTTTACCAGTAACCACACTTAGGAGACTTCAGTACCTGGCTATGTATTGTTCAGAAGACACCAGGTGCAAAAAGGGGGAGGAGTGGCACTGTATGTCAATGAAAATATCAAAGCTACAGAAATTCAGAATACACATAAGGAGCCGAAGAACTGTGGGTCACCCTGGAAACAGGAAATGGGACAGCCATAAGAACTGGGTTGTCTACAGGCCCCAGACCAGGGGAGGACATAGACACATTACTGTTAGAAGATATACAAAACATGACAGCTAAAGGGGAGGTTCTGATAATGGGAGACTTCAACATGCCAGATGCAGATTGGTCAATACCAGCAGGAACATCTGCCAGAACTAGACACATAGTGGATTCCCTGCACGGGGAGGGCCTCAAACAACTGGTAGAACAACCCACAAGAGACAAGGCTATCCTAGATCTAGTGCTGACTATCAGGGAAAGGATCACAGATCTCCAGGTAGGTCACCTGGGGGCCAGTGACCATCACGTGGTATGGTTCAGTTTGGCTACTACATCTAAATCATCCCATTCCAAGGCAAAAATATGGGACTTCAGAGGAGCTGACTTTGATAAGATGGCCAACAGAGTTAAGCTAGCCCTGGCAAAAAGAAACACAGGTGAGGGGGTACAGGCAAAGTGGGCAAGCATTAAGGATGCAATACTTGAAGCAACATCCCATTGTGTTAGACAGAAAAGGAAGTGCAAAAGAAGAAGGAAACCACTTTGGTTCTCAAACACGGTAGCAGAAAAGGTCAGAGCCAAAAGGCCGGCCTTCAGGAAATATAAGGGAACACAGCGGGATGAAGATAGGGAGGCATACCAAACTGCCCTAAGGGAAGCAGGGAAGGCAGTAAGGCAGGCAAAGTCCCAAACTGAGAGAACACTAGCACGAACAGTAAAGAAGGTGACAAGACTTTCTATAGATACATTAGTGAAAGGAGAAAGTCCAGAGGGGTATTGCTAAGTTTAATGGAGAAAAGGGAGCACGTGAGGAGGAGGACCCTAAAGGCATCTATCCTAAATAGATACTTTTGCTCAGTATTTACTGAAGAGAAGGTAGGGCAGGGCCCACAGCTTAGCATCATGGACACGGGGAGGGAGGTGAGCACTACTCCCTTCACAAAAGAAAGGGTCCTACAAGAGCTTGCTAAGCTCAGGGTTGATAAGGCACTGGGACCTGATGGCATACATCCCAGGGTACTTAAGGAGCTAAAGGTGGAACTAGCAGAGCCATTAGCAGAACTGTTTAGTGAGTCTCTGAGCACAGGAGAGGTCCCAGAAGACTGAAGAAGGGCTCATGTGATCCCGCTCCACAAGAGTGGTAGCAGGGAGGAAGTGGGGAACTACAGACCAGTCAGTCTTACCTCAGTAATGGGCAAGATTATGGAGGCACTCCTTAAGGAAAGGATAGTGCAACACCTGGAATCCATAGGGGCACAGGATCCAAGACAGCATAGGTTTACAAAAGGAAGGTCCTGTCAAACTAATCTCATAGATTTCTTTGACTGGGTAACCAGAGTGGTGGACCAAGGGGGAGCAGTTGATGTTGCCTACCTTGACTTCAGCAAAGCTTTTGACACTGTTCCACATAGAAGATTGATAAATAAGCTGGGTAGGCTCGGGGTGGGTAGAAGTTGGTCAACTGGGTGGCAAACTGGTTGACGGACAGAAAACAGAGTAGTGGTAAATGGTATACAGTCAGAAGAGATGCAAGTCACAAGTGGGGTACCTCAGGGATCAGTTCTGGGGCCAGTCCTTTTCAACATCTTCATTAGTGACCTTGCAGATGGATTAGAGGGTAAGGCTTGTCTGTTTGCAGATGACACCAAGATCTGCAACAGAGTAGATGATCCAGATGGGGTGGGCAGAATGAGAAGAGATCTGGATAAACTAGCAAAATGGTCAGAAGAGTGGCAACTGGATTTAATGCAAAGAGTGCAAAATCATGCACATAGGGAAGAGAAACCCTGAAGCCACCTATAGGCTGGGAGGAGTTGCTAGCAGTCACAAAGGAAGAAAGAGACTTGGGCATCATCATCACTGATGACCTGAAATCATCAAGCAGACCTCTAAAGCAGTAGGTAAGGCTAGGGGGTGTTAGGGTGTATTAGTAGGGGTATCACAAGTCGTAAGAGGTAATAATCCTCTTTACAAGACACTGGTTAGGCCCCATCTGGAGTACTGCGTGCAGTATTGGAGGCCACACTCACAAGGACATTACCAAATTGAGGCAGTCCAGAGAAGGGCAACCAAAATGGTGCAGGGACTGCATCAGAAGACATATGAAGACAGATTAACAGAGCTCAATATGTATACCCTTGAGCAAAGGAGGGAGAGAGGTGATATGATTGAGGCATTCAAGCACCTTAAGGGCATTAACAAGGTGAAAGAGTCTAACATGTTTAAATATAAGAAAATAGCAGGACAAGAGGACACAGCATGAGATTAGAAGGGCGCTTAGGGGAATGAGGAAATTCTTTTCACAGAAAGGTGGTGGATGCATGGAATGGCTTACCACAAGAAGTGGTGGCTATGAATACAGTGCAGGGCTTCAAACAGGCATGGGATAGGCATAAGGGAGCAATACAAATGACTGTGAATAGATAGGCCACTGACGGAGCAAAGGCTGATGGCACATTTATAAGGTAGAAAAAGAAATGGGCAGACTGGATGGGCCTTGCGGTCCTTATCTGCCGTAAACTTCTATGTTTCTATTAGCATGCATTTCGGTTCAACTTGGAAAGGAAGGCGATGTAACAACAAGTATCATATGTGAATTTTAGAGAGTAAGCAATCATAAAATGTGGGTTTCGATTGGGAATATGATGCCGAAATGGTTGTGTGTGTGTGTCCGTTTAATCCAGACATGTTGGTGAATATTTGTCCTTGAGTGTGTGCAGCTCATTTTATTTGCATTGGTACTTGTTCTAGAAATATGTTTTCCTTTCTTAAAATGAATAAGCATTATACTACCCACCCCTCGGGTTCCCTTTTCCGATGTTTAGGGCTGCTAGTACTTCTTAACATCTCTTTTGAATCTATCCCCTCTAGCTTCATAACACGTCCCCTTGTTCTTGAGCACCTTCTCTTCTGAAAAATACTTCCCTTCTGTACCTTATTTTCCCCTGTGAGTTTTTTTTTTTTCAATTTATCTGAAGCTTAACTGGGTAAGCCCGCTGAGACCGAGTTCTTTTTTGAGAGGCGACAAGTTGGAAGAGAATCTGTGCAGTGAATAACAGTTATACATAATAATGTACGAAGATGAAATACAGCAAGTTGCAGGGAATGACATACAAAGAAATAAGTACATAAATTAAATAAATATTGGTTGATAATCAGCTGTTGTGATTACAGCATGCCAGTACAAGGCAAAATAAGGGAAAGGAAAGGGGAAATTGTTTAACCAGGAAAGGCACACTGAGTCAAAGCTTATTCTCTCTCCTAAATCTGGTCTCCAGGCTCATCACTTCTGGGAGGTCCTTCCTAGTATCACATGGTAGGCAGGATGCAAACTGACTTCTGCAGGACAACTATACCCTCCCACTTACTTCCTCAAGTCGCCAATTTACTTCCTGCCTGTCATGAGGTAGGATCTCTGAGACCTCTGTCACAGGAGTGACAGAGCTAGAAGACATCTGAATTGTGAGTGCGTGCATTTTCTAATTACTTTACTGGATTTTTACTCTGCTCCTTGGTAGCGTGAGCGAGACCCGTCTCCAGCCTTATGACTGTACAGACAGGCTCCCACCTTCCTGCCAGGATCTCGCCCCGCTCCCTCCCCACCGGAGCAGTGATCATAGGGGATTGGGGACCAGCAGATCAGTGTTAATTCCGCCAGGGTTGCCTTAGGAGGTTGGCCACAGGGCTCCTGGGAGTTCTTTGGGTGGAGCCCTGTGATTATTTCAGCACCCCTTGCTCACAGAAAGAACTTGTGGTGCAGTGGACTGCATGCTTGCCCTTCACCCCTTTTCATTGAAAGGGGCATAGGTCGACGAGCTTCCAAGGATTTTTGGCTCGTTGACAGTTTCAGGCAACCCAGAGGTTTTTCCTCGCCGATGGCCACTGCAGACGTAGGCCGACGCGCCTGCTAACCGGAGAGCCGCCTGGTCTTTTCGGGCTCTCCGCTGCAAGAACTCCATTTAAGCATTTGCGCTCTTCTGCAGGTGGCAGATCGGCACGGAAAGTGGGCAGAGCACTACGCAGCTCGTCGACGAGCAGACCAGTCTGATCAGCTCGTCGATGGAGCATTTCAAGGCTCGCTCAGAGGACTGAGAAAATAAAAATAAACTAAAGATAAAATTCGATTGCTGAGCTAACTCCTCAACCTTAGTCAACGAAGCATTTCGAGGCTCTCGGAGGACTGAGGAAAAAAAAAAAAATAAACTCAAGATAGAATTGCGTTTTATGGGCCAACTTCTCGACCCTAGAGCATGTCCTCAGCAAAATTAAACAGGTCCTCCAGAGGCAGAAAGTGCCACAAGTGTAGAAACCCCATGTTGGCAACTTTTGTGCGGGTCCCTGTGTGTCAAATGCAACAGCCCCAAACTTGGAGGAGGCTGAAGAGGCATCCGCCTCCGAATCTCAGGATCTACAAAGCCAGCCCATGGGTCGGAGCAGTCTTCCACTTCAGAGGGCTGCCGTCACTCAGCTAAAGCTCTAGCCCCAGACCTAATAATAAAAAAAAAAAAGCTGAAAAGGGCCTTCGCCCTCAACCCATCTTATTTTGACATCCTGCTGCAGTCACCAGAACCCAGGGCCCCTAGGAAGGACACCTGCAAGTGCACCCCCTCCCCATCCTCGGGTGAGGATGCTCCCCACTCCTCACAGCATGACAGGAGGAGGAAGAGAGCCAGGTCTGCGAGTAGATCCAGGGATGATCCCATGAGAAGCACCAACCGGACAGGTCACCCTCCGTATCCAACTGTTCATCCCCAGAAGAGGGGGAAATCACAAACTCGGATTCGGACTCTGTCTCCTCCCCAGCCACAAACTTTGATTTGGATTGCCTAGATTTTTTTTTATTAAACGGGTGTCTTGAGATTCACCTGAGTTCATCTTCTCCAGAACCCAAGCAAGAGAAGACAGCTTTCAGGTTTGCTTTGGCTCGAAACAAATGACAACTTTTCCCCATTCTTCTGGCCATAGAGGACCTGTTAAAGAATGGCAGGGGTCAGAGCATTCCCACGCCGTCTCACCAAGTTACTGAAATTAGACAGGAAACTTTCGGAGAGATGACTAGACTGCCGAAGGATTGACCCATTAATGTCCAGCCTCACGAAAAAGATGGTTATCCAAGCAGAGGGTGGAGCCTCCTTGAGGGACCCAGTGGATAGGAAAGTAGACACCTCCTTTAAAGAAAGCCTTTCAGTCTACCGCAACCTGTCTCAAGGCAGCTATGGCTACCCTCTTCTCAGCTCGGGCTTCTCACTCCTGAGCCGCTGATCTGGCATTCCAGCTAGCTGATGAGCCAGAGAAGAATAAATCCATTCTGAAGCACCTCGATGCAACTTATGGCTATAGGCATGACAGGCGGACGCCTCCTCGCAGATGCATTTGGTAAATGCCCTTATGAAGGAGGCCTTCTTTAAGGATCAGCTCTAAAGGAGGTGGTCAAGGAGTCTGGGGAAACAGCAAAAGTCCGAGTGCTGCAATCCCGGGGCAGGAACAGGTCCTGGACTTCTGGATCCAGACAGAATTTTCGTGCCCCAAATTATTCCAGGGGTCAGAATAAGTCATTTGCAGGCAGACAAACGTGGTTCACCTCTTGCAATCAACCCGGATTCCGGGGTGGCTCCTGAGATGCCACAGGCGACATCATAAAATCACAATGAGGATTCACGGACCCATCCTCATGTAGGGGCAGGCGTTCCAGCTTTTTTGGGGAATGGGTCTACACCACCATGGACAAGTGGGTGCTAGACACAATTCACGAGGGTCACTTTTAGTCGAGTAAGAGTCCAGGCCCCCGCTGCCCCACATAGTGCTCTCACTAATCTCAAACAACCCAGTAAAAAGAGCGGTGGCACTGCAAGTGACTGCAGATCTCATACAGGCAGCAGTGATCAAACAAGTTCCCGCTCAAGAAAGGAACAGAGGAGTGTACTCTCTATTCTTCATAGTGCAAAAACGCTCAGGAGGTTTCTGACCAGTGTCAGACCTCCAGTTTCTAAATGGTTTTGTTCACCACAGGACATTCCAGATGAAGACCCTGTCATCCATCATTCGAGAAATCCATCAGGGGAATTTTTTGCCTCAGTAGATTTACAAGATGCTCATCTACATTTCCCCATCCGGAGGCTACACCGGCAATTCCTCAGGTTCAGAGTGGAAGATCATCACTTTCAATTCACGACGCTGCCCTTCGACCTGTCCACAGCCCCCAGGGTCTTCTCCAAAGTCTTTGTGACAGTGATCATTCGACTGAGAATGCAAGGGATCCAGCTCTTTCCGTACCTGGACGACATTCTCATTGAAGCCCCACAGTACGATCAAGCAGTCCAGGCAGTGACTGAGGTCATCCAGTGCCTCTCCTGTCTGGGTTTTGTAATCAACCAGAAGAGCTCCCTGCCGCCATCACAATCTCTGAATTATCTAGGGGTGAATATCAACACAATCCAGAACAAGGTTTTTCCCACTGAGTTGAAATTCAAGGAACTGAGGGCACTCATCAGCAGATTCCAAGCGGCCCAATCCCTGCCGGCCCGCTCTGTCATGCAACTCATAGGGATGATTGTCTCTCTGGCAGACTCAGTTCCCTGGGCACTAGTCCACATGCGCCCTCTCCAGTCAGGCCTCTTCCATCAATGAAACCAGTCAAGGGAAGCAGTGGGCCAACAGATTCAGATATCTCGCCAGGTAAAAGATTCCCTTCTATGGTGGACCGAGCATTGCAACATCATGAGGGGTCTCAAACTGGGGTATCCTCACCAGTTGAGTCACCACCGATGCCAGCCTCCCGGGCTGGGGGGGGGGCGGACATGGAACAGCTCTCGGCAAAGGGCAAGTGGTCGCCGGTGGAGTCACGTTACAGCGTCAGTGTGCTGGAGATGCGGGCAGTTCGCCTGGCACTTCAGCAGTTCAAAGCCCAGCTCTCCAACCAGGACGTCTTCATTCTCGTGGGCAATCTAACAGTGGCCTACATCAGTTGCCAGGGAGGCACAGAGAGCTCTCGGATGTTGCAAGATAGACTTTTACTCTTTCAGTGGGCGGAAGGCAACCTGGGGAGTCTGAGGGCTGTATACATTCCAGGCCAGGAAAACATCACAGCAGATTGGCCAAGTCAAAAGGTCATTCTACCAGGTGAGTGGGAACTTAAGGACAGCACCTTCCACCTCATCACTGTGTGGTGGGGCCACCCGCAGGTAGATCTTTTTGCCCGCTGAAAACATTGCAGAGTTCTACAGTTCTGCTCTCTCATCAAGGACGAGAGGGCCATAGCACAAGATGCCTTCTCCCTCAGCTGGGGACAGTTTGATCCCCTGTATGCCTTTTCTCCAATTCCTATATTATCAAGGGTACTACACAAGATTGCCCAAGATCCAGCAGAGATGATTCTAGTTTGCTCATGCTGGCCTTGCAGAACGTGGTTCCCTCTATTAGTCCAAATGTCTCTACATCCTCCTCTGGTGTTCCAAGAAAGCCCAGACCTGCTACACCAGGGACCAGTGCTGCACCCCAGTCCTCACAATCTATCCCTCTTGGCATGGAGATTGAGTGGGAAACTCTCAAGGAGTTAGGTTTCTCTGCACCTGTCATTGAAATGATGATCCATTCCAGACGTGCCTTGTCCTCCAAGGTTTATTACAGAGTCTGGAGGAAATTCCTGATCTTACATTGAGAGGGTTCCTTCAGTAGGTCATTACGTATAGGACTGGCGCCACCTGGCGTTGGGCCGCATGGCAGACATTTCTAGCATTCCCTGCCAGAGGACTGACCACCTGACATCACATGACTGACGTCGGAGTGGTCTTATGTAGTGGGCAGCCCCCACACCCGCCTTCCAGTTCTTTCCCGGCGTTGCCTTGTCAGTCGCATTGCATACTTCCATTAGCGATCGTTGTGTTGGTTCTTGCGTCAGATTTTTTTTCTTCGCCATTTCCTTTCAAATTCTTGCTTATGTCTTCACCCAAGAAGTGCTCATCCTACGACACACAAATTCCTCATAAGGATGGCCAGCTGAAGTGTGTGATGTAACTGGGCCCAGACCACCCTGTCTCATCCTGCTCGAAGTGCCAAACATTCAGTCAGGCCACCGAAAAGCAGAGACTGCTGGCTTTGGAGGCCCACCTTTTAAAAGTCCATCTTGCTTCTCTTGAAGAACAAATGGACCGGATCTGCGAGTCCTCATCAGAAAAATCTTCTCCCTCCAAGAAACACCACAAGGAGAAATCGCGGGAGCGCTCGATGGAGGCTCAACCTGAGGCCTCGAGGCCCTCGACGAGCAAGGCCGCCTTACAACCACCGCCTCAGAAGACTTCGGATGGTAAGTCTGATAACTTCTCCGAGTCAGTCGTCCAGCTCCTCTGGCTGCACCGCCACAGCTGCTAAGTCGGCTCCTGCCTCCTCCAGGGTCCGCCCGCTGGTAAGTCAGCTCCCAGGCCTCTGGGACCCGCCGGGCTTTAGCAGATTAGTCTGCGGGGGGGCACCTCCCCCGTACGTCCAGCTCCATCTGGTAAGACGCCAAATCTCTGCTGGCCGTTCAGGCGTGGTTCTCCTGTCGGGGCCTAATGGTGCCACCCCGTGCGGCAGCAGAACCAGGGAGGCGACCCTCTCCCCTTCTCTCCGCCCAGTACCCTCCCTTTCAGGTGGGTACCTCAGGCGAGGACAGTGCGGGACCCCTTGACGTTGAAGACCATTCCTCTGCATCTGTCCGTGCGCACCCCCGCCCCCGATGGGGTGACAGGGAAGGAGGCTCCTCCTCGGCCGTCTGGCCTTACGGTGGAGGCCCCCGTCCTCTATCAGCTGGGATCCCTTCAGATCCAGTAAATATCCCGGTCTCGATCCCACCGTCTGATCTGGCGACTCTTAACCCGACGCCAGAGCCTCCAACGACTATTCCTCAGCCTGGGCCCAGTGGTCTGCCCCAGCCTTTGGCGCCAGACATGGTTCCTCCGGGTCCCCTTCATGCGGCCCCGACTCTGGATCGGGTGGTGCCGGTCCTGACGTCGGTACCCCTGATGGCTATCCAGATTCCGGATCTGCCACAGATTTATACAAAGGCAGGTCCGACGTGGGTTCCCTTTCTGTTAGGCCACCTGACGACGGGGATCTCTCCCCGACCCCAAACTGTTCCTCATTACCCACCAGGATATCCTGGGGACCACTGCCCGACTGGTGGTTCTCCTGACTGGAGTTCCTTGGGACAGTATTACCCTGGGTGCAATTCCTACCTTGGTCACCAGGGGTATCATTACCCACCACCACCGGTAATTCCTCCTCCCCCTCCTCCACCCCCTCAGCCTCAACCTACTCCACCACTGCCTCCGGCTGTGCCGGATTTCAAGACCTTAATCCAGTCTTGGTAGCAAGGGGTGTGCTCGGAGTTGGTCTCGGATCTGGAGAGTAGGCTCCCACTCCCACACTCTCCCAGATCTCCGGCCCTGAGGAGCTCTTCTCCTTCCACGGTCCATGTCTCATGAACGACTCGACAAACCATTGCTCTTCCGCACATGAGGGGACGGATGATGATGGTGACGAGGATGCTGACGAGTTGGTGGAGGATATTTCAGAGGAACCAGAGGGTCCGAAGGGTAAGGTTTCCGCCAAGTCCCCTGCCTTTTCGGATCTGCTGAGGTCCATGAAATATTTTTTTCTACGGGGAATCTGAGAATCAGGACCCCATGACACAGAGATTAGCCGAACACCTAGACTTAGAGTCTCTGTCCCCGATCCCGATTCCTCCTTGGATCGGGCCCCACCTCTGTGGTCTGGTAGATGCCTCATTCTCTCCTGGCTGTCCCCAAGAGGGCTGACAGAGTGTACCGGGCGCTGAAGGAAGCTCCCTTTCTTAAGTCTCATCCCAAGGCGGACTCTGTCGTTATCTCAGCTGCTCATGATTGCTCCTGTGCACCTCTCCTCCGCACAGAGTCAAGGCAGATGGACCAGTTCGGCAGGAAGGTTTACGCTTCCGCCACATGTGCGCTCCAGTCCCTTAACTGTGTGGCTGACATGGTGTCACAATAAAAGGCTACCTTGACCAGGTTAGAGGCCAGAGTCCAGGCGATGGACCCCTTGAGCCTCGAAGAGGAACTTGCCAAGGATCTTCGCCTCTCTCACTTCTCCTGTAGGTATGCTTTGCAGGCTACATACGAGACTGTCTATTTAGTAGCTCGCGCCTTGGCGACTACCGTCGCTTTAAGATGGCATTCCTGGCTTCGCATCTCTGGCCTCACCGAGGTACAGTCTGCGATTAAGGATGCCCTCTTCCAGGGCTCGGTGCTTTTTGGTAGACACACCAAAGATATTACTGATCTACTGTACAGAGGCCTCACCCTCAGATCAGTGAGGTCCATGTACCGATTGGGCAGTCAGCAGCAGCAATCCTTTCGGAAAAAGATGTGGAGGCAGACAAAGCAGGCCCTGGCTCGACACCAGAGCAAACGCAAGGCCATGGATTCTGCCACTTCTTCCACCTCCAAAAATCGGAGACATTCAGGAGATCCTCCCCCTGAATGCCCTACCACTTCCTGACTTCTAGTCCCCACTACCTCCTCAGACACACCGAGGTGCAGGTGGGGGGAAGGTTTGCCCGCCATGCGCAGGAATGGCAGGCAGTAACATCAGACTCTTCTCGTTAGGGAAGAAATTCAAAGCCTTTTGCTCAAGGAAGCAATAGAGTGCGTTCTCCACCAGCAAAGGGGCAGGGGGTTTTACTCCCATTTTTTCCTTTTCCCAAAAAGATGGGAGACTTGAGACCCAGTCTCAACTTGAGCAGCCTCAATCTATTCATAAAGTACAAAAAGTTCTGGATGCTAACATTCCAGAGCCTTCTTCCACTCCTTTTGGAGAATCATTGGTTATGCGCTCTGGACATGTAGGATACTAACCTGCACATCCTGATCTTTCCCAGCCACCACAGATTGCTGCAGTTCCTTTTCCAAGGGGAACACTTCCAGTTTTGGGTCCTCCTCTTTGGTCTATCCTCGGCACCTCGTGTGTTTACCAAGTGCCCGGTGGTGATGGTGGCCTTTTTGCACCGCCAAGGTGTTGCAGTTTTTCCTTACCTGGATGATTGGCTGATCTCAGCCCCTTCTAGGAACCCCTTATTGGAGACGCTGTCTTACTCTGGACCTTTTTGGGAAACGGGGAATTACTGTCAGTATTCCCAAGTCATCCATGATCCCGTCCCAGAGACTACAATTCATTGGGGAGATTTTGGATACTATTCAGTGCAGAACCTTCCTTCTTCCAGACAGGATGGAGATCCTGGTCCGTCAGGCTTCTTTGGTGGCATCATCCAGGACCATCCTGGCCCGGGAGGTCCTTCACCTTCTTGGCCTGATGGCAGCCTCCATCACTGCCGTTCCCCTGGCGAGGCTCCACATGAGTCACTCAGTGGTCCTTTTGGGTGCAGTGGGACCAACTCCTGGATGACCTAGACCATCTGGTCCTGGCTTTCTTAGCAGTTCAGAAAGAATTGCTGTGGTGGAGGGACCCCTGCAACCTTTCCTTGGGTCTTCCTTTCAGGAGCCCAGCTCCCTCGGCATTTCCAACTACAGATACATCGAACATGGGATGGAGAACACATCTAGGGGAGCACAAAGCTCAAGGACTGTGGTCCAGCTTGGAAGCATCATTACACATCAGTGTTCTGGAGATGAGGGCAGTCTGGTATGCCTTACAGGCTTTCCAGACCTCCTTCCCAAGGAATCACTGCTGGTCCAAATGGACATGTTGGTAGTTTGGTACCTCAACAAACAAGGAGGAACTCGCTCGTACCCCTTGTGCAGGGAGGCGATGCGGATGTGGAACTGGGTGGTCCAGCACAATCTGACTATAGTGGTTGTGCATGTTCCAGGTGTCCAAAATGTCCTGGCGGACAGTCTCAGCAGGTCTTGGACCCTAAATCACGAATGGGAATTAAATCAGGAAGTGGCAGAGTCTCCCTTCCTAAGGTGGGCGATCCAGGAATGGCCTTTACGCCTCCCAATCTGTACAAGCGTCCCTGTTTTTTGCTCGCTTTCGTTCAGGGCATGATGCTTTCTGGCATGACATGCGCGCTCTCTCTCTCTCACTCTCTCTCTTGGACAGGGACATTTTTGTACACCTTCCCTCAGTTTCTCATTTTCCAGAGGGTCCTTCTCAAACTCCAGGCAAAGAAGGTGAGAATAAGCCATTAAGTGGAAACGTTTTTCCATCTGAGCGACTTCGAAGAATTGGAACCCCTTTTCGGGTTCTGCCCCAGAAGTCATGGAATACCTATTTCATCTGTCAGACTTGGGTCTGTCAAATTCCACCTTGAAGGTTCACCTTTCAGCAATTTCAGCATACCATGAACTGGTGGATGGTAAACCCGTGGCTCAGCTGGAAGTCTCAAAAACGTTTCTGAAAGGGATCCTCTATCTGAAACCCCCCATCGCGCAGCCCAACCCCTCCTTGAGATTTGAGCTTGATGTTGGAGAAACTCACTCTACCTACATTTGAACCAGTGATGAGCTGCGATTTACGCTTTCTTTCCTGGAAGATGTTATTTTTAGTTGCCGTTATGTCAGCTCGAAGGATTTCAGAGCTTCACGCTATGGTTTGTAAAGAACCTTATCTTATTTTCCACAAGGACTGGGCAGTCCTCAGGACAAATCCTAAGTTTTTACCCAAGGTGGTGTCAGAAGCCACACTGATGCAATCAGTAGAACTTCCAGTTTACTTTCCGTCCTCCGTGAACAGAGGTGAGGCACTCCTGCACACCATGGGCGTCCATCGGATGCTTTGGTGCTACACACACTGAACAAAGGATATCCGTAGCTATCAGCTTTTCGTTTCCTTTGCTCTCAGGTCGAAGGGCAAAGCGGTTTCGAAGCAGTGCCTTTCCAACTGGTTAGGCAACTGTGTTTGGTATTGTTACCAATAGTATGACAAACCTCTGCCGGGTCCCATCAGAAGTCATTTTACTAGGCACATGGCCGCGTCAGCTGCTTTTTTGTGGAACATCTCTGCACCGCAGCCACTTGGAGTTCTGTCCACACCTTTACTAAACACTACAGTCTGGACATTGCTTCTAGGCGGAGGGCAGTCTTCGGCCTAGCTGTCTTGCAAGGCCTTCTGTCCTAGGCTGGCCCCATTCTAGTTCCCAGTTTTGTTGGAGTTATTTTCTCATCCTCCCTTGTTTCTTTTGGTCTCTTTAGAGGGACTGCTTGGGACTCAGTCCTATATGTATTGACCTACTGAAGGAACCCTCTCGAAGTAATTCAGTACAGTTACGTAGGAACTTACCGTAACAGTAGATCTTCAAGAGCAGTTCCTTCAGTAGGTCATATTTTTTCCTTTCCTCCTTTCCCTCATTTTATTTCTTACACAGGGACTCCAAATCCTGTTTACTCCTGCTTGCAGGCCTCTTCCTGGCTCCGGCGGGAGAACTGGAGGGCAGGTGTGGGGACTGCTCACTATATACAACCATGCCGACATCGGTCACGTGATATCGGGTGGGCAGTCCTCCATCAGGGATTGCTAGAAAAGTCTGCCATGCGGCTGGATGCCAGGTGGCGCCAGTCCTATATGTAATGACCTACTGAAGGAACCTCTAAGATCTGTTACGGTAAGTTCCTATGTAACTGTATTTTCTGGTTACGATCCACCTCCCTACCAGATGACTCTGTGTCTCTGCCTACTATCCTTCAATTCCTTCAGGAAGGTTTCGACAAGGGCCTCCAACCAACTACTTTTAAGAGTCCAGGTTTCTGCTTCAGGGGTACTCCTGTTGGCAGACACGGGGAATCTTTAGGAGCTTTGCCGCACATTCTATTCCTGAGAGCAGCAACAGTGAAACGTCCTCCAATAAAGCCCATAGTTCCACCTTGGAGGCTCAACCTGGTCCTTAAAACCCTCACCAAGGTCCCTTTTGAGACATTAAAGGAGGCATTCTTACTTCATCTCACTATGAAGGTCGGTTTTCTTACTGCAATCACCTCAGCCCGCTGCATCAGTGAGACAGGAGTCCTGTCATCCAAAGAGACATACACTGTCTTTCATCAGGACTCAGTGGTCATGAGGACAGATCCCATCTTTTTGCCAATGGTGATGTCTTCCTTTCACTGCAACCAAATCTTGAACCTTCCTTCTTTCTGTCCTCATCCCAAGGATGAGAAGGGGAGAGAATTTCGCACACTTGATCCAGGGAGGGCTCTCAAGATTTACATCAAAAGATCTGAGGCAGTCTGAAGTCTAAGATTTCGTCTGTTCATCCTTGCTTCAGGCCAGAATATGGGTAAGAAAGCATCAGAGAACTCTGTTGCTGGGTGGATTTGTTCAGCCATCGCCATGGCTTACCAGAAGGCTGGGATCGACCTGCCGGGACCGGTGAGGGCACACTCAACCCGAGCAATGGCTATGTCCTGGATGGACTTTAGAGAAGCCTCTCCAGCAGACTTGTGTAGAGTGGCCACTTGGTCATCCATCCATACCTTTGCAAAGTTCTACAAATTGGATGTTCCCACCTCTGCTGAGGCATCCTGTGGCTGCAGGGTCCTCCAGGCAGCGGTGGACCCATAAGTCTGTAGACATTCTTCCCACCCAGGAAGCAAGGGGATGTACTGCTTTAGTATATCCCAGAAGTGATGAGCCTGGAGACCAGCTTTAGGATAGAGAAATAGAAATTTAAATACCTGTAAATGTTTTTTTTCTCTGACTGCTGGTCTCCGGGCTCCTTCCATCCCAGAATGTTGAAAGTTGGCCGTCTGGCCACAAATTAGATGAACTTTTCTTCTTTTTGTTCCCAAATTATGTATTTACTCATGGGACAACTGCTTTAGAAGAATTGGCCACTGGAGGAAGTAAGCGGGGGTAATTGTTCTGCAGAAGTCAGTTTGCATCCTGCCTGTCACATGGTACCAGAAGTGATGAGTCCGGAGACCAGCAGTAGGAGAAAGACAATTTACAGGTATTTAAATTTCTGTTTTCCAGGTGCAACCTGGGAGCACAAGAAAGTTGTGACTTGCTCAGGGTCATACACTATGCAGGTGAGGACTGTGGGATTCAAACCCAGCCCTCCAGGTTTGCAGCGCAGAGCCCAAAACCACTGCGCTATTCTGCCTCCTAAAATAAATATATGTTTTCATTGCAAAAACTTTGTTAATGCATCAGTTAGGGTTAAAGTGGGGAAATGAGAGGTTATGGTTGAGCCCCTAACTCCTCCACACACCAGCAGACTCTGGGGTGTGCCATAGGATTGTCAGGCCCAACTCTTACCCCATTCCATGTGTAAACAGGTGGACATGCTGCACTGTAAAGCAGAATGGGGTGAGAGTTGGTCTCCACCCCATGGCACATCCCAGCGTCTGTTGGTGTTGGTGAATGGGGTGATGGGGGGAAGGGTTGGGGCTCAAAACTAACATCTCATTTCCCCACTTTTGTCACTTTAAACCCAACTGATGCATTGCCCCATGCTCCCACCAAACTGCCAATTTGTGCATAATGATATGCATCTGTGGGCGCGGGCCCTCCGGACCTTATGCTCCCACTTACACATAACGGAGCCATGCTGTAGGCCTATAGGCCTGAAAAGGAACCCTTGTAACAATTAATTTGCCAATATCTCAGTAACCATACAACCTATGAAACAAATTCCACTGCAGGTATAGTCTGTGACTTCGAACCCTCCTCATGTGCTTAAGCTGCAGGTAGCGAAAAATCCGTAGTTCGCAGTTTCCAAGATACGGGCACCGAAAGTCACTGTGGGCACTGCAGTGTTATCCTATGGGAAAAATCTCAACTTTGTGATGGCACATCTTTGTAGCCGATTTAACTTAACACCTAAACAGCATAATTCACATCTCTGGGACATCCCCTTTATACCCTGTAAATTTCAAGTCAAAGGACCAAACCGTTTAATTACAGTGCAGTGGCAATGTTTTTAAAATCCTAGTTCGTGAGGTGTCAAAATCCCCGTTTGTGAGGTCAGTCCCTGTTCATGATCTGTCAAAATCCCTGTTCACAAGTAATCCTTGATCAGATTTTGGCCATCTGGTCTCCAAGTCGCGAACAGGGATTTTGTCAGCTCACAAAAAGGATAGCTCATGACGAGGGGATTTTGGCCCGGGTCCGCGAATGAGGGTGAAAAAACAATCCCCTTTCGTGAGCTGACAAGTCCCGTTCCGCGAACTCTCAATCCTTATTCCTTGAAGAATAGGCCATCTGGTCGTGAAATGACAATCAAGGATTTTGTCTGCTTCGCGAAAAGGGGATTCAAAACCCCAATCCCCTTTCGTGAGCTGACTAAATCCCCTTCTGCGAGCCAATCCTTGTTCGCGAGATAGGGCCATCTGATCCCTAAGTCACGATCAAGGATTTTGCTATCTCGCGAAAGGGGATCAGCTCACGACTGGGGATTTTGTCACCTTGCGAACAAGGATCAGAAGTGAGTCGTGAACGAAAAATGTTAAAACGCTCGTGTTTTGGCCAAAATAAAGGAAACCAAAGTTATGGGTTTGTAGAGGGCGTCACCCTGAACAAAACCCATGCCATATTTCACCAACAAGTCACCCATGGAGCAAGCTACAACATTTTGTTTGGGAGGGGGATAAAAAATAAATGGCAGCCTGCGAACAAATTTTTTTCTTGCGAACGGGAATTTTATAAATCCCTGTTCGCGAGGCGACAAAATCCTTGATCACGAGCCCAATCCCTTTTTGCAAAGCATACATATTAATTTCGAAGTGAACTGAGTATGCTCAGAACCCGAAACGTCAAAATTAAATAACTTTTGAATGGATTAATATTTTTTCACTAGACCAATGCTGGCTTGTTCTTTGACCAAACATCTTTCTATCCTGAAAATTTCAGACCAAAATACCAAACGGTATGGCCGCAGATCGATGGGCAAAAATCTACAAAAAAGTGCAACAAAAAAAGGCGAAAAGCGCATTTTTCAGCATGCACATAAATCACAAATCCAACTGAAATGCAGCTTAGCAAATCGAGATCTTCCATATGAGACCGATAATTCCAAATTTTGTGTGAATCTGTTGAACGGTTGCAAAGTTGAGGTGCAAAATTTGGGGGTTAACATTAAACTGCTTACTCAACCAGTACAGTGAGAAGCATGTCCACACCGAGGTGAAGGAGAGTAAAAGGTGGCAGATGATTAGCTACAGGTAAAGGAGTGTAGAGAGGAGGGAGGGGTTTAGTTAGGAGCTGTGGTGGACAGTTGAGTGGGACAGTAGTAAGGGCACAGTGGGGGGGGCTACATATAATGACAGGAGAAGGAGCCGGCCCGGTGGCGCCGAGGTTGGCGCTGGGCCTTCACACCTCGCACCACGCTGGCGGCGGGTTCGAGAGCGGACTCGACGCGAAGCCTAACAGGAAGAACTATTGGCGTCCGTGACAGCTCTCCTTCCTTCGGGGTGGGTGAGGGCTACATGCGGCGCTGCAGTGACACCCAGCGGAGGTTGGGTGTATGACAGCGAGCGCATCTGATACGGGGGAGAAGCCGGCAGATGACTGCACGTAAGTGCGCGGACGTCATTGCACGTCCGGCTCTCCAGAGGGCTACACTAAACAAGTAAAAAAAAAATAGGACCTCCACGTCTGTGAAGCCCTCCCTGGGGGCTTCCTTCCTGTGTCGCTGAGCCCCCAACCAGTTACTAGGACCGCGGACTGGAATATGGGGTGCCAGCTCCGTGGCACCATCCTCTGGGGGGGTAAGCCAGGGGTGACCGGGGGATACGGTCGGCATAGGAGGAAGACCTTGGGGTCCGTGACCAGGGCGGATACCTGGTGGCAGGATCCAATAAAAAAAAAAAATAAATAAATGACAGGAGAAGGAGGAAGTTAGATAAGACATGAGAGCATGTAAACGGAGATATAGAGGAGCAGGTGAGAACCTCAGGAGGGAAGGAATTCCATTAGGGAGGGACCAGAGTAAGAAAAGGCTCACCTACCAACAGCTAGACGAGGATTGGGCGTGTTCTGTAGAGGGGTGGGGCCAGCTGACCCAAGGGATCTAACAGCAGTTTTTCTCTTAATGCTTAGGAGACACGGAGGCTTGTACATGTAAATGAACTTATAAAGAAGACAGAATGGGGAAATGTAGTCTGGACTCTAATGAAGCCCACCCTAGTGAGGCAAAAACAGTGCAGTGGTTCTTCCTTGAGTTAGAGGCAAGTGCAAAGCGACCCACTTGATGGTAGGTTTGTTTTAGGGGAGCAAGTGTCGAGATTTGTGCTGAATGGAGAATTGGTGCGCCGTACAGGATGAGTGGGAGGAGGAGGCAATGGCCCGATGGGAGGAAGGTGTTAGGAATGGGTAGAGGAGACCCAAGTTTCTGATTTATCACACAGGCAACATTGGAGACATGGGAGCCAAAGGTGAGATTGGAGTCTAGGGTGATCCCGAGGTACTTGAAAGGGAGTGTACTATATCAAGGGTGTCACCTCTAAAGAACTTGATCAGAAGGGGTGGTGGGCAGGCGGTATTGGGCGTGGGATGGTAGAAGAGCATGGTTTTAGTCTTTTTGGTATTAAATATTTTAGAGGTCTCTATCAAATTCCACCCCCCCTTTTTTTTTTTCCCCAGGGTGTACATATTGAGGATCTGTAGTCTCTCTTCGTAGGGCTTTTGATGCAGGCCCTGCAGCATTTTAGTTGCCCTCCTCTGGACAGCCTCCACTCTTGTCTGTGTGTCCTTCTGGAGAAGTGGTGTCTAGAACTGCACATAGTACTCTAAATAGGATCTTACCACAGATCTATACAGAGGTAACACAATCTCCCTCTGTTTGCTGGTGACACCCCAGCATCCCCACTAGCTCTCACAACTACCTTGTTGCACTGCCTGGCCAGCTTTATGTCATCCCATATGATTACTTAAGGACACTCTTCTGTTTGGTGGTTGTCAGTACCACTCCACCCATTTTGTACTCTTCCCCTGGGGTTCTGTGCCCCAAGTGCATTATTTTTCACTTTTTTTGCATTGAACCCCAGCTGCCATACTCCTTGACCACTCCTAGTTTTCACAGGTCTCTGCTCATCCTTCCCACTCCCCTAGAGTGTCCACCCTGCTGCAGATTTTGGTGCCATCTGCAAAGAGGCAGACCTTCCCTTCTAGCTCTTCTGCAGTGTTACTTCTAAAGACATTAAAACCTTTGTCTCCCAAGTGGCTGTGCCCCTTGACCAGTCTGGCAGAATAAATTTTTAATGTGAGGATGCTCATCTGTTAAAAAGAATACCTGCACTCCAAATGGAAGAAGCAAAAGTAATTGCATAAAATCAGTATATTGACACTTAAAAATGAGGCAAAAAGACAAACTCATTTCTACCCGACCATAAGGCTGAAACATGCTCATCTTGAATGTTCAAACTAGGTGCATCATTAACCTGTTATAGCTGTCCTGTACACTGCCTCGTACAGACTGTCCATCTTCCGAAGCTGCTTATCCTGACCCCCCCCCAAAATCCAGCAGCTAATGCCTGGACCCTAACTACCTCCACCTGGTGTCCATAAGTGAGAGGGTCTCCTGGGTGTGGAGCAGAGCTGGTAATTTCTTTGGGTGGGCAGAAGCAATACAGAGGAGCAGCCGCTCAAGCAATGGAAACACAGCTTGAAACACATTTGCCTGTTGTGTCTATAATATTTGTAAGCTGCTTTGCACAGACAGTTTGCCTGAACTGCCTTGTACAGGCATTCCATCTTCGGAAGCTGCCAACCAATGTGAGCAGAGTGCAGTCCTGACCCTCTTATCCAGCAACCGATGCCCAGACCTTGTTCACTACTTTTACATGGTCCCCATAAGTGAGTGGGACTACCAGGCGTGGAGCAGGGCCTGTGGGCATCATCAGGGGTGGCAGGCAGTCTCGCTACAAAGGAGAAGAGTTGCTCACGCAGGAGTGATGCCCTGTATGAGTCCACCTGAGCAGGTCGTTGTACAATTTTTTAGCTTCATAGCATTTTATGTTTAACTTGCTTTATATATTGTTAGATTTATTCGTCAATGATGGATATGGCTGAGATTTGATATATTTTAAGATAGACCAGGTTAAGCAGCTTTCTTGCCTAATTTATCTGGACTGCTCGCTGTTAGGAAAAGAAATTCTGTTTTAAAATGGGCTTTACTTATGAATATTAATGTGAATACAACTGTGGCCCATAAAAGCATCATAAAATTAATGGGTAATTTGTCCTCAAAAAGAAAATACTGTGGTGGGTTATATAAGAAACTTAGAATTTTATTTATTATTTTCCTGTCTTCGCTTGGTAATGACCTCCTAAATCTGTGCCCCTTAAACATCAGAGCAGAAATTCTTCATGAACACATCAGTTTGGTGCAGTTTAACATCTGAAGTTTGCTTAACAAAATTGATTAAATTGGGGAATGAATCGCTTGTTATTAAGCTGATTTGATTATCGTAGTCGAATCTTTGTCGAGTACCAAATTAATCAAATATGGTGGAAATATAGGAAAGAGGAATCGGGGGTGCTAATTTAGAGAAAAATGGTCTACTTGTATTAACAGAGATTGATTTTTAAAAACAGACCTTACAGGATAGGAAGAAGCAATAACGGAGTTGAAATTACCATTCGGAAAACCTGTATTTTTCAGTGCTTTCCAGCAGCCCCCACTGATGGCTGAACTGCACCAGAGCTTAACTAACTCTGTTATAAGAAATGTTTTCTTTACAGTTTGAGAAGGGATCATGAATTTGAGCCGTCACCCAGTCCCTTCCCCTACCTGGTTCTGATTTAGTCCAGCGCCACCCCGTACTGCCTCTGCCCTCTTACGTTTTGTGATGGAGTCCATAGAGTGCAGGGGGCACACTCCATTGATAGCAATGAGTGTCGTTTAAAACCGGGATTTTCATATTTTAGAGGTCCACCAAGGGCAAATCAAACAGAGAAGCATAGAAACATTTGTCAGCAGATACGGTCCCCTTTTGCACATCCAGTCTGCCCATTTTCCCTGCCTACTGTGCCACCGCAACCCTTGTAGTACAGTCTCCGGTTGTCCCCACCCCTTGTGTTACTTCCAAGGACCCCTTGTATCTGTCCCATGAATGCTTGAATCCTGTGAATGTTTTGGCACCTACCACCTCTGCTGGGTGGCTGTTCCAGGCTTCCAACACCCACTCTTGTAAAGATATATGTCCTCACATGCCCTCTGACCCCAGCTTCATAGAATGACACCTTATCCTCGTGTCTTTCTGTGGAAAATGCTACCTTCCTGTACTTTTATTAATACCTGTTACGTATTTGAATGTTTCTATCATACCGCCCCTTCCATTCTTTCCTCCAGCGAGTACATATTCTGTTCTCTTAGTCTCTTCTAATAGAGCTTTTGATGTAGTCCCTGTGCCATTTTGGTTGCCCGCCTCTGTGCTGCCTCCACCGTATCCCTGTCCTTTCAGAGGTGGGGCCTCCAGAACTGGACACAGTACTGAAGGTGTCTTAATGGAGACATGTACAGGGGCAACACTGCCTGCTTCTTCCTACCCGGTGATACCCTCCCTATGCACCCTAGCATTCTCCAAGCCTTTCCCACTGTCTTTTCGCTCTGCTTTGCTATATTCAGGTCATCAGACATGATTTCCTGTAGGTCCCTTTCCTGTCTGGTGGTTGCCAGTACCTTCCTTGTCAATTGGTTCGTAGCCCCCTGGTTTCTGTGCCCCAGGTGCATGATTGTGCACTTTTTAGCATCGAAACCCAGCTGCCAAACACTTGACCATTCTTTTAACTTTCATAAATTGGTCCTCATTTTTTTCTTCACTCCCTCAGTGTGTCCACCCTTTTGCAGATTTTTGTGTAATCTGTGAACAGGCAGACTTTCCCTTCTAAACCTTTTGCAGTGTTGCTGATGGACATTGAAGAGGACCGGGCCTAGTACTGACCCCTGAGGCACACCACTTGTCACCCTGCCTTCTATGGAGTGGACTCCATTTACCACTCTATTGACTCCTGCCGTTCAACCAACGTTTTGCCCAGTTCACTATTTTGTGTCTTGCTCCTAGACAGGCCAGCGTGTTCATCAGTCTTTTATATGGAATGGTGTCAAAGGCCTTCCTGAAATTCGGGTGTGGCCACATCTGTCGCTCCACCCTGATCCACATCTCTGGTAACCCAGTGGAAGAACTTGATCCAGTTTGTCTGGCAAGACCTCCTCTCTGTGAAACCATGTTGCCTTTGATCTTGAAATCCACTTGTTTCAAGGTGTATTCCACTATCCTTTCCTTCAGTAGTGATTCCATAACCTTGCCCATTACTGAAGTCAGGCTGACAGGTCTGTATTTTCCTGCCTCCCCCCATTCCAGCTTTTGTGAAATTGGACATTTGCCCTTCTCCAGTCCCTCAGAACCACCCTTGTATCCAGCTATAAGTTGAAAACTGCCAGCACCTCTCTGAGCTGTTTCAGTATCCTAGTGAACCCCAACTGGTCTCAAGGCCTTGTCAACATTTGTTGACTTGACAAGTCGAGAGCCTTGTTAGTTGAGCCGCGGCTTTGATTTTCCCTCAGTGGACCTCTAAAATATAAAAATCTGTGTGTTCAAATGACACTTCCATTTCTGTCAATGGAGCATGCCTTCACACTCTCTCTAAACTCCTTCAACACAAAACATAGGAGTGGGGGGGGGTGGCACAGGGATGGCGCTGGACTAAATCAGAGCCGGGGTGGGGTGGCTAGAGCTCATTTACGATCCCTTCCCCATCTCAAAATATAAGGAAAAAATTGTAAACCTGGTGTAGTTTAACTCTGGTACAGGTAAGCTGCCAGTTTGGGGGGTGGGGAGTTCCATATTACTACGATTGGTGCTCTTTCACAGGCTTATACTGCCCAGGAAATGCAAAATTGATTACAAGGACACACACGAGCTGTTGGTATTGGGTGACTTCAACATCAGCTGGCATTTTATAAACACTACACATTGTTTGACTTCTAGTTGAGCTTAGGTCTTAGTCGATTGTTTATTGAACCCACAAGAATTAACCTGAATGATCCCACTGATTCTACTTTCACTGCTTCTTTCTTGGATTTACTTTTTTACAGATTGTTCCTTAAATTGCATATTATGTTTTTCCAGAGTCGTCCTTGGATCATCGAGTATTCTAACATACTAAAATGCCAGAAGAGGAGGCCTATTGGTCTTTTGTGTCTGCTCGATAGTCAGCACCCATACTGGTTGCCGATTTTTTTTTTTTTTTTTTTTTCTTTTCTTTTTCAAACAACATGAAATCTTGCTGTATTCTGACAATAGCAGTGAGTCCCAGCCTTCGAACTGCCATGGAGATGAAAGAGTTAACTTTCCATGCCAGGCATGGAACGCTGAGCTTGAGCTCGGTTGAGACTCTTGTCTGTTGCTGTTTGAAATCACACTGTCAGATTCTTTACTCCGCCTCACTGAACAGTCACTCTGGAGATTTCTCCTTTGCTCGGTTCAGTTTGTCGGTTAAAGTACTGTTTTTCTCGGTTTTCAACCAAATTTAAACCGCAGCCTATCGGTTCAGTCTCTGTCTGTGGTATTCGTGAGTACTAGATGGGTTTATATTGTTTTTCTATTCTGTGTGGAACTTGTAAACGGTTCATCGGTTCAATTTGAACCGATTAGGTTGTTTAAAAATCTTTATTTCTACTTTTAGAGTGTGGTTACCGGTTCTTATTGGTTCTAAAAAAAACGGATTTTACTACGTTTTTTTCCACGACCCGTAACACGGTCAGGAACCGATAAGAGTGTCTTGCCTGGCGGATTGCCATTAAAAAGGTAAGTTTTGTTAGGACTGGCACTGTCTGAGAAACCCAAAGGAAAAACCGGGCCCACTGGGTTTCAACACTACAGTGTGTGTGGGGAAGTCTTTGCTAAGGCTGACCCCCACACCACCTGTGTTTATTGTCTGGGGTTTGACCACCTCGATTCAGACTGCCAGATTTGTAAAACATTTTCCTGCAGCTACCCTAGAAAAGAGAGTTGGTAGGCTCAGGGAAAGGGAGGCCTAAAAGTCCGCTGACCCAGATGTCCAGCCCGGTTCGGTTCAGACCGAACTAGAAGGAGTGCCCTCTGACCAGGGCAAAAGGAGAACCGATTCTGAGGAGTCAGTTCTGGTCAAGAGAACAAGAAGGGATAAATTAGCTGGTGTGGACCCAAAAGTTTTTTTTTCTCCAACCGCTGATGAAATAGCCAAAGCGATAAAAATTGTTCAGTCGCTATCCCCGGTTCCGACCGAACTGGCACCATCAGGAAGGCGCTCGGTTCGGCCGGTTCCACCGGTTCCGGATTATGATTTGGAGGAATTTTATGAACCGGAGGAGGAGGAAGGAGAGTATGAGGAAAGTGAATGTGATTATGAAAGTCTGGATGTGCCTATTGACCCGGACATCTCCCCAGACAGACCATCAGGAGTGTCTCCTCCTAGGCTTTCTGAGTCCCCCTTCCATTTCATGTTTTACAAGAAAGTGGCTGAAACCCTTCAGCTTCCTATGGAAGAAGCTGTGGATGACCAGGAGGAGCCTGACTATGTGGAAATGATGGATATCCCAGAGTCCAGGAGGCTGTCTATTCCCCTACACAAGTCTTTTGGGAAACAGACATTTAAGATTTTAAAGACTCCTAATTCTATACCTCCTGTGGATAAAAGAATGGACAAGAGGTATACTCTCTGACTCAGATACGGAGTTCCTTACCCAGCAATGCAACCATGTTGGGGTAGTGCAGGCTGCAGTCTGTGATGAGGCTAATATTTTATTTATTTATTTATTTATTTATTGAAGTAATCAGTTTTACAACCTTTGAGTCAGAAACTCGTTTACAAAGGTACCTTGTCATGTGGGTGGGGGAGGCAACAATAAGTGCAGTTATAGACAGAGGTTACATACAGGTGAGATACATACATACGTTGAGTTACACGATCATTATATACACACAAGTTATTATATACACACAATATACCCTTGGCTTCACACCCCCCAGATAAGGACTCCAGGAGGATTGATGCCATGGCAAAGAAACAGTACATGGCAGCATCCTTGGGACTCAGGCAGGCCAATTATATGGCCTATACAGCTAGATATCAGAAATCTAGATGGGACACTGTCATGGCTTTAACTAAACGGGTCCCTGGCCAGCTTGCCAAGGAGCTGGAGCAGGTGGCTACTGATGGTATTGAGGCATCCAAGGTGCAATTCCATGCTGCAGTGGACTCCAGTGATGTTTCATCTAGAGTCATGGCTACATCTGTGGCCCTTTGTAGGATGGCTTGGCTCAGATATACTAGCCTGTCTCAGGATACCAGACTAAGGCCATGGATTTTCCTGTTGTGGGTAATTCTCTGGGGAGCAAACAGAGAACTACATGAAGAAAATGGATGAATACAGGACCACCTATAGGAGTGCCCAGGCCAAGGAAAGGCAAGCCACTCCTCAGAGGCAGCATCCCAGAGGCAGGGGTAGGCCTTTTCACCGGCCTTTCTTCCAAGCCCAGGCCTCCTCTTCTGCCTATGCTCAGAGGGGGTTCTTTAGAGGGAGAGGCAGAAGGGGTACAAGCAGGCCTGCTTCCACCCTTCAGCCTAAACCCCCTGCCAAACAGGCACCCTGATGGGTTTGCCAGGTCCGATTCTCCACCACCTGTAGGGGACAGGCTGGCTTACTTTGTCCAGGACTGGAAGTCTTTAACATCAGACAAATGGGTTCTGGAAGTAGTAAGCCAGGGACTGGTTCTCGGCTTCAAAAAATTTCCAAAGATGAGAACCAGATCCTTTCCACCTGCAAATCCTTCAGAGGCACTTGCCCTAGAGGCAGAGGTCTCTTCCCTGTTGGCTCTTAGAGCTGTAGAAAGGGTTCCACCCCTACACAAAAGGAAAGGATTGTACTCCAGGTACTTCCTCACCCCCAAAAAGACAGGAGAATGGCAGCCCATCCTGGATCTCAGATATTTAAACAAGCACCTTTTAAAGCCAAAGTTCAAAATGGTGACTCTGGGAATAATTCTACCCTCTCTAAGGCCAGGGGACTGGCTAGTCTCCCTGGACCTCAAGGATGCCTATTTCCATATTCTCATCAGAAGCTCCCATCGAAAATACCTCAGGTTTGAGATGCCCTCAGGCCGATACCAATTCAGAGCAGTGCCCTTCGGCCTAACCTCTGCTCCAAGGGTGTTCACAAAATGCCTGGCAGTAGTAGTTGCTTCCCTAAGAAGGCAAAGGATTGCCATCTTCCCATACCTGGATGACTGGCTCATAGTAGGCCAGTCCCCAGACCAAGTCAAGTTACACCTTCAGATAACTCTGCAACTGCTCACCTCTCTAGGTTTCCTTCTGAATCTTTCAAAGTCAGTTCTAGAGCCTGTTCAGCTCCTCACCTTCATAGGCGCAGAGCTAGATACAGAAAAGGCAAGAGCCTTCCTTCCCCTGGGCAGGGCAAGGACCCTTATCACACTGGCCTCTTCATTCACCCTACAGGTGTCTTGTCTAGCAAGGCATTTTCTGCAGCTCCTGGGACACATGGCTGCTTCCACAGCAGTGGTTCAGGGAGCAAGATTTCAGATGAGGGACATTCAGTTCCACTTGAGAGCCTTTTGGTCTCAGAAAAAGGACCCTTTGACCAAACTGATACCAGTGACTCGAACCCTGATCCAGGCTTTGCAGTGGTGGCAGGATCAGGACAATCTAAGACAGGGAGTTCCTTTTGTCACTCAGTCTCACTCTCTAATCCTTACTACAGATGCCTCCCTCTTGGGGTGGGGGGCCCACTTGGGAGACCTGACCACCCAAGGGGTGTGGTCTCCTCAGGGAATCTCTGCTTCACATCAGTCTGTTGGAACTCAGAGCAGTGTTTCTTGCACTTCAAGCTTTTTCCAAGTCTGTTCAGAACAAGGTTGTTCAGATCAGGACAGACAATACCATCACAATGTGGTATATCAACAAGCAAGGGGGCACACTGTTTACAGCCTTGTGCACAGAAGCAATGAAGTTGTGGTCTCTGGCTTTTTCCCTGAACACCTCCCTTACAGCAGTACACCTCCCAGGCAAGGACAATGTCCTGGCAGATGCTCTCAGCAGGATAACCCAAGGCCACCACGAATGGTCACTGGATCCCATGGTTTTGGAGGTGATCTTCTCCAGATGGGGCACCCCACAGATAGATCTTTTTGCAGCCCCAGACAATCACCAACTTCCCATTTTTTGCTGCAGGCCCCCAGTGTTGGGCTCAGTCCCCCTGGATGCCCTGGTTCTCGATTGGGAAGGGAAGTTCCTGTATGCTTTCCTCCCTTCCCTCTCCTGTTCAAGGTGCTAGTAAAAATCAGGTCTCAATCCTGCAAGGTGATCCTGATTGCTCCAGACTGGGCCAGACAGCCGTGGTACCCTCTCCTGTTGTCCTTAGCAGTCCACCTTCCCTTGTCTCTTCCCATGAATTACAACCTGTTAACCTGTGCTCAGGGGAGGGTTTGGTACCCGAATCTCAAATCTCTAAATCTCAAGGCCTGGCTCTCGAAGAGTTAGTTTGTTGATTTACACCTCTCTCAAGGTGTTATGGATATTCTGAAGGCTTCTAGGAAGCCTTCTGCCAGAACTACCTATAATTCCAAATGGAAAAGATTCTCCATATGGTGCTCTGGGAAGCATATTTCCCCAGAGTCTGCTGACCTACCCACAGTCCCTGACTATATGGTTCATCTGAATAGCTTGAGACTCAGACCAGCTACACTAAGGGTGCACCTGGCAGCTGTCTCTGCTTTTCTTTCAGCAGGTAAGCTTTCTCTTTCAGCTCACCCTGTATTCTCCAAGTTTTTCAAGGGATTGCTTCATACCAATCCGCCATTCAGGGACCCTGCCCCTGCTTCAGACCTTAATGTTTGCATTGCTCATCTTATGCAACCCCCTTTTGAGCCTTTGTCCTCAGCAGAGCTTAAGTACTTGACTTGGAAAACTGTTTTCTTAGTGGCCATCATGTCTGCCAGGCGCATAAGCGAGTTACAAGCCCTGTCACTGGACCCTGATTTTATCTCTTTCCATAGAGATAAGGTGGTCCTCAGGACTAACAGGAAGTTTTTACCTAAGGTGGTTTTAGACTTCCACCTTAACCAGTCTGTCTCTTCCTGTGTTCTTCACTGACCATTCCTCCTCTGGTGAGAGGAGGTTGCACAGTCTGGATGTGAAAAGAGCCCTTGGCTACTACATAGAACGTACCAAGGGTCACAGGTTTGACTCCCTCCAACTGTTCCTCGCTTATGGTGAGGTTGGTAAGGGAAAACCTGCCACTAAAAGATCCATTGCCAGGTGGATTGTCTCTTGCATTCAATTTTGCTATGAAAAACTAGGTAGGATTCCACCCTCGGGCCTGAGGGCTCACTCTACCAGAGGTACAGCTGCTTCCCTGCCTGCTGCCAGGGATATTCCTATCTTAGAGACATGTCAAGCAGCTACCTGGAAAACAGTTCACACTTTTACCAAGCATTACTCTCTGGATATCCAGGCTAAGAGTGATGCTCGGTTTGGCACAGCAGTGCTTCAGAGCCTATTTCCTAAGTTGGTTCTGTCCCTCCTCCATGGAGGTACTGCTTGGTAGTCTGCTATTGTCAGAATACAGCAAGACTTCATGTTGTTTGAAGAAGAAAATTACTCACCTTAGTATTGTTTCTTCTAATGGAGTCTTGCTGTATTCTGACCCCCTCCCCTCTCAGAACCTTTGTTTTGGGGATTTGGGTGGGCAGTAGCAGTGTTGGCACTCAGGAGGTGCCCCACCTTGTTTATTATCACCCTCTTTTCTTTGGGTGAGTGGGTGCTGTGTTTATTTCATTTTTTGGGTTTCCTGACTTGAGTCTTAGTTTTGGGACCAAAAAATCTTTTTATTATATTTAGTAGCCAGTTGGCTAGTGTAGGTTTACAACTTCCACACAGGACCCTCAGTGAGTTTTTGCTCGTAAAGATCTGACTATTTGATTTCAAACAGCAGCAGACAGAGTCTCAACCGAGCTCGAGCTCAGCGTTCCATGCCTGGCATGGAAAGTTAACTCTTTCTTTCATCTCCGGGGCAGTTTGAAGGTTGGGATTCACTGCTATTGTCAGAATACAGCAAGACTGCATTAAAAGAAACATTACTAGGGTGAGTAATTTTTTCTTTTGTCTCTCCCCGTTTCTCTGTCCCCAGTCAGAGATGTTCCTCTTGTATTGGACTTCGTCAGCTTCACCCGTCCCAGCCTCTCTTAAGCCCCTCCACAGTCTCTGCCTCCATCAGTCCCTTGGACGGTGCATTCCATGGTTCCACCACCCTCTCCATGCAGTAACACCTCCTCCTCCCTCCCCCACTTAGCTATGTCCTCTAGTTGTCCCTCCCCTTCCTTTGGAGCACCTCAGCTGAGCCTCCCTTATTGATCCCCTTCATGTACTTGAAGACCTCTATCATGTCCCTCCTCTACTCCAGGGTTTACATGTTGAGTTCCTCGAGCCTCTCCCTATAGGTCTTTTCCCCCAGGCCCCAGATCATTTTGGTTGCCCTCCTTTTTACCCTCTTCAGGAGTGCAGTGTGTCCCTCCTTAAGTGCAGTCTCTAAAACTGCACACAGTACTCTAGGTGTGGCCTAACCAAGCAGTTATACAGAGGAAGGATCACTTCCGCCCTTCTAGAGGTAATCTCCCTAGTGATGCAAAGTCTTGTATACATAATATATAAACTCTGGGACAAAACAATTTTAATTTGATCAAATGGGTATTACTAAACCCAGAGCAAAGTAGTAGGCTAAAGAGCATTGCAAAAAGAAAAAGTTTATTTAAATTTGATTATGTACAGTTTATGTTGGATTTGGAAAGAACATAGTGGGAAAGAGTTGACCTAATACCTACAGTGAGTGATGCATTAATTTCGTTTTTTTCTGATTACTTCATGAAGATTTGTCAAACATGCACCTGTGAAATGATAAAAACTACAGTAATGTCCCTTCGTATAATTTGGATTGAAAAAAATTTAAGTTGGGCAGTGACATGACTTGGTATAGAGCAGAAACGTTAATAAAACCAAATTGGGATGGGTATGTAACCAGTACAGGAAGGAAGTTAAATTAGTAAAACATAAGATCTGTAAAAGACAATTTGATGAACAGCATGAACAAAATTCATGTGATATTTGGAAAATCATATCTAACCTATTAAACGATAAAAATGAGATAGCAAGTACCTTCTTAATAGGTCATGCAGTTTCTCTGCATCACAATGTTGTAAAAAGGTTCAATAACTACTTTGTAAAAATGGGCTATGATGCATTGGGTCATATTGTACATTCAGTGTCAGTGGCTCAGCAGGTAGCACACTCGCCTCTGAGGCTGGGAGATGGCACTTGAGTTAATATCCCAATACTGACACTGTAGTGCAGCATGAGGAGGGTGCTGCACTCCTGAGGTGCCGTCTTTCGGATGAGACGTTAAACCGAGGTCCCATCTGCCTGTTCTGGTGGTAGTTCAGGTGGATGTTAAAGATCCCATGGCACTTCTCGAAAACAGCTGGGGAATTTCCCCGGTGCAATGGCCAAATTTCCTCCATTCACGAAAAATACCACCAACAGCTTAATCTGGTTCAAGGTCAGTTGGCATTCATCTGTATCCCCCTCCCCCCAGGTCGTGCCTGAAAATAGGCAGAATTTGTCTAGTGCACTTACCCGGTCAACAAAAACTAAATAAATAAATAATACCAAAACTCACAGTGTGATAGCAGTAGCACACCTCTGTAAAACCCGAACTCTCCTTTTCAAGCATTTTGCTAGATGAGGTGAAAGAGGAGCTCATAAAGTTAGATGTTAGCAAGGGTATTAGATTCGTTGATATCCCAGTCAGGTTATTGAAGTACACATCCCCAGTAATAGCCTTGCCTTTAGCTCACATTTTTAATTTATCTCTTTGGACTGGAGAATTCACAGGTGCGTGGAAACAAGCAAAAGTAGTCCCTGTATTTTAAAGTGGGATCAAGATCAGAGATGGAAATTATCATCTCATCTCTTTACTTCCTCAGATTTCAAAATAATTTGAGAAATTAGTCTGACTATGGTTAAAATCTTTCCTAGAAATCCAAAATAAATAAATTTCAGCCGGGTTTTGGGTCTAACCATAGCACAACCTCTGTCTTGGTAAAAATTGTCAGACATCCAGCTTGCTCTGGACAGGAGGTTATCAGTGGGAGCCATCTTTGTAGAGTTGTCGAAAGCACTCAACACTTTCCCATTATATCCTCCTGTCCAGATAGACCTTCTTGAACTCTGTGAGGAATGTACTGATTCATTCAGCTTGTATGTCCTTAGGAACTTTAGGTGAATACAGCTTTGATTTTGCAGCTAATATCAGCAGTGTGCCACATGGTTCCCTATTAGGCCCGATTCTTCTCAATATTTCACTGACCTGTCTGTATCTTACCATCTGTATGCAGACGATGTAATCAACACAGTGAGTAGTTCTGTAAAACAGATTTAGGATAAAGTACAAAGTGCTTTTGACCCCATTCAAGTTTTCTTAAAAAAAAAAAAAAAAAAAAAAAAATGCATTGATACTGAAATAAAAAAACACAAACAAGTATTTAGTAGGAACAAAAATCTTGTTGTGTGTGTGTGTGTGTGTGTAAAATATATATATAAATATGTATGTGTGTGTGTGTGTGTAAATGTATATAATATACTATATGTACGTATATATATGAATATCTATGAAAGTAGTTTTTTGTTACAGGAAGTCCGCTCTTACAGATACCAAGGAATATGGCTGGATAGTGGTCTAAAGTGGGACATTGGTTTTTGGTACACTAAACAGCTGATCCTATTTTCAGGTACACTACACAATTTGCAAATGAACACAGGTACAGATTTGGGGAGCGCATAGTTCAAGGGTCAGGAGAGTTACGGCAAGACATAGCAGGTTACAGAGAGTAAAAATAAGTTGACAAAAATTACATTTTGGGTGCAAGACAGACAGATGTAGAGGTGAGCTGCTAGGAAACCTAGGTAGATGACTGAGGATGCTACACTACGTAAAGATAATGCATGACTTAGAGAGGTTCGGCAACAGGTGGTAAGCTCCCTGATCCTCCATGTGCTAAATTATGGGGACACCATATACGCTGGGGTGTTGGGGAGGGAACTGGCAAAACTGGATGTATGTTAAATCAGGCTTGCTCACTTAATTTTTGCTCCCCTGTATGACCCATTATTGTAAATTATACACTGAACTGTGGTGGATTCAATTAAGTACAGTTTTGACAGTCAAAAGATAAGCAAGACGTGCAAAAAAAAATGTACAAAACCTGACGTTTTAAGCATCTACAAAATACAATAGGTGTCATTATGTGGTCAGTAGGCATTAGGAGAGAAAAAAACGGGGGGGGGGGAGTGGAGGGAAGGCAGAGGAAAAGGGTGAGAGATGATAGGAGTAAAGGATGGTAATGAGAGAGGAGGAGCATGGAGTCAAAGGGGTAGAGCAATGTGAGAAGACGGTAGGGAGGGCTGGGGGATATTGGGATGTATAGGGAGAGGCATCACCGGCAGAAAACAGGAAGTTATCCCTTTCTTTTATTTAAGTTAGTATACTTAATTTTGTTCAAAAAACAAAGCATGACATACAGATCCTGCAACAAAGAACTCTAGAGACTGAGCTTCTAATACAGTAAAGCAGTTGCAGGAGGTACTACTTAGTAGTCTGCAATAGTCAGAATACAGCAAGACTTCATGTTGTTTGAAGAAAAAATTACTCACTTTAGTAATGTTGTTTCTTCTAATGGAGTCTTGCTGTATTCTGACCTCCCCCTGCCTCCCCTCTCAGAACCTGGTTTTTGGGATGTGGGTGGGGAGGAGCGGTGTTGGCACCCTAGCGGTGCCCCTTTTTCACCCTCCTTTACTTTGGGTGTGTGTTGTGTTTTGTTTTTGGGTTTCCTGACTTGAGTCTTTGCTTTGAAACCAAAAAACCCTTTTTAATAAATTTAGTTGCCAGTTGGCTAGTGTGAGTTTTACAGTTTCCACACAGAACTTCTAGTGAGTATTGCTCATAAAGATCTGACGGTTGGAGTTTAAACAATAGCAGACAGGGGCTTCAACCAAGCTTGAGCTGAACGTTCCATGCTGGCCATCGAATGTTAACTCTTTGTTCTCCAGGGCAGTTGAAAGGCAGGACCTAACTGCAATAGTCAGAATACAGCAAGACTCCATTAGAAGAAACAACATTACTAAGGTGAGTAATTTTTTCTTAATATCCCTCTTTAAGTGTGGCCTCCAAAACTGCACGCAGTACTCTAGGTGTGTCCTCACCAAGCAGTTACACAGAGGGAGTATCATTTCCCTCCTTCTGGAGGTGATCCCCCTAGCGATGCATCCCAGCATCTTGTTGGCCTTGGCTGTGGCCCTCCTACAAGTCTCTGAGTTGTTCATCTTGACATCCACCACCACCCCCAGGCCCCTCTCAGCCATCGAGACTAGTAGCGTCCCCCCCCGGGGTGTACACTTGGCCAGGGTTTCTGGCCCCCAGGTGCAGTACCTTGCATTTCCCTGCATTGAACCTCAGCTTCCACTTTCTAGACCATCTTTCCAGATCCTCCAGGTTCCCCTGTAGGGCCACTCTCCCCTCTCCCCTCTTCCCCATCCACCACCGCCCCCGGTTTTGAGTCATCCGCAAAGAGAGTCATGTCACTCCCGATACCTGTCCTTATGTCAGAGACGTAGGCGTTGAACAGGAGGGGCCCAAGGACTGATCCCTGTGGGACCCCACTACTGACCCTTCTTGGGGATGAGACTATCCCGCATAGTATGACCCACTGGGGCCGGTCCTGGAGCCAGTTGTCTATTCATCTGATCATCTGGTTCCCCACCCCCATTTCTCTCAGCTTATCCAACAGGCCCTCATGAATAGCAGAGTCAAATGCCTTGCTGAAGTCTAGAAAGAGGATGTCCACTGGTCTACCCAGGTCCAGCGCACTCGTCACCCAGTCATAGAACTCCACGAGGTTTGTCTGACACAATTTCCCTGGGATGAATCCATGCTGTCTATCGTCCAGGCACCCTGACTTTTCCAGGTCCCCCCCAGCCTCTCCTTGACAATGCCCTTCATCACCTTGCCCACCACCGATGTCAGGCTGACAGGCCTGTAGTTCCTTGCCACCTCCCTTGATCCCCCCCTTGTGGATAGGCACTATATGCACCACCTTCCAATCCTGGGGCACCCACCCTGTCCTCAGAGAGAGAGAGATGGTGAAAAGCTACACCAGGGGTTTCGCCAGGACATCCGCAAGTTCCTTCAGCACTCTGGGATGTAATTTATCCAGCCCTATATGTTTTAACTTATGTTTTTTATTGTTTTATAATCACTCATGCAGGACCATGAGCACAAAAATCAAGCTTCCCAACAGGGAAAGGGAAGACGAAGAGCTCCAAATGCTGTAATAACTGGGTATGATTTTCATACCTGGGTACTATGGCATTTGATCACACTGATGATCTGTGTGATAAAGAGGGATCTCCAGTTATTATAACATTTTTACTTACCCTAAGGTACCAGGCTAAAACCCTCATAGACCTGCAATGTAGAAAACGCTGCTGTGGCAGTGGTCCACATTTGGGCACTGGAATGGAAGTTTGCTAGTAGATTAGTCAAAATGGAAGCCTCATCTTAACAGGCATGATTTCTAAATTTAGACAAGCTCCCTTAAACCATGTGGCCCCAACCTGCACAAGAGTCGCACAAGCCTGAAAGAACAAAAATAAAGCCGTGTTAAAGAGCTCTGTCTATGCTTCCTACCTATTCTGTGGTAGGTAATTGCTGAACCAAACATACTTATGTCCCTAGGATTCTATCACATTACCTATATGTTTTAACTATCTTCCCCATTGACAACAAGGAAAAGTACAGAAATTTGGACAGGCAGGAGTAATTTGTTTAACAAATGATGACTAAAGTAGGCTGTACTATTCCTCTTATCTGGAGCACTGTTCATAATGCAGTACCTGATACAGGAGCGTTGGTAATGATAGTTGAAAAATACCAAGGTTCCAACATGTTGGTCCCCTGCCATCCAGTTATACTGCAGCAACCAGCTGCGCACTGTACTTCAGTCATCTCACTTCAAGATAGAGTTCTTGCAGCAGGTAATAACTGTTAGGACTATGGCGTCAGACACTAGGACCCCACAGAAAAATTCTAGCTAGCAGTCTAAGGCGGGCACTGCCCCCCTCCCCAACGTCTGCCCCATCCCCGATGTTACCAACGATATAAAGCAGTCCCCCCGCACCACTGCAGTTTTCCCGCTGTCGCCCTGTGCATATCAGCTCCATGGATGCCTCTTGTTTCCAGTTGACCACCATTTTTACGATTTCGTGCAGTTAACATTTTTTCATCGAAATACCGAATTTGCGGTGTATGTCTACTTAACCAACAACATGTGTAAAGTAGGCTGTACTATTCCTCTTATCTTCTGCATCAACAGGGATGGGAGCATACACTTGTATCCCCTTTGCACAGAAGCCATGAGAGTCTGGTACTGGACAGTGGAGCACAACCAGGAACTCACAGCGGTTCAGGTTCCAAGAGTACAAAACACCTTAGCTGACAGCCTCAGCTGCTCTCTGTCTCAGGCTCACGAATGAGAGCTACTACAAGGCTTAGTAGACGACCTTTTCGAAAGATGTGGACTTCCAGAACTGGACCTTTTTGCATCCCCACTCGATGCTAGACAGCCCAATTTCTGCTTGCTAGATCCAGGGCCTGGTGTTTTTTGGTGAGATGCGTTGTCCCTCTCTTGGACAGGGATATTCCTGTATGCCTTTCCTCCTTTCCCACTGCTTGAGAGTACTGTTCAAGCTACAAGCGGAACGAGCAGTTATGATTCTCATAGCGCCATTCTGGCCTTGACACATTTGGTTCCTGTTTCTCCGTCAATTGGCAACGGAACCTCCAGTTCTCTGTGTCACAAACTCACTCAGCAGGTTAAGCCCTCTGCTCCCACAGTGCCAACCTCTGAGCACAGTATTGTGAACAGTTAACAGAACAGGGTAACCCTGCTGTCTGTTTTGTGGGTTCGAATCAACCTTTGGTCTCAAGTTCTTGGAGGGATTCAAACTGTGAACCTCTAGCTAGCGTACCCAGTGTACAGGCTCAGATAATTCTGTTCTTAGGGGGGCCAGATATCTTTCTCCTACGGGCACCTAACAAGGTGTACAAAATTAACCATTAAAAACTCTATGAAAGACCTCAGAATAAACTCTTACCTTTTCCAGTTTGGTATTACTATTAAGCTATGTACAGTGTCACTGTAACCGTATATGCTTCACTTGTCAAAGAAATAATTTTTTAAAGGCACACCAAGTAGTCTCTAAAATGAAATGTTTACTTAAAAATTGATAAAAATCTATAATGTAAATACAGAACAGTATATCACAAAACCATATAATCTTTTATAGAAAAAGGTTAAAAGTGCAAAGTCCTACCAATAATACGCTAAGCTTTGCCTAGCTAATATATTGTTATATTCTTACAGTGCAAAAAGGTGTTGTAGCTTCAGAGTCTAAATGTGTGTGTCTAGAGGTCAGTTACAGCATCATTAAAAAAAAAAAAAAAAAACTGTCTTGACCCTGCCTTCTCCATGATGTCATCCAGCTCCTCCTCTGTTTATTAAAAATTATACAATCAGGATGTCTTGTGTCAGGAGGTAAATGTAATAGGTGACATCAACAAAAAAAAACTTGTTTTCCCAATTAAGTCTGTAATTTTCCAAGTTCTTTCATCCATGAGCAGATTCCTCTCTCAAGGACACCAAAGGACCTTTTATGATTTCGCACCACAGTGACATAACCTGTATTCTTCCTCTAAACGTCATAAAAGTTTGATTTTCCAGCCTGGCAGCTACAATTAAGCTAGATAAACAGGAGCTCATTAATTTAAGTCTCTTTTTTTAGCCTGTAATTATCTCTTGGCTTTTATCTTTTAGCTGAAACGCCATGTCTCATGAGACACTCAATAATACATTTTTGCATTACAAAAAGCATCGATTAATCAGAACCAGCTGTCCAGTCATCACACTCTGCACCTGCATGCATGGCTCCTGCAGACTTAGTCAAGGACAGGTACGGGGTATCCACAAGGGTAGTGGAGGTGTTAGTGGCCGCGAGGAAACCCTCAACCAGGGTCACATAAGCCATGAAATGGAAGCACTTCTGTCTATGGGCTCCATCCCGTTGCTTGGATCCATTCACCTGTCCAGTGAATTCGCTCCTGGAGTATCTCCTTTCTCTGTCTGGTGCGGGACTCAGCTATTCGTCCATAAAGGTGCACCTTTCTGCACTGTCTGCTTATGTACCAGTGGATGGCAGGACCCTGGCACAAATGGACCTGTCCTGTACCTTTTTCCATGGTATAATGCACATTAAGCCTCCCAAGTGGGACCCTATTCCCTCATAGCATTTCTTATTCATGTTAGAAAAACTTACTTTGCCTCCTTTCTTGGAAAGTGTTGTTTTTAGTTGCCATTACTTCAGCCTGGAGGATTTCTGAGCTTCAGGCTCTGATGTGCAAAGAGCCTTATTTGATATTTACGAACATACGAAATTTGCCAGCAGAAAAAGGCCTAGAGGTCTATCAAGTCTGCTCGAATGTGCAGCTAGCACCCCTTATTCTGCAGCTGCCCCTCCCTTCTACCCTTCCCCTTCATTCACCCTCCCCCTTGTCCTGTTCCATCCTCGTTTGAAGCAGTCCACTGTTCTACTGCATACCACTTCAGCAGGTAACACATTCCACCCAGCCACCACCCTCTCTGTAAAAAAGTGTCTCCTCATCTCCCTCCTGAACCTTACTCGCTCCAGTCTCGTATCATGGCCCCTAGTCACCCTCCTCTCCCTTACTTTGAACAGCCCCTCTGTACCCGTCTTGTTTATTCATTTCATGTATTTAAAGGTTTCAGTCATGTCACCCCTGTCTCTCCTCTCCTCCAGTGAGTACATGTTCAGCTCCTTCAACCTCCTCTCGTATGATAAGTCCCCCAGCCCCTTGATTATCTTTGTTGCTCTGCGCTGCACCCCCTCCAGTAACTTAATGTCCCTCTTCAGATACGGATGCCAGTACTGCACACAGTACTCCAGGTGTGGTCTAACTAATGACCTATACAGTGGCAGAATCACCTCCCTCCTCCTCGAGGATATACCCCTTGCAATACAACCCAGCATTTTGTTGGCCTTTGCAGCTGCCTTCCTACATTGTGCCGAGTTGTTCATTGACCCTGTAATGAGCACACCCAGATCCTTCTCCTCCTCTGTCTGGGCTAGCTGCACTCCCCCTAGCTGGTAACTCCTCCTTGGGTTCTTCATCCTAAAATGCAGCACCTTGCACTTTTTGGCATTAAAGCCCAGTTGCCAGGTGTCTGACCAGATTTCAAGCTTTGCCAGATCATCCTGCAACCCTGCCATCCCCCTAGGTCATCCACCACCGCCTACCTTGGTATCATCAGCAAACAGACTGATCTTGCTCTTGATGTCCCATGATATGTCTGCAGTGAATATCCCAAACACTGGTCCCAACACTGAGCCCTGTGGAACACCGCTCGTCACTGCCCTTGGGTGTGAGAGCTCCCCACCCACCACCACCCTCTGTTGCCTTCCCTGCAGCCAGTTTCCTACCCATCTCACCAGCTTTGCACCCGCCCTTGTGCCTACTAATTTCCTTCCCAGCCTTCCATGTGGCACTGAGTCGAATGCCTTACTGAAGTCCAGATACAGGACATCCACTGCATGACCCCTGTCCAGTTGCCTAGTTACCCAGTCATAGAACTCGACCAGGTTGGTTTGGCAGGATCTGCCACGTATGAAGCCATGCTGTCTGCTGTCCTGTAGTCCTTTGGCCTCTAGGAGGGCCACCGGCCTCTAGGAGGGCCACCAGCCTCTCCTTCAGGACAGTCTCCATTAGCTTACCCACGATGGATGTGAGGCTCACTGGTCTGTAGTTTCCCGGTTCATCCTTGGGGCCACTCTTGTGGAGGGGCATCACATGAGCCATCCTCCAGTCCTGAGGTACACACCCCGAATTTTTCATAAGAACAGGATAGCCCTGCGTTCCAGTCCTAAGTTTCTACTGAAGATGGTGTCTGAGTTCACTCTTAACCAGGACATTTATCTCCCAGTTTATTACCCAGAGTACTCAAATAAAGGAAAAGCCTTGTTGCTTACTCTGGATGTTCACAGAATTCTTAGTTTTTATGTAGACTGTACTCTGTCTTCTGGGACGTCAGACCAGTTGTTTGTGTCTTTCTCCCAGAAAATATTAGGGGCGCCAGTGACTAAGCAGACATTGTCCAAGTGGTTGGTGAGTTTTATAATTTTCTGCTACCAAAAGTATGACAAACCTTCACGAGGACCGGTTAAAGGTCACTCCACTAGGGGTGTTGCCACTTCGTTTGCATCCCTAAGAAACGTCTCGGCAGTTGATCTCTGTGCAGCTGCCACTTGGAGTTCTGTCCATACTTTAATTAAACACTACAGTTTTTACATTGCCTCTAGAAGGAGGGATGGCTTTGGACTCTCTGTCCTCCAGGGGCTGCTCTCTTAAGAGTGATGGTGTGTTTTCTTTTTTTTTTTTTTTCCTGTAACCACTGCCATCTGGCCTGGATTGTATCCTTGTACTGCTTGGGACTAGGTCCTAATGGTTATTACCTGCTGCAAGAACTCCATCTTGAAGCAAGATAGTACAGTTGCGTAAAGAACTTACTGTAACAGTAGATCTTCGAGAAGATTTCTTGCAGCAGGTATGCTTTCCCTCCCACCTTCCCTCATGGTTATATAAGTTTTCTTCTCTCTGAGGGATTTTAGACCCTGCTCTGTTCCCCATCCTTTATACTAGCCGGGTCTCCAGCAGGCAAACTGAGGTGGTGCCGGGGGATTGCCCCCTTATACCATTGGGAATGGGGCCGACATCAGGGGGGGCGTCCCCCACCTTAGACTGCTAGCTAGAATTTTTCTATGGGGTCCTAGGGCCTGGTGGCATAGTCCTAATGGTGATTACCTGCTGCAAGAGCTCTTCTCGATCTACTGTTACGGGTAAGTTCTTGCGTAACTGTACTTTGGCTTACCAGTGCCACATAATGGTGCAGAATCGCATGGCTTGCTATGCCTCTTTTTTTAATTTAACCCAGTATTTGAGTTGCCTTACCAAATGCCCTGTGTGACACCAGCTTTCCCAGTGGTTGATTGACATCACAAAGGTTATTTCCAGTATTCAAGCCAGAGCTTTGTACTCCGAAACGAATAAACCTTCATAAAGCAACAATGTAAAAAAAGGGGGGGGGGTCTGACTACCATAAATGCAAGTCTTCATCTCTAATAGCAGAAGTCTGTTACAGGGCTGGCACAGTGGCAGTCTTGCTATCTGATGCCGGCAACCTGTGTGAGAGAATGAGCCCAGGATGCTCTTGGGAGAAGGTTTAAGCATCCCAGAGGATGCTTTCCTCCGAGGACTGGGCAGTGAGAGTCACTGCTGTACCATCAACAGGGTTGACTGCAGGTGGTGGTGCAGCTGGAGTCACTGTGCAGGAAGGGATGCCGTTTTATATGTGCACCTTGCAGCTCTTGTTGGTAGCATCCTTGGGAATGAGTTAGAAACCAAGGTGGAAACCCGGGAACACACACCATGGCGCCTACACTGTAGGGTCCTGCTGACCCGACTGCCTCCCACCGTTCTGCACATGAGCCAGATTTATGGGAGGATTATTGGGGGCTCCACCATGGAGGAGGGAAGGGGCCCATATACCCCGGATGGTGATATAGTGACCGCCGCCCACCCACCCACCTCCCATCTACATATTGAATTAAAAGGGCTAATCATCTGCTAGTTGTCATCAAAATGCTTCTAGGACCCTATTCACAAAAGATTTGGGGCCAGATATTCAAATACACACAAAGCGGAATGCAAAAATTTGAATTGTGCCTTGCACATGCCTGGGTGCCTAATGATGCTTTATTCCACTATTCGACTGAATATAGGGCCATGTCAACCCAGAGCTAAGTCACTTAATGCTGCCCTGACAGGGCTCCCAAGTACGCTGCCAGAATGGATAGTGCTGGAGCTATTTGTAGTATTCAAGGGGCCCTTGGCACCTTGCATGCCCAATGAGTTCATCTGCATGGGTCATGCGGATGAGCCCACTGGGCATGCAGGGTGCTAAGGGGCCACTTATCTGCCCATTATGAGCTCATTTGCATGGGTAGCAAGACTGGTCAGTGTTGTGCGAGCCCCCCCCAATTGCCCAGTCCCAGACGTGTAAATATCTCTGGTGCTAGTGGTCTCCCTCCCGAACCCCGTGAGTAGAAATAAATGCCCTGGTGGTAGTGGTACCTTCCCTCCCTCTGATCCCAGCCCTAACGTAAAAGTTTATATTCCTGGTGGTAGTGGTCCCCCCGATCACCAGCCTGGAAGTACAAACAGCCTCTCCCTGGCGTCCAGTGGTGTCCCCCCAGCCCCCTTGGTATCAGCCCCCTCCCTTACCGTGTGCTTGTCGGTGGTGCCATGGATGCATACGTGACCAGCACAGCCCTCATCACACCTCTTTGGCTGGCCACTGTATGTACAGGCAGGGAATGTGCCTCTTATTTACAGACCGGGCACGTCACCCTGTTCTGTAAATGAGATGTGTTCCCTTCCTGTACACGTGGTGGCCGGCCGAGGATATGTGAGGAAGGCTGTGCCATATGCACCTGTGGCACCACCGATGAGGATATGGTGAGTTGGCAGGGGGGGGGCCACTGGGCACCGTGGAGGGGTTATTTGTACTTCTGGGCTGGCGATCGGGGGGGCACTACCACAGGGCTGGGGGCATCAGCACCAGGGATGTGTATTGTAGGGCTGGGGATCAGAGTGTGGGGGGACTCACCACTGCCACCAGGGATGTTACTATATGTATGGTGGGTCTGGTGATTGGGGTAGGGGCACTACTAGTACCAGGGACATTATGTTTTACATAATAGGCTGGGGGGGGTCGTGGCTGTGTTACCTCTGGCTGCAACTAGGGTTGCCAGGAGTTAAGGTAGGGTTTTGTTTGATGGTATTTGCACTGTGCAGAAGGACCACACTGTACCCTTTTGCACATTGCCATGCCGCTGAATATGGGGTAGTGTGCATATTCAAACAACATGAAGTCTTGCTATATTATGACATATGCAGTGAGTCCCAACCTTCGAACTGCTCCGGAGGTGAAAGAGTTAACTTTCCATGCCAAGCATGGAACGCTTAGCTCGAGCTTGGTTGAAACTCTTTCTGTTGTTCTTCAAACTCAAACCGTCAGATTCTTTACTCCGCCTCACTGAATAGTCACTCCGGAGATTTCTCCTTCTGCTCTGTTCATTTTGTCGGTTAAAGTATTGTTTTTCTCGGTTCTCGACCGAATTTAAACCGCAGCCGGTCAGTTCAGACTCTGTCTGTGGTATTTGTGAGTACTAGATAGGTTTTACATTAATTTCTATTCTGTGTGGAACTTATAAATGGTTTATCGGTTCGGTTTGAACCGATCAGGTTGTTTAAAATATCTTAATCTGTCATTTAGAGTGTGGTTACCGCTTCTTATCGGTTCTAAAAAAACTGGATTTTATTACCTTTTTTTTTTTTTTCCACGACCCGTGACACAGTTGGGAACCGATAAGAGGGTCTTACCTGGCGGATTGCCATAAACGGGTAAGTTTGGTTAGGACTGGCACTATGTTTGAGAAACCCAAAAGAAAAACCGGGCCCACTGGGTTTCAACACTGCAGTGTGTGTGGGGAAGTCTCTGCCAAGGCTGACCGCCACACCACCTGTGTTTATTGTCTGGGGTTTGACCACCTCAGTGCAGACTGCCAGATTTGTAAAAGTTTTCCTGCAGCTACCCTGGAAAAGAGAGTTGGTAGGCTCAGGGAAAGGGAGGCCAGAAAGTCCGCTGAACCGGATGGCCAGCCTGGTTCAGTTCCAACCGAACCGGAGGGAGTGCCCTCTGACCAGGGCGAGACTTCCTCAGGCAAAAGGAGATCTGACTCTGAGGAGTTGGTTCCAGCAAAAAGGACCGGGAAATCAGCTGGTGTGGAGCCAAAACTTTCCTCTTCAACCGCTGAAGAAATAGTCAAAGTGATTAAAATTGTCCAGTCGCTTTCCCCGGTTCCGACCGAACCGGCACCATCGAGTAAACAGCCGGTTCCACCGGTTCAAGAGTATGATTTAGAGGAGTATTATGAACTGGAGGAAGGGGAAGAGGAGTATGAGGAGAGTGAATGTGGATTTGAAAGTCTGGATGTGCCCATTGATCCGGACATCTCCCCAGACAGACCTTCAGGAGTGTCTCCTCCTAGGCTTTCTGAGTCCCCTTCTCATTTTATGTTTTATAAAAAAAAGTGGCTGAAACCCTCCAGCTCCCTATGGAGGAAGCTGTGGATGATCAAGAGGAGCCTGACTATGTGGAAATGATGGATATCCCAGAGTCTAGGAGACTGTCTATTCCCTTGCATAAATCTTTTGGGAAACAGACTTTTAAAATTCTAAAAGCTCCTCACACTATACCTCTTGTAGATAAGAGAATGGACAAGAGGTATACATTGTCAGGCTCTGATACGGAGTTCCTTACACAACAATGCAGCCATGTTGAGGTAGTGCAGGCTGCAGCCTGTGACAAGGCAAATATTATTCCCTTGGCTTCACACCCCCCTGACGAGGACTCCAGGAGGATTGATGCTATGGCAAAGAAACAATACATGGCAGCATCCTTGGGACTCAGACAGGCAAATTATATGGCCTGTGTTGCTAGATATCAGAAATCCAGATGGGATACTGTTATGGCTCTAGCAAAACAGGTCCCTGGCCAGCTCTCCAAGGAGCTGGAGCAGGTGGCTGCTGATGGGATTGAGGCATCCAAGGTGCAATTCCATGCTGCAGTGAACTCAAATGATGTGTCATCAAGAGTCATGGCTACATCTGTGGCACTTCGCAGAATGGCTTGGCTCAGATGTACTAGCCTGTCTCAGGATACCCAGACTAAGGCCATGGATTTTCCTGTTGTGGGTAATTGTCTGTTTGGGGAACAGACAGAGAATTACATAAAGAAAATGGATGAGTACAGGACCACCTATAGGAGTGCACAGGCCAAGGAAAGGCAGGCCACTCCTCAAAGGCAGCTTCCCAGGGGCAGGGGCAGGCCTTTTTACCAAGCCCAGGCCTCCTCTTCTGCTTATGCCCAGAGGGGGTTCTTTAGAGGGAGAGGCAGACGGAGTACAAGCAGACCTGCTTCCACCCCTCAGCCCAAAGCCCCTGCCAAGCAGGCACCCTGATGGGGTTGCCAGGGCCGATTCTCAGCCAGGGACTGGTTCTCAGCTTCAAAAAGTTTCCAAAGATGAGAACCAGATCCTTTCCACCTGCAAATCCACCAGAGGCACTTGCCCTAGAGGCAGAGGTCTCTTCCCTCCTGGCTCTCAGAGCTGTGGAAAGGATTCCACCCCTACACCAGGGCAAAGGGTTGTACTCCAGGTACTTCCTTACCCCAAAAAAGACAGGAGAATGGCGGCCCATCCTGGATCTCAGATATTTAAACAAGCACCTTTTAAAACCAAAATTCAAAATGGTGACTCTGGAAATTATTCTACCCTCTCTAAGGCCAGGGGACTGGCTAGCGTCCCTGGACCTCAAGGATGCCTACTTCCATATTCTCATCAGAAGCTCCCATCGAAATTACCTCAGGTTCGAGCTGCCCTCAGGCCATTACCAGTTCAGAGCAATGCCCTTTGGCCTCACCTCTGCTCCAAGGGTATTCACAAAATGCCTGGCAGTAGCAGTTGCTTCCTAAGAAGGCAAAAAATTGCCATCTTCCCTTACCTGGACGACTGGCTCATAGTAGACCAGTCTCCAGACCAAGTCAAGTTACATCTACAGATAACTCAGCAACTGTTCACCTCTCTAGGTTTCCTCCTAAATCTTTCAAAGTCAGTTCTAGAACCTGTCCAGCTCCTCACCTTCATAGGCGCAGAGCTGAACACAGAGAAGGCCAGAGCCTGCCTTCCTTTTGGACAGGGCAAGGACCCTGGTTTCTCTGGCCTTCTCATTCGCCCTGCAGGTCTTTCGACCAGCAAGGCATTTTCTGCAGCTCCTGGGGCACATGGCTGCTTCTACAGCAGTAGTGCAGGGAGCAAGATTTCAGATGAGGGACATCCAGTTCCATTTGAGAGCCTTTTGGTCTCAAAGGAAAGACCTTCTAACCAAATTGATCCTAGTGACTCGAGCCCTGATCCAGGCCCTACAGTGATGGCAGGATCAGAGCAATCTGAGACAAGGGGTTCCTTTTGTCCCTCAGTCTCACTCCTTAATCCTTACTACAGATGCATCCCTCTTGGGGTGGGGAGCTCACATGGGCGACATCACTACCCAGGGATTGTGGTCCCCTCGGCAATCTCTGCTCCACATCAATTTGTTGGAACTCAGAGCAGTTTTTCTAGCATTTCAAGCTTTTTCCAAATCTGTTCAGAACAAAGTTATACAGGTCAGAACAGACACCACCACCACAATGTGGTACATCAACAGGCAAGGGGGCACTCAGTATACGGCCTTTTGCACTGAAGCACTGAAGTTGTGGTCTCTGGCTACTCCTGTACACCTCCCTTATGGCAGTTCACCTCCCAGGCAAGGATAATGTCCTGGCAGATGCTGTCAGCAGGATTTCCCAGGGCCATCACGAATGGTCACTGGACCCCTGGTCTTGGGTGGTATTTGCCAGATGGGGCACCCCGCAGATAGATCTTTTTGCAGCCCCAGACAGTCACCCACGTCCCCTTTTGCTGCAGGCCCCAGTGTTGGGCTCAGTCCCTCGGGATGCCTTAGTTCTCATTTGGGAGGGAAGTTTTCATGCTTTTCCCTTCCCTCTCCTAACAAAGTGCTAGTCAAAATCAGATCTCAACCCTGCAAGATGATTCTGATTGCTCCAGACTGGGCCAGACAGCCTTGGTATCCACTCCTACTGTCCTTAGCAGTCCATCTTCCCCTGTGTCTTCTAGAATGCCAACCTGTTAACCTGTGCTCAGGGGAGGGTTTGGTACCCACACCTCAAATCTCTCAATCTCAAGGCCTGGCTCTTGAGGAGTTAGAGTCTGCTGATCTACACCTCTCCCAAGGTATAATGGATATCCTGAAGGCTTCTAGGAAACCTTCCACCTGGGCTACTTATAATTCCAAATGGAAGAGGTTTTCCATATGGTGCTCTGGGAAGCATATTTCCCCAGAATATGCTGATTTACCCACAGTCCTGGATTATATGGTCCACTTAAATTCCTTGGGGCTGAGACCAGCTACCCTAAAAGTGCATCTGTCAGCTGTGTCTGCTTTTTTTTTTTTTTTGAAATTACTGTTTTTTTTCTCCTTCCTGCCTGCCATCCCCGACCCTTCAGGAGCCTCAAGGTAAACATCCCTCTGCCTTCCACCCTGCCCGTATGACCCCACAGGAACCCCATAGAGCTTCGGTTTACCCCCGAGTGGGGATGGGGCAGAGCCCCCTTACCCCAACAATCAGATTTCGTCGGTCCGGGGGCCATTGGGCGGGCGGAGGCACATCGAGGGCACGTCTCTGCAGGCTCCATCTTCCTGGCGATGGCAGGCGTTTTTCCGCTTTTCCCACCCCTACAGCCTGGGACTCCCTGGCGTCCAAGGCGCAGAGCGCCGACGCCACGCTGTATGTCGGCAGCCTCCCCAACATTAAGCAGTAGTACTCGAGCCTCGCCGAGTCAGACAAGTGTTCAGGCTATAGCCTGACTCCCGGAGTAGGCGAGCTGTCGTGGGGCGCTCAGCGTAACTCCCCGGCGGCCTGGCGACCCGAGTCCGGCTCCGAACCCGGATCGCGGCGTGGGCGGGTGTGGCGTCCAGCGCCTCAACCCTCGGCGCCACCGGGCCGGCCTGTGTCTGCTTTTATTTCAGCAGGTAAACCCTCTTCTCTTTCAGCTCATCCTGTATTTTCCAAGTTTTTCAAGGGATTTCTTCACACCAACCCTCCATTCAGGGCCCCTGCCTGGGATCTTAATGTTTGCATTGCTCAGCTTATGCAACCCCCCTTTGAGCCCTTGTCTTCAGCAGACCTTAAGTACTTGACTTGAAAGACTGTTTCTGGTAGCCATCACTTCTGCCAGACGCATAAGTGAGTTACAGGCTTTTCAGTGGAGCCTGATTTTATCTCCTTTCACAGAGATAAGGTGGTCCTCAGGACTAACAGGAAGTTCTTGCCTAAGGTGGTTTCAGATTTCCACCTTAATCAATCCATATCTCTTCCAGTGAACTTCACTGACCATTCTTCCTCTCGCGAGAGGAGACTGCACAGCTTAGATGTGTAGAGGGCCCGTAGTTACTACATAGAGCGTACCAAGGGTCACAGGTTTGACTCCCTCCGACTGTTCCTCACTTATGGTGAGGTTGGTAAAGGGAAACCTGCCACTAAAAGATCCATTGCCAGGTGGATTGTCTCCTGTATCCAATTTTGTTATGAAAAACTGGGTAAGGTTCCTCCCTCAGGCCTGAGGGCTCACTCTACCAGAGGTACAGCTGCTTCCCTGGCTGCTGCCAGGGACATCCCTGTTCTAGAGATATGTCAAGCAGCTACCTTGAAAACAGTTCACACTTTTACCAAGCGTTACTCCCTGGACATCCAGGCTAGGAGTGATGCTCGGTTTGGCATAGCTGTGCTTCAGAGCCTATTTCCTAAGTAGGTTCTGTCCCTCCTCCATGGAGGTACTGCTTTGTAGTCTGCATATGTCATAATATAGCAAGACTTCATGTTGTTTGAAGAAAAAATTACTCACCGTAGTAATGTTGTTTTTTCTAATGAAGTCTTGCTATATTATGACCTCCCTCTCTGCCTGCCCCTCTCAGAACCTCTGTTTTTGGGATGTGGGTGGGCAGTGCAGTGTTGGCACTTAGTAGGTGCCCACCTTGTTGTTTTTCACGCCTCCTTTCTGGGGGTGACTGGGTGTTGTTGTGTTTTTCATTTTTTGAGTCTCCTGACTTGAGTCTTTGTTTTGGGACCAAAAAATGTGTTCTTATGTTTAGTAGCCAGTTGGCTAGTGTAGGTTAGAAACATAGAAACATAGAAGTTGACGGCAGATAAGGACCGCAAGGCCCATCCAGTCTGCCCATTTCTTTTTCTACCTTATAAATGTGCCATCGGCCTTTGCTCTGTCAGTGACCTATCTATTCATAGTCATTTGTATTGCTCCCTTATGCCTATCCCATGCCTGTTTGAAGCCCTGCACTGTATTCATAGCCACCACTTCTTGTGGTAAGCCATTCCATGCATCTACCACCCTTTCTGTGAAAAAATTTCCTCACATTCCCCTTAATCGGCCTCCCTCTAATCTCATGCTGTGTCCTCTTGTCCTGCTATTTTTCTTATATTTAAACATGTTAGACTCTTTCACCTTGTTTATGCCCTTAAGGTGTTTAAATGTCTCGATCATATCACCTCTCTCCTCCTTTGCTCAAGGGTATACATATTGAGCTCCGTTAATCTGTCCTCATATGTCTTCTGATGCAGTCCCTGCACCATTTTGGTTGCCCTTCTCTGGACTGCCTCAATTTGGTTAATGTCCTTGTGAAGGTGTGGCTCCAATACTGCACGCAGTACTCCAGATGGGGCCTAACCAATGTCTTGTACAGAGGATTATTACCTCCCTCTTACGACTTGTGATACCCCTACTAATACACCCTAACACCCCCTAGCCTTACCTACTGCTTTAGAGGTCTGCTTGGATGATTTTAGGTCATCAGTGATGATGATGCCCAAGTCTCTTTCTTCCTTTGTGACTGCTAGCAACTCCTCCCAGCCTATAAGTGGCTTCAGGGTTTCTCTTCCCTATGTGCATGATTTTGCACTTCTTTGCATTAAATCCCAGTTGCCACTCTTCTGACCATTCTGCTAGTTTATCCAGATCTCTTCTCATTCTGCCCACCCATCTGGATCATCTACTCTGTTGCAGATCTTGGTGTCATCTGCAAACAGACAAGCCTTACCCTCTAGTCCATCTGCGAGGTCACTAATGAAGATGTTGAATAGGACTGGCCCCAGGACTGATCCCTGAGGTACCCACTTGTGACTTGCATCTCTTCTGACTGTATACCATTTACCACCACTCTCTGTTTTCTGCCAGTCAACCAGTTTGCCACAGTTGACCAACTTCTGACCCACCCGAGCCTACCTAGCTTATTTATCAATCTTCTATGTGGAACAGTGTCAAAAGCTTTGCTGAAGTCAAGGTAGGCGACATCAACTGCTCCCCTTGGTCCACCACTCTGGTTACCCAGTCAAAGAAATCTATGAGATTAGTTTGACAGGACCTTCCTTTGTAAACCCATGCTGTCTTGGATCCTGTGCCCTATGGATTCCAGGTGTTGCACTATCCTTTCCTTAAGGGTGCCTCCATAATCTTGCCCACTACTGAGGTAAGACTGACGGTCTGTAGTTCCCGCCTCCTCCCTGCTACCACTCTTGTGGAGTGGGATCACATGAGCCCTTCTCCAGTCTTCTGGGACCTCTCCTGTGCTCAGAGACTCACTAAACAATTCTGCTAATGGCTCTGCTAGTTCCTCCTTTAGCTCCTTAAGTACCCTGGGATGTATGCCATCAGGTCCCATTGCCTTATCCACCCTGAGCTTAGCAAGCTCTTGTAGGACCCTTTCTTTTGTGAAGGGAGTAGTGCTCACCTCCCTCCCCCCTGTGTCCATGATGCTGAGCTGTGGGCCCTGCCCTACCTTCTCTTCAGTAAATACTGAGCAAAAGTATCTATTTAGGATAGATGCCTTTACAGGGTCCTCCTCCTCACATGCTCCCTTTTCTCCATTAAGCTTAGCAATACCCCCTCTGGACTTTCTCCTTTCACTAATGTATCTATAGAAAGTCTTGTCACCTTCTTTTACTGTTCGTGCTAGTGTTTCCTCAGTTTGGGACTTTGCCTGCCTTACTGCCTTACCTGCTTCCCTTAGGGCAGTTTGGTATGCCTCCCTATCTTCATCCCGCTGTGTTCCCTTATATTTTCTGAAGGCCAGCCTTTTGGCTCTGACCTTTTCTGCTACTGTATTTGAGAACCAAAGTGGTTTCCTTCTTCTTTTGCACTTCCTTTTCTGTCTAACACAATGGGATGTTGCTTCAAGTATTGTATCCTTAATGCTTGCCCACTTTGCCTGTACCTCCTCACCTGTGTTTCTTTTTGCCAGGGCTAGCTTAACTCTGTTGGCCATCTTATCAAAGTCAGCTCCTCTGAAGTCCCATATTTTTGCCTTGGAATGGGATGATTTAGATGTAGTAGCCAAATTGAACCATACCATGTGATGGTCACTGGCTCAGGTGACCTTCTACCTGGAGATCTGTGATCCCTTCTTTGTTAGTCAGTACTAGATCTAGGATAGCCCTGTCTCTTGTGGGTTGCTGTACCAGTTGTTTGAGGCCCTCCCCCTGCAGGGAATCCACTATGAGTCTAGTTCTGGCAGATGTTCCTGCTGGTATTGACCAATCTGTATCTGGCATGTTGAAGTCTCCCATTATCAGAACCTCCCCTTTAGCTGTCATGTTTTGTATATCTTCTAACAGTAATGTGTCTATGTCCTCCCTCTGGTCTGGGGCCTGTAGACAACCCCAGTTCTTATGGCTGTCCCATTTCCTGTTTCAGGGTGACCCACAGTTCTTCTGGCTCCTTATGTGTATTCTGAATTTCTGTAGCTTTGATATTTTCATTAACATACAGGGCCACTCCTCCCCCTTTTTGCACCTCGGTCTCTTCTGAACAATACATAGCCAGGTACTGAAGTCTCCCAAGTGTGGTTACTGGTAAACCACGTCTCACTAATTGCTACTATGTCCAGTTTAGCCTCTGACATTATTGCCTGCAGGTCTGGGATCTTATTTCCCAGGCTGTGAGCATTTGTGTACATGATTTTCCATTGGCCAGATTTTGGTGTGTTAGTTGTTGGGTGAAGTTTGGCATTACCCCTGTGCATCGTATGGGGAGACAAACCTTTTTTCTTACCTGGTGATGCAAATGAACGGCAAACACGCTGAATTCCTGTTTGACCACTAGCTGAGGGGGGAGGGGTGTTCTTCCCATTCGACGTATGGGGTGCTGCAACCCTCTCCCCATTTGCTAGTTTAAATATTCTGCAAAGACGTCAAACTTCTGCCCCAATGCACTGACTCCCTCTTTAGTCAGATGCAGTCCATCAAATTAAAGAACTTTCGCTCCCAGAACTGTTGCCAGTTCCCTACAAATCTGTGTCCTTTTCCTGGCACCAGTCCTTGAGCCACGTGTTTAGCTCCCTATCTCCCCTTCTCTGACCTTCCGTCCATCTGCTCCCTTCTCCCAGACTGGCAGGATCTCAGAGAAGGAGATGCCAGACGAAATAGATGATAGTTTGTCACCCAGCCTAGTCAGGTGTTCCTTGGTCTCCACAACTGACCGGCTGGCGAGATCGTAGTCCCTATGTGTACTAGGACATCAATGTTTTCTCCTGCTTTGTGAACAATTTTAGCAATGCGGTCAGTGTCTCTCCATGCTGATGTACCTGGGAGACATCTGACCATCACCCTGGCTGGAGATGGGTATCAACTCCCGAATCATGGAGTCTCCTATGATCAGAAGTTTTTGGATTTCCTTTGTGCTTGTTTAGTTTTGGTTCCTGATTTGGGTGAGTATTGTTGTGCTAGCTCCTGTGCCACAGTGTCCTGCTCTGCAGTGTCTTCTGCCTCTTTATTTGATTTCAGAGATAGAGGCAGATACCTGTTTAGTGTTTATATGGTTTTGGAGGTAATGTGTTGGAGAGCAGAGAGTGATGGGGCACCTGATTTGCTCCTCTAACCACCTGCCAACCTCCTGGACCAACTACCCTCTGCGTCGAGGTTTTTCTGTTGGATGCTGGGGAAATGGCGGGTGGTTCTTATAATGTATTTCCTCTTCAATATGAAATTTGAGGCGTGCAATCTCTGCCCATGCTGCCCGGAGCTGAGACCTAAGATCTCCAAAGGCCCAGCATGTAGGACAGTGTCCTAAATCCTGTAAGACTGTCCTTCTGAAAATTGTTCCACAGTACCTGCAGTTAATGAAATCCATTCCAAATAAGTTGCTGGGTTTGTAACCTAGTCAGAGTAATTAGAAGGAAAAAAAAATGCAAGTAATGGTTTAATTGTGCTTTGTTTAACTTGTTATAACAAGTTAAATTACTAGTGCCCTGTAAATGAGATCACCTTGTGGAGGCCCCACTGATCCGCCCCTTCCTGCTCTGCCACAGGAAATGTCACAACTGTGGTACCCTATAAAGGAGTGTAGCGTGGGGTGGTTGGGGATGGGGTGGGTGGCTGGGCCTTCCCTGCCTAAAGAAGAACCACGGACGAAAGAACAAGGAGGTAAGAGCAGAAACAATCAGTCAACAACAAATGCAGTAACCCTGAAAGCTTATCCTAATGTTAGATAAAACTGTAAAACCTGTAAAGCACCACCTGTAATAATTTCAGAGAAGATATACCCTGTAAGAAACACTTTGCTCCAGAGAAAAATAAAGCAGTAACAGAAGATATACCTTGCAAAGACAATTTGAATCAGAAGATTACAGCAGTAATCTGTTAGCACACACCTGTAGGCACACCTTGTAATAATGCAGAAGAAGGTATACAGCAACAACAATTTGAATCAGAGAAAAATAAAGCAATGAAATGTTAGCAACAAACAGTAGCAATCCCTGTGAGTAAAAATAAAAACACCACCACACAGTAAATCTGTTAGCCAAACTAAGTCTTAATCCTTCTCCCTTGCTCTGGTAAGTTTCTCTACTCTGCCTTTCAAGCAGTCTTAGAAGGAAAGAGCTCAGGTGAAGCTAGGTGCCTTGGCCAGCAAACCAAGTCTTCTACCTCCAAGATATCAACTAACCTGACTTTTTAACCCTTCTTTCTGTTGAAATTACTGACAGTTTGCCAGCTCCACCCCACATACACACCTAATCCTTTGGAAGAGCTGTGGAGGAAAAGCAATTAGCTCCTTCAATGTGAGAAGGAGACTGAAACACCTCTGAGACAACAAACCTTTTCAACAAACAAGAATAAAATAAACACAGTGTCAAACAGTAATTTTGCTTAGCCCAATGATAAAAAGTCACAAAAATGTAAGCTCCACCTGTAATACAGTAATTTCAGAGAAGATATACCCTGTAAAAACACTTTGCTCCAGAGAAAAATAAAGCAGTAACAGAAGATATACCTTGCAAAGACAATTTGAATCAGAAGATTACAGCAGTAATCTGTTAGCACACACCTGTAGGCACACCTTGTAATAATGCAGAAGAAGGTATACCAGCAACAACAATTTGAATCAGAGAAAAAATAAAGCAATGAAATGTTAGCAACAAACAGTAGCAATCCCTGTGAGTAAAAAATAAAAACACCACCACACAGTAAATCTGCTTAGCCAAACTAAGTCTTAATCCTTCTCCCTTGCTCTGGTAAGTTTCTCTACTCTGCCTTTCAAGCAGTCTTAGTAGGAAAGAGCTCAGGTGAAGCTAGGTGCCTTGGCCAGCAAACCAAGTCTTCTACCTCCAAGATATCAACTAACCTGACTTTTTTAACCCTTCTTTCTGTTGGAAATTACTGACAGTTTGCCAGCTCCACCCCCACATACACACCTAATCCTTTGGAAGAGCTGTGGGAGGAAAAGCAATTAGCTCCTTCAATGTGAGAAGGAGACTGAAACACCTCTGAGACAACAAACCTTTTCAACAAACAAGAATAAAATAAAACACAGTGTCAAACAGTAATTTTGCTTAGCCCAATGATAAAAAGTCACAAAATGTAAGCTCCACCTGTAATACAGTAATTTCAGAAGATATACCCTGTAAAACACTTTGCTCCAGAGAAAAATAAAGCAGTAACAGAAGATATACCTTGCAAAAGACAATTTGAATCAGAAGATTACAGCAGTAATCTGTTAGCACACACCTTGTAATAATGCAGAAGAAGGTATACCAGCAACAACAATTTGAATCAGAGAAAAAATAAAGCAATGAAATGTTAGCAACAAACAGTAGCAATCCCTGTGAGTAAAAAATAAAAACACCACCACACAGTAAATCTGCTTAGCCAAACTAAGTCTTAATCCTTCTCCCTTGCTCTGGTAAGTTTCTCTACTCTGCCTTTCAAGCAGTCTTAGAAGGAAGTCTTAGGTTTACAGCTTCCACACAGGACCTCAGTGAGTTTAACTCGTAAAGATCTGACAGTTTGAGTTTGAAGAACAACAGACAGAGTTTCAACCGAGCTCGAGCTCAGCATTCCATGCCTGACATGGAAAGTTAACTCTTTCACCTCCGGAGCAGTTCGAAGGTTGGTACTCACTGCATATGTCATAATATAGCAAGACTCCATTAGAAGAAACAACATTACTAAGGTGAGTAATTTTTTCTTCATGGCTATGCCTCTCCCCTTGCCTACACATATACATTGTTTTTCACGGGCGCTAGCCCTCTTTGCCTGTGTAACAGCCCCTTTTGAATTTGAGACTCCAGCACAAACCCTAGTTTGTGTGGGCAAGGCTTCTACCATTAAGCATTTTTTTCGCTAAATTCTCTGTGTGCACTGTTAACAGTGGAGGAGGAGAAGCTTAGTATAATACTTAAGTAAACTGCATGCCCATTATCTTTCAAAAAAAAAAGTTGGTAGTACTGTACTAGAAATTTAAGATAATGCATTACGTTTTTTCGTACTGCTGCATTTCTCCACTTGATTTACTGTGAGTAATGCGTGCTGCTGCTGTTGCAGGTGTTACAGCGTGGACTGCAGAACATCCCTCTCAGCATTGACCTTTGGATCCATTACATCACATACCTACAGCAGACCGTTGACATGAATCTTCCAGAATCTATTATCAAAATCCGCAGGTAAAGGGAAATGAACCTTACTCTCAGCATGAAATATTGTTTTGCTTTTTTATCAGAATTTTTTTTTTTTTGTCCTTTACAGGTCTGTCAGTATATATGGGTCAACACCAAGGACTGCTCTGTCATTGGCATAGAGAAAGCTTCAGGGCAAAGAACCATTTGAAAACATTATGGGGAGATGTGCTGCCACGGATAGGAAACCCCAAGCACTATCCCAGCGAACACAGTGTGCGCACTTAGCCCAGAATTAAAGGGAACAGTCAGTATAAAGGGCCCCACAACCAAGTGTAGGGCAGGCCCCAGTGTGCACTCTGTATACAGAAACATTTTGTTTTACTTGCTGTTTATTGTAGTATAGGAGATCATATCAGACGAATTTTGCTCATTCTCAGGCTTAGCGTCTTCCGTAACTACAAATCCCAGAATCCTTTACAGCTGACAGCAGGACTGAAGCAGTAGGTGATTTAATAGCTTGCAGTGATTTTAGAGTTTGTATTAGCTCTGATTTTTGTTTGCTGGTCCCACTGTTCTCTCCGGGCTAAGTACAGTTATAGAGGACTGTACTTAAATCCTGGAGAAAGGCAGCACCAGAAAATATCTGATCGGAGCTTATAAATGCTTCAGCGTGCATTGCAAGCTATTGAATCTCCAATTGGTGCAGTCCTGCTATGATGTCAGTTGCAGGGGATTCTGGGATTTGTAGTTTCGGAAGACATTGGCCTGGATGTGAGCAAAATTAGTCCGATACGATCTATACTACAGTAAACAGTAAGTAAAATAAAAAGGTTTTGGACACAAGTGCCCATTGGGATCTGCCCCATGCTTGGTTGTGGGGCCCTTTAAGCTGACTGTTCCCTTTTAATCCTGGAGTGTGCGCGACCATTAATAAGAATAAATCTTACAGTACATGTGTATGAAGTTTCAAAACCATTAATTCTAACCTCAGGAATTCTTTAATGTTCGTAACTCTTGCAGTTGACCTCAAATAGAACTGCCGGAGAATGGAACATATGTAAATGATGGAACCCATCATTGGCTCGTGCCACTATTCAAATGCTGCCCTTTCCAACTGCTGTGTTCTAAAACACTCCCGATTTCATTCTCTGCTTGCTAAGTCAAGACACCTCAGAGATCTCTTCTCACAGTCATGATTTTTCATTGTTGTTTAGGTTGTTTAATTCAGAAAACAACGTAGGTTACATAGGTTATTCAGAGCTTTTTAAAGACTGGCATCCATTTTAGCTCACCACTAACTTTAAGGATAACCCAAAATATTAGCAACAAGGTGGGTGTCCAAGCGTGTCTTAAACATGTTTATACTACTGCTGGCCACAACTTTGATAGGGTGACCAAGATGTGGAATGAGCTCCCAAACTGAAAACCACTGCTTCTTTTTTTTTTTTTTGGTATTAAATCGTTTCACCTACTAGCTGCAGGGGTGACCTGTGGTATTATATGCCTGATCCCTAAACACAAGGCCTAGTTGTTTGCACAGTTTCATATCAGTTAGGGCCCTGTAGATCAGGCACATGTACCCCCTTAGCCTGCAGAATTCCAGGGAGTACAGACCTAACAATTTAAGTCTGTTGTTCTAGTCCAGTCCCCTAACCTCATTTATCCTACAGGTGGCCCTTCTCTGTACCCTTTCAATTACCTTCATCTCCCTTTTGCCTCCGGTGGCCCAAAACTGTGCCGCAGTACTCCTCAACGTTAGGACGTACCAGGGAGGTATACAGAGGTAGCAGAACATCTTTATTTCTATACTTAATATGTTTTTTTATACAGTGTAGTGCACTGCTAGCTTTTTCAATGACCATGTTGCAATGCAACTTAGAGCCACGGTTGTTGTTAACTCTTAATGCCCAGATCTCTCTCGTCCTGTACTACCTTTTGTTCTCACCCCATGCAAACAATATTGTGATTGGTTGTTCTTCCCAAAATGCATCACTGTGCATTTGTCGATGTTAAAGGTAAGTTTCTTAGCTTTTGCCCAGTATTCTAGTTCCCCCTGAGCTGTTTGTAGGTGTTTTTATCTTCCTGGTTGTTGACAATGTGCCCAATTCGTGTATCGTTGGCAAACTTTGACAGCCACGCTTCTGTTGTAGTACTCAACGAGGAGATATAGGTATTAAGAGACAGGGCCAAGCACCGGACCCTGAGCACCCCACTGGTCACTTCTGCCCATTTCAAATATGACGCTTTCCTTCCTTCCTTTCAGAGAAGAGCCATGCCATAATCCACCGTGGTTATTTTCCCATGGGTCTTCATGTTGACTAAGGCATTGACAAGTTCCCATGTGGACCTTGTCAAATGCCTTCAGAAATCCAGAAAGATGACGCTTAATAGAATCCTGATTGTCTAGAGCCTTGCTAGTTTTGCCGTAAAATCCAATGGGTTAGTATGACACGACCTTCCCTTGGTGAACGATGTTGTGCACTGTCCATATCTTCAGCTAGGAACTCAGTAATATAATCTTTATGATGCCTTCCAAGATTTTGCCAAAGACTGCAGTCAGGTTGATCAGTCTGTAATTCCCAACCTCCTGCTTAGATCCCTTTTTATGGAAAGGCACCGCTGTTGCTTGTCATGGATTTCTGGAAAATAGTTGTTACTGGACCTGCCAGAAGCTCTGCTAGCTCTTTAATAACTCTTGGGTGTAAGACGTCGGGGCCCTGTGCTTTATTGGGGTCTAGCTTCTGAAGTCTTTTCCACATTTGTAATGTCTAGTAAAAGGCCAGGTTCTGAATTATGATCAAGGTAGGTTTTTGTGACATCAGATCTTTTATTAAAGACAGAGGAGAAGTAATGGTTATACTGTTCAGCCATTAAATGATTATCTGTGATCATAGTCCCTTCAGGGTGTTTTAGTGAGCCAGTAGTTTTACTGCCACTCTTCTTTTTGTTAACATTAGCATAGAAAGATTGATAATTATCTTTAACCTTACTGGCTAATTTGAGCTCATGTTTAGTTTTGCAAGCTCAGTGCTGCTCTTAGATTGTTTTTTTAAACATTTTTTATAGCCTTCCTAGCATGTTTTTTCACCACTTTGTCTGGATTTTTTGTATGCCTTATTTTTTTAAGTTTCCTGACTGTTGGAATCATCCATGGTGGAATGGATTTTTTTGCCCCGTCATACTTCTTTATAAATGGTGTATAAATAGAATAATAGATAGGTTACAGTGAATTACAAGGCTGTAATTCCATCGAGAGGTTCTGGGGACATAAATAACCTCAGAGCCAAGCCGAGAGGTTTTATGTCCCCAGAACCCTCGAGATGGAATTGCAGCCGTGTAATTTACTGTAACCTATTTTTATTTTGTAATATATGGATCCGATTCTGAAAATGTGCTGCTTTTAAAATTCTGTGAACTGGCTGGCTGCCTGTTGCACTGAAGAAGTGCTCGCTCTCGGCTGACCACACAGACAGTATTGAAGTTGTGCCCGGATTTGTGAGGAAAGCTTTACTTTAATTTGGTAATCCTACCGTTTATTTTCTTTGTTCATCCGACAGGTAATCCACTTTTCTGAGAAATAAATATAAAAAACAAACTGGGCATAACTCGAGTTGCTCTCGCTAAAAGCGATGGCGATCCGCCATGTTCAGCGTTTGGTTTGCCCGCCTACTCAGAAAGTGCGTGCCAATGGCATTGCACGCTATATTGGGCACGATTGAACGTGGCACCATGGCAACCACGCTTGTGTGGCAGGCAAACTGGTGCATGCGCTGGATTTCAGTGATAATACTATTGTTCAGAGCTGAAACGATAGTATTATCAGCAGTGAACGATAGTATTATCAACAACAACCAATAGTATTATCGCTTGAGGAAGGGTAGAATTATCAGAAAGGGAGTAGTGTATTATAGGGATTTTTTGGTATGACTTTTGATAGTATTATTTTAACAATCCGTATATTACATGTATGTATCAGAGTGGAAAGCTTATTAAACAAATCGCACATATTGAGAGGCTGATTATCAAAATCAGTTTCCCAATCTGCCAGTTCACCTCTCATGCTATGAAAATCTGCCTTATTAAAATTATAGTACTGCCTGTGTCTTTACCCAGTACACCTGTATAGTTCAAGCTCGCCGTAGAATGGTCACTGGAGCCCAAGGGGGTCAGGACACTACAGGCGTGAATATTGTTAACCATGTTGCTCAGGACCAGATCAAGTGTATGGTTACCCGTAGTATTCATGGTGATGAACTGGTCGATGCCAGCCAGTATAAAAGTTTCCAGGTATCGCAACTCAGTTTGTGTTTCTGCATTCAGTGTGTCCCAGTTAATCCTGGGGAGGTTGAAATCACCCAGTAATATGGAGTTACCAGCTGTTGATATTTTGTTAATAAAATCTAATAATGAGTCTTCCTGCTGTGAGATAGACTAAGGCCTATAAACTAGTCCTAAATTAATGTTTGCTGAATATGGCGGGGAGATTCTAACCCATAAGGTCTCCACAGATTCCCCGTGGGTGGTTTCTATGTTTTCTGTAGTAATAGCATCTACAATATATAGGGCCAGGCCACCCCCCCCCCCCCGACTGTATCCTGTCCCTGTGGTATAGGGTATAATCTCAGACTTGTCCCAGGGGTCTTGCATTTTTCCACCAGGTTTCTGTGATGGCATAAATGTGTGTGTTGGACACGTGTAAGATGAGGAGGAGTTCATCAAATTTGTTATTGAGATGTCTAGCATTTATTAGAAGGAAGTTCCATTTAGGTAGTACAGACTGCTTGATAGTTACCTGCTTTGATTTGAAGTCCCCCCGACCATGCCGTTTAAATGGGTATCAATAACCTCCCATAACCTATGTGCAAAGATGCACTTGCCTTGTTTAAGTGCAAGCCGTCCTTTGCAAACAGTCTTGTACTGTAGAAACTGTCCCAGTGGTCGACAAATGTGAACCCCCGTAACAACCAGCCGTTACAAGAATAAGTATTTCTCTAGCCTTTATATGAGTAGCTCTGGGACTGGTAGGAGGCCTGAGATTGTCAGGTTGCTCCCCTTTTCTGTTAGGACCATCCCTACCTGTTCGAAATCCCTTTGAATTTCAACAGTGCTTCTCTTTTTCCAGGTCATTAACTCCTCCATGGATTAGGGTTACTGTCTTTTTTGTGTGTTCCTTCAGGCCTGGCAGGAGCTGTCTGATGTTACGGATTCCATCCCCTGGTAAAACACTAACTGTAGTGTGTAAATTACTATGTTTGCATAATGTATGGTCAGTGTAACTGAGCATGGAGTCCCCTATAACCAGGACATCTCTGGATGCCTTATCATATGATGATTCAGCCCTGTCCTTAACTAGCCATGATGTTGGTGCCCCGGACTACGGGTTATTGCCCTCAGATGGTGTTGAAACCTCCTAGGTTTTTAATTCTTCCTCCTGGCTCATATTAATATCAAAAGGTAGAGCATTAAGTCTGTTGACTGTTAATATGTTTGATGAGCCCCCTATATTTCTCCCGCCTTTTGATTATTGGTTTTAGGGACTAAACACCAGTCATTGTCATCCCCACACTCCACAACTTCAGACTCAGTGGAATCTGTGGTTTGTATGCATCAAGTTTTATTGTGTTGGCGAGTATCTTGTGTAATGAATATCTGTGTGGACCTGTGCTCTTTGTTGAAGTGATGTAATTTCAGCCTACAAGACCTCCAGTAAGATGCATTTATCACATTTGAACTCGGAGTCTTCCCTTCTGCATACATACAGCATTTAATGCAGAGTTTCATTCGCACTGTAACTTACACTATGGAGTTATCAGTAATGGTAGGCCTAATTCCAGATGACACAGCCGACATGCATGTCTCTCGTGCAGGGTGACGGCGCATCCCTGCTGCTCGCAGCAGGGCCGAGGTTTTGATGTGACCCAGAAGTAGCTGTATGGGTCGCGCGTAACCAAAAGTTGCAATTTAAAACAAATATTTTATCTGCTGCTGCTAGAAGCAGAAATAAGAGCCCAGAATACAATAAAAAAGAAACGCAGTGATTTTGTAGTCCAGCTGAAAAATACTGGACTACGACCGCTCTCTTCCTCCTTCCTGGTTTAGGACGGGGGTAGGGCTTCAATACGAAATGTTCCACTAAACACAAATGCCACAATTAAAACATACGCATTCAGTGTTTCGTGAGTTCCGTGCAATCTCAAAGCTGAAAGCTGCAGATCCAGTAACGTTAATATTTTTTTATTTGCTGCCTTTATTTTCTGTTTAAATTAATGTTGTTAGTTTTTTATTCTTATAGTTTTTTTCTTCATAACGGTCAAGGAGCTGACACTTCCGTCAGGTTTTTTTATTATTATAGTTTAAGTGTTAGAAACATAGAATTTGAGAAGAGGGTAGCATCTTTCAGAAAGAGATGTGCAAGAACAAGGTGACACGATTTTAAGATAGAGGGGGACGGCTCGGGGGCAATGTGAGGAAGTATTTCACAGAGAGGGTGGTGGGCACATGGAACGGCCTTCTTGAGGAGGTCATGGGGTCAAAAACTGGGGGAATTCAAGAATGCATGGGACAGACATAAGGCAATTCTTGTGGGGCGTAGGAAGAAATAGGCTGTTGGTTAACTAGGATCTGCAGCTTATCCAGTAGGTAGGGAAATGGGCAGACTAGGTGGGCCAAGCGGTCCTTATTTGCCGTCAGTCTGTTTCTATGCATCCTTGGGTCGTGAGATTCAGGACTATGAAGAAGAAGGAGTAGGAGGAGATGGTGTAGACGAGGAAGACCACTGAGCCTGAAGTTTTCCCAGATTAGGAATTTGAGTCACCACCAAGATTGCCTGAGGATTTTTCCTTACACTTCATTTTTGTGAAGAAGATGGTGGATGCGAGGTGGTAGATGGTGATGAAGAGGTGGAGTACCTTGACCTCATGGGGCTGACTCCAACCAATAATCTTTTATTTATGGGTAATAAGTTTCTGAACAAGCATGTTTTGAAAATACTACAGACACCAAATTCTGTACCTCCCTTGGACAAAAGGGCTGACAGAAAATACCAGCTAGACAGGACTAGGATAGATTTTTTTTTCTCCCATCCTGATCATGAGGGTGTCATGCAGACTTCAGCCTGTGACAGGGCAAAAGTGCCTCTGGCATCCCACCCTCCAGAAAAGGATTCGAGGAAGATTGACAGCATGGCCAAGAAGGGCTGCTTGTCAGCTTCCCTTTCAGTTAGACTAGCTAATTACATGACCTATGCTGCCCAGTACCAGAAGTCTCTGTGGCAGTCAGTTTTGGTCGTGGAAGATAAAACTCCCTCTGGTCTGGCGGTTTACCTGGCAGAGATGGCAAGGTTTGGTTTGAGGCCTCTAAGTATCTGTTCCAGATGGCAGCAGATGCCAACGACACTGCTGATAGGTGGATGGCCAACACAGTAGTCCTTAAAAGATTTGCATAGCTCAGAGCCACTAATTGGTCACAGGATACTGAGACAAAAGCCATGGATTTTCACTGTGAAAATAATTCTGTTTGGAGACAAAACAGAGGCCTACATGAAAAAGGTGGATAAATATAAAACCACCTACATGAGCAACTCTGCCAGGGAAAAGCCCCTAGCTTCCTACAGGCCTTATGGAAGGGGAGGCATGGGCAGGTCATCCTATGGCAGACCTTTCTTTCAAGCTCAAGCCATACAGCAGTACCAACAGTATCCCCAGCAAACTTGATACTTCAGAGGTAGGGGAAGAAGGGGACCTAGGTGTGGGGCCCAGACTGGTCAGGTCCAGCCCCAGCCTAAGCTGAATCCCTGACTTGGTTGCCAAGATTGCCTCCCCTGTACCAGTAGGGGGCAGGCGGGCTCATTACTTCCAGACATGGGAGACCATTACCACAGACAAGTGGGTCCTGGAAGTAGTGAGTCAGGGCTTGTCCCTCAGTTTGAAATCGTTCCCACCTTTTAAGAACAAGAGTATTCAGACCAGCGTCAAACTCTGAGAGGAAGCTGATGGAGGAGGAAGTGGCAGATTTCTTACTGTCGAGCAGTGGAACCAGTCTTTCCACAGCAAAGGAAAATTATTTTACTCAAGATACTTTCTGACCACAAAGAAAAACGAGGAGCGACTACCTATCCTCGACCTAAGGTTACTGAACAGACGTTTGGCAAAGCCAAAATTAAAAATGGTAACTTTTAGTCATGATTTTGCTAACACTTCAGAAAGGAGACTGGTTGGCATTCCTGGATCTAAAAGATGCTTACTTCCACATCCCATAAGAGTTTCACAGAAAATACCTCGGGTTCAGACTCCCGTCAGGTCATTACCAGTTCTCGGCACTACCATTCGGACTCTTCAGCTCCAAGAGTGTTCACAAAGTGTTTGGCAGTGATAGTGGCAGATCTGAGAAAACAGGGAATCGCAGTGTTCCCTTACTTGGACGACTGGTTGGTGGTGGGAAAGTCGCCTCAACAGGCAAGGGATAGCCTAAGGACAACCCAGGACCTTCTGGAGTCCCTGGGGTTCCTACTAAACCTCAAGAAATCCATCCTGCAACCAGCGCAGGTACTGCATTTCATAGGAGCAGAGCTGGACACTGAGGGAAAGGGCTTACCTGCCTCAGGGCAGGGTAAGCAACAGTATTGGGTGAGTTACTTTTAAAAAGTAACCGATTACAGTTACTAGTCACTTTCAAATCAAATCATTTACAGTTATTTATTACTTTTATATAAAAAAATAATTAGTAACTGTAATACATATTACTTTACTTCTGATAAGGTTGTATTTACTCATTGAACATTGCTATGTGCTCATGAAACCCCCAAGAAGTGTATAAAAGAAATAAAGCCAATTCTAAAGACAATTAATGTTAATTTTATAACACAGTACCCATCTGACATTGCCAGCCACAATTCCTTGACATTTCCATAAATAACAGCTCTATTAAAAAACAAAAAACTCAAACTCACACTCTGCATCTACTCCTGCCCTCTGCAGTCGTTTCCCCCACAACTGAATCCTGGCTTTGCCAGCCATTGCTTTCCCTGACCTTTTGCATTTCCATAACACCCACACTGTCACTACAACACACACCCCCTGCATCTACTGCCAGTGCCCTTGGGGATCTTTCCCATACAGCTGTATATCCTGACAATGCAATCCACAACTACCCCCTTTATATCCCACCCTTACCTCACTGCTACACACTCCCTGCTGCATCTTCTGCACTTGGCAATCTTTCCCACATCTAGCCTGTATTCTCCTCCTGACTATGCAAGAGCGGCAACTACCCCTTAACTTTCTATTATGTCACTGCCAGTATGCCACAACTCTGACAGTGTCACAATCAAATTATCACACAACACAAAACACTTGTTGCACTCCGGTACGTACCTTTTTGATGAGGATTTTCTTGAGGGGCGAGTGATGGTGATGGACCTGGCATGTGGACGGACAATCAAGTGGCCTGCTGTAGCAGTTTCGCACATGTGGTGTTGATGGAAATAGGCTGAGAGTCCTGCCTGCAGATGGACTACTTGCCTTTTTCCCTACAACAGCTGTTCTGGCCCTGATTCCCTCAGGGTTCACAGTAGCGTCTGTAGAGGGCCACGACTGAGACATGAATGGGTGCAGCAAGCTATCTATAAATTGTACATTAACTGGCCAATCTATTGCCCTATCAAATTTCATCAATTCCTTTAGTGATTCTTAGCTGTACCATGTAGCGGAGTTTAAGTAGTATAATTTGTATATTAAATGTTGCAAAATGATAAATTTAATAATAAACTGACAAAATGATGTTTTCTGAGTTTTTTTTTTTGCACAACACATGTTACAGATATAGAACAAAATGGTGATGTTAAATGCATGCTGAAAATAGAAAATTCTTAGAATCGATGTTTCAACCATAGTTCTTCAGGATTTATCTCTTTAGAGGGAGAGGCAGGCCGGAGTACAAGCAGACCTGCTTCCACCCCTCAGCCCAAAGCCTGCCAAGCAGGCACCCTGATGGGGTTGCCAGGGCGATTCTCAGCCAGGGACTGGTTCTCAGCTTCAAAAAGTTTCCAAAGATGAGAACCAGATCCTTTCCACCTGCAAATCCACCAGAGGCACTTGCCCTAGAGGCAGAGGTCTCTTCCCTCCTGGCTCTCAGAGCTGTGGAAAGGATTCCACCCTACACCAGGGCAAAGGGTTGTACCCAGGTACTTCCTTACCCCAAAAAGACAGGAGAATGGCGGCCCATCCTGGATCTCAGATATTTAAACAAGCACCTTTAAAACCAAAATTCAAAATGGTGACTCTGGGAATTATTCTCATCTTCTAAGGCCAGGGACTGGCTAGCGTCCCTGGACCTCAAGGATGCCTACTTCCATATTCTCATCAGAAGCTCCCATCGAAATTACCTCAGGTTCGAGCTGCCCTCAGGCCATTACCAGTTCAGAGCAATGCCCTTTGGCCTCACCTCTGCTCCAAGGGTATTCACAAAATGCCTGGCAGTAGCAGTTGCTTCCCTAAGAAGGCAAAAAATTGCCATCTTCCCTTACCTGGACGACTGGCTCATAGTAGACCAGTCTCCAGACCAAGTCAAGTTACATCTACAGATAACTCAGCAACTGTTCACCTCTCTAGGTTTCCTCCTAAATCTTTCAAAGTCAGTTCTAGAACCTGTCCAGCTCCTCACCTTCATAGGCGCAGAGCTGAACACAGAGAAGGCCAGAGCCTGCCTTCCTTTTGGACAGGGCAAGGACCCTGGTTTCTCTGGCCTTCTCATTCGCCCTGCAGGTCTTTCGACCAGCAAGGCATTTTCTGCAGCTCCTGGGGCACATGGCTGCTTCTACAGCAGTAGTGCAGGGAGCAAGATTTCAGATGAGGGACATCCAGTTCCATTTGAGAGCCTTTTGGTCTCAAAGGAAAGACCTTCTAACCAAATTGATCCTAGTGACTCGAGCCCTGATCCAGGCCCTACAGTGATGGCAGGATCAGAGCAATCTGAGACAAGGGGTTCCTTTTGTCCCTCAGTCTCACTCCTTAATCCTTACTACAGATGCATCCCTCTTGGGGTGGGGAGCTCACATGGCGACATCACTACCCAGGGATTGTGGTCCCCTCGGCAATCTCTGCTCCACATCAATTTGTTGGAACTCAGAGCAGTTTTTCTAGCATTTCAAGCTTTTTCCAAATCTGTTCAGAACAAAGTTATACAGGTCAGAACAGACACCACCACCACAATGTGGTACATCAACAGGCAAGGGGGCACTCAGTATACGGCCTTTTGCACTGAAGCACTGAAGTTGTGGTCTCTGGCTTACTCCCTGTACACCTCCCTTATGGCAGTTCACCTCCCAGGCAAGGATAATGTCCTGGCAGATGCTGTCAGCAGGATTTCCCAGGGCCATCACGAATGGTCACTGGACCCCCTGGTCTTGGAGGTGGTATTTGCCAGATGGGGCACCCCGCAGATAGATCTTTTTGCAGCCCCAGACAGTCACCCACGTCCCCTTTTTTGCTGCAGGCCCCCAGTGTTGGGCTCAGTCCCTCGGGATGCCTTAGTTCTCATTTGGGAGGGGAAGTTTCTCTATGCTTTTCCCCCCCTTCCCTCTCCTAACAAAGTGCTAGTCAAAATCAGATCTCAACCCTGCAAGATGATTCTGATTGCTCCAGACTGGGCCAGACAGCCTTGGTATCCACTCCTACTGTCCTTAGCAGTCCATCTTCCCCTGTGTCTTCTCGGGAATCGCAACCTGTTAACCTGTGCTCAGGGGAGGGTTTGGTACCCACACCTCAAATCTCTCAATCTCAAGGCCTGGCTCTTGAGGAGTTAGAGTCTGCTGATCTACACCTCTCCCAAGGTATAATGGATATCCTGAAGGCTTCTAGGAAACCTTCCACCTGGGCTACTTATAATTCCAAATGGAAGAGGTTTTCCATATGGTGCTCTGGGAAGCATATTTCCCAGAATATGCTGATTTACCCACAGTCCTGGATTATATGGTCCACTTAAATTCCTTGGGGCTGAGACCAGCTACCCTAAAAGTGCATCTGTCAGCTGTGTCTGCTTTTTTTTTTTTTTTTTGAATTACTGTTTTTTCCCTTCCTGCCTGCCATCCCCGACCCTTCAGGACTCAGGTAAACATCCCTCTGCCTTCCACCTGCCGTATGACCCCACAGGAACCCCCATAGAGCTTCGGTTTACCCCTGAGTGGGGATGGGGCAGACCCCTACCCAACAATCAGATTTAGTCGGTCCGGGGCCATTGGGCGGGCGGAGGCACATCGAGGCACGTCTCTGCAGGCTCCATCTTTGGCTGATGGCAGGCGTTTTCGCTTTTCCCACCCCTACAGCCTGGGACTCCCTGGCGTCAAGGCGCAGGCGCCGACGTCACTGTATGTCGGCAGCCTTCCCTCAACATTGGGGCTTGCAGTACTCGAGCCTCCGCTCGAGTCAGACAAGTGTTCAGGCTATAGCCTGACCCTCCCGGATCCGAGCTGTCGTGGGCGCGCAGTAACCTCTGCCGCCCACCAGCCACCCGAGTCCGCCTCAACCCGGATCAGCCGCGTGGAGCGAGGTGTGGCGCCCAGCGCTCAACCTCGCGCCACCGGGCGGCCTGTGTCTGCTTATTTCAGCAGGTAAACCCTCTTCTCTTTCAGCTCATCCTGTATTTTCCAAGTTTTTCAAGGGATTTCTTCACACCAACCCTCCATTCAGGGCCCCTGCCTGGGATCTTAATGTTTGCATTGCTCAGCTTATGCAACCCCCCTTTGAGCCCTTGTCTTCAGCAGACCTTAAGTACTTGACTTGAAAGACTGTTTCTGGTAGCCATCACTTCTGCCAGACGCATAAGTGAGTTACAGGCTTTTTCAGTGGAGCCTGATTTTATCTCCTTTCACAGAGATAAGGTGGTCCTCAGGACTAACAGGAAGTTCTTGCCTAAGGTGGTTTCAGATTTCCACCTTAATCAATCCATATCTCTTCCAGTGAACTTCACTGACCATTCCTCCTCTGGAGAGAGGAGCACAGTTTAGATGTCAAAAGAGCCCTTAGTTACTACATAGAACGTACCAAGGGTCACAGGTTTGACTCCTCCAATTGTTCCTCACTTATGGTGAGGTTGGTAAAGAAAACCTGCCACTAAAAGATCCATTGCCAGGTGGATTGTCTCCTGTATCCAATTTGCTATGAAAAACTGGGTAAGGTTCCTCCCTCAGGCCTGAGGGCTCACTCTACCAGAGGTACAGCTGCTCTCTGGCTGCTGCCAGGGACATCCCTATCCTAGAGATATGTCAAGCAGCTACCTGGAAAACAGTTCACACTTTTACTAAGCATTACTCCCTGGACATCCAGGCTAGGAGTGATGCTCGGTTTGAACAGCTGTGCTTCAGAGCCTATTTCCTAAGTAGGTTCTGTCCCTCCTCCATGGAGGTACTGCTTTGTAGTCTGCATATGTCATAATATAGCAAGACTTCATGTTGTTTGAAGAAAAATTACTCACCGTAGTAATGTTGTTTCTTCAATGGAGTCTTGCTATATTATGACCCTCCCTCAATCCCTCCTCAGAACCTCTACTTTTGGGTTGTGGTGGGCAGTGCAATGTTGGCACTTTCAGATGCCCACTTTAGTTTTCACCCTTCTTTTAGGGTGCTTGGGTGTTGTGTTTAATTTTCTTTTTGATTCTCCTGACTTGAGTCTTTGTTTTGGGATCAAGAAAATGTGTTCTTGTAGTTAGTAGCCAGTGGGCCAGTGTAGGTTTACGGCTTCCACACAGAACCTCAGTGAGTTTAGCTCGTAAAGATCTGACAGTTTGAGTTTGAAGAACAACAGACAGAGTTTCAACCGAGCTCGAGCTCAGCATTCCATGCCTGACATGGAAAGTTAACTCTTTCACCTCCGGAGCAGTTCGAAGGTTGGTACTCACTGCATATGTCATAATATAGCAAGACTCCATTAGAAGAAACAACATTACTAAGGTGAGTAATTTTTTCTTCATGGCTATGCCTCTCCCCTTGCCTACACATATACATTGTTTTTCACGGGCGCTAGCCCTCTTTGCCTGTGTAACAGCCCCTTTTGAATTTGAGACTCCAGCACAAACCCTAGTTTGTGTAGGCAAGGCTTCTACCATTAAGCATTTTTTTCGCTAAATTCTCTGTGTGCACTGTTAACAGTGGAGGAGGAGAAGTTAGTATAATACTTAAGTAAACTGCATGCCCATTATCTTTCAAAAAAAGTTGGTAGTACTGTACTAGAAATTTAAGATAATGCATTACGTTTTTGTCACTGCTGCATTTCTCCACTTGATTTACTGTGAGTAATGCGTGCTGCTGCTGTTGCAGGTGTTACAGCGTGGACTGCAGAACATCCCTCTCAGCATTGACCTTTGGATCCATTACATCACATACCTACAGCAGACCGTTGACATGAATCTTCCAGAATCTATTATCAAAACTGCAGGTAAAGGAAATGAACCTTACTCTCAGCATGAAATATTGTTTTGCTTTTTACTGAATTTTTTTTTTTTTGTCCTTTACAGGTCTGTCAGTATATATGGGTCAACACCAAGGACTGCTCTGTCATTGGCATAGAGAAAGCTTCAGGGCAAGAACCATTTGAAAACATTATGGGAGATGTGCTGCCACGGATAGGAAACCCCAAGCACTGTCCCAGCGAACACAGTAAAGACTGCTCCAGAATTAAAGGGAACAGTTAGTATAAAGGGCCCCACAACCAAGTGTAGGGCAGGCCCCAGTGTGCACTCTGTATACAGAAACATTTTGTTTTACTTGCTGTTTATTGTAGTATAGGAGATCATATCAGACGAATTTTGCTCATTCTCAGGCTTAACGTCTTCCGTAACTACAAATCCCAGAATCCTTTACAGCTGACAGCAGGACTGAAGCAGTGGGTGATTTAATAGCTTGCAGTGATTTTAGAGTTTGTATTAGCTCTGATCTTTTGTTTGCTGGTCCCACTGTTCTCCCGGGGCTAAGTACAGTTATAGAGGACTGTACTTAAATCCTGGAGAAAGGCAGCACCAGAAAATATCTGATCGGAGCTTATAAATGCTTCAGCGTGCATTGCAAGCTATTGAATCTCCAATTGGTGCAGTCCTGCTATGATGTCAGTTGCAGGGATTCTGGGATTTGTAGTTTCGAAGACATTGGCCTGGATGTGAGCAAAATTAGTCCGATACGATCTATACTACAGTAAACAGTAAGTAAAATAAAAAGGTTTTGGACACAAGTGCCCATTGGGATCTGCCCCATGCTTGGTTGTGGGGCCCTTTAAGCTGACTGTTCCCTTTTAATCCTGGAGTGTGCGCGCCCATTAATAAGAATAAATCTTACAGTACATGTGTATGAAGTTTCGAAAACCATTAATTCTAACCTCAGGAATTCTTTAATGTTCGTAACTCTTGCAGTTGACCTCAATAGTAGAACTGCCCGGAGAATGGAACATATGTAAATGATGGAACCCATCATTGGCTCGTGCCACTATTCAAATGCTGCCCTTTCCAACTGCTGTGTTCTAAAACACTCCCGATTTCATTCTCTGCTTGCTAAGTCAAGACACCTCAGAGATCTCTTCTCACAGTCATGATTTTTCATTGTTGTTTAGGTTGTTTAATTCAGAAAACAACGTAGGTTACATAGGTTATTCAGAGCTTTTTAAAGACTGGCATCCATTTTAGCTCACCACTAACTTTAAGGATAACCCAAAATATTAGCAACAAGGTGGGTGTCCAAGCGTGTCTTAAACATGTTTATACTACTGCTGGCCACAACTTTGATAGGGTGACCAAGATGTGGAATGAGCTCCCAAACTGAAAACCACTGCTTCCTTTTTTTTTTTTTGGTATTAAATCGTTCACCTACTAGCTGCAGGGGGTGACCTGTGGTATTATATGCCTGATCCCTAAACACAAGGCCTAGTTGTTTGCACAGTTTCATATCAGTTAGGGCCCTGTAGATCAGGCACATGTACCCCCTTAGCCTGCAGAATTCCAGGGAGTACAGACCTAACAATTTAAGTCTGTTGTTCTAGTCCAGTCCCCTAACCTCATTTATCCTACAGGTGGCCCTTTCTGTACCCTTTCAATTACCTTCATCTCCCTTTTGCCTCAGGTGCCACAAAATTGTGCATGTAGTACTCTCAACGTTAGGGCTGCACTAGGAGGTATACAGAGGTAGCAGAACATCTTTTATTTCTATACTTAATATGTTTTTATACAGTGTAGTGCACTGCTAGCTTTTTCAATGACCATGTTGCAATGCAACTTAGAGCCACTGTTGTTGTTAACTCTAATGCCCAGATCTCTCTCTCGTCCTGTACTACCTTTTGTTCTCACCCCATGCAAACAATATTGTGATTGGTTGTTCTTCCCAAAATGCATCACTGTGCATTTGTCGATGTTAAAGGTAAGTTTCTTAGCTTTTGCCCAGTATTCTAGTTCCCCCTGAGCTGTTTGTAGGTGTTTTTATCTTCCTGGTTGTTGACAATGTGCCCAATTCGGGTATCGTTGGCAAACTTTGACAGCCATACGCCTGTTGTAGTACTCAACGAGGAGATATAGGTATTAAAGAGACAGGGGCCAAGCACCGGACCCTGGAGCACCCCACTGGTCACTTCTGCCCATTTCAAATATGACGCTTTCCTTCCTTCCTTTCAGAGAGCCATGCCATAATCCACCGTGTTATTTTCCCATGGCCCCATGCTGAATTAAGGCATTGACAAGTTCCCCATGTGGGACCTTGTCAAATGCCTTCGAGAAATCCAGAAAGATGACGTTAATAGAATCCCGATTGTCTAGAGCCTTGCTAGTTTTGCCGTAAAAATCCAATGGGTTAGTATGACACGACCTTCCCTTGGTGAACGCATGTTGTGCACTGTCCATATCTTCAGCTAGGAACTCAGTAATATAATCTTTTATGATGCCTTCCAAGATTTTGCCAAAGACTGCAGTCAGGTTGATCAGTCTGTAATTCCCAACCTCCTGCTTAGATCCCTTTTTATGGAAAGGCACCGCTGTTGCTTGTCATGGATTTCTGGAAAATAGTTGTTACTGGACCTGCCAGAAGCTCTGCTAGCTCTTAATAACTCTTGGGTGTAAGACGTGGACCCTGTGCTTTATTGGGGTCTAGCTTCTGAAGTCTTTTCCACATTTGTAATGTCTAGTAAAAGGCCAGGTTCTGAATTATGATCAAGGTAGGTTTTGTGACATCAGATCTTTTATTAAAGACAGAGGAAGTAATGGTTATACTGTTCAGCCATTAAATGATTATCTGTGATCATAGTCCCTTCAGGGTGTTTTAGTGAGCCAGTAGTTTTACTGCCACTTTTTTTGTTAACATTAGCATAGAAAGATTGATAATTATCTTTAACCTTACTGGCTAATTTGAGCTCATGTTTAGTTTTGCAAGCTCAGTGCTGCTCTTAGATTGTTTTTTAACATTTTTTATAGCCTTCCTAGCATGTTTTTTCACCACTTTGTCTGGATTTTTGTATGCCTTATTTTTTAAGTTTCCTGACTGTTGGAATCATCCATGGTGGAATGGATTTTTTTGCCCCGTCATACTTCTTTATAAATGGTGTATAAATAGAATAATAGATAGGTTACAGTGATTATAAGGCTGTAATTCTCTGAGGAGTTCTGGGGACATAAATAACCCTCGAGAGCCAAGCTCGAGAGGTTTTATGTCCCCAGAACCCTCGAGATGGAATTGCAGCCTAGTAATTTACTGTAACCTATTTTTATTTTGTAATATATGGATCCGATTCTGAAAATGTGCTGCTTTTAAAATTCTGTGAACTGGCTGGCTGCCTGTTGCACTGAAGAAGTGCTCTGCCTCGGCTGACCACGCACAGACAGTATTGAAGTTGTGCCCGGATTTGTGAGGAAAGCTTTACTTTAATTTGTAATCCTACCGTTTATTTTCTTTGTTCATCCGACAGGTAATCCACTTTTCTGAGAAATAAATATAAAAACAAACTGGGCATAACTCGAGTTGCTCTCGCAAAGCGCTGCGATAAACGCTCATTACCGCTTGGTTTGCCCGCCTACTCGAAAGTGCGTGCCAATGGCATTGCACGCTCATATTGGGCACGATTGAACGTGGCACCATGGCAAACTACGCTTGTGTGGCAGGCAAACTGGTGCATGCGCTGGGATTTCAGTGATAATACTATTGTTCAGAGCTGAAACTATAGTATTATCAGCAGTGAACTATAGTATTATCAACAACAACCAATAGTATTATCGCTGAGGAAGGGTAGAATTATCAGAAAGGGAGTAGTGTATTATAGGGATTTTTGGTATGACTTTTGATAGTATTATTTTAACAATCCAGTATATTACATGTATGTATCAGAGTGGAAAGCTTATTAAACAAATCGCACATATTGAGAGGCTGATTATCAAAATCAGTTTCCCAATCTGCCAGTTCACCCTCATGCTATGAAAATCTGCCTTATTAAAATTATAGTACTGCCTGTATCTTTACCCAGTACACCTGTATAGTTCAAGCTCACCGTAGAATGGTCACTGGAGCCCAAGGGGTCAGGACACTACAGGCGTGAATATTGTTAACCATGTTGCTCAGGACCAGATCAAGTGTATGGTTACCCGTAGTATTCATGGTGATGAACTGGTCGATGCCAGCCAGTATAAAAGTTTCCAGGTATCGCAACTCAGTTTGTGTTTCTGCATTCAGTGTGTCCCAGTTAATCCTGGGGAGGTTGAAATCACCCAGTAATATGGAGTTACCAGCTGTTGATATTTTGTTAATAAAATCTAATAATGAGTCTTCCTGCTGTGAGATAGACTGAGGCCTATAAACTAGTCCTAAATTAATGTTTGCTGAATATGGCGGGGAGATTCTAACCCATACAAGGTCTCCACAGATTCCCAGTGGGTGGTTTCTATGTTTTCTGTAGTAATATTATCTACAATATATAGGGCCACCCCCGACTGTATCCTGTCCCTGTGGTATAGGGTATAATCTCAGACTTGTCCCAGGGGTCTTGCATTTTCCACCAGGTTTCTGTGATGGCATAAATGTGTTGTTGGACATGTAAGATGAGGAGGAGTTCATCAAATTTGTTATTGAGATGTCTAGCATTTATTAGAAGGAAGTTCCATTTAGGTAGTACAGACTGCTTGATAGTTACCTGCTTTGATTTGAAGTCCCCCGACCATGCCGTTTAAATGGGTATCAATAACCTCCCATAACCTATGTGCAAAGATGCACTTGCCTTTGTTTAAGTGCAAGCCGTCCTTTGCAAACAGTCTTGTACTGTAGAAACTGTCCCAATGGTCGACAAATGTGAACCCCGTAAACAACCAGCCGTTAAGACTAAGTATTTCTCTAGCCTTTATATGAGTAGCTCATGGGACTGGTAGGAGGCCTGAGATTGTCAGGTTGCTCCCTTTCTGTTAGGGACTATCCTACCTGTTCGAAATCCCTTTGAATTTCAACAGTGCTTCTCTTTTTCCAGGTCATTAACTCCTCCATGGATTAGGGTTACTGTCTTTTTTGTGTGTTCCTTCAGGCCTGGCAGGAGCTGTCTGATGTTACGGATTCCATCCCCTGGTAAAACACTAACTGTAGTGTGTAAATTACTATGTTTGCATAATGTGTGGTCAGTGTAACTGAGCATGGAGTCCCCTATAACCAGGACATCTCTGGATGCCTTATCATATGATGATTCAACCCTGTCCTTAACTAGCCATGATGTTGGTGCCCTGGACTACCGGGTTATTGCCCTCAGATGGTGTTGAAACCTCCTAGGTTTTTAATTCTTCCTCCTGGCTCATATTAATATCAAAAGGTAGAGCATTAAGTCTGTTGACTGTTAATATGTTTGATGAGCCCCCTATATTTCTCCCGCCTTTTTGATTATTGGTTTTAGGGACTAAACACCAGTCATTGTCATCCCCACACTCCACAACTTCAGACTCGTGGAATCTGTGGTTTGTATGCATCAAGTTTTATTGTGTTGGCCAGAGTATCTGTGTAATGAATATCTGTGTGGACCTGTGCTCTTTGTTGAAGTGATGTAATTTCAGCCTACAAGACCTCAGTAAGATGCATTTATCACATTTGAACTCGGGGTCTCTTCCCTTCTGCATACATACAGCATTTAATGCAGAGTTTCATTCGCACTGTAACTTACACTATGGAGTTATCAGTAATAGGTAGGCCAATTCCCAGATGACACAGCCGACATGCATGTCTCTCGTGCAGGGTGATGCGCAGCCTCCTGCTCGCAGCAGGGCCGAAGTTTTGATGTGACCAGAAGTAGCTGTATGGGTCGCTACAGAACCAAAAGTTGCAATTTAAAACAAATATTTTATCTGCTGCTGCTAGAAGCAGAAATAAGAGCCCAGAATACAATAAAAAAGAAACGCAGTGATTTTGTAGTCCAGCTGAAAAATACTGGACTACGACCGCTCTCTTCCTCCTTCCTGGTTTAGGACGGGGATAGGGCTTCAATACAAAATGTTCCACTAAACACAAATGCCACAATTAAAACATACGCATTCAGTGTTTCGTGAGTTCCGTGCAATCTCAAAGCTGAAAGCTGCAGATCCAGTAACGTTAATATTTTTTTATTTGCTGCCTTTATTTTCTGTTTAAATTAATGTTGTTAGTTTTTTATTCTTATAGTTTTTTTCTTCATAACGGTCAAGGAGCTGACACTTCCGTCAGGTTTTTTATTATTATAGTTTAAGTGTTAGAAACATAGAATTTGAGAAGAGGGTAGCATCTTTCAGAAAGAGATGTGCAAGAACAAGGTGACACGATTTTAAGATAGAGGGGACGGCTCGGGGCAATGTGAGAAGTATTTCACAGAGAGGGTGGTGGGCACATGGAACGGCCTTCTTGAGGAGGTCATGGGGTCAAAAACTTGGTGAATTCAAGAATGCATGGGACAGACATAAGGCAATTCTTGTGGGGCGTAGGAAGAAATAGGCTGTTGGTTAACTAGGATCTGCAGCTTATCCAGTAGGTAGGGAAATGGGCAGACTAGGTGGGCCAAGCGGTCCTTATTTGCCGTCAGTCTGTTTCTATGCATCCTTGGGTCGTGAGATTCAGGACTATGAAGAAGAAGGAGTAGGAGGAGATGGTGTAGACGAGGAAGACCACTGAGCCTGAAGTTTTCCCAGATTAGGAATTTGAGTCACCACCAAGATTGCCTGAGGATTTTTCCTTACACTTCATTTTTGTGAAGAAGATGGTGGATGCGAGGTGGTAGATGGTGATGAAGAGGTGGAGTACCTTGACCTCATGGGGCTGACTCCAACCAATAATCTTTTATTTATGGGTAATAAGTTTCTGAACAAGCATGTTTTGAAAATACTACAGACACCAAATTCTTGTACCTCCCTTGGACAAAAGGGCTGACAGAAAATACCAGCTAGACAGGACTAGGATAGATTTTTTTCTCCATCCTGATCATGAGGGTGTCATGCAGACTTCAGCCTGTGACAGGGCAAAAGTGCCTCTGGCATCCCACCCTCCAGAAAAGGATTCGAGGAAGATTGACAGCATGGCCAAGAAGGGCTGCTTGTCAGCTTCCCTTTCAGTTAGACTAGCTAATTACATGACCTATGCTGCCCAGTACCAGAAGTCTCTGTGGCAGTCAGTTTTGGTCGTGGAAGATAAGGCTCCCTCTGGTCTGGCAGTTTACCTGGCAGAGATGGCAAGGTTTGGTTTGGAGGCCTCTAAGTATCTGTTCCAGATGGCAGCAGATGCCAACGACACTGCTGATAGGTGGATGGCCAACACAGTAGTCCTTAAAAGATTTGCATAGCTCAGAGCCACTAATTGGTCACAGGATACTGAGACAAAAGCCATGGATTTTCACTGTGAAAATAATTCTGTTTGGAGACAAAACAGAGGCCTACATGAAAAAGGTGGATAAATATAAAACCACCTACATGAGCAACTCTGCCAGGGAAAAGCCCCTAGCTTCCTACAGGCCTTATGGAAGGGGAGGCATGGGCAGGTCATCCTATGGCAGACCTTTCTTTCAAGCTCAAGCCATACAGCAGTACCAACAGTATCCCCAGCAAACTTGATACTTCAGAGGTAGGGGAAGAAGGGGACCTAGGTGTGGGGCCCAGACTGGTCAGGTCCAGCCCCAGCCTAAGCTGAATCCCTGACTTGGTTGCCAAGATTGCCTCCCTGTACCAGTAGGGGGAGGCTGGGCTCATTACTTCCAGACATGGAGACCATTACCACAGACAAGTGGGTCCTGGAAGTAGTGAGTCAGGGCTTGTCCCTCAGTTTGAAATCGTTCCCACCTTTTAAGAACAAGAGTATTCAGACCAGCGTCAAACTCTGAGAGGAAGCTGATGGAGGAGGAAGTGGCAGATTTCTTACTGTCGAGCAGTGGAACCAGTCTTTCCACAGCAAAGGGAAAATTATTTTACTCAAGATACTTTCTGACCACAAAGAAAAACGAGGAGCGACTACCTATCCTCGACCTAAGGTTACTGAACAGACGTTTGGCAAAGCCAAAATTAAAAATGGTAACTTTAGTCATGATTTTGCTAACACTTCAGAAAGGAGACTGGTTGGCATTCCTGGATCTAAAAGATGCTTACTTCCACATCCCCATAAGAGTTTCACAGAAAATACCTCGGGTTCAGACTCCCGTCAGGTCATTACCAGTTCTCGGCACTACCATTCGGACTCTTCAGCTCCAAGAGTGTTCACAAAGTGTTTGGCAGTGATAGTGGCAGATCTGAGAAAACAGGGAATCGCAGTGTTCCCTTACTTGGACGACTGGTTGGTGGTGGGAAAGTCGCCTCAACAGGCAAGGGATAGCCTAAGGACAACCCAGGACCTTCTGGAGTCCCTGGGGTTCCTACTAAACCTCAAGAAATCCATCCTGCAACCAGCGCAGGTACTGCATTTCATAGGAGCAGAGCTGGACACTGAGGGAAAGGGCTTACCTGCCTCAGGGCAGGGTAAGCAACAGTATTGGGTGAGTTACTTTTAAAAAGTAATCGATTACAGTTACTAGTCACTTTCAAATCAAATCATTTACAGTTATTTATTACTTTTATATAAAAAAATAATTAGTAACTGTAATACATATTACTTTACTTCTGATAAGGTTGTATTTACTCATTGAACATTGCTATGTGCTCATGAAACCCCAAGAAGTGTATAAAAGAAATAAAGCCAATTCTAAAGACAATTAATGTTAATTTTATAACACAGTACCCATCTGACATTGCCAGCCACAATTCCTTGACATTTCCATAAATAACAGCTCTATTAAAAAACCAAAAACTCAAACTCACACTCTGCATCTACTCCTGCCCTCTGCAGTCGCTTTCCACAACTGAATCCTGGCTTTGCCAGCCATTGCTTTCCTGACCTTTTGCATTTCCATAACACCCACACTGTCACTACAACACACACCCCTGCATCTACTGCCAGTGCCCTTGGGGATCTTTCCCATACAGCTGTATATCCTGACAATGCAATCCACAACTACCCCTTTATATCCCACCCTTACCTCACTGCTACACACTCCCTGCTGCATCTTCTGCACTTGGCAATCTTTCCCACATCTAGCCTGTATTCTCCTCCTGACTATGCAAGAGCGGCAACTACCCCTTAACTTTCTATTATGTCACTGCCAGTATGCCACAACTCTGACAGTGTCACAATCAAATTATCACACAACACAAAACACTTGTTGCACTCCGGTACGTACCTTTTTGATGAGGATTTTCTTGCGATGGGGCGAGTGATGGTGATGGACCTGGCATGTGGACGGACAATCAAGTGGCCTGCTGTAGCAGTTTCGCACATGTGGTGTTGATGGAAATAGGCTGAGAGTCCTGCCTGCAGATGGACTACTTGCCTTTTTCCCTACAACAGCTGTTCTGGCCCTGATTCCCTCAGGGTTCACAGTAGCGTCTGTAGAGGGCCACGACTGAGACATGAATGGGTGCAGCAAGCTATCTATAAATTGTACATTAACTGGCCAATCTATTGCCCTATCAAATTTCATCAATTCCTTTAGTGATTCTTAGCTGTACCATGTAGCGGAGTTTAAGTAGTATAATTTGTATATTAAATGTTGCAAAATGATAAATTTAATAATAAACTGACAAAATGATGTTTTCTGAGTTTTTTTTTTTGCACAACACATGTTACAGATATAGAACAAAATGGTGATGTTAAATGCATGCTGAAAATAGAAAATTCTTAGAATCGATGTTTCAACCATAGTTCTTCAGGATTTATCTAAAAGAGAAAAAGCAAGTTAGGGAAATAAGAGAAATAGATGTGAAGAAAGAAAATAGGGGAGGCTGTAGGAGAAATATAGAATAATACATGAGGTGGCGTGTTTTAACAAGCTTTTACACACACCTGATATATTGGATGCAACTTAAATCCCAAGAGCGAAGCATAAGGGGTTTATTTAAGCATCCAACACCAAGGGTGTGTGTAAAATCTCGAGTTAAACTCACCACCCCATGTTTTATTTTATATAACTGCTGTAGAGCATTTTTTCGCCACAGCAGTTATGTAAAATAAAGCCACATTCCTGTGCAGCCGCCATCCCAGAGTTTCGTCGCAGTCTGTTGTCGGAGCTTCGCTGCTGAAACATTTTGTTTCCCCCTTTTCTTTCTTTGTTTTTTACTGCTTGGATACAATAGGTGTGGGTGGGGGCTGACCAAATGAGCAGACGCGAAAGACCGTTGGGCCTATTCTGCTGGCATTTTAGTATGTTAGTAATAGTAGACGTAGGCCAGTTATTTAGTTGTTCAAGTTAACTTACCACCGAGTGCCAGTCACTGTGAAATATGCAGGTGTGCGGTGCTACAGAAAGGCAGAGAGTAAGAGAAGAGCTGCGGCTGGCGCATGTGTTGCCCAAGGGAAAGCCAGTGCGTGTTCGTCATTATAACCCGGCTTCCGTTACGGTAAAACCACTAGACAGTTATTAGAAAGTGCTAATAGTTAAGGTAAAAACAGAATCTGGAAAATGAAAAGGTGATAATAGGTATGAAAAGGCAGAGTAGAAGTTTATGGGCTGCGGAGTCCTTAAAGAGATTAACCAAGATAAAGCGTTGCACCACATGGTGTAGTACCTTACCTAAGCAGCACCCTGTCTGGCTATATTTTGGCCCCAAAATCCATAGTAAAGAGTGGGAGGGGATCATAAATTTGTGAACAGCCGATCCCTTCCACTTCCTGGTTCTGGGAGCTGACTACAGACCAGCCCCCGCACTCTGGCACGTAATGGCATGTGCCCAGGGGGAACGATCCATTATTCTCTGTGGGGGCCAACTTTCAAAACATTTTTAGATATCTTGGCGGTCGTTTTGCCATTAACCATGAGCACTGGGTGACTAACAGTGTCCTTGTTAGTCACCTGGTGTCCATGGTTAATGACAAAACAACTGCTAAGCTATCTAAAAATGTTTTAAAAGTTGGACCCCACAGAGAATAATAGAGCACGCCCCCGTGGTCTCCCATGGCACTCCTTATTATGTGCCTAAGCTTAGGGGTGGGTCTGTAGTCGTCTCCCAGAACCGGGACGTGGAAGGGATTGGCTGTTCACAAATTCACGATACCTTCCGCTCTTTAATATGGAACATTTTTTGGGCAAAATATAGCCAGACAGGGTGCCGCTCGGGTAAGGCACCACACCATGTGGTGCACATGGTATTTTAATTAACTTGGTGAATCCCTTTAAGTGGGGACTGATAAACAGGACTTGGTAAGAAGGCTGAAAGGTGAAAGCTACAGTATGTGTGCACACTCTCTTTAATTTTCTACAGATTAAAGAAATACTCAGACTGGAGGAGCCAGTGATTTACAACAGATCTGTGACAAAAGGGGCAGACTCGATGGGCCAGAGGGTCCTTTTCTGCCACTAGATTTCTATGATTCTGTGAATTGGTACAGGGACACGCAGCGCAAGGGCACCTCACCAGAGCATTTAGCCTAACAACATTTTCTATAGTGAGACAACTGGCAAAAACAATGCTGACACCCAAAGGCAGTGAGACTGTAACCATGTAGAAAGCAGTGGTGCAATACATGAGGCTACTTCTAGTCGTAGCCACCATGTTGGAGCAAAGATCTCGTAGGGCAAACCAATATTAGGTCAGAATTCCTAAGCTAAATGTTACAAGGCTGCATTTCTGCAGTTGTGCCACGGGTTTACACCACCCCGTACCTCTGGCAACTCATAATACCTAGACACTGCGGCTACTCAAACCTGAATATCAGCAAGGCTACAAAAAATGGCACCTTACAGCCATGAAATGTTTTGCCTAAACTTTTTATTGTGAAAAAAGGCAAAAAATGGTACACAGCTTGCATTCAATGTGCAAGGTGAAGATGCTGGTTGCTCATGCAGTGCTTGTCAGGAGGCAGTTTTTTTTTCAGCCTGATGTAATACATCGAGCATGCAGTCAGTTGAGCAGCCTTTGTTTACACTGAAACCTGAATATGAAAATATACCTGCACAATCTCTGGATTTCAGTGATGTCATCAACTTCTTGAGCTTCACTCTTGAGGTTTATGAAGTCACAGGAACCCCTTGATGGATTATAGCAACCATAACAGTTGGATGCCCATCTGTTATTCTGTTTATATTACTATTTATATTACAGTAGCTAGTTACTTTTAGGGAAAAGTAATGTCATTACAGTTATTTATTGCTTTATCTTAAAAGTAATCAATTACTATTACTAGTTACCTAGAAAAGTAATTAGATTACAGTTACAAGTAACTAGTTACTACCCAACACTGGTAAGCAACATGCTCCAGATTGCTGGGTCTTTCAGGCTGAACAAACCCAAACCAGCAATGCAATTTCTACAGCACTTAGGACATATGGCTGTAGCAACAGGTACAGTCATAGGGTCCAGGTTCCAAATGAGAGACCTACAGTTTCACCTCAGGGCACATTGGTGCCAAAAGGGTCTCACTCTCAGTTCAGGTACATTTTTATTTCACCAGGATAACAACATTAAGACTAATTTGTGAGGAGGTCCTAGAGTGACACAATGTCGTAAGAGTTGCAAGGAAACTTGTAATAAACATGATCGAGGCAGGGGAATCATAACACAGAAGGGTACAAATACAAACAAGGGAATCACAACACAAGATAGTACAAAACATATCCTTCATGGGTACATCTTACCTAAAGTTCTGGGCACTGTGTACAGAAGGGCCACAGACAAGTAAAACTTAACATTTAAAGTGCATTAGGTCATCGAGGGAGTTTGAGAGCACGGTAAGTGTAAGGAGATGAATGAGACAAGGTATGTGATAGGGGTTGGTGGAAGGGGGTAGAGTGGGAAGAGATGAGGCAGTAGAGGGAGCAACATAGCTGAGAGATAAAATATAAGGAAGTTGTTGCAAAGTATCAGATTTGTAGTGGTAGTTAAGAGTAAGATGGAAATCCTGAGGGATCCACGTAGGGAGATTAAGTATAAACTGAATAACAAAAACAGCAACCCTTGGTGGCAAGTAAGTGTAAGGGAAGGGTATCTTTACTGAGGCAGGTGAAGTTATGAATAGCAATTGCACTTGTCTGTCAGAGCGAGTCTGATCAGCAATTTTAAGGTATGCATCCTGACAGTATGTGTGAGGTCGAGTGTGTTTTGTAGGGTATTCCACAGAATGGGTAAATCATGACTTATGGATGAGGAACCATAGTGGGTTCTTGTCGTAGGGATATCGGATGTAATGTATGAGAATTTCTGAGAGAATGTGCCCAGGTGGTGAACTTCAATAAGCTACAGATATAGGGAGGGTGTTTCTTTAGTAATGACTCTGTACATCCAGAGGGAGGCATTATGCCATCTTGTAGTACTGAGTGAAAGTCAACCAATCTGTGAATAAAGGGAACAGTGGTGTGTATTAGATGGGGTGTTTGCGATGAATGTTAACGCTCTGTGATAAAGCGTGTCCAGAGTACATAAGGCTGATTTTGAACACTGGCTGTAAATGAAGTCCGTGTAGTCGATTAGGGGGAGGAAGGTCTTCTGGACCAATCTTAATTTAGCTTCGTAAGTAAGCAGATGCTTAATGTAATTGAAAGTCTGAGTCTTTGGCGTTTTTTGGCTATTTCCTTGATGTGGGTGACAAATGAAAGTTTACAGTCAAGCCGGAAGCCTGGGTATTTACATTTCTGTACTGATTCGAGAAGCTCTCCCAGGATGGTCCTGATCTGGTAATTAGTAGGGTGCTCCCGACCCGAAGGAAACTATCTTCGAGACAACCTCATAGAATTTGATGGCAGATAAGGACCACTTGGCCCACCTAGTCTGCCCATTTCCCTACCTAATGGATAAGCTGCAGATAGTTAACCAACAGCCTGCTTCCTCCTACCCCCCACTAGAATTGCCTCATGTTTGTCCCATGCATTCTTGAATTCCCCCACTGTTTTTGACTCCACAACCTCCTCAGGAAGGCTGTTCCATGCATCTACAACCCTCTCCGTGGAAAAAATACTTCCCTCACATTACCTCTGAGCCGTGTCCCCCCCCCCCCCCAGTATTCAAATTGTGCCCCCTTGATCAAACCCCAGGAAATCTTACTCTATTCTGACAAGTGCAGTATGGTCTCGCCATAGGACTGCTGCGGAGCCGAAATGGTTACTAGAACCTATGCTAATAGTGGAATGTTAGGCTCGAGCTTGGTTTTTAGATCACTGTCCCTGATTGCACTTCCCACAACCGTCAGTTCTAGGGACATTGATATGTTGCTCTATCCACAGTTACTGGCAGGTTCCTTGCCGCTTTAAATCTTGCCGGAGGGTCTTCAGGCTGGCTCCTCCCACCCCCCCAGGTGGTAAAACTCTCTGCTCCGCCACATGACGCCAGATCTTCCTTACTGCTTGGACGCTCAGGTTCCCTCCTTCGTGCTCTGTGTTTTAGGCCTGGATCTTAACTTGTAGAGTAATCTGAACCTCATTCTAAAGTTTAAAAGACTTTGGTCTTCTTTTTCCTTCACGGCTGCAGTGGACAAATTGACTCCCGGATTTCGGCGGTGCCCTTGTGGGCAGAAGATGTCTCTGACTGATCCACACTCCCATGTGCGTTTACTGCCTTGGCCTTGAACACGATCCGCAGGCCTGCCAATTGTGCAAGTCCTTTTCGGTCAACGTTCTCTAAGACAGTGCTGCCAGACTTCAACTTGGGCGCCCCAGATTGACTTATTCCTCCGGTTAGGTTGAAGGAGGCCCGTTGGGCGGTGTCCAGTGGCAGCCTTGGCTGCGCAACTCGAGCAAATGATCGCCCTAGATAAGGAGGTGGCCCAGGCTGCATCATCTTCTTCCTCGGTCGCGGCATTTATCCTGCTGTCCTTGGGCTCCTCCTACTCGGCTTCTTTTAAGGAGCTTTCCTTCTCCCTGTCTACTAAAGGAGATGGGCCATCAGGACACTTCTCTTGGTCCAAGAAAAGGGACTCTAAAGGTAAGTCTCACTGTCGACGTTCATGGGAGTGGGAAAGGTCCCCTTCCCCAGATAGTCAACACTCTACTTCGGTCAAGGTTGCAGCTAAGGCTGCTGGCTTCACGGTGTCCCCCTCAGGTCAGCTGGCAGAGACACCCGTCGATACAGTCAAGATTTTTCTCGACCTGTCGGACGGGCTGTCGACTAGAGAAGCAGACAACCCATCTTCACCGGTTCCCCAGGTGGAAACCGAGGACTTGCCCGTGCCTCCTGTGCTGGAGTTCTGGGTTAAGGTCCCTGAGCTGGGGGAGGAGCAGGTTTCCCCCGCTCCCTCCCAGACCCACCCTCGGAAACACTGAGGGTCTCTGTCTTGGACCTCCTCTTGGTCCAGCCGATCCCGCAGACATCTGCGGTCTCGGTCTCTGCACCGAGGTGAGAGGTGGCGGCGCTCATCCTCGTCATCGTCCTCCACGGAGGATAGGTTCCAGCACAAGTTGCGTCGAGGCTACAAGGATCTTATGTGGCAACAGCTCCTTTTGTCCGGGAGCAAGCTGACTCCATCGCCTTCCCCGGCTATTAAGTGGCTGTTACCTGAGCGGCTGAAACAACCCCTTGTGGTCATTGAGGAGCCGAAGCCGGCGTCAGTTGTTCATCCAAAACCAGCTGCACCACCCATCGTGGTGGAACCCCTGCCTCCACAACCAAAAACTGGGACTCCGACTAAGGATTCTCGGTCGGGTCATGGGTTGCCCTATTGGTTGTCGGTCACTCTCACTCCCAATCGCCCTTGGCAGGTGGAGGGTGGCTCAGGCCCTCGGCAGCTGTTTGCAGACTCCTCGGAGTCTGATGACGAGACTTCCCTGTTCTACAGGCCTCTCGACCTGGAGTCCTCTGGGGAACAATCTGTGGACGAGAGCTCATCCTCTTTCATTGAATTACTTCGGCTCATCTCAGAATCTACTGGGATGAAGCTTGAACCCGTGTCAAAGTCGACCAAGTATCCCCTCATGGAGATACTGGACCGAGGGGATTCTCCTTCGGAGGCCTTTCCTGTGGCCGAAGCCATTGTTGGCCCATCCCTGGAGCTATGGCAGCGGCCGGCCTCTTGTCCAGCTCCCTCGGCCAGAATGGCCAGGAAGTATGCTGTTCCCACCGGCTCACTCTCCGGATTCTTGGAGCACCCCTCAGCGGAGGGGTTGGTGACCGACAGTGTTTTCTGGCACTCCGGAAACGCTCGGGATGTGGACAAGCCACCGGATAAAGAGTCCAAGAAAGTGGACTATTCCGGCTGTAAAGTTTACGCTGCTTCCTCCTGAGGCCTTTGTCAGGCCAGTTCGGCCGTACTGATGGCACACTTTTCCCACGCCCTTTTGAGCTCCCTGGATGAGGTGATTCCTCATCTCCCGGCTGACCTCCAGACTATGGTCAAGCAGGTGCGGGATCAGGGAAGGGTGGTGGCAAAGCAACAGCTCCAAACTGCTCTCGACATTGGAGACTCTTGTGCCCGGTCGGTAGCGGCTGCAGTGGCCATGTGCCGCAGAGCTTGGCTGCGGATCTCCGTCTTCACGGCGCATACCCCAGCACAAGCTGGCAGACATTCCCTTCCTGGGTACCAACTTGTTCAGTCCCGGGGTGGAGGGTCACTTGAAGAGGATCTAGAAGTCCAATGCCACCTTGGACTCAGTCACATCTGCCCAAAAGTCTGTGAGCAGCAGCATAAGCCCTTTCGGCCTTCTGCCCCTGCGGCACGTCTGGCCCAACAACACCAGCATCAGGGCCAGCAGGCTCGCACTTGGCACCACAAAGCCAAGCCTGCAGCTTCCTCCAGCAGGAAGCCGGGAGGTAAAGGCCCAGGAGGTCCCTGGGCCGGTCCTTCCTCCAAGCCTGCCCATTGACTGGTTCAGGGGTGTCGCCCCTAGCCTTGTTGCTTCCCCCCATGGGGGGATGGCTCCGCCACTACTTTTCCGCCTGGTCCACTATCACTGTGGACAGTTGGGTGTTAGAAGTGGTAGGGGAAAGGTCTGCCTCTGGAATTGAAGCAGGCCCCACCCTATCAGGCCGTCACCCTACGGGGAACTATGGGCTCCACAGCCTCTCTGTCGGCTCATCGAGCCGACATTGCTCTGCTCCTCCAAAAGGAGGTGATCAGGGAGGTAGCGGATTTTCCACCAGACCCAGGGTTTGTGTCCAGGTATTTCCTGGTCCCAAAACAGATGGGGGGCTGGTGCCCCATTCTAGACCTACACGACCTGAACAAGTTCCTAAGGTCCCGAACATTAAGGATGGTCACTCTGGCAGAGATCATTCCATCCTTTGAACGAGGTGTGGTTCTGTTCTCTGGACCTCCAGGATGCTTTCTTTCACGTCCCAATCTGTCCATCCCACCAGCGATTCCTGCGCTTCAGAGTGGTAGGGTCCCTAAACGAGTTCCAGGCCATGCCCTTCGACCTCTCTCCAGCTCCCAGGGTCTTCACCAAATGAATGGCAGTGGAGACAGCATTCCTGCGGTGCCAAAGGGTCTGGGTGTACCCTTACTTGGACGACTGGCTGATTGCAACCCCCTCCAGGCTGGAGGTGGAGCGGTCCAGGGATCTGGCCCTCCAGGTCTGCTCTCAGATTGGCCTCCTCATCAGCGAGGCCAAATTAGAACTTGTGCCAATGCAGGTGATTCAATAATTCGGGGCAGAGCTCGACTCTCTTCGAGCCAGAGCACGGCTCCCGGCGGACAGGGCCGAGGTTCTCTCCTCCTTTTCCCAATCATTTCTGATTGGGCAATTGTGCCCTGCCCGGGACGTCATCCTAGGCCTCATGGGGGCCTGCTCCAGCGTGGTCCAGTGGGCCCGCTGGCACATATGTCCTCTTCAGTGAGGGCTGGCCCGCCAATGGTCACAGCGCTCTGGTCCTTTGGACCAGCCAGTGGCGGTGACCCAGGAGATGTGGAACACTCTCCAGTGGTGGATCGTTCCAGCTCATCTGCAGGAGGGCGTCCCGTTTGTCTGCCCGAGCTGACGGTCATTTTAATGACCGATGTATGTCTCTGATGGGTTGGGGTGCCCATCTGGGGGAGAGCACAGAGCGCATGACCTCTGGTCCCCTTAGTGGTCTTGATGACACATCAACCTGCTGGAGCTTCGAGTGGTCCGACTAGCCCACACTGCCTTCATTCCATTTGTATGGGGTCAAGTGGTCCAGGTCCAGATGGACAATACCACGACCATGTACTACCTAAGCCGCCAGGGCGGGACGCACTCCTTGCCCCATGCAAGGAAACTTTCCTGCACTTGGTCCTTCGTGAGCAGACTGGAGGCAGATCTCCTAGCCATCCATGTGGCGGGAGCCTCCAACACTCTGGCCGATGCCCTAAGCCAAATAGGTGCGTCTCACAAGTGGTCTCAACTGCTGGAGGTAGTACACAATCTGTTCTCCCACTGGGGCACACCTCAGGTGGACCTCTTTGCCTCCAGGGAGAATGCGAAGCTGTGGCTGTTTCATGCCCGCCCCCCTCAGCAGGGCTTGCTGCAGGGAGATGCTTTCTTGAGTCCATGGACCCAGGGCCTCTTCTACGCCTTTCCCCCGTTTCCCTTGATCCACAAAGTGCTTCTCTAGGCGGGGAGGGACAAGGCGCAGGTGATTCTGGTAGTTCCAGACTGGCCCCGCCAGTTCTGGTATCCGGATCTCCTCAGCCTTAGCTCCAGACTCCTGAGGTGGCTTCCAGCCCACCCAGACCTGATCTCAGTCAACCAGGGGAAGGTACTGCACCCGGACCTTCAATCCCTGCACCTGACAGCCTGGTTCCTGAGCGGCTAGATTTGCAGGCCTTGGGTCTTTCCGACAAGGTCCTCAGCGTCGTTGAGGCATCCCATAAGGAGTCTACCAGAAAATCCTATGCCTTCAAATGGAAGAGATTCTCCATTTGGTGTCAGGATAAGGGGTTGGACCCTTCTTCCTGCTCCTTGACCAGCATTCTGGACTACCTATGCTCCCTTTCTCAGCAAGGGCTTCAGTCGACGACCCTTAAGGTGCACCTGGCAGTCATCTCTGCTTACCAGGTGCAGGCCGGAAAGCAGTCTGTGGCGCAGGAGAAGGTGGTCAGGCACTTTTTCAAAGGCCTTGATCACATATCCCCTCCAGTGCAAGAACCTCCACCTCCTTGGGATCTACTGCTGGTATTGGCTAAGCTCTTAGTCAAGCCATTTGAACCGATGCACAGGTGTGATATCTCTCACCTGTCGTGGAAGACCGCCTTCTTGGTGACTCACGTCAGCCAGAAGGATGGGAGCGCTCCCGGTGCTTTCAGTCGAGTCTCCTTATTTGGTCTTCCACAGGGACAAGGTTGTCCTGCGCCCCCACCTGAAATTCCTTGCGAAGGTGATGTCGGAGTTTCACCTTAACCAGGTGTTGACACTGCCGGTGTTCTACCCCAATCACACCTTGGAGGCCGAATGTAGGCTCCATACTCTGGACCCTAGAAGAGCGCTCTCTTATTATAAGGAGCTGACGGCTGAAGTTCAGGGAGAGATTTGCCCGCTGTTTGTCACATACGCTGAAGCCGCACATGGCAGACCTGCAGCCAAGCAGATAATAGGCGGGTGGGTCACCTCCTGCATAGATCTCTGCTGTAGGTTGGCGGGCATGGAACCTCCCAGAGGGATAAGAGCTCATTCTACCCGCCATATGCTGCTTCGGTGGCTGCTTCCAGGGACGTCCCTATCCAGGAAATCTGCAGGGATGCTACCTGGAAGTCAGCACACACCTTCATTACCCACTACCACATCGACCTTGAGTCACACTGGGATGCTGGTTTTGGGACATTGGTTCTCCAGTCCTTATTTCCTAAGTAGAGGGTGTGCGCCTTGCCTCCCTTCTCCCGGAGAACTGCTAGGAGTCTGCTAGTAAGTGTGGATAGAACAACATATCCATGTCCCTAGAAATACAGGTTACTCACCTGTAACTGGAGTTCTAGGAATGGTATATGTTGTTCATCCACACAACCCACCTGGCCTCCCAGGCTTCGACGCACAACCTGGCTTCCAGCGGGCTAGATCTGGCATCATAGGGCAGAGCCGAGAGTTTTACCACCTGGGTGGGTGGGAGGAGCCAGCTTGAAGACTTTTCGGCAAGATTTAAAGCGGCAGGGAACCTTCCAGTAAGTGTGGATGAACAACATATACTATTCCTAGAACTCCTGTTACAGGTAAATAACCTGTATATTCTTTACTCTGCTTGCCTCAGTAAGATGTCTCCGGAGAGCTGTCCTTCACTTTAACTGAAGAAATAATGTCTCGGTTTTAAATTTGAAAGTCTTTTTTTTTTTTTTTTTTTTTGGAAGCACTGTCCTTGGTTAACAGGTAGGATTAGTTAGATTAGTGTAGTTTTGGGTAAGTCTTTCAATTTCTCTTCAGTTTTTCCAACCGAGAAGGAACTGAGGTCAGTTTCTGTATTTTGTATATTTAAACTGCTGTTGCCGTTTGGTAAAGTGGCTTTTGTTTAGGTTAAAACTACTGGAGTAATTCTCTGTTTACTGCGGTTTAAAATAAAAAAAACTATCAATGTCACAGACCAAGAAGCGAATAGGACCCACTGATTTCCAACAGTGTACAGTGTGTGGGAAACCGTTGGCAAAGGCAGATCCTCATAATGTTTGTGTTTTGCTTGGGGTTTGACCACCTCAAAGGGGACTCTGAGATCTGTAAATATTTCCCTCGGTCAACGCTTGATAGGCATTTGAAACGACTGCAGGAGAAAATGTATGAAAAGGCGTCTGAACCAGCTGCAGACGAACCGATTTCTGCTCAGAAAGAACTGGATGATCAACCCTCTGACAAGGGTGACTGTACTTCCACCAAAAAGAAACCTGCTGACCCTGCCTCTAACACGGCAGCCACAAGGAAGAGAAAGAGAAAAGAAAAGCATTCAGCGGTTGAACCGCGGCCAAGTACTCCGGTTCCACCCGCTGAGAGATGGCAGATGCTATCAAAATAATTCAGTAGCTTCAACTGGTAATGCCAGTTCAGGTTCAGAAACGACCGCGTTTGGATACCTCCAGTTCCACTCTGGTTCCCTGGTTCATTGGAACCAGAGTCGGACACTTTTGAGGAGGAGGAGGAGGACGACGAACCCACTAACTCAGACATTTCACCGGTTACTCATCGTCCTGACTCCCCTGATAAGGGAACCAAGGACTTTTCCTCTCAATTCAAATTTGTTAAACAGTTGACTTTGTCCCTGGACCTCCCCACACAGAAATCAACTAATGAGATGGGGGAACAGGACTACAGAGACATGATGGATGTTCAGGCTCCGAAAAGGGTTTTGCTTATCATCCATAAGTCCTTAAAGAAGCAGGTGATGAAAATCCTGCATACCCCTACTTCTGTTCCACCAGTTGATAGAAAAGTGGATAAGTACTGGGTGGCTATGGGTGGGGCTGAGCTTCTGTTTGGCCACCCTAGCCATGAGGGTGTGGTAGACAGCAGCCTGTGATAAAGCAGGTATTCTTCTGGCATCCCATCCTCCTGGCAAGGATTCCTGAAAGCTGGATTATTTTGCTAAAAAGATGTATCTGGATTCCTCACTGGTAATTAGGCAGGCTTCATACATGGCCTATGTTGCCAGGTTTCAAAGGACACTCTGGGACACTGTCTTACAGATTACTAAGTCCGTGCCAACACAAATGGCTACAGATTTGGAGGAAGCTGCCAAGAGAGGTATAGAGGCTTCCAAAGTCCAGTTTAGAATGGCTGTGGATAGCAATGATACTGCAGCCAGGCAGATGACTTTCTCGGTGTCATTGAGAAGATTTGCTTGGCTCAGGACTGCTAATCCTAGCAGTGTCAGTGGCTCAATAGGTAGCTCACTCGCCTCTGAGGCCGGGAGATCAGAGGGCTGTGGGTTTAGTCCCACATCTGGCACCTGAGTTAATATCCCAATACTGACACTGTAGTGCAGCATGAGAGGGGGTGCTGCACTTCTTAGGTGCCGTCTTTTGGATGAGACGTTAAACCGAGGTCCCATCTGCCTGGATTGGTGGTAGTTCAGGTGGGTGTTAAAGATCCCATGGCACTTATCAAAAAGAGTAGGGGAATTTCCCCGGTGTCCTGGTTAAATTTCCCTCATTCCAGCTTAATCTGGTTCAAGGTCAGTTGGCATTCATCTGTATCCCCCTCCCCCGGGTCGTGCCTGAAAATAGGCAGGATTTGTCTAGTGCACTTACCCGGTCAACAAAAACTAAATAATCTGACCCAAGATGCTCAGTCCAAGGCCATGGACTTCCCATGTGAGCCTTCGTCTTTGTTTGGACAGCAGACTGAAGCTTACATGCGGAAAATGGACGAATACAAAACAGTGTATCAAAGTGCTGCTACTAAGGAGAACGTTCCTACCCCACAAAAGCAGCATGCTAGGGGTCATGGGGAAGACCTTGCAGGCCTGTCTTTCAGCCTCGGGTATATCCACAGTATCAACAGAGAGGTTATTTCAGAGGCAGTCGCAGGAGAGGTATTAACCGTTCTAGCCCCAGCATCTAGTCAGTACCTCAGACTAAGCAGACACCCTAAGGGATCTGCTCATGTCTCCTCCCTAGGACCAGTAGGGGGCAGGCAGGCTGACCCACTATCTCTAGGAATGGAAATCCATCACTACAGACCGGTGGGTCCTGGAGATAGTGGGTCAGGGCCTTGCACTCAGTTTCAAAGTCAGACCAAGACTAAGGGCAGGAGTTTTTCTACCTTTCTCCCCGCCCTGGAGACATTGTTGCTGGAAAAGGAGGTGCTTAATCTGCTCTAACTAGGAGCAGTGGAGCCAGTTCCCCTCTTACAGAACGGAAAGGGCCTTTACTCAAGATACTTCCTTACAACCAAGAAAACAGGGGAGTGGCGACCCATATTGGATCTCAGGTACCTAAACTGGCATTTACTGAAACCAAAATTCAAAATGGTCACCTTAAAAATGGTTCTGCCAACTTTAAGACAAGGGGATTGGTTGGCATCTCTGGATCTAAAGGCTGCTTATTTCCATATCCTCATAAGGCACACTCTCACAGAAAGTTTCTGAGGTCCAGGCTTCCATCAGGCTATTACCAGTTCAGAGCTATGCCTTTCGGCCTTACCTCTGCCCCAAGGGTGTTAACAAAATGCTTGGCAGTAGTTGTGGCACACGTACGAAGACAGGGTGTGGCTGTCTTCCCATACCTGGATGATTGGCTCTTAGTGGGACAGTCTCCCCAACAGGTCAGGCAGTCTCTGGCATTGGCACAGGAACTGAAACAGTCCTTAGGTTTCTTGATAAACCAGTGGAAGTCAGTACTGCAACCAGTACAGCTCTTGGAATTTATAGGGGCAGAATTGGATTAAGTCAGAGGAAAGGCTCTCCTTCCTGAGCTGAGGGCAGGTACTCTCAGACAGCTGGTAGGTTCTTTCAGACCTCACAGCCTCAGACCGGCCAGACATTGTCTTCAGTTGCTGGGCCACATGGCAGCCTCAACTGCCACAGTGTCAGGAGCAAGATTTCAGATGAGGGACAGTCACTACTACCTCAAGCATTACTGGCACCAGAAAAAAGACAGATTGTCAAAGCTGGTTCCAGTCACTCAAACTTTCGTGCAGGCACTCCAGTGGTGGCAGGATTTGAGAACCTCAGGCAAGGGGTCCCATTCCTGCAAGAGCAACCATCTCTGGTGCTCACTACAGATGCATCCCTTTTTAGGGTGCAGAGCACATCTAGAGGAGCATACTATCCACGGTACATGGCTCAAACAGGAGTCATTACTGCACATCAGTCTGTTGGAGCTCAGGACAATGTTCCTGGCTCTTCAGGCATTCGCCAGCATGCTGCAAGGGAAAGTGGCCCAGGTCAGGACAGACAACATGACCACTATGTACTATATCAACAAACAGGGAGGCACAAGGTCCACACCCCTGTGCACAGAAGCCATGAGAATATGGACCCTGGCCTGTTCCCTAAACATTGTGCTGTCAGCAATCACCTTCCAGGGAAGGACAGTGTGCTGGCAGATGCACTGAGCAGAATAAGTCAGAACCATCACAAATGGTCCTTAAACAAGCAAGTACTGCAGCTGGTGTTCAGAAGGTGGGGGCACTCCAGAGGTAGACCTCCTTGCTTCCCTAGTCAACTACCAGCTCCCTCTGTATTGTTGCAGACCTCCACTGAGGGGCACAGTACTACTGGGCGCATTGATCCTGGATTGGACAGGGAAGTTCTTGTATGACTTCCCTCAATTCTCATTGTTACTGAGGGTCCTGAACAAGTTCGGTTCCCAACCGGCCACAATGGTCCTCATTGCTCCAGATTGGGCTAGGCAACCGTGATATTCCCTAGTTCTTCCCTTTCAGTAGCCAGGCCAATCAGCTTACCCAGGAGGCACAATCTGCTGACCTCCTCTTGGTGCAGGATCCTTTACCCCAACCTTTGGTCCCTCAGACTCGAAGCCTGGTTCTTGAGGACCTAGAGTACGTAAACTTGAATCTCTCAGAAGGGGTGATGGAGGTCCTCAGGGTATCCAGAAAACCTGCTACCAGAAAAATTTATACTTCTAAGTGGAAAAGATTTTCTTACTGGTGCAGGGACAAAAAATTAGACCATACTCAAGCTGGCTTATCAGTTATCACTAGTTCTTGACTATCTCTCCCATCTTCATTCCCTAGGCGTCAGGACCTCTACTCTGAAGGTTCATTTGGCTGCAGTGTCTGCTTACCTGTCAGCAGGTAAATCATCCTCTTTGGCCTCTAATGCAGTATTCCGTAAGTTTTATTTTTTTTTTCCCCCAAGGATTATTGCATTTACACTCTCCTCATAGAACCCCTACCCCCATGAGGGATCTCAGCATTTGCATGCAGCCTCCTTTCGAACCTATGTATTCAGCTGACCTTAAGTATGTAACTTGGAAGAAAAAATTACTCACCTTAGTAATGTTGTTTCTTCTAATGGAGTCTTGCAGTATTCTGACATATGCAGTGAGTCCCAACCTTCGAACTGCCCTGGAGATGAAAGAGTTAACCTTTCCATGCCAGGCATGGAACACTGAGCTCGAGCTCGGTTGAGACTCTCTGTCTGTCTGTTCTTCAAACTCAAACCGTCAGATCTTTATGAGCTAAACTCACTAAGGTCCTGTGTGGAAGCTGTAAATCTACACTAGCCAACTGGCTATCAAACATAAAACACATTTTTGGTCCCAAAACAAAGACTCAAGTCAGGAGACCCAAAAATGAAAAACACAACACCAAACTCACCCCAAGAAAAGAAGGGTGAAACAACAAGGTGGGCACCTACTAGTGCCAACACTGCACTGCCCACCCACATCCCAAAAACAGAGGTTCTGAGAGGGGCAGGCAGGAGGTTAGAATATAGCAAGACTCCATTAGAAGAAACAACATTACTAAGGTGAGTAATTTTTTCTTCACAACATGAAGTCTTGCTATATTATGACATATGCAGACTACAAAGCAGTACCTCCATGGAGGAGGGACAGAACCTACTTAGGAAATAGGCTCTGAAGCACAGCTGTGCCAAACCGAGCATCACTCCTAGCCTGGATGTCCAGGGAGTAATGCTTGGTAAAAGTGTGAACTGTTTTCCAGGTAGCTGCTTGACATATCTCTAGAATAGGGATGTCCCTGGCAGCAGCACCTCTGGTAGAGTGAGCCCTCAGGCCTGAGGGTGGAACCTTACCCAGTTTTTCATAACAAAATTGGATACAAGAGACAATCACCTGGCAATGGATCTTTTAGTGGCAGGTTTCCCTTTACCAACCTCACCATAAGTGAGGAACAGTTGGAGGGAGTCAAACCTGTGACCCTTGGTACGCTCCATGTAGTAACTAAGGGCTCTCTTCACATCTAAACTGTGCAGCCTCCTCTCGCCAGAGGAGGAATGGTCAGTGAAGTACACTGGAAGAGATATAGATTGATTAAGGTGGAAATCTGAAACCACCTTAGGCAAGAACTTCCTGTTAGTCCTGAGGACCACCTTATCTCTATGAAAGGAGATAAAATCAGGCTCCACTGACAAAGCTTGTAATTCACTTATGCGTCTGGCAGAAGTGATGGCTACCAGAAACACAGTTTTCCAAGTCAAGTACTTAAGCTCTGCTGAAGACAAAGGCTCAAAGGGGGGTTGCATAAGCTGAGCAATGCAAACATTAAGATCCCAGGCAGGGGCAGGGTCCCTGAATGGAGGGTTGGTGTGAAGCAATCCCTTGAAAAACTTGGAGAATACAGGGTGAGCTGAAAGAGAAGAGGGCTTACCTGCTGAAATAAAAGCAGACACAGCTGCCAAATGCACTTTCAGTGTAGCTGGTCTCAGCCCCAAGCTATTTAAATGGACCATATAATCAAGGACTGTGGGCAAGATCAGCAGATTCTGGGAAATATGCTTCCCAGAGCACCATATGAGAAAATCTTTTCCATTTGGAATTATAAGTAGCCCTGGTGGAAGGTTTTCTAGAAGCCTTCAGGATATCCATTACACCTTGAGAGAGGTGTAAATCAGCAAACTCTAACTCTTCAAGAGCCAGGCCTTGAGATTGAGAGATTTGAGGTTCGGGTACCAAACCCTCCCCTGAGCACAGGTTAACAGGTTGTAATTCCTGGGAAGACACAGGGGAAGATGGACTGCTAAGGACAGTAGGAGTGGATACCAGGGCTGTCTGGCCCAGTCTGGAGCAATCAGGATCATCTTGCAGGGTTGAGATCTGATTTTGACTAGCACTTTGAACAGGAGAGGGAAGGGGGAAAGCATAGAGAAACTTCCCTTCCCAATTGAGAACTAAGGCATCCAGGGGGACTGAGCCCAACACTGGGGGCCTGCAGCAAAAAAGGGGAAGTTGGTGATTGTCTGGGGCTGCAAAAAGATCTATCTGCTGGGTGCCCCATCTGGAAAATATCACCTCCAAGACCAGGGGTCCAGTGACCATTCGTGATGGCCCTGGGAAATCCTGCTGAGAGCATCTGCCAGGACATTGTCCTTGCCTGGGAGGTGAACTGCCATGAGGGAGGTGTTCAGGGAGTAAGCCAGAGACCACAACTTCATTGCTTCGGTGCACAAGGCCATAGACCGAGTGCCTCCTTGCTTGTTGATGTACCACATTGTGGTGGTGTTGTCTGTTCTGACCTGTACAACTTTGTTCTGAACAGATTTGAAAAAGCTTGAAGTGCTAGAAATACTGCTCTGAGTTCCAACAGATTGATGTGGAGCAGAGATTCCTGAGGGGACCACAACCCCTGGGTGGTGAGGTCGCCCATGTGAGCCCCCCACCCAAGAGGGAGGCATCTGTAGTAAGGATTAAAGAGTGAGACTGAGTGACAAAGGGAACCCCTTGTCTCAGATTGTTCTGATCCTGCCACCACTGTAGGGCCTGGATCAGGGTTCGAGTTACTGGGATCAATTTGGTCAGAGGGTCCTTCCTTTGAGACCAAAAGGCTCTCAAATGGAACTGAATGTCCCTCATCTGAAATCTTGCTCCCTGCACTACTGCTGTAGAAGCAGCCATGTGCCCCAGGAGGTGTAGAAAATGCCTTGCTGGTCGAGACACCTGCAGGGTGAAAGAGGAGGCCAGAGAGACCAGGGTCCTTGCCCTGTCCAGGGGAAGGAAAGCTCTGGCCTTCTCTGTGTCTAGCTCTGCGCCTATGAAGGTGAGGAGCTGGACAGGCTCTAGAACTGACTTTGAAAGATTTAGAAGGAAACCCAAAGAAGTGAGCAGTTGCTGAGTTATCTGTAAGTGTAACTTGACTTGGTCTGGGGACTGGCCTACTATGAGCCAGTCATCCAGGTAAGGGAAGATGGCAGTTTTCTGCTGCCTTAGAGAAGCAACTACTACTGCCAGGCATTTTGTGAATACCCTTGGAGCAGAGTTGAGGCCAAAGGGCATTGCTCTGAACTGGTAATGGCCTGAGGGCAGCACGAACCTGAGGTACTTTCGATGGGAGCTTCTGATGAGAATATGGAAGTAGGCGTCCTTGAGGTCCAGGGAGGCTAGCCAGTCCCCTGGCCTTAGAGAGGGTAGAATAATTCCCAGAGTCACCATTTTGAATAGAAACCTCTGCCTCTAAGGCAAGTGCCTCTAATGGATTTGCAGGTGGAAAGGATGTGGTCCTCATCTTTGGAAACTTTTTGAAAGCCGAGAACCGGTCCCTGGCTTACTACTTCCAGAACCCATTTGTCTGATGTCAGAGACTCCCAGTCCTGGACAAAGTAAGCCAGCCTGAGAGAGGAAACAGAAGTTTCTTCCCTCCTGGCTCTCAGAGCTGTGGAAAGGGTTCCACCCCTACACCAGGGCAAAGGGTTGTACTCCAGGTACTTCCTTACCCCAAAAAAGACAGGAGAATGGCGGCCCATCCTGGATCTCAGGTATCTAAACAAGCACCTTTTAAAACCAAAGTTCAAAATGGTGACTTGGGATTATTTTACCTCTCTAAGGCCAGGGACTGGCTAGCCTCCCTGGACCTCAAGGATGCCTACTTCCATGTTCTCATCAGAAGCTCCCATCGAAAGTACCTCAGATTCGAACTGCCCTCAGGCCATTACCAGTTCAGAGCAATGCCCTTCGGCCTCACCTCGGCCCCGAGGGTGTTCACAAAATGCCTGGCAGTAGCAGTTGCCCACTTAAGAAGGCAAAAGATTGCCATCTTTCCTTATCTGGACGACTGGCTCATTGTAGGCCAGTCTCCAGACCAGGTCAAACTACACCTTCAAGTAACTCAGCAACTGCTTACATCTCTAGGTTTCCTTCTCAATCTTCCAAAGTCAGTTCTAGAGCCTGTCCAGCTTCTCACCTTCATAGGCGCAGAACTGAACACAAAGAAGCCAGAGCCTTCCTCCTCTGGAAAGAGCAAGGACTTTGGTTCTCTGGCCTCTTTCACCCGCAGCTCCTGGGGCACATGGCATTCTTCTTACAGCAGTAGTGCAGGGAGCAAGATTTCAGATGAGGGACATCCAGTTCCATTTGAGAGCCTTTGGTCTCAAAGGACAGATCCTCTAACCAAATTGATCCCAGTGACTCGAACCCTGATCCAGGCCCTTCAGTGGTGGCAGGACTAGAGCAATCTGAGACAGGGGTTCCTTCACTCCCAGTCTCACTCCTTGACCCTTACTACAGATGCATCCCTCTTGGGGTGGGGAGCTCACATGGGTGACCTTACTACCCAGGGGTTGTGGTCCCCTCAGGAATCTCTGCTCCACATCAATTTGTTGGAACTCAGAGCAGTTTTTCTAGCACTCCAATTTTTTTTCCACATCTGTTCAGAACAAGGTTGTTCAGGTCAGAACAGACAATACCACTACAATGTGGTACATCAACAAGCAAGGGGGCACTCTGTCTACGGCCTTGTGCACCGAAGCAATGAAGTTGTGGTCTCTGGCTTATTCTCTGAATGCCTCCCTTACGGCAGTTCACCTCTCAGGCAAGGACAATGTCCTAGCGGATGCTCTCAGCAGGATTTCCCAGGGCCATCACGAATGGGCACTGGATCCCCTAGTACTGGAGGTAGTATTTGCCAGATGGGGCACCCCGCAGATAGATCTCTTTGTAGCCCCAGACAATCACCAACTTCCCCTTTTTTGCTGCAGGCCCCCAGTGTTGGGCTCAGTCCCTCTGGATGCCTTCCTACTTAGTTGGGAAGGGAAGTTTCTCTATGCTTTTCCCCCCTTCCCTCTTCTCTTCAAGGTGCTAGTCAAAATCAGATCTCAACCCTGCAAGATGATCCTGATTGCTCCAGATTGGGCCAGGCAGCCCTGGTACCCACTCCTCATGTCCTTAGCAGTCCACCTTCCCCTGTGTCTTCCCAGGAATCACAACCTGTTAACCTGTGCCCAGGGGAGAGTTTGGTATCCGAACCTCAAATCTCTCAATCTCAAGGCATGGCTCTTGAAGAGTTAGTTTGCTGACCCTACACCTTTCCAAGGTGTATTGATATCTTGAAGGCCTCTAGGAAGCCTTCCACCAGGGCTACTTATAATTCAAAATGGAAGAGATTTTCCATATGGTGTGCTGGTAAACATATTTCCCAGAATCTGCTGACGTGCCCACGATCCTGGATTATTTGGTGCATTTGAATTCTTTAGCTGAGACCAGCTACCTAAAGTGCACTTGGCAGCCGTGGTTCGTCTCTTATCAGCAGGTAAGCCCTCTTCTTTTCAGCTCACCCTGTGTTCTCCAAGTTTTTAAGGGTGCTTCACACCAACCCCTGCTCAGGACCCTGCCCTGCTTGGGATCTTAATATTTGCATCGCTCAGCTTATGCAACCCCCTTTTGAGCCATTGTCTTCAGCAGAGCTTAAGTACTTGACTTGGAAAACTGTGTTTCTGGTAGCCATCACCTCTGCCAGGCGCATAAGTGAGCTACAAGCATGGTCAGTGGAGCCTGATTTTATCTCCTTTCATAGAGATAAGGTGGTCCTCAGGACTAACAGAAAGTTTTTGCCTAAGGTGGTTTCAGACTTCCACCTTAATCAATCCATGTCTCTTCCTGTGTACTTCACTGACCATTCCTCCTCTGGTGAGAGGAGATTGCACAGTTTAGATGTCAAAAGAGCCCTTAGTTACTATATAGAACGTACCAAGGGTCACAGGTTTGACTCCCTCCAATTGTTCCTCACTTATGGTGAGGTTGGTAAAGGAAACCTGCCACTAAAAGATCCATTGCCAGGTGGATTGTCTCTTGTATCCAATTTTGCTATGAAAAACTGGGTAAGATTCCTCCCTCAGGCCTGAGGGCTCACTCTACCAGAGGTACAGCTGCGTCTCTGGCTGCTGCCAGGGACATCCCCTATCCTAGAGATATGTCAAGCAGCTACCTGGAAAACAGTTCACACTTTACTAAAGCATTACTCCTGATATCCAGGCTAGGAGTGATGCTCGATTTGGCACAGCTGTGCTTCAGAGCCTATTTCCTAAGTAGGTTCTGTCCCTCCTCCATGGAGGTACTGCTGTGTAATCTGCATATGTCATAATATAGCAAGACTTCATGTTGTTTGAAGAAAAAATTACTCACCTTAGTAATGTTGTTTCTTCTAATGGAGTCTTGCTATATTATGACCTCCCCAGCCTGCCCCTCTCAGAACCTCTACTTTTTGGATGTGGGTGGGCAGTGCAATGTTGGCACTTCATAGATGCCCACTTTATTTTCACCCTTTCTTAGAGTGCTTAGGTGTTATGTTTTATTTTTCTTTCTTGAATCCCTTGACTTGAGTCTTTGTTTTGGGATCAAGAACAAAAATGTGCTTTTGTAGTTAGTAGCCAGTGGGCTAGTGTAGGTTTACGGCTTCCACACAGAACCTTAGTGAGTTTTTGGTCGTAAAGATCTGACAGTTTAAGTTTGAGCTACAACAGACAGAGTGTTCAACCGAGCTCGCGCTCAAGGTTCCATGCCCTGCATGGAAAGTTAACTCTTTCACCTCCGGAGCAGTTCTAACCTGGGGTTATACTGGATATGTCATAATATAGCAAGACTCCATTAGAAGAAACAACATTACTAAGGTGAGTAATTTTTTCTTCTTGCACATTTCTTTTTCTGAAAGATGCTACCCTCTTGGACTGTTGCTTTCCTTGAGGTACTTGAAAGTTTCTATCATGTCTCTCCCCACCCCCTTTTCCTTGAGGGTATACATATTAAACTCTCTTAGTCTCTCTCTGTGTATGTCTTCTGGTGCAGACCCTGCACCATTTTGGTTGTCCTCCTCTGGACAGCCTCCACCCTGTCTGTCTTTGCGGAGATGGGGTCTCCAGAACTGCATGCAGTACTCCAAATGGGGTCTTACCAACTGTTTGCACAGAGGGATAACAACTTCCTGTTTTCCTGCTGGTGAAGCCTCTCCCTGTGCATCCCAGTATCCCCCCAGCCCTCCTTACTGCCTTCTCACATTGCTTGCCCACCTCTAGGTCATCTGATATAACTACCCCCAGGTCTCTTTCCATTTTTGTTGTTGGTATCTCACCCTCCCATTGTGTACTCTTCCCCTGGGTTTTTGTTTCTCAGGTGCATTACTTTGCACTTCTTTGTGTTGAATCTAAGCTGCCATACATTTGACCATTCCTCCAACCTTGCCAAGTCCCTTTTTATCCTTTCCACCCCTCCTTGTGCATCAAGCCTGTTGCAGATCTTTGTCGTCTGCAGAGAGACATACTTTTCCTTCCAGTCACTCTGCAGTGTCACTTATAGAGACATTAAAAAGGACTGGACCCAGTACTGAACCCTGCGGTAGCCCACTAGTAACCCCCCCCTTTTTCTTCACTGTGAACTCAAGTTTACTATTACCCTCTGCGTCCTGTTGTCTAGCCAATGTTTTACTTAGCCTACCAACCTGGGACCCACTCCCAGGCTGGCTAATTTGTTTAATCTTTTTTGTGGGGTTGTGTCAAATGCCTTGCTGAAGTCTAGGTAGGCTATGTCCACAGCCCCTCCCTGGTCTACTACTTTGGTCGCCCAGTCAAAGCAATCAATTAGATTTGTCTGACATGACCTTCCTGCTGTGAATCCATGCTGCCTTGGGTCCTGTGCCCTGCTGGCCTTTAGGTACTCAACAATTCTTTCTTCAGAAGCAATTCCATCATTTTCCCTACCACTGAGGTCAAACTGACAGGTCTGTAGTTTCCTGCCTCTGTCTTGCTCCCATTTTCGTGAAGAGGAATCGCATCCGCCCTCCTCTGGTTCTCCGGTACCACACTATCCTCCCATGATTTGTTAAAAAGGGTAGTCAGTGTTACTAGTTCTCCCCTTAGTTCTTTAGTTCTCTTACAGCAAGTCGTAACACATTGAAACCTTCTGCCAGGGGCACTTGTTACTGGAAGTCATATTAGCAGTGGTATCTTGGACCACCCCTTCATACATCACATGACCAAGTCATTGCACTATAAAAGAGGGTGGTCTCTAACCCCCCAAAAAAAAAAAAAAAAAAAGGCACACATTAGAAATTAAACATTTTTATTTATATTTGTTTTAATTTTGGTAACCGGGTAAAGCTCACTGAGACCATGACAGTCCGTTTTACAGAGGCTACCCGGAATTAATCGCAGGTAGAAACATTACAAGACTGTACATAATAGATAACAGGTGGACATACTGTAGGTTATACAAGGAAACATAGATTGGAATACACCATACGTGACAACATATATAATACAATTTCTTGCTAAAATTTAGGCTAGTTACAATCAGCATCACTCAACATAAGCCAATGGTTACAGACAAAGTGGCAGTAAAGAAGTATATGTCACACATGAGAGTGCCGCATTCAGCGATAGCAAGTACATTGATTAAGTTCTAGCAGATAAGCCTTAAGTCCATTTTTGAACCCCCCCCCCCAAGGGGAATTACATGACTGTACAATATCAGGAAGAGAGTTTCAGAGGTGTGGGATGCTGGCCGAGAATGGCCTCTGCCCCTGGGAAGACCGGACTTTAGGCACATTGAGGAGCTGATGGCTCGAGGATCGAAGGGGCCTGCTGTTTTGTTTGTCCGATAATATTTTTTGCCAGACTTGGTGGAGCCTTGTCTGACTGTAGCTTGTAGGCTAGGTACAGGGATTGATACTGGAGTCACCCTTTCATTGGAGGCCAGGACAGGGCTTGGAGCACCTGTCAGTGGTGCTCCCTTGGCTAAGCCCCAACGTCAAAAACGGCACACCCTGTGATAAAGGGTGGTAAGTTTTTGCATTTCTCCCCCTTTTACTGTGAGAAACACTGGTAAACCATACAGTAGGGTAGGTAGTAGGATTCCTGTAGCGATCCTTAGCTTGGACTCTTGAGTGAGGAATGGGCTGAGGCGGTACATAAGCCCTAGTTTCTGATTCGTTGCCCTGGACAGCAGTTTGATATGTAACCTGAAAGTGCAGTTATGGTACAGTATCAAGCCTAAGTACTTTATAGTGTTGTCTACCTCAATCCTTAAGCCATTTTTGAGGCAAGGCGTTAGAAATATGGCTCTGTCCAGCCCCAGGCTAGTGGGGCTGTATAGGATAGCCTTTGTTTTTTTATAGTTTAACACAAGTCTGCTGCGAGCCAGCCAAGCCTCTAGGAGCTACAGATCTTGAGTTAATGAATTTTTAAGGAGCGCAAGTCATCTGTTGACCTGTAGAACACTGCATCATCTGCATACAGGAGTATGTTTGCATCACCACCGTGATTTGGCATGTCGTTTATGAAGGCGGAGAATAGCAAGGGCCCCAGGATGGATCCCTGGGGAGCCCCATCTTGAATTTGGCAGTTCTCCAATTGTGCACCTTGCCATCTGACAAGTTGTGACCTCCCACTAAGGTAGTCTGTAAACCATCTGTCAGGCGGTCTAGGCCTATGAGTTTGAGTTTAGCTAGGAGTAGCTGGTGGTCCACCAGGTCGAAGGCCTTGGTGAGGTCAAGTGAAGACTGACCCAGTGGATTGGCCTTTGTCAAGAGCAGAAAAGATATGATCAGCGAGGCAGACTAGGACAGTGTCTGTACCATGTTTGTTTTTGGAATCCATATTGTCTAGGCATAAATAAGCCATTCCTCTTGAATTAGTCGGTTATTTGGTTATAGACGGCCCTGTTCAGTATCTTGATTAGAATGGAGAGGATCAAAATGGGCTGATAATTTTCCACCAGTTCACAAGATCCACCTTTATGGATGGGCGTGACCATGGCAACTTTCTGTAGTGTGGGAACTCTTCCTTCAAGTAGGGGTATATTGAACAGCCAAGAGACTGGCGAAGCAAGGGCTGGGGCTACAAGTTTCAGCAGTCTTGGTTCCAACTTGTACCCAGCTGAACCATGGGGTTTTATGTTCATAACCAGTTTCTGGACCTCGTTTTTTGGATAACCACTTAAAGTAGAAGTTAGGGTCGGGTGTGGTGGGCAGAGGAGCCCCAACATGAGTGGTCTTGAACTTGTTTAGATCAGTGAAGAAGAAGTTTAAACATTTGCAGCATCCGGTGGGTTCTTTAGGTGGGCGCCGTTTGCTATAATCATGCAATCACCCTGTGTGGGATTTCTCTTGATGAAGGTATTGATCTAGGACCAGAATTTCTTTGTATGAGAGAGGTTTTTATTCTGGAGATCCCTGATGTATCATTTTTTTTGCTGGTTTGAGCTGTTTCTTACACTTGTTTCGTAATTCCCTGTATTCCTGCCAGACCTTGGTCTGATGGTTGATTTTAAAGTTTCTCCAGGCTGTCTCTTTCTTTCATGTGTTGTTTTAGATTTCAGGACGGCCACCTGGCATCCTGACCCTTTGCCCTGATTTTTCTCAGTGGGGCATGCTTATTAGCTGCAGAGAGGAAGTTATTTATGAAGAATTCAAGGGCGGCATCTAGGTCTGGGGCATGTTTGATGTAGTTCTAATCTACCTCTGATATTGTGTCTAGGAATGATCCTGTAGCAAAATTAGAGAAGTTTTGGGCCCAGAGTATTCTGGGTGGGAGGGCTTGATAATTATTCTTCCATACAGCGAACACTGGAGAGTGGTCGCTTAGGGCTTCAGAAAAGTGCCTGCCAGTCTAATGCTATCCAGTTTGGTGGTCAGGATCCAGTCTAGTGTGGAATGGTTACCTGTTTTAGTGTTCAGTCTGGTGTGCTCGTGAATTAACTGGGTTAGGTCAGCCTGTAGTAGCAGATTCTTTTATTTCTCTATTTGCGGCCCCCTGTGTACATTGAAATCACCCAGTATCAGCATCTCAGCCTTGGGGTCGTTTGGTAGCACTGAGAGAAGTGAGTTTAGGGCAGCGTCGGCTGCTTTGAGGGGGTTGTAGACGCAACTGATAGTAAGGGGTTTGGTCCTTCCAGCTGCAATGTTGTGAATACTGTTTCACAACGTGAATTATTTAGGGCAGGGATCGTCACCGTGGAAGCAGTTAAGGATGTTCTTACATAGATCTAGACCCCTCTGCCCTTTTTATCCAGTCTGTCTTGTTTAAATATCTTGAAACCTTGAAGCTCAACCTCATGGTCCAGTACCTGTGGTTTGAGCCAGGTTTCCGAGATTGCAACAACGTCAGGGGAGTAAAGGTGCACCCAGAATTCGAGTTCATGCACCTTTGTCCTGAGGCTGTTGATATTCATATGGGTTATTCTTAACCCTTTTGAATTAACCCCTGTGGACAGGGTAGAGGAGGTAATGCATACGTTTGTGCCAGGGGGGCCGGGATTAGCTTCTGTATCACCACCAAGTAGGAGTTTTATCTTGATCAGATAACTGGTCAGGGACCATGGTACCAGGAGTGGGGCCTTAATTCTCGAGTCACAAAGATAGGATTCTATAAGGTACAGGCTCCCTTTTTGTTTAAGACCATGCATATTTTATATGGGTGGTGTTGATACCTGTTTGAGGGTATACATCAGGGCATTTATGAGGGAAGTCTTTCCCTCCGAGCGCTGGTCCAGGAGGATGTGGTGGAGCAGGAGGTCAGAGCCCAAGACCACCATGATGTAAAGGGTAGCAAAGGTGATTCCCTGCGATATTTTTAAGATTTAGTGCACCTGGGTTAGTTCTGGGCATACCAAGCACCTTCTATTCAGTGAGTAAAGATTCAACATAACTGTCTTATAGACTTTTTTTCCTTTATTTTGCTTAGCTGTCCCTGTGTCAGGTATATGTTTTAGTTACAGAAGATCTGGAGACAGTCAAGGCACTAATATCAGGAATGATCTTGGCCAGAATCAGGACTGGCACTATAAGGGGTCCCAGGTTTGCAATAGTGGAGGGATAGAATTGGCAAAATAGCAAGAGCACTTTGAACTGTTTGGCTAGGATATCAGTGACCAGCAGTAAAGGGACTGGAGAGATGAACAAGTGAAGTGTTCTTCTAGGTTTTCTTTTTTTTTTTTTGTAGGTGTCAGCTAGCAGCCTATCGGACCCCATCCAGTGACCAATCCGAGTGTGTCTGGGTGGAGCTAGTGTGCATTTAATAGAAGTTGGGGGTCGGGGTGGGTGATGGCACATTATAGGCTCAGGAAAGCTTCACTGGATAGCATATCAGCTCGTGGCTCTGTGCTTCAGGTTTTCCTTTATCTGGCAGTGGGGGAAAGAAGGCGCCAAATTTGAAAATAGCAGTAAATGCAGAAAAGGGCTCTTTGCAGGAGGTCTGTACCTGAAATTTCAATCTGTGGGGGCGGGTCGGAGCTCCGGCACTGAAGTCAGGGAAACAGCAATTATGCTGACTGAAACCCTGACATTTCAGTTTGCGCGGGTGGGTCGGAGCTCTGGTGCTGAAGTCTGGGAAGCAGCAAGTAACTGCCTGAATTGGCTTTTCTTACTTTAAGCTCCATGAAAAAAGGGGCCCTCTTAGTTATCTTATTGGAATTCCAATGTGAGCAAGCCAAAGCACGAAATCGTCAAGGTGGGGTCCATGGTTTAGTCCCTACACTAGCTTCTTGGCTCTGAAATGCCTGCAGTGGCAGCGCTTAAATATAGAGTGCATTGCCTAATTGGCTCCTTTTAATAAAATGCTTCCACCCAGGACATTTTACAGGTGGTTCAAGGGAGTATGCTAAAAGGAGTATCTCGACTTCCAAAACTCTAAACACATCCAAAACTAGCATGCTATAACCTTTGCATTGCTCACTTATAATTCACATTGCTACTGAGGGGTGCTACTGGTTTGTGGCATATAACTAACAGAATCCAGTGCACATCTCCTCCCCCCAGAAAAAAATGAAATGGCGCATATTAGAAAATAAACATTTTAACTGCCTGAATTGGCTTTTTTTGGGGGGGGGGATGTGAAGTATATTTTGTGAGCAGTGCAAAGGTGGGGCATGCTAGTTTTGGATGTGTTTAGAGATTTGGGAGTTGTGATACTCCTTGTAGCATGCTCCCTTTGACCACCTGTGAAATTTCCTGGGTGGAAGCACTTTATTAAAAGGAGCCCATTAGGCAGTGCACTCTAAGTGTAGAAACTGCAGGCATTTCAGAGCCAAGAAGCTAGTGTAGGGACTAAACCATGTGTCCCACCTTGACGATTTGGTGCTTTGGCTTGCTCACACTGGAATTCCAATATGATAACTAAGAGGACCTCTTTTTTTCATGGAGTTTAAAGTAAGAAAAGCCAATTCAGGCAGTTAAAATTATTAATTTCTACTATGTGCCATGTTTGTTTTTTGGGGGGGTGGGGGATGGAGTATGTGCACTGGATTCTGTTTGTTATATGCCACAAACCAGTAGCACCCATCAGTAGCAATGTGAATTATATTTTGTGAGCAATGCAAAGGTTAGAGCATGCTAGTTTTGGATGTGGTCCCAATAACTCCTCAGCTCTTTCTTTTCCGTGACCTGCACATGTCTGTCCTGGAGATCGGCTCAGCAGTACCTTTGCCGTTTTTCAAATTTTATTTATTTTTTCTACTAACTTTTGTCGTCACTGACCATCTTTACCAGACTGACAATAAAGATATTTCGAATTTTCGTAAGTATCATTACATTTTCAGCATTTGCTGAACGTGGCTTCTGCCCTCTTGTTGACGATGGCTTATGCCCTCTTGTTGACTGTGGCTTGTGCCCCTCTTGAGGATGGTGGCTTGTGCCCCTCTTGCAATCAACGATGGACTCTCGACGGTGGCTCCTGAACCCTCTCATTACCACTGGCTTTTATAGGCTTCCCCACTGTCACCGGGTAAGGCTTCAGCCCCCTGGTCATCATGGGTTTCGCCCTCATGTTGACACCGGCCTTGGCTCTTTCGTTGCCGATGATGCCTCATTGAAGAAGGCTTCGCCCTTTTCCTCTATGAGGACCTGGACCGCCTTGTCCACAGTGGACCCCAGAATAATCTGTGGGCCTAGACCCAGGTGCCCTTGCCTTTGGCCTCACTGTGGGCCTCCTCGTCATCTCCTAATGGAGCAAGAGTTATGCGCCGCCTGACCGGTGGCTTTGGCTATGGGGTGTCCTTTGTAATCCACACCTGGACCCTGTTTGGTATCTAACTGAAACTCTGCTCTTATACTGAATATATGGTTATTTCTTCCACTGCTTCGACATCACCAATATCCTCCTCGACAACAGAGGGACTTTTTTTCGAGCAATGCTGGCTCTTTTGGGTCGACCCTTTGTCTGCCTGCTGGGATTTGCTTCCCCACCAGTTTTCTTCTCTCCTTTATTCCAGCGGAGACTGACCGTGTCTCTTGGGAGCTCTGGGTTGGGCCAGTAGAGCACAGGTGGATGTGCCTGTTTTTGTGGCCCTGTGGCCCCGTCCTGGTCTCCACCTGTAGCTCTGCTGTACACCAGGCTCTGTCTACAGTTGTTGGGGTGGAGCCTCCCCCTTTTTTTAAACAGACCACATTAATACTTTGTGGGGGCCTCCCTAACTAACATGGGTTCATTACCTCTATTGGCCTTCCCCACCTTTGATTCCAAGGTTAATGGGTGTTGTTTTGCTGGTTTTCTGCCTGGGACTGCCCACAACCTGAAGGTCTTCTCAAATCCATGGTTACAGTATCTGTCCTGATGTCCAGGATCGGGCTTTTTTCCTATTTGAATAATACCCGTTTTGCCTTTGCATCCCCCTCCTGTAAGATCGTGGTATGTTTTCTCTTTCCTTCTGGACAATGATCTTGGTAGACCTTCACCCTATTCTGTAAAAGGCAGTGAACCCCCATTCAGGATAGACTCTGCTACCAGAGTCTTCCAATGATACCGGACCTTGATCTCTGCGATTCTTCGCAAAATGGGCTTCTGTGTTTTTTTTGTTTTGTTTTTTTTCTCATTATATGCCCGGATGTTTTGCTTTTCAGAAACATCAGACGTCCTTGCACCAGTCAGTACTCTTCAGTATGGTTCAAGTCTCTGCGTATGAACATACACCTTTATGGCATACATTCAGTTGGAAACACTTTCCTTCCTGTATCTCGATGGACACGCTTGGGTTAACTGGC